>CP136059.1:340868619-342097377 GCA_032464435.1 Aegilops umbellulata
GACCGAGACACGTCTCCGGTCAATAACCAATAGCGGGACCTGGATGCCCATATTGGCTCCTACATATTCTACGAAGATCTTTATCGGTCAGACCGCATAACAACATACGTTGTTCCCTTTATCCATCGGTATGTTACTTGCCCGAGATTCGATCGTCGGTATCCAATACCTAATTCAATCTCGTTACCGGCAAGTCTCTTTACTCGTTCCGTAATACATCATCCCGCAACTAACTCATTAGTTGCAATGCTTGCAAGGCTTAAGTGATGTGCATTACCGAGAGGGCCCAGAGATACCTCTCCCACAATTGGAGTGACAAATCCTAATCTCGAAATACGCCAACCCAACATCTACCTTTGGTGACACCTGTAGTACTCCTTTATAATCACCCAGTTACGTTGTGACGTTTGGTAGCACCCAAAGTGTTCCTCCGGCAAAAGGGAGTTGCATAATCTCATAGTCAAAGGAACATGTATAAGTCATGGATAAAAGCAATAGCAACATACTAAACGATCGGGTGCTATGCTAATGGAATGGGTCATGTCAATCAGATCATTCAACTAATGATGTGACCTTGTTAATCAAATGACAACTCCTTTTGTCTATGGTTAGGAAACTTAACCATCTTTGATTAACAAGCTAGTCAAGTAGAGGCATACTAGTGACACTCTGTTTGTCTATGTATCCACACATGTATTATGTTTCCGGTTAATACAATTCTAGCATGAATAATAAACATTTATCATGATATGTAAGGAAATAAATAATAACTTTATTATTGCCTCTAGGGCATATTTCCTTCAGCTGGACGGGCCCTGAGTATTCTTTTTGAATGGCTTTTTCCGCTGACCGGATTTATAGCCTCTGAATCCGGCATTTACTGCCGTATCCTCGTTGCTGTCGCTGTTAACACGGCGCTTTTGCTTGTTCCGGCGTGTCCTGCCACTTTTGTCCTTGGTATCCGAATTACCAGGGTTCTTTGCTAAGTTGTTACTGCGAGCTAGCCAGCTGTCTTCTCCCGCGCAAAAGCGGGTCATGAGTGTCGTGAGGGCTGCCATAGATTTCGGCTTTTCCTATCCCAGGTGCCGGGCAAGCCACTCGTCGCGGATATTATGCTTGAAGGCTGCTAGGGCCTCAGCGTCCGAACAGTCGACTATCTGGTTTTTCTTTGTTAGGAACCGTGTCCAGAATTGCCTGGCCGATTCCTCTGGCTGCTGGATTATGTGGCTTAGATCATCGGCATCTGGTGGTCGCACATAAGTGCCCTGGAAGTTGTCGAGGAATGCGGCTTCCAGGTCCTCCCAAGAACCGATTGAGTCTGCTCGCAAGCTGCTAAGCCAATGCCGGGCCAGTCCCTTGAGTTTGAGTGGGAGGTATTTGATGGCGTGTAGATCATCACCACGGGCCATGTGGATATGAAGGAGATAATCCTCGATCCAGACCGCTGGATCTGTTGTGCCATCGTATGATTCGATGTTTACGGGTTTAAAGCCCTCAGGGATTTTATGATCCATTACTTCATCTGTGAAGCATAGTGGGTGTGCGACGCCTCTATACTGGGCTATATCACGGTGCAGCTCGGAGGAGCTTTGTCCATTGTGTTCGGCCCGGCCGGATTTATCGTATCCGGAGTGACGATCACCGTCACGTGTCGTGGGGCGCCCGCGCGATCCGTTGATCGACCTTGTTTGCCTTGCCTTGTCCTCCAGTATATCTTGGAGGGGCGTTCGAGTTCATACTCTTCGGCCGCAAGGACTTCAGTCCATCTGTCTGCTAGCAGATCTTGATCAGCTCTAAGCTGTTGTTGCTTTTTCTTGAGGCTGCTTGCCGTGGCTAAAAGCCTGCGCTTGAAACGCTCTTGTTCGGCGGGGTTTGATGGTACGGCGAATTCGTCGTCGTAGAGGCTTGCCTCGTCTTCGGAGGGAGGCATGTAGTTATCGTCCTCAACCTCTCGGTCTGCCGCCCTCTCATGAGGGCTGGCTTCTCCATCTTCCTGTGCCGAATCTTGCTGGAGGGGGTGTTCTTCGGCGCTATCCGGGGTAGTATTATCTCCCGTGCCGGAATCACCGTTTTTTTGCTTTGGCGGGATTTAGAGCGGCGCCGCTGACGCCGGCGCTTTGGCTGTTTCTTGGAGGTATCATCCTCCGCTGTTCCATCGCCATCTCCATCTTTTGGAGTATCCACCATATATATATCATATGACGAGGTGGCCTTCCAGCGCCCTACAGGTGCTAGTTCCTGTTCGTCTCCTGCATCGTCGTCCATACCGTCGATGTCTTCGGAGTCGAAGTCAAGCATGTCGGTTAAATCGTCGACAACGGCTACAAAGTGGGTGGTGGGTGGGGTTTGAATTTCTTCATCGTCCGTATCCCATCCTTGCTGGCCATAGTCCGGCTAGGGCTCTCCCGATAAAGAGAGAGACTTTAGTGAGTTCAGGATGACGCCAAAGGGCGAGTGCTGAAAGATGTCTGCGGCGGTGAACTCCATGACCGGCGCCCAATCGGATTCGATTGGCAGGGGCGCGGGAGGTTCGGAGTCCGGAGGGGAATCCGGATCCTCGGAGTCACGGGTCATGCAGAGTGCGGGGCTGGCATTCGGCCCGATCGCTTTTGAGATCGCAGCCCCCGAGGTGACGTCCAACCGCTCACCCTTGATCAGCGCCGCAGGTTCCGAATTAAGGGTCGGAACCGACGCGCGTGCGGGCTCCAGGGCAATGTTCGGCGGCAGAGCTAGATCATGCCCATCGAGACAGTACGGTGTGCTTGGCTGTGGCTCGAATCCGTCGAAGATCAAGTCCCCGCGGATGTCAGCCGTGTAGTTCAAACTTCCAAACCTGACCTGATGGCCAGGGGCGTAGCTTTTGATCTGCTCCAGGCGGCCAAAGGAATTGGCCCACAGTGCGAAGCCGCCGAAGACGAAGGTCTGTCCGGGGAGAAAAGTCTCACCCTGGACTGCATCGTCGTTGATGATCAAAGGAGCCATCAGGCCTAAAAGCGACGACACAGAGGAACTCTCAATGAAAGCACCAATGTCGGTGTCAAAACCGGCGGATCTCGGGTAGGGGGTCCCGAACTGTGCGTCTAGGCCAGATGGTAATAGGAGACAAGGGACACGAAGTTTACCCAGGTTCGGGCCCTCTCGGTGGAGGTAAAACCCTACTCCTACTTGATTAATATTGATGATATGGGTAGTACAAGAGTAGATCTACCACGAGATCAAGGAGGCTAAACCCTAGAAGCTAGCCTATGGTATGATTGTTGTATGATGAAGTTGTCCTACGGACTAGAACCCTCCGGTTTATATAGACACCGGATAGGGTTAGGGTTACACAAAGTCGGTTACAATGGTAGGAGATCTTGAATATCCGCATCGACAAGCTTGCCTTCCACACCAAGGGAAGTCCCTTCCGGACACGGGACGAAGTCTTCAATCCTGTATCTTCATAGTCCTGGAGTCCGGCTGAAGGTATAGTCCGGCTATCCGAACACCCCCTAATCCAGGACTCCCTCACCCCCTAAGAGGGATGAACTAACCTTGGGTTTTGTCGATGATGACTTCATGTAGATGTTGAAGATGTGGATGCTCAAAGTTGATGTAGATCATTTGGAGCTATCCTTTGGAGTAAGTTGCGCTTCCAATACCTACACGGGTTAGTCCCACAAGGAACAAACAAGGATATCCATAGACATAGAGTGATGCACACACAAGATGATATCTATGAAAGCTTTAGGTTACCTTGTCCCTTGTCTTACCAACAAGAGGGTTTGTGACTCCTTGAACTAGTGCAAGATGTGGAAGTTGATTACACTTGTTCTCGCCAAAATGATAAGAGTGAAGTATGTTAGCGGAGTCACCCTCAAGAACTCTCTAGTTCTTCTTCTTTGGAATCCACACCATCTTGATGGGAATCCTCGGAGTTGTAGTTGTACTTGATGAAGTGGAACTTGAAGTAGTCTTGGGAACCCACTTGACCAAGGCCTTAGGAGCTTCTTCAAATGCATCAATTTCCTCTTGAAGCTTGTCCTTCCCTTTTTACTTGTGGTCTTGTGGTGGAAGATCATCTTGAGCTTGTGTCCCTTTGAAAGAAGTAGGATCATACTTCTCTTGTTGAGGAACAAACTTCGTCTTGGGGTATTGATCTTCTTCCCATTCAACTCCATTGGCATTGAACTTTTGTTCAAAACCAACACCTTGGTTCTTCCGATGCCTTCCTTGCTTGCGTACAATTTCCTCGAATTGCTTACTCCCGGCAAGGCTTTTGTAGACACCTTTCTCTATAATTCCCTTCAGTAAGTTATTTTCTTGCTCAAGTTTAACTTGGCTAAGAGAATCATTAGTGGAATCAAGAGAACTACTAGAAGGAAGAACATTGGATTTAGCATGATTATTGTTACTACTAGAGGAAGAATCTTTCTTGTTCTTGTTACTAGACTTGACTTGAGGCATGTAAGTGGATAAGAGTAAACGCTTGGCAATGTAAGAAGAACTTTTCTTACGAAGATCATCATTGATTGCTTTTAAGAACTCATGCTCTTGCTCAAGGTTGAGCTTTTCGAAGCGTAATTTCTCATGGGTCCTTAAAAGTTCTCGATGATCTCCTAAGATAGTTTCATGAGCTAACTTAAGAGTGTTTAGTTCTTAGTTAGAAACTCAATCTTCTTCTTGTCATTGTCATTCGGTTCACCTTGATTAGCATGATTAATTGACGTTTCATCATAGTATTCATCACTAGAGTTGTCAACAAGTAAATCATCATCGCCTAACAAGTCATCTTCATCACTATTGAAATCAACATACTCGCGGTGTGATACCTTTGGACCTTTGGCCATGAAACATCTCCCAATTCCTTCATTTGGTGAATCAAATATGTCGTAGGAGTTGGTTGACACAAGTGCTAGACCGGCAACACCTTCATCTTGAGTATATTCGGAGTCGGAGTGATAGCTTCTCTCGGAGTGGTTGTCGGAGTCAGAGCCGGATACCCATTCACCAACATGAGCTTGATGTCTTCATTTTGCGTAGCTCCTTGATGACTTGCCTTTTCTTTCCGAATCCTTGCTTCTCCGTGAGGGTCTTCGTTCATAACAATCATCTCTACTCCTTCTCTCTCTAGGTGGTGATTCTTCTCTTCTACTTCTTCTCTTGGGAGAATCCTCTCTTTTCTTGTAGGGGGGCGTACACTCATTTGAATAGTGTCCAGGCCTTCCTCAGTTGTAGCAATTTCGCTCTCGACTAGAGGATCTTTTGTCATTGTAGGACCTTGACTTGGAGCTTCTCTCTTTGCTTCTACTTTTGTAGAACTTGTTGAAGTTCTTCACCATTAAGCTCAATTCTTCATTAAAGGTTTGTTTCTCATTTGATGATGTGGGGGATTCACATGAGGCTTTGTAAGCACCACTTGATTTGTTGTGAAGTTCCTCTTTATCCTTGAGTGACATCTCATGAGTAATAATTCTTCCAATGACTTCCGTTGGCTTGAGATCTTTGTAATTGGGCATCATTTGAATCAATGTGCACACGGTATCATATTTTCCATCCAAGACTCTTAGGATTTTCTTGATGATGAATTTGTCGGTCATCTCTTCACTTCCTAAGCCGGCAATCTCATTTGTGATAAGAGCAAGCCTAGAGTATATTTCAGTGACACCTTCGCCATCCTTCATTTTGAACTTGTCAAGTTGACTTTGAAGCACATCCAACTTGGATTCCTTGACGGAGTCGGTACCTTCATGCATGTCAATCAAAGTATCCCAAATTTCCTTTGCATTCTCAAGACGACTGATTTTGTTGAATTCTTCGGGGCACAATCCGTTGAAGAGGATATCACAAGCTTGAGCGTTGTACTGCAGCATTTTCAACTCTTCCGCGGTGGCTTCATGGTTCGGCTCTTTCCCATCAAAGAATTCACCTTGCAAGCCAATATACACAATAGCCCAAACGGCGGGGTTATGTCCAAGAATATGCATTTTCATCTTATGCTTCCAACTAGCAAAATTACTACCATCAAAGTAAGGACCTCTACGGTGATAATTTCCCTCGCTAGACGCCATACTCTCCTAGGTTGTGAAACCAAGGCTATGACCACCAAAAGCTATGGAAGTCAAAGCAAATGGTGACCAAAGCTCTGATACCACTTGTAGGATCGAAAGTATGTCTAGAGGGGGGTGATTAGACTACTTGACCAATTAAAAATCTATCCTTTTCCCAATTTTAGTCTTTGGCAGATTTTAGCTATCTTAGCACAAGTCAAGCAATCTTAACACAATTCAAGCAAGCACGCAAAGAGTATATGAGTAGCGGAAAGTAAAGCATGCAACTTGCAAGAATGTAAAGAGAAGGGTTTGGAGAATTCAAACGCAATTGGAGACACGGATGTTTTTGTCATGGTTCCGATAGGTGGTGCTATCGTACATCCACGTTGATGGAGACTTCAACCCACGGAGGGTAACGGTTGCGCGAGTCCACGGAGGGCTCCACCCACGAAGGGTCCACGAAGAAGCAACCTTGTCTATTCCATCATGGCCATCGCCCACTAAGGACTTGCCTCACTAGCGGTAGATCTTCACGAATTAGGCGATCTCCTTGCCCTTACAAACTCCTTGGTTCAACTCCACAATCTTGTCAGAGGCTCCCAAGTGACACCTAGCCAATCTAGGAGACACCACTCGCCAATAAGTAACAAATGGTGTGTTGATGATGAACTCCTTGCTCTTGTGCTTAAAATGATAGTCTCCCCAACACTCAACTCTCTCTCACAGGATTTGGATTTGGTGGAAAGAAGATTTGAGTGGAAAGCAACTTGGGGAAGGCTAGAGATCAAGATTCATATGGTGGGAATGGAATATTTTGGTCTCAACACATGAGTAGGTGGTTCTCTCTCAGAAAATATGTATTGGAAGTGTAGATATGTTCTGATGGCTCTCTCCACAAATGAAGAGTGGGTGGAGGGGTATATATAGCCTCCACACAGATCTAACCGTTACACACAATTTACCAATCTCGGTGAGACCAAATTGAGAAACTCCGTCGGACCGATTTAGTAAACCTAGTGACCGTTAGGATTTTCGGTGGGACTGGGATGCAACTCGGTAGGACCGATATGGTTAGGGTTAGGGCATAACGTAATCTTGGTGAGACCGATTACACAAACTCGGTGGGACCGATTTTGGTAATAAGCTAACCAGAGAGTTGGTCAGGTAAACTCAGTGGGACCGACGCTCATCTCGGTGAGACCGAAATGTTACAAAAGAGAAACAAAGAGTTTACATTGCAATCTTGGTGGGACCGATTGCTCATCTCGGTAGGACCGAAACATTACGAAGGGAAACAGAGAGATTACAATCCCATCTCGGTGAGACCGAGATCCCTATCGGTGAAACCGATTTGCCTAGGGTTTGTGGCAGTGGCTATGACATCTGAACTCGGTGGCGCCGGATAGAAAGAATCGGTGGGTCCGAGTTTGACTTTTGGTTTAGGTCATATGTGGATGTGGGAAGATAGTTGAGGGTTTTGGAGCATATCACTAAGCACTTAGAGGCAAGAACCTCATTAAGCAACACCTCATCCCTCCTTGATAGTATTGGCTTTTCCTATAGACTCAATGTGATCTTGGATCACTAAAATATAAAATGTAGAGTCTTGAACTTTAAGCTTGAGCCAAACTTTTTGTCCTTAGTATTTTAAGGGGTCCACTTTCCTCATCCATGCCATGCCATTCATTGAGCTTTTCCTGAAATATTAATCTTGGAATAATGTTAGCTCAATAAGCTATATGTTGTTAGGAATTACCAAAACCACCCAGGGATAGTTGCACTTTCACTCCTCCTTCGACGATTCTTGGCACCACCGCCCACACTCTCCGGGCCTATCGGCGTCCACGACAGCCAACTCCTCCGCTGAGGAGATCATCATCTCGTCAGGTGACGAGGAGGACCTAGCGCCGCCGACTCCTTAAGGAGGCTACTCTGACGGAAGAAGATTTCGTCCATCACATCGAGAAAATGATGGAGCCGCCGCTCCGTTACATGGGCCCAGCGCCACCATCGCCCACGCGCGTCAAGCAGGAGTCGCCGTCCCCGCTGTGCCACCGCATGAAGTGGGAGCCAGTGTCCCTGCTCCGTCCTATGAAGAACGAGTCAGCCTCGCCATAGTACAACCACGGTGTCTTGATCGGGCACCGCGTGAAGGATGAGCATCGTCGCCCCCACACCACCGCGGCGTCCAGATCAGATGCTCACTCGCCCGGCCATCGTCCCCGCCTCGGCATCAAGGAAGAACTACCGCCCGTGATCAAGAAGCGGGGGACCGCCCCCTTCACTACCTCGGAGGAGGCAGTTATAGTGGTGCCTCGGGCTCGAGGGCTGCCGTATCCAAGGTGGAGCGCGTGGCAAGGTAGCAGGCAATGTATGACCGGCGCAATGCTTGTCGTCGCTCCGCGTTCGCCAAGAGCGACGTGGCACTAGACTGAGTCTGCAATGACCCTGGCCTCGTCGCCGCGTGGGCACTCGACCACTCCCTGACCACCGCGGAGACTGCTGCCAAGACCCGCCGTCGCCGCCTTGGCGGCGAGCTCGCCAAGATCGGCAAGGAGTGGTCACTTAGCGACTGCTTCACCAACGCCGGTCGCGGCAAGGCTGCCGCTAGGGCTCCGAAGGCCACGTCGACAGTAGCCACGACAGTACTCTGCACAGCGCCACAGAAGGCAGAGTAGCAGGCAACCGCTAAACAAGGTTGCCGCGACCATCCAGCGGCGTTCCGCCGTTGGAGGGACGACGATGACGGCACCGACGACAATGGCGGTGCGGCGGGGCAGGGTGGCCACACGTACGAGGTGGTCGTACGGTATATGGTTAATGTTTTGCTAGTTTTTTTTGTTAAACGGTCAAAATATCGATCTTTTATGTAAATTATATCCGAACTTCAATGAAATCCATCCAGTTTGAACGAATTTCGTCCGGTTTGTTTTATTGTTGCCCAAATGTATGCGAGCACGCACCTAGAAGGAACATCAAGAGGAGACGTGCACCACAAATCATATATGACGCATGCCGCGTTAAGTAGGCACCGCTATTCCTCTCTTTCTAGCGAGACTGAAGGAAGCCCCGCCTAAAGGGAAGCGCGAGATGGGCCGCCCCAGGTGCGTGTCAGGCCCCAACCTTGTGTTTTTTTTTTGGTTTTTTTTTTTGTTTCTCCTTTTCACTTTTGTTTATACTACCAAATGTTCAAAATAAATGTATTACTAAAAAATTCTACTTAAACATTTGAAAATGTTAATCTAGAATTTATAAAATGTTAAATTTGTATGTGTGTGTGTGTGTGTCTAGGAAAAATGTACAGAAAAATACAATGTGTATGATTTTTTTTTAAAATGTATTAAAACATGTTAATCAAGCATTTATCAAAAACATTAATCATCTGTCTAGAAAATGTTAAATAGGTATACAAAATATTCCTGATGTATACCAAAAATGTAGGATGAGTATTTTGAAAAATTGAACATTAAAACTTAGAATTAAAAATTGAAGATCTTGTAGCAATAACTTGTTAATCATATTTTTAGATAATTTATACATGTATAAAAAAAGTTCCTGATATATACCAAAAATGCAAAATGTGTATGAAAAAAGAGTCATCGAACACAAAAAAGTCAAAAAAGGTTACTTATCTATTTGAAAAAGTAAAATGTCTACAAGACATTGTTCTTCATGCAAACAAACATTGTAGAACATGTATTAAATAAATATGAACATGAAACCATATTTTTTTACAAATTGATCATGTATAAAAATATAAATCATATATTTCCAAAAAGTAATTCCTGATTATACCAAAAATGAACAATGTATGTATATATATATATATATATATATATATATATATATATATATATATATATTATATAATTCCTAAGGTATATAAAAATATTCCTAAGTATATGTAGAGTGTAAAAACATGCATGACAAAGTAGGCACGTTTGGAAGAAAAAATCCAAAGAAAAGTGGTGAAAACCAAAGAAATGAAAGACAGAAATAAAAAAAAACACCTCGAAAACGAAAAACCCCGATGAAAATGATGAAACCCCGTGAGGAAACAAGGAAAGCCAAGAAAAATCAAATAAAACCAAAAAAACTGATGTAAACTAAGAAAGAAATAAAAAAAATGAAGAAATAGAAAAGAAAAACTAATAAAAGCGCAGAAAGGAACAAGAGAAAAACAGAACTAAAAAAATAAAGAAATGAAAACACCAATGAAAATTAGAACACTATAAGTGATGAAAAAAGCAATAAACCAAGAAAAAACATGAAACAAAAACCCGGAAGAAAAAGAAACAAAAACACGGACAAAATGCAGCGATCTAATAAGCGTGTCCCGAGTGAGCGAGCCACTGAGCACGCAGAAACAGGCCAGCCTATTACTGTAGAGAGCACGGGAAACCTGCGACGAGACACAAGCTAATAGTCTCGCACCCCATTTGCTAAAAAAAAGCTATTAGTCTCGCACTCCTAAAAGAAAGCTATTAGTCTCGCTTTAAGCGAAATATAGTTGTCGCGGCATCAAGTAGTCGGTGGTGCGTCAGACAGATATGGCTGAGCTGGATCGGTCCATTAATAGCTAGGAGAGTTGGATGCTGGTTCCAATTTGGGAAACCTTGTAGAAGGTTTCTGAAGGCTTAGTTCAGTTTTTTTTTATCCTTTTCCTGTTGTGACTTTTAAATGTTTACTTTGGTTTCTTTTTTCATTAAAAAGTTTTCTTTATAGAAAATGTTTCGAAATTTAAAATATTATTTGGAATTAGAAAAAGTTTGTGTATTCAAAAACATATTGGGATATGAAAAAATGTTTGAACTTTCAAATATCTGTTACAAATTTCAAAACTATTTCCGCGTTAAAAATTTGTTCACAAATTAGTGGATTTAGAAACATGTCAAGATTTTCAAAAAAACACGCAAATTAATTTTCTGTATTTCAAGAAATGTTGGCGAATTTTCAAAAAAAACTTTGCATATTTTTTTCTATGGTCAGAAAAATGGACGCAAAAAAAGTTTTGCAAAATATTCGCAACTTCCTGAAAATGTTTCCATTTTCAAAAAATGATCTTGTTTGAAAAAACTATTTAAAAAGTGTTACAATTTTAGAAACTGTTCACTTTTTACAAAAAACACTTTGTAATATTTGAATATATCTTCACATATTATTTTTGTTAAAAACCAAATAAAATATTAAAAAACTGGCCGCTAAAGTAACCGATTCGCTATAGTGCACCAATGGGCTGGCATACTCGAGCGCTTCCCTGTGCCCGAGGCTGGCAATTCGACGTTTAATGCCAGAGGATCTATCTGATGTTCCGAAGCAGCAAACATCCGCACCTTCTCACAGGCGCGACGTTTAATGCCAGAGGGTCTATCTGACATTCCGCACCTGCAAACATCCGCAAAGATTTAGGGAAGCTTCAGATTTAAAACTGTAGTGTTCGACGCACTATAGCAAGATGTTACAGTAGGGGCTAGTATACTGTAGCAAAGTAGACATTATGGTGACTGATGCATTGTCCCGAACTGGTTTTTTGGGTTTTTATTGCTGAACATTTTCTAAAATACGAGTACTTTTTAAAGACGTGATTTATTTTTTAGCATTTTTTTACAATTTTGAGAAAAATATGAACATTTTTTAGATTTCAAACATTTTCTGAAAAATTGAGCAGTTAATAAAAGCACAATGATTTTAAAATTTGTGAACAGTTTTTTGAAAAGTGTTTAGTATGTGTTTGTAAAAAGGTCCAGTGTATATTAGAAAAGCTTTTATCTGAAACAAGTTCACAGTATATTAAAGAAGCACGCAGCGTGTTTTAAAAATTGCTCATCGTACAATTTAAATTTTTTATCGCATATTAAAGAATGTTCTATATGTACAACCAAAAAGTTCATCGTATACACCAAAAAGTTCAGTGTGTATTTGGAAAAAATGTTCACTGTATATTGGAAAAAAAAAGTTCATCTTATGTTACATAAACTACAGAAGAAAAATGTGGAAAGAGAAACTGAGAAAAACCAAAATCTGATAAAAGGAATGAAAACCAAAAAAAGCCCACAATAGCAACGACCCATATCACTCCCCTTTCGCCGCGTTGGCCAAGGTCTAAGCACGGCGACACAACTCTGTTTTAGCCTAAGAAATTGACTGACAGTGAACTGTGTGCGGGATACATAACAAATGGATTATTTTTTCCTAAAACAAAAGATCCTTTGCTAGTGACCCACCCTAGTACAAATGAATTTATGTCACTATTTAACATTCACGTGATCTATAAGAGTGAGGGTTTTCTAATCAAAAGATGAATAGCTTATTTCAATATTTTCACTTCCATGTCTTGGAATGGTCCAATCTCATCCACTGTATTATTTGTTGCATCTTTGCATAGTAGATATTTTTGATAGGCATAGGCATTGGAGGCATTGGGAACTACGACGGAGATACGGTATTATAGCGTGCACCTCTGTTTTTCTCCATTCTACCGAATCGTTTCAAGGTTGTACCATCGATGTCCCACTCACTCCTAGTAATCCTATACGCTATGCTCTCACATCACTCAAGGGAACCAACAATTAGATTTTGTATGGCTTTGCGGGGATGGAATAGCGGTTGGATAAGCTTGCTTAACATTAGCAACAATCATGAAATAGAGGATAAAAAAAATGGTATCCTCGGTTATCGGTTCAGGAGCGGCAACACTGGTGGCTTTGAGAGTCACACAAAAAGAGCGATTTGGCGAAGAAAGAGATAGCATACGAAAGTCGTTCCAAAAAAGTAGAATTAAAATTTAACTAGACAAACACGGACCACAAACACTACAAATTACTTTTGTGGAATGGTACAATAGTCATCGGAATGTTAATCGCTCTCACGTGCAATCAAGCAAAGTGCTGCTACGTACGCGTAACCCTATTTGCCGCTCGTTGCGGGGAGACCGCAGAGCGTTCGCGGGGTGGGGTGGGGGGGGGGGGGTTGAAACGTTTCAACAATCCCGGTTTTGGAAACATTCGTTGAGGTTCCTAGCCGGCTTTTTCTGGATTTGAGAACCTTCTAGGAGGATCCAGAAACTTTTTTTATTCTGTTTTGTTTTTGTTTTTCCTTTATTTTTCCTATTTCTTTTTTTCATTCTTCGATTTTTAAAATTATTTCAAGTTTAAAACAAAGTTTAAATTTTGTTAAAAATGTTCACAGTTTTAAAAAAATGTCGTGTTTTCAAAATTTGCTCATGTATTCGGAAACTGTTAGTAATTCCGAATTTTCTTTGGAATTTAATTTTTTTCTCCATTTCAAAATTGGTTCTTAAAATTCGAAAGTGTTCGTGATTTCAAAAATTGTCCGCATTTTCAGATTTTGTTCCAAAATAAAAAAATGTTCACTATGAGTTTCACTATGAGTTCACGATTTCAGAAAAATTAAAAAAATGTTTATTATTTTTTCAGGGAGATTCAAGTTTTATACTTTGATAGTTCTTTTAGTTTCGCGATGCATAGCTGCCACAAGCGCACTTTGGTCGTATTTGCTTTCCTTGAGTGAACATCAGCGCGTTGTCGCAGATTAGAATTCTAGGTATTGCGAACGATTTTTTCTTTTTGCTATTTTTTACCCTCACTCCGCTCCGCACCGCAAATGAGACGGCCGAAGTGACTAGCCCCTATGGGATTGACCCACTACTTGCCGCAAAGAGCAGAATATAGGAGGTCCCGTTATGTACCATGTGCGAGCATTAGCGCATGGTCGCCCACGTAACCTTTAGGTGAGCCAGCCTAACCTTTTTTCCCAACTGATTTCGATCGCCAGCCACGGAAACAATAAATAAATCTCTACGTGCGAGCCGGCCTTTCGCTCAAAACGAAAACAAACACGTGCGCCTCCAAGTGAGCGAGCGCATTTGTTTTGTAAAATGAATTAATTTTTCCAGAAGGTTTTATTTTCAATTAAAATGAATTTTGAAAACAAATTTGCAAATTTCGAAAAATGTTCACGAATTCAAAAAAAATTCGTGAACACGGAAAAAATGTATGTCAATTCAAACATGTTCACAAATTTGTAAAAGTGTTCGTGGATTTTGAAAAACTTCCCGGATTCAAATTTTTTTCAGGAATTTGAGAAATGTTCTGAGTTTGAAAAATATTAATATTTTTTTAAAAGTTCAAAATTGAAAAATCTTGGCGAATTTAGAAATATATTCATTAACTTAAAAAATGTCGTTAGAAGTTAACGAAAAATTATAAATTTGAAAATGTTCGTGAATTTGAAAAAGGTCCTCATATTTATAAAAATTCATGAATACAAAAAATGTTTGTGAATTAGAAAAATGAACACAAAATTTAAAAAGTTTCATGGATTGGAAAAATGTTTACGATTTAGAACATGCTAATGAATTTGAAAAAAACAATCTTGGCAACTATGACTTTTCATGGGTTACCAAAAACTGTTCACTAATATTTAAATGTTTGTGAATTTAAAAATATTCAATATTGAAAAAACTTTTGTGTAATTTGAAAATATTCGTGCACATAAAAATGTTCTCTATTAAAAAACATGAATTTGAAAAAGTATTCATTAATTTAAAATTTTATTTATGAATTAAATAAAGAAATAAAAACCGTGAGAAAAAAACAAGAAGGAAAAACCTTTGGGAACCTTCCCAAAACCGATGAAGGTTCTAGAAGTTTCCCAATACTATGGTGAGATTACATATACAGAAAAACAACTGCGAGTCTCTGGCGGCCAACTAGGAAGCCCATTCGCAGCAGATAGAGGAAGGCCTGTCGGCGAGCTTGCTGGAGGTCTCCAATGACGACCCGATGATGCTTGCAGCCTTTGGCACCCTTGCTTGTGCCATTTCATGCCGACTTGACCATGGAGCAGGTGCACGAGCACTTCGACACTGTCATGGCAAAAAGGATCAGGTAGAGCCGCTAGCGACGCTACAGCCGGTGTTGGCATTTCAGCAGGCGCAGGAGGAGCAGCACTACAATCTTGGCCTCCTGGCCAGATCTATGATGAGTTCGTGGACGAGGAGGCCATGGCTGTCATGACCGCGAAGAACCCGATATTCATCGCAGAGCAATAAGCGTTCTACGAGGTCGCGCAACGCTCGCACGACGGCCTCGGATGCCCAAGTGGCCGTGGACGCGAATGCCGCCAGCTCCATGTCCTTTTCACCAAAGCTGCATGCTATTGGCGCCGCTACGACAAGACTGGTCCGTCCACGTCCATCGTCGACCTCACCTCCACCGATGGCAGCCAGGGAGCAGACTTCGACCAGGAAGAGTAGGGCATTGGAGACAGCAGCGCCTCGTGTCCCATATCCCACTCTTCCTCGCCGACGACCGTACCTTCACTTCCCGAGGCTAGGGCTCACGGCCGCCAGACATCGACACGTAGGGGAACAACAAGGACGTGGAGGTCGGACACTTTCTGGGGCTCATGGCCGCCGACGAAGATTTAGACTAGGTTAATTTCAGAATGCTTTTGTTTAGTTGAAATATAATGAGTTTTGTCCCGTTTAAATAAAAATCATCCGGTTTACATGAAAATCATCTGATCTATTAAAATCTGATTTGAAATGTATGCAAGCATGATTGGATGGTCGGCTTCGGCGGTATCACTGTCTATGCGTCCATGGAAAAATATAGTATCCATTTTAAGGGTACGCGTTGGAGATGCCCTTAGTATGGGAGAGGATGTCCATGCTGTTATGTTCGACATTGTTTGATCATGTGTCTTATGAATAAATCTTTCATTAGAGATAGGTGCTTCACCCATGTTGAAGTGCTCACGCTTGACTACAAAAAATATTAAAAAGATGCACAAACGCTACCTAAATGCAAATCTAAACCTTCACATGATACCAAAAATTACGGGTTTCTTTCATGAACTTTGTTAGCAGAACTTATGTATCGCCCAGAGCATCATTTTGGTGCAAAGGATGAATAATGTTGTCACAGTTGACGACCGACCTACCAGAGGACTAAGATCACAGCTAAGAGATTCTCAGAAATTGAATAAACAGAGTACAAACAAATTCATATAGACTCCTACCGCCTGAGCCCTTTATAAGGAGCACCAGAGTAAAAGATAAATACCACTGCGATTTTAATTCTCTGTTTTGGAATATCACATGCCATTTGGTGCATTATGTGCTGTGTCTCTATATAATAATTGTTTGGATCTAATAGGCTTAGAAGGCATAGGGAATTTTCCATGGATGATCAGGTACTATGCTGTATCGTCGAAATTCCTACTGCCTTGCAAGGCATGTCCGGAATTCGAGCAAGAGGAGCAAGAAGGGCCCAAGAGACGGAGCTTTCCGCCTGACATGTGTCGTTGAACGTGACGACGGCGGTCGATGAGCCGCTTCAATCTCTGCCTACCCGCTAGAATGCCACACAGTACGGGAACCCGCGGGAGGCATCGCCGCCCCACGCTGAATTCCATTTGCATGTATCCACCTCAAAGTTGAAAACAAACAAGCGAACAACGACATGAAGAGGTCGTGAGAGCAAGACTACAGGCGTGCATCCTTCGTCCCCCGGTGTCGCTTGCTCGCTTGTGCTATGCATCTGGAATGATAGTGGTAGGTAATTCAATACTGTACCTCGGACCGTGCCATCGATTCGATTCATACGAGGCTCATTACCATTCCGATGATTGGGGCCTTTTGTTATAGCTGATTTAGAAAGGAAAAAGCCGATTTTTTCTTTAGTCTACCGCAAACTGGCCTATCTACATGTCCATGGCACCCGCGACCAATACAATGTCGTGCAACACATGCAAAACTAGCTATCTGTCGATCGGCACGAATTGGTTAGTCTTCTAATTAGCAGGTATAAAGTGAAAATTCATAGCATCCTCCATCCCAGCGCACTCTGTCCTAGGTTCCTAGTCCCAGTTTGGACAAATAGAAAGAATGTATTCCGTAAATAAAAAGAGGACAGAATGTGCATTCCAACGATGAGAAAGTTTCGGGCTAATGAAAGTACACTTCTGTTTTGTTACAACCTCTCTAAACACATCAATGGAGGAGATCTCTCCATACCTTTCATAATAAAAGGTAGGATGATTTTTCTTAAAAAAATATGTTGCCCACGCCTAGCATGTCAATACGCGGCCTGTGTATGTACCGCCCGTACACGGCGTATGTGGCATACCTAAACCCTATTTGATGCCCTCAACTTTTTTTGTCTTCCTTTTTAATCTTCAAAAAGTATGAGCAGCAGGAGATTCAAAATCCAACCCGCAAAGTTTACTTCAAGTTCTAGTAGTCAATCGGGACAGGTTACTTGTTGTGCCCACTTGCTTTCTTTTTCGCTTCTTTTATGGCAAACATAACTTCGTGAACTTTCAAGCCCGTTTTTTCGTGCTTTTTAAGCTGGGATTTGTTCTGTTTTATTAGGTGTTTTTTCCTTTCTATCTTTTTATCTTTTTTAATCAAATTTGTGAACTTTTTCTTAAATTTGTGAATCTTTTCAATTTCTTGAACTCCTTTTGCAACTTTTTAGATATATTTTTTTGAAATATTGTGAAATTTTCATATCTGTGAACATCTTTTTCGAAACCGATGAACTTTTTTCAAATCCGCGAGCGCTTGGGCCAGCCCAACAGGCGCCCGACGGGAGCAACACAGTCGCCTAGTTGGGCCAAGGTCTAAGCGTTTTGTTTCTTCACTTTTTTGTTAATTGACATTTCTCCTTTTTTGTCTGTATTATTCATTTTGAAATATGTTTCAAAAATATGAGAATTTGTTTGGAATATCAAAAAATGTTCTCGTTATCAAATATTCTCTACAATTTAAAAAATGCTATCAAAACCTGACCCTGCTTTCGACTTTTTTGCTCACACAATTAAGAAATGTTTGCATTTCAAAAAATGTTGATATTAAAAAAAAACATATGTGCTTTGAAATTTGTGTTCAAAATTTTCATCAATTGTTGATTATTTGGTTGAATATTTGTTAATTAGCGATCATGTTTGTAAAATTTCATAGAAAATTTGAATTTCAGAAATTGTTGACAAATTTTAAGAACTGGTTAGGAATTAAGAAAATGTTCATGTTGAATGATACTGATGAAATTCACAAATAATAGAAGCATTCAAATTAGAGAAACCTACATGCTCGTGGATGCACCCGTGTGGCCTGGCACAGACATATGAGGCATCAATGTCTTGTTTGAGTGACTTCCTATACCGTTTGCATGCTGCAATACCTTCGGCCATTTATCGACCCTTCTCATCGAGAAAACTCCAAAAAAAATGCAAAACTTGTTAAAAAGCCGAACTACTTGCATTAATGCCTTTATATGGTCATAGAAGCCGGTGGAAAACTTTGGGCGATTTGATAGATGTCAAACAACAACGTGTGTTTTTGAACGGACCCTTCTCGCCTACCCAAACACTCTCCATTGAACATGGTCTATTTTTGAACATCCTTGAAATGACTCCAACTTTTACAAGTAGATAGGCATATGCCCATGATAGGCATCTATACCTAGTTTGAATGACTTTCGACACTATATGCAAGATCGGCCTTTTTCACATTATATTACAAAACCACACAAAAAAGGTGGAAAAGAAACTAAAAAAAACCCAAAATCTGAAAATAGAAGAAGAAAAAGAAACGAAAAACCCAAAATAGCAACAACCCTTATCACTCACCTTGCTCTGCGATGGCCAAGGCCTAAGCATGGTGACATAGCCCTGTCTTGGTCTGAGAAATTGGCTGATAGTAAACTGTGTGCGGGATATATAACAAGTGATATAACAAATGGATTATTTTTCGTAAAACAAAATATCCTTTTGCTACTGACCCACCCAAGTACAAATGAATATGAATTTATGTCACTATCTACCATTCATGTGATCTATAAAGGGTGAGGGTTTTCTAATCAGAAGATGAATAATTATTTCATTATTTTCACTTCCATGCCTTGGAATTATCAAATCTCATTCCGTGTATTATTGGTGCATCTTTGCACACTAGAGATTTTTGACCGGCATAGCCACATAGGTATTGGAGGCACCGGGAACTACCAATGGATAGCCAAAATTACAGCGTGCACTGCAGTACTTCCTTATTCTACTTGGCCACTTCAAAGCTCTACTATCCCTGTCTTTTTTTTTGCGGTTACCATCCCTCGTCCACTCATGCCTAGTCATCCTATACGCCATATTCTCACGTCACTCAAGGGAACCAACAATCAGATATTATGTGGCTTTACTGGTATGGAATAGCGGTTGGCTAAGTTTGTTCAACATTAGCAACAATGATGAAAAGAAGGATCAGAAAAAAATGTGGCATCCTCGGTTATCGGTTCAGGAGCAGCAACACTGGCGGCTTTTAGAGTCATGCAAAGATGTTGATTTGGCAAGGCCTTTGGTAAGTCCGAATCACATGTTAGATAGTGATTGGCAGATTAGTATGGACAAGACAGAGAGAGCGTACAGAATCGTCTCACAAAAGTCAAACTAAAATTTAATCAGACAACAACGTGACCACAAGCACAACATACTAATTTTGTGAAATGGTAGAACAATCATCGGTAATTTTAATCGCTCTCACGTGCAATCAAGCCAAGCGCTGCTAAGTACCGCGAGCGAGCATTGGCGCATGGTCACCCACGTGACCCTAAGGTGGGCCAGCCCAGTTGATTCCAATCGCCAACCACTTAAAAAATAAACCAATGGCTATGTGCGAGCCTCCCTTTCGCTCAAAAAGAAGACAAATGCGTGTGTGCCTCCAAGCGAGTGAGCGATTTTTTCCAAAAATAATTAAACCTTTCGGACGGTTTTGTTTTCATGAAAACTGAATTTGATTTTTTTCATAAATTTTGAAGAATATTTGTGAATTCAAAAATACTCATGCATATAATAATTTTCTCAACTCAAAACACTGTTCACAAATTTGAAAAGATGTTCAGGAATTTTAAAAAACTCCATGAATCCAAAAAATGTTCACAAATTTGAGAAATGTTCTGAGGTTCAAAAGTATCCGTGATTTTGTAAAAAGTTCACCAATTTGAAAAATATTTGTGAATTTTAAAAATATTAACAAAATTTCAATAGAATTTTAACAAAAAAGTCATAAATTTTAAAATACTCATGAATTTATAAAAGGTTCACATATTTTAAAAATATTCATGAATACAAAAAAGTTCGTGAATTTCAAAAGCGACCAAAATTTTGAATTTTTTTCATCTTTTTGAAAAATGTTCACAAAATAGAAATTGCTGATCAATTTGAATTTCTTTTTGCAACTATGAATTTTTATTTTTCAAAAAATGTTCACGAATTTTAAAATTTCTGTGAATTCAAAATATTCAAGATTTCAAAAAATGCTCGTGCACTTAAAAAATTTATCTACTGAAATATCATGAATTCAAAAAGTGTTCATAAATTTGAAAATTTGTTCATGAATTAAGAAAGATAAAAGAAAACAGAAAACCGCGAGAAAAAAAGAAAAACCTTTGGGAGCCTTCCTAAAACCGATGGAAGCTTCTAGAGGTTTCCCAAAACCATGGTGAACCAGTTGCAGATTACATAAACTGAAAAAAGAGCAACCAATCTCTGGCGGCCAACTGGCACGCCCGCCATGCACAACAGATAGAGGAAGACCTACATGCGAGCTCGCCGGAAGTCGCTGATAACGACCTGATGATGGTTGTTTCCTCTGACGATGAGCTAGCGCCTCTGAACGTGCCATTCCATGCCGACTTGACCATGGAACAAGCGCATGCGCACTTCGACGATGTCATGGCAGAGGAGCAGCCAGCGCAGCAGCCGGTGTTGGTATTCCGGTAGGCGGAGGAGCAACGCTAGAACCTCAACCTCCTCACGCATCACCGGCAAGCGGATGGATAGATCTACAGCGAGTTCGCAGCATAGTTTAAATGACCTAACTGGACCGGCGGCCAGACCAGGAAAAACCGGAACCAGCGATTCCAATGGTTTTTTAAGCGTAGCGGACCGTCCCGCAATGGCGCAATCGAACTAAAAAAAACTGGTTGAACCGGCCGGTTTTTAAAAAAACCGATAACTCGGCGGTTCACAGACAACTGACGGTTCGATGTTGATTCCAGAAAAGACCCTCGATCGACTCGTTTTTGTGCGTACGAGCTGAGGGTAGAATCGGTAAAGAAAAAAACTATTTTGGTAGGGTTTCGGTCGATTGGGAGCTTTCTCTCTCGATATATTGTTGTTTGGTGTATTTATTAATAATATATATTATTTTATCTACTAATTGGTGTACTTATTGATAAAATATATATTATTTTATTCTTAAAAACCAACAACCGATTCAGCGGTCCGATCGGTAAAAACCTGAACCGACGTGTTGCCACTTCAATTACCGGTCCAGGTTTTCAAATTATGGTTCGCGAGTGAGGAGGCCACCTTATTTCTCATTTTACTTCTCTATTTTGGAAATCACATTGGATGCAATATGTGTTGTTTCTCTGTGCAATAGTGACTCAAAATATAATAGGCATAGACGTCATTAGAAATTGTCCATGGATATCAGGTACTACACTACCTTGTGGAAATTCCTACTGCCTTGCAAGGCACGTCCGGAGTTCAAGCCAAAGGAGCCGGAAGGGCCCAGGAGCCATAGAATTTCGTCAGACATGTGTTTTCAAACGTGATGACGGCGGTCGACCAGCTGCTTCAATCTCCGCCTACCCGCGGGAATGCCACACAATACAAGAACCCGTCCCATGCTGGATTCCGTTTGCATGTACCTGCCTCGCAGTTGAAAACAAACAAGTGAACAACGACATCAAGAAAGAAGTTGAGAGAGCAAGGCTAGACGCATGCATGCATCGTCTCTCTTCGCCGATTTGTCGGTGCAGCTTCCTTACTGGCTTTTGCTATGGCGAGTAGGGGACAATCGATATTGTACCTGGGATCGTGCCATTGATTCGATTAAGACCAGACTCATTAGCGTTCCAAATTCCAAATGATTTGGAACTTTTACAGTTTTACTATAGCTGGTTTATAAAGGAAATAAACAATTTGTTATTTAGTCGAAGGCAAACTAGCCAATATCACCATGTATATTGTCCATGTCGACCACACAATGCCGTGCAACACATGCAGCTAGTTGGTTGCCAATCGTCTCACCCTGGTTAGTGTGCTAATTAGCACTTATAAAGTCTTGCATACCACTTCTTCTCGGTCGGGCGTGCAGCCGTCACTGATTCCAGTTGGGCCAACGTCTTTTCGGATGGTGCTATCTCTTGAGCACTGCGTTGGATTTCCTTGAAGAGGAAAGGATGATGCAGCAGAGTAGAGTAAGTATTCCCCTCAGTTTTTGAGAACCAAGGTATCAATCCAGTAGGAGGCTACGCGCGAGTCCCTCGTACCTACACAAAACAAATAGCTCAACGCAACCAACGCGATTAGGGGTTGTCAATCCCTTCACGGTCACTTACGAGAGTGAGATCTGATAGAGATGATAGATAATATTTTTGGTATAAAGATGCAAAGTAAAATAAAAGGGCAAAGTACAAAAGCAAAGCAATAATAAAGTGATGGAAGATTGATATGATGAGAATAGACCTGGGGGCCATAGATTTCACTAGTGGCTTCTCTCAAGAGCATAAGTATTCTACGGTGGGTGAACAAATTACTGTTGAGCAATTGACAGAATTGAGCATAGTTATAAGAATATCTAGGTATGATCATGTATATAGGCATCACGTCCGAGACAAGTAGACCGACTCCTGCCTGCATCTACTACTATTACTCCACTCATCGACCGCTATCCAGCATGCATTTAGAGTATTAAGTTCAAGAAAACAGAGTAACGCCTTAAGCAAGATGACATGATGTAGAGGGATAAATTCATGCAATCTGATAAAAACCACATCTTGTTATCCTCGATGGCAACAATACAATACGTGCCTTGCTGCCCCTGCTATCACTGGGAAAGGACACCGCAAGATTGAACCCAAAGCTAAGCCCTTCTCCCATTGCAAGAAAAATCAATCTAGTAGGCCAAACCAAACTGATAATTCGGAGAGACTTGCAAAGATAACCAATCATACATAAAAGAATTCAAAGAAGATTCAAATATTGTTCATAGATAGACTTGATCATAAACCCACAATTCATCGGTCTCAACAAACACACCGCAAAAG
Organism: Aegilops umbellulata; assembly: GCA_032464435.1. NCBI lineage: Eukaryota > Viridiplantae > Streptophyta > Magnoliopsida > Poales > Poaceae > Aegilops > Aegilops umbellulata. The sequence continues at coordinate 340,891,787 of CP136059.1, forward strand.
GAAGATTACATCGAATAGATCTCCACGAGAGAGGGGGAGAACATTGTATTGAGATCCAAAAAGAGAGAAGAAGCCATCTAGCTACTAACTATGGACCCGAAGGTTTGAGGTAAACTACTCACACTTCATCGGAGGGGCTATGATGATGTAGAAGCCCTCCATGGTGGATGCCCTCTCCGGCGGAGCTCCGGAACAGGCCCCAAGATGGGATCTCGTGGGTACAGAAGGTTGCGGCGGTGGAATTAGTTGGCTCCGTCTCTGATCATTTGGGGGTACGTAGGTATATATAGGAGGAAGGAGTACGTCAGTGGAGCAAAGGGGGCCCCACGAGGCAGGGGGCGCGCCCTGGGGGGAGGGCGCCCTCCACCCTCGTGGCCGCCTCCTTTCTTTCTTGACGGGGGTCCAAGTCTCCTGGATCATATTCGGTGAGAAAATCACGTTCCCGAAGGTTTCATTCCGTTTGGACTCCGTTTGATATTCCGTTTTTTCGAAACACTGAAATAGGCAAAAACAGCAATTCTGGGCTGGGCCTCCGGTTAATAGGTTAGTCCCAAAAATAATATAAAAGTGGAAAATAATGCCCAATATGGTCCAAAACAGTAGATAATATAGCATGGAGCAATAAAAAATTATAGATACATTGGAGACGTATCAGATGGGTGTGTAGCTTATGTTAGGTCTAGAACTTGATTAGACTTGCCCACAGACTACGTGCCGCCACTATCTTTTCTAGGTTGTGGCATGCATGTGGCAGCAAGATCTATCGCCACCACGCACCCACTACCACTTACCGCGAGTGAATGTGGCAAAAATATTTGAAAGCTCGCTTGGATTAGCGGGTTCTACCCTGTTTGTGCCAACAGTGAAAGTCGGTGCCACGTTGAACCCATCCCAACAAGTTCCATCATCTTTGGATCCAGTAAAAAGGCCAAGGAGTCCATCAGCTAGCAGTAGTGATTACGCTCAGTGGTATTCCAGACCAGGCCTCCTTTGTGGTGTGCGACTAAAGAAGAGTACACAACAACTGGATGCAGATACTAATTCAGCAACCTATGCTTACCATCATGCCACGATGCGCAACATTGATAGTTCGCATGTTATCTTCAAGGCTGTCACTTGGACCCATAAGGATGAGTGGGCATCCAGAGTCTTTAGGTTCAACCAATGGGAGATTTGGGTGGCAACCCAATAGTAGGATTTTTTGACAGTAAACCTAACAATAGGATATGTTATACACGAGGGTTTGTTTATTTCCTACACGTATTTAGTCCTTGCCTTATGGCTGCCATGTGTGCCTTTTGTTTTCATTACACTTGTATCAGATCTTATAAACATTGCAATAATTAATGGATGGTTGTGTGCATCAGTCGATGTAGAGCTCGAGTGTTTTCCTCTCTTCTAAAAATATGTTATTGCAAATAGGCAATCCAAACAAAATTAAGCACCAAAACAGGTCAAATCCCACCAAATCAAGACGTCAAAACACCCCCCCCCCCCGCAAGGAAAAAACAGAATCAAATTGGCATGATTTTCATTAAATTTTATGGCTTGTCTTGCTTAATATTGTTATATAAATCTATAATCCTGATGTAACTTGTACATATATGGGTCGGACATACCTCAGCAGTAAATGATTGAAACACCCCCTGGGAGCCACGAGACTCTGTGAATCTGACTTCTATTATTCTATATGACTTTTGCTTGCTCTGGAATACAATTTCAAGCACCGTATGCTTGATTTGTCCCCAATTTGTTCAGTTGTGATTCATGTAACAAAATCTACTAACATGGAGAATGTTCATCTAGTGGTGCCTACATGTCTAAAGGTAGCTTAAGTAAAGCAACTACTCTTTCCTTGATTTATGATACCATCTTCAATTCTTATAGATAAGGTGGATCGTCATGTGCAATATGTTTGCTACTTCTACCAACTGCACCATATCCCTTTGCGCCGAAACATGACACTACTACAACGTGGATCCTCACAAAATCTGCAAAGTTACCACAAAAAAAATCTCTGATCATTCCCAAAGCATATTAATTGGTTATCTAACCAATAACACTTTTTAGGTATTTGAGTTGTACGATAACTGAGGAATCAAGATTATAGCCTGTTGGTCTCGATTTACATGAAGCAGAGAGACTGCAGTACATGATTCCTCTGAACATGTGATCTGGGGCCTTCCTGGCCCACAACATAGAGTTCTTTGTTAAAGACAACATTGTTTTTGCCAAGACTCCAGAAGGCACCTTGACAAGCAAAATTCTTTCATCGGAGTGACCTACGTTCTGGCATTTCATGTCGAGGATAATGAATTGCCCTCACGTGACATCAAGAAAACTTTGGCTTCTAAGGCGTGGGGCTTCATCATTCACACACGGCCGGCCTCCTCCAGCAGGAATGGGAGCGTCAACTCCCCATTCTCAAAGTCGGAGACCCTGGCCTCAACTGGCCAGAAGTCAGCCGCCAAAGAACCTCCCCCCCACGAGGTTCTACCGTGAAAAGCCCATTTTAAAGCAAAGATGTGGGAACTAATCTCATTCGGGTGCTCGAGGAGTAACTCTCCATCCTATAAACAAGGGATGGAGCACTTCCGCTGCCGTCCATTAGCGATGGCTTGGAAGTAGGCGGTATTAGCGTCCCCTTTTAGGAGCAATTCTAAATCCCTCTACATTGCTAGAAGAGCTCCTCACCCTTGAAGATATCCATAAGGGAGTCTTCCAGGTTATAGGGCAACATCTAATCGTTAGCAGAGAGACCAGGACTATTAGCAATCACAAACAGAGACTTAATCTGGTCCATTAGGGCTCCCTTATGGGCCTAGAGCTCGGCACCCGGGTTGGCCCTCCATCCTCGCATGAATTGCCGAACCGATTTTGCACAATGGTGCCAAATATAAACTGCACAAAACGTCCGCGGTGGGGATGCCTCAGCCTCGACCCACCTAAGATGTGCATCGTCTAATAAACCCAGCTGAAGTAGCCATGAGGGTTCGAAGTGAAGTTATGACGTCCCAAGAAGGGAGCCCTTCCCCGAAGTGAAAAGTAGGGGAGAGTGCTCTGAACCAATCCGATTGAGCGCCTTGAGTGAACACAATGGGAACATGACCTCCCACTGGACGGACACGAGGATCCGATCCCAGTGGGAGGTCATGTTCATCGTATACACCAAAAAGTTCAGTGTGTATTTTTTTTAAATGTTCACCATATATTGGAAAAAAGTTCATCTTATGTTACATAAACTACGCAAAAATGTGGAAAGAGAAACTGAGAAAAACCAAAATCTGAAAAGAGAAAGAAAAAAAACATGAAATAGCAACAACCCCTGTCACTCACCTTTCTCCGTGATGGCCAAGGCCTAATCACGGCGACACAACCCTGTCTTAGCCACAGTGAACTGTGTGCGGGATACATAACGAATGTATTATTTTTCCTAAAACAAATGATCCTTTGTTACTGACCCACCCAAGTACAAATGAATTTATGTCGCTATCTACCATTCATGTGATCTATAAAGAGAGAGGGTTTTCTAATCAGAAGATGAGTATCTGATTTCATTATTTTCACTTCCATGTCTTGGAGTTATCCAATCTCATCCAGTGTATTATTTGTTGCATCTTTGCATAGTAGATATTTTAGATAGGCATAGGCATTGGAGGCATTGGGAACTACTGAATGATATCCGGTATTATAGCACGCACCTCCGTTCTTCACCATTCTACTCGATCACTTCAAGGCGGTACTATCCCTCGCCGCCTCACGCCCAGTCATCCTATACGCTATCCTCTCACGTCACTCAAGGGAACCAACAATCACATTTTGGGTGTCTTCCCTTAGTAAGCCTGAATCGCTTGTCAGATAGTGATTGACAGATTGGTAAGGACAAACAAAGAGAGCGTACAGAGTCGTCTCACAAAAGTAAAACTAAAATTTAATTAGACAACCCCATGACCACAAACACTGCAAATTTTACTTTTGTAAAATGGTACAATAGTCATCAGTAATTTTAATCGCTCTCATGTGCAATCAAGCCAACCATTGCTATGTATCGTGCGCGAGTATTAGCACATGGCCACCCACGTGAGTTTCAGGTGGGCCAGCCCAACTGCTTTCGATATTTTTTCCTAGAATTTCTGTGAAATAAAAATATTCAAGATTTCAGAAAATGTTCATGCACTTAAAATTGTTCTCTACTAAAAATATCAAGAAGTCAAACCGTTTTCATAATTTTGAAAAATTGTTCACGAATTTAGAAAAGAGAAAAGAAAACAGTGAGCAAAAAGAAGAAGAAAAACCTCGTGGAACCTTTCCAAAGCCAACAGAAGGTTCTAGAGGTTTCCCAAAACCATGGTGAACCAGTTGCAGATTACATAAATAGAAAAAGAACAACCAGTCTATGGCGGCCAATAGGCAGACCCGCCATGCGCAACAGATAGAGGCAGGCCTGCCGATGAGCAAGCTGAAGGTCTCTGATAACGACCCGACGATGGTCGTGGCCTGTGACGACGATCTGGTGCCCCTGCCCGTGGCATTCCATGACAACTTGAGCATGGAACTGGCGCAAGCATACTTCGACGATGTCATGGCGGAGGAGTAGCCGGCGCCGCAGTCGGTGTGGGCATTCCAGTTGGCGAAGGAGGAGCAACTCTACAACCTCGACCTCCTCACGCATCACCGGCAGGCAAATGGCTCGCTCTACGGCGAGTTCGCAGGTGAGGTGGCTGTGGATAACTCCAATTTCGTCATGGAGCAGCAGGCGCTCTACGAGGCTTGTGCAACGCTCGCGCGCCTCAGATGCCCAGGCGGCCGCTGACGCGAAAGCCACCAGCTCCACGTCCTTTTGGTCGAAGATGCGCGCCATTGGCACCATTACGACGATGAGGCTGGCCCATCCATGTCCATCGTCGACCTCACCTCCACCGATGACCGCCAGGGAGCGGACTCCGACAGGAAGGGTAGGGCATCAGCCATGGCGATGCCTTGTGTCTCATGTCGACTAGTCCATGTCGCATGTCCCACTCTTCGTCGCCGGTGACCACACCTTAACTTCCTGTGGCTCATGGCCGCCGGACATCGACACGGAGGGGAACAACAAGGACCTGGAGGCCGAATGTTTTTGGGGCTCACGGCCACCGACGGGGATTTTAACTAGGTTTACTTCCGGATGCTTTTGCTCAGTTGAAATATATTGAAATGTAATGAGTTTGGTCCGGTTTACATGAAAATCATCTGGTTTGTTAAAATCCGGTTTAAAATGTATACACGCATGGTTGGATGGCCAGCTCCCATACCATTGACCGCGGACGCGCCTGTGGAAAAATATAGTGTCCGTTTTAGCGGTCCGCGTTGGAGATGCTCTTAATACGGGAGATGATATACATGTTGTTATGGTCGGCATTGTTTGATCATCTGTCTTGTGAATAAAAATTTCATTGAAGATAGGTGCTTCAACCATGTTCAATTGCCCACGCTTAACTTAAAAAAAAGCACGAACGACCTAAATGCAAGTCTAAACCTTCACATGATACCAAAACGGTTTTCTTTTGTAAACTTTGTTACAAGGACTATTGTACCGGCCCAGAGTATACCTGGCCATACCTCGGGCCGGGCCGGGCTTCGGGCCGGGCCTAGCCAAGCCCGATGAAAAAAACCCAGGCCCGAGCCCGGCCCGGCCATCGGGCCTGTTTTTTGGGTCCGAGCCCGGCCTGAACACGTAAAAGCCCGTCGGGCTTCGGGCCGGCTCGGCCCGACCTTCAGAGAAATGCAAAAACGACGGTCCCAGGCCTGGCCCAGCCCGGCCTTCGGGCTCAAAATCTAGGCCCGAGCCCGGCGCGGGGGCAGCGTCAGGCCGGGCCGGGTCGGGCTTTTTGGGGCCGGGTCGGGCCGGGCTTCCCATGGCCAGGTATAGCCCAGAGCATCATTTTGTTGCAAATGATGGATAAAGTTGTCACAGTTGCCGACCTACCAAAGGACTAAGATCACAGCTAAGAGATTCTCAGAAATTGAATAAACAGATTACAAACGAATTCATATCGGCTCCTACAGACCGAGCCCTTTATAAGGAGCATCCGAGTACAAGATAAACACCACCTTATTTGTCATTTGAATTCTCTGTTTTGGAATATCATATACAATAATTGTTTGGATCTAATAGGCTTAGAGCATCTCCAGCCGTTGGCACCCCAGGAGGCATAAAAACCGCCATCTGGGGGCGAGCCGGTGGTAGAATCGATGCTGGGGCGGTTGGACATCCAGCCGTCGGCCCCAGGTCACCCCCAGGCACCGATATCGGCCCATTCACAGTCGCTTTTCGGCCCAGATAAATAGAAAAATGGCCTGATATCGGCGAGAAACGGTCCATATTCAGCGTGGTTCGGCGTTGAATTCTCAACATAAATAATTTTTATCACATAGTTCATCACAGAAAATCAAATAATTTAACAAAATAGTGCAACAACAAATATTTCAATACAAATTATATAGTTCAACAAATAAAAACTCATCACACGTCGAGCTAGGCGTCGCCCTTGATCCTCCATAGGTGCTCCACCAGATCCTGCTGCAGTTGATGATGCACTTGTGGGTCTCGGATCTCCTGACGTATACTGAGGTAGGCAGTCTAGGTTGCTGGTAGCTGGTGATCAACTTCGGCTAGAGAACCCTGCCTGTAGTATGGTTCACTGTCAAACACTGGCTCTTCCTGCTCGCTCTCGATGCTCATGTTGTGCAAGATTACACAGCAAGTCATGATCTCCCACATTTGATCTTTCGACCAGGTCTGAGCAGGGTACCGGACAACAGCAAATCGAGATTGGAGCACACCAAATGCCCGCTCGACACCCTTCCTGCAAGCCTCCTGCACCTTGGCAAAGTGAGACTTCTTGCCTCCTGGCACAACGTTTGAGATAGTCTTCACAAATGTAGACCATCTCGGATATATGCCATCAGCTAGGTAGTACCCCTTGTTGTAGTGCTGCCCATTGACCTCGAAGTTCACCGGAGGAGAATGACCTTCAACAAGCTTGGCAAAGACAGGGGAGCACTGCAGCATGTTGATGTCATTGTGAGTTCCTGGCATACCAAAGAAGGAGTGCCAAATCCAGAGGTCATGTGTTGCCACCGCCTCAAGTACCACACTGCAACAGCCTTTGGCGCCTTTGTACATCCCCTGCCAAGAAAAGGGGCAGTTCTTCCATTTCCAATGCATGCAGTCGATGCTTCCAAGCATCCCAGGAAATCCTCTTGCTGCATTCTGTGCTAGAATCCGAGCAGTGTCTTCCGCATTGGATGTTCGCAAGTATTGCGGTCCAAACACTGCCACAACTGCCCGACAGAACTTGTAGAAACACTCAATGGTGGTGGACTCGGCCATGCACCCATAGTCGTCGAGTGAATCACCGGGAGCTCCGGATGCAAGCATCCTCAACGCCGTCGTGCACTTCTGGATTGAGGTGAATCCAAGTTTGCCGGTGCAATCCTTCTTACACTTGAAGTAGCTGTCGAACTCCCGGATGGAATTCCCAATCCTAAGGAAAAGCTTCTGGCTCATCCGATACGGCGCCGAAATGTTTTGTCGCTGTGCAGTGGAGCGTCGACGAAGTAGTCGGATTAGAGCATGCAGTAGCCTTCGAGACGATGCCGGTTCTTTGCTTTCATCCGCCCCAGCGCCGAGCCACCTCGCCGCAACTTTTCATTGCTCGCCAGCAGGACGGCGAGGGCGGCGAGGACCATGAGATGTTCCTCTTCCTGGACGTCGGCCTCATCTTCCTCCTCCAGCAGCGCGGCGGGCGCTTCCTCGTCGTCTGAGTCCATTGCTGGGGCAGGCAAATCGCCGAACTCCTTGCGGGCGTGGTGGGCGCGTATCCGCCGCTACACAGCCCCTCCGCGGCCGGGAACCCGAAAAAATCGCCCAGCCGATAATGGAGAGGCTGCCTCGGCGAAACCTTTGCTTTTTTTCTGGTGGGGATGGGCTATCTAGTGGTGGCGGGTGGTGGGCGGCGCCGGGATCAGCCGGTCGGCGGCCGAGCGCGCGGGGGGTGAGAGGCGAATCTGGAAGAAAGACTTGACTTTTCGCCTAACGGTGTGGCCAGACGTGCTTTTCCCTTGCGCCGGAGCTCCTGAGCGCCCCCTAGTGCGCTGGGTTCGGCTTGCGATCGCCGGGCCCAAAACTGGGCCGAGCCGGCGGATTTCGGCGTCCGAGGGCGCGACTGGGGTGTTTTTTCGGCACCGGAGCCGAAAAAATCGCCTGAAGGGCCTGTTGGGGACGCGGCTGAAGATGCTCTTAGAAGGCATAGGGAATTGTCCACGGAAAATCAGGTACTACGTTGCGTAGTCGAAATTCCTACTGTCTTGCAAGGCACGTCCTGAGTTCGAGCCAGAGGAGCAGGAAGGGCCCAGGAGCCGGAGCTTTTCGCCCAGCATGATTCACCGAATGTGACGACGGTGGCTAATTAGCTGCTTCGATCGCCACCTGTAGGCCGGGATTGCAAGTCATGCGAGAAACAACGTGAGTCATCACCGCCCCACGCTGGATTCCGTATGCACGAGCCAGCGTCACCGTAAAAAACAAACAAGCGAACATCGGCGTCAAGCAAGCAGTCGAGAGAGCAAGGCTGCATGCGTGCATCCTTGGTCCCCCGGTGTCGCTTCTTGCCCGCTTATGCTATGTAGAGTCTGGAATGATAGTGGTAGGTAATTCAATATTGTACATTGGGCCGTGCCATCGATTCGATTCATACGAGGCTCATTACCATTCCGATGATTGGCGCCTTTTATTATAGCTGATTTAGAAACGGTAAAAATCGATTTGTTCTTTAGCCTAACGCGAACAGTCCTATCTCCATGTATTGTCCATGGCTCCCGCGACCAATACAATTGTCGTGCAGCACATGCAAAACTAGCTGTTTGTCAATCAGCACGAATCGGTTAGTATTCTAATTAGTAGTAACTTCATCCCAGCACACTCTGTCCTAGGTTCCTAGTCCCTAGTCCCAGATTGGACAAATAGAAAGAATGTATTCCGCAAATAAAAAGAGGACAGAATGTGTATTCCAACGAAGAGAAAGTTTAGGGCTAATCAAAGTACACTTTTTTTGCGAGGACACTTTTGTTTTGTTTTGTTACAACCTCTAGAAACACATCAATGGGGGAGATCTCTCCACAACTTTCATAATAAAGGTTCCCGCAAAAAAAACTTACATAATAAAGAGTATGATGATTTTTTTTTGAAAGATCCAGCATCGCTGGCATTCATTGATAATAGCAGGAAGCAACGGAAAACAATAAGGTGGTGAAGGTCCTAGGACCAAAAGATCCGAAGATCAAAAGAAAAAGAAAAACAACAGCCCTAATAGCTGCAGCACAATACTCCATACAATCCAACTTAGACAACGCAGCTCCGACACGAACGATGAACTACAAAGAAAACTAGGCAAGGTTGGCGTCACAGAGGATCACCGAACAAACCGCCTGTCACGCGTCATCGTATACCACCGGCCCTCCACCGCGGCTTCGACTTCACAGGAATAGGCAGTCGAGGCACTCCCACGGACACGTCGGAGAAGAAGAGCCGACTACCATGACCAAAACCACGCCTTCGACATTGCTCACCGCCGTCATCGTTGCCACAGAAGTCACCGTGCACGTCCAGTCGTAGGAAGCACCAAAGGGATCAAAGTCTTCAAGACGGCGCCCTAAAGAGGGGAACGACGTTGAAGACGACGCCACCGCCCGACCCTGCAGCAGGATCTGGGTTTTCACCCGAAGGACTTGATCCGAGAGTAGCGGCTTGGAGATCCCCGACGACGCCTCCAAGGAGGATAGCGACGCCCACGGACGCCGTCGTCGCCGGCCGGTCAGCACCGGCCAGGCTTTCACCCAGAGCAGCCACACTCCCGTGCAGTAGGCCGAGGTCGACCCGTACCTCCGTTGGACCGCGCACCCCCACACAGCGAGCACGCCATTGCTGTGCAGGGCCACCAGCTAGCCTCCCCAACGACGGGCCTACAGAGACCAGATCGGGTCCTGCATCCCGTATCCAACCGCGGCCAGAGCCTCCTTGCTCCAAGAAGCGGTAGCCGGGCACCACCAGCAGCCGGCAATGCCCCTCCCGGGCCACCAGGCATGGACGACCTGGCAGATCCAGGCCACCCGGCATTTCGCTGCCCCCTCGCACCCTCGACGCGCCCGCAACATCCTTCCAGCACCGGATCCCGCGCACCTGAGCCCGGATCCACAGCCTCCCCCGTCACAGCCATGTGGAGCCTCCGGGCCGTCCTCCTCAACGCGCCAGATCCGCGCGCAGGCCCAACCCCGCCGGCGCCCTCGCAATCGCGCAGGCCCACCGCTTCACGGGAGCGAGCAGCCTCGCGCCGCCCGACACGCGCTCACCACCACGCCCACCCGCCCCTACAGCACAGCTCCTCCCCTCCGTCGCGCGCAGGCCAGATCCGCGCGCGCCCCACGCGAGCAGCCGCGCCACGTCCTCCCTCCGTCGCGCAGGCCGACGACCGCGCTGCCCGTGCGCCCGACTGGCGCGTCGGCCCGCCTCCCGCTCAGCCGCCGCAGCCAGCCACTCACCGCTAACTGCCGCCACAACAAGCTTCCCTCCACGCGCCGCCCCGGGCCGCCGTGTCGCGCACGCGAGCCGCCGCGCTGCCATGGCTCCGCCCTGTGCCGTCCTTGGAAGCCTCCTCGCCAAGTTTGCAGACGAGGGAGATGAGAGGGCCCTGCCGCCACCTTCACCGGAGCTGGCGCGGCCTTTGCCGGCCACTCCTCCGGCGGCGGCGAGCCAAGGGGAGGGTGGAAAGGGGGGTGGCGGCGCCGATCTAGGGTCTGAGTGTAATTTTTTTAGAGATCGGTATTCAACTCAGAGTCATCGATGATTTTTCTTAAAAACTGATGTGGACATAGCATGTAGAGATACAATAAAAAATATGGTTCGCATATACAATAATCAGGTGATCTCTATTTATAATTTATAATAATTATCAATAGAGATCACCTGATTATTGTATATGCGAACCATATTTATATGAGATCACTTGATGTGACGGCGGCCCGATCTTTCGATGAGAGTGGGATAAATATCGATTTGGTGGATTTTGACCTTGACGATCCGGCTATACCGTATCCGACGATACGCCTCGACAATCGCTAAACCAATCTCCGATGGTTATTGACCTTGCCGTAGGCACGATCAACCTGAACAACGAGGTTCGAGTTCCTGCAAGCAACCGAAGAACCAGCAAGAACAAAGGTGAATTGCAACTGAAATTGCGGATGATAAATTGAGCACACGAACTAGATGAAAAGTTGGGGTTCCACTGTGGATCTGACAAGGCGGTAGTCCTACACGTCTCGTAGATGCGAAATTGTAGCGATGGCTAGACAATACAATAAAACCCGAGTCTAAACCCTAATTTAGACTAGCTATTTATTAAGAGGATCGGCTGCCTCGTGGTGTCCCCGAACGCTTGCCGTACGAAGTCTGGACACTACATGCATGACGTGGCAGTTGCTTCTGTTGATGAGACACGTTGGCCTGCTGTGGTGTAATTAGTGCACCAAAAAAATCCTTTGGACCCAACACGTTACTCCTCTTGGCCCATGTAGCCAAAATCAAATTGCCTGGCCCTTGTGGTGTTTGCATGCATGATAGATGGGATGGATGGTTCGGTGGAGTGCATGCATGGATGCTCACATGCATGCATTTATACACACATCCATACGTATGAGTAGACATACACCTTCATATCTTGACATGTGGTTTGTATAATTCTTTGTTAACTCTGCACAAAATAAGAGGTTGTGTTGTATTTCTGTTCGGAATAATGAATTTATAATTTATATAATTATCAATAGAGATCACCTGATTATTGTATATGCGAACCATATTTTTTGTTGTATCTCTACATGCTATGTCCACATCATCCTCCCTTTCTTGAAAACAAAGCCGTCCTCGGCGTTGCTTATTCTGAAAATGCAAGGAGAAAAAAAAGACAAGGTGTACGCGTTGTATATGTATATATCATCCGTTTTAACTCGTCTCATGTGATGCACAATTAATATCTGTATGTAGGAGTGATTAGCATATTTGGTGAGACGAAAAATCAAGGAACCATGACAACAAATATATCGGTGGAATAAATTACAACTTAATTTGCACATAAAAGTGAAGCCCTTGTTCCTATCATATGAATTGCATTGTTCATCATTAAACCATCCCAACATTAGTGAATAGCTATGGATTATTTCAAAATTACATGCCATGAAATGCTTAAATAAGCAACCACACAACAAGTTATTGAACACATAAGCATCACAAAAATTGGAGGTCATATCAAAATGAATAAACATTGGTATATTAATATTCTCTTTCATACTGGCAAAATTATCACATGTGATGCAAATCTTATGCAAAAAAAAAAATTCTGTCTATGCAGTACTCTCCAATCAAGTTAAAAGTAAGATTAGGTGCATAAACAGTTTTTGGAGAATTCAAACATGTGATTTGAGATATTTTGTTTATCGCATGTGACAAAGCCATATGTGGATCCATCAAAATAGAATACAAAGAATTAACTTGCGAAATTCTAGCTAAAACTTCATCATGTTTAATCAATTGTATGTGATCCAATCCTAATTGAGCAATCAAGTCACATGTGTTATTGTTAGTAGCCTTTAATACATTGGGTGCACTCAAATCAACGAGGGAATCAATTTTAGCAGTTGGTGCACACAAAACAATTGGTGCTTCGGTTGTTTGATCACAACATTTATCCAATGTAGCAACATAATTATCCTTAGCAATTGGCGTGGAAAAAATAGAGGGTATTTCATTCAACTCAACACACGAATCTTTTAATTCAACATGACATAAATCGATATCGGGTGGATGAGTCGATTCCATACCTTCCTTATTACCTTGCAGTCCTAGTTGATATGAAGTAAGAATGGTCGATGGTGACTCCTCATAACCTCCAAGTGGCGCAATCAAAGTTGGTGCTACATCGGAGGAAGTAACCTTCTTTGACGGAGATTCCATGGCACCCTTATTTATCTTGTATATACCTCTTCTTAATTTTTGTTCAGCTTCACAAGAAAGACGAAAAAAATGGTCGACGGAATACAATTCTGCATGCATTAATTTGTCTTGTATATCATGGTTTAAACCTCTCCAAAATCTATTCAGAAAATTGTCTTCACATTCTTCTAATCCACAACGAAACAAAGCAGTACACAAATTATCATAATATTCTTCAACAGTGTCATTGTCTTGTGTTAAACGTTCCAATTTTCTAAGCAAATCACTAGCATGGTATGAAGGAACAAATCAGTTTCGCATAACAAGTTTTAAAGCTTTCCAAGTAGTAGGTATATTACAAATATTTTCCCTGCAATAATTTCTCCACCAAACTGAAGCAAAACCGAAAAAGCTTTTAGTGACATCATTTATTTTCTTATGCTTAGAAAAATCATGGTTACCAAAGATTTCTTCTACCTCCATTTCCCAATCAATATACGAATCGGGGTCATATTTACCCTCAAAATTTGGCCAAGTGGTAACCTGATTATGTGTGTTTCGACCATGATGTACATCTTGTGACAGTCATCGTACCTGTTGTGGTGGGAAAGAGTAATTTGCATCAACATGTGGTAAGTCATCTCCGACAACAGACGCTACCCAACTATTGGCCGTTCTAGAATCTGCCATTGTTAGTACCACACAAAAACAAAATCACAAGTATAATGTTCCTATAGTACTACTCGGAGGTGGTGGGAAAATTTCTCTCAACACTCTAGCAATTACCAATTTCTTACCGGTTCTTACCGTGTTGCAGTGGTTGTCGGCCGTTGGCGATGTCAATAGTTATCAGAAGATTGATATAGCGATTACCAAGTGACCGAACAGGATACAATATAGGTAGTGGAGCTTGGTGATGGTTTCCTCAACTCACAATATCAGTGGCACAATTAAGCAAAAAGCAATGCAAGCTGAATAATTGCTCAAACTCCTAACTAGTGCTGGCAGTCGACTAGCAAGAGAGAAAACAATCTAAGCCTAGGTACTGAAACACGTGAAAGGAAACCGATGAAAAGGTAATAGCTCTGAGTAGCTAGGTATAAGTGAAGTATAAACACAGCGTATGGCACTCAATAGTAGAAGATGCCCTGTATAGCAGAGATGATTCTGATCGTCCAAAGAAATTGCACAAAAAGTGCTAGCCGGCCTGAACTTTGTAACCTTTTTTTAATCTATACTTTTTCTTGTCTTTTCCTTTTCTTTTCTTTTTTCTCTTTTTTCTCTTTTTTTTCTCTTGATTTTTTTTTGCTATTTTTCCTCAGGCCGGTTGCTAGCAGAAATCACGGACAGATGTTAAATCCCAAGAAAAGAAAGATGCAGAGCTACTAAACAAGTTGCAACGAGAGCTAGCTAGATGTACGTTCGGCGTTGAGATTAGCTAGCACTAGTACTAGTGCAAAGGATCAGCCTGATGGAAAGTGGCGCGTGAAGGCAGACACATATGATGAGATGGTAACGCGCGCGAGGCAGACGCGTGAGACGGACAGGCGGCAGGCAGATGGATTGGGTGGACCTGACCGCTAGAAATCTATTGCTATTTTTTTCTGTGTTTGGTTCTGCGTGACGAAAAGATATGTGCAACTGGCTCAGATTTTGTATCCGTGAAAAGCAGCGCACAACTAGGAGAGCAAGAACGAACTTGCGACGGATTTTCTCATACGGACAAAAACAAGTTCGATCTAGTAGAAATTTTTTTGCCTCAAACTAATCTAAACCAGCACTAATTCTAGGATGGATGCAATCAAAAACTCAACTAAGCAAGTACTAGATGCGAAAATTGCTAAAGGCTAAAAAGATAGGTGTAATGAATAAACTAATCTCTTTATTTTTTTGGCTTTTTCTGGGTTATAGGACAGAAAAGAAACTAATCTATGAAAACTGTAAATCTCTCACCGATGAACCTGAAAACTGATACCACTTGATGTGACGGCGGCCCGATCTTTCGATGAGAGTGGGATAAATATCGATTTGGTGGATTTTGACCTTGACGATCCGGCTATACCGTATCCGACGATACGCCTCGACAATCGCTAAACCAATCTCCGATGGTTATTGACCTTGCCGTAGGCACGATCAACCTGAACAACGAGGTTCGAGTTCCTGCAAGCAACCGAAGAACCAGCAAGAACAAAGGTGAATTGCAACTGAAATTGCGGATGATAAATTGAGCACACGAACTAGATGAAAAGTTGGGGTTCCACTGTGGATCTGATAAGGCGGTAGTCCTACACGTCTCGTAGATGCGAAATTGTAGCGATGGCTAGACAATACAATAAAACCCGAGTCTAAACCCTAATTTAGACTAGCTATTTATTAAGAGGATCGGTTGCCTCGTGGTGTCCCCGAACGCTTGCCGTACGAAGTCTGGACACTGCATGCATGACGTGGCAGTTGCTTCTGTTGATGAGACACGTTGGCCTGCTGTGGTGTAATTAGTGCACCAAAAAAATCCTTTGGACCCAACACGTTACTCCTCTTGGCCCATGTAGCCGAAATCAAATTGCCTGGCCCTTGTGGTGTTTGCATGCATGATAGATGGGATGGATGGTTCGGTGGAGTGCATGCATGGATGCTCACATGCATGCATTTATACACACATCCATACGTATGAGTAGACATACACCTTCGTATCTTGACATGTGGTTTGTATAATTCTTTGTTAACTCTGCACAAAATAAGAGGTTGTGTTGTATTTCTGTTCGGAATAATAAATTTATAATTTATATAATTATCAATAGAGATCACCTGATTATTGTATATGCGAACCATATTTTTTGTTGTATCTCTACATGCTATGTCCACATCAAAAACAATATATTGCCCACGCCTAGCGTGCCAATAGGCGGCCTGTGTATGTACCGCTCGTACACGGCGTATGTACAATTTTCAAATATTCTGTATGATTTCAAATGTTTTCAATTTTTTTGTTCACAAAATTAAGAAATGTTTGTGTTTAAAAAAAGTTGATATTTTTCAAAATCTATGTGGTTTGAAATTTCTGTTCAAAATTTTCATCAACTGTTGAGCATTTGTTAACAGTTTTAGAAACAGTGTTCAAGTTTGTAAAATTTCATAGACAATTTGCATTTGGGAAATTGTTGATAAATTTCAAAAAAATGGTTAGGACATAAGAAAATGTTTATGTTGAATGATAATGATAAAATTCGCAAATAACAGAAGCATTCAAATTAGGAAAAACTACATGCCCACGGATGCACCCGTGTGGCCTAGTCACGCACACTCCTCTCAACTAGTATTTTTTGTACTATCGACAAATGACCCCAACTTCTTGTAGTAGCCTGGCACACACATATGAGGCATCAATGCCTGGTTTGAGTGACTTCCGATACCGTTTGCACGTTGCGATACCTCCAGCCATTTATCGACCCTTTTCACCGGAAAACCTCCAGAAAAATGCCAAACTTGTCAAAAATCCAAACTACTTGCATCAATGCATTTAAATGGTCATAGAAGCTGGTGGAAACTTTGGGCAATTTGATAGATGTCAAACAACAACGTGTGCTTTCAAATGGACCCTTCTCGCCTACTCAAACACTCTCGGTTGAACATGGTCTATTTTTGAACATCCTTAAAATGACTCCATCTTTTGCTAGCAGATAGGCATATTTTCATGATAGGTATACATACCTGGTTTGAATGACTTTCGAGACTATATAGAAGATCGGCCTTTTTTCACATTATATTACAAAACCATACAAAAAATGTGGAAAAGAAACTGGAAAACCCAAAATCTAAAAATAGAAGAACAAAAAGAAACAAAAAAAACCAAAATAGCAACGGCCCTTATCACTCACCTTGCTCCACGATGGCCAAGGCCTAAGCATGGTGACATAACCCTATCTTGGCCTGAGAAATTGGCTGACAGTAAACCGTGTGGGGGATATATAAGAAGCGATACACAAATGGCTTATCTTTCGTAAAACAAAAGATCCTTCTGCTACTGACCCACCCAAGTACAAATGAATTTATGTCACTATCTACCATTCATGTGATCTATAAAGGGTGAGGGTTTTGTAATCAGAAGATGAATAGTTCTTTCATTATTTTCACTTCCATGCCTTGGAATTAACAAATCTCATTCCGAGTATTATTTGGTGCATCTTTGAACACTAGAGATTTGTTATAGGCATAGGTATTGGAGGCACTGGGAACTACCAACGGATAGCCAAAATTACAACATGCACTGCAGTACTTCCTCAGTCTACTTGGTATCCCTCGTCTTTTTTTTGCGGGTTACTATCCCCCATCCACTCATGCCCAGTCATCCTATACGCCATGCTATCACATCACTCAAAGGAACCAAGAATTAGATATTATGTGGCTTTGCAGGGATAGAATAGCGGTTGGCTAAGTTTGTTCAACATTAGCAACAATGATGAAAAGAAGATCAGAAAAAATCTGGCATCCTTGGTTATCAGTTCAGGAGCGGCAACAATGGTGGCTTTTAGAATCATGCAAAGATGTTGATTTGGCAATGCATTTGGTAAGCCCGAATCGCATGTCAGATAGTGATTGGTAGATTAGTAAGGACAAGACAAAGAGATCGTACGGAATCGTCTCAAAGTCAAACTAAAATTTAATTAGGGAACAACGTGACCACAAACACAACATATTAAATTTGTGAAATGGTACAACAGTCATCGGTAATTTTAATCGCTCTCACGTGCAATCAAGCCAAGCGCTGCTACGTACCGCGAGCGAGCATTGGCGCATGGTCGCCCACGTGAGCCTAAGGTGGGCCAGCCCAACTGCTTCCAATAGCCAGCCACGTAAAAAATAAATCAATGGCTATGTGCGAGCCTCCCTTTCACTCAAAATAAATAAATAATGTGTGTGTGTGCCTCCAAGTGAGCGAGCGCATTTTTTCCAAAAATAATTCAAACATTTTGGATGGTTTTATTTTCATAAAAAATTGAATTCGAGCTTTTCATAAATTTTGAAGAATATTTGTGAATTCAAAAAATATTAATGCATATGATTTTTTCTCAACTCAAAAAACAGTTCACAAATTTGAAAAGATGTTCAACAATTTTTAAAAACTTCACGAAGTCAAATTTTTTTAACAAATTTGAATTCAAAAGTATCCATGGTTTTGTAAAAAGTTCACCAATTTGAAAAATCTTGGTGAATTTCGGAAATATCAACAAAATTTCAATAGAATTTAACAAAACAAATCATATTTTTAAAATGCTCATGAATTTGAAAAAGGTTCACATATTAAAAAAAATCATGAATACAAAAAATGTTTGTGCATTTGAAAAACGACCAAAATTTTCAAAAAGATCATATTTTTGAAAAAAATTCACAAAATAGAAAATGCTGGTGAATTTAAATTTTTTGGCAATTATGAATTTTTATCTTAAAATTATGTTCATGAACTTTAAAAATTTCTGTGAATCAAAAAATATTCAAGATTTCAAAAAATGGCCGTGCACTTAAAAATGTTATCTATTGATAATATCACGAATTCAAAAAGTGTTCGCAAATTTGATTTTTTAATTAATTAAGAAAAGATAAAAGAGAAAAGAAAACCGTGAGAAAAAAACCTTTGCGAACCTTCCCAAAACTGATGGAAGCTTTTAGAGGTTTCCCAAAACCATGCTGAACCAGTTGCGGATTACATAAACTGAAAAAAGAACAACCAGTCTCTGGCGGCCAACTGGTAGGCCCGCTATGCACGGGAGATAGAGGAAGGCCTGCCTACGAGCTCGCCGGCAATCTCTGATAACGACCCGGTGATGGTTGTGGCCTCTTACGATGAACTGGCGCCCCTGTACGTGCCATTCAATGCCGATTTGACCATGGAAGCACATGCACACTTCGACGATGTCATGGTGGAGGAGTAGCCGGTGCTGCAGCCGGTGTTGGCATTCTGGTAGGCGAAGGAGGAGCAATGCTAGAACCTCAACATCCTCACGCATCACCGACAAGCGGATGGCTAGAATAGGGTGAGTTCACAACATAGTTTGAATGGTCGAACAGGACCGGCAGTCGGACCGGGAAAAACCGGAACCAGCGATTCTAGTGATTTTTTAAGCATAGCGTACCGTCCCGCAATTGAAGTTGAAAAAACTAGTCAAACCGGTCGGTTTTAAAAAAAACGATGAACCGGGCGGCTCATAGAAAACTGGAGGTTTGATGTTGATTCCAGAAAAGACCCTTGATCGACTCGTTTTTGTGAGTACGAGCTGAGGGTAGAATCGGTGAAGGAAAAAACCTGTTTTTGTAGGGTTTCGGTCGATTGGGAGCTTTCTCTCTCGATATATTATTGATTGGTGTATTTATTGATAAAATATATATTATTTCATCTATTGATAGGTGTATTTATCGATAAAATATATATTATTTTATCTATTGATTGGTGTATTTATTGATAAAAATATATATTATTTTATTCTTAAAAAACCGACAATCGAACCGGCGGTCCGACCAGTAAAAACCTGAACCGACAGTCTTGCGGGTTCAATTACCGGCCCAGTTTTTGAAACTATGGTTCGCAGGTGAGGAGGCCACATTATTTCTCATTTTACTTCTCTATTTTGGAAATCACATTGGATGCATTATGTGTTGTTTTTCTGTGCAATAATGATTCAAAATATAATAGGCATAGAAGTCATCAAGAATTGTCCATGGATATCAAGTACTATGCTGCCTCGTAGAAATTTTTACTGCCTTCCAAGGCACGTCCGGAGTTCAAGCTAGAGGATCCGGAAGGGCCTAGGAGCCAGAGAATTTCGCCCGATTTGTGTTGTCAAACGTGACAGCGGCAGTCGATCAGCTGCTTCGATCTCCGCCTACCCGCTGGAATGCCACACAATGCGGGAACTCGCGAGACATTGCCGCCCCACGCTGGATTCCGTTTACATGTACCCACCTCGCAAGTTGAAGGGCCTGTTGGGGACACGGCTGAAGATGCTCTTAGAAGGCATAGGGAATTGTCCACGGATAATCAGGTACTACATTGCGTCGTCAAAATTCCTACTGCCTTGCAAGGCACGTACGGAGTTCGAGCTAGAGGAGCAGGAAGGGCCCAGGAGCCGGAGCTTTTCGCCCAGCATGATTCCCCGAATGTGACGACGGCGGCTGATTAGCTGCTTCGATCGCCACCTGTAGGCTGGGTTTGCAAGTCGTGCGAGAAACAACGTGAGTCATGATGTGCAAGATTACATAGCAAGTCATGATCTCCCACATTTGATCTTTCGACCAGGTCTGAGCAGGTACCGGACAACAGCAAATCGAGATTGGAGCACACCAAATGCCCGCTCGACATCCTTCCTGCAAGCCTCCTGCACCTTGGCAAAGTGGGACTTCTTGCCTCCTGGCACAACGTTTGAGATAGTCTTCACAAATATAGACCATCTCGGATATATGCCATCAGCTAGGTAGTACCCCTTGTTGTAGTGCCGCCCATTGACCTCGAAGTTCACCGGAGGAGAATGACCTTCAACAAGCTT
This sequence comes from Aegilops umbellulata, assembly GCA_032464435.1. Classification (NCBI taxonomy): domain Eukaryota; kingdom Viridiplantae; phylum Streptophyta; class Magnoliopsida; order Poales; family Poaceae; genus Aegilops; species Aegilops umbellulata. Next base: position 340,912,346 of record CP136059.1, read on the forward strand.
GGCAAAGACAGGGGAGCACTGCAGCACGTTGATGTCATTGTGAGTTCCTGGCATACCAAAGAAGGAGTGCCAAATCCAGAGGTCATGTGTTGCCACCGCCTCAAGTACCACACTGCAACGGCCTTTGACGCCTTTGTACATCCCCTGCCAAGAAAATGGGCAGTTCTTCCATTTCCAATGCATGCAGTCGATGCTTCCAAGCATCCCAGGAAATCCTCTTGCTGCATTCTGTGCTAGAATCCGAGCCGTGTCTTCCGCATTGAGTGTTCTCAAGTATTGCGGTCCAAACACTGCCACAACTGCCAGGCAGAACTTGTAGAAACACTCAATGGTGGTGGACTCGGCCATGCGCCCATAGTCGTCGAGTGAATCACCGGGAGCTCCGTATGCAAGCATCCTCAACGCCGTCGTGCACTTCTGGATTGAGGTGAATCCAAGTTTGCTGGTGCAATCCTTCTTACACTTGAAGTAGCTGTCGAACTCCCGGATGGAATTCACAATCCTAAGGAAAAGCTTCCGGCTCATCCGATAACGGCGCCGAAATGTTTTGTCGCTGTGCAGTGGAGCGTCGATGAAGTAGTCGGAGTAGAGCATGCAGTAGCCTTCGAGACGATGCCGGTTCTTTGCTTTCATCCGCCCCAGCGCCGAGCCACCTCGCCGCAGCTTTTCATTGCTCGCCAGCAGGACGGCGAGGGCGGCGAGGACCATGAGATGTTCCTCTTCCTGGACGTCGGCCTCGTCTTCCTCCTCCAGCAGCGCGGCGGGCGCTTCCTCGTCGTCTGAGTCCATTGCCGGGGCAGGCAAATCGCCGAACTCCTTCGACCGCCACCTGTAGGCTGGGATTGCAAGTCATGCGAGAAACAACGTGAGTCATCACCGCCCCACGCTGGATTCCGTATGCACGAGCCAGCGTCACCGTAAAAAACAAACAAGCGAACATCGGCGTCAAGCAAGCAGTCGAGAGAGCAAGGCTGCATGCGTGCATCCTTCGTCCCCCGGTGTCGCTTCTTGCCCGCTTGTGCTATGTGCGGTCTGGAATGATAGTGGTAGGTAATTCAATATTGTACCTTGGGCCGTGCCATCGATTCGATCCGTACAAGGCTCATTACCATTCTAATGATTGGGGCCTTTTACTATAGCTGATTTAGAAAGGAAAAAACCGATTTGTTCTTTAGTCTACCGTGAACTGGCCTATCGCCAAGGACTAACGAGCCCCCCCCCCCCCCCCCCGCGTCGCCCTCCTCTGGCAACACGGGGTGTAACGCCCTCGATGCGGCTATAGCTCCCACGTGTCGAGGCACGACTTAGAGGCATAATCGCATTGAAAGCAATGTCGCAAGTGAGGCAATCTTCACACAACCCATGTAATATATAAGGGAAAGAGATATATAGTTGGCTTACAGTCGCCACTTCACACAATACATAAATAAACATTCATCATTCAAGTTACACTCAAGGTCCGACTACGGTACCAAAATGAAAGAAGACTACCCCAAAAGCTACACAGATCCCCGGGTCTCCCCAACTGGGCTCCACTACTGATCATCTGGAAAAGACACATAGTAATGGCCACGTTCCTCGTCGAACTCCCAAGAGAGCTCGGTCGCGTCATCTGCACTGGCATCGTTGGTACCTGCAACTGTATTGATAGAATCTGTGAGTCACGGGGACTTAGCAATGTCACACCCGCGAGATCAAGACTATTTAAGCTTATAGGTAGGAAAGGATTGTGAGGTGGAGCTGCAACAAGCGACTAGCATATATGGTGGCTACAACACAAAAGAGAGCGAGAATAGAAGCAAAGCACGGTCGTGAAGCTAGACGTGATCAAGAAGTGAACCTAGAACAACCTACGTCAAACATAACTCCAACACCGTGTTCACTTCCCGGACCCCGCCGAGAAGAGACCATCACGGTTACACACGCGGTTGATGTATTTTAGTTAAGGTCAACTTCGGGTTTTCTACAACCGGACATCAACAAATTCCCATCTGCCTCATAACCGCGGGCACGGCTTTCGAAAGATAATACCCTGCAGGGGTGTCCCAACTTAGCCCATTATAAGCTCTCACGGTCAACGAAGGATATTCCTTCTACCGGGAAGACCCGATCAGTCTCGGAATCCCGGACTACAAGACCTTTCGACAGTAATAAAACTAATCCAGCAAAACCTCCCAGATGTGCCGACAAATCCCGATAGGAGCTGCACATATCTCGTTCTCAGGGCACACCGGATGAGCCAGACGTCGGGTTGGCATAGACCCTGGTTGCCCAAGGGGCGCCGGACATCACTCGGTTTGGACCATCAATCGAAGGAGAACTGGCCCGGGGGTTTAAAATAAAGATGACCCTTGAGTCTGCAGAACCCAAGGGAAAAAGGCTTAGGTGGCAAATGGTAAAACCAATGTTGGGCCTTGCTGGAGGAGTCTTATTCAAAGCGAACTGTCAAGGGGGTCCCATAAATCACCCAACCGTGTAAGGAACGCAAAATCAAGGAACATAACACCGGTATGACGGAAACTAGGGTGGCAAGAGTGGAACAAAACACCAGGCATAAGGCCGAGCCTTCCACCCTTTACCAAGTATATAGATGCATTAATTAAAATAAGAGGTATTGTGATATCCCAACAAGTAAACATGTTCCAACAAGGAACAACAAGTCCATGTTCCAACAAGGAACAAACTTCATCTTCACCTGCAACTAACAACGCTATAAGAGGGGCTGAGCAAAGCGGTAACATAGCCAATCAACGGTTTGCTAGGACATGGATGGTTAGGGGCTGACATGGCAATATGGGTGGCAAGATATAGCAAGTGGTAGGTATCGCAGCATAGGCATAGCAAAAGAGCGAGCATCTAGCAAGCAAAGATAGAAGTGATTTCGAGGGTATGGTCATCTTGCCTGCAAGGTTCTCAGAGTTGTCGAAAGCTTGGTCCTCGAAAGCGTACTCAACAGGTTCCTCGTTCACGTACTCATCTCCCGGCTCTACCCAAGACAAGAACACAAGCAAAAAGAACAACTATCAACCACGATGCAATGCACAAACAATATGATGCAAAACATGGCACGATATGCGAGATGTGATATGCAATGCATATGCATGCTCGGGAAGGACAAGGATGAACAAGGCATAATCTTGGCAAACCAAGTATGCCACTGGAAAGGTGAGGTGATTTCGGTTGAAATCGATATAAAGATCACCGGAAACGGATGCACGGTTTGCAAATGACAAGCAAAACAAGAATGACAAAATTCTGCCATTAACAGCATGATGCTACTTAGCAAGCAACAAGAGATTAAGCTACTGCACCCAAACATATCAACAAAGTATATGACAGTAATCTACTCCAGATGCTTGACAAAAGATGAACACTGAGCTACGGCTAATTCAGACCACAACAGGTTCAAACAAGCATGGCAAAAGTGCAAAAGATACCAGGTTCACAGACTTAGTGAAAATAACAACATAGCAGAAACTAACATCAGGATGACATGTTTAGAGCATGCAAAAAACATGCTACAGGATCAGGTCATAGCAAAGTAAGGCATGGCATGAATCTAATCAAGGCACTTGACAAAAGTCCCTTACTGACCATAAGCCAAAAAGGACCAGAAAATATGATTACACCCATGTCAATTAAGCAAGTTTCGTTACAGGTTTCAGACTTAGCAGAAAACTAGACATGTCAAAAACAGATAACAAGTAGGCATGTTCGTGAGCTCGATGCACTCACTACAGAGCATTACATGATAAACTAAGCATACATGCATCAAGAAGACATGGCATAGAAACTATACATGGCAAAACTACATCATAGCATGCAAGGATCAACTACACCAAGCTTGGCAAAATCGAATAACATGTAGACAATCTGCCAGCAACATTTTATAGCAAAAGTAGAGCTCGATTGGCTCAAGCTATGGCACTCCATAATTACAAACAAAGGTATGGATGGATATAGCAAATCCATATGCTCAAAACACTCTTAATGATAATGCTCAAAAGAGGCATAGATCTCTCTGAAACAACATGAACACATGGCATAAAAATAACAGCAGGCAGGGACTTAGTGAAATTACCAAGTCTTTGAAATCAGCAACATTAAGTACCCTAGTTTGCATGCTTGTTCTAGTCACCACAAAGATCAAAAAAATACGTGGCATAATTCTCTGGAAAGATAACATGGCATATTACAGAACACATGTAGGGCTCAACTTCATAGGGTGCACACATCAATCATGGCAAAAATGATAAAAGTGCATGTTCTGATAAGAATCAGAAACTAACATCACATAGCCCTCTTCCAACAGCATTTCGGGCATCAAGATGACCTCTAATGAAGATGATGCAATGGAATGAAATGATGTACTCTTCGAGAAGAACAATCTGACATATTATACGCACGAAACGGAGCAATATACAGCAAGTTATGATGCGATGAACATGCGACATTTATGCAAATATCTCCGGGACTTGTGGAATTTAGAGGGGGAAGAAGTCAACCGTCGCGTAGATCGAGGATGGCCGGAGAGGACTCGCCGGAGTTCGGCCGGAGAAGGCTCGGGGAGGCGGCGCGAGGCGGATCCGGGCCGGATCCGGCGCCGGCGACGGCGGTGGAGGGCGGAGGCGCGGGGAGGCGGCGGCGCGGGCGGGCGGCGCCGGCCGACGAGGCGGGCGAGGCGGCGCGCGGCTGGAGCAGGAGCGGGAGGCGCGGGGACGGCGAACGGGCTCTGGGGGGCCCGACCCGGGCTCGGGCGGGCCGGCGGCGAGGTGGGCGCGGGGACGCTGACGTGTCGCGCCCTGGTTGGCCCGGGGCGGCGGCGCGGACGCGTCCGGCGCGGCCCGGACACGTCCGGTGGCGGCGGAGGGGAAAACTGCTAGGGTTAGGGTGGTTTGGACCCGGGATTTCGGAGGGGGAGGTATATTTATAGGTAGAGGGGGCTAGGAAGCTCCAAATGGAGTGCGGTTTTCGGCCACGCGACCGTGATCGAACGGCGGTGGACATGGGAGTGACTTAGATGGGTTATTGGGCTGTTTTGGAGGGGTTTTGGGCTGCAACACACACGAGGCCTTCACGGTTACCCGGTTAACCGTTGGAGTATCAAACGACCTCCGATTGACCCGAAACTTGACAGGCGGTCTACCGGTGCTATACCAAGGCCGCCTGACAAATCTCGGTCCATTCCGAGAAGGTTTAATACCCGCTCACGACAAAAGGTAAAAGGGGACGCCGGGGAACATAGGAGCGCCGGATTGCAAAACGGACAACGGGGAAAATGCTCGAATTTATGAGACGAAAACGTATGCGAATGCGATGCACATGATGACATGATATGAAATGCATGACATGAACAAAATGCAAGCGAAGGGAAACTCAACCCATGGAGGGAATATCATATCACAATGCCGAAAATGGCAAAAGTTGGATTACAAATATGGCAAGTTACATCCGGGGTGTTACACGGGGGGAACCCTAGCCGCCGCCACTCGCGGGCACTCCACCGCTCCCCCTCGCGCCACCGCCGCCGGAGGGCCGGCCGGCGAAGCCGTGCTGGACCCCATGAAGGTGGCGGCGGGGCGGATCTGGCCCCCCCGCACACTCCACCACCACCCCGCGCCCTCCATCACCTCCCCGCACCTCCCTTCCCACGGCGGCTGTCTGCTGGTCCGGCGGGGCTGCGTGTACGCCCTGGCTGTGCTGCGCAGCCGGATCCGGCCTCTACTGGTCGGCCTGCCCCTGCGCGGCTCACTTGCCGTGCATCCCCCTGTCGCCAGGTTCCATCATGGCAGCCGCGGGCACCCCCACCCCACCCCCTCCAGCTGCTGCCCCCACCCTTGTCGGTCCAGCGGTGGATGCGCCGCGCCCTGGCCATCCCTGCAGCTCCCCCCATCCCACCGGCGGTGCGCCCCGGCCTGCCGTTGGTGCTGCTGCTGGCTGCGGCTGGGCGTGGGACTTGCGCCGGGTTGCGGGATGCGTACGGCCTGCCTCGGGCAGGCCCCCTCCCCTCCCCGACGGCACTTCCTTCTCCCCTCGAGCCAAGGTGATAGCTTTCGTGCGGCGGTGGCGAGGCTTCGGTGGTATTGGCAGGCATGGGGCACCCCTTGACGGGTCCTTGCCGGCGCTGCTCTGGCCCTGGCGGCCTTGTACCCGTGTCTTCCGGTGTCCTAGGCTTGCCGGCGTTCTATGCCGGGCGGCCTCGGCCTCGGCGACCAGCGGCTGCGTCCCTTTCCAGCTTGCTTGGCTCGTTGATGTCCTGACGGCTACGGCCACGGAAGTTTGGTCTGCGTCCCTCCAGTCCCAGCTTGCCGTCGTCGCCTGTCGCCGTCGTCTCCCCTCATGGTGGTCTCTGCCTCGTCGTCGACCATACCCTGTACGCCTCAAAGCCTCCTCCTTTTTGCTAGATCCAGTGCTCGTGGGTCTGGAGGCGGTGCCACCCTCTAACGGCAGGTGCAGCCCCACCTACCCCCTTCCAGCCTAGTGGTTCCGGCCAGCGTTGGCTTCCTCATCCAAGACTCCATACCCGACGGCTATGGGATTGCTCAGCTTCTGGACAGGGAGAAATCTCTGCTCTGCTTGTCGGTGCTGGCAGCGGCGGCGCCCGCGGGTGTCGTCTTTCCTTCTTGAAGGCGCTGTCATGGCTTTTAGTTGCGCCCCTCTTCGAGCTCGGGGGAAACCCTAGGTCTGGCTGCTTCGGACCGGATGGCGAAGACGTCTTGGCGTCGTCTTCTTTCTTGAAGGCGCTATCTTGCTCGCTCGCGGTGTCCCCGGTGTTGGTTTGGTGATGTTGAGGCTAATTGCTGGTTCGGCATCGTCTCTTGGTTTGGGTTAGGTTGGGTCTAGCTGCGTTCTTTCCTTTGTTCGGGCCGAGCATCCCTTCTCTTTCTGCTCCGGGCACCATGTTCGCGCCTGTCTGCGTTCGTGTAATGTGTTGTACCCCTGTTGTACTCATTCTACTCCTTCTATCAATGGAATGATACGCAAGCTTTGCGTATTCGCGAAAAAAAACTGGCCTATCACCATGCATTGTCCTTGGCTCCCACCACCAATACAATGTCGTGCAACACATGCCGAATTAGCTGTCTGTCAATCGGCACGCCTCGGATAGTCTTCTAAGGCAGCAGTTATAAAATGAAAATTCATAGCATCCTCCATTCCAGTGCACTCTGTTCTAGGTTCCCAATCCCAGTTTGGACAAATAGATAGAATGTATTCCTAAAAGAAAAGACAGAATGTGCATTCCAACGAAGAGAAAGTTTAGGGCTAATCAAAGTACACTTCTGTTATGTTACAACCTCCCGAAACACATCAACGGAGGAGATCTGTCCATACCCCTTCGTAATAAAGGGTATGATGGTCATTTTCAAAAATACGTCGTCCACACCGAGCGCGGTGATACACGGCATGTGTACTTACGGCCCATACACGACATATGTGGCATACCAAAACCCTATTTGACGACCTCAACTTTTTTTCTCTTTCTTTTTAATCTTCAAAAAGTGTGAGCTGCGGGAGATCAAACTCCAACCCTCAAGGTTTACTTCAAGTTCTAGTAACCAACCGGTTATTTGTCGTGCTCACTTACTTTTTTTTACGCTTCTTTGGTGGCAAATATAACTTCATGAACTTTCCGGCAGGTTTTGCGTGTTTTCTTTGTTTTCTTATGTGTTTTTGACTTTTTTTCTTGTTTTCTAGTTTTTAATCAAATTCGTGAACTTTTTTAAAGATTTATTAATCTTTTTCAATATCTTGAACTCCTTTTGCAACTTTTTATACATCTTTTTTGAAAATTTGTGAAAATTTTCAAATATGTGAACATTGTTTTTCAAAATCAATGAACTTTTTTGAAATCTGCGAACGTTTGGGCAAGCCCAACAGGCGCCCGACGGGAGCAAAGCCGCCGCCTAGTTGGGCCAAGGCCTAACCTGTTCAAAAATATCAAAATTTGTTCGGAATACCAGAAAATGTTCTTGTTTTCGAATATTCTCTACAATTTTTAAAAATGTTATAGAATTTTAAAAAATGACACTGTTTTTGAATTTTTTGTTCAAAATTTTAAAGAAATGTTTGTGTTTCAGAAAAAAAGTTGATAATTGAAAAAAAAATACTTTCTTTGGAATTTGTGTTCAAAATTTTCATCATTTGTTGAGAATTTGTTAACAATTTTAGAAAATGTGTTCAAGTTTGTGAAATTTAATACACAATTTAAAATTTGGAAATTGTTGAGAAATTTCAAGAAATCATTAGGACATAAGAAAATGTTTATGTTGATTGATAATGACAAAAAATGTAAATAACAGTGGCATTTAAATTAGGAAAAACTACATGCTCACGGATACACCCGTGTGGCCTACCCATGCATGCGCCTCTCAACTAGTGTTTTTTGGACTTCGATAAATGACTCCAACTGCTTGCAGTAGCCTGGCATGGACATATGAGGCATCAACGCTTGGTTTGAGTGACTTCCGACACCGTTTGCATGCTACGATACATCCGACCATTTATTAACCCTTTCATCGAGAAAAATACAGAAAAATGCAAAACTTGTTAAGAATCAGAACTACTTGCATTGTTGCCTTTAAATGGTCTTAGAAGCTGGTGGAAAATTTGAGCGATTTGACGCATGTCAAACAACAACGTGTGCTTTCAAAAAGACCCTTCTCGCCTACCCACACACTCCCTGTTGAACCTGGTCTGTTTTTGGATATCCTTAAAATGGCTCCAACTTTTGCAAGCAGATGGGCTTGCCCATGATAGGCATTCATACCTGATTTGAATGACTTTCGACAATGTATAAAAGATTGGCCTTTTTTAAGGGAGTTGGTGGCAACAATATGGGATGTTCCATCATGACAGAACCAGATCGGTCCATTGCCTTTGTTTCCTCAACAAGATCCAGAATACCCAGCCGGCTCCATAGCTCTCTTGCATGCATGTAATCAAGGAGGAGATGACGAACATCTTCAGCAGCTTGATGATATATAGGGATAATTCCATGTAAGATGCGCCAACAAAAGATATGAACTATACGTGGAATTCCGAGCTTGCACATAGTACTCCACACAGCCAGAGAGCATTTACGTGGAATTTCATCGGTAATTTAAACCGCTCTCACGTGCAATCAAGCCAAGAGCTGCTATGTACCGCGCGCGAGCATTAGCGCATGGTCGCCCACGTGAGCTTCAGGTGGGCAGCCCAACTGCTTCCGATCGACAGCACGGAAACAAAATAAATCAATCGCTATGCGCGAGCCTCCTTTTCAAAAAGAAAATAAATGTGTGTGCCTCCAAGCGAACGAGCGCATTTTTTTGATAATTTTTTTAAACTTTTTTGGACGGTTTTATTTTCATAAAAGAATGAATTTGGAAAATAAATTCATGAATTTAAAGATATTCACAAATTCAAAAAATATTCATGAAGATGAAAAAAAATTGTGACTCCAAAAGATGTTCACAAATTTTAGAAAGTGTTCGGGAATTTTAAAGAAACTTCACGAATACAATAAATGTTCAGGAGTTTGAGAAATTTCCCGAATGTAAAAATATTCAGATTGTAAAAAGTTCATAAATTATAAGAAAATTAGGAATTAGAAAAATATTAATGACCTTAAAAATCAATATAATTAAAAAATCATAAATTTGAAAATGGTCGTGAATTTGAAAAAGGTTCACATATTTTAAAAATATTCATGAAGAGAAAAAATGTTCACGAATTAGAAAAATTATCACAAATTTTAGAAAAGTTCATGGAGTTGAAAAATGTTCATGAATCAAAAAATTCTGATGAATTTGGAAAAAATGTTGGCAGCTATGAATTTTCTTTGTTTTTTGCAAAAAAATGTTCATGATTGTTTTTAAATGTTCAAGATTTCAAAAATGTTCATGCAATTTGGAGAAGTTCGTGCAATTAAAAATGTTCTCTATTTAAAAAATCATGAATTCAAAATAGTGTCCATAAATTTTAAAAAATGTTCATGAATTAAGAAAAGAAAGTAGAAAACGTGAGAAGAAAGAAGAAAAGACCACTTGGAACCTTTCCAAAACCGATGGAAGGCTCTAGAAGTGGCCGGTATCGGGCACATGAGGAGTAGCACTACAACCTTGAGCTCCTCACACATCACTGGCAGGCGGATGGTTAGATCAACAGAGAGTTCGTGGGTGAGGAGGTCCATGGCTGCTATGGCTGTGGAGAACCTGAAATTCGTCGCAAAGCAGCAGACGCTCTATGAGGCCGTGCGCAACACTTGCGTGACGGCCTCGGATGCCCAGGCGGCTGCGGACACGAACGTCGACAACTCCACGTCCTTTTTGCCGGAGCTGCGCGTCATTGGCGCTGCTACGATGACGAGCTCAGCCCATCCACGTCCATCGTCGACCTCATCTCCACCGATGATAGCGAGGGAGAAGACTTCGACGAGGAAGATTAGGGCATCAGAGACGGTTGCGTCTCGTGTCCCATGTGGGCCAGTCCGTGTCCCTTGTCTCACTCTTCCTCGTCGGCGACCACACCTTCACTTCCCGGGGCTCATGGCTGCCGAACATTGATACGGAGGGGGAACAACAAGGACGTGGAGGCCGGACGCTTTCTGGGGCTCACGGCCGTCGGCGAAGATTTAGACTAGGTTAACTTTCGAATTTTTTTGTTTAGTTGAAGTATATCGAAATGTAACAAATTTGGTCCATTTAAATGAAAATCATTCGGTTTACATGAAAATCACCCAGTTTGTCAATATCCGGCTTGAAATGTATGCAGTCATGGTTGGATGGACGGCTCCCGTATCACTGTCTGCGGACAAATATAGTGTTTATTTTAGAGGTCCATGTTGGAGATACCCTTAGTATGAGAGATGATGTCCATGTTGTTGTTATGCTCGACATTGTTTGATCATGTGTCTTGGGAATAAATCTTTCGTTGGAGATATGATTCAACCATGTTCAATGGCTCACGCTTAACTACAAAAGAATTATGCACGAACGACCTAAATGCAAATCTAAACCTTCACATGCTACCAAAAATACGTTTTATTTCATGAACTTTGTTACAAGAACTTTTGTATTGACCTAGAGCATCATTTTGGTTTAAAGGATGGATAAAATTGTCATAGTTGCCAACCTACGAGAGGACAAAGACCACAACTAGTTGTCAGAAATTTACTAAACAGAGGACGAACAAATTCATATCGGATCCTACCACCCGAGCCCTTTATAAGGAGCACCCGAATAAAAAATGAGTACCACCTTATTTCTCATTTTACTTCTCTATTTTGGAATATCCAATGACATTGGATGCGTATGTGTTTTTTCTTTGCAATAATGATTCAAAATATAACAAGCATAGAAGTCATCACCAATTGTCCATGGATTGTCAGGTACTATGCTGCCTTGAGGAAATTCCTACTGCCTTGCAAGGCACGTCCGGAGTTCAAGCCAGAGGAGATGGAAGGGCCCAGGAGCCAGAGATTGTCGTCCGACGTGTGTTGTCAAATATGATGGCGGCGATCGATCAGTTGCTTCGATCTCCGCCTACCCGCTGGAATGCCACACAATACGGGAACCAGCGGGAAGTATCGCCGCCCCATGCTGGATTCCATTTGCATGTACCCACCTCGCAGTTGAAAACAAACAAGCGAACAATGACATCAAGAAAGAAGTCGAGAGAGCAAGGCTAGACACATGCATACTTTGTCTCTCTTTGCCGATTTGTCGGTGCGGCTTCCTTACTGGCTTTTGCTATGGCGAGTAGGGGACGATTGATATTGTACCTGGGGTCATGTGACGCCCCCGATTCAATCGTACACTAATCATGCACGCAAATGTGTACGATCAAGATCAGGGACTCACGGGAAGATATCACAACACAACTCTACAGATAAAAATAAGTCATACAAGCATCATAATACAAGCCAGGGGCCTCGAGGGCTCGAATACAAGTGCTCGATCATAGACGAGTCAGCGGAAGCAACAATATCTGAGTACAGACATAAGTTAAACAAGTTTTGCCTTAAGAAGGCTAGCACAAACTAGGATACAGATCGAACGAGGCGCAGGCCTCCTGCCTGGGATCCTCCTAACTACTCTTGGTCATCGTCAGCGGGCTGCACGTAGTAGTAGACACCTCCGGTGTAGTAGGAGTCGTCGTCGACGGTGGCGTCTGGATCCTGGGCTCCATCGTCTGGTTGCGGCAACCGGGTAGAAGGGAAAGGGGAAAAGGGGGAGAAAAGCAACCGTGAGTACTCATCCAAAGTACTCGCAAGCAAGGAGCTACACTACATATGCATGGATATATGTGTAAAGGGCCATATCAGTGGACTGAACTGCAGAATGCCAGAATAAGAGGGGGATAGCTAGTCTTATCGAAGACTACGCTTCTGGTCGCCTCCGTCTTGCAGCATATAGAAGAGAGTAGACTGAAGTCCTCCAAGTAGCATCGCATAGCATAATCCTACCCGGCGATCCCCTCCTCGATGCCCTGTTAGAGAGCAATCACCGGGTTATATGTGGCACTTGGAAGGGTGTGTTTTATTAAGTATCCGGTTCTAGTTGTCATAAGGTCAAGGTACAACTCCGGGTCGTCCTTTTACCGAGGGACACAGCTATTCGAATAGATAAACTTCCCTGCAGGGGTGCACCACATAGCCCAACACGCTTGATCCCATTTGGCCGGACACACTTTTCTGGGTCATGCCCGGCCTCGGAAGATCAACACGTCGCAGCCCCACCTAGGCACAACAGAGCGGTCAGCACGCCGGTCTAAACCTATGCGCGCAGGGGTCTGGGCCCATCACCCTGAGCACACCTGCACGTTGCGTACGCGGCCGGAGAGCAGACCTAGCAACCTCCATTTCAAAGGAAGTCACGTTACGCGGTCCAACCCGGCGCGCGCCGCTCAGTCGCTGACGTCACGAAGTGCTTCGGCTGATACCACGACGTCGGGATACCCATAACTACTCCCGCGTAGGTGGTTAGTGCGTATAGACCAAATGGCCAGACTCAGATCAAATACCCAGATCTCGTTAAGCGTGTTAAGTATCGCGAACGCCGACTAGGGCCAGGCCCACCTCTCTCCTAGGTGGTCTGAACCTGCCCTGTCGCTCCGCCTCAAAGTAACAGTCGGGGGCCGTCGGGAACCCAGGCCCACCTCTACCGGGATGGAGCCACCTGCCCCTTCAGCCCCCATCTCCGAATAGTATCACATGTAATGTAATAGTGTAAAGTATATAGTATATGCCCGTGATCACCTCCCGAAGTGATCACGGCCCAGTAGTATAGCATGGCAGACGGACAAGAGTGTAGGGCCACTGATGGAACACTAGCATCCTATACTAAACAATAGGATAGCAGGTAAAGGTATCAACAGCAGTATCAAAGACAGGCTATGCATCAGGATAGGAATAACGAAAGCAGTAACAAGCTACACTACTCTAATGCAAGCAGTATAGGGAAGAGTAGGCGATATCTGGTGATCAAGGGGGGGGGGGGCTTGCCTGGTTGCTCTGGCAAGAGAGAGGGATCGTCAACACCGTAGTCGAACGGGGCAGCAACAGCGTCGGTCCCGGTGTCTAGCGAGAGAAGAGGGGGAAGAAACAATAAATACTTAAGCAAGCAGATGCATAACGATGCATGACATGACAAGTAACGGCGTTAGAGGTGCCCTAACGCGGTATGGGATGATACCGGTGAAGGGGGGAACCATCCGGGAAAGTTTCCCCGGGGTTCCGCGTTTTCGGGCAGAGGAGCCGGAGGGGGAAAGTTGCGAGTTTGATATGTTAGGGGTGTGTGGCGGATGAACGGGCTGCGTATCCGGGTTCGTCTCGTCGTTCTGAGCAACTTTCATGTTGAAAACATTTTAATCCGAGTTACGGATTAAAAGATATGATTTTCTAAAGATTTTATTTATTTCTGGAATTTAATTAATTATTTAAATATAACATTATCCAAAACAGTGCACGCTGGCGTCAGCATGACGTCAGCATGACGTCAGCAGTCAACAGGGGCGTTGACTGGTCAATTCTGACGTGTGGGTCCCACCTGTCATTCTGTGATTAAGCTAATCAGAGATTAACTAACTAATCATTGTTTAATTAGACTAATTAGATAATTAGGTTAATCTAAATATGATTAATTAGATTAATTAATTCCTTAATTAATAATTAATTAATTAATTAATTAATTAATTACTTATTTAATTATTTATTTATTTATTTTTATTATTATATTTTAATTCCTTTTTTTTAACGTTCCAGGGGCTGGGCCCCGTTTGTCTGTGGCACAGAGGCCTTGCGGGCGTTGGGTGCAGGGCGCGGGCGCCACCCGCTAACGGGCGAACCTGGGCGGCCGCCGCAGGCGCACGCACCAGCGCCGGCGAGGCAGGCTGGGCGCCGGCTACAGGCGAGAGGGGAGGCCGGCCACGGCAGGGCGTGGCCGGCGGGCGCGGTAGCGGCCACGGCGCCGGACCGGGAAGGTGTGGGCGAGGCCAGGTGCCGCCAGGCGTGGCCTGGCCAACGCGGGCGGTCGGGGTCGGGCAACGGTGCGCGGAGGCGGGGGGTGCGCGCACCGGGCGCGGTCGGGGCGTGGCCACCGCAGGACGCGGCGCGGGAAGCATGGCGACGGGCGCGGTCCACGGTGATGCAGGAAGCGGGCGGAGGCGAGGCCACGGTGGGCGCGGGCCGCGAGCGCGGAGCGGCCATGGCGCTGTCGGAGCCGGTCGGAGCAAGGGGGTTTCGTGGGCGGCGCGGGGGTGCGGCAAAACGGCGCGGCGACGTGGTCGGGGGCGCGCGCGCGGAGGCACGGCCAGATCTGGTGACGAGAGAGAGGGGAGGGGCGCAGCTCACAGGGGGTGTAGGGACAGTGGCAACAGGGGACAAGGAGGAGGTCGGGGACGACGGCGGAGCGGTCCGGCGAGGGCGCGTTCCGGCAAGGCGGCGACGTGGTGGCGGCGTCGTAGCTCGAGGGGTTCCGGCGGGGAAGAGACGATGGGGCGGCGCCGACGAGGTCCAGCGAGGCCTGGCGTCGCCGGGGCGGTGGGGTAGGTAGCGAGGCGCCGGGCGCCGCGATCGTCGCCCCGATCCAGAGGGGATCGGGGAGTGGGGGAGCGAGGGGAGTGGGGATGGGGAAGTGGGGCGATGGGGGTGGTTAGGGTTCGGTGGTGAGGGGGGCAGCCTTAGTAGGCCAAGGGAGTGGGTGGGCCGGCCTGTTAGCGGCCAGGTGGGCCAAACGGCCCAGGGGGAGGGGGTCCTTTTACTTTGTTGTTTTTTTATTCTGTTTAGTCTTTCTTTTTATTTATTTCTTTCCTTTTCTGTTTTATTTCATTTTAAATCATTTAGGCATTTTATAAAAATGTGTTTGCCTTATTATAATTACCCTAGCATTTAACTGCACACTCTGAACATTTTAGTTTTAATTTTTTTTTGAAAACTTTTGTTGTTTGCTTTTCTGTTGAATTTGAATTTGAATCAGTTTCGAACTAACGCGAGATTAGCAACCGTAATCGAGGTGACGTGGCATTATTAGCAGAGGTTACTGTAGCTTAATTATCCGGGCGTCACAATTCTCCTCCACTACAAGAAATCTCGTCCCGAGATTTAAGAGGTGTAATAAGGGGGAAACGTCTGGTTACGAAATCCTAACGAATCTTCTTGGTCTTGGTTGCTCTTCTCGAATAGGTCAATCCATTATGTTGTTGTCTTCATTTCTCTGCTTCAGGTCATCATGATGAAGTCGTCCTCCTATCTTCGAAAATTCCTTCGTACTTACGAATAGGTAAGGGGATGCTCTACAACTATAGAATGATATAAGGGGAGATTCATTTGGGGTTATCCCAGGAATGAACACATGAGTATCTCTTTATTTGAACGATTGAAACATATTGAGAGCCAAGTAAGAAGGTACCATAAGAAGTTTCAATCGGATAGACAATCGTTCGTTGCCTAAAACAGAGTGCGAAAGGGGTTCAAGGCGACGGAAATAAGTATTATGTCTGATACCAGAATTGATGATCTCGCGGAAGCTGGCTCGTGAATTACATACGATGCCAAGTGCGAGGAACAACCTTAAGAACAGGGGGTGTATAGGAGAGTCAGGTTTCGATCCTGGGACCTGTGGGTTATGGGCCCACCATGTGGTTTAAAGTAGGAAGGACGGTGACATCTTGCACGGTCACGATAGCATGGCATGTCAGAGGGTAGCCTGTTAGTTATGTCGGCAACAACATCGAACCAAGGGCGAGGGACGAAGAGAACCATTTTCCTGCTCGTTGAACGAGGCGGACCAATAGGCAAAGTTCTCGTCCAACGGTGGTCACCGGAATGTCATCAACCATAATAACAGGGTCTTACTGACAGAGGTGTACATCAAGGTGTTTACATAAGCAGAAGAATACTACTTCTTAGATCATACAGATCATCGGAAAGGTTATACAAACCAATGTAAAGGAATTGTGATCATCAGATTAACAGGACAATGGAAAGGAAAATGTGTTTAACACATATTTCAAGGGTATATCCTTCCCAAGGACAAGTAGAGCATGATATCCATGACGGGATATAATGTAGAAAACTCTTTTAGGTAAGGGGGGGGGGAAATTTCATGACATTACCCATACAACGGTGTTTGGATAATTGAGCAGGAAACACTTAGCATCGGGTTCAAATATTCCTGTTGAAAATCGGGGTACCATAGACATGCTTCGAGGTAGCATTGACATGGTATTCAAGCAAGGGTCAGACTTTGGGGTACACAAAGGATCCATCAGGAACAACTCATAGAATAAGTCTTTCAATTTCCTCATGGAAGGATGGATAACCTTGCTAAAAGGAAACTATAACAGTAGGTCCTCCGGCCAGGTGTGCCGGGCATGACATCACCTTACCGGGTCATGAAAGAACATTGTTATTACCCTTGCAAATATATTCCAACCATCATATCTGACCGAGCTTCAGATCTGATCGGTGTTAGGATACGTCAGACTCAGGATGCCTGAGAAGAAAGTGCAACGTAAATTGTCGAGATGACATTGTAAGATTCTCGGGAATTGAACTATGGAAGCGAGTCCAAAACAAGGGTTCATCATTTAACCAAGGAGGGGACGAGGACGTGGCTGATGGACTCAGTGACAATTCCTCGAGATTTCCAAAAGATGGATTTCCACAATTATGTGAACAAGGAAATATCATTGGTCAGATCAAATGGTATAATGATGTATGCTCGAGGGAAACATACTCAACTGAACAATGATAGAAGGGTGCACCCAGGAACCTGGACTAGGTAGCACGATAAATGTTTGAATGATGACTCAATACGCAATAGACTTATAATGAAACTGTAGACCAATAACTTCAAAGCAATAGGGTTGCTAGAAGTTTAGAATTTACACATCACAGACCATTTGTCGGTATTCCGGTTAGAATCAACACGGAGACCAAGAAATGAACGCAAATGGCGAGAGATATTACCATATCAAGAATTCTCAAGAGGTGGTAAAATTACCACGACATTCTTGACATAAAAGGTGGTAATATTCCAAGGTAAAGAAGGTCAAATGCTGGATAGCAAGGGAAGCAAAGTATAACACAAAACGTGAACAAGCTTGTGTTGGAGGGAAGGCAATAACGTGGCCGATGATAACACAAATCATCGGGGCAAGGATGGTATTTCTTATTATGAATTCGACCGATATCTTGGAAGACCTCAGAATGTCGATGATGATCACAACACAGTTGTCGAGAGGTTTCATGAGGACGTAATTGATCAGCGATGACATCAAGTCAAAGGAATGATGAATCAAGAGGTCAATGGAAGCACAGATACAACACAAACTTGAAATCAAGCTTGCTTTTCAAGGTGAAATAATATGACAAGGAAAATCGACGTAAGCTTAGCTCATCGTCGTGGTGGTGCTCCGAGAATAAGGACCAGGTAGCACAGTTAAAATCACCACGACAATGATATAGCCATACAGGCTAGGAATGGCGTGATCGGGTACAAACTCGTACTTAAAGAAGATTATCAAGTGTCGTTGAACCGTAGTGCAGACTCGGTTCAGTTATCGGTGTCTTTGAGTGTTTAGTAACTCAGAGCCCATGAAAAATTGTAATCAGTGAGTATGTAGTACTTGAAGAAGAACTCATAAGAAATTATGCAGTTCCAAGATAATCTCGAGATACCAGGGGGTAATACTCGACGGTAGATCAGAGTAGAGATTGGACTGGGGTATTGCTCTATAGAAGGCAAGTGCTTAAACTTGCACAGGAAATGGTATTTAAAGGAGAACATGGTCGGAACCATGATTGCAAAGGATCAATTCACTGATACCAAAGGATACTATATCAAGGAAATAGTTACAAGAAGCTTCCATGATAGGATCTACATCGTGTCCATGGGCATGAACACAAAGTTCAAGGTCGACTCCCACTTCTTCAATGTATAACCTTCCATTCACTTCTCACTTTCGAAGAAGTTGTAGTGTTGAAATTTTATCTGGCAAAATACCAGAAGAGTATGACTCGTGAAAACTTTTGGGTTCTCACGGATTAGGGGAAGGCATAGGTTCAACCCATCGGGCTTCTTAGAAACATATACCACAAGTTTCAAGAGTAAATAACACAAGCCCGAAAGCAGAGCATGGTTGGCCAAGCAGAGGATACAACTTAACAAACGCATTATGTATCAGGGGGAGAACTCACAAAGTGATCAAAAGTGAAAGACACTGTCGGATAACAATCCAACAAAGGACTTGATGGTCCACAAAGGATCTGATGTGAGTATCGATACTCAACCAGAAGAGGAAGGAATGCAAATGCAACAGGTTATGGAATCATCTGAATAATTCAAAGCTTAAATGCAAAGGAATTATGATTTCCAAAACAAAGGATCAGAAGCAGATGCTCTGATCAAGGATGGATAAGTTGGATAGACCAGAGGCACAATTGACGACAAATAGTTTGGTCGAGAACCAGCTCATGTTCAAAAATGATGTCTGAGCCGGAAAGATAATTTAGAAGGGTTGATAGATGATTGTGTGCTTTCGCACACATGTAATCAATAGGATAAAAATGACGGTGTCAAAAGATACTAGTGAATATTGCCAGATATATGGGAAGCATCCATAATGCAAGTAGACAAGTATTTGCAAAGCAATAAAGCTGCTAAGGATTTTCGGGGGATTGAATAGTATTTCAAAGACTTTTGTGAAACACCTCAACAACTGGGGAGGAGCGGATACTCGGAAAGTGCGAGAATTTATTCTTAGGGGTATTCAGGTGGCAAGGAACTACAAGGCAGTAGGCACAAAATATTCTCGGGGTATCTTGTAATAACAAGATCGAGTGGGAATAAAAGTAAGCACGACAGGTGTAAGTATTTATCCATAGGGATATTTCGATGGGAGGGAATTGCAAAAGCAATGGGCACAAGGTCTCAAGAGAATATCAAAGAGTATCTTCGAAATCTTCTGGTGTAGCCGGCGATCATCTGTAATGAAAGGGCTCTCCAACAGGAAGTGGTAACGAGAACCTAGAGTTATATTTTAGCAAAATCGTTTAACCCGAATAGAAGAGAGTTCAGAGTCCCAGAGTAAAGGTCGAGGAGTAAAAGATCCTAGTACCACCCGATGGCGACGTGGGCCCGTAAGGCACACAGCCATGTTAGTAAAAGTTTTTGCAATGTCTAGACTCGACTTCGGCCAAGGAGTGTGGAAGGGGGGTTCCTACAGGCAGTCGGCTCTGATACCAACTTGTGACGCCCCCGATTCAATCGTACACTAATCATGCACGCAAATGTGTACGATCAAGATCAGGGACTCACGGGAAGATATCACAACACAACTCTACAGATAAAAATAAGTCATACAAGCATCATAATACAAGCCAGGGGCCTCGAGGGCTCGAATACAAGTGCTCGATCATAGACGAGTCAGCGGAAGCAACAATATCTAAGTACAGACATAAGTTAAACAAGTTTTGCCTTAAGAAGGCTAGCACAAACTAGGATACAGATCGAACGAGGCGCAGGCCTCCTGCCTGGGATCCTCCTAACTACTCTTGGTCATCGTCAGCGGGCTGCACGTAGTAGTAGACACCTCCGGTGTAGTAGGAGTCGTCGTCGACGGTGGCGTCTGGATCCTGGGCTCCATCGTCTGGTTGCGGCAACCGGGTAGAAGGGAAAGGGGAAAAGGGGGAGAAAAGCAACCGTGAGTACTCATCCAAAGTACTCGCAAGCAAGGAGCTACACTACATATGCATGGATATATGTGTAAAGGGCCATATCAGTGGACTGAACTGCAGAATGCCAGAATAAGAGGGGGATAGCTAGTCTTATCGAAGACTACGCTTCTGGTCGCCTCCGTCTTGCAGCATATAGAAGAGAGTAGACTGAAGTCCTCCAAGTAGCATCGCATAGCATAATCCTACCCGGCGATCCCCTCCTCGATGCCCTGTTAGAGAGCAATCACCGGGTTATATGTGGCACTTGGAAGGGTGTGTTTTATTAAGTATCCGGTTCTAGTTGTCATAAGGTCAAGGTACAACTCCGGGTCGTCCTTTTACCGAGGGACACGGCTATTCGAATAGATAAACTTCCCTGCAGGGGTGCACCACATAGCCCAACACGCTTGATCCCATTTGGCCGGACACACTTTTCTGGGTCATGCCCGGCCTCGGAAGATCAACACGTCGCAGCCCCACCTAGGCACAACAGAGCGGTCAGCACGCCGGTCTAAACCTATGCGCGCAGGGGTCTGGGCCCATCGCCCTGAGCACACCTGCACGTTGCGTACGCGGCCGGAGAGCAGACCTAGCAACCTCCATTTCAAAGGAAGTCACGTTACGCGGTCCAACCCGGCGCGCGCCGCTCAGTCGCTGACGTCATGAAGTGCTTCGGCTGATACCACGACGTCGGGATACCCATAACTACTCCCGCGTAGGTGGTTAGTGCGTATAGACCAAATGGCCAGACTCAGATCAAATACCCAGATCTCGTTAAGCGTGTTAAGTATCGCGAACGCCGACTAGGGCCAGGCCCACCTCTCTCCTAGGTGGTCTGAACCTGCCCTGTCGCTCCGCCTCAAAGTAACAGTCGGGGGCCGTCGGGAACCCAGGCCCACCTCTACCGGGATGGAGCCACCTGCCCCTTCAGCCCCCATCTCCGAATAGTATCACATGTAATGTAATAGTGTAAAGTATATAGTATATGCCCGTGATCACCTCCCGAAGTGATCACGGCCCAGTAGTATAGCATGGCAGACGGACAAGAGTGTAGGGCCACTGATGGAACACTAGCATCCTATACTAAACAATAGGATAGCAGGTAAAGGTATCAACAGCAGTATCAAAGACAGGCTATGCATCAGGATAGGAATAACGAAAGCAGTAACAAGCTACACTACTCTAATGCAAGCAGTATAGGGAAGAGTAGGCGATATCTGGTGATCAAGGGGGGGGCTTGCCTGGTTGCTCTGGCAAGAGAGAGGGATCGTCAACACCGTAGTCGAACGGGGCAGCAACAGCGTCGGTCCCGGTGTCTAGCGAGAGAAGAGGGGGAAGAAACAATAAATACTTAAGCAAGCAGATGCATAATGATGCATGACATGACAAGTAACGGCGTTAGAGGTGCCCTAACGCGGTATGGGATGATACCGGTGAAGGGGGGAACCATCCGGGAAAGTTTCCCCGGGGTTCCGCGTTTTCGGGCAGAGGAGCCGGAGGGGGAAAGTTGCGAGTTTGATATGTTAGGGGTGTGTGGCGGATGAACGAGCTGCGTATCCGGGTTCGTCTCGTCGTTCTGAGCAACTTTCATGTTGAAAACATTTTAATCCGAGTTACGGATTAAAAGATATGATTTTCTAAAGATTTTATTAATTTCTGGAATTTAATTAATTATTTAAATATAACATTATCCAAAACAGTGCACGCTGGCGTCAGCATGACGTCAGCATGACGTCAGCATGACGTCAGCAGTCAACAGGGGCGTTGACTGGTCAATTCTGACGTGTGGGTCCCACCTGTCATTCTGTGATTAAGCTAATCAGAGATTAACTAACTAATCATTGTTTAATTAGACTAATTAGATAATTAGGTTAATCTAAATATGATTAATTAGATTAATTAATTCCTTAATTAATAATTAATTAATCAATTAATTAATTAATTATTTACTTATTTATTTATTTATTTATTTATTTTTATTATTATATTTTAATTCCTTTTTTTTAACGTTCCAGGGGCTGGGCCCCGTTTGTCTGTGGCACAGAGGCCTTGCGGGCGTTGGGTGCAGGGCGCGGGCGCCACCCGCTAACGGGCGAACCTGGGCGGCCGCCGCAGGCGCACGCACCAGCGCCGGCGAGGCAGGCTGGGCGCCGGCTACAGGCGAGAGGGGAGGCCGGCCACGGCAGGGCGTGGCCGGCGGGCGCGGTAGCGGCCACGGCGCCGGACCGGGAAGGTGTGGGCGAGGCCAGGTGCCGCCAGGCGTGGCCTGGCCAACGCGGGCGGCCGGGGTCGGGCAACGGTGCGTGGAGGCGGGGGGTGCGCGCACCGGGCGCGGTCGGGGCGTGGCCACCGCGGGACGCGGCGCGGGAAGCATGGCGACGGGCGCGGTCCACGGTGATGCAGGGAGCGGGCGGAGGCGAGGCCACGGTGGGCGCGGGCCGCGAGCGCGGAGCGGCCAGGGCGCTGTCGGAGCCGGTCGGAGCAAGGGGGTTTCGTGGGCGGCGCGGGGGTGCGGCAAAACGGCGCGGCGACGTGGTCGGGGGCGCGCGCGCGGAGGCGCGGCCAGATCTGGTGACGGGAGAGAGGGGAGGGGCGCAGCTCACAGGGGGTGTAGGGACAGTGGCAACAGGGGACGAGGAGGAGGTCGGGGACGACGGCGGAGCGGTCCGGCGAGGGCGCGTTCCGGCAAGGCGGCGACGTGGTGGCGGCGTCGTAGCTCGAGGGGTTCCGGCGGGGAAGAGACGATGGGGCGGCGCCGACGAGGTCCAGCGAGGCCTGGCGTCGCCGGGGCGGTGGGGTAGGTAGCGAGGCGCCGGGCGCCGCGATCGTCGCCCCGATCCAGAGGGGATCGGGGAGTGGGGGAGCGAGGGGAGTGGGGATGGGGAAGTGGGGCGATGGGGGTGGTTAGGGTTCGGTGGTGAGGGGGGCAGCCTAAGTAGGCCAAGGGAGTGGGTGGGCCGGCCTGTTAGCGGCCAGGTGGGCCAAACGGCCCAGGGGGAGGGGGTCCTTTTACTTTGTTGTTTTTTTATTCTGTTTAGTCTTTCTTTTTATTTATTTCTTTCCTTTTCTGTTTTATTTCATTTTAAATCATTTAGGCATTTTATAAAAATGTGTTTGCCTTATTATAATTACCCTAGCATTTAACTGCACACTCTGAACATTTTAGTTTTAATTTTTTTTTTGAAAACTTTTGTTGTTTGCTTTTCTGTTGAATTTGAATTTGAATCAGTTTCGAACTAACGCGAGATTAGCAACCGTAATCGAGGTGACGTGGCATTATTAGCAGAGGTTACTGTAGCTTAATTATCCGGGCGTCACAGGTCATGCCATTAATTCAATTAAGACCAGACTCATTAGCGTTCCAAATTTCAAATGATTTTGTACTTTTACAGTTTTACTATAGCTGGTTTACAAAGGAAATAAAACAATTTGTTATTTAGTCTAACACAAATTAGCCAATATCACCATGTATATTGTCCATGGTGACCACACAATGCCGTGCAACACATGCAGCTAGTTGGTTGCTAATCTGCTCGCCCTGGTTAGTCTGCTAATAAGCAGTTATAAAGTCTTGCATACCACTTCTTCTGGGTCGAGCGTGCAGCCGTCACTGATTCCAGTTGGGCCAACGTCTTTTTCGGATGGGTGACCAGTTTATGCTGGGTATAGAACTTCATCATACTTGCCCACGGGCTACGTGTCGCCACTATTTTTTCTAGATTGTGGCATGCATGTGGCAGCAAGATCTATCGCCACCATGCGCCCACTAGCCACTTACGGCGAGTAAATCATAATCAAATTGGCATGATTTCCATTAAATTGTATGTCTTGTCTTGCTCAATATTGTGATATAAATCTATAATCCTGATGTAACTTGTACATATATGGACATACGTCAGCAGTAAATGATTGAAACACCCCCCCCCTGGAGCCACGAGACTCCCTGAATCCAACTTCTATTATTCTATATGACTTTTGCTTGCTTAGGAAAACATTTTCAGGCACTGTATGCTTGATTTGTCCCCAATTTGTTCATTTGTGATTCGTGTAAAAAAATCTACTAACATGGAGAATGTTCATCTAGTGGTGCCTACATTTATGAAGGTAGCTTAAGTTAAGCAACTACTCTTTCCCTGATTTATGACATCATCTTCAATTTCTTATAGATAAGATGGATGGTCATGTGCTATATGTTTCCTACTTGTGCCAGCTGCACCATATCCCATGCGCCGAAACATGACACTGCTACAACGGGATCCTCATACAATCTCCCAAGTTACAAATAAAAAAAATTGACCATCGCATATTAAATCTAACGAATAATACTTTTCAGGTATTTGAGGCGTACGATAATTGATGAATCAAGATGATAGCACGTAGGTCTTGATTTACATGAAGGGGAGAGACTCCGGTACATGATCCCTTTGAACATGTGATTTGGGGCCTTCATGACCCACAACATAAAGTTCTTTGTTAAATAAAATATTGTTTTTGTCAAGACTCCAGAAGGCACCCTGACAAGCAAAATTCTTTCATCGGAGTGACCTCCATTCTGGCATTTCATGTCATGGATAATGAATTGCCCACACGTGATATCGTGAAAAGTTTGGCTTCTAAGGCATGAGACTTCATCATTTACATGCCGCTGACCTCCTCCAGCAGGAATGGGAGTGTCAGCTTCCCATTCTTAAAGTCGGAGACCTTGGCCTCAGCTGGCCAGAAGTCAGCCGCCAAAGACCCCGCCCCCCCCCCCCCCCCCCGAGATTCCACTGTGAAGAGATCCTTTTAAAGCAATAGATGTGGGAACTAATCTCATCCGGGTGCTTGAGGAGTACCTCTCCATCCTATAAACAAGGGATGGAGCACTTCCGCTGCCGTTCGTTAGCAATGGCTTGGAAGTAGGCAGTATTATAGCGTCCCCTTTGAGGAGCAGTTTTGACCCCCTTTACGTTGCTACAAGAGCTCCTCTCCCTTGAAGATACCCATAAGGGAGGCTTCCAGGTTATAGCGCAACATCCAATCATCAACAGGGAGACTGGAACTATCGACAATCACATCCAGAGACTTAATCTGGCCCATCCTCGCATGAATGGCGGAACTGATTTCTCACAATGTTGCCAAATATCAACCACACAAAACGTTCACGGTGGGGACGCCTCAGCCTCGACCCACGTAAGATGTAGAATTGTAGATCGTCCATATAAACCCAACTGAAGTAGCCATGAGGGTTGGAAGTGAAACCGTGACGTACTAGGAAGGGAGGCCTCCCCCGAGGTGAAAAGCAGGGGAGAATGGTCTGAGCCAATCCGAGTGACCGCCTTGAGCAAACACAATGGGAACATGACCTCCCACTAGACGGACACAAGGACCCGATCTAGTGGGAGGTCATGTTCATCGTATACACCAATAATTTTGGTGTGTATTTAAAAAATGTTCACTGTATATTGGAAAAAAGTTAATCTTATGTTGCATAAACTACAAAAAATGTGGAAAGAGAAACCGAGAAAAACCAAAATCTGAAAAGAGTAAAGAAAACCAAAAAAGCACAAAATAGGAACGTCCTGTATCACTCACCTTTCTCCGCGATGGCCAAGGCCTAAGCACGGCGACACAACCCTGTCTTAGCCTGAGATATTGACCGACGATGAACTGTATGCGGGATACTTAACAAATGTATTATTTTTCCTAAAACAAATGATCCTTCGCTACTGACCCACCCAAGTACAAATGAATTTACGTCACTATCTACCATTCACGTGATCTATAAAGAGCGGAGGGTTTTCTAATCAGAAGATGAATAGCTGATTTCATTATTTTCACTTCCATGTCTTGGAGTTATCCATTCTCATCCAGTGTATTATTTGCTGCATCTTTGCACAGTAGATATTTTTGATAGTCATAGGCATTGGAGGCACTGGGAACTATTGACGGATATCCGGTATTACAGAACGCACATCTATTCTTCTGCATTCTACTCGATCACTCGCCCCCTCACGCTCAGTCATCCCATACGACATGATCTCACGTCATTCAAGGGAACCAACAATTAGATTTTATGTGGCTTTGCTGGGATGAAATAGAGGTTGGCTAAGCTTGTTCAACATTAGCAACAATGATGAAAAGAAGGATCGGAAAAAATGTGGCATCCTTTGTTATCGGTTCACGAGCGGGACCATTGGCGGCTTTGAGAGTCATGCAAAGATGTTGATTTGGCAATACATCTGGTAAGCCCGAGTCGCATGTTAGATAGTTATTGGCAGATTGGTAAGGACAAGACAGAGAGCGTACGGAGTCGTGTCACAAAAGTCAAACTAAAATTTAATTAGACAACAACATGACCACAAACACTACACATTTTTTAGAACTACAAATTAATTTTAATTAATCGCTCTCATGTGCAATAAGCCAATTTTGTGAAATGCTACAATAGTCATTCGTAATTTTAATTGCTCTCATGTGCAATCAAGCCAAGAGCTCCTATGTACTGGCCGCGGGCATTGTCGCATGGTCGCCCACGTGAGCCTCAGATGGGCCAGCCCAACTGCTTCCGATTGCCTGCCATGGAAAATAAATAGATCAATCGCTACGCGCGAGCCTCCATTCTGCTCAAAAAGAAAATAAATGCGTGTGCCTCTAACCGAGCAAGTACATTATTTTTCCAAAAATAAATAAAAATTCCGGGCAGTTTGATTTTCATTAAAAATGAATTTAGAAAATAAATTCACAAATTTTAAAGAATATTCCCGAATTCCGAAAATATTCATGAATAGGAAAAAAAGTTTGTCAATTCAAAAATTTGAAAAAGTGTCCAGGAATTTTAAAAAACCTTACAAATTCGAAAAATATTGAAGAATTTGAAAAATATTCTGAGTTTAAGTAATATTCATGATTTTGTAAAAATTTAAACTTTTTGAAAAATACATGTGAATTTATAAAATATTAGTGAACTTAAAAATGTCAATTGAATCTAAAAAAATTATAAATTTGAACAAGTTTGTGAATTTGAAAAATGTTCACATATTTTAAAAATATTAATGAATACGAAAAATGTTTGCATATTGGACAAATGACCACAAATTTCATAAACTTCATGGATTTGAAAAATGTTCATGAACTAGAAAAAGCTGATGAATTTGAGAAAATTTGGAAATTATGAATTACGCATGTTTTCACAAAAATGTTCATGAATGTTTTGAAATGTCCATGAATTCAAAACATATTCAAGATTTTAAAAATGTTCGTGAAGTTTGAAAATGTTCATGCATTTCAACTTTTTCTCTGTTAAAAGAATCATGAATTCAAAAATATGTTCATAAATTTGAATACTTGTTCATGAATTAAGAAAAGAAAAAGAAAAATAGAAAATCGAGAAAAAGAAAAGAAGAACAAACCTTTTGGAACGGTCCCAAAACCGATGAAAGGTTCTAGAAGTTTCCCGAAACATGGTGGACCAGCTTACATAAACAGAAAAAAAGAATAGTCAGTCTCTAGCGGCTAACTGAGAGGCTCGCTATGCGCAGCAGATAGAGGAAGGCCCGTCAGCGAGCTCGCTAGATGTCTCTGATGAAGACCGGAGGATTGTTGCGGCCTCTCTCGATGAGTTGGTGCCCCTGCCCGTGCCATTCCATGCTGACCTGACCATGGAGTAAGCACACACACACTTTGCCGTCATGGCGGAGGAGCAGCCGGAGCCGCTGGCGGCATTCCGACAGGCGCATGAGGAGTATCGCTACAACCTCGACCTCCTCGCACATCACCGACAGGCGGATGACTAGATCTATGACGAGTTCGCGGGCGAGGAGGCCGTGGCAGCCATGGTCGAATCTGAACTTTTTCGCGAAGCAACAAGCACTCTATGAGGCCACGCGGAACATTCGCCTGGTGGCGTAGGATTCCCAAAATGTCGCAGACGCAAATGTTGCCAGCCGCATGTCCTTTTTGCCGGAGCTACGCGCCATTGCCGCCGCTACGAGGAGGAGGTCGGCCCATTCACATCCATCATCGACCTCACCTCCACCGATGACAGCTAGGGGACGGACTCCGACGAGGAAGAGTAAATATTCGGAGACGGCGGCGCCTCGTGTCCCATGTGGGGTAGTCCGTGTCCCATGTCCCACTCTTCTTCGCTGGCGGCCGCACCTTCACTTCCTGGGGCTTAGGACCGCCGGGCATTGACATGGAGGGGAACAACAAGGACGTGGTGGCTAGACGCTTTCTGGGGCTCACAATTGCAGACGAAGATTTAGACTAAGTTAACTTCCAAACTATTTTGTTTAGTTGAAATATATCAAATGTAATGTCTTTGGTTCGGTTTAAATGGAAATCATCCGGTTTGTTAAAAATTCGACTTGAAATGTATGCAGGCATGGTTGAATGGCCAGCTTCCGTATCACTGTCCGCGGGCACGCCCGCAGACAAATACAATGTCCATTTTAGGGGTCTGTGTTGGAGATGCCCTTAGTATGGGAGATGATGTCCATGTTGTTGTCATGCTTGGCATTGTTTGATCATGTGTCTTGTGAATACATCTTTCATTGGAGATAGGTGCTTCAACCATTTTCAATTGCTCACGCTTAGCTACAAAAGAAAAAATAAATGCAGGAATGACCCAAATGCAAATATAAACTTTCACATGCTACCAAAAACAACTTTTTCTTTCATGAACTATTGTATCGGCCCAGAGCATCATTTTGGTGCAAAGGATGAACAAAGTTGTCACAGTTGCCGACCTACCAGAGGACTAAGATCACAGCTAAGAGATTCTCATAAATTGACTAAACAGAGGACAGACGAATTCATATCGGCTCCTACCACCCAAGCCCTTTATAAGAAGCACTCGAGTAAAAGATAGATACCACCTTATTTGGCACTTTCGTTCTCTGTTTTCGAATATCCAATGCCATTTGCTGCATTATATGTGCCGTGTCTTTGTACAATATTGATTTCAAATTTAATAGCTTAGAAGGCATAGGGAATTGTCCATGGATAATCAGGTACTACGCTACCTCGTCTAAGCTCCGACTGCCTTGCAAGACACGTCCGGAGTTTGAGATAGAGGAGGAGGAAGGGCCTATGAGCCGGAGCTTTCCGCCTAGCATATGACGTTGAACATGACAACGGCGGTCGATCAGCTGCTTCGATTGCCACCTGCCCGCAAGAATTGAATGTCGCGGAGTCTGGAATGATAGTGACATATGTATTGTACCTGGGGTCGTACCATCGATTCGATTCATACCAGGCTCATTAGCAGGGGCAGAGCCAGGATTTAGGCATGAGGGGGGCGAAGAAGATAATCATAGCTGAAGAGAAGGAAAAAGTCCAATATGGACTGGACTTCGGCACATTCGTGCGTCCTTGCCCATGTCCATGTAAGTCAATATGAATATCGCTAGCAAATTGAACTGTGGGGAGCCGGTGGCAGCACAAAAGTCCATTCCATGTGTTTTGTCCATATTTTCCCTATTATGTTAATTCCCAATGCAACATCGATATCAAATCATAACAAATATATGTTGACTATTAAAAAAGTACTATATTTCTCCTAGAAGAAATTTAGATCTATGGTTGTGAATAAGATCAAACTAAATTAAAAGACATATCGAATAGTAGTTTTTCTTGTATTTTATGTCGAATATAGATTAATCTGTTGAAACTGAAATAATACAATCACACTAGTGGACCATAATCCATAGGGGGAAAATCGTACTGGTAAGTTGTAATTCAGAAAATCGAATCTAATTGAGAAAAGACAAATCCAGTCAGAAATTAATCGATCCATTGCACGTTTATGCAAACAAACTAATTAACCAGACCACTATAGTTTCCAGTTCATGGAAAATCATGCTAGTAGAACGTAATCCATGGGAAACACTAGTTACTAGTGTACCTTCAGGAATGAAGAACAGATGAGATCCACGAAGTTGAAGTTGGAGCGAAGGCAGGATTAAATAGAGGCTGGACGCCATGGGTAGCAACAGCTTGACGACGGCGACAAGCAAGAAAGCGATCAGTCAGTACTCATAAGATCGATTAGGCGACGACGGCGGCTAGGTCTTTGCGTGAAGCGGTGAAGGTCCAGACTTCAGACCCTAGCGAGCGTCTTAGATTTTTGTAACACCACGGTGGCCTCAATGGCCTGAACATGGGCTGAATTAGTGGGCCTTTGTGCATGTACAGTATAAAATAGAATTAGGATTGGGCTTAATGAAGTGATTAATTAACAGCTACGGAGATTGTTGGGGGTGCGAACGGTTGGGTGGGTAGGGGGGGCGTCTAGCCCCTGCTCGCCCCCCTGTCTCCGCCCCTGCAGTCATTAGCATTCCGATTATTCTGTATTTTTACTATAGCTGATTTCGGAAGGAAAAAGCCAATTTGTTCTTTAGTCTAATGTGAACTGGCCTATCACCATGCACTGTCCACGGCTCCCACGGCCAGTGCAACACATACGGAACTAGCTATCTGTCAATCAGCACACCTTGGTTAGTTAGAGCAACTCCAACGCGACGATCCATTTCGTCTGCCACCATCCGTTTGAATCGCTGCGGACAAAAATAATGACCCAATGCGTCGACCCATTTCCAAATCGCGTCTGCGCCGACCCATTTTCAGCCCAAATTTGAGCCTGAAATGCGTCCTCTCGATGTCCGCCGTGTTCCCACCTGGCGGCCGACCAACTACCACACGCATCTTTATTAATGATGCAGGACAACCGCGGCCCACGCGTCCGCGATGACAGGGCGTCCTCTTTTAATCCGAGCATGTAGGGAGGGGGGGGGACGTCCTCATCCTCTTCTCCCCTGTCCCCATCTAGCCACCTTCTGCTCCCCGATTGGTGACAACCCTATCCACCCAGGGGATTCTTCTCTGGCAAGAACAAGGGCAAGGCCCCCGCCAGACCTTCACGCGCGCTCCCTCGCCGGTGTCTTCCCGCCGGCCACGTCAACGCATCATCGTCCTAGTGCACCAGGCGAAGTGGCACTGGGAGCACCGCGTCCCCCTCCCCTACCCCGATGTCACGCGGCCACACGACTGGCATTTGGATTCCAAGAGGATCCCAGTGTCGGCAGTGCCGCGGTCGTCGTGGGCCCACGCGGAGGAGATGCGACGCCGGCGGAAGCAGCTGACGCCGGAGCAGCACCTCAACTCGGCCTATGCGTAGTGGGAGGTCTGATTCGCGTTGGAGCACGAGGAGCAGCATCGGTGCGGCACCCGCGATGTGGAGGCCGGCACCCCGTCGCCCCTCGTTGTCTGTGACGCCCTCGGTTCAATCGTACACTAATCATGCACGCAAATGTGTACGATCAAGATCAAGGACTCAAGGGAAGATATCACAACACAACTCTAGACACAAATTAAAATAATACAAACTTTATATTACAAGCCAGGGGCCTCGAGGGCTCGAATACATAAGCTCGAAAACACAAGAGTCAGCGGAAGCAGCAATATCTGAGTACAGACATGGGTTAGACAAGTTTGCCTTAAGAAGGCTAGCACAAAAACAACAACGATCGAAAAGGCAAGGCCTCCTTCCTGGGAGCCTCCTAACTACTCCTGATCGTCGGCGGTCTCCACGTAGTAGTAGGTATCGACGGTGGCATCTGACTCCTGGGCTCCGACATCTGGTTGCATCAACCGGAAAGAAGAAAAGGGGGAAAAGGGGGAGCAAAGCAACCGTGAGTACTCATCCAAAGTACTCGCAAGCAAGGATCTACACTACATATGCAACATTATCAAAAGAAGGCTGTATATGTGGACTGGGCTGCAGAAATGCCAGAATAGAGGGAAAGCCTAGTCCTATCGAAGACTAGCATCTTCTGAAATCCACCATCTTGCAACAACAGGAGGGAGTAGAGCAGCATAAGGTAAAGAAGTAGTAAAGTTATCAACCTCGGCCAGAGATCCTTTCTCGACTCCCTGCGAGAAAGTAATCCCAAAGCCATACTATCCAGTTATCATCACAATCCATTACTTATCACCATCCAGTTCTCATCACAAGTATCCAGTTCTAGTTGTATCGATCGGGATACAACTCCAAGTGTACGTTACCCTAGGACAGGCTATCGATAGATGTTTTCTTCCCTGCAGGGGTGCACCAACTTACCCACCACGCTCGATTAACTCCGGCCGGACACACTTTCCTAGGTCATGCCCGGCCTCGGCCAAACAATACGCCGCAACCCGACCTAGGCTTAATAGAGAGGCCAGCACGCCGTGTCGGCGTTCTAGGAACGGGGGTCCCCAGACTTGCCTGCCTGCGGCCTGCGGCGGGGCTCAAAAGGGGGCCCAGCACGACCCATCTTCATCAACACAGACCCAAGACCCTCGCGGGGCGGACGACATGGAGCTTCCTCAGGCACAGCCTCATCAGGCTGGCTCACGAGGAGGCGGAGAGATCAAGGCGGGGTACCTCACGAGGTGCCCGTGATGCAAGCCATGACGACCAAGGGCGCCAGGCGGGCGCCAGCCCGCGCAGTGTCCTCCCTTTCCTCTTTGGTGCAAAGGGAGCAAGCGTAGGCGGGAGTATCAAGCAAAGGCACCCATTTCGGTGCAACGAGACCAAGACCAGCCCCGCGATAAGGAAGAAGTCATTGTGGATCCCAAGCCAGTGTCACCACCAGAGCCTTTGGCAGGCGAGGACCAACTTTAGTCAAGATAAGTGTACCATATGTTCCTCTTCAAAATGACCAACTGTTGGCGCCCTTCCCGCTCAATATTTGGGAAGAGGCCCAGGGCCTTTGCCTATAAATAGGACTAGCCACCCCCAGGGAGAAGGGGGGAGAGATAAGATAGCAGGTAGCAATCAGAAAGAAGAGAGATCGATCGGCAATCAGATCAGAGAGAGAGAGAAGGGTGACTGAACTCCTCCTAGCAGTTCATCGCCCCGGCCAAGAACAGACCCTCGCGAGTCTGTTCTTCCTTGTATTGTTCATCATCATCAGCCCAAGAGGCAATCCACTACACCACACTGGAGTAGGGTATTACACCACAACGGTGGCCCGAAACAGTATAAACCCTGTGTCTCTTGTGCTGTGTTTTCCATAGCTTAGATCTTTGCGAGGCGGAGGGGTACGAGTAGGTAGGAGGCGTAATCTCCGCGCGCACCCCAGAGTTCGAACCTCAAGGGTCTGCCGGAACCCGAAATCCGACATTTGGCGCGCCAGGTAGGGGTGCGCCGGAATCCACCTTCTACCGCTTCGTGCCCCGTCGCGTCGTCATCACCATGTCCGGCGACCGGGCGGGCAACCCAGATCCATGGGCGGCATGGCCCGCCCGCGCAGAGCCGCTTGCCTCGGCCGACCCCGTGCCCCAGGCAGCTCGCGGTCTGCAGGGCGCTGCGGGTCGCGGGCGATGCGGATAGGCTTCGACAGCTCTCACGCCGCGGCAGGCGCGGTCTGCAGCAAGGGCCTCCAATCACGCCACGACCACGACATCGTACACCCGCCGGGAGCAGGCGAACTCGAGGGCCGCGCTCATGGTGGCCCGAGAGCTGCTGCAGTGCAGCCTGCTGGAGGGCGGCCACGACGTGCTACTGGAACGGGTGGCAGAGCTCCTGGGCTTTGCCGCCTCGGGGGCTCACCCCTTCAGCACCCAGCTCCCACCTCAAACCCAGGGCGGCCCGCGCGGGGGCTCCGCGCGCGCCCGCAGGCCCCAAGGCCACCCCAACGCCAGCAAAGCTGCGGGCGCCGGGCCGGCGGCGACGCTGCCCCCGCTCCCGGTCCGCGAAGAAGGACTCGACGTGGCCCACGGCCCCAGTGGACAGCCGTGCTACCACCCCACGGTGGGCGCGCCAAGCGGAGTTGCATGGCACGCAGAGCACTACGACGCAGCTTTCGGGATGACGGCGCCAGAAGAATACGTGCCCCGCATGATGGACCAAGGGCACCCTCACGAGGGCAAACAAGGCTCGCTCCTCAGCCCAGGCTGGGGGGATGAAGCGCCAGAAGCTGAGCTCTTCCAAGAGCCCCGGGACGGTCCCACCGGCCACACTGGAGGCAACGATTATTGGGTACCGCTAATTCCTCAGGAGCAAGCATACACTAATCATGGATCGCAGGAGGTGCAGGTCGTCACGGCAAACAGCTGCCCCACTCCAACAGTCTCCTACCCCTCGGGAGGAGGGTGCAGGGGGCTGCAGGAGAGGGGCAGAGACCCGACATCACCACCGCGGCGTTCGGAGCAAGGCGTTCTCAGGAGGTAGGCCCTCCGCTGGGGAGGTGCCTCAGGGGCTGCCCCTGGCGGAGGACCCATGGTCGTCGGGGGAACCGCTGGTGACCGCTCTACCCCATCGGCGGCGTCCTGGTTTCCGGTCGTCGTTGATGGCACTAGAGTGTGGCGCAAGGCGGGGCTCTCGTCTGGCGATATGAAGCAAGGCCGGTACCTGTGAAGAAGGCCCAGTGCCTGTGAAGCTCGCCGCCCCGTGACACTCTCACGTAATAATGAGTGGGGCTGTACATGCCCCGGAGTCTCAGGGGTGCCGGCCTGAGGCCCTGGGGCTCCCTCCCACGCTCAGTGGCAGCACTTAGCTCCGCGCTGGTGAGAAGACGTGCAAGACTAGATTAGGTGCCGGACGCGGCCTTTTATTTGCTTTCATGGCTTTCCCCTTTGGTTGTCACTTTCCCCCGCTGGATTTAAGTTGGATTCGAATTTGAGATTTGCGTATGTTCGGGGAAGGGGTGCTTAGTCTCGTTCGAGCAATTTCTCGCGTTTTGATTACAACTCGCCTCAGCTGCCTCCCCTCGTGAGCCCCTCGCGAGCCGGGTCAGGCCAAGCTTGCGCGCAGCCCCGACTGCCGCCGCCGCGTCCTCTCAGGAGGGCTTTTTACTGCAGATTCTATGGACTCAATCAAGGAACACTCGAGACACCGCGGCCTCCCACAGGCTGCCCCAGGGCCCGCGCGGAACGAAGGTAAACTAGCCAACCAGCACGTCGCTTAGCCAGCCACTTGGCATGGGCGCACGTGCATTGTAACATCTACTAATACGATGAATGCAAGTTTTACATGAGGGGCTTCTCCTCCCAAAATGCTCTCACAGCCATCAGGTCGAAACCTGAGTTCTATTCGCGTAGGGTATGAAAACAGGAACGATGCATAATCAATCGGATAAATCCCCCAATGCGTCCTCAGGAGCACCTCCCGAACCGTTGCTGGCGTCGCTGGGCTCGCCGTCGCTGTCTGCGTCGCCTCCAGTGGCGTCAGGGCCGTTCACCACACCGCCCTCGTCGGCAGCCACGATCACGCCATCGTTGTCTGAAGTAAAGGCCCTGACGAGGGCATCCACATTGTCTTCCACCCAGTGCGCCAGGTCATCTCGGACGGCCTGGGGGACTGGGGCGATGGCAGCGTCGAAGTCGAAGTGGGGATCCATGTTCCTGAGATGGCTGAAGACGCGAGAAAAGGCGCGCCTGAGCAGGGCACGACTCCTCTCCTCCACCAACCTGTTGGCCCTAGCTGACCATGCCTCCAGCTGCGTCACCACGCCAGTAAAGAACTGGAGGTTGCCGGCGTAGTTGACTGCGTGCGGCTCGCCAACAGCCGCCTTGCAGATGTTGCCCAAGGCCGTGTTGGCTCTCTCCCGGAGCGTGGCGAGCATGGGGCCGTGCTCATGCTCCAGGAGCCGCCGCTAACGTATCTTGTCCGTGTTCTGGCGCGCAGCGGCCTCAGTCTCCTCCACCCGATGACGAAGAAGGAGCACCTCGGCCTGGGAGCTGGTTGACTCCCCTTGCGCTGCTTCAAGGGCGGCCCGAAAAGCATCGGCCCGCCGCGTCGCTTCCTCCAGCTTGGCCCTCAAGGCACCAGTCCTACCTTCAGCCTCGACCCGGATCAACCCCAACCTCTCCTCGAACTCGCGCTCGAGGTTCAAGCGCGCCGTCACCACCCGACGTTCGACCTCCTCCAGGACACGGGCTTCCCGTGCAGTGACATCATCCTCCGCCCGCGTCACCAAGCGCTCCCTCGTCTCCAGACACTCGTACTCACGCGCACGTTCGGCGGCTTCCAGCGTCAGCGCCTCCTCATGCTTCTGGAGCTCTGCTGGGTCACCAGAGGCCACCTTCATTGACGCAAGGGCTGCCTCGCGCAGCTCCACTTGCTCCTCGAGTGAGTGGCACCGGGCCAGGAGCTCCCGAGCCCGCTCCTCCGCAACCTCTCTCCACCGGTCAGCCTCACGGGCCTCCTCAGCGGCCCAAGATTGGGCCTCACGAGAGGCTACCAGCGACGCCTTGGCCACTTCGTCGTCAAGATTGCGCTGATGGCGCGCGTGGGCGATGGCGCCCTACAGCTTGCGCCTCTCTGCAGCCAGGCACAGGCCCTCGGCCTCGAGGCGCGCGTCTTCATCAGCAAGCTCCTCACCAAGCTGATTCACCGCGTCAGCCGCCCTTCGGAGGAATCCTTGGCGAGGAGCGCGGCGCT
The DNA here is from genome assembly GCA_032464435.1 of Aegilops umbellulata. Taxonomy (NCBI): domain Eukaryota; kingdom Viridiplantae; phylum Streptophyta; class Magnoliopsida; order Poales; family Poaceae; genus Aegilops; species Aegilops umbellulata. The sequence goes on from CP136059.1 coordinate 340,948,951, forward strand.
CCCGGGCGCGCTCGAGCACGTCTTCCACACCATCATCTGCCCCAAGCAAGCGCCCGGGGCTAAGAATCAGCGCTCCCCCTCCGGGCAGGGGGCTGGCACCCTCGCGACGGCTCGACACGTCACGCCAGAGGCCCGGCCTGGAGCCAGGCCGTCCCCAAACGAAGAGCGCAGGGAGCTTCTCAGCCAATCACCGTCCACGACCAGGCGAGAAGCCCACGGCAGGCTGGCTATGCCGCGAGAGGGCCCGCACAGGAGGCTCGCGAGGTGCGCAGGGTCTCGGTGCACCTCAGGACTGTTCGCCTCTCCAATCGCCCCCACCACAAGGGCCCTGCTGCTCGGAGCGCCAGAGGACGGTGGAGGGGGCGAAGCCAAGGGGGATGGCACCTCAGCCATCTCCGCGGGCTCGGCTGGAAGGGGCCTGCGGAGCAAGGATCAGTAAAAGCAACAGAAGGATCGGGAGTTGGAAAGGGAGAAGGCTTACTCATCAGTGGCGAAGTACTTCCTACACTTCAGCAGGCGACAAGGGTAATCGTCGCCCAGGGCCTCCCTCTTCTTCCGGAGGGCCTCAAAATCCACGCGGAAGCGGCCCAAGAGCTGAGAGCAGGGATCAACCTGTGACGAGGGCGAAGCATCAAGGCGATCCGCGTCAGGGGCACCCGCCTGGTGCGCACTGCCAGTCGCCTCGCCCAAAGGAGCGACTGGAGCCTCAGGGGCCTCATCCGCTGGCGCTGAGGGAAGCTGCTCGCCGCGCTCAGCCTCGGCGGCGCGGGCCCCAAGAGCTGCTCCTTCATGAACATCGCCCGGCGCTGCCACCCCGCCGAGAGCTCCCTCGGCCTCAGGCGCCTCACGCCTCCCTGCTCCGCCACTTGAGGAGGAGTCGCCTTGGCCGACAGGAAGGGCAGTCACCATCTTTGGGTTCTCGCGAGGCCCCTGGAGGCCGGCGGGGCGCAGCCCCCACTCATCAAAGATAGGCATCTGATTCACAAAATCGTCCCTGTTCTGGCAGAGGTACAACAGGGCCCCTCCCCGCTGGATGCTGCCCGGGTTGGGGTCACCAGTCAGGATCAAGAGCACTGTCCTCAGCACCTCAGGCGTCAGATCCTCTTCCTGGAGCCTCATATGATCACCACGCCCACTTAAGGCCCACATCCGACGAGAGTGGCGTTGGAGAGGAGCAATGCAGCGTAGCAGGAACTCCTTCATCACCTTGGGCGCTGTCACGCCGATCGACCTCAAGAACGTGAAGCGGTGCCAGATGAAGGCGAGCCGGGGGCCCTCGAGCGTCTCCTGGCCCCAGCCCGAATTGGGGATAGCAGGCGAGGTTGGCTTCGACAGCAGGGGCTGGGCACCCCAACATCCACATACAACCACCGCTCGCGGAACCCAGCCGAAGGCGAAGGGAGCCCGAAGTCGATCCCTGAGGCCGCTGTCCCAGACGCGACGACGAAGCTCACGCACACCGAGCATTGGGTAGGGTCGACAAGGCGCAGAGAGAAGAAGTGGCGCAGCAAGGCAACCAAAGGAAGGATGCCCATCATTGCCTCGCAAACAAAAGCAAATACCGAAAGAAGGGTGATGGATTCAGGACCCAGATGCATCATGTGGATCTGGTAGTGGGAAAGCACGGCCTTGAAGAAATCAGAAAAGGGGGGAACCAGACCCGCCCACAGGGCATCAGCACAATAATGGACCTTAGTGATTATCCTATTAGTGGGGAAGTGAGACGTGGGCCAGGCCGTCGTCCTCCCGCACTCGTTGAAGATAGTAGCCAGAGCCGAGCTGACCTTGCCCAGGCCCTCTCGATTGAGTATGATCGACCGGCCGACGGCGGGGGCCACCAACGGTGGCGAGCGAGGCGGAGGCATGGGTTTCTTTCCTCTTCCCTTCTTCGTCGGAGCCATGGCGATGGAAGGGGGGAGGGAAGGTTCGAGATTGGGTTGGAAACAGAAACTGGAGTTCGAGCGGAGGGAGAACGGAGGGCACTTGAGCAACAGAAAGGGGAGCGGCAGTGTACGACTGCGAGTCCGCCTAGCATGGCGCGGAATAAGGGGGCGTGGGGGAACAGTGCCGCCCACGTCCAATCAACCGCCACGCGGCGCCCAAGGCCGCAGGCTGTTAGGGCCCGCGGCGCTTCGCCCTTGCCCTTTCGCCTTGCTGCACGGCCAAGTCCGGGCGCGCCTTGGGCCCGGGGCTACTGTCGGCATTCTGGGAACGGGGGTCCCCAGACTTGCCTGCCTGCGGCCTGCGGCGTGGCTCAAAAGGGGGCCCAATACGGCCCATCTTCATCAACACAGACCCAAGACCCTCGCGAGGGGCCGAGCCTCCCGGGGCGGATGACACGGAGCTTCCTCAGGCACGGCCTCATCAGGCTGGCTCACGAGGAGGTGGAGAGATCAAGGCGGGGTACCTCACGAGGTGCCCGTGACGCAAGCCATGACGACCAAGGGCGCCAGGTGGGCGCCAGCCCGCGCAGTGTCCTCCCTTTCCTCTTTGGTGCAAAGGGAGCAAGCGCAGGCGGGAGTATCAAGCAAAGGCACCCATTTCGGTGCAACGAGACCAAGACCAGCCCGGCGACAAGGAAGAAGTCACTGTGGAGCCCAAGCCAGCGTCACCACCAGAGCCTTTGGCAGGCGAGGACCAACTTTAGTCAGGATAAGTGTACCATATGTTCCCCTTCAAAATGGCCAACTGTTGGCGCCCTTCCCGCTCAATATTTGGGAAGAGGCCCAGGGCCTTTGCCTATAAATAGGACTAGCCACCTCCAGGGAGAAGGGGGAGAGATAAGATAGCAGGTAGCAATCAGAAAGAAGAGAGATCGATCGGCAATCAGATCAGAGAGAGAGAAGGGTGACTGAACTCCTCCTAGCAGTTCATCGCCCCGGCCAAGAACAGACCCTCGCGAGGCTGTTCTTCCTTGTATTGTTCATCATCATCAGCCCAAGAGGCAATCCACTACACCACACTGGAGTAGGGTAATACACCACAACGGTGGCCCGAACCAGTATAAACCCTGTGTCTCTTGTGCTGTGTTTTCCATAGCTTAGATCTTTGCGAGGCGGAGGGGTTCGAGTAGGTAGGAGGCGTAATCTCCGCGCGCACCCCAGAGTTCGAACCTCAAGGGTCTGCCGGAACCCGAAATCCGACCCGCCGGACTAAACCTATGCCCCCAGGGGTCATGGGCCATCTCCCCGGGAACTCCTGCACGTTGCGAACGCGGCTGGTGAGCAGACCTAGCTACCTCCTTCAACAAGGCAGGTGCTTACGCATTCCAACCCGGCGCGTGCCACTCAGTCGCTGACGTCTATTAAGCTTCGACTGATGCATACGACGCAGAACGCCCATACTATGCCCACGTGATGGTTAGTGCTATCAGGCCAGAGGCCCCTCGGATCAAATATCCAAATCATAGTGGATTAGGAACGCGCGGTAACAAGCAGAGACTCACGAAAGAGGTGACCCCGTTGCCCCGTCCCGAGGACTTGCGGCAAGGGCTAGGAATGCCCGGCCCTGCCTCGTAATTATCTCGCGGGCACCTTCCAGGTCCGCCCGACTCCACATCACACGCAATTAAGCTCGCGCGGGTACCCCTCAAGGTCGACCCGTCTTTCCAAGTAATAGTGGTAAAGTACAAGTATCCGTGTGTCCAAACATCAAGGGGAAAACCCGAGGAATCACCCCCGATGAATTCCACTAGATGTAATCATCAAGGTGAACGTAAGAGGAATCACCCCCGAGGTTCACACTTGAGGGGTTGCACGACACAGTCGTATCGAAAGTGGTTAAGGAGGAAATCACCCTCGATGGCCACGACCGAATGACTACTCTACAGGGTTAACATCAGAAGTGCTGAAGAGGTTCACCCTCGGTACTTGATAGTAACCCAGTAGTGTCAAGCAACTAAGGGGAAGTGATGTGCGGTGTCGGGGCCTGGTCTTCGATCACGTAGATTGAGTCGTCGATGATGAAACAGGGGCAACAAGGACAAGTGGGGGTCACTGATGGATTACTAACCAACCTATGCTAAGCAGTTTAGGATAAGCAGGTAAGGTACAACAACAGATACAAAAGCAGGCTATGCATCAGAATAGGAGCAATCAATAACAGTAGCAAAATCTAATGCAAGCATGAGAGAAATGAATGGGCGATATCGGGATGATCAAAGGGGGGGGGCTTGCCTGGTTGCTCTGGCAAGGAGGGGTCGTCGTCGACGTAGTCGATCACAGGGGCGGCATCGGTCTCAGGGCCTACCGGAGAGAATAGGGGGGAGAAACAGTAAATATTAAGCAAGCATAGCATCACAAAGCATAACATGGCAATAAGCTGCGTTGGATGTGACGTAACGTAGTACTATATGTTGCAGACAGAGGGGATAAACATCCAAGGATTAATTCCCGGCATTAGGCGGATTTCAGACAGATGAAAGAGAGGGGACGGTTCCATGTTCAGCATGCCAGGGGCATGTGACAGATGAACGGACCGCGTATTCGGATTCGTTGGATTTTTTTTGAGCAACTTTCATATAGAAAACATTTTCATCGGAGTTACAGTTTAATTTCTATGAATTTTCAAAGTTTAAAACATATTCTGGAATTATTTATATTAACAGAAAAGGAATAGATGACGTCATCATGGCATCATTACTGCATCAGCGGTCAACAGACTAGCTGACCAGTCAACGGGGCCCACGGGGGACCCACTGGCAGTGACTGGGCGATGCCCAGTCAGCCGTTGACTGGGTCAACAAGGCCAGCCGGGCCACTGGGCAGTGACCTAAGGGGGTGGCCCCGGTTTGCCACGTCGGCACCGACGCTGGTGGAGCCCCAGCGAGCGCTCCCGCGATGGAGATGCGCTGGTTCTCGCCGGAATCCGGATCCGGGCGACCGTTCGGGGCGCGGCCGGTTGTTTTCGAATGACCACCTCGCCGCGAGTCCGATGGTGGCGACAGAACGAGCAGAGGGGGTCGGTAAGGACGCCGGCGACGAGCCGTGGCGGTAGCCGCGTACGGACCAGGCGGAGGCGTGGCTATGGGGTGTTTGCGAACGCGGTTAGTAGGTGGGCGGGACCGGCAGCACACCCTAAGCACGCTAGGGCGGTCGGGAGGGGCAGCGGCGGCTTGGGAGCGCGGGGCGAGCAGCAACGGCGGCAACCAGAGCACGGCAAAGGCGGCACGGGGGTTCGGGCGTGCGGCAGAGAGGGGGCTATGGCACGCTAGCAAGCTAATGGAGAGGGGGAGGAGGAGCAGGGGCTCACAGTGGGGCGTAGCCGTTCAAAGCGGGCGCGGGGAAGGCGTGGTGAAGCCGGAATCGACGGTGAACGGCGGCGGGAATCCGAGGAGGAAGAAGATGGTGCGGGTCGATGCAGGGCTCCCGGGGCTCGGGCCCGTGGTCGAGGAGGACGGGCTCTAAGCGGCGGAGCTCGTGGGCAAGGCGGGGAGGCGAACGGGGCTCGGTGGCTGCGAGGACGGGCGAGGCACGGCGGCAACCGCGTCGGCTTCCTCTCCAAAATGAAGGGGAGGGAGAAGGAGATCTGGAGGGGAGTGGGAGAGATGGAGAGGGCGACAGTGGAGAGCGGGGGAGAGGACTGAGGCGTCGGGGGACCTTATCCCCTCGCCGACGACGCCGGTGAGCCGGTCCGGTGGCGACCGCGCCCTGTAGCGGCGTGCGACCGAGGAACAGGAAGGGGGCACGGTGCGGGGAGCTGGGCCGGCTGGGCCGGCCAGACTGGTTGAGGTCCAGTGGGCAGGAGGGGTTCTCTCTCATCTCCTTTTCCTTTTCTTTTTTTAAGCTTTTGCCTTTTTTCTTTTAGCCAATTAAGACTTGAAAAGTTATGCCACTGGCCAAAACAATTTCAAAGAATTAAAGTGCACTGCGACAAAAAGGTTGGGAGGCTTTTGGAACAGTTGCCAATTTTATAAATTAAGAGGCATTTAATTTACTGCTTATGTCACCGTTTTAAGTAGCTTAGGCCACTCAAACCTTTAGCCAGAAATGTTGGTCCACCACCAATATTAGTTGTGGAATATTTGGCACATGATGAACATTTTTGTTTTCATGTCTGAGCATTTTGAATTTCACACAGAATTTGAATTTGAAAACAACTAGAATTTGAAAGAACATGAGACAATAATGATCAGGCACATGTTTAGCAAAAAGATTAACATAACCCCAGGGGTTACTGTAGCACCATTACACCAGGGTGTTACAACTCTCCTCCTCTAAAATAAATTCTCGTCACGAGAATTAAGAGGTAGAAGGGAACAGGTCGGGGTATTCAGCCCGGAGGTTATCTTCGCGCTCCCAAGTGGCTTCCTCTTTAGTATGGTTCGACCATTGCACCTTGAGGAACTTGGTAACCTTCTGGCGGGTTCGACATTCAGCTTCCTCAAGAATGCAGACAAGATGCTCTTTGTATGTGAGATCATCTTGAACTTCAATCAATTCCGGATCCACTTCACGTTCCGGATCTTTGAAGCATCGACGAAGTTGCGACACGTGGAAGACGTCATGAACGTGCGAGAACTGAGGTGGCAACTCCAATTGATAAGCCACCAGTCCATGACGGGCCAGAATGTGGAAAGGACCAATGTAGCGCGGAGCTAGCTTTCCCTTGACTCCGAACCGATGAGTGCCTCTCAAAGGAGTGACACACAGATAAGCTTGTTCACCGGGTTGATAAGTTGAACCCCAGTGTTTCCGGTCATAGTTGCTCTTCTGACGGGACTGGGCCGCCTTGAGATTATCCCGAACAATGCGAACCTGCTCTTCAGCTTGTTGAATAATGTCTAGACCAATGAGCGTCCGTTCCCCAGTTTCTGACCAATTGAGAGGGGTTTGACACTTACGTCCATAAAGCACTTCAAAGGGTTCCATCTTCAAGATGGCTTGATAACTGTTGTTATAAGAGAACTCCGCATACGGGAGAGATTCTTCCCACTTCTTGCCAAAAGAAATAACACAAGCCCGAAGCATGTCTTCAAGAATTTGATTGACTCGCTCGACTTGGCCTTGGGATTGGGGATGATAAGCAGTGCTCCAGGTTATATGAGTTCCCATTGCCTCTTGGAAACTATCCCAGAACTTTGAAGTGAATATACTTCCGCGATCTGAACCGATCTCCTTCGAAATGCCGTGGAGTGACACAATTCTGGAGATATACAAGTTTGCTAATTGACTAGCAGTGATAGTCTCTTTGACTGGCAGAAAGTGAGCAACCTTCGAGAATCGGTCGATGACGACAAAGATAGCATTGTTACCTTTCTGAGACTTGGGAAGGCCAGTGACGAAGTCCATCTGAATCTTATCCCACTTCCATTCAGGAATCGGAAGCGGTTGCAGAAGTCCAGCCGGTTTCTGATGTTCTGCTTTGACGCGACGGCAAACGTCACATTCTTCAATATATCGAGCAATGTCTTGCTTCATATTAGACCACTAGTACTTCTGACGGATGTCTAGCTACATCTTGGTACTTCCCGGATGAATAGAGAGAGGGGTGGCATGCGCTTCTTTCATCACATTCTCTGTCATAAGCTCGAACCGGGGTACTACAATGCGATCTCTGAAGTATAAGGTTCCATCTTCACCAAGTGAGAAATCTCTGGATTTCTCTAATGCAAGATCCTTTTTCATCAGATCAACATGAGCATCTTTGGCTTGAGCAGACTTGATTGCTTTTAGAAGAGTTGGTTCCAAGACAAGGTTATTCAGAGAACCCTGTGGAACTAGTTGAAGGTTCACTTTGCATAGCTCTTCATAAAGGCGGGGTTGAGCTTTGTAGACCTGGTGATTATTGCAATAAGACTTACGGCTCAGGGCATCGGCCATTACATTAGCCTTGCCAGGGGTATAAGATATACCGCAGTTGTAGTCAGCAATAGCTTCCATCCACCGCTGCTGACGGAGGTTCAGATCTGGCTGAGTAAACAGGTACTTCAGACTCTGATGATCGGTGAAGATCTCACAACGATTACCGAGAAGATACTGTCGCCATAGCTTCAATGCAAAGATAACCGCAGCAAGCTCGAGGTCATGAACTGGGTAGTTCTCTTCATGAGGACGCACTTGACGGGAGGCATAAGCAATCACTCTGCGCTCTTGCATTAGGACACAACCTAATCCTTGACGTGAAGCGTCACAATAGATGACGAAGTCCTTGCGAGAATCAGGGGGAGCAAGCACTGGGGCAGAAGTCAGCTTGTCCTTGAGTGTCTGGAAACTTTCCTGACATTTGTCTGTCCAATCAAACTTAACGCCTTTGTGAAGCAGATTAGTCAGTGGCTTGGCGATCTTGGAGAAGTTCTCGACGAACACCGGCAATAACTGGCAAGTCCGAGAAAGCTTCTGACTTGCTTGACAGTCTTCGGAGGAGTCCAGTCAAGAATAGCCTGAACTCGCTCTGGGTTGACGGCAATACCATCCTTGGAGATGACATGCCCGAGGTAGGTGACTTCGGGAAGCCAGAATACACACTTGGAATACATGGCATACAATTGATGCTCTCGAAGCTTCTCTAGAACAAGTCGAAGATGTTCAACATGTTCTTCTTTGTTCTTCGAATATACCAGGATATCATCCAGATAGACTACGACGAACTTGTCAAGGTAATCCATGAATATGTAGTTCATCAGACGAGAGAATGTAGCTGGAGCATTGGTCAAACCGAATGACATGACGGTTATGGGATCGGAAGTATGTCTAGAGGGGGGGTGATTAGACTACTTGACAAAATAAAAATCTATCCTTTTCCCAATTTTAGTTGTTGGCAGATTTTAGCTATCTTAGCACAAGTCAAGCAATCTCCGCACAATTCAAGCAAGCATGCAAAAGAGATATAAGCAGCGGAAAGTAAAGCATGCAACTTGGAAGAATGTAAAGGGAAGGGTTTGGAGGATTTAAACGCAATTGGAGACACGGATGTTTTTGGCGTGGTTCCTATAGGTGGTGCTATCGTACATCCACATTGATGGAGACTTCAACCCATGGAGGGTAACGGTTGCGCGAGTCCATGGAGGGCTCCACCCACGAAGGGTCCACGAAGAAGCAACCTTGTCTATTCCATCACGGCCGTCGCCCACGAAGGACTTGCCTCACTAGCGGTGGATCTTCACGAAGTAGGCGATCTCCTTGCCCCTACAAGCTCCTTGGTTCAAGTCCACAATCTTGTCGGAGGCTCCCAAGTAACACCTAGCCAATCTAGGAGACACCACTCTCCAAGAAGTAACAAATGGTGTGTTGATGATGAACTCCTTGCTCTTGTGCTTCAAATGATAGTCTCCCCAACACTCAACTCTCTCTCACAGGATTTGGATTTGGTGGAAATAAGATTTGAGTAGAAAGCAACTTGGGGAAGGCTAGAGATCAAGATTCATATGGTAGGAATGGAATATCTTGAGCTCAACACAAGGGTAGGTGGTTCTCTCTCAGAACATGTGTATTGGAAGTGTAGATGTGTTCTGATGGCTTTCTCCACGAATGAAGAGTGGGTGGAGGGGTATATATAGCCTCCGCACAAAATCTAACCGTTACACACAATATGCCAAACTCGGTGGGACCAAATCGTTAAACTCGGTCGGACCGATTTAGCAAACCTAGTGACCGTTAGGATTTTCGGTGGGACTGAGATGCAACTCGGTAGGACCGATATGGTTAGGGTTTGGGCATAACGTAATCTCGGTGTGACTGATTACACAAACTCGGTGGGACCGATTTTGGTAATTAGCTAACCAGAGTGTTGGTCAGGTAAACTCGGTGGGACGGATTCGCTCTTTTCGGTGAGACCGAAATGTTACGAAGGGGAAACAGTGAGTTTACATTGCAATCTCGGTGGGACCGATCGCTCACTTCGGTTGGACCGAAACGTTACGAAGGGAAATAGAGAAATTGAAATCCCATCTCGGTGAGACCAAGATCCCTATCGGTGAAACCGATTTGCTAGGGTTTGTGGCAGTGGCTATGACATGTGAAACTCGGTGGCTCCGGATAGAAAGAATCGGTGGGGCCGAGTTTGACTTTTGGTTTAGTTCAAATGTGGATATGGAAAGGTAGTTGAGGATTTTGGAGCATATCACTAAGCACATGAAGCAAGAGGCTCATTAAGCAACACCTCATCCCTCCTTAATAGTATTGGCTTTTCCTATGGACTCAATGTGATCTTGGATCACTAAAACATAAAATGTAGAGTCTTGTCCTTGAAGTTTGAGCCAATCCTTTGTCCTTATAATTTTGAGGGATCCACTTTCCTCATCCATGCCATGCCATCCATTGAGCTTTTCCTGAAATATTCATCTTGGAATAATGTTAGCTCAATGAGCTATATGTTGTTAGGAATTACCTAAACCACCCAGGGATAGTTGCACTTTCAATCTCCCCCTTTTTGGTAATTGATGACAACATATAGATCAAAGCTTCGACAAAAGATAATAAGAATGAAATATATCGTCGCTTTGAGAAGTATGTGATAAGCAAGAGCTCCCCCTAAGTTTGTGCATGTTATAAGATTTGCTTTGGACTGCAAATGCACAAAGATTTAGAATCATGGGTTACTTTTCCATGTCACATACATCTTGGTGGAGTGCTCAAAATGATAAGAATTAAATACATGCACTCATCACCAAGCAAATTGAATGATCAAAAGTATTCAACAAGCATTAAGTGTAGCTTATGATCAAACACATGATCATCAATGTCTCACAGATTAAGGCATAGTATCTCAAACACTCAAAAACGAATAAAGTTCAACCAAGAAGACAAGAGAGAACTAATGCAAGCTCTCTCTCTCTCTCTCTCGAAGCATATGATCTATACATTTTTCTCCTCCTTTGGCAACAAGTTACCAAAAAGTTCATAGAAAATGCATAGTACTAAACGACTCTCAGGCTTGGTCTTCAGGTGGTGGAGTCCGGATAATGCCAAGGACGAAGGCTTCAGTAGAAGTGGTTGGAGCTGGAGCTGGTGGAACTGAAGCTGTAGCTGGTGTAGAAGTGGTGGCTCTGGTGTCAGGAACTGGCACTGCAGATGATCTCTGAGCTCTGGGCACTCGGGCAAATGCATCAGTTGTGGTTTTGCCCTTCCTCTCCTGCATATCATCTTGTAGTTGTTCCACGGCAGACTGAATCTCTGTTACTTTCACATCCAGGTCATAGAACTTTTGTTCCATGATTCTTTCCAGGCTCTCTTGGTTTCGAGTTAGGGTGGCCAGTCCTTTCTCAATCCTTAGAGTGGATGCTATCAGGTAACTGAGCTGCTCCTGCTTGTTCTTCAAGAAGTACTCAGATGCCTCCTCTTGAGTTGGCATCCTGGCAGCTTTCTCCATCTTTGCCTTCTCCTTCTTAGCTTGAGCATGTGCAGATGATGGTTCATTCTCATTCATGACAACCTGATTGTCTTCAAAGTCTGGATGGATGGGCAGGTGTTCCTTGTCCAGCAGGTATGTGCCTGTGCCCATCTTTGAGTTGATCAGCTCTTGAATTTGTGGGGCATATCCACAGCTCCTCTTCTGATCAGCTGCTGTCCTCTTAGTGGTTTCTACCATGAGGCTCATCACCTTGAATTTCTGTGGCACATCAAATATGTGAAGCAAGTTTATTGCATGGCCTCGGATCATCTTGTGATCACCTGACTTGGTCAATAGAGTGTACCTCAAAATCCAGTTGATAGTGGGCAACCCTGATAGAAGGAAATGCACTGAGCCAAACTTGAAAGTGTCAAGTGCTTTGTTTGGGATCTCCTTGTACATGTTGGACATGGAATTGTGATCCATCTTCTTCTTGGCATAGATGTCCAAGTCATCTTCCTGCTCTTCTGGGGCATTGATCAGCTGTGCCCATTCAGCAACTGTAGACTGATATCTGGTTCCTTCTGACATCCACACTATCCTGCCATCTGGGTAGAAGTGTGCTGTGGAGTAGAATTGCATGATGAGCTCCTCATTCCACTTTGTGAGCTTCTGCCCAACAAAGTCTGCAACTCCACAAGCACTGAAGCTGTCATATACTCCAGGATAGTGTTCTTCGTTCTCCTTGATGTATTCCCAATCAACCCATCTCATGTCACATACAATGGGCTTCTTATCCAGCAGCACTGTCTCATAGAAGTCTTGCTGTTCCTTGGTGTGAAACCTGTAATCCACAACAGTTCTTCTCCTTGAAGCATATGGATCTGCTTCTCTCCACTTCCTCAGCCCTGAATCTCTTCTAATTTTCATGTCCTCAGCCACAGGATGAGCATCATTGTGGTCTGGGATCTTGGGCTTGAGCTTCCTGAGCACTTGTCCTTCTTCTTCTTCTTCAGCAATGTCAAGCACTGGGGCCTTGTTCTTTTCAGCAGCAGATATGTTCCTGGTGTTTCTCTTTGGTGCACTCTTGGGCTTAGATGTAGCTTTGGGTGCTTCCTTGGGCCTAGATGAAGTAGCCCCTAACCTTATGGCATCACCCATAAGCTTCTGTGCCTTGGGTGCTGGTGCAGCAACCTCTTCTTCCTCTTCTTCATCTAAGGAGTGCTTTTCAAATTCAGCCATTGGATCAACCTTCTTGCACCATCCGCCCCTCTTTCTTTCCTTCTTCTCTTTTGCAGCAGCCTCTTTGGGTTGTGATTCCAAAGATGCTTGAGAAGAGGATCTGGCTTTAGACATGGACTGTCTCCCTGCTGTCCTTCTGGTCTTCAATCCTGGCTTTGTGGCTACAGCTGAGCCATGTTCTTTCTTGAGCACCTTCTTCTTGGATGTGGCTTCCTCTTCTGCCACATAGTCCTCATCCTCCGACTCAGAAGTTCTCTTCTTGCTTGCTCTAGTGGCAGCTTTAGGCAGATTGCTTGGGGTGCTCCTGCTACCCTCATCAGAACTGCTATAGGGACTAGTGCCCTCACTCATATGAACCTGCTCCTCAGATTTGTTCTGGCTGTCACTCTGATCAGACATGTTGCAAACTTTGACTGCTGACCCTGTGAATAGATTATAGATGAGATAGAGTGGATGAGCATCACAAAATGCAGAGATTTTTGCAAAAGAATGAGTCAAAAACTTAGTTTTAGTTTTCCACAGAAAGCATTTCGGATCAACCGATTTGCAAACTCGGTCAGACCGAGAACCACATGTGCAATGGCCGTGGCCGAATCGGTGGAACCGAGTTCCGCAACCCGATGGGTCCGAGATGATTTCGGCGGAAACCTAAACCTAAAATTTTGAATATCAACTATTCTACGGATTGTTTTGATTGGAGAGGAGTGTTTCAATCGTAGCAAGAATCATAAAGAACACAATGTGCTAGGAATTGGACGGGGATTAGCACTGTGATCGAGTCCATACCCTAGTTCGGTGGCGGACTCGCTATGGCGGTAACGGCGGAGACGAATTCCATTAACGGCGGCGGAGACCAGCGACAGGAGGCGGCTAGCGATGAGGAGGACGATCCGGAGACCCAGGAGGCAGAGCGAGCTATGCGCGGGCGAAGAGGTTTCGAAGAAATTTCCAAAATTTTGCCCGTGAGCATATATAGCCCAACCCTGTCGGTGTGACCGAGTGGAACAACTCGGTGGCACCGAGATGTATAACTGTTGACAGTTATGGCAACTCGGTGTGACCGGACAGTTCAAATCGGTTGCACCGAGGTGAAAACTTAGATCGACTTAGTGATCTCGGTATGACCCAAATGGGGAAATCGGTCAGACCAAAAGCACAAAGAAGTTTTGGAAGTTTAAGTCTATGACAAATCGGGGACTCCGAGTGCTCCTCACGCAGAGTGGTTTGAATCTGACTTTATGAAATTTTGTGATGTAGCATGAATAGAGTTTGAGACGAGAAAAGCATAGATAGCTAGAGAAGGTTCTTAGGCATTCTTGTCCATCCACTTGGCAAAAGAAAAGAAAAACAATCAATCAAAACAACAAGTGGATGTCCTCGAATGAGTAAAATATGCAACCAACATGCTCACACAATAAAATGGCAATTGAAATATGTGGCAAAGCATGCACAACCAATTCTAGCATCTATCAAGCAATTGGCGATGACTAGGTCATCTATATATGAGTATATTGTCTTAGGAGTCAAATGAGAACATTTGATCATTGGTCATCCTCATCGTTTAAGCACAAGTGGGGTTACCACTTTTACATAAAGCATTGCTGTGTTCACATCATTAGAGTTGCTTTAGCTCAATTCTTAGACTAAAGCTCCCCCTAGATGTGATATCCCCCCTAAGAGGGATGAACTAACGTTGGGTTTTGTCGATGATGACTTCATGTAGATGTTGAAGATGTGGATGCTCAATGTTGATGTAGATCAATTGGAGCTATCCATTGGAGTGAATTGCACTTTCAATACCTACATGGGTTAGTCCCACAAGGAACAAACAAGGATATCCATAGACATAGAGTGATGCACACATAATATGATGTCTATGAAAGCTTTTAGGTTACCTTGTCCCTTGTCTTACCAACAAGAGGGTTTGTGACTCCTTGAACTAGTGCAAGATATGGAAGTTGATTGCACTTGTTTTTGCCAAAATGATAAGAGTGAAGTATGTTGGCGGAGTCACCCTCAAGAACTCTCTAGTTCTTCTTCTTTTGGATCCACACCATCTTGATGGGAATCCTTGGAGTTGTAGTCGTACTTGATGAAGTGGAAGTTGAAGTAGTCTTGGGAATCCACTTGACTAAGGTCTTAGGAGCTTCTTCAAATGCATCAATTTCCTCTTGAAGCTTGTCCTTGCCTTTTTGCTTGTAGTCTTGTGGTGGAAGATCATCTTGAGCTTGTGTCCCTTTGAAAGAAGTAGGATCATACTTCTCTTGTTGAGGAACAAACTTTGTCTTGGGGTATTGATCTCTTCCCACTCAACTCAATTGGCATTGAACTTTCGTTCAAAACCAACACCTTGATTCTTCCGGTGCCTTCCTTGCTTGCGTACAATTTCCTCGAATTGCTTACTCCCGGCAAGGCTCTTGTACACTCCTTTCTCTATAATTCCCTTCAATAGGCTATTTTCTTTCTCAAGTGTAACTTGGCTAAGAGAATCATTAGTGGAATCAAGAGAACTACTAGAAGCAACAATATTGGATTTAACATGATCATTGTTACTACTAGAGGAAGAATCTTTCTTGTTCTTATTACTAGACTTGACTTGAGGCATGTAAGTGGATAAAAGTAAACACTTGGCAATGTAAGAAGAACTTTTCTTACGAAGATCATCATTGATTGCCTTTAAGAACTCATGTTCTTGCTCAAGGTTGAGCTTTTCAGAGCGTAATTTCTCATGTGTTCTTAAAAGTTCTCGATGATCTTCTAAGATAGTTTCATGAGCTAACTTAAAAGTGTTTAGTTCTTTAGTTAGAGACTCAATCTTCTCCTTATCATTGTCATTCGTTTTATCTTGATTAGCATGATTAATTGATGTTTCATCATAGTATTCATCACTAGAGTTGTCAACAAGTAAATCATCATCACCTAACAAGTCATCTTCATCACTATTGAAATCAACATACTCGGGGTGTGATACCTTTGGGCCTTTAGCCATGAAGCATGTTCCAACTCCTTCATTTGGTGAGTCAAATATGTCGTACGAGTTGGTTGACACAAGTGCTAGACCGACAACACCTTCATATTGAGTATATTCGGAATCGGAGTGATAACTTCTCTCGGAGTGGTTGTCGGAGTCGGAGCCGGATACCCATTCACCAACATGAGCTTGATGTCTTTGTTTTGTGTAGCTCCTTGATGACTTTTCTTTTCTTTTCGAATCCTTGCTTCTCCGTGAGTGTCTTCGTTCATAACGATCATCTCTACTCCTTCTTTCTCTAGATGGCGATTCTTCTCTTCTACTTCTTCTTTTGGGAGAGTCTTCTCTTCTCTTGTAGGGAGCCGTACACTCATTGGAATAGTGTCCGGGTCTTCCACAATTATAGCAGTTTCGCTCTTGACTAGAAGATCTTTTGTCATTGTAGGACCTTGACTTGGAGCTTCTATCTTTGCTTCTACTTTTGTAGAACTTGTTGAAGTTCTTCACCATTAAGCTCAGTTCTTCATTGAAGGTTTGCTTCTCACTTGATGATGTGGGGGCTTCACATGAGGCTTTGTAAGCTCCACTTGATTTGTTGTGAAGTTTCTCTTTATCCTTGAGTGACATCTCATGAGCAACAATTCTTCCAATGACTTCCGTTCGCTTGAGATCTTAGTAATTGGGCATCATTTGGATCAATGTGCACATGGTATCATATTTTCCATCCAAGGCTCTTAGGATCTTCTTGATGATGAATTTATCGGTCATCTCTTCACTCCCTAAGCTGGCAATCTCATTTGTGATAAGAGCAAGCCTAGAGTACATTTCAGCGACACCTTCACCATCCTTCATTTTGAACTTGTGAAGTTGACTTTGAAGCACATCCAATTTGGATTCCTTGACGGAGTCCGTACCTTCGTGCATATCAATCAAAGTATCCCAAATTTCCTTTGCATTCTCAAGATGGCTGATTTGTTGAATTCTTCGGGACACAATCCGTTGAAGAGAATATCACAAGCTTGAGCGTTGTATTGCAGCATCTTCAACTCTTCCGCGGTAGCTTCACGGTTTGGTTCTTTCCCATCAAAGAAGTCACCTTGCAAGCCAACACACACAGTAGCCCAAATGGCGGGGTTATGTCCAAGAATATGCATTTTCATTTTATGCTTCCAACTAGCAAAATTAGTACCATCAAAGTAAGGACCTCTACGGTGATAATTTCCCTCGCTAGACGCCATGCTCTCCTAAGTTGTGAAACCAAGGCTATGACCACCAAAAGCTATGGAAATCAAAGCAAATGGAGACCAAAACTCTGATACCAATTGTGGGATCGGAAGTATGTCTAGAGGGGGGGGGGTGATTAGACTACTTGACAAAATAAAAATCTATCCTTTTCCCAATTTTAGTTCTTGGCAGATTTTAGCTATCTTAGCACAAGTCAAGCAATCTCCACACAATTCAAGCAAGCATGCAAAAGAGTATATAAGCAGCGGAAAGTAAAGCATGCAACTTGCAAGAATGTAAAGGGAAGGGTTTGGAGGATTCAAACGCAATTGGAGACACGGATGTTTTTGGCGTGGTTCCTATAGGTGGTGCTATCGTACATCCACGTTGATGGAGACTTCAACCCATGGAGGGTAACGGTTGCGCGAGTCCATGGAGGGCTCCACCCACGAAGGGTCCACGAAGAAGCAACCTTGTCTATTCCATCACGGCCGTCGCCCACGAAGGACTTGCCTCACTAGCGGTGGATCTTCACGAAGTAGGCGATCTCCTTGCCCTTACAAACTCCTTGGTTCAAGTCCACAATCTTGTCGGAGGCTCCCAAGTAACACCTAGCCAATCTAGGAGACACCACTCTCCAAGAAGTAACAAATGGTGTGTTGATGATGAACTCCTTGCTCTTGTGCTTCAAATGATAGTCTCCCCAACACTCAACTCTCTCTCACAGGATTTGGATTTGGTGGAAATAAGATTTGAGTGGAAAGCAACTTGGGGAAGGCTAGAGATCAAGATTCATATGGTAGGAATGGAATATCTTGAGCTCAACACAAGGGTAGGTGGTTCTCTCTCAGAACATGTGTATTGGAAGTGTAGATGTGTTCTGATGGCTTTCTCCATGAATGAAGAGTGGGTCGAGGGGTATATATATAGCCTCCACACAAAATCTAACCGTTACACACAATCTGCCAAACTCGGTGGGACCGAATCATTAAACTCGGTCGGACCGATTTAGCAAACCTAGTGACCGTTAGGATTTTCGGTGGGACTGAGATGCAACTCGGTAGGACCGATATGGTTAGGGTTTGGGCATAACATAATCTCGGTGTGACCGATTACACAAACTCGGTGGGACCGATTTTGGTAATTAGCTAACGAGAGAGTTGGTCAGGTAAACTCGGTGGGACCGATTCGCTCTTTTCGGTGAGACCGAAATGTTACAAAGGGGAAACAGTGAGTTTACATTGCAATCTCGGTGGGACCGATCGCTCACTTCGGTTGGACTGATCTCTCACTTCGGTTGGACCGAAACGTTACGGAGGGAAACAGAGAAATTGCAATCCCATCTCGGTGAGTCCGAGATCCCTATCGGTGAAACCAATTTGCTAGGGTTTGTGGCAGTGGCTATGACATGTGAAACTCGGTGGCTCCGGATAGAAAGAATCGGTGGGGCCGAGTTTGACTTTTGGGTTAGTTCAAATTTGGATATGGAAAGGTAGTTGAGGATTTTGGAGCATATCACTAAGCACATGAAGCAAGAGGCTCATTAAGCAACACCTCATCCCTCCTTAATAGTATTGGCTTTTCCTATGGACTCAATGTGATCTTGGATCACTAAAACATAAAATGTAGAGTCTTGTCCTTGAAGTTTGAGCCAATCCTTTGTCCTTATAATTTTGAGGGATCCACTTTCCTCATCCATGCCATGCCATCCATTGAGCTTTTCCTGAAATATTCATCTTGGAATAATGTTAGCTCAATGAGCTATATGTTGTTAGGAATTACCAAAACCACCCAGGGATAGTTGCACTTTCAACGGTGTAGTCGTAAGAATCATAACGCATGACGAAAGCGGTCTTTGGAATATCCTCTTCATGAACACGGATCTGGTGGTAACCCAACCTCAATTCGAGTTTAGAGAATATCGATGAACCAGCCAATTGATCATACAGATCATTGATCCGAGGAAGGGGATATTTGTTCTGAATTGTAGCTTGGTTGATAGGACGGTAGTCTTGGATCAAACGGTTCGTTCCGTCCTTCTTCTTGACGAAGAGAGAAGGTGCTCCCCAAGCAGAGGAACTTGGACGAATGAAAACCTTGTGAAGGGATTTGTCGATTTCCTCCTTAAGTTCAAGGAGTTCATGAGGTGGCATCTTGTAGGGTCGTTTGGCAATAGGAACGGTGCCTGGTTTCAAGTCGACGACGAACTCGACAGCCCCAGCAGGGGGTATTCCTGGAAGTTCTTCTGGAAATACGTCTTGGAAGTCGCGAACGACTAGAATCTTTTCAATTCCCTCAAGAGGTGCTGCGCTCAACGCATTCAAAGCATAAAGTCGTGCTTCAGCGTTTTGAACCAGACGAGCATTGTAGCTTACTATCTCATCTGAAGGGTGGAGAAGGTGGACAGTTTTAGTGGCGCAAACGATAGAAGCCGTATGTGCTTTCAACCAATCCATTCCTAGAATGAGGTCAATATTGTAAGACTTCATAATAACGGGGGATGCAAAAAATTCCAACCCTTTGATTTCAACTGAAACATTGTGGCTAACCATGGAGGTTTGGCATTGGCCCGCAGGGGTTTTTACCACTAGTGGAGTGTGCATCTCTTCGTATTTAATGCCATGCGTGAATGCAAACTCTTCTGATATGAAAGAATGTGATGCTCCTGAATCAAACAAAACAGATGCTGGTATTGAATTAACAAGAAGAGTACCCATCACAGTGGCAGGCTGGCCTTGAGCTTCATTCAGATCAATATGATTAGCCTGACCACGACCATAAGGTCTGGCATTGTTGTTATGGGGCTGATTGTTACGGCCAGTTGAAGGCAGAGCCAGCTGATTTTGATTTTGAGGGCATTTCCTGGAACAGTGACCTGGAAGGCCACACTTGAAGCACATACCATCATTGGGATTGGGAGCAGAATCTTGGGGTGTTACAGCCCGAACAGGCTGCCTCTACGGTGAAGGAGGCAGACGAGGTGCAACATAGGACTGTCTTGGAGCAGGTGTAGTTGGACGATACATGTTGTGGGGAATCCATATCCGACGCTTCTGCACTGACGGGCTCGAAGATGAGCCAGCATCACGGCTGCGCCTGAGGGATCCCTGGTGTTCCTGAAGACCAGTCTCAACCTGAATAGCCTTGTTCACCAAGGTGGCGAAGTCGGTAAAGTCATGAACGAGCAGTGCTAGCTTGATATCAGGGTGAAGTCCGTCATGAAACTTCTCTTGCTTACGAGCATCAGTTGCAATGTCT
Organism: Aegilops umbellulata; assembly: GCA_032464435.1. NCBI lineage: Eukaryota > Viridiplantae > Streptophyta > Magnoliopsida > Poales > Poaceae > Aegilops > Aegilops umbellulata. The sequence continues at coordinate 340,968,914 of CP136059.1, forward strand.
TCTTCAGCATAACGTGACAAGTCCAGAAATTCCCGCTGATAAGCATCTATAGACTTGTTGCCTTGGGTGAGGTTGCGGAACTCTCGCTTCTTCTTGTCCATCATTCCGTGAGGAATGAAGCGGGCACAGAAGGCAGCTTGGAAATCCGGCCAAGTGATGACCGTTCCAGTAGGTAGGGTACATCTGTGGCTGTCCCACCATTGAGCAGCAGGACCCTTTAGAAAGAAATATGCAAAGGTGACATAGCTGGCAGGGGCCACACTAGCAGACTCCATTTCATACGTGATGTCGCGGAGCCAGTCATCAACATCAAGGGGTTGAGTTGAGCTGCGGTAGATAGTTGGGTTGAGGCGCATGAAGTCATGCAGAGTTACTGGGGTTGGCTGTTGATTCATGTTCGGACGAGGAAACTGAGCCATCATTCCTTCCATGAACTGGCGATTCAACTTAAACTGTTGCATCATTCCAGCAAAGAATTCAGGCGGTGGTGGATTGTTGGCACCACGGCCACGACCAGCGGGTCTAACCATCCCGCTAACATGTAATAGGGGGTAGTTCAGCATTTAGCATTTGCAAAGACAAGGATCAATCATGATGAAACATGCATAATGAAAGAGGTACAATGGATACCACTTAGTAGTCAACACAACAGGGTGTGCACTACTCAAAATGCTATTCTAAGGAATAACTATGGCTTTATCCAACTTTGGGGTGAATGTGGTCACAGGATCCTAATGTGAAAGTTAGTAAATTCATTTAACCTGAATGGAAGAGAGATCAGAGTCCCAGAGTATAGACGAGGAGTAAAAGATCCTAATACCACCCAATGGCGACGTGGGCCCATAAGACACACAACCAATGTTAGTAAAAGTTTTTCAGTGACTAGACTCAACTTCGGCCAAGGAGTTGGAAAGGGGGCTACCTACAGGCAGTCAGCTCTGATACCAACTTGTGACGCCCTCGATTCAATCGTACACTAATCATGCACGCAAATGTGTACGATCAAGATCAAGGACTCACGGGAAGATATCACAACACAACTCTAGACACAAATTAAAATAATACAAGCTTTATATTACAAGCCAGGGGCCTCGAGGGCTCGAATACATAAGCTCGAAAACACAAGAGTCAGCGGAAGCAGCAATATCTGAGTACAGACATGGGTTAGACAAGTTTGCCTTAAGAAGGCTAGCACAAAAACAACAACGATCGAAAAGGCAAGGCCTCGTGCCTAGGAGCCTCCTAACTACTCCTGATCGTCGGCGGTCTCCACGTAATAGTAGGCATCGACGGTGGCATCTGACTCTTGGGCTCCGACATCTGGTTGCGTCAACCGGAAAGAAGAAAAGGGGGAAAAGGGGGAGAAAACCAACCGTGAGTACTCATCCAAAGTACTCGCAAGCAAGGATCTACACTACATATGCAACATTATCAAAAGTAGGCTGTATATGTGGACTGGGCTGCAGAAATGCCAGAATAGAGGGAAATCCTAGTCCTATCGAAGACTAGCATCATCTGAAATCCACCATCTTGCAGCAACAGGAGGGAGTAGAGCAGCATAAGGTAAAGAACTAGTAAAGTTATCAACCTCGGCCAGAGATCCTTTCTCGACTCCCTGCGAGAAAGTAATCCCAGAGCCATACTATCCAGTTATCATCACAATCCATTACTCATTACCATCCAGTTCTCATCACAAGTATCCAGTTCTAGTTGTATCGATCGGGATACAACTCCAAGTGTCCGTTACCGTAGGACAGGCTATCGATAGATGTTTTCTTCCCTGCAGGGGTACACCAACTTACCCACCACACTCGATTAACTCTGGCCGGACACACTTTCCTGGGTCATGCCCGGCCTCGGCCAAACAATACGCCGCAACCCGACCTAGGCTTAATAGAGAGGCCAGCACGCCGGACTAAACCTATGCCCCCAGGGGTCATGGGCCATCACCCCGGGAACTCCTGCACGTAGCGAACGCGGCCGGTGAACAGACCTAGCTACCTCCTTCAACAAGGCAGGCGCTTACGCATTCCAACCCGACGCGCGCCACTCAGTCACTGACGTCTATTAAGCTTCGGCTGATGCATATGACGCAGAACGCCCATACTATGCCCACGTGATGGTTAGTGCTATCAGGCCAGAGGCCCCTCGGATCAAATATCCAAATCGTAGTGGATTAGGAACGCGCGGTAACAAGCAGAGACTCACGAAAGAGGTGACCCCGTTGCCCCGTCTCGAGGACTTGCGTCAAGGGCTAGGAATGCCTGGCCCCGCCTCGTAATTATCTCGCAGGCACCTTCCAGGTCCGCCCGACTCCACATCACTCGCAATTAAGCTCGCGCGGGTACCCCTTAGGGTCGACCCGTCTTTCCAAGTAACAGTGGTAAAGTACAAGTATCCGTGTGTCCAAACATCAAGGGGAAACCCCGAGTAATCACCCCCGATGAATTCCACTAGATGTAATCATCAAGGTGAACATAAGAGGAATCACCCCCGAGGTTCACACTTGAGGGGTTGCACGACAGAGTCGTATCGAAAGTGGTTAGGGAGGAAATCACCCTCGATGACCACGACCGAATGACTACTCTACAGGGTTAACATCAGAAGTGCTGAAGAGGTTCACCCTCGGTACTCGATAGTAACCCAGTAGTGTCAAGCAACTAAGGGGAAGTGATGTGCGCTGTCGGGGCCTGGTCTTCGATCACGTAGATCGAGTCATCGATGATGAAACAGGGGCAACAAGGACAAGTGGGGGTCACTGATGGATCACTAACCAACCTATGCTAAGCAGTTTAGGATAAGCAGGTAAGGTACAACAGCAGATACAAAAGCAGGCTATGCATCAGAATAGGAGCAATCAATAACAGTAGCAAAATCTAATGCAAGCATGAGAGAAAGGAATGGGCAATATCGGGATGATCAAAGGGGGGGGGGCTTGCCTGGTTGCTCTATCAAGGAGGCGTCATCGTCGACGTAGTCGATCACAGGGGCGGCATCGGTCTCGGGGCCTATCGGAGAGAAGAGGGGGGAGAAACAGTAAATATTAAGCAAGCATAGCATCACAAAGCATAACATGGCAATAAGTTGCGTCGGGTGTGACCTAACGTAGTACTATACGTTGCAGACAGAGGGGATAAACATCCGAGGATGAATTCTCGGTGTTAGGCGGATTTCGGACAGATGAAAGATAGGGGACGGTTCCATGTTCAGCATGCCAGGGGCATGTGACAGATGAACAGACCGCGTATTCGGATTCATTGGATTTTTTTGAGCAACTTTCATATAGAAAACATTTTCATCGGAGTTACGGTTTAATTTCTATGAATTTTCAAAGTTTAAAACATATTCTGGAATTATTTATATTAACAGAAAAGGAATATATGACGTCATCATGGTGTCACTACTGATCAGCGGTCAACAGACTAGCTGACCAGTCAACGGGGCCCACGGGGGACCCACTGGCAGTGACTGGGCGATGCCCAGTCAGCCGTTAATTGGGTCAACATGGCCAGCCGGGCCACTGGGCAGTGACCTAAGGGGGTGGCCCCAGTTGGCCACGTCGGCACCGGCGCTGGTGGAGCCCCCGCGAGCGCTCCCGTGGCGAAGATGCGCTGGTTCTCGCCGGAATCAGGCTCCAGGTGACCGTTCGGGGCGCGGCCGGTTGTTTTCAAACGACCACCTCGCCGCGAGTCCGATGGTGGCGACAGAACGTGCAGAGGGGGCCGGTAAGGATGCCGACGACGAGCCGTGGTGGTAGCCACGTATGGACCAGGCAGAGGCTTGGCTATGGGGTGTTTGCGAGCGCGGTTAGTAGGTGGGCGGGACCGGCAGCACACCTTGAGCACGCTAGGGCGGTCGGGAGGGGCAGCGGCGGCTTGGCAGCGCGGGGCAAGCAGCAACGGCGGCAACCAGAGCACGGCAAAGGCGGCAGGGGGTTCAGGCGTGCGGCAGAGAGGGGGCTACGGCACGCTAGCAAGCTAATGGAGAGGGGGAGGAGGAGCAGGGGCTCACAGTGGGGCGTAGCCGTTCAGAGCGGGCGCGGGGAAGGCGTGGTGCAGCCGGAATCGATGGCGAACGGCGGCGGGGATCCGAGGAGGAAGAAGATGGTGCAGGTCGATCGAGGGCTCCCGGGTCTCGGGCCCATGGTCGAGGAGGACGGGCTCGAAGCGGCGGAGCTCGTGGGCAAGGCGGGGAGGCGAACGGGGCTCGGTGGCTGCAAGGACGGGCGAGGCACGGCGGCGACCGCGTCGGCTTCCTCTCCAAAACGAAGGAGAGGGAGAAGGAGATCTGGAGGGGAGTGGGAGAGATGGAGAGGGCGACAGTGGAGAGCGGGGGAGAGGACCGAGGCGTCGGGGGACCTTATCCCCTCGCCGACGACGCCGGTGAGCCGGTCCGGTGGCGACCGCGCCCTGTAGCGGCGCGCGACCGAGGAACAGGAAGGGGGCGCGGTGCGGGGAGCTGGGCCGGACTGGTTGAGGTCCAGTGGGCAGGGGGGGTTCTCTCTCATCTCCTTTTCCTTTTCTTTTTTTAAGCTTTTGCCTTTTTTCTTTTGGCCAATAAAGACTTGAAAAGTTATGCCACTGGCCAAAACAATTTCAAAGAATTATAGTGCACTGCGACAAAAAGGTTGGGAGGTTTTGGAACAGTTGCCAATTTTATAAATTAAATGGCATTTAATTTATTGCTTAGGTCACCGTTTTAAGTAGCTTAGGCCACTCAAACCTTTAGCAAAAAATGTTGGTCCACCACTAATATTAGTTGTGGAATATTTGGCACATGATGAACATTTTTGTTTTCATGTCTGAGCATTTTGAATTTCACACATAATTTGAATTTGAAAACAACTAGAATTTGAAAGAACATGAGACAATAATGATCAGGCACATGTTTAGCAAAAAGATTAACATAACCCTAGGGATTACTGTAGCACCATTACACCGGGGTGTTACATTGTCGGTGTACAAAAAGAGGGGCACACTTTTTGTACCCCTATAATTGTGCACGGGCAGTCAGAGCCGCACCCACGACCACACCAAGCAAGGCAAGGGAGGTGAGCCAGGGTAAGACCAAAGCTCAAGGGAACTAGAACGATGCCAAGGCTAAAACCATGAAGAGCAAAAGGGGCAAAGCGGACTCCCCCGGCAAGATCCTTGCCGGAGACAGTTTTAGCAACCCAGGCAAGACCCTTGCCGCGGCAACCCGCCCCACGCCTATGGAGCAAATTACCCTTGAGTCCACTGCCCCCATGGGGCAAGGATTCGGGAGACCCCTTCGCGGTGGCATGCAGATCTTTGTGAAAAAACATCCACAATCAGATATAGAAGATGACGACCCTTGGCGGGATCCCAGCTGAGGAAGACCACAAGCCCCCCGGCAAGCGCCTTGCCGGGGATAACAGCAGGCGCCTCGGCAAGACCCTTGCCGGGGCCCTAGCAAGGCCCTTGCCGAGGACATCCGCAGGGCCACCATCAGGCCCGCGACGACTAAACCTCCACTGCCGTACACATGCAGCTGCCAACCCAACCAGTTGGGCAGGCACCTGCGTGGCCACATGCAGATCTTCGTGAAGACCCACCACTGCGCCACCTCAGCTGCCTGCCTACCTACATGGCATCACAGGCATCGCCGGCCAGGGCGCGTGTCGACACAAGAAGGAGTGGCGACGGACGAGACAGATTTCTCCCCCGTCCCCGATAAAGCAAGGACACCTAAGCGAGATGCATTAAATGCGCCTTGTCATGTAATGCGAGGGATAACCTCGCATCACTGTACCCTTTCCACCTCCTGTGTGCCACTGTGGCGACCCCTTTTTCTATAAAAGGAGGCCCGAGGCGACTAGGAGAAGGATTCGGCTTTTTGGAGCTCCTAACGCCCCAGAACTAGCTCAAGAACAGGAATATACATCCACCAAAGCAGGAGTAGGGTTTTACGCATCCTCGTGGCCCCAACCTTGATAAACAAACTGTGTACTATCTGTTTGATCTGCTCTTCTCACGACCCCGTGCCCTGCTAACCGTAGTAGGGATTCTTGTGATCCCATAGGTGTCGTTCCTACTGACATCTTTGGCGCGCCAGGTAGGGGATTGGGGAGTTGTGAGAATCGGCTCTAGCAGTTAGTCCAGCGCTTCTTCATCGTCATGGCGCCCAAGAAGAAGACAACGGTGGCGATTGGCCAGTCGGGAGCCGGACGACACGTCTCGACACGGGCAAGCAGCGGACCGGTCGCAGAAAGGACCCGGGGCGCCGCTCGCGAACACCAACACCGTCCCAGCAGCCGGAGTTTGGGAGGCGGCGATGTTCGTCCGCCTGGCAACGGGCCACACACCGCCAAATCCAAAGATGGAGCCAGGCCCTCCGCGGGTGGCGCGGGGCCTTCCAAAATCGCTGCCGCATCACTCAAAGGTGATGTAAGGGCCTCCAAGATTCCCATGCCGGCGCCAACAGCGCACTCCTCCCAGGCAGCGCGCGACGAACGATGTCATCATGCCGAAGATCCCGGGCGTCGCCGCGGGAAGAGCCCCGAGCGCCACCCTCGGGACGTAGAAGGCCTGCCCGCTCGTCAAAGCGCTGGTGAAAACGACATGCGACCGCGGGATCATGATAGAGCTCCTTCTGACATGGTCAGAAGTCGAAGCGCGTCGTGATCCGTGCAGGTTTCGCTGCCGCCGACGCCAGCAGAGGCCCTGGCGCGGGCACAGTTGCTCCTCGACTTTCCTCCCACTACGGGGAAACTCGACAAATGGAGAGCCACTATATGAAGCCTTGTTGCGGTGGCCAACAAAGACGAACCAAGTCCGGTGGAGCCCCCGGGTCGACGCTCCGATGGAGTCCCACGCACCAGTGGCGGAAAAGCCGGCGGCGCCGCGACCACGGTGCATTCACCTCCTCCCCATCTGGTACCGCGGACGCCGGCTCGTCGCAACGTCACGGGCGACGACATCTCCATAGCGTCGTCCGACCCACGGACCCACTGTGACCAGCGCCAAGTTCTTCGGGAACGAGCCCATGAAGACGCTCGAAGGAGCGCGCCACCAGTCAGACAGGCGAGCAGGGTATGCTGCGAATCACTCGGCCCCGGAGAGCCCTGGAGGCCTACCTTACGAGGTAGGCTGTCCGGCTTTTACCCGTGAGCTGCGGCAGTTCCAGTGGCCCACTCACCGCACCTTCAAACCTGACGTTGGCGAGAAGTACAATGGCAGGACCTACCCATCGGAGTTCCTCAGCATCTACACCATAGCGATGCAAGCTGCCGGAGCCCGCGACGATAAGGTGCTTGTGAATTACTTTCCATTGGCTCTTAAACCCAACGCCATGTCGTGGTTGATGCATTTGTCGGCATACTCTATTTCCTCCTGGTCGGATTTGTGCCATGAGTTTGTTGGCGCCTTTACTGGAGGTCACCAAGCCCATGGCCAAGCAAGCGACCTGCACGTCATTCCCCAGAAGGGAGGCGAGAGTCTGCGCAAGTATATATAGAGGTTCAGCCGGGTATAGTACAATATCCCTGATGTTCACCTTGCTGCCATCATCAGCGTGTTTCATCAGAACGTGCGTAACCGCAAGATGCGTGAAGAGCTGGCAATGAACAAGGTGAAAGACGTGGCAGAACTCTATGTTCTTGCTGACAAATGTGCCTGGGCTGAAGAGGGAAGGAAGTACCCCGGCGAAGATGCCGGCGTGGAAACCGACTCTTTAGATGAAGATACTGCCGCCCCGGCAAAGAAAGGCCGGCGCCGCAACAGGAAGCGCAAAGGTAAAGCCGTGCTTGCCGTCGAGGGATCTGATGACGCCAGCTCCGCCAAGAAAACCAAGGCAGATGACCCCGACAAGGAATTTGCCGGATGTGTCGCCTACCGAGAAGCCAGGAAACTCCACAAGCAATACTGCAAGATTCATCGCACCAAAGGCCATGATCTCCAGAACTGCCGACAGGTTGAGCTCCTTGCTGAGGGCTTAATATGAGAGGCGGGACAAGGAGAAGGGCTAGGACGGTGCTGAGGGGTCCGGCAAGAAGCGTGACGGCCAGACGAGCCGTCGCGGGAAGGATAAACAGCAGGAAAGGCCCGCCCGGGGCCGTGACCAAAAGCCAGAAGACGATGATCACGAAGAGGACAATGAGTCTGGTGACCAAGAATTTCAGAAAGCTATAGAGGCCATGTGCGTCGATGGCGGCGCCTCGCTGCATACCTCTCACTGCCTGCTCAAATAGTGGGCGCGTGAGATTACAACGACAGAGCCGTCGTTTGATGCCCAAAGGCCGCTGAAGTGGTCTAGCACACCTATCATTTTTGACACCGAGGAGCACCCTGATCGCACTACTGCAGTCGGGTGCTTGCCATTGCTGGTTTCACCAACAATACGCAACCTCAAGGTGACAAAGATCCTAGTCGATGGCGGGGCCAGTCTAAACTTAATCTCGCCTACCGTGATCGAGAAACTGCAGATTCCTGATGGAGACCTCGAAGAGACGGGCACATTTCAGGTGGTCAACCCGGGAAGAAGTCAACCAAAGGGGATGGTCACGTTGCCCGTGACTTTTGGGAGTGATCTAAACTACAAGACGGAAAGGATTGTGTTCGACGTTGCCAAGATCCCCTTGCCTTACAACGGGATCCTTGGCCACCCAGCGCTAGCCAAGTTCATGGCGGCGTCACATTACGCCTACAACACCCTGAAGATGCTGGGGCCTGTGACGATCATCACCGTTCCATCGGACAAGAAGGACGCGCTAATTTGCGCTGACCAACTCTACCAACAAGCAGTTGCAGCAGCCGCCACTGCTAAGGCGCTTGCTCCTACCGCTGGAGCCCCAAGAAGGAAAAAGAAGAAGACCAGTGAGACCTCAGGCACCCACTCCAGCAAGCGCACCTCTTCGGAGTGTAGTGCTCCCGTCGAGGACATGCCAGAGAGCTCCACCGGCAGAAACAAGAAGACCAGGGCCACACCGCCAGGAACCAAGAAGGTTTCTGTCAAGGAGGACGGCACAGGAGGGGCTTTCACCATAAGCTCCGCCCTTGACGACAAATAGAAAGACGCACTCGTCACCTTCCTGCGGGCGAATGTCGATGTGTTTGCATGGCAAGCATCCGACATCCCCGGCGTTCCCAGGGAGGTGATTGAGCACCACCTTGCTGTCTGTCCTCATGCGCGGCCCGTCAAGCATGCTTTGGAACGACAAGAGTTCATCACAGAGGAGATCCGGAAACTAGAAGCAGCGGGTTTGGTAAGAGGAGTGCTCCATCCAATGTGGTTGGCCAATCCAGTGGTAGTGCGCAAGGCCAATGGGAAGTGGAGGTTGTGTATTGATTACACATATATCAATAAGGCTTGTGCCAAAGACCCCTTCCCGTTGCCGCGCATCGACCAGATTGTTGACTCCACGGCTGGGTGTGATCTGTTGTCATTCCTCGATGCCTACTCCGGCTACCACCAAATCTTCATGACAAGAGAAGACGAAGATAAAACGGCATTCATCACCCCATGTGGTACGTATTGTTTCATACGGATGCCTTTCGGGTTGAAGAGTGCTGGTTCAACGTTTGCAAGGGCGGTCCAGATTGGTTTTGAACCCCAGCTCCATAGAAATATGGAAGCTTATATGGAGGGCAACCCTTATACCGGATTTACAAGAAACATTTGCAAACCTACGCAAGACCAATCTCAAGCTGAACCCTGAGAAGTGCGTCTTCGGCATCCCGTCCGGCAAGCTTCTCGGGTTCTTTGTGTCACAACATGGGATAGAGGCCAATCCGGACAAGATCAAAGCTATAGAACAGATTGAAGCACCCAAGCGGGTCAAGGATGTACGTCGGCTTGCTGGTTGCATTGCCGCCATGAGCACGTTCATTTCCAAGTCCGCCGAGCACGCCCTTCCCTTTTTTCCAGATTTTGAAAAAGGCGGGCCCGATGGAATGGACGCCAGAAGCCAAAGCAACATTGCAAGATTTGAAGAGGCATCTCTCCTCCACGCCAGTACTAGTTGCGCCTAGGCCACAAGAACCGTTGCTGCTATACCTGGCGGCAACGAACCAGGTGGTCAGCGCCGTGCTAGTGTCGCAGAGAGAAATTGATGACGAGGTGATAGCAGCGACAAAGCCTGATGCCATTGGTGCAGAGACGACACATCCGGTTGGAGTGCCGCCAAGGAAGAAAATGATGCAGCACCCGGTCTACTTTGTTAGCTCCCTCCTGCAGGGGGCTAGATCAAGGTACTCCGGAGTGCAGAAACTGCTCTTCGGCCTTCTTATGGCCTCGAGGAAGCTGCGTCACTACTTCCAGGTGCACGAGATCACCGTCGTTACTCGCCTCCCTTCTGTAACGGATATTGCACAATCCAGACGCAACAGGAAGAATTGTAGAATGGGCACTGGAGCTGTCCAGCTTTGGCCTCAAGTTTGAGAGTACCTCGACGATTCAAAGCCGAGTCCTGGCGGAGTTCGTTGCAGAGTGGACCGCGACGCCTGATGAAGAAACCCAGGAGACTGTTCTCCCCGGCAAAGAGGCAAGTTGCAACTGGGTCATGTACTTTGATGGAGATTTCTCCTTACAGGGCGCCGGGGCTGGTGTACTGCTTGTCGCGTCCACCGGAGAGCACCTCAAGTACGTGGTCCAGATGCACTTCCCCAGGGAGATGTCGACTAACAATACTGCTGAGTACGAGGGGCTGCTTGCTGGTCTTAGGATCGCGGCAGACCTCGGAATCAAGAAACTCATTGTCAGGGGCGACTCGCAACTTGTCGTCAAACAAGTCAACAAGGATTACCAGAGCCCGTTGATGAAGGCTTATGTCGATGAAGTGAGGAAGCTGGAAGAGCGTTTTGACGGTATACAGACAGAGCACGTTCCCCAAGAAGAGAATGACATCGCCGATTACCTGTCAAAACGCGTTGCCCTCAAGCTACTTGTGGAACCAGGTACCTTTGTGCTTCGGCTAACTCAGCCATCCGTTGATCCATCAACAGAACAAAACAAGAGGAGAAAATCAGTGCCCAACAAGTACTTTCCCGCCGAGCTCCCCGAAGCCACCGGCAAGGATGTTGCCGGAGACACTGAGCCCGCCTTGGGACGGCTAGCTCCGACGGAGCATCAAGCTCTTGTCGTGGAGACAACCGCTCCTATAGCGGAGGAAATGCCTTTAGTCCTTGCCGTCGAGCCCCAGGCTCCAGCATGGGCACAACATACCGTCCGATTCCTCCAAACAGGGGAACTTCCTGAGAAGCAGGAAGAAGCGGAAAAAGTAGCCCCTCGATCTACTATGTACCAGTTCGTCGATGACGTCCTGTACAGAAAGAGCCCGAATGGTGTGAAATTGAAGTGTATCCCTCGAGAGGAAGGACTGGGGCTGTTGGCAGAGATACATGGAGGCATATGTGGATCCCACATAGGGTCGAGGGCCCTTGCCGGCAAAGCATTTCGGCAAGGCTTCTTCTGGCCCACCGCCCTCCAGGATGCGACGACACTAGTCACTAGGTGTGAAGCGCGTCAGTTCCATTCAAAGAAGCTTCATCAGCCAGCTCAAGCACTTCAAACCATTCCTCTCTCCTGGCCTTTCTTAGTCTGGGGGCTCGACATACTGGGCCCTTTCCCCCGCGCTGTCGGGGGCTTTGAGTACTTGTACGTTGCAATCGACAAGTTCACAAAGTGGCCAGAAGTGGAAGCAGTGAGGAAGGTCACAACACAGTCAGCCGTCAAGTTCTTCAAAGGACTGGTGTGCCGTTTCGGTGTACCCAATAGGGTCATCACCGACAACGGGACGCAGTTCACAAGCCACACCTTCATGCAATATATTCAAGACCTCGGCAGCAAGGTCTGTTTCCCTTCCGTTGCTCACCCACGAAGCAATGGTCAAGCTGAGAGGGCAAATGCTGAAGTACTGCGAGGCCTGAGGACAAAGACCTTTGACAGACCGCACAAGAGTGGAAGGTGCTGGATTGATGAAATGCCGGCGGTTCTATGGTCAATCCGAACGACACCAAATCGAGCCACCGGCCAGACACCCTTTGCCCTGGTATACGGGGCAGAAGCAGTTCTCCCCACAGAACTCATATACGGGTCACATCGAGTATTCGCTTATGACGAGCTTGAGCAAGAGCAATTGCGGCAAGATGACGCAACACTCCTTGAGGAAGATCGTCTTCGGGCGGCTGTGAGAGCAGCGCGCTACCAGCAAGCCTTGCGCCGCTACCATAGCCACAAGGTTCGTGACCGAAGTTTTGAGGAAGGAGACCTTGTTATTCGGCGCGTTAAATCGGCCAAGAATTCCAACAAGTTGACGCCAAAGTGGGAAGGCCCTTGTCGGTGTCAAAACCGGCGGATCTCGGGTAGGGGGTCCCGATCTGTGCGTCAAGGTCGGATGGTAACAGGAGACAAGGGACACTTTATTTTACCCAGGTTCGGGCCCTCTCGATGGAGGTAAAACCCTACTCCTGCTAGATTAATATTGATGATATGGGTAGTACAAGAGTAGATCTACCACGAGATCAAGGAGGCTAAATCCTAGAAGCTAGCCTATGGGTATGATGTGTTTGTCCTACGGACTACAACCCTCCGGTTTATATAGGCACCGGATAGGGTTAGGGTTACACAGAGTCGGTTACATTGGTAGGGGATCTTGAATATCCGCACGCCTAGCTTGCCTTCCACGCCAACGAAAGAACCTTCCGGACACGGGACGAAGTCTTCGATCTTGTATCTTCGTAGTCCTGGAGTCCGGCTGAAGATATAGTTCGGCTATCCGAACACCCCCTAATCCAGGACTCCCTCAGTAACCCCCGAACCAGGCTTCAATGACGTTGAGTCCAGCGCGCAAATTTTTCTTTGACATTGCAAGGCGGGTTCCCCCTCCGAATCTTGTGTACCTGTATGAATAATGTCCGTAGCGCTCCTCGGTCCCGGTGCCCAATAATTGCCGTCTTCCACGTGTTGAACGAATGCGAAAAGCCCGGGGGTGTTTTTATATTCACACCCTTGGTCATATAAACGAGCCGCCTATTTAATGGGATGGGGATCTAGATCCAAACCACATCTTCTTCTCCCCGCGAGTTATCATCAGAGCGTGTCTAGCAAAGGTCCATTCCAACATGGCCAGCCGTCGTAGCTCCTCCCCTCGCCCCTCCAGCCCCAAATCCGGAGACTGGGAGAGTTGCACCATCCCACACAGCAAGCTAGTGTCACTGCAGGCCAAAGGATTCCTTCCCCAAGCATATATGGTCCCGGTCCGAGCCGGACTCGCCACCTACAACGGCGGCAAGCAAGCGGAGAGCACCCCCAATCCTTCTAAAGGAGAGCGGGTGTGCCTCGTCCCTTATTTATTAAGGGGTCTAGGATTTCCAATTCATCCATTCCTCCGCGGGCTTCTGGAGTTCTACAACCTCCAGCTGCACAACCCCACGCCTGGCTCCGTGCTACATATTGCAGGCTTCGTTGCCCTTTGCGAGCTATTCTTAGGCGTCGAGGCTCATTTTGCGCTGTGGAAGAGGTTGTTCTGCTTGGTGCCCCGTTCTCAGAAGGGGTCTATATACCAAGTGGGCGGAGCCGAAATATGGCGCATCACCGGGACCGGATACCTATCCGGTACCCCAAAGAAGGCGTCCGAGGATTGGCCTTCAGAATGGTTCTATATAGACGACGTCCTGCTGCCGGACCCTGTCCGGGTCGGCCTCCCTGAGTTCAGCATGGCTCCCTTAAAGAAACACTTAAGTTGGCGTCCGCGGAGCTCTCAGAGAGAAAGCAACAGAGACGTTCTTTACCTGATGGGCCGGATAAGACTGTTGGCTCATTCCGGACTAACCATGATTGGAGTCATGGCCGCATGTATTATGTGGGGGGTGCAGCCGCTTCAATATAGGAGCCACCCCATCTGGGATTTCAACGAGGAGGATGACGCCACCCGTTACGGCCGCAAGGGGCCAGACACCGCTGCCGCTCTAGTAAAGATTCTAACATCTTTGTATAAGGGAGAAAAGGAGGACTTCCTCCGCGTCAACCCGCGGGCCGGATTCACTATGTATGAACCTCCAAGTTGGGTAAGTGAACAATTGCACTTGCCCGCTTATTTAATGCTCCCATGACTAGATACGTAATCTGGTGATTTCAATGCAGGAGCTTCGACAGGAGGTAAAGGATATCAACAGCTGCCCTCCACAGCCTGAGGACCCAGAACGGTCCCTCGATCCGGACTCCGAAGAGGATCCGGACATATCGGTGGAGCTCATCGACGGGGTGTTCCACCAGTTAAGCAAAGATAATACCTTGGTGGCCATTACGGCTGATTATCCCGGGTTAATCCCGGCCTCCCAGGTGACAGAAACCGGAGTGTTTATTCCCGCAAGAGAGATTCCGTCCTTACATATTCCGGTGTTTCTGACGATAACCGTATTTTACAGGGGAGATTTTCGAGGAGGGAGGCCGAACCTGCGGCGGCTAGCCAACGAGGAGTTCGACACAAAGGTATAACGCGCCCTCTGTCTTCGTGGCGTTATTCTGTCAGGGCATGTTAACATCCGTACTGTTTCCAGGACGAAGAGGCCTCGCCAGACTATATCCGGAGGGGCCGCCAACCGCGCCTCTACCAGCCAGGCCCCAACGTCTGGTCCGGAGGCGGGGACAAACACCAGGCTTGCGCCGGACGCTCCTCCAACAGAGGACGCGGACCGGCTATCTGCCACAAATTCAGAAGTGGAGAGCGCCATGAACCATAGGCGTCGCCGGACAGTTCTACGCGACGCTTGTTTCTCCCGAGAGGCCTTAGACACCTTCAATTTGGGAGATGCGTACCTCCGAGCTGCTCAAGATGGTTTAGCCAGAGCCACGGAGCAGTATGTGAAAGACATACGGGTAAGAAAATTTAAATATATATATACCAGTAGCCCCCGAGACTTGAAACAGTTAAACTAACTGATTGAAGGATCATATAATATGTAGGTTCTTACTGAGAAGAACACCGTGCTGTCCCAGGAGCTGGAAAGTGCAAGGCCCAACTAGAGGCCGCACTAGCCGCAACAGGGGAGCCTAAAGGGACCCCCTCAGGTATGATATACTTTGAGAGATTAGTATTGTGCGGCTTATGTGCGAATCTAACAATTAATGTTACAAATGGTGCCGGACTAGATCCGGAGAGGCAACAACTCTTACGCCAGTTAAAGGCTGGCGAGAGTACATTGACAAGGGTGAGGCGAGAGAAGAATGATCTTCAGGATGCCAACACCAAGCTGGATGTTGAACTGAAAGACGTTCGTGGCCAGCTATCTGACTCCATGAAGGAGAATCAGCGTCTTCGACGCGGCATATTTAGTAAGTGCTTGAGCGAACCCTTTGAAAAAAGAGGAGTTCGGCGAGGAAGACGAATAACAGAATTATGTCTGTAGGTACGCTCACAGGTCGTCCTACAGAGGAGATGCCCGGTTCTATGGGTGACCTTCTCCCCGAACTCCTGCAACTGCACAAACGAATTCGGCAGGCAATGCAAGGGGTTGCCCGGGCCTTATGGCCTGCCCACTCCACGCCCGAGGGCCTTGGAGAGCTTGCGGAGAAGCTGACGGGAGCTCGGCGGCGCATCCGGTTGTGGAAGATATCAGCCTGCCGACAAGGCGCAAGGGAGGCCTGGGCCATGGTGAAGACCCACTTTAAGAAGTCTGACCCCAATCACATGGTCGAGGTCGGACCAGTGGGGCCTGACGGGAAGGAGATCCCAGTGAGCTTGGTGTATGGCCAGGTAGAGCTGGCCGCAAAGTATTCCCAACAGGACTGTAAATTAGACAGCCTGTTAGATGGTATAGAGGAGGAATACGCTCAGTCAAGATGACTATGTAATTTATAATTGACATGTGTAATGCCTTCTAGCCGGATTGTAGATCGTTTGTCGTTGCCGACCTTTTCGCTTCGACCTCGGGACCTGACGGTCCGGAGTGTGTCCGAATACCATAATGGCTATATAAAAGCCGGGGTATGCATGGAGACCAGGCGTAGGGGTCATTAGTGCTTTATCAGACAAGTGCCCAACTAGTTATGTTATATTACATGGTTAGTAAGAAACATCTTCCAGAGAGAATAGTTCCGTTAAGAGTTCCTTTCGCTGGGGTGGCGTGCCCTAAAGTGCACGTCCGGACTGCAAATGCAGAAGATCATCTGGGGGCATGTATAAAATAAAAAGGTTCATCTTTAGTTCACCGACCGAATATTCCCTTAAGAATGCTAGCTTTTGGCTTCACCCAGTCTGAGGTACACATCCGGCTTATCCGGCAGTAACAATCGCAGAGGTGCTCCCTTTACCGCCTAGCCGAACAATCGGGAACGTAGGGGTAAGCACAGGAGCCAGGCAGCCCAGCTTGGCCAAAACTTAAGTCATATCGATGCATATAATGGCGAAGAAAAGGTGCATGCGGAAGTCTGACGCATGCGTTGGGTGTGAAACCCATATAGACAAGCTTCTGTTAAAGAAGCCCCCAGGTTTAAGGAGCGCAGATAGCGCGTCACATAATGAGCCTTTTAAGGGCTAGAAAAGAAAAGAGTAGTAGACAAAGTAAAAAAAAAGGTATAAATGTAAATAATGGACAGAGGAAGGAGACAAACACAGAGTTCGGCGCTAGGCATAGAATCTCCGGAGACGTGTGGCGTTCCATGGGTTCGGCTCGAGTCGGTTGTCCGACGCATCTCGCAGGTGGTACACTCCACCAGTTAGGACTTGGTCGATTATGAATGGACCTTCCCATTTGGGCTTGAGTTTGTTCTTTTGCTTATCCGGCAGGCGCAAAACTAGTTCACCAACGTTGTAATTTTTGGCCCGTACTTCTCTGCTTTGATATCTTCGAGCTTGCTGTTGATAGAATGCGGAACGGGCCTTAGCCACGTCACGCTCTTCCTCTAAGGCGTCCAGGTTGTCCTGCCGATCAAGCTCGGCTTCTCTTTCTTCGTACATGCGCACTCGAGGTGAGTCATGAATTATGTCGCAGGGCAGAATCGCCTCAGCGCCGTACACCATAAAGAATGGCGTGAATCCGGTGGTACGATTTGGCGTGGTTCGCAGCCCCCAGAGTACGGAGTCGAGCTCCTCTACCCAGTGCATATCAGATTCCTTGAGGGACCGCACTAGTCTGGGTTTGATGCCGCTCATGATGAGACCATTTGCACGTTCGACCTGACCGTTAGTTTGTGGGTGATAGACAGAAGCGTAGTCGAGCTTAATGCCCATGTTTTTGCACCACAGCTTTACTTCATCAGAGGTGAAGTTTGTGCCGTTATCGGTGATAATGCTGTGGGGGACACCATAACGGTGTACGACCCCGGATACGAAGTCTATCACAGGTCCGGATTCGGCCGTCTTGACAGGCTTGGCTTCTATCCATTTGGTGAATTTATCCACCATGACCAATAAGTATTTTTTGTTGTGGGTTCCGCCTTTAAGGGGTCCCACCATATCGATCCCCCAGACCGCGAAAGGCCAAGTGATGGGGATAGTTCGGAGGGCGTTGGGTGGCATATGGCTTTGGTTGGCAAAGAGCTGGCAACCGACGCACCGTTTGACTAGGTCCTGAGCGTCTGCTCTAGCCGTCGGCCAATAGAAGCCAGTACAGAAAGCCTTGCTTACAAGGGACCGAGCCGCGGCGTGATGGCCATCGAGTCCGGCATGAATTTCAGCCAACAGACTCCGCCCTTCCTCTTCGGAGATACACCTTTGAAGGACTCCTGTAGTGCTTTTCTTATATATCTCTCCCTCGTGGACTTTATAGGCTTTAGATCGCCGCACTATGCAGCGTGCCTCGTTTTGGTCCTCGGGGAGTTCCTGCCTAGTAAGGTAGGCTAGGAATGGTTCCGTCCATGGGGCGATGACCGCCATTATTGCGTGGGCTGAGGGTGTAATTTCGGTGGCGGGGCCGCCGATTATGTCTGATTGTTCGGCATTGGGTTGTGCGGTTATGCCCGGGCTATTATCCGAGGGTTCCCCCTCCCATGTTACGGATGGTTTGAATAATCTTTCTAAGAAGATGTTGGGGGGGACTGCATCTCGTTTTGCTCCAATGCATGCCAGGACGTCCGCTGCCTGATTATTTTCTCGGGCTATGTGATGGAACTCCAGTCCCTCGAACCGAGCTGACATTTTTAGTACGGCATTGCGATAAGCTGCCATTTTTGGGCCTTTGGCGTCGAAGTCGCCATTTATTTGGGATATCGCGAGGTTTGAGTCCCCGCGTACTTCCAGGCGTTGAATGCCCATGGATACCACCATCCAGAGGCCATGTAGAAGGGCCTCGTATTCGGCTGCATTGTTGGAGTCCGTGTACATAATTTTGAGTACATATTAGACTGTATCTCCTGTAGGGGACGTCAAAACGACGCCAGCCCCCAGTCCGGCCAGCATTTTGGAGCTGTCGAAATGCATGATCCAGTTTGAGTACGTGCCGTACTCTTTAGGGAGTTCGGCCTCTGTCCATTCGGCGACGAAGTCGGCTAGGACTTGCGATTTAATTACTCGCCGTGGCTTGTAGGTTATATCAAACGGGAGGAGCTCTATGGCCCATTTTGCTATCCGGCCTGTTGCATCGCGGTTGTTGATAATATCGTTGAGTGGTACTTCCGAGGCTACTGTAATAGAACACTCTTGAAAGTAGTGTCGTAGCTTTCGGGATGCCATGAATACCGCATATGCGATTTTTTGATAATGCGGGTACCGTGATTTGCATGGTGTGAGGATAGTGGACACGTAGTAAACCGGCCTTTGAAGGGGTAATTTATGTCCGTCCGTTATCCGTTCGACGACGAGTACTGCGCTAACAACTTGATGGGTTGCGGCAATGTACAATAGCATGGGTTCGCCGGTATTCGGCGCGGCCAGGACGGGGTTTGTTGCCAAGATGGCCTTTATTTCCTCGAGTCCGGCCGTGGCAGCGTCCGTCCACTCGAAGTGTTCGGTGCGCCTAAGGAGGCGGTAAAGGGGTAGTGCCTTTTCTCCCAAGCGGGAGATGAAGCGGCTTAAGGCCGCCACACATCCGGTGAGTTTCTGAATTTGCTTGAGATCTTTTGGGACATCCAATTGTGACAGAGCTCGGATTTTAGCTGGATTTGCTTCAATTCCTTTGCCGGATACAATGAAGCCCAGGAGCTTTCCGGCTGGGACGTCGAAAACACATTTTTTCGGATTGAGCTTGATGTCGTATTTTCGCAGGTTGTCGAATGTAAGTCTCAAGTCGTCTACTAGAGATTCGACGTGTCTTGATTTAACGACCACATCATCTACGTACGCCTCCACTGTTTTGCCGATCTGGTTTGCCAAACATGTTTGAATCATGCGCTGATATGTCTCGCCGGCGTTTTTGAGCCCAAAGGGCATTGTGTTGAAGCAGAATGGGCCGTATGGCATGATGAATGCTGTTGCAGCTTGGTTGGATTCTGCCATCTTTATTTGATGGTAACCGGAGTATGCGTCGAGGAAACACAGGGAATCGTGTCCTGCGGTGGCAGCGATGATTTGATCAATTCGAGGGAGGGGAAAGGGATCCTTTGGGCAGGCCTTATTAAGGTCTTTGAAGTCGACACACAGGCGTCAGGATTTGTCCTTCTTTGGTACCATTACCAGGTTTGCTAGCCAGTCCGGGTGTTTGATATCTCTAATGAATCCGGCCTCCAATAATTTGGGTAGCTCCTCTCCCATGGCCTGTCTCTTTGGTTCGGAGAAACGCCGAAGGGTTTGTTTGACAGGTTTGAATCCTTTCTGGATATTTAAGCTGTGCTCGGCCAGCCTGCGTGGGATTCCTGGCATATCTGAGGGGTGCCAAGCGAAAATATCCCAGTTCTCTCGTACGAACTCGCGCAGTGCGGCGTTTACATCAGGGCTTAATTGTGCCCCGATGGAGGCTGTTTTATTCGGGTCCGTTGGGTGGACCTGGAATTTGACTATTTCGTCCGCTGGTTTGAAGGATGTGGATTTGGATCTCTTATCGAGTATCACATCATCCCTGCTAACCGTGGATCGCAGCGCCGTCAGCTCTTCGGCCGCTAAGGCTTCAGATAGTGCCTCGAGGGCCAATGCGTCTGTCTTGTTTTCGGCGCAGAGTGCTATGTCCGGATCACTAGCGAGAGTGATAATTCCGTTTGGCCCAGGCATCTTAAGCTTCATGTACCCGTAATGGGGTATGGCTTGGAAAACTGTGAATGCCTCTCGTCCTAATATAGCGTGATATCCGCTTCTGAACGGGGCCACTTGGAACGTGATTTGTTCGGACCTGTAATTATCCGGCGTGCCGAATACCACATCTAGTGTGATCTTTCCGGTGCAGCGCGCTTCCTGACTGGGGATTATTCCTCTAAAGGTTGTGCTGCTTCGCTCAATGCGGTTCCAGTCTATTTCCATCTTTTGGAGGGTTTCCTCGTAGATGAGGTTCAATCTGCTGCCTCCGTCCATAAGTACCTTTGCGAGGTGACAGCCGTCCACTATGGGACTGAGAACCAATGCGGCTGGCGCTCTGGCTGTACGGAATTTATGTTCGTCGCTCGCATTGAAGGTGATGGCAGTATTGCTCCATGGATTTATGGTCGCTACTTGGTAGACTTCGGCGAGGCTGCGAAGTGTTCTTTTTCGCATGTTAGTTGATGCGAAAGTCTCGGAGATTGTGAGAACGGTACTGAAATTCTCAGGCTGGTTTCCTTCGACCTCTGGATTTAGGAGGTCCTCGCCAATTTTGGCCACCTGCCGGAGTATCCAACATGCCCTGAGGCTGTGAGTTGGGGTGGCATCCTCTGTACTATGAATCTTGCACGGTCCATCGAGCCACCTTTCTAGCACGGTTCCGTGCCCCCTAGAGGGTTTTGATTTTTTATTTAATCTGGGCGCTTTGCTGTAGTGCGCCCTTTTGATTCGGACGGGATTGCTATTCAAGGCCGGATTATCCCAAAATTTAATTTCGGTTTTTCGAGCACTTTCCATCGCACAGTTTTTTTGTACTATGGACGCGAAGTCAGCAAAGCGCGTAATATTACGACGACTTATGGCGTTGAGTATCCCCTTGTCCGTGCAGTTACTGCAGAAGATTGAAATCGCGTCTCCCTCGTGGCAGTCCTTTATCCTGTTCATAAGCAGGAGGAATCTGGCCCAGTAATGATGTACTGTTTCTTCGGGCATCTGCTTGATTTTGGAGAGAACGCTTAAGATCGGACGGGCGGAATTCATTAGATCTGATACTTCGCCCGGTTTGCTGTTCGGAGGCCGAACGACCTTCGGATTCCGAGATCCGGAGTCCTGTATGTTTTCCGGTTTGCCTGGTTCCAAGCCCAGGTCTTGGGTTGTATCCTCCCCTCCGTGGATATCCGGCATGGAGGGTTCCGGAATTCGGACGTAACTGGTCCTTAAGATTGATGAAGGGTCACCGCATTGTGTTTCCACCACAGCAACATGATGGGTGGCTGGGGAGAGTTGATTTCCCTTAGATCGGGTTTAGGCCCAACCTGGTCGTAGTTTGTAGTGACCCCCAAGGCGGCGATGCGATCCAGGAGCTTGTTTATGGAGGAGAGCTCCACCGGATCTAGCTGCTCGGCCAATTCCGAGCTGACGCGGAGATTGTTTTCGATGACCCGAGAGGTCACCGTCGGCGTAATGGCCGAACGGGCGGTCATGAGAAAACCACCCAGCCGGAGGGGTTGGCCGATAGCCAAAGCTCCCTCAGTGACGGCGCCGTCTTTAAAGGCGGGAAAAGGCATCCTTCCTGATCGCGACGGCACAGAGGAACTCTCAATGAAAGCACCAATGTCGGTGTCAAAACCGGCGGATCTCGGGTAGGGGGTCCCGATTTGTGCTTCAAGGTCGGATGGTAACAGGAGACAAGGGACACTTTATTTTACCCAGGTTCGGGCCCTCTCGATGGAGGTAAAACCCTACTCCTGCTAGATTAATATTGATGATATGGGTAGTACAAGAGTAGATCTACCACGAGATCAAGGAGGCTAAACCCTAGAAGCTAGCCTATGGGTATGATGATGGTTATGATGTGTTCGTCCTACGGACAACAACCCTCCGGTTTATATAGGCACCGGATAGGGTTAGGGTTACACAGAGTCGATTACATTGGTAGGGGATCTTGAATATCCGCACGCCTAGCTTGCCTTCCACGCCAAGGAAAGAACCTTCCGGACACGGGACAAAGTCTTCAATCTTGTATCTTCATAGTCCTAGAGTCCGGCTGAAGATATAGTTCGGCTATCCGAACACCCCCTAATCTAGGACTCCCTCAGCCCTTATCGGGTAATACGAGTCACCAGGCCCGGCGCAGTCCGCCTTGAGACCGAAGATGCCGTTCCGGTGAGTAACTCTTGGAACATTGAGCATCTTCGCAAGTTTTATCTGTGAGGCGCGGCTTGTCGGCCCCCCCGGCAAGCTACCTTTTGTACAAGCCTTGCCGATGACGCATGTAACCCTTTGTACAAAGCCAGGCGCATACCCTGAGCATAAATAAATGAAGCGCTGGCGCCCTAAGTCATAGCATGCATGCTAGGTCGAGTCTCGTCCTTGGTTAGGGTTGATAGTGCTTTGCGGCGGCTAACCCCTAGCTTAGAGGTCGAGTTTGCATCTCTTTGTCTTTCTTTTTATCTTCTTTGGTTCGCAGGACACACAGATATCCTTGCCAACCCACTTGGGGAGAAAAAAAGGAACATACCAGCATCTAGGCCCCGGCAAGCCAGTATTGCCGGGGGCTGCAAGAGCAAAGATTCACCCACGACAAACCAGGGTTGCCGGGGGCTGCAGATTCAGACAAGTTTTTCATCCCTTATTGTCGGAGTAATGGGCCACGGGTAGGCTAACCCGAAGCCCATGACCTTTCAAGACATCGGGGCATGTTGCGCCCCTCAAGACCCCAGGACAGAGAGTCGCCTCTGGGGGTCAGCAGCAGCGCAACCGACTACCCACTCACGGCCGAGTCCCACGGACGACTTTGAGATGAGCCGACTCCTAGCTGGCGGCTTCCAGAGAAGCCGGCTATGGGGAGTCGGCCCCCGACTCCAACCACCTCATGCTCTCGTAAGGAGGGACGGGACGGGGCATGGCCTCGGTAAGGTCCACTCCCGCCCCTTACCAAGGGCAGGCATGGCCACAGTACGCCTTACCATCGGAGATCTCCGTCCGGCGTAGCACTGTTGCCATGCCAGCCTTGACATCAGCCCCAGCGGGCGGAAAACCCTGTGCCCACGATGGCCTGTCTGTACGACCCAGAGACGGCAGGTCCCACCAGTCAGCGGGGGTCCAGAAGACGGCAAGAGTGCCACCAGTCGGGCCCGGTGGGAGTCGGCCCCCAGGAGTCGGCTAGACCCTCCCACGGGCCCCGCACGCCATTAACCAGAGAAGACGGGGAATGGCAATGATCGCCCGTCAGGCGGCGTTACTGTTGCCATGACCCCACGACCAAGCCTGGGTCATTAGAGGCATGGCTACAACAATCCGCAGCTGGCAAGACCCGCCCGCGACGGACATGGCCTGCCGGCTCCATACCGGACTAGTCGGCAGGGCCCACCAGACGGCGGGCCCCGGCGGTCGGCGGAGAAGACGGCGGCCTAAGAGACAGATAGCTGGGACCCGCGCCCAGCCGGATTACCGTTGTAGCCCTGGGGGGTAGACCTATATAAACCCCCCAGGGCACCCAAGCAAAGGGTTCGAATCCATTAGCACTAGACCAGATCATATAGGAAGGAGAGAGCTAGCCTTGCCTTCTCCTACCTCCAGGAAACAGCTCAAGGAGCAACCGTGTATACACTTTGCCATAGTGAACATGCGGAGACCCCGCAGAGCAGCAGTAGGGGTGTTATCTCCCCGGAGAGCCCTGAAGCTGGGTAAGATTCGCCGGCGTGCATGTCTTCGCCTCATCCTGTTTCCAGGCACCGGCGATGTTCTACTCGCTCCCACCATGATAAGCCATCCCTTGGCATATGTCGCACCCAACCCCCGACATTTGGCGCCCACCGTGGGGCGAGGCGCACCATCATCCGGAGACCTGCTCTGGACGGGAACCCTTTTCCTCCCTGGCGAGCGCAGTCAGCCCGACATGCCAGACGGAGTCTGCGCCGACGCGCTGCACAGCGCCAAGATCGCCTGCACAGCCAGCTGCCTCGCCGAACTTGTCGGCGAGGTCCGCCTCACCAACGAGCCTGCATCCAAAGCAGGCACGGGCATCCCCGAGAGCCTCCTTGCGGGCCCCCTTGACCAACTCCACATCGCCAGCGAGTCTGCCGTGGACTTGGAGTCCGTAGGCTCAACCGACCCGATGCTGGTCTACTCTGATACTGCGTCGCTCGACGCGTTTCCCACCAACGTGGTGATCTATGCCGAGCCACTCCCTCGCGCGGAGAGCGGCGGAAGCACCATCACATAGGTGCTCGTCATAGATTATGGCGAGCATTCCGGCGGAGGAGCTCATGACCCGCTCGACGCGGCACTACAAGACCTAACCGCGCCTATTCCGGAAGACGCCGACGCCGAGACGCTAGAGGCACGCCGCCTCTAGCTCATCGAAGGCGTGAAGAAGCTGGCCAGCATGAGGCGCTTGTCAAAGGCCTACCAGCGTGAGATTGATCGCGCTGTGGGCGGCTCGCCGGCTCCGGCCGGGCCTAGCCGCCTTGGTGCGGTCCAGCAGCGCGGCGTTGCCATCGCCAACCTATTCGGGGCAAATCACCCCGTATACGCCACGCCTGCAGAGAACATCCGAGCCGCCCAGGCGGCGGCTGACGAGATGGACAATTTCGAGGGCGAAGAGCGTCGCCTGATGACGGAGCGCGTCCAGCGGCTCCTCGACGCGGCCACCGAGCAAAATGAGGCCGACTGCCGTACAGATACGCCGCGACGGTAGAATGACGACCCGCCTCTCCGCTGAGACCAAGGCGCGACGTCACGGACGCCGACTGGCGGCATCCGCGGAAGAAAAGACAAGGATCCGGCTATCAGCCACAGTCGGACTCGCGTCACCATCGAGCAGGACCAAGACGGCCGCCCAAGAGCAGTGGAACGGCGGGACGACTGTCAACCTCCTCCCCCTCGCAAGGAAAGGCGAGTCTCCCCGCCGCCTGTTGAACATCCGACTCTCAGCGACCGCCTTGGTCGTCGAGAGGGAGTCGGAGAAAATAACGCACGCCACCGGATCGACCGACTCCATCGATCCCTGGCGCTAGAAGAAGAAGACGAGCTGGGCCCGCTGTGTTTCGTTCCCCGCATCCGAGATGAGCCCTTTCCCAGAGGGTTCACGCTCCCCAGAGATATGCCCAAGTACACCGGCTCCGTGAAGCCGGAAGACTGGCTGGTTGACTACTCCACGGCCGTCAGTATAGCGAACGGCAACAAGCGAGTTGACGTGAAGTATGTTCCACTCATGCTCCAGGGCACGGCCCGGACATGGTTGAACAGCCTGAAGCCCCGCAGCATCAACTGCTGGGTCGACTTCACCGATGCCTTCGTCCGCAACTTCACAAGCACGTACAAGTGACCTCCCAAGCCGCGCCAACTTTCCTTATGCGTGCAAGGCCCCAGCGAGTCAACTCGCGACTACCTCACGCGCTGGGCCGAGCTTCGGAACTCCTGCGAGGGCGTGCACAAGGTGCAGGCTACCGAGTACTTCACCGCCGGGTGCCGAGAAGGCACCCTCCTCAAGCAGAAGCTCCTCTGCGATGAGCCAGAAACCCTCGACGAGCTGCTGATCATAGCAGACAAGTACGCCACAGCCGACTCCTCCATGAAGGCGGAGATTCAAGTTAGTGCGACTGGCAAAGTGGCCCCTCAAGCTCCCAGAACTCCGGCTGGAGACGCCAGTCGACGGCAACAGCAGAACGACCACAAGTGCAAAGCCCCACAGCCGGCTTCCAGTAGCCGGCAGGTGGCGACAGTCGAGGACCAGCAGCCGGAGGGACATCCTCCACCCAAATGACAGAAAGGCGGCAAGCCCAACTGGTTGCCGGCTTTCTCCTACGAGCAAACTCTTGATGGCCCTTGCAAGTTCCATAGTGGCGCGAAGCCGTCTAACCACACCACCCGGAAGTGCCACTGGCTCACCAGGATCGCCAAGGGAGACCGCCTCCTACCTCCCCCGCCTGCTGGGCAGCCGCCTCCGCCTCTGCCCAAGCAGCCGGCTGTCAGGCCAGTCGGCGCAGTACAAGATGAGTACCCGAAAGAGCATGGGGCCTATGTGGTGTTCACCAGCGTGGCTGACGATCGACGCAGCAGGCGGCTGTAGCAGCAAGAGGTGAACACAGTCGCATCAGAGACTCCAGAGTTCATGCACTGGTCTGAAAAGCCTATCAACTGGAGTAGGGCTGATTACCCAGAGGTGATGCCGAGTCCAGGCTCCTACGCTCTGGTCCTGGACGCCACCTTTGCCACGGATAAAAGAGCCGCTCGCTTCTCGCGAGTGCTAATAGACGAAGGCAGCAGCATCAACATCCTGTACAAGGACACAATGGAGAAGTTGGGAATCAAGCAAAGACAGCTACAGAACAGTCGTATTGTGTTCCATGGCATTGTTCCTGGCCTTTCCTGCTCACCAATCGGCAAGATCCTGATAGACGTCCTCTTTGGAGACAAAGATCATTTCCGCCGAGAGTCAGATTGGTTTGAAGTGGTGGACCTTGAGAGCCCATACCATGCCTTGCTCGGCCGACCTGCTTTGGCCAAGTTCATGGCAGTTCCCCACTACGCCTACCTCAAGATGAAGATGCCAAGTTCCAAGGGGATCCTGACCATAGCCAGCGACTACAAAAAGTCGTCTGCCTGTGCAGCTGAAAGCAGTCGGCTGGCCGAGTCCCTAGTGATCGCAGCTGAGAAGCGGCTCCTCGATCGGGTTGTGGCGATGGCCGACAAGCGGCCGGAGATGTAGCCCAACCCTAAGGAGTCAGAAGCTGAGGGTTCATTCAAGCCTGCCAAAGAGACAAAGAAGATACCCTTGGACCCGGAGCACCCAGAGAGGTACGCTGTCATAGGTGCGAACCTCGACAGCAAATAGGAAGGCGAGCTCTTCCATTTCCTCCATGAGAATCGGGAAATCTTCGCATGGTCCCGTAAAGACATGCCAGGCGTACCGACGGAATTCGCCGAGCACAAGTTACACGTCCGATCTGATGCCAAGCCAGTCAGGCAACCCTTGCGCCGCCTGTCAGAAGAAAAGAGAAGAGTTGTTGGAGAAGAGATAGCCCGACTCCTAGCAGCCGGCTTCATTATGGAAGTATTCTTTCCATCATGGCTAGCCAACGCGGTCCTGGTGCTGAAGAAAAACAAGCAGTGGCGAATGTGTATTGACTACACCAGCCTCAACAAAGCTTGCTCCAAGGACCCGTTTGCTCTGCCGAGAATTGATCAGGTGATAGACTCCACAGCCGGATGCGAGCTGTTGAGCTTCTTAGATGCATATTCAGGATATCACCAGATCAAGCTGAACCCGGCAGACAGACTGAAGACCGCCTTCATCACGCCATTTGGAGCCTTCTGCTACCTGACCATGACGTTCGGCTTAAGGAATGCCGGCACCACCTTTCAGTGTTGCATGCAGAAATGCCTCCTCAAGCAACTCGTCAGAAACGCCCACATCTACATGGATGATGTGGTGGTGAAGACGGAAAAGCATGGAACACTGCTGGAAGACCTCAAGGAGACCTTTGAGAACCTGCGCCGATTCCAGATCAAGCTCAACCCTGAGAAGTGCGTCTTCGGAGTACCAGCCGGCCAACTCCTTGGCTTCCTGGTCTCTGAACGTGGCATAGAGTGCAACCCTGTAAAGATCAAGGCCATTGAGAGAATGGAGGTACCCAGCCGACTGCTGGACGTGCAAAAGTTCACGGGCTGCCTGGCGTCCATCAGCCGATTCATCAGTCGGCTGGGCGAGAAAGCTCTCCCCTTGTACCAGCTCATGAAGAAGACCACTTTTTTTGAGTGGAACCACAAGGCGGACGAAGCTTTTCTCCAATTGAAGAAGATGTTGACTACTCCCCCTGTGCTGGCGGCTCCGACTCCTAAAGAGCCCATGCTCCTGTACATTGCCGCCACCAGCCGGGTAGTCAGCACAACCATTGTAGTTGAGCGCAAGGAGGAAGGCAAAGCACTACATGTCCAGAGACCGGTATATTACCAGAGCGAAGTGCTGTCGACCTCCAAGCAGAACTACCCCCACTACCAGAAGATGTGCTACGGCGTGCATTTTGCCGCCAAGAAGTTGAAGCCTTACTTTCAAGAGCATCCAATCACTATGGTCTGCACAGCCCCACTAGCCGAGATCATCGGAAGCCGAGATGCTTCTGGCCGAGTGGCCAAATGGGCCATAGAGCTGGCCCCCTACACCATCTACTATCAGCCCCGCACTGGCATCAAGTCACAAGCATTGGCCGACTTCCTCGTCGACTGGGCCGAGAGTCAGTACCTGCCGCCAGCGCCCGACTCCACCCATTGGCGGATGCATTTCGATGGCTCCAAGATGCGCACCGGCTTGGGAGCCGGGGTTGTACTCACTTCAACCAAAGGCGACCAGCTCAAATATTCATTGAAAATCCATTTCGCCGCCTCCAACAATGTCGCCGAATACGAGGCGCTCGTTCACGGGCTCCGGCTTGCCAAAGAACTTGGCATTCGCCGGATCCTGTGTTACGGCGACCCCGACTTGGTGGTCCAGCAGTCATCTGGCGACTGGGACGCCAAAGATGCAAACATGGCGAGCTACCGCTTCCTCGTACATCAACTCAGCGGATATTTCGAGGGGTGCGAGTTCCTTCACGTACCAAGAAATGACAACAACCAAGCAGACACCCTGGCACGAATCGGCTCGACCCGCCAAGCAATACCATCCGGCGTCGCCCTTCAGCGCCTCCTCAAGCCGTCTGTCAAGCCTTCACCAGAATCAGACTCCATCTTTGTGCCAGCTCCCCCCGAAGAAGTTGGATCCGACTCAAGAGCCCCAGCAGACGACACGAGAACTCTTACAAATGGCTCCAAAAATGCCACAGTCGAAGATGGCCCTGGGACTTCAGAACCCGGCCCGGGGACTGCGGTGACCAGCCCGAAGACTCCAGAACTCGGCCCGGGGACTACACCAGTCGGCCCGAGGACTTCATCAATCCAGCAAGCGGCCGCAGACTCCAGCCCGCCGCCTCCCAGCACAGTCGCCCTTGTCCAAGTCGCAGTTCTGATAGTCGAAGAAATAGCAGCACCCTCATGGGCCCAGCCCATCCTCAAATTTGTGGTGAGCAAAGAGCTGCCAACTGATGAGATCCTAGCTCGGCAAGTACAACGCCGAGCAGCAGCCTATGCCATAGTCAATAGAGAGCTGGTCAGGCACAGCGTCACGGGCGTCTACCTGCGCTGCGTCGAGCCAGAGCGAGGCCAAGCAATTCTCAAAGACATCCATCAAGGCGAGTGCGGTCACCATGCGGCCTCAAGAGCACTCGTCGCCAAAGCCTTCCGACATGGCCTCTTCTGGCCGACTGCCCTAGAAGAGGCCAAGGAATTGGTCCAAAAATGCAAAGGGTGCCAAAAGTTCCGCTCCAAGCCGCATCAGCCGGCTTCCGCACTCAAGACTATCCCCATCGCCTGGCCCTTTGCAGTTTGGGGCCTGGACATGGTAGGACCATTCAAGACGGCGCGAGGCGGCCTAACTCACTTACTTGTCGCGGTGAAAAAGTTCACCAAGTGGATAGAAGCAAATCCCATCAAGAAGTTGAATGGTCCGACTGTCGTGACTTTCATCTCCGACATCACAATTCGGTACGGCATACCACATAGCATCATCACCGACAACGGCACAAACTTTGCCAAAGGTGCCTTGGCCCGTTTCTGCGTGACACAGGGCATCTGACTGGAATTAGCGTCCCTTGCCCATCCACAGTCAAACGGCCAAGTGGAGCGAGCAAACGGCCTCATCCTGTCTGGCATCAAGCCTTGACCGGGCGAACCGCTGGAGCGTTCGGCCGGCTGTTGGCTTGACGAGTTGCCAGCCGTCCTCTGGAGTCTGCGCACGACTCCAAACAAGTCGACCGGCTGCACGCCCTTCTTCCTCGTCTATGGTGCCAAAGCCATCATCCCAACAGACATAGAGTTCGACTCCCCGCGAGTCACCATGTACACCAAGGAGGAAGCAGAAGAAGCACGTCAAGACGGTGTTGATCTGCTGGAAGAGGGCCGGCTGTTGGCACTCAGCTGCTCTAGCATCTACCAGTAGAGCCTGCGCCGATACTACAACAGGAAGGTCAGGCTGAGATCTTTCCAAGAGGGCGACCTTGTGCTCTGACTGATCCGGCGAACAGCCGGCTAGCACAAGTTGTCGGCGCCTTTGGAAGGCCCTTTCATCATCAGCAAAGTACTAGGCAATGACTCCTACTACCTGATCGACGCTCAGAAGCCCCAAGCACGCAAGAGGGACGACTCCGGCAAAGAGACGGAGCGGCCATGGAATGCAAATCTCCTCCAAAGATTTTACAGTTGATGCAGTATGTACCACGCTACCTTTTGTATTTAAGTATCAAGACTTCGGCCCCCCCGAGACGAGCTCAGGGACTGCCCTTTTTTGTTATCTATATGATAAGAATTATGCCTTCGAGTATGCTACTCTTTGTTAGGCCGCTTGGCACCGGGTTCGACTAGTCGGCCCGGGGACTCGCCGCCTTGCGCTATGAAATGCGTCCTGCAGTCGGACAAGTAGTGTGTGGTGCCTAAGCCGTCTCCTGTCAAAAGTCGCAGCTCGCGGAGCGACTGTCTGGCGGGTAGGAGTAAGGAAGAATGGACGCCCACATGAAAAAGGCTAAGGACTCTTAAGCATAAACATAGCTTAAGCCGGTTTCCAGCCTCTCTTCACAAAACCGACTCTTGAGCAGTCGGCTTGCCGCCTTCTATTCAACTTGCTAAGAAACTCTAAAACGGCTAAGTACTTGCCTTCCCAAAAGTAGCCAAACATTTGATCCAGCGGCTGTCCGCAGAGAGGCTGTCCGGCTGGCAAGATGGCAACTAAGGGAAGGCGGCAAAGGAATAAGCCAAAGGAGAAATGAGCAAGAAAAGATAGAACTCGGATGAATATTTACATAACATAGGCCCTTGGCCAAATCTTCGAGCAGAAGTTCAAAATACACCCCGCGGGTGGAATTGTGCGAATTAACAAGTTCTTCAAAGACTACTAAACAGATAAAATAAAGTCAAGACAACAGCCTAGGAAGCGGCAGACGGGTTCGGAGGATCGGAGGAGATGGTGGTGTCAGACGTTGGGGCGGCTGGCTGGGCAGTCTCGACGTGATCACCTGCTCGGCTGGGCGCGGCTCGTTTCTGGAGGCACGGTCGGGCTGAGGCTGGCCGTCGGCTCGGCCTTCTGGGGCCTCCGTCTTGCCTCCATCCTCCGCCTCGCCTTCCTCCTCGACGCTGGAGCCGATCACCTCCGCCGAGTCCTCGTTGTAGTCTGGGTTCATCCCAAACCACTCCAGCGGTGCCTCCCCGCCGTCTTCAGCCCGCCCGGGGACGAAAACGCTAGTGTCGGTGTACTAGACAATCGCCGTGATACGCTTGACGAGGGCGTCTTCCGCGGCTGCCAGCTCCGGCTGGGCCTCTGACCGGAGCGTGGCCAGCCGGTCCAGGTCCAGCCCCGGATACCACGCCTTGACGATTTCCAAGGCCCGGTGCGCTCCAGCCCGGGCCGAGGAACCCTTTCAAGCCTCAAGACGGCCAGCTGCGACCTCGAGCCAGTCGGCAGTCCGACTGGGGGTGCGCAGTACCTGCATATCGGGCCAAAAGGTAGCGATCGCCTGGGCGCCGACACGTTGAAGCCGGCGCAGCATCCGGTGGGCAGGCCGCAGGAGAGCCTCGATGCTCAGAATCTGCTCGTCAAGGGTCCGGGGGGCATCAGCGGCGACCTCTGCACCTTCTGCCCTCCGCCTCTCGCGATCAGCCTCGATGGCTTGATTGGTGGCTTGCAAGTAGCCGGGGAAAAAGTCTACCAATGCGAAAAGAAGGAAGAGCAAGTCAAAAAAAACCAAGAGTCGGCCCGACCTATTGTCGGCAACTCAAAGAAGAAAAGTAAAGAAGCTTACCGTTGACGATGTGCTCGATCTCGTGGAAGCCGGAGGCCAGCAATGCCTCCTTGTCAGTCCAGGAGGAGCACTCGCTTGCAAACTCAGCCAGGAGAGCAGTCTCCTTCTCGTCCGCCTCCTCCCGCGCCTTCAAAAGCAGCTCCTTCTGCTCCATCAGCTGTGCAGCTAGTAGGTCGTGCTCTGCGGCGAGCTTGCGGCACTCCTCCCCCTTGGCACGCAAGGCGGTGTTGGCTTCGCCCAGCTGCTGCTGAAGAGTGGCGTTGGCCTCTGAAGGGAAAGAAAAAAGAGGACGTTAAGTCATCAACGAAGAAGGTCGCCAGGAAGATTCAGCCCGACTGCTCAGCAGTCGCCCGAATCTCGGGGACTACAGCCCGCGGGTGCGCCAGCGCGCCCCCGCGAAGAAGAAAGAAGAACTCACTCCGGCTCTCCGACAAGTCGGCAGTCCGCTTGCCTAGCTCCTCAACATTGCGGTTGAAGGCGGTGACCCGGAGGTTGTGATAATCCTATGATAAGCATTTTAGACAAGTAAGTACTTAGAACTCGCCAAATGGAGTTCCGAGCCGCCTGCTCAGCAGCCGGCCCGGAACTCGTTGACTACACCCAGTGGGTGCGCTGGCGCGCCCCCATAGAGAAGAACAAGAAGACAGAGACAAAGAAAAAAAACTTACCCGGATGGCAGCCCGCGACGCTAGGTGCGCCTTGGTGCAGCTCTAGATAGCGTCGCCCTCAGCTCGCAGCTTCGCCTGGACGTCCAGAAGCGCCTGGTTCAGCGGGCCTGTGCCGCCTCCTCGCACCCACCCAATGGGCGCGGCGCTCGTCGCCTCAGCGTCTGGGATTGTCGAGTTGGCGGCGCCGGTCTCCAAGGGGCGTGGGGCTGAAGTCGCCTTCTCAAGACGGCGACGCGCTGGCGAGCTGACTTGAAGGAGTAGCTTCGCCACGGCCTCGTCCTTAGTCGGCAGTACCGGCGGGTCTGCCGGTTGTTTGTCACGTGCGCTCCCAGATGGCGGCGGAGGTGGTGGCGGCGGCACGACCGTGCCCGACATGGAGGCATCGCCACCTCCCCTCTCGATGATCGGGAACTCGTTGCCGGCTTCCTCCGACTGCGCCGTGAACTCCAGAGGCGGCCGCACTGAGTTTAGCGTGATGACAAACCCTGCTGACTGGCGGTGCGCGGCTTCCTCAGCCTGCCGCCATGCCGCGACGGCGTCCTCGGCCTCATCCAGTTTTTTCTGGGCGGAGGCGGCCGCCTTCTCGGCCTCCGCCTTCTCCAGGCGGGCGACTTCTTCCTCGTCGCGCTTCTCCTGCGTGTTCTACCGAGGTCGGCGGTGGGGTCAATCTGCCGAGTAGTGATGGACGT
This sequence comes from Aegilops umbellulata, assembly GCA_032464435.1. NCBI lineage: Eukaryota > Viridiplantae > Streptophyta > Magnoliopsida > Poales > Poaceae > Aegilops > Aegilops umbellulata. The sequence goes on from CP136059.1 coordinate 341,002,281, forward strand.
CTCTGCCGACCCCATGATGGAGGCGGCAGCGACCCTCTCAAGAGTGAGGGGAGCCCTGGAGCGGGGGAAAGCATGAAAAATACTTAGACAAGATCAACAAACAGAAAATAAGACAAAGGGCGGAGGCACTTACGCAGAGACCAGCTGCGGATTCTTCACTTCCCTACGGAAGCGGTTGGCTTTCGCGGCCGCCTCTTCGCGCTTGGTCGCGGCGGCCGCCCCCTTGAACTTCTTCGTCCGGCCGCCAAGCGTACTCGGCCCGGCCCGGCGCTTCCTCGGACAACCTTAACCATCCAAGATGGAGGAGGAACTCGCGCCGGGCTGGCCGGCCATTGGCTGGTGGCGCGGGGCGACCTCCCCCTCGGCGTCGTCATCAGGCCAGTCGACAAAGGTGGCCGAAGGCCTGAAGCCGCCTCCTCCTCCTCCTCCTTCGGCGTCGGCCTCCATCGCCGCCGCCCCCAAGTCGGGGTCGTCAACGTCGCTCTCCGCTCGGTCGGGGACAAACTGGCAGGCTGGTCCCATGGTGCCAGCCGAAGGCTGGACGAGAGGGTTCTGATTCAAAGACTAAAAAAGATTAGAAGTTGGATTCGGCTGCAAAAGAAAGCAGCAGCAGAAGAAGAGAGACGACTTACAACAGGCGGGGGATTGGCGCGCGAGTACGGCTCCTTGCCGAACCGCCAATCCGCCGAGAGGCCGCAGTTCGCGATGTAGTTCACCATGTCTGCCACCTCCACGTGGGGCATGTCCCTGGAGCACATCCGACTCGGGTCCCGGTGGCCGCTCATCTGGCAGATCAGATGAGGTCAGCCTTGGAGCGGGAGGACTCGGCGCGCCAAGAAGGCGGCCAGCAGGGCGGCCCCTGTCAGACCCTCCGACTACGTCAGCACTCGGAGTCGCACGACGACGGCGGCACCGGCGGGAGTCAGCGTCTTGGCCTGGTGGGACCAGCTGAGGAGCCTTCCAGCCAGCACGCCGGCTTCGTAAGCCGGCAGGTTGACCCAGTCGCCTTCTGGGGCGACGTTCTTCACGTAAAAATAAGATCGTTGCCACATCTTCACCGATTTAATCAGCGCAATGGTGGGGAATGGGTTGTCGGCCCCCGTTCTCTGTATCGCGATGAATGCACCGCACTGGGCTGGCACGGCCGGTGACGTGCGTGCCGTGCTTGGACTGGAAGAATTCCCCCACAGCTCGATGGTGGGGAGAACGCTGAGGAAGCCTTCGCACAAGGTGGCGAAGGCAGCCAGCAGCACCACCGTGTTCGGTGTGAGGTGGTGCGGCTGGAGCCCGTGGAACTACAAGAAGGAGCAGAAGAAACCGCTCGCCGGCAGCCCTAGGCCGCACATGAGGTGCGAGTGGAATATGACCCGCTCGCCCTCCTCCGGCGCCGGCGATACTTCCCCCGCCGGTGCGGCGTGGGCCCGCACTAAGTCAGTGCCGGGGAGGCGACGCGTCTTGCAAAGGAAATCAATGTGGACGTCGTCGACCTCGGAGCCGTCCCACACGCCGGAGCGCACGGCAGGAGGCGTGGCGGCGGAAGAAGAGCTCATCGCGGTGGGCGTGGCGTAGTTCGGCGCAGCGGTGGTGAGAGGAAGAAGAAGCAAGAGGGAGTGGAAGGGAGTAGGGAAGATGGGCGCGCGTGCTCTGCCGCCCCCCTCCTCCCGCCTACTTATAGGCTCATGGGCTGAGAAGTCGAGGGGGCGATCATAGGATTAACTGTGCCCAGAGCCCCACGACCCCCACGATTTACCACATGAAGTTACTGCTGCCGTTACTGTGAGGGAAGCCGAACCACCCGCGCGGCCACAACGGATCCGTTCGCATGCCGAGGCGCGGTAGTGGCAGGCCCCGCCTGTAGGCCTGTCCCATCGCGCGCGTGGGTGGGTAGACTGGCCCGGCCACGTGGCGCCACGCAACGGATCCGCAACGGGCGGCAACCCGGAAGCTTATCAGGCACGCTGCCTGGACCCCGCTACGACTTTCAAACACTTTGGTGGCAAGACGGCCTTCTGCGAGTCCGGCTCCCGCTAGTCGGCCCGAAGGAAGACGGTGAGCCAGGCCCAAATTCAACCACCGGAAGGAAGAAACTATTGACGCTCCTCGACATGTCTCCCTCGGCGCCTCACCAGCTTCGGGGACTACTGTCGGAGTAATGGGCCACGGGTAGGATAACCCGAAGCCCATGACCTTTCAAGACATCGGGGCAGGCTGCGCCCCTCAAGACCCCAGGACGGAGAGCCGCCTCTGGGGGTCGGCAGCAGCGCAGCCAACTACCCACTCACGGCCGAGTCCCAAGGGCGACTTTGAGATGAGCCGACTCCTAGCTTGTAACATCCCAAATTTTCAATTTGGAATGTTATACATTAGATCATCATGCATATCATATTTTCTTGCATTTTGGTCGATCCTAGAAATTTCACGCAACTCAAGGCCCCTCGGAGAGAGTTGGAGATTTCGTTATTTTCATTTTTGAGTTTTCTCAAATTTTGAAAGAAAGGGATCATTGGTTTTGTCAGAGTTTGTTTTCCTTTTATTTGGATAGGGAAAATGCGCGTTTTCAAAAATTGCATTTTTTTTGCCCGGAGAAAAGTTCATTTTGTTTGACTCAATTTTAGGAGTCGGGGAAAATTTACTTTATTAGTTTTGGAGTCCGGTAGATTTATTTTTCTGTGTTTTTCCGCGCGCGAAACCAATTAAAAAAATCAACAGCGCCTTGGGCCAAAGGCCCAAGCCAGCCGGCCGGCCAGGAGCCAAGCGCCGCGCGTGCGCGCGCCCCAGGCGCAGGGAGGCCGCCGCCTCTTTCTTTTGGGAAGTCCTAGTAGGACTTTTGTCCTACTTCCGTTATTCCGTTTTTGTTTTTTTGTTTCTAGATCTTTCCTTCCCTTTTTCCTTTCCTATTCCTAGTCTAGTTCTTGATCCCTCCTCCAAGAAACCCCTTCCCTCCCCAGTATAAATACCCCCACACCCCCTCTAAATCATCAAACCCAAAGCCCCCAAGCCACCGCCACGCCCCTCACCCGCGCCGCCACCGCTAGCGCCGCCGCCGCCGCACACCGCCGCCGCTGCCGCCCCACGCCACCGTTCGCCGGAACCTCGCCGAGGTAGCCGCGCCGCGTCTCTTTCTCTTTCATCGGATCGTTTTCTTCTAATCGTTCCGATTCTTTTCTTCTCTTACGATTCGTTTTCTTTCCGGTTCTTCTCTAAACCGTTCCGGTTTTCTAGATCGGTTTTTCGTTCGGTTTTATTTTCCGAAACCCTAGATCGGATTCGTTTTCTTTTCTGATTTAGTTGCCTTGAGACCGTTCGCCGGACCGTTCGTTCTAACAAACGTGATCACCAGATTCTTCTAGGTTAACGAACGTCCGTTCGTTCAACCGTTCTTCTTTTTCTTCTCGACGGATTTATTCCGCGATCGCGATCTCTGATCCGATCTTCTTTCTAGTTTATCTTCACGCTCGTTTATCGGAATCAGGTGATTCAAGCGCCTGGAGTTTCATTTCGAAACCGTCGTTCCGAATAATCAACTTAAACAAAGTTTTGCTATGGTAAAATTTGACCTAGTTTCAAATTGCTAGAACCGAGATGATTTCTTCCGCCGTTTGTTTTCCGTTGCTTTGTTCGATTCGATTCTTTTGCAACCGGAGTTCTTAAGTTGAACTTTATGGTTAGATCTTTTATTCGAGTTTTACCTGTGCATTAGATGAGTACTTATTGTATGCTTGTTGTTTGTCTGCGATAGATCACCCGGAGTGTGCCGCCTGTTATTTCGAAGCTCTAGGTTTCGCGGATCCTCAGCAAGGCAAGTAACACTTTGATCATACCTTTTCTACTACCCAGTTTTGTTGCATTAGATCAATCCTCAAACATTGCATGATTAGGATCTAATTAATTTGTGGGATGGGAAGTAGTTGAGGTAGTACCTATCACCTGTTTTACTTATGAAACCTTCGGGAGTTACTTCTACGTTTGCTTCTTATGCCATGCTATGCTAGTAGACGTGGATTGGGTGAGTGATATCCATGACAGATGTGAGCATTGTTAATTAATGGTTTATCTAAGGTGGCAACTTAAACACACATCTGGGTGGATTGAGGCACCTGGTTTCTATCAGGACTTGCCTGTTTTTCTTTGGACCGCCACCCAGGCTCAAAGGGATCATAAGATCATTCATGCTAGTAACTTCCGTGTGCAGCCACAAGCCATTATGGGCTCTGGCATAGTTGACTAAGTCGTGCGAACTCTTACAGGGTAGACTAGCAGATGTAGGGGAAAGTAGGTGTACCGGTCTATCCAAACGTAAGGTGCTAGCGCTTCTGAAAGACTATGTCTCGGTCATCCGTTTCTCAAACACCATGTAGTGCGAGAAACCAAATGGAGGCGATCGAGTCTTGTGGGGAAAAAGTGCGCAAACCTCTGCAGAGTGTACAAACTAATCATTATTAGCCGTGTCCCCGGTTATGGACGTTTTGAGTATCTAGTTCTTGAATATCATGTGAATCTCATCATGTTACTTCTAATTAATATTGTTGGGTTATTAATGATTACTTTTAATTGGGATCGGAATGCTGTCAACCATTCTCGATGTTTCAACCACCATGATAGTTAAATAAAAATTTATTCCTTTGCAGTAGGGAAAAATTGGCTTTACGCAAAACTGTAACCATAGAGCTTTTCCACCAGCCATATATGCATGTAGTATAGGCTTATCATTCATTACTTTCTATGTGTTACATTGCCAGCATATTCCATGTGCTGACCCGTTTCGGGCTGCAACTTTCATGTTGCAGACTTTTCAGACGACGAGTAAGGTGCTTTAGGTCGTGGTTCTATACTCAGTGATGCCGTTGGAGTTGATGGACTCACTTATCTTCCAAGTCTTCCGCTGTTATCGTTATTAGATGGCCTTAAGCCATATTTATTGTAATAAGTTCACTTTGAGACATCGATGTAATAAGTGTGTGATTGCTAATCTGCTATAAATCCTTCGAAGTACTGTGTGGTGTCAGCATTACTGATCCAGGGATGACACCGGAGCACAGAGACTTGACCATCTGAGGTCGGGTCGCTACATAGCTGGCGGCTTCCAGAGAAGCCGGCTATGGGGAGTCGGCCCGCGACTCCAACCACCTCATGCTCTCGTAAGGAGGGACGGGACGGGGCGTGGCCTTGGTAAGGTCCACTCCCGCCCCTTACCAAGGGCAGGCATGGCCACAGTACGCCGTACCATCAGAGATCTCCGTCCGGTGTAGCACTGTTTCCATGCCAGCCTTGACATCAGCCTCAATGGGCGGAACCCTGTGCCCATGATGGCCTGTCTGTATGACCCAGAGGCGGCGGGTCCCACCAGTCAGTGGGGGTCCAGAAGATGGCAAGAGTGCCACCAGTCGGGCCCGGTGGGAGTCGGCTGGCCCCTCCCACGGGCCCCGCACGCCATTAACCGAAAAAGACGGGGAATGGCAACAGTGATCGCCCATCAGGCGGCGACACTGTTGCCATGACCCCACGACCAAGCCTGCATCATTAGAGGCATGGCTACAGCAATCCGCAGCCGGCAAGACCCGCCCGCGACGGAGATGGCCTGCCGGCTCCATACCGGACCAGTCGGCGGGGCCCACCAGACGGCGGTCGCCGGCGGTCGGCGGAGAAGACGGCGGCCTAAGAGACAGACGGCTGGGACCCGCGCCCAGCCGGATTACCGTTGTACCCCTGGGGGTAGGCCTATATAAACCCCCAAGGCACCCAAGCAAAGGGTTCGAATCCATTAGCACTAGACTAGATCATATAGGAAGGAGAGAGCTAGCCTTGCCTTCTCCTACCTCCAGAAAACAGCTCAAGGAGCAACCGTGTATACACTTTGCCATAGTGAACATGCGGAGACCCCGCAGAGCAGCAGTAGGGGTGTTATCTCCCCGGAGAGCCCTGAAGCTGGGTAAGATTCGCCGGCGTGCATGTCTTCGCCTCATCCCGTTTCTAGGCACCAGCGATGTTCTACTCGCTCCCACCATGATAAGCCATCCCTTGGCATATGTCGCACCCAACCCCCGACACTTATCATACATTTCCTTACGGACTGAGGTATGTGAAACCTCGTTCTATCCTCAAACTACCGTTGTCGTGGTTTTGTCACGGCAGATGTCCTTAGTGTCAGGACTTAGTCGCGAGGCCAACGCATCTATGTGGTAGCTTGAGAGGGGTTGAGCAGGATGAGAAACGCATGGCGGATCAACACGCAAGACAAGGATTTAGACAGCTTTGGGCCCCGGGAAACATCATCCGGTAATAGCCCTACATGTTGTTTGAGGCTAGGTCTCATTATGCTCATGAGGGAGTCGCCGTAAACTGGCTCTTTGTGTCTAGCCCTAGAGATTATTCATTGTTGTCTCTCCTAACTCCCCCCTCTTTAGGGAGCCCTGCCCCTCCTTATATATGTTGAAGGGGTGGTTTACATGTGGAGTCCTATTAGGATTAGGACTAGTCTATCTCTAATACAAACCGGATACAAGTCCTGGTCTTAACTCTTTGTAAGGTAAATATTCCTTTCCTCTTAAACCGACCCATCATAGTTGAACCGGCCTTATGGGCCTTGGGCCTTGTCATCCGTCTAACTCGCCCGCCGGGTTACCAGTAAGTCATAACGACCAAGCGGGCTGCCTGTAAACCGCCAAGGTCAGGGCGGGTCTTCAGATAAACCGCCAAGTCCGGTCGGGTTAACTTTCGGCCGGTTTACGCCGCGGGGTATATCCCCGACATTAGCCCCCAAGTTTAGCTTGGATTTATCCATGGTAAACTTATGCTGCAAATAAACACCAGAACAAATTTGACAGGTTGTGCTCCGGGTTAAGAATTTTTGTAAACCGGCACTGATCATCCTTAAGTCCTTGTTATTCCCTCCTTCTAGAAAATCTGGTTTAACAGGCCAGCTTCATAATCAACTTGTTGACATTGGTTTCTCATAGAAAATATATTGTGAAGAATAATCCACTTGAGTCGGCTTTCAAAGCGCCGGTTTAAGAAATAATGGTCTTGAAATATTCATCTGATATTCAGCCGGTTTGAAGATGATCCCGGTCTTGAAAACTTGCCGGTTTAACATTACCAAATAGCCGGGTTATAAAAACTAATGACCCCGGACTATGATTGTTGCAGACACCGGTTCATGATTGTTGCCAACACCGGTTCATGATTATTGATGACACCGGGTTGCAGCCACAGGGTCATAATGATTGGTGACGCCGGGTCAATCTAATTTGCTCGGCAGAGAATTTGAAAATATTTCTTCGATAATAATATAATACCTGTAGCCCCCAAGTGCCGGGTTGTCATGCTTGCAGCAACCTGGGACTTGTAATTGACTGATGCCCATAAAACTTCAACCAATGTAGCCCCCAAGGGCCGGGTCATTATGTAATAATCAGCAGGGACTTTGTAAATATAATCTTGTAAACTTTGAACAGCAATGTGTAGCCCCCAAGGGCCGGCTCAGTAAGATAATATTGAGCTGGGACTTTGATATATATACTTCAATGAAAATAACATCATATGATGTAACGCCCATCATGAGGCTTGAATTCACGTCCACAAGGTTAAGAGCCTTGTGCTTTACCAACTGAGCAGTGAACCCTTCAATATAATGGATAAAAAGCTTTGTACCTTGAATAGTTGACAGGAGCAATTGGTAGCCCCCAAGGGCCAGCTCATTACGATGTGATGAGTTGGGTCTTTAATAAGATGAACAAAAATGACTTTGCATTAGCCCCCAAGTGTCATGGTGCATGCTTGCAGCGACATGAGACTTGCATATTTGAATCTCAACTTTGAACAATGTAGCCCCCAAGTGCCGGGTAGTAAGCCTGCAGCGACTCGGGACTATTCCTTCAATTGTAGAATAAATCATATCCATTGATAATATGATAGCCATTGCGCTAAAGCGACTTTGAAAACCTTAATTATAATACTGGTTATTGATAACCATAATAAAAATCCAGCCATGATGGCTATTCAAGATAATATAATCTGGTATGAAAACCTTATTCATCCAATATCATAATGAAAATTTAGCCAAGTTTGGCTATTTGAATAATATAATCCAATAACTTATAAGCGCATGATTCCAATGGCGCAATCCAAATATATATTAGCGACTTATAGTCCAAAGCCGGACCGGTTTAATAAACACTGGATAATTTCTCATCATATACTGGCAACTATATTGTCTTAAAGCCAGGCCGGTTTAACAAACACCGGATAAGTTATCATCATACTGGCGACTTATCGTCTTAAAGCCAGGCCGGTTTAACAAACACCGGATAAGTTATCATCATACTGGCGACTCATCGTCTTAAAGCCAGGCCGGTTTAATAAACACCGGATAATTTATAACCATGCGTTATTCAACCTGTTTCTGCATACAACAAGTTTAAAGTGTCCTGGCGGTTTACCGCCGGACGGGTCATAATGCCCAACATATAACCTGGGTTTATAACCAAGGCTGCACTTAAAAATATGAAATATATCATACCTGTGACATTGAATCACATCGTTGGTTTACCAACTTTTTGTAGTAAGAGTGATAACCCCAATCTTGAGTAATGATAACTCCTTCCATATTGTGCCGGTTTATGATAAAACCGTACCGGGCTGTGATAAACACCGGATTAACCATATATAATACTGGTGACTTGTAGTCAAACCAGACCGGGCTGATAATCTCCGGATTATAACTTGATCATGTACTCACAACTTGTAGTTGAAAGCCGAGCCGGGTTGATAAACACCGGTTTACTCCATAATAGGATGGTAACAGAAAATCAAACCGGGCAGATAATCTCCGGTCTAAAAATGGACCGTGTTCCGCCAATTTAGCTGTTTGAACCGGTACAAAATACTGTCGGTTTAAAAAACGCAAGTAAAATAGCAACTTCTCAAGAAAGGCTATTAAAGCAAAAGAAATGGCAACAACTTTTTGCAAAAGAAGAGCTCTACTGAGCTTGGTCAGATGGAATTACCATGGTCAGACGCAACCAAGCCCCCCGAAGGCGTAGCGATGGTGCCAGTCAGCCAGGACCCCAAAATGACGCATGGCATTACGCCGGCCAAGTGGCATTGCTATGGTTCGGGTTCGACCAAGCCCCCAAATGACTCTAAGGCCCGTAGGCCGACCAAGAGGCGTGACCGGTTCAGACGTGACCGTGTCCCCAAATGATCTGGTGGCTTTCGCCGGCCAAGAGGTATTGCATCGGTTCGGACACGACCGAGCCCCCAAGTGACCTGGTGGCTTTCGCCGATCAAGAGGTATTGCATCGGTTCAAATATGACCGAGCCCCCAAGTGATCAATATTATGTTAGGCCAATAAGGCAGGATACCCATGTTTGAACCGCGCATCATGGCAGCAGGTCCTCTTCGGTAATTTTCAACTTTTTTCAAGAGATAAATTCTTCTTGAACCGGGATTTTGAACCGGATGTTAAGAGCTTCAAAGCTTTGTGGGAGACATCCTTCCCTTGAACCGGATCGTAAACCGGAATCTTCATTTTCAGTCGGAAATTTTCTGACGGCCTTTAAACTCGAATTTGCAAGAGGTTAATTCCTTTTTGAACCGGAAATTCTTAAACCGGATTTGAGAGCTTCAGAGCTTTGTGGGAGAATAGATTTCCCTTGAACCGGATCGTAAACCGGATATTTGAGAGCTTCAATGAGACTGACTTCCCTTGAGCCAGATTTTAAACCGGAATCCTTTCTGATGACCCGAATCTTCTTCATTGAGCCGGGATTTTGTAACTGTCATATACTTTCTAAGCCGGAAATTTTCTGACGGCCTTTAAATTTTCATCAATATAACAGTAGTCTCCGGGACAGGTTATCTTTCCCTCCATCGCCCTGGGGGTCTTAAACCGGCTGAAACTAGCAAGATTTGCTGAGTCATGTCATCGTAGCCCCCAAGTCTCAAGGTGACTCGAGGAGTTGACTTTGAGTTTCTCCATATTTGACTGTGATATAAACCGGCATAACTTGTATATCATTGGTGTTGATAGCACGATGTGAATCCATAGAAGGTTGAGGTGACTGCGGCGGGTTGTAAATGATCCCGTACGAACCGTGTCAGCAACTCGGCCAATGGTTCCTTCCAACTGGTGATTTGAAGTTTAACCAAACTGTAGCGGCGGCGACTTGTGCGCCTGCCCATTGATCCATCCAGTGCAGACGGCGGTTGATAATAATTTGCCTCCAATTTGAAAGAAAACCGGGCTACCCAAGCTGTGACTTGCTCATACTCAATAAATGGCTCATGCAGATACGTGCGTCCCGGTATGTTGATGTAGACCGGACTGCAGGGGATGGCAGCCTGTGCACGCGTTATTGGGTAATTCGCATGGTCCTGACAAGTTAACGCGGACTGGATCGCAATATAAACCGGCACGGGTTATCCAATAGCTCAGTGATATAATAATCCCCTTTTTGCAATAGACAATTTGTCCTGCATTGGAAAACTTGCAAGCCAGAGTATTTGCTCTTTTTAAAGAAAACAATACATATTATGAAAATATAATGGATGGATTTCACCTGATATGTTAGCCAGAAACTATCCACCGCGGAGTTGACGATTACCACAGTGAAACCGAAATCAACTATGGCAAGTCGGCCACGCGAACAGACAGATGAACCGGTCGCGGCATTGTAAGCCGGTGCGGAGCAAGTTGTCCTCTGCGCCGTAAACCGGTGGGGACGCGTGAACCGGCTGCGAGGGCGGACGGGCGAGTCGTCCATGGCGTTGTAAGGCAGCGCGGATGGATGAGTCAATCACAGGGATGGTCCCGGTAAGTTGAAGTAGTCCGGGCTGCAAAGGTGGCAGCTTGCACGTCCATTTACCGGGTAATGAGGCAAGTACGTGCTCCATACCCATGATATAAACCACAATTGTCCTACGTACAAAACATACAACAGGGCGGAGTAGTTGTTTGAAGAATCGAATATGTACTTAAAAATAGATAGGGTAAACAGCACCTGGTATTTTATCGGATGAACGCGGATGTCGGTGCTTGATGCGGTAGTAGAGCGAGGCCGGCGGAGGCGAGCCGGATGACTGTGCGCACACCCACGCATGCGGGGTAGCAGCAGAGGCGAACCGGACGGGTGTGCACTGGAGATTAGACCTGTTGACTTGCCAGTCTGATCCGGTGTGGTAATCCTTTGCCTAAGGACGTACGCTCTCGTGACGCCGCTTTAACAATATTATTTCTTCTCTGGATAGGTTGCTTCCTCCAAATCTGAGCTTTAACATGAATAGTACTCAAGCACTTGATGGATCACTTTACGTGAATATCAACAACGGAGAACAATAGCAGCAGACTTTAGCGGATCAATTTACGAAACTGCCTCGGAACTTGATCATTGCCTTCTCACGTGTATGCTGATACGGATTGACTTGACCCGGCGTCCGGCAGCTATAGGAAATTCTTTTTTATCGGCCTCAGCGATACGCGCGTGTAACAGCCAAAATTGAAATCCTACTCGGATTCGACGGATCGCACACAAACATTAAATTTGCTGGCTCTGCTGAAGACCATCTCACGGCGGATTACCCTGGACGCTTTCCATACTGGCGCTTTTTCTTATCTAACATATCGCGAGCTTCTTGATGTTGACGGATCGTGTCGCGTTGCCAGTGGTGCACAGAACATCAAACCCTACTTATTTTCATCTCAATCTGGTAAACTTGCACTTGATGCAAGTCCTTCCAAACCGGCTCATCTTCATCTGGTAAATTGCAAACTTCTCGATCCCTAGAAGAAATCCCTCCAAGAACTCAACACCATCGTGCGCAGGCCCTACGGTGGGCACCAACTGTCGTGGTTTTGTCACGGCAGATGTCCTTAGTGTCAGGACTTAATCGCGAGGCCAACGCATCTATGTGGTAGCTTGAGAGGGGTTGAGCGGGACGAGAGACGCATGGCGGATCAACACGCAAGACAAGGATTTAGACAGCTTCGGGCCCCGGGAAACATCATCCGGTAATAGCCCTACATGCTGTTTGAGGCTAGGTCTCATTATGCTCATGAGGGAGTCGCCGTAAACCGGCTCTTTGTGTCTAGCCCTAGAGATTATTCATTGTTGTCTCTCCTAACTCCCCCCTCTTTAGGGAGCCCTGCCCCTCCTTATATATGTTGAAGGGGCGGTTTACATGTGGAGTCCTATTAGGATTAGGACTAGTCTATCTCTAATACAAACCGGATACAAGTCCTGGTCTTAACTCTTTGTAAGGTAAATATTCCTTTCCTCTTAAACCGACCCATCATAGTTGAACCGGCCTTCTGGGCCTTGGGCCTTGTCATCCGTCTAACTCGCCCGCCGGGTTACCAGTAAGTCATAACGACCAAGCGGGCTGCCTGTAAACCGCCAAGGTCAGGGCGGGTCTTCAGATAAACCGCCAAGTCCGGCCGGGTTAACTTCCGGCCGGTTTACGCCGCGGGGTATATCCCCGACAACCGTGCTCCCCTAACTCTAGGATCTAGGGCCCGTTCCCGGGACCGAGTTTGGTCGTGGTCGCGGCAGCAAAAGGATGAAACAAGGAGCCTAAACCCACCTCATCCCTGCCTCCGCCAAAGGCGTGAGAAAGGTCGAGCGAGGTGGGGAGACGGCAAGGCCTGTTGCCGGGCAAGAAAATGTTTATCTTAGAGATATCAAGGATTTATTCCTTGTCGTGGGCTTCACCCACAAACAAATGACCTGGCAAACATCCCATTTTCATTAAAAACATTCCACTCAGGTACAGTCCATACGGAATGAAAAACATGAACAAGGGGATTACAAGTTTTAAATTCAACAAAGGCCGGAAGGCTTACAAACTAAAAGGCGATAAGGTGCCCGTAATCCCTTTCTTGTCCCTCTCCTCAGGAGGTAGGTCAAGGAGGAGAGAAGGGCAAAAGGAGCGCCTAGGCGAGCTACGGATGGCAGAAGACGCCGAGAGAACATGTTGGTGGCCGTCTAAAGGCTGGATGGTGATGGCGGCGTCGGAAGCAGAGCTCGAAGACGAGGCGGCAGGACGTCAGTACGCGTCGAAGGCGTCGGTGCCCGCGTACTCTGACTTGACGGCCTTGCCGCCCGCCCTCTTCCTCTTCCTCAGCCTCCCAACACCAGCCGCCCAAGGATACGACCCCGAGAAGTTCAAGGAGCCGGCGACACGGATGATGGGGTCACCGGTGCCACACGGAGCGGCACCCGACACCTAGTCGGACCCGTCATCCTGCCGTCTACTGCCCTCGTTGTCGCTTCCGCTGTCCTCCTCGTCACTCTCGCTCGAGGAGGAATCTTCACTATCAGAAGAGCTCTCCACGCAGCACCTTGTACGAGTCCCAAAGTGCCCGAAGACCTTGACGGAGAGAAGGCCACCCCCCATCAGCTTAAAATTGAGAGTGAGCCCCTCCGTCAAGCTGTGGATATAAGCAAACGTCTTCCATCCCCGACGAAGATACATCACGTGAGGAGCAGGGAAGTCGACGCGGACCCGCGTGCCACTGATCCCGCAGCCCCTCATGTGCAGCCGCAATTACTCCGGCGGATCCAGCTCCATCTCCCGCGAAAATGGAGTTGGGAGACTAAGGCGACGGCGCGGCGTCCGGCGCAGCCTGACGAAGAACTCACAAGGGTCATCCCCAACATGGCCCTCCATTAGAGGAGGAGCTGCCGGGGGCGAGGCTGGCGCGCCGCCCCGTCCTCCTCTTCCCCGAGCGCCCCAGACTCGCCCACGGCCTCGCCCCTCCCCCTTCCCCTCGCGGCCGGCTCTGCCACCGCAGGCGCAGGAGAAGGAGGGACGCGTTGTCGAGCAGCGACCCTCGCCGCCACCGTTGAAGGACCAGGATTTCCTATCTCCATGACGGATGGAAGAGAGGAGCAGAAACTGAAGGAAGAAGAATATGGAATAACGCGGGACGCCATCCCCCTCCCGCTCTTTATAAAGGAACGGGGTTGGGGCTCAGCCGCGCCGCTCGGCCAATCAAGACACGGGAGGCGCAGGGAGCCAGGGTCGACCCGCTGCCCCAACCAGCAATGGCCCGGTTCCCCGCCTCCACCGTTTGCCACCCCAAGCGCATGGGAGACACGTGGCAGACGTGCAGAACCAAGGGGATAGGTGACGCGACCTCTCCCCACCCCGTGATCATGGGGAGTGGACGCCTTGAAGACCGTGCCTCGGCCCCAATCAGTTAAATGGGCCACGCCTCCACGCCTCCCTCCGTTTACGGGGAAGGCGCGAAGCCACCTCTTTACTACGATGTGACGCATGCCTGCAGGGACCACCCCACACATGCCGCCCACGTCACGCCCACCTCCCCACGCCGCGCCACGCGCGTGAGTCATGCGAAGCGCAGCGTGCGAAATATCTTACCGCGGTAAAAACCGCCCCGCCTGCCCGCGCACCGTTTTCGGGCCTAGCCCAACAACGCGTTGCGCTTATATGTGGCCCAGGCGCGGGGGCTCCTGTCGGTGTACAAAAAGAGGGGCACACTTTTTGTACCCCTATTACTGTGCACGGACAGTCAGAGCCGTGCCCACGACCACACCAAGCAAGGCAAGGGAGGTGAGCCAGGGTAAGACCGTAGCTCAAGGGAACTAGAACGACGCCAAGGCCAAAACCACGAAGAGCAAAAGGGGCAAAGCGGACTCCCCCGGCAAGATCCTTGCCGGAGACAGTTTTAGCAACCCCGGCAAGACCCTCGCCGCGGCAACCTGCCCCACGCCTACGGAGCAAATTACCCTTGAGTCCACTGCCCCCATGGGGCAAGGATTCGGGAGACCCCTCCGTCGTGGCATGCAGATCTTTGTGAAGAAACATCCACAATCAGATATAGAAGATGACGACCCTTGGCGGGATTCCAGCCGAGGAAGACCACAAGCCCCTCGGCAAGCGCCTTGCCAGGGATAACAGCAGGCGCCTCGGCAAGACCCTTGCCGGGGCCCCGGCAAGGCCCTTGCCAAGGCATCCGCACGTCCACCATCAGGCTCACGCCGACTAAACCTCCACCGCCGTACGCATGCAACTGCCAACCCAACCAGCTGGGCAGGCACCTGCGTGGCAACATGCAGATCTTCGTGAAGACCCACCACTGCGCCACCTCAGCTGCCTGCCTACCTACATGGCATCACAGGCACCGCCGTCCAGGGCGCGTGTCGGAGCGGCGATGGACGAGACGGATTTCTCCCCCGTCCCGGATAAAGCAAGGACACCTAAGCGAGACACATTAAATGCGCCTTGTCATGTAATGCGAGGGATAACCTCGCATCACTGTACCCTTTCTACCTCCTGTGTGCCACTGTGGCGACCCCTTTTTCTATAAAAGGAGGCCCGAGGCGACCAGGAGAAGGATTCGGCTTTTTGGAGCTCCTAACGCCCCAGAACTAGCTGAAGAACAGGAATATACATCCACCAAAGCAGGAGTAGGGTTTTACGCATCCTCGCGGCCCGAACCTGGATAAACAAACTGTGTACTATCTGTTTGATCCGCACTTCTCACGACCCCGCGCCTCGCTAACCGTAGTAGGGATTCTTGTGATCCCATAGGTGTCATTCCCACCGACACTCGTCGTGCGCGATGAGGACCGGGAGGCGGAAGGCCGCCTACCAGGCAGCGCTGGTGGCTATCCTCCGTGAAAGCGAGGAGGAGAAGCGGCGCAAGTAGGAGGAGGAGGCGACGTACAAGGCGCGACTGTCGGGGGCCATGGCGTTCTTCGCTGCCGGCGACTGTGTCATCCCGCCACTGGCCCCGCTGTCTCCCGAGCCGGCGCCGACCCTCATTAAGCCCGAGCGCTACACATGGGACGGGTACATGCGCGAGTGGGTCAGCACGCCACCCGTCTGGTTTGGGGCAACGCCGGCCCAGGAGCACATGTACCTGGAGCAATGGCGGCAGTGCATGCTCATGGAGGAGCGCCGTGAGGGCGAGCGCCGAGTGGCTCGAGCAGCTGGAGCGCAACGCCGAGGCGGAAGAGGAGCGTCGTGCCGCGATGGCACAGCCCAGCCAGTGGCGGTACAGCCACCGGCGGACGATGTCGCCGTAGCCTGGGAGACGGTGTTCCCGTGGGCTAGCCCGGCGCCGATGCTCGTTGACCTCGCCAGCAACGCGCCTCCTAGTTTTTAGTTTAGTTAAATGTTTTTACTTAATGTAATATGGACTCTGGACTCTCGCCGGCCTTTGTGGCAGGCATTAATGTTTCCATAATGTTTTCTATTTTCAAAATATTTGTGTTATATTTTTTTTCGCGCCACCTGAAAGTGCGTTAAGTCGACTAGAGGGGGGGTGAATAAACGATTTTTATAAATTCTTCACTGAGGAATTTCAGGGTGAGGAAATTCCTAAATAAAGAACTACTAGCAGCGGAATAAGTACTCAGATGCATACATAATAGAACAAACGCACAAACTTCATGATGAAATGAAAGTGAATACAGAGTACAGAAAGCGTAACACAAGATATGCAGGCTGAAGACAGACTGACTGAAGAGATTGAACTGAGGAAGTTGAGAAAGTCTACAGTCAAAGTTTTCAAACAGTAATGATCAAGTACACAACACAGTAATGGGGAAAAGGAAGGATTGAGGAAATAGAACCAGTAGGCTTGGTGAAGACAGTGATTTAAGGCTTCAACTCAAAAGGTGACAATGCAACATTGGCTAGAGTCCTCATGAAGAAATCATGGTAGTTGACTGGAACGCCATGCATGATGTTGAAAAGCAGATTCTTCATGATGCCAACGACCTCTTCTTCATTTGAGTCGTGGCCTTTGATGGGACCCAGTGTCTTGGTCAGAATGCGATAGACAGTCCGTGGCACATACAACAATTCCTTCACGAGGAATTTGTTCCCTGTGGCTTGACCAGGCTTCAGCGGTTTCATCAATACTTGCATGTAATGGTCAGATAGTTCAAGTTCATGGTAGATGAGCTGCGCACCTTCAAGGGGAGGACTGATAGGCAGGGCATGAAGCAATTCAGAGGCCGGTGCTTTGAAGTGAGTGTTTTCGGTCATCCATTCCAACACCCAAGAATTTACATCTGTAGCATTGCCAGCGATGTGCAGCGTCGCGTAGAACTGAAGAATTAGCTCTTCATTCCAGTCAACGATATCGGTGCAAAAGTTTAGCAGCCCAGCATCATGAAGACCACTAAGGACTGGGGCGAAGCAAGGTAGCAATTCCATATCCACATGAGGAATATGCTCATTGTCAAAGACTTTGTCCTTATCAAAAAGCAGTGAGGAATAGAAGTTGGCTTGGCTGGTTTTCCAGAAACGCTTCCGTCTAAGACGAGCAGAGTCATATGGGTTGTAATTTGTGAAGAATTCTTGCTCATGGAAGAAATCATCAGCCTTGAATTTTTGCTTCTTAGAGAAAGGATTCTTCGGCTTGGGCTGAGGAGTGTCAGTCAAAGTCATCACAGCCTCAGGAACCACATGCTGAGGAATTTCAGTTTTTGCTTCAGTAGCAGCTTGTGTCTTCAATTCTTCATTAACATTAACATCAACACTAGTGGCTGGAATTTCTTCAGGAATGGAAGGAGTGGCTTTAGGTTCTTGCTACCTCTTGAGCACTGCGTTGGTTTTCCCTTGAAGAGGAAAGGGTGATGCAGTAAAGTAGCGTAAGTATTTCCCTCAGTTTTTGAGAACCAAGGTATCAATCCAGTAGGAGGCCACATTCAAGTCCCTCGCTCCTACACAAATAAATAAAAACCTTGCATCCAACGAAATAAAGGGGTTGTCAATCCCTTCACGGTCACTTATAAAAGTGAGATCTGATAGATATGATAAGATAATATTTTTGGTATTTTTATAATAAAGATGCAAAGTAAAGTAAAAGGCAATAAAAATAGCTAAGTGTTGGAAGATTAATATGATGGAAAATAGACTCGGGGGCCATAGGTTTCACTAGTGGTTTCTCTCAAGAGCATAAGTATTACGGTGGGTGAACAAATTACTGTTGAGCAATTGATAGAATTGAGCATAGTTATGAGAATATCTAGGTATGATCATGTATATAGGCATCATGTCCGTGACAAGTAGACCGACTCCTGCCTGCATCTACTACTATTACTCCACACATCGACCGCTATCCAACATGCATCTAGAGTATTAAGTTCAAAAGAACAGAGTAATGCTTTAAGTAAGATGACATGATGTAGAGGGATACACTCATGCAATATGATATAAACCCCATCTTGTTATCCTCGATGGCAACAATACAATACGTGCCTTGCTGCCCCTGGTGTCACTAGGAAAGGACACCACAAGATTGAACCCAAAGCCAAGTATTTCTCCCATTGCAAGAAAGATCAATCTAGTAGGCCAAACCAAACTGATAATTCGAAGAGACTTGCAAAGATAACCAATCATACATAAAAGAATTCAGAGAAGATTCAAATATTGTTCATAGATAAACTTGATCATAAACCCACAATTCACCGGTCTCAACAAACACACTGCAAAAGAAGATTACTTCGAATAGATCTCCACGAGAATCGTGGAGAACTTTGTATTGAGATCCAAAGAGAGAGAAGAAGCCATCTAGCTAATAACTATGGACTGGAAGGTCTGAGGTAAACTAACCACACATCATCGGAGAGTCTATGGTGTTGATGTATAAGCCCTCCGTGATCAATGCCCCCTTCGGCAGGACGCCGGAAAAGGCCCCAAGATGGGATCTCACGGGTACAGAAGGTTGCGGCGGTGGAATTAGGTTTTCGTGGATGCTTCTGTTGGTTTGGGGGTACGTAGGTATATATAGGAGGAAGAAGTATGTCGGTGGAGCAACATGGGCCCCATGAGGGTGGAGGGTGCGCCCCCTGCCTCGTGCTCTCCTGGTTGATTTCTTGAAGTAGACTCCAAGTCCTCAGGATCACGTTTGTTCCGAAAATCACGTTCTCGAAGGTTTCATTCCATTTGGACTCCGGTTGATATTCTTTTTCTGCGAAACTCTGAAATAGGCAAAGAACAACAATTTGGGTTGGGCCTCCGGTTAATAGGTTAGTCCCAAAAATAATATAAAAATGTATAACAAAGCCCATTAATCATCCAAAACAGAATATAATATAGCATGAAGCAATAAAAATTATAGATACGTTGGAGACGTATCAGTTCTTCAGAGCCCATTTGAACTTCTGTGTGCACTGGGGACCGAGGAATCTGTTGCAGTGGTGTGAACATGGGAGAGTTGGGGTGATGACTTTCCCAATAGTCATCATTCAGCACAGGAGTGGTGCTCCCAATGTCCACGTCCTCATCTTCTTCATTTAATTCTTCAACGTCGACCTCTTCAGCTATGAACTGAGGCATGGGCGATGAGACAACTAGGGTTGAAGGGATATTATCCAACTCAATTTCTATGTCCAACTGCTCTAAATAAGCAGCAGAAGGAACATCTTCATCAGATCCGCTTGGGATCTCATAATCTTCACCAAAAGGAATGATTTCCTTTGATGGCATGCTTGAGACAGGAATAGCATCAATGGGATTTGCAAACGAGCTTGTCAATGTCTTCATCTTCTTCGGTGTTGAAGACTCTGATGAAGCGAATGCTTTCCTCTTCTTCACTACTGCTCGCTCCGCAACCTTGGTTTTCTTCGCTTCTGAAGAAGAAGGAATAATGAGATTTGGCGTTGGTGCAGGAGGAGCATAGGAAATCGGTTCAGTTTATTCAGGCACAACTGATGCAGTTGCCCTGGTTTGTTCTTCAGGCGCAACACTAGTGGTTGACCTGGCAATGTCATCAGCGGCTAAAATAGCTTCATCAGCCCTGGTACATGTAGTTTCATCAGTAGCCTGATTTTCATCAGCGGTGCTGGCATGTTCTTCAGTGGGCTGAGCTAATGCTTCACCCTGAGGAGATTCGTGTTGCGATGATGCAGCATCATTTGAAGTGAATTTCTCAGCCAACTTCACAAATTTGACTTTGGCGCCAAGCCAATCGGGGCGGTAGACGTTGAATTCATCACTGAGTGATTTGATCTCAGTTTTTATTGCAACAAGTTCATCAGTTGTCATGTTGACAACATTCTTCTTTAGAAAGCGCTCTTTCTTGTATTGAGCTTTCTTCAGCTGCCTGGCCTTCTCAAACTTCCATTTTTCTTTGCAAATGAAAGCGGTCAGCATGTGGCTTTGGCCAGGAGTGAGCTTGAAGTCAGGCACATGTGTGTTGGGGTCCTTGTGCCAGAGATCAATGTACTCAAGGATCAGCTTGGGATCCAGCAGTAGAGGAACTTCACTTCATTTGGCGCTAGCAGCCCTTTGCTGTCTATCTCTGATGATTTCAGCGAGTTCCTCATCATCAGCTTCGTCATCACTGGACGGTACATGAAAGGCAACCTGCTTCTTGTGAGGACTTGGTCTAGAGCCTCGTCCAGCAGTGGCCTTGGTCTTTAGCAGAGTGGGGCCTGTTGTGGAATGCGGAGGAGCTGAAGAACTTGTTGAGGCTCCTGAGGCAATTGAATTTGCCTGTGGTCCTTTGACACGAGGCGAGATGCACAGGTGCTGAGGACTTCGCCGGAGGAGCTGAGGGCTTTGGAGGAGCTGGAGCAGCATGAGGAATTTGTTGTGAGGGATTTGCAGAACTGGGCCGTGAGGGCATTGAAGCAGAGGCACTTGGCTTGTGTGCGGGCTTCTTGGGCGTGGCCTTCTTAGGCTTGCTAGCAGAGGCCTCAACAGTAGTAGCAGTAGAGTCTTCATTGAATGTCCTCACTGCTTCCTTAGCCATTTTGGCGAGCTTGGCTTGCCATTTAGCCCATTCATCAGGATAGTCGTCACCGTGCTTGAGGCTAGTGGGATCAACAATTTGGGTAGGTGCCAATGGAGATCTTGGGCAAGGAGGGTGAAGAGCGAATTTCTCGACATACCTATACTCCATTCCCGTGCCCATATCCTCTCTATCCTTTGTATGCGCACCTTGCGCTGATTCTTGCTCTCCTTGCCATGTTTCGCCCCATCAGGAGTGCACTATTCTTCATAGATATCCTCAAGGATTTCAAACATTGTGTTGACTTCCAATTTCTTCCCTCCCTTCTGAGATTTCTTGCCATCAACCATTTTCTTCAGCTGAGGATTTTGAACTATCGAGTTCTCTGAAGAGGTATGCAACTTTTCTTCGAGGAACGCTGCAAATGAGTTAAGTTGATGAGAACCTAGTGATTCAACAGCGGACATGTGTACCTGTGAACGGAGTATAGGTGCAAAGAATTTGGAGAGGTCATTGATACGTCCATTTTAAATGATGCTTTTATATCGATATTTATTGCATTATGGGTTGTTATTACACATTATGTCACAATACTTATGCCTATTCTCTCTTATTTTATAAGGTTTACATAAGGAGGGAGAATGCCGACAACTGGAATTCTGGGCTGGAAAAGGAGCAAATATTAGAGACCTATTCTGCACAACTCCAAAAGTCTTGAAACTCCACGGAAGTTATTTTCGGAAATAATAAAAAATACTGAGCAAAGAAAATACCAGAGGGGACCCACACCATGGGCACGAGGGTGGGGGGCGCGCCCTACCCCCTGGGCGCGCCCCTTGCCTCGTGGGCCCCCTGGTGGCCCTCCGGTGCCCATCTTCTGCTATATGAAGTCTTTCGTCCGAAGAAAAATCATAAGCAAGCTTTCGGGACGAGGCTCCGCTGCCACAAGGCGGAACCTTGGCGGAACCAATCTAGGGCTCTAGCGGAGCTGTTCTGCCGGGGACACTTCCCTCCGGGAGGGGGAAATCATCGCCATCGTCATCACCAACGCTCCTATGATCGGGAGGGGGCCAATCTCCATCAACATCTTCACTAGCACCATCTCCTCTCAAACCCTAGTTCATCTCTTGTATCAAATTCTTGTCTCTAAGTCTGAGATTGGTACGTGTAGGTTGCTAGTAGTGTTGATTACTCCTTGTAGTTGATGCTAGTTGGTTTATTTGGTGGAAGATCATATGTTCAGATCCTTTATGCATATTAATACTCCTCTGATTATTAACATGAACATGCTTTGTGAGTAGTTATGTTTGTTCTTGAGGACATGTGAGAAGTCTTGCTATTAGTAGTCATGTGAATTTGGTATTCGTTTGATATTTTGATGAGATGTATGCTGTCTCTCCTCTAGTGGTGTCATGTGAACGCGACTACATGACACTTCACCGTTATTTGGGCCTAGAGGAAGACATTGGGAAGTAATAAGTAGATGATGGGTTGCTAGAGTGACAGAAGCTTAAACCCTAGTTTATGCGTTGCTTCGTAAGGGGCTGATTTGGATCCATATGTTTCATGCTATGGTTAGGTTTACATTAATACTTCTTTTGTAGTTGCGGATGCTTGCAATAGGGGTTAATCAGAAGTGGGATGCTTGTCCAAGTAAGGACAGCACCCAAGCACCGGTCCACCCACATATCAAATTATCAAAGTACAGAACGCAAATCATATGAACGTGATGAAAACTAGCTTGACAATAATTCCCATGTGTCCTCGAGAGCGCTTTCCTCTGTATAAGAGTTTGTCCAGGCTTGTCCCTTGTAACAAAAAGGATTGGGCCATCTTGCTGCACTTTATTTACTTTTGTTACTTGTTTCTCGTTACAAATTATCTTATCACAAAACTATCTATTACCTATAATTTCAGTGCTTGCAGAGAATACCTTGCTGAAAACCGCTTATCATGTCCTTCTGCTCCTCGTTGGGTTCGACACTCTTACTTATCGAAAGGACTACGATAGATCCCCTATACTTGTGGGTCATCAAGACTCTTTTCTGGCGCCGTTGCCGGGGAGTGAAGCGCCTTTGGTAGGTGAAATTTGGTAAGGAAAAATTTATATAGTGTGCTGAAATTTACTGTCACTTGTTACTATGGAAAGTAATCCTCTGAGGGGCTTGTTTGGGATAGCTTCACCTCGACCAGTAGAGCAAAGAGTTGCTCCTCAACCTACTGAACCTACTGAAAATGAAAATGTTTACTTTGAAATTCCTTCGGGTATGATAGAGAAACTGCTAGCTAATCCTTTTGCAGGAGATGGAACATTGCATCTCGATTTACACCTAATCTATGTGGATGAAGTTTGTGGATTATTTAATCTTGCAGGTATGCCCGATGATGTTATCAAGAAGAAGGTCTTCTCTTTATATTTGAAGGGAGATGCATTGACATGGTATAGGCTATGTGATGATATGGGATCATGGGACTATAAGCGATTGAAATTGGAATTTCATCACCAGTTTTATCCTATGCATCTTGTTCATCGTGATCATAATTATATATATATAATTTTTTGCCTTGCGAAGGAGAAAGCATCGCTCAAGCTTGGGGGAGGCTTAAGTCAATGTTATATTCATGCCCCAATCATGAGCTCTCAAGAGAAATGATTATTCAAAAAATTTATGCTCGGCTTTCTGACAACAATCGCACCATGCTCGATACTTCTTGTACTGGTTCTTTTATGATGAAGACCATTGAATTCAAATGGGATTTATTGGAAAGAATTAAATTCAACTCTGAAGATTGGGACCTCAACGAAGGTAAGGAGTCAGGTATAACACCTAAGTTTGATCGTGTTAAATCTTTTATGGATACCGATGTTTTCCGTAAATTTAGCACTAAATATGGACTTGACTCTGAGATAGTAGCTTCTTTTTGTGAATCTTTTGCTGCTCACATTGATCTCCCTAAGGATAAGTGGTTTAAATATAATCCTCCCATAGAAGTAAAAGTAGTTGCACCTATTAAAGTTGAATAAAAGATTATCACTTATAATGATCCTATAGTTCCTACTGCTTATGTTGAGAAACCACCTTTTCCTGTTAGAATAAAGGATCATGCTAAAGCTTCAACTGTGGTTCATAAAAGCAATATTGGAACTTACACACCTGCTGAGCAAGTTAAAGTTGAACCTAATATTGCTATTGTTAAAGATCTCTCGGCTGATAATATTGATGGGCATGTTATTTATTTCTGTGATGAGACTGCTAGAATTGCTAAACCTAGTGCTAAAGATAAACATAGACCTGTGGTAGGCATGCCTGTTATTTCCGTTAAAACAGGAGATCATTGTTATCATGGCTTATGTGACATGGGTGATAGTGCTAGTGCAATACCTATTGACTTATACAAAGAAATTATGCATGATATTGCACCTACTGAGTTAGAAGAAATTGATGTTACCATTAAGCTCGCCAATAGAGATTCTATATCACCAATTGGAATTGTTAGAGATGTTGAAGTCTTGTGTGGGAAAACTAAATATCCTGCTGATTTTGTTGTTCTTGGTTCCCCACAAGATAGCTTTTGTCCCATTATATTTGGTAGACCCTTCTTAAACACTGTTAATGCTAAGATAGACTGCGAAAAGGATGTTGTTACCATTGGTCTAGGTGATATGCCTCATGAGTTTAAATTTTCCAAATTTCGTAGACAACACCGCGAAGAGGAATTGCCTAGTAAAGATGAAATTATTGGTCTTGCTTCTATTGGCGTACCTCCTAGTGATCCTTTAGAACAATATTTGCTAGACCATGAAAATGATATGTTTATGAATGAAAGAAGGGAAATAGATGAAGTATTCTTTAAATAGGGTCCTATTCCGAAACACAATTTGCCTGTTGAAATCCTAGGGGATCCTCCTCCACCCAAGGGTGATCCCGTGTTTGAGCTTAAACCATTGCCTGATACTCTTAAATATGCTTATCTTGATGAAAATAAGATATATCCTGTTATTATTAGTGCTAACCTTTCAGAGAAGGGGGAAGAAAAATTATTGAAAACTCTGAAGAAGCACCATGCTGCTATTGGATATACTCTTGATGATCTTAAGGGCATTAGTCCCACTCTATGCCAACACAAAATAAATTTGGAGAAAGATGCCAAACCAGTTATTGATCACCAACGACGGCTGAATCCTAATATGAAAGAAGTGGTAAGAAAGGAAATATTAAAGCTCCTTGAGGCAGGTATAATCTATCCCGTTTTTGATAGTCAGTGGGTAAGTCCTGTCCATTGTATCCCTAAGAAAGGAGGTATTACTGTCGTTCCTAATGATAAAGATGAATTGATTCCGCTAAGAATTATTACAGGTTATAGGATGGTAATTGGTTTTCACAAATTAAATAAAGCTACTAAAAAGATCATTACCCCTTACCTTTTATTGATCAAATGCTAGAAAGATTATCCAAATATACATATTTTTGCTTTCCAGATGGTTATCCTGGCTTCTCTCAAATACCTGTGTCAGCTAATGATCAAGCTAAGACCACTTTTACTTGCCCTTTCGGTACTTTTGCTTATAGACGCATGCCTTTTGGTTTATGTAATGCACCTGCTACCTTTCAAAGATGCATGATGGCTATATTCTCTGACTTTTGTGAAAAGATCTGTGAGGTTTTCATGGATGATTTCTCCGTTTATGGATCCTCTTTTGATGATTGCTTGAGCAACCTTGATCGAGTTTTGCAGAGATGTGAAGAAACTAATCTTGTCTTGAATTGAGAAAAGTGCCACTTTATGGTTAATGAAGGTATTGTCTTGGGGCATAAAATTTCTGAAAGAGGTATTGAAGTTGATAAAGCTAAAGTTGATGCTATTGAAAAGATGCCATGTCCCAAGGACATCAAAGGTATAAGAAGTTTCCTTGGTCATGCCGGTTTTTATAGGAGGTTCATTAAGGACTTCTCAAAAATTTCTCGGCCTCTGACTAATCTATTACAAAAAGATATACCATTTGTCTTTGATGATGATTGTGTAGAAGCATTTGAAATACTTAAGAAAGCATTAATTTCTCCACCTATTATTCAGCCACCTGATTGGAATTTACCCTTTGAAATTATGTGTGATGCTAGTTATTATGCTGTAGGTGCTATTTTAGGGCAAAGAGTTGATAAGAAATTAAATGTTATTCAATATGCTAGTAAAACTCTAGACAGTGCTCAGAGAAATTATGCTACTACTGAAAAAGAATTCTTAGCAGTTGTATTTGCTTGTGATAAATTCAGACCTTATATTGTTGATTCTAAAGTAACTATTCACACAGATCATGCTACTATTAAATATCTTATGGAAAAGAAAGATGCTAAACCTAAACTTATTAGATGGGTTCTCTTGCTACAAGAATTTGATTTACATATTATTGATAGAAAGGGAGCTGAGAACCCCGTTGCAGACAACTTGTCTAGGTTAGAAAATGTTCTTGATGACCCAATACCTATTGATGATAGCTTTCCTGATGAACAATTAAATGTCATAAATGCTTCTCGTACTGCTCCATGGTATGCTGATTATGCTAATTAAATTGTTGCTAAATTTTACCACCTAGTTTCACATACCAGCAAAAGAAAAAGTTTTTCTATGATTTAAGACATTACTTTTGGGATGACCCACATCTTTATAAAGAAGGAGTAGATTGTGTTATTAGACGTTGTGTACCTGAGCATGAACAGGAACAGATCCTACGCAAGTGTCACTCCGAGGCTTATGGAGGACACCACGCTGGAGATAGAACTGCACATAAGGTATTGCAATCCGGTTTTTATTGGCCTACTCTCTTCAAGGATGCCCGTAAGTTCGTCTTATCTTGTGATGAATGTCAAAGAATTGGTAATATTAGTAGACGTCAAGAAATGCCTATGAATTATTCACTTGTTATTGAACCATTTGATGTTTCAGGCTTTGATTATATGGGGCCGTTTCCTGCCTCTAATGGGTATACACATATTCTAGTTGCTGTTGATTACGTTACTAAGTGGGTAGAAGCTATTCCATCTAGTAGTGCTGATCATAATACCTCTATTAAGATGCTTAAAGAAGTTATTTTTCCGAAGTTTGGAGTCCCTAGATATTTAATGACTGATGGTGGTTCACATTTTATTCATGGTGTTTTTGGTAAAATGCTTGCTAAGTATGATGTTAATCATAGAATTGCATCTCCATATCACCCACAGTCTAGTGGTCAAGTAGAATTGAGTAACTGAGAACTCAAATTAATTTTGCAAAATACTGTTAATAGATCTAGAAAGAATTGCTCCAAGAAACTTGATGACGCATTATGGGCATATAGAACTGCATATAAAAATCCTATGGGTATGTCTCCGTATAAAATGGTTTATGGAAAAGCATGTCATCTGCCTCTTGAACTAGAACATAAGGCATACTGGGCCATTAAAGAACTCAATTATGATTTCAAACTTGCCGGTGAGAAGAGGTTATTTGACATTAGCTCACTTGATGAATGGAGAACCCAAGCCTATGATAATGCCAAATTGTTTAAAGAAAAAGTTAAAAGATGGCATGACAAAAGAATACAGAAGCGTGAGTTTAATGTAGGTGATTATGTATTGCTATACAACTCTCGTTTAAGATTTTTTGCAGGAAAACTTCTCTCTAAATGGGAAGGCCCTTATGTTATCGAGGAGGTCTATCGTTCCGGTGCCATAAAAATCACTAACTTCGAAGGCACACATCCAAAGCTGGTGAATGGTCAAAGAATCAAACATTATATCTCAGGTAATCCTATAAATGTTGAAACTAATGTTATTGAAACCGTAACCCCGGAGGAATACATAAGGGACATTTTCCAGAACGTTTTAGACTCCGAAAAGGAATAGGTATGTGGTACGGTAAGTAAACCGACTCCAAAACAGTTCCAATGGCTCTTTTCTCCGTTTTGGAATATTTAGAAAAATAAAAAATAAGAAGCAGTCCGGGAAGGACACGAGGCCTCCACGAGGGTGGAGGGTGCGCCCTACCCCCTGGGCGCGCCCCCTGCCTCGTGGGCACCTCATGTGCTCTCTGGACTCCGTTTTCTTGCACGATACGTATTTTGGTCGGTAAAAATTCATTATATAATCTCCCGAAGGTTTTGACCACTGTATCCTGCAATTATCCTCTGTTTGTGTTTTGAGCTGTTTTCTGTCAGGGTTGTCAAGGCCAGGCATCATGTCATCCCCCTCCTCCAACAATGGTGACAACGATGCTTGGCTAATGAAGATATAGCTGAAGAGGGAAGAACCCATGGAGATCAACAAGGATGAAGGGGTCAAGAAGGCCACGGAAGACCAAGTTCCGGTAGCAGAAGACATCGTTCAACTTGATCACAATCATCTTACCCCAACTGAGATCGAAGCTTTCAAGTTGATTGAGTTAGCTCGTATACAAAATATGTATCTCACACGTGAAAATAGTTTGTTGAAGGAGCATATCGTGGCACTCAAGGTCATTATCCGCAAGTTGGAGGATCTCTTACGCTCGATGTGCGACTACCCATCATCACCACCATCTTCTTCACCAGCAAGGGAGGCATAATCATATGGGTATGGGCACTCCCCTTGGCAATTGCCAAGTTTGGGGGAGGTGCCCTGGTGTTGTATCACCATGACATCTCTATCGTTACCATTTTTCTTAGTTCAATCCTTTTAGTAATATCTTGATCTAGTAGAATAAAGTTTTTAGTATGATCTAGTTTTGAGTTTCGCCTTATGATCCCTCTATGTAATCGAGTCCGTGAGCTATATAATAAAGATTAGTTTTGAGTCAAGGGCTTGATTATTTTGTCATGATCTTGAGGGAATAAAAGAAAAGAAAAAGAATAAAAAGAAATAAAGAGATCATATTGATCTTATGGAGAGTAATTACTTCACATAGAAAGAGTATGATGATTAAAAGTTGTTGAGAGTTGACAAACATAGCTTTGGTCATCGTTGCAATTAATAGGAAGTAATAAAGAAAGAGAGGTTTCACATATAAATATACTATCTTGGACATCTTTTATGATTGTGAGCACTCATTAAAGTATGACATGCTAAAGAGTTGATGTTGGACAAGGAAGAAAACATAATGGGTTATGTTTTCTTATATCTGAAATAAAGTATATTGTCACGGATCATCCAACATGTTGAGCTTGCCTTTCTCCCTCATGCTAGCCAAATTATTTGCACCAAGTAGAGATACTACTTGTGCTTCCAAATATCCTTAAACCCAGTTTTGCCATGAGAGTCCACCATATCTACCTATGGATTGAGTAAGATCCTTCAAGTAAGTTATCATCGGTGCAAGCAATAAAAATTGCTCTCTCAATATGTATGATTGATTAGTGTGGAGGAAATAAGCTTTACACGATCTTGTGTGGAAGAAATAAAAGCGACGGACTGCATAATAAAGGTCTATATCACAAGTGGCAATATAAAGTGACGTTCTTTCGCATTAAGATTTTGTGCATCCAACCCTGAAAGCGCATGACAACCTCTGCTTCCCTCTGCGAAGGGCCTATCTTTTACTTTTATCTCCGACCTTATGCAAGAGTCATGGTGATTTTCACCTTTCCTTTTTACATTTTATCCTTTGGCAAGCATAGTGTGTTGGAAAGATCCTGATATATATATCCAATTGGATGTAGGTTAGCATGAACTATTATTATTGACATTACCCCTGAGGTAAGAGGTTGGGAGGCAAAACTATAAGCCCCTATCTTTCTCTGTGTCTGATTAAAACTCCGTAACCATAAGTATTGCGTGAGTGTTAGCAATTGTGAAAGACTAAATGATAGTTGAGTATGTGGACTTGCTGAAAAGCTTTGACATAGACTCTTTCCAATGTTATGATAAATTGCAATTGCTTCAATGACTGAGATTATAGTTTTTTAGTTTTCAATAAAGTTTCTGATTCATACTTTGCATTGTGAATAGATTATTACTTGAGCATAAGAAACTGTTGGGAACGTTGCAGAAAATAAATTTTTTCTACGCTTCACCAAGATCAATCTGTCGGTGTACAAAAAGGGGGGCACGCTTTTTGTACCCCTATAACTGTGCACGGGCAGTCTGAGCCACGGGCGCCGCCACGCTGAGCACGGCAAGGGAGGTAAGCCAAGGTAAGGCCAAAGCTAAGGAGAAGCAGAACAACGCCAAGACCAAGACCACAAAGAGCGAAGGGGACGAAGTAGGCCCCCCCCGGCAAGATCCTTGCCGGAGGGCGGGTTTTGCAAACCCGGCAAGACCCTTGCCGAGGCAGCTCACCCACACCTACGGAGCGGGTCACCCTTGAGTCCACTGCCCCCATGGGGCAAGGATTCGGGAGGCATCCCCGTGGTGGAATGCAGATCTTTGTGAAGACATTCAAGATCAGATGCACACTTTATAAGACAATGCTCCTTGGTGGGATCCCAGCCAAGGAGGACCACAAGGCCCCCGGCAAGAGCCTTGCCGGGGATGACAGCAGGCGCCATGGCAAGACCCTTGCCGGGACCCCGGCAAGACCATTGTCGGGGCCGCAGCAAGGCCCTTGCCACGAACACCCATGGGGCCACCACCAGGCCCGCGCTAGTCGCGCCTCCGCCACCGCTCGCATGCAGCTGCCAACCCAACCAGCTGGGCAGGCACCTGCGTGGCGGCATGCAAATCCTCGTGGAGACCCACCGCTGTGCCACTTCAGCTGCTTGCCCGCCTACATGGCGTCTTGAGCACTGCTGGCCAGGGCGCATGTCGATGCAAGAGGGAGCGGCAACGAACAAGACGGGGCGCCCCCTCGCCCCCGATAAAGCAAGGACATCTAAGCAAGGCGCATTAAATGCGCCTTGTCATGTAATGCGATGGATAACCTCGCGTCACTGTTGGGGAACGTAGCATAAATTCAAAATTTTCCTACGTGTCACCAAGATCTATATATGGAGAAACCAGCAACGAGGGGAAGAAGAGTGCATCTACATACCCTTGTAGATCGCTAAGCGGAAGCGTTCAAGTGAACGGGGTTGATGGAGTCGTACTCGCCGTGATCCAAATCACCGATGATCCTAGTGCCGAATGGACGGCACCTCCGCGTTCAACACACGTACAGCCCGGTGACGTCTCCCATGCCTTGATCCAGCAAGGAGAGAGGGAGAGGTTGAGGAAGACTCCATTCAGCAACAGCACAACGGCGTGGTGATGATGGAGGAGCGTGGTACTCCAGCAGGGCTTCGCCAAGCACGTGACGGAGGAGGAGAGGTGTTGGGGAGGGGAGGGGCTGCGCCTTGGATCAGGTATGAAGTCCTCCATCTCCCCCACTATATATAGGAGGGCCAAGGGGGGGCGCCAGCCCTAGGAGATCCAATCTCCTAGGGGGGCGCCGGCCAAGGGAGGTTTCCCTCCCCCCCAAGGCACCTAGTGGGTGCCTTCCCCTTGTGGGACTCTCCCTTTAGGGTTTCCCCCACACTAGGCGCATGGGTCCTAGGGGAAAGTGGCGCCCCAGCCCACTTTGGGCTGGATCCCTTCCCACTTCAGCCCATGGGACCCTCCGGGATAGGTGGCCCCACCCGGTGGGCCCCCGGGACCCTTCAGGTGGTCCCGGTACAATACCGATGACCCCGAAACTTGTCCCGATGGCCGAAATAGGACTTCCTATATATAAATCTTTACCTCCAGACCATTCCGGAACTCCTCGTGACGTCCGGGATCTCATCCGGGACTCCGAACAACATTCGGTAACCACATACAAACTTCCTTTATAACCCTAGCGTCATCGAACCTTAAGTGTGTAGACCCTATGGGTTCGGGAACCATGCAGACATGATCGAGACGTTCTCCAGTCAATAACCAACAGCGGGATCTGGATACCCATGTTGGTTCCCACATGTTCCACGATGATCTCATCGGATGAACCACGATGTCAAGGACTTAATCAATCCCGTATACAATTCCCTTTGTCTATCGGTACGATACTTGCCCGAGATTCGATCGTCGGTATCCCGATACCTTGCTCAATCTCGTTACCGGCAAGTCTCTTTTACTCGTTCCGCAACACATCATCCCGTGATCAACTCCTTGATCACATTGTGCACATTATGATGATGTCCTACCGAGTGGGCCCAGAGATACCTCTCCGTCACACGGAGTGACAAATCCCAGTCTCGATTCGTGCCAACCCAACAGACACTTTCGGAGATACCTGTAGTGTACCTTTATAGCCACCCAGTTACGTTGTGACTTTTGGCACACCCAAAGCACTCCTACGGTATCCGGGAGTTGCACAATCTCATGGTCTAAGGAAACGATACTTGACATTAGAAAAGCTTTAGCATATGAACTACATGATCTTGTGCTAGGCTTAGGATTGGGTCTTGTCCATCACATCATTCTCCTAATGATGTGATCCCATTATCAACGACATCCAATGTCCATGGTCAGGAAACCGTAACCATCTATTGATCAACAAGCTAGTCAACTAGAGGCTTACTAGGGACATGGTGTTGTCTATGTATCCACACATGTATCTGAGTTTCCTATCAATACAATTCTAGCATGGATAATAAACGATTATCATGAACAAGGAAATATAATAATAATCAATTTATTATTGCCTCTAGGGCATATTTCCAACAGTCTCCCACTTGCACTAGAGTCAATAATCTAGTTCACATCGATATGTGATTAACACTCAAGGTCACATCCCTATGTGACTAACACCCAAGAGTTCTGGGTTTGATCATGTTATGCTTGTGAGAGATGTTATAGTCAACGGGTCTGAACCTTCCAGATCCGTGTGTGCTTTACAAATATCTATGTCATCTCCTAGATGCAGTTACCACGCTCTATTTGGTGCTATTCCAAATAACTGTTCTACTATACGAATCCAGTTTACTACTTAGAATAATCTGGATTAGTGTCAAAGCTTGCATCGGCGTAACCCTTTACGACGAACTCTTTTACCACCTCCATAATCGAGAAAATTCCTTAGTCCACTAGTTACTAAGGATAACTTTGACCGTTGTCCTGTGATCCATTTCTAGATCACACTTGTACCCCTTGACTGACTCATGGTTTGGCACACTTCAGGTGCGGTACATAACATAGCATACTTTCGAGCCTACGACTAAAGCATAGGGGACGACCTTCGTCCTTTCTATTCTGCCGTGGTCATGTCTTCAGTCTTGCTCAATACTCAGACCTTGTAACACAGCCGAGAACTCCTTCTTTGCTGATCTATTTTGAACTCCTTCAAAACCTTGTCATGGTATGTGTTTGTTTGAAAAGTACCATTAAACGTCTTGATCTATCCTTATAGATCTTGATGCTCAATGTTTAAGTAGCCTTATCCAGGTTTTCCATTGAAAAACACTTTTTCAAATAACCCTATATGCTTTCCAGAAATTCTACATCATTTCTGATCAACAATATGTCAACAACATATACTCATCAGAAATTCTATAGTGCTCCCACTCACTTCTTTGGAAATACAAGTTTCTCATAA
The DNA here is from genome assembly GCA_032464435.1 of Aegilops umbellulata. NCBI lineage: Eukaryota > Viridiplantae > Streptophyta > Magnoliopsida > Poales > Poaceae > Aegilops > Aegilops umbellulata. Next base: position 341,035,487 of record CP136059.1, read on the forward strand.
ACTTTGTATAAACCTAAAATCTTTGATCAACTCATCAAAGTGTACATTCCAACTCTGAGATGCTTACTCCAGTCCTTAGAAGGATTGCTAGAGCTTTGCATACTTGTTAGCATCTTTCAGGATTGACAAAAATCTTCTGGTTGTATCACATACAACCTTTCCTCAAAAAATCATCGAGGAAACAATATTTTGACATCCCATCTGCAAGATTTCATAAATAATGCAGTACCTGCTAATTCCAACAGACTCTTAGCATCGCTACGAGTGAGAAAGTCTCATCGTAGTCAACTCCTTGAACTTGTCTGAAAACACCTTAACGACAAGTCGAGCTTTCTCAATGGTGACACTTACCATCATTGTCTGTCTTCCTTTTAAAATCCATATGTACCCAACAGCCTTACGACTATCAAGTAGTTCTTTCAAAGTCTACACTTTGTTTTCATACATGGATCCTCTCTCGGATTTTATGGCCTCGAGCCATTTTCGGAATCCGGGCCCACCATCGCTTCTCCATAGCTCGTAGGTTCATTGTTGTCTAGCAACATGACTTCCAAGACAGGATTACTGTACCATTCTGAAGCAGTACGCATCCTTGTCACCCTACAAGGTATGGTAGTGACTTGATCCGAAACTCTATGATCATTATCATAAGCTTCTACTTCAATTGGTGTAGGTGCCACAGGAACAACTTCCTGTGCCCTGCTACACACTAGTTGAAGTAACGGTTCAATAACCTCATCAAGTCTCCACCATCCTCCCACTCAATTCTCGAGACAAACCTTTCCTCGAGAAAGGACCCGATTCAAGAAACAATCCTTATTGTTTTCGGATCTGAATTAGGAGGTATACCCAACTGTTTTGGGTATCCTATGAAGATGCATTTATCCGCTTTGGGTTCGAGCTTATCATCCTGAAACTTTTTCATATAAGCGTCGCAGCCCCAAACTTTTAAAAAATGACAGCTTAGGTTTCTCTAAACCATAGTTCATACGATGTCATCTCATCGGAATTACGTGGTACCCTATTTAAAGTGAGTGCGGTTGTCTCCAATGCCTAACCCATGAACGATAGTGGTAATTCGATAAGAGACATCATGGTATGCACCATATCCAATAGGGTGCAGTTATGATGTTCGCACACACCATCACACTATGGTGTTCCTGACGGTATTAGTCGTGAAACAATTTCCACGATGTCTTAATTGTGTACCAAACTCGCAACTCAGATATTCATCTCTATGATCATATCATAGATATTTTATCCTCTTGTCACGACGATATTCAACTTCATTCTGAAATTACTTGAACCATTCAATAATTCAGACTTGTGTTTCATCAAGTAAATATGCTCAGTATCTACTCAAATCATCTGTGAAGTAAGAGCATAACGATATCCACTGCGTGCCTCAGCACTCATTGGACTGCACACATCAAAATGTGTTACTTCCAACAAGTTGCTTTCTTGTTCCATTTTACTGAAACCAAAGCTTTCAGTCATCTTGCCCATGTGGTATGATTTGCATGTCTCAAGTGATTCAAAATCAAGTGAGTCCAAATGGTCCATCTGCATGGAGTTTCTTCATGCGTATATACCAATAAACATGGTTCACATTACTCAATCCTTTTTAAAAAATGAGTGAGTCCAAAGATCCATCAACATGGAGCTTCTTCATGCGTTTTATACCAATATGACTTACATGGCAGTGCCACAAGTAGGTGGTACTATCATTACTATCTTATATCTTTTGGTATGAACATGTGTATCACTATGATCGAGATTCAATAAACCATTCATTTTAGGTGCAAGACCATTGAAGGTATTATTAAAATAAATAGAGTAACCATTATTCTCCTTAAATGAATAACCGTATTGCGATAGACATAATCCAATCATGTCTATGCTCAACGCAAACACCAAATAACAATTATTTAGGTTTAACACCAATCTCGATGGTAGAGGGAGCGTGCGATGCTTGATCATATCAACCTTGGAAGCACTTCCAACACATCTCGTCAGCTCACCTTTAGCTAGTCTCCGTTTATTCCGTAGCTTTTATTTCGAGTTACTAACACTTAGCAACCGAACCAGTATCTAATACCCTGATGCTACTAGGAGTACTAGTAAAGTACACATTCACATAATGTATATCCAATATACTTCTATTGACAGCCTTCTCATCTACCAAGTATCTAGGGTAATTCTGCTCCAGTGGTTGTTCCCCTTATTACAGAAGCACTCAGTCTCGGGTTTGGGTTCAACCTTGGGTTTCTCCACTAGAGCAGCAGCTGATTAGCTGTTTCATGAAGTATCCCTTCTTGCCCTTGCCCTTCTTGAAACTAGTGGTTTCACTAACCATCAAAAATTGATGCTCCTTCTTGATTTCTACTTTCGCGGTGTCAAACATCGCAAATATTTCAGGGATCATCATATCTATCCTTGATATGTTATAGTTCATCACAAAGCTCTAGCAGCTTGGTGGCAATGACTTTGGAGAAACATCACTATCTTATCTGGAAGATCAACTCCCACTCGATTGAAGTGATTGTTGTACTCAGACAATTTGAGCACAAGCTCAACGATTGAGCTTTTCTCCCTTAGTTTGCAGGCTAAGAAAATCGTCGGAGGTCTTATACCTCTTGACGTGGGCACGAACCTGAAATCCCAATTGCAGCCCTCGAAACATCTCATATGTTCCGCGACATTTCAAAAATGTCTTCGGTGCCTCAATTCTAAACCATTTATCATTACCGAACTATCATGTAGTCATCAAAACGTCTATGTCAGATGTTCGCAACATCCACAGACCACGTTCGAGGTCTAGCACACCGAGCGGTGCATTAAGGACACAAGCCTTCTATTGTCCGCATAATTGCTACTATCAACTTTCAACTATATTTTCTCTAGGAACATATCTAAAACAGTAGAACTAAAGCGCGAGCTTACGACATAATTTGCAAAGATCTTTTGACTATGTTCAGGATAATTAAGTTCATCTTATGAACTCCCACTCAGATAGACATCCCTCTAGTCATCTAAGTGATTACATGATCCGAGTCAACTAGGCCGTGTCCGATCATCACGTGAGACGGACTAGTCATCATCGGTGAACATCTTCATGTTGATCGTATCTACCATACGACTCATGCTCGACCTTTCGGTCTCTTGTGTTCCGAGGCCATGTCTGTACATGCTAGGCTCGTCAAGTCAACCTAAGTGTTTCACGTGTGTAAATCTGGCTTACACCCGTTGTATGTGAACGTGAGAATCTATCACACCCGATCATCACGTGGTGCTTCGAAACGACGAACTTTAGCAACGGTGCTTCAATCTCGTTACTGGAAAGTCTCTTTTACTCGTTCCTCAACACATCATCCCGTGATCAACTCCTTGATCACATTGTGCACATTATGATGATGTCCTACCGAGTGGGCCCAGAGATACCTCTCCGTCACACGGAGTGACAAATCCCAGTCTCGATTCGTGCCAACCCAACAGACACTTTCGGAGATACCTGTAGTGTACCTTTATAGCCACCCAGTTACGTTGTGACTTTTGGCACACCCAAAGCACTCCTACGGTATCCGGGAGTTGCACAATCTCATGGTCTAAGGAAACGATACTTGACATTAGAAAAGCTTTAGCATACGAACTACATGATCTTGTGCTAGGCTTAGGATTGGGTCTTGTCCATCACATCATTCTCCTAATGATGTGATCCCGTTATCAACGACATCCAATGTCCATGGTCAGGAAACCGTAACCATCTATTGATCAACGAGCTAGTCAACTAGAGGCTTACTAGGGACATGGTGTTGTCTATGTATCCACACATGTATCTGAGTTTCCTATCAATACAATTCTAGCATGGATAATAAACGATTATCATGAACAAGGAAATATAATAATAATCAATTTATTATTGCCTCTAGGGCATATTTCCAACAGTCACTGTACCCTTTCCACCTATTGTGTGCCACTGTGGCAACCCCTTTCTCTATAAAAGGAGGCCCCAGGCGACCAGGAGGAGGATTCGGCTTTTTGGAGCCCAAGACACCCCATAGCTAGCTTGAGAACACAGATATACAATCCACCAAAGCAGGAGTAGGGTTTTACGCATCCCTGCAGCCCGAACCTGGGTAAAGGAACCGCGTGCTATCTGTTTGATCCGCTCTTTTCACAACCCCGCGCCCTGCAACTGCAGTAGGGATTCTTGTGATCCCATAGGTGTCGTTTCCACCGACATCTTTGGCGCGCCAGGTAGGGGGCGCAGCTGTGAGAATCGGATTTAGCAGTTAGTTCGACGCTTCTTCATCGTCATGGCGCCCAAGAAGAAGACGACGGTGGCGGTTGGCCCCTCGGAAGCCGGGCATCCCGTCCCGACGCGGGCGAGCAGGGGACTGGTCGCAGAAAGGACCCGGGGCGCTGTTTGCGAACACCAACACCGTCCCGGCAGCTGGAGTTTGGGAGGCGGTGATGTTCGTGCGCCTGGTAACGGGACGCACGCCGCCAAATCCAAAGACGGAGCCAGGCCCTCCGCAGGTGGCGCGGGGCCTTCCATGGTCGCTGCTGCCCCGCCCGCTGGCGGCGTGAGGGCCTCCAAGACTCCCACTCCGGCGCCGACGGCGCGCTCCTCTCAAGCGGCGCGCGACGAGCGGCGTGATCACCCTGAAGACCCCGGACATCGCCGCGGGAAAAGCCTCGAGCGCCACTCCCGGGTGTAGAAGACCTGCCCGCTCGCGGAGGCGCTGGTGAAGATGGCGTGCGACCGCGCGGTCATGGTAGAGCTCCTTCTGACATGGTCAGAAGTCGAAGCGTGTCGCGATCCGTGCAGGTTTCGCTGCCACCGACGCCAGCAGAAGCCCTGGCGCGCGCAGTTGCTCCTCGACTTTCCTCCCACTACGAGGAAACTCAACGAATGGAGAGCCACCATCCGAAGTCTTGTTGCGGTGGCCAACAAAGACGAACCGTGTCCGGCGGGGCCCCCGGGTCGACGCTCCGACGGAGTCCCGTGTACCAGTGGAAGGAAAGCTAGCGGTGCCCCGACCACGGTGCACTCGCCTCCTCCTCGCCCGGTGCCGCGGACGCCTGCCGTTCGCGACGTTACGGGCGACGAAATCTCCATAGCGTCGTCCGACCCACGGACGCACAGTGACCAGCGCCAGGTCCTTCGAGATCGGGAACATGAAGACGCTCGAACCACTATCGAGCGCCGGCGCGGAGCGCGCCACCAGTTGTCGGCGTTCTGGGAACAGGGGTCCCCAGACTTGCCTGCCTGCGGCCTGCGGCGTGGCTCGAGTGGGGGACCAACGTGGCCCATCTTCATCAACACAAGGCTCAAGACCCTCGCGAGGGGCCAAGCCTCGCGAGGCGGACGACACGCCGCTTCCTCCAGCACGGCCTCCTTAGGCTGGCTCGCAAGGAGGCGGAGAGATCAAGGTGGGGTACCTCACGAGGTGCCCATGACGCAAGCCATGACGCCCACGGGTGCCAGGCGGGCGCCAGCCCGCGCAGTGTCCTCACTTTCCCCTTTGGTGCAAAGGGGGCAAGCGCAGGCGAGAGGATCAAGCAAAGGCACCCATTTTGGTGCAACGAGACCAAGACCAACTCCGCGACAAGGAGGAAGTCACTGTGGAGCCGAAGCCGGTGTCATCACCAGAGCCTTTGGCAGGCGAGGACCAACTTTAGTCAGGATAAGTGTACCCGATGTTCCCCTTCAAATTGGCCAATTGTTGGCGCCCTTCCCGCTCAATATTTGGGAAGAGGCCCAGGGCCTTTGCCTATAAATAGGGCCAGCCACCCCCAGGGTAGAGGCATCTAGGATCGATCGATCGAGATCTGGAGAGAATAGAGCTAGAACAGAATTCGGCATCTAGAGAGAGAGAAAGAGAAGGGCGATCGAACTCCCCCTAGCAGTTCATCACCTAGCCAAGAATAGGCCCTCGCGAGGTCGTTCCCCCTTGTACTGTTCTTCCTCATCAGCCCAACAGGCAATCCACCCACGACACTGGAGTAGGGTATTACACCACAATGGTGGCCCGAACCAGTATAAACCCCGTGTCTCGTGTGTTGTTCTTGCAGTAGTTTAGATCCTTACGAGACGGAGAGGTAGAGGGCTCGATCTCCGCGCGCACCCCAGAGTTTGAACCATAAGGGTCTGCCGGAACCCTGAATCCGACATTTGGCGCGCCAGGTAGGGGTGCGCCGGAATCTGCCTTCCCATTGCTCCCTCTCCCGTTACGTCGTCGTCATCATGTCCGGCGACCAGGCGGTCAACCAAGGCCCATGGGCGGCGTGGCCCATCCAACGGAGCCTCCCGCTCTGGGCGACCCCGCGCCACAGGCAGCTCGCGGTCCGCAGGGCGCTGCAGGCCGCGGGCGACGCGGGCAAGCTTCTGCGACCCTCACACCGCGACAGGCGCGGTCGGCGGCGAGGGCCTCCAACCACGCCGCGGCTACGACACCGTACACCCGCCGACAACAGGCAAACTCAAGGGCCGTGCTCACGGTAGCACGGGAGCTGTTGCAGTGCAGGCTACTGGAAGGCGGCCGCGACGTGCTGCTGGAGCGAGTCGCCGAGCTCCTGGGCTTCGCCGCTTAGGGGGCTCACCCCTTCTGCGCCCAGCTTCCGCCTCAAGTTCAGGGCGGCGCACGAGGGGGCCCCGCGCACCCGCGCGGGACTCAAGACTACCCCAACACCGGCGAATCTGCCGGCACCAGACTGGGGGTGGCGCTACCCCCGCCCCCGACGCGTGAAGGAGAGGGGCTCAGTGCGGCCCACGGCGCCAGCGGCCAACCGCGCTACCACCTCACGGTGGGCATGACAAGCAACGCCGCATGGCGCATGGAGCACTACAACGCGACATTCGGGGTGGCGGCGCCAGAGGAGTACGTGCCCCACATGATGGACCAAGGACACGCTCACGAGGGCGAATAGGGCTCACTCTTCAGCCCCAGCTGGGAGGACGAGACGCCAGAGGCCGAGCCCCTCCAGGAACCCCGGGACGGCTCCGTCGGTCACACTGGAGGCAACGACTATCGGGTACCACTAATTCCTGAAGAGCAGGCATACGCTAATCATGGGTCACAGGAGATGCAGGTCGCCGCGACAAGCAGCTGCCCCGCCCCTCCGGTCTCCTACCCCTCGGGAGGAGGACGCAGGGGGCTGCAGGAAAGGGGCAGAGATCCTACCTCATCACCGCGGCGTTCGGAGCAAGGCGTTCTTAGAAGATAGGCCCTCCGCTGGGGAGGCGCCCGAGGGCCTGCCCCTGGCGGAGGACCCGTGGTCGTCGGGGGAACCGCTGGCGACCGCTCTACCCCACCGGCGGCGTCCTGGTTTCCGGTCGTCGTTGGTGGCACTAGAGTATGGCGCAAGGCGGGGCCCTCGTCTGGCGATATGAAGCAAGGTCGGTTCCTAAGAAGAAGGCCCAGTGCCTGTGAAGCTCGCCGCCCCGTGACACTCTCACGTAATAATCAGTGGGGTTGTACACGCCCCGGAGTCTCAGGGGTGCCGGCCTCAGGCCCCGGGGCTCCCTCCCACGCCGAGTGGACAGCACTTAGCTCCGCGTTGGTGAGAAGACGTCGAAGACTAGATTAGGTGCCGGACGCGGCCTTTTTGTTTGCTTTCATTGCTTTCTTCCGTTGGTTGTAACCTTTTTCCCCCGCTGGATTTACGTTGAATTCGAATCTGAGCTTTGCATGCGTTTGGGGAAGGGGTGCTTGGTCTTGTTTGAATCGTTTCCCGCGTTCTGGTCACCATCTCATCACAGCTGCCTCCCCTCGCGAGCGCCTCGCGGGCCGGGCCAGGCCTAGCTTAAGCACGACCCAGATTGCCGCTGCCGCTCCCTCGCGAGGTGACCATTGGTGCCTGCGGAGATCATTTTCTCATGAAGGCCCGGAGCCTGTGAAGAAGGCGAATGCCTGTGAAGCCATCCCTCTCGGGAGAAGGCCCAGATCCTGTGAAGAAGGCGAATGCCTGTGAAGCCATCCCTCTCGGGAGAAGGACCAGAGCCTGTGAAGAAGGCGAACACCTGTGAAGCTATCCCTCTTGGGAGAAGGCCCAGAGCCTGCGAAGAAGGCGAACGCCTGTGAAGTCATCCCTCTCGGGAGAAGGCCCAGAGCCTGTGAAGAAGGCGAACGCCTGTGAAGCTATCCCTCTCGGGAGAAGGCCCAGAGCCCGTGAAGAGGGAAAATGCCTGTGAAGACGTCTCGCTCGAGGAAAAGGCCCGGAGCCTGTGAAGAGGGCGGACGCCTGTGAAGACGTCTCGCTCGAGGAAAAGGCCCGGAGCCTGTGAAGAGGGCGAGCGCCTGTGAAGACGTCTCGTTCGAGAAAAGGCCCAGAGCCTGCAAGGACGGCCCACGCCTGTGGGGTTTCCTGTCAGTAACGACCCCGCCTCCCGGGGTTTCAACTACCCAGCACCCGGGGCGTGACGCCCTCAAGAAGGCAGCTCCGGAGCCAGCAAGGGACAAGGGCGAACCAGCCTACCGTCGGACACGCATACGATTTAATCACTGCAGATACATTAGATACAAGTTCATACATGAGGGGCTCCCCCTCCCAAAATGCTCTCACAACCGTCGGGCCAAACGCCTGAGTTCTATCTATGCAGGGTAAAAAGGCGAGGATAGCACATGGTCAATCTGACAAATCCCCCAACGCATCCTCGGAGGCGCCTCCCGAGCTGTCGCTGGCGTCGCTGAACTCACCTTCGTTGTTTGCGCCCCCGTGAGCGGCATTGGGGTCTTCCACCACTCCACCTCCGTCGGTGCCCACGTTGACGTCGTCATCATCCGAAGTGAAGGCCCGGACGAGAGCATCTACGCTGCTCTCCACCCATTCAGCCAGGTCGCCTCGAACAGCTTGGGGAACTGGGGCGATGGCGGCGTCGAAGTCGAAGTGGGGATCCATGTTTCGAAGATGGCTGAAGACGCGGCAGAAGGCGCGCCTGGGCAGGGCGCGGCTCCTCTCCTCCACCAACCTATCGGCTCTGGCGGATTGTACCTCCAACTGTGTCACCACGGTGGTGAAGAACTGCAGGTTGCCGGCGTAGTTAATCGTGTGCGGCTCGCCCACGGCAGCCTCACAGATGTTGCCCAGGGCAATGTTGGCCCTATCCCGGAGCTTGGTGAGCATGGGGCCGTGCTGGTGCTCCAGGACTTGCCGCTGGCGTATCTCGTCGGCATTCTGACGCTCGACGGCCACGGCCTCTTCCACACGCTGGCGTAGGCGGAGCACCTCGGCCTGGGAGGAGGCCAGCTCTTTCTGCGCTGCTTCAAGGGCGACCCGGAAGGCGTCCGCTCGTCGCGTCGCCTCATCCCGCTGGGCCCTCAAGGCGGCGGTTCTACCCTCAGCTTCGACTCAAATCATCCCCAGCTTCCCCACGAACTCACGCTCGAGGCCTTGGCGTGCTGTCGCCACCCGACGGCAAACCTCCTCCAGGACGTGCGTTTCTCGCGCGGCGACATCGTTTTCCGCCTGCGTCACCAGGCGCTCCCTCGTCTCCAGCTGCTCGAGCTCGCGAGCGCGTTCGGCGGCCTCCAGCACCAACGCTTCCTCGCGCTTCCGAAGCTCAGCCGGGTCGCCAGAAACCACCTCCATCGATGCAAGGGCTGCCTCGCGCAGCTCCGCTTGCTCCTCCAACGAGCGACACCAGGCCAAGAGCTCCCGAGCCTGTTCTTCTGCTGCTCCTCGCCGTCGGTTTGCTCCTCGGGCCTCCTCAACGGCCTGAGACCGAGCCGCCAGAGAGGCCTCCAGCGACGCCTTCGCCTCTTCGTCATCAAGGACGCGCTGACGATGCGCGAGGGCAGCGGCTACCTCCAGTTCGCGCCGCTCGATAGCCAGGCGCAAGCCCTCAGCTTCCAGGCGCGCGTCTTCCTCAGTAAGCTCCTGCCCAAGCAGGTCTACGGCGCCACTCGCCCTCCGAAGGAATTCGTGGCGACGGGCGCGGCGCTCCCGAGCACGCTCAAGCACGTCTGTCGTGCCATCATCCGCCCCAAGCAGGCGTCGAGAACCTCGGATCATCGCTCCGGCCCCGGGCAGGGGGCCGGGGGCTGGCGCCTTCCCGACGGACGGCAGCGCCGCATCAGAACCCCGACTTGAGTCCAACCTGACCTCAAGGGAAGGGCCCCGGAGGTTCCTCAGTCGGTCGCAGTCCGCGACCAAACGGGGAGCCCACGACAGGCTGCCTATGTCGAGGGAAGGCCCGCAGAAGGAGATCGCAGGGGCGGGAGAGTCGCCGCGCTACGCGGCATTCCGCGCCGTCACATGCCCAAACCACAAGGGCAGTGCCGCTCGAGACACCCAGGGGTGGTGGAGGAGACGGAGTCAAGGAGGGCGTCGGTCCGACGACTTCATCGAGCTCAGTAGGCAGAGCCCTGCAGGGCAAGGATCAGCGGATGCGGCAAGCAGGACAAGGAACAGAAAAGGAGAAGACTTACTCATCGACAGTGAAGTACTTCCGGTGCTTCAGCAAGCGGCAGGGGAAGTCGTCGCCCAAGGCCTCCCTTTTTTCTCCGGAGGGCCTCAAAGTCCACACGGAAACGACCCAGGAGAGATGCATAGGAACCAGCCTGCGAAGAGGACGGAGCGCCAAGGCCACTCGCGTCGAGGGCGCATGCCTGGAATGCGCGGGCAGTTGCCTCGTCAGAGATCCCGGCCGGGGGCTTAGGAGCCTCGGCCTCAAGCACCGGAGGCGGCGGCGCCTCACCCGTGGCCTCAGGAGCGCGGACCTCGTGAGCTGCCCCGTCAAGAGCATCACCAGGTGCGGTCACATCGTCCGCGGCTCCCTCGACCCCCGCTGTCTCCTGCCTCCCTGCGCCACCACTCGAGGAGGATTCACCCAGGCTGACCGGAAGGGAAATCACCACCACAGGGTTCTCACGAGGCCCCTGGAGGCCGACAGGGCGTAGCCCCCACTCGTCGAAAGGGGGCATCTTCCTCACAAAGTCATCCCTATTGTGGCAGAGGTACAGCAAGGCTCCCCCCTGCCGGACACCCCTGGGGTTGGGATCGCCTGTCACGACCAAGAGCACCCTCCTCAGCACCTCGGGCGTCAGGTCTTCTCCCTGAAGCCTCATGCGGTCACCGTGCCCGCTGAAGGCCCGCATTCTACGAGAATGGCGTTGGAGAGGGGCAATGCGGCGCAACAGGAACTCCTTCACCACTTTGGGCGCCGTTACGCCAAGCTTCTTCAAGGACATGAAGCGATGCCAGACGAAGGCGAGCCGGGGACTCACGAGCGTCTCCTGGCCCTAGCCCGAATTAGGCACAGCAGGCGATGTCGGCTTCGCGAGCCGGGGGCTGGGCACCCCGACATCAATGTACAACCACCGCTCGCGAAACTCGGCTTAAGGCGGAGGGAGGTTGAAGTCGATACTAGAGGTTGCGGTCTCGGACGAAGCTACGAAGCTCACGCATGCGGAGCATTGCGTGGGGTCGACAAGATGCAAGGAGAAGAAGTGGCGCAGCCGGGCAACAGAAGGAGGGATGCCCACCATCGCCTCACAAACAAAAGCGAAGACAGAAAGAAGAGCTATGGACTCAGGACCCATATGCATCATGTGGATCTGATAATGATCAAGGACGGCGTTGAAGAAATCGGAGAAGAGAGGCACCAGACCCACCCACAAGGCATCGGCAAAGTAATGGACATCTGTGATTATCCTATCAGTGGGGAGGTGACACGTAGGCCACGCCGTCGTCATCCCGCACTCGTTGAAGGTGGTGGCAAGAGCCAGATTTAGCTTGCCCAGGCACTCCAGGTGGAGTATGATTGAGCGGCCAACGGCAGGCGCCACCGGCGACAGCGGGCGAGATTGAGTCGCGGGCTTCTTCCCCTTCTCTTTCCTTGGAGCCATGGCGGCGGGCGGAAGAGAGGAGATGCGAGATGGGATTGGAAGCGAGGGTCAGAGTTCGGAGGGAGCAAGAGCAGGAGACGGTCAAGCAACAGGGAAAAGGGCGGCTGTGTACAACTGCGGGGCAACCTAGCGCGGCGCAGAATAAGGGAGCGTGGGTAAACAGTGCCGCCCACGTCCAATCAACCGCCACGCGGCGCCCGAGGCCGCAGGCTGTTAGGGCCCGTGGCGCTTCGCCCTTGCCCTTTCGCCTCTCGGCACGGCCAAGTCCGTGCGCGCCTTGGGCCCGGGGGCTACTACTGTCGGCGTTCTGGGAACGGGGGTCCCCAGACTTGCCTGCCTGCGGCCTGCGGCGTGGCTCGAGTGGGGGCCCAACGTGTCCCATCTTCATTAACACAAGGCTCAAGACCCTCGCGAGGGGCCAAGCCTCGTGAGGCGGATGACACGGCGCTTCCTCCAGCACGGCCTCCTTAGGATGGCTCGCGAGTGTCACAACCCTAGTTCTGGTATGCTCAAGGCTAGCTAGTAATGTGTGCATCATGTTTAAATTTCATTTAAATTTGAAATGGGGATTTCTGAAACCCTCAGAATCTTTTCTGGAAATGACCCAAATAAAAATTTCTCCAAAAAGGTCCAAGAAATGTTCATGTCTCTCTCTGAAAATATTGGGCAGAGATAAAAATCAAACCAATATTTTTGGGAGATCATAGGTATTTATTTTGGGCATTTGGAGTTAATGCATAATTATTTGCATTGGATATATAAATGTTATATATTTTTATATGTCCAAAAGTTATGCCAGTAATTGAGGAGCTCTGGAATAATACCATTAGTCCCTACAAAAATTGGCATAATTAAATAAAATGATTTAGTATTATTACTAAATCAAAACAATTGTCAGAAAATAGAAAAGAGAAATAAATGGGAAAACTTACCTGCACTTACCTCCCTGGCCTGGCCCAGTGGCCAACAGGCCGGCCCAGCCGACTGGCCAGCGCCAGTCGTCGTCTCCACCGCGCCAGGAGGACGCCGGGCGCGTGGTCGCCGCACGCCGCGCGCATGCGCGCCACGGCAGCTGCCTGCCTGCCCCTCCCCTCCTCGCTCTGGCCTTCGGACGACGCCACGCGCTGCCCCGACCCCCTCTCCCTCTCTCTCACTCTCCCTCCTCCCTGGATGTCGCCCTCTCCCGCGAACGCCGAGCGCCACCGTCGCCGCTGCTCGCCGTAGCTGTAGCCACCGCCTCCCCCTCGACCTCTCTCTGCGCCCGAGAGCTCCGCCACGACCCCCTCGTCCTCTGCGTCAAGCCACAAGACGCCGGACGCCCCGTGGAGTCGCCCCGTCGTCTTCCTCATCGCCGGCCGCCGCAGATCGTCCCCGCCGCACGTCGCCGTCTGGCTGTCCCCGAGCTCGCCGTCGACGCCAACGAGTCCGCTGTGAGCCTCTGCTTCGATTCCCCTCCTCCCCTGCCTTCCCGTGCCCCGCAGCGCTGCGCCCGCTCAAGGCCCGACTCCGGCCGCCGCCCTGAGCTTCGCTCCGGCGAGCTCCAGCGCCCCCGCAGCCTTCCACCTGCCCTGCTGGATGCGGACGACGACGGGCTACGCCCCGGTGGTCTCCGCGCGTCCATTCGCCGCCTGTAGTGCAACTCCGGTGAAGAACCGCCACGGCTCGAGGTCGTCGCCGGCGAAACTCCGGCGAGGCCGACGTGGCGTCATTAGCGCCTAATCCCGCAACCTAAACCCCCCCTAAGCCACTGACCGTGGGCCCCAGGGCCAAGTCAAACCCCGGTCAGCGCGGGTTTGACCGGGTTTAGCCTCTGTGTCACTGACGTGTGGCCCCCACACGTCAGGTTGACTAGTCAGCGTTGTTGACTTGCTGACGCAAGCATGATGCAGTGCTGACGCAATTATTTATTTTCTGGATTTAATTTTAAACAGGAAATTCCAGAAAATGATATAAACTTCTAAAATTCATATCAATTCAACCGTAGCTCAGTTTGAAATAAGTTATATATGAAAAATCATCAGAAAAATGCAAGCTATCCATCTGTACCAGTTTCATGCATGAAAAAACAAGTTAAACCTGCTGTATAGATGAAAACATATGAATGGCATATATAAGAACTTACTTTGGAGTTGCATTTGAACCTTTAGTGCAAATGGACCTCAAACAAATGAATGCTAGTTGCATTAGCTCAAACAGCATCACATCTTCATGCCATGTTCATGCATCATATTGTTGCATATGCTTGTGTATTGATTGTTGGCACCGTTCCTTCTCGATAGGTCCTGCTCCGGAGACCGTTCCAGAGTACCTGTCTGTGAAGCAGTGCCTCCCTTGTTGATCTACCAGGCAAGCAAACCCCCTTGTTCATTTCGATATGATCCCACACTCTCGCTCCTGCTCTCTTTTATTGCATTAGGACAACAACGAATCAACTGCTACTTTATGCTGCGGTAGTTGAACCCATTCCTCTGCATGACCTGTCATTGCCACAGTAATTAGATGAAACCCACTAGCATGTGTAGGAGTTGATTGAGCAATGTTGTGCTTCTACCAGGCCATGCCTGCTATTGCTTAGAGTTGTGTCAGGTCTGATTCATTGGGAATGGATTGGAGTGATATGATATGTTCTGATGCTGAGAGTTAAGTGTGTGAACACGTTTTGGTAAAGGTAGCGGTGAGAGGCCATGTAGGAGTACATGGTGGGTTGTCTCACTGGAACCGTCCTTAAGCACCGAGTTCTGTGTATGTCGTCCAATGACTAGCTACTACCACGCATTGGAATGCTTAAGTGCCCCTCTCGACTTATTAATCACCTCGATCTCTGTCCAGGAGTTGCAACTAGTTTCTGGTGTTTGTAGGTAGTGCTATTTTTCTACCGAGTGGCACCCGGCAGGGTGGGCTTGGGACAGACTAGGCCCACGTGGCCCGGTGTACCGAGTGGCACCCGGTTGGTGGGCTCGGGAACCCTGTACACATCGTTTGGGGCCGTGAGCGACACCCCGGCCGGATCTCCTTGCGGATGGAACCCGAATAGGCGATAAACCTGGACTAGAGTCTTGTGTGGTTAATCAGGTCGTGGCCGACACCCCCGCCAGGCTTCCGCTTGAAGGTTGCCGAGATACATGTCGTGTACATGGTGATAAGTGGTGAGAGCGTGTGTGAAGAAGTACACCCCTGCAGGGTTATCATGATCTATTCGAATAGCCGTGTCCTCGGTTATGGACTTCTTGGATGCTTACATGGTACATAGACAACTTGAAGTGGATACCATAAAATGCTCAAGATAAGTGTGAGTGCTATGGATGGCCTTCTCGTAGTGAGACGGGGATGAATCCATAGTAGTGTATTGATGTGGTGATTAGTGGACTCGTGTGCGCCTTTTCAAAAGAGTTACCAACAGTCGTAGAACAGGATAGCCACAGAGTCAAAGCTGGCTTGCTGCAACTAAACCCCACATTACCTCCTTGATACTAATGCATGTATGATAGGATCTGATGTAAGTCTTGCTGAGTACCTTTGTACTCATGTTTGCTTTATTTATGTTTTGCAGCGGAGACTTCGGTCTTTCTAGTATTTCCGCTTGGACTTCGACAAGTAGCTGGCTACCTCAGCTACGATCTTGTACCCTTGGGAGGGTCTTGTAGATAGTCAGGCTTTTCAGCCTTTTTCTTTTGTAGTTGTCTGTACTCAGACATGTAATGCTTCCGCTTGTTGCTTGTATGCTCTGAATGATGGGTCATGTGACTCCTGTTTGTATTTAATGCTATGTGGTTCTTCTGGGCCTTTATCTATATGAGGTTGCGTTATGTTGTGATGCCATGTTGTACAACACATACTTGCATGTTATGCGTACGTGTGACGTGTATTGCTATGTGTGGGATCCGACAATCTAGTTGTTTATCCCTGGCAGCCTATCATATGGGGAAATGTAGTCTAGTGCTTTCTGAGCGATAGTAGTCCGCTACAGCCCGGGTTACCGGAGTCCTGCTAGCCCAGCACTACTGCTCAGAACACTTGACTGGCCGGCATGTGTTTCACTTCGTTCCTGTGTCTGTCCCTTCGGGGAAATGTCACGCGGTGTTATCCGGAGTCCTGCCTAGCCTGCTACAGCCCGGGTTACCGGAGTCCTGTTAGCCCAGTGCTACAGCCCGGATTTATACGTTGTTGACCGACATGCTTGATGTGATTCATGTATGCCTGTCCTCATGGGTTAGTGCCGCCTTGGGTTCACGACTAGCCATGTCGGCGCGGGTTCTCTGTCATATGGATGCTAGCGACACTATCATATACGTGAGCCAAAAGGCGCAAACGGTCCCGGGCCAGGTAAGGTGGCACCCGTGGGAATACCGTGCGTGAGGCCGCAAAGTGATATGAGGTGTTACATGCTAGATCGGTGTGACTTAGGATCGGGGTCCCGACAGCTTTGGTATCAGAGCCTGACTGCTTGTAGGATTTCCAAGCCAGCCTGGTCGAAGTTGAGTCTAGAAATGCTTTAGTTATGTAGGGGAATTGATTGTGGAAGGGAACGTAAGGCTCTTTTTACTCCTTATACCTCATGCCCTTCTGATCTGAGTCATCCTATCTTTCCTACGGGGTTAAGGAACTAGGCCTTCTCTTCTGTCTATCAGGATCACGTGTTACTACTCCGTAGTCTCTTAGGATTGGTTGATCAGAGTCTTATCCCAGTTTGAGTACCTCCGGTGTAGTATGTTTAGTAATGTCTCAGAACTTTGACTGATGATGTTGAGTATGGTGCTATCCCATCTTTTGCAGAATGTCTCATTCTGAGCATTTTACTACCGTTATGCTGCCGAAATTGCCCTAGGAGTTTGAGAGATACTAAATTTCCGTGTGCTACATGTTGCATTCTATAGTTGTTGTTGACCCCGTCCTTGGTTCCGCTTCTCAGGATGTCGTCAGTTAACCGAAGTTCTGTTGCTCGTTGCCTGAACCACGGAGGTGGTAGGGATGAAGGGGATCCTCCTGACCAACGTTCGTTGGCAGAGTTCATGTTAGAGGTTGAGATGAACAAGCGTGAGTCTAACCGCTTGTTGGCATGTATCGAGGAGAACACCGCACCCCAACGCAAAGAGTCAGCGACCATCTATGATTTCATTCGTCTGAAACCATCCACCTTCCATCATTCCATTGAACCACTCGATGCAGATGACTGGCTCCGTAGTATCACACACAAGCTGCGTTCCGCGAACGTAGCTGAAAGTGACAAGGTCACCTATGCTGCATATCACCTGGAAGGTCCTGCTAGTCTTTGGTGGCAGAACTATGAGGCTATGCTTCCAGTTGGTCAGATTCCTACCTGGAGAGATTTCACTGAGGCTTTTCGCGAGCATCACATTCCTGAAGCCCTCATCGATCGCAAGAGAGAAGAGTTCTGTAGTTTCACCCAGGGTAAGATGGTTGTTGATGCTTACCGTAGAGAGTTTGAGAATCTCGCCCGCTATGCTACAGAAGAAGTGTCCACAGACGCCAAGAAGCAAGCTAGGTTCCGGAAGGGTCTCAACCCCAAGTTGCGTCGTGATCTCCATTTGCACCAATGCAATACATTCCAGGCTCTTGTGAACAAGGCCATTAACGCGGAGACAGCTCAGCTCACCTACGAGGAGTCTCGCAAGCACACCTGTGATTTGGTTTCTTCCTCCAGTTCTAGTTCTCAGAAGCGCCGGATTTGGATTCCGAACTCCGCTATTCCACCCGGTTATTCACCGAGGCCATCTTATGTGGCGCCTCACCCAGTTCAGTTACATGCTCCACCCAGACCTATTGGCAGACCGCTTGTCAATGCGGGTCCACGTCCAACCTCAGGGACTTGCTTCACATGCGGAGAGCCAGGACACTATGCACGTGACTGCTCTCAAGCCAGTTATGCTCCACCCCCGCCCGAGAAGTCTGTTGGCCGTGATAAGCCACCATGCAAGATTATTAATGTCAAGTCAGCTCCCATTGAACGTGGTCGTGTGCATCACATCTCAGCTGAAGACGCTCATGATGATCCAGATGTCGTTCTTGGTACACTCCTTGTCAACTGTCATCCAGCTTCGGTTCTTTTCGATACCGGAGCACCTCACTCCTTCATCTCTGAAGGCTATGCTCGTTTGCACGACATGTCATTTTGTGATATGCCAACTCCACTTGAAATCCAAACTCCAGGGTCTAGATGGCAAACTACCAGAATAAGCCATGGTAATGAAATCCTTGTCGATAGACTTGTATTCCTTGCATCACTTATAGCTCTCAAGTCTACAGATATTAACATCATCTTGGGTATGGACTGGATGAAAGCTCATTATGCCAAGATTGATTGTTACACCAGGTCTGTTCAGCTTACACACCCATCTGGCAAGATAGTCACTGTCTCTACTAGAGTTGCCAAGCGTCAACTCTATTCTCTTAACGCCAACCCTCTTCCAGACCTTGAAGATATCCCGGTAGTCCGTGACTTTCCGGATGTCTTTCCAGAAGAACTGCCAGGTATTCCACCTGATAGAGATGTAGAGTTCGTCATAGATCTTATCCCAGGAACCGCTCCAATCTCTAGGAGACCTTACAAGATGGCACCCTTAGAACTAGCCGAGCTTAAGAAACAACTTGATGAGTCCTTGCAAAAGGGTTTCATCCGTCCTAGTTCTTCTCCTTGGGCTTGCCCCGTCCTCTTCATCAAGAAGAAGGATGGTACGGACCGGATGGTTGTAGATTATCGTCCCGTTAATTTGGTCACGATAAAGAACAAGTATCCGCTCCCCAGGATCAACGACCTGTATGATCAGCTCGCTGGATCCTCAGTCTTTTCCAAGATGGATTTGAGGTTAGGCTACCATCAAATCAAGATCAGAAATGGGGACATTCCTAAAACGGCTTTTGTCACTCGTTATGGCCAGTACAAGTATACCGTCATGTCCTTTGGTCTAACCAATGCTCCAGCTACCTTCTCCCGCTTGATGAACTCGATCTTCATGGAGTACTTAGATAAGTTCGTCGTGGTTTACCTCGATGATATCCTTATTTACTCGAAGAACGAGGAAGAGCATGCCGAACATCTTAGACTTGTGTTAGAAAAACTCAGAGAGCATCGCCTTTATGCCAAGTTCTCCAAGTGTGAATTTTGGTTGCCAGAAGTGACCTACCTGGGCCACGTGATCTCTGGTAAGGGCATTGCTGTCAATCCCGAAAGAGTTCAGGCCGTTCTTGATTGGACTCCACCTGAAACAGTTAAACAAGTTAGGAGTTTCCTTGGTCTAGCCAGTTATTGTCGCCGCTTCGTTGAAAACTTCTCCAAAGTGGCCAAACCTCTCACGGAACTTCTCAAGAAAGATAAAAAGTTTGAGTGGTCCCCACAGTGTGAGTACAGTTTTCAGGAACTGAAAAGACGCCTGACTTCTGCTCCCATACTTGTGCCACCGGATTTCACTAAGGACTTTGTTATCTATTGTGACGCCTCACGACAAGGACTAGGTTGCATTCTTATGCAAGATCGTCATGTGATTGCCTATGCATCTCGACAGTTGCATCCACATGAGGAGAATTATCCTACACATGATCTAGAGCTTGCAGCCGTAGTCTATGCATTTAAGACCTGGCGACATTACCTTCTTGGTAAACGTTGCGAGATTTACACCGATCACCAGAGTCTCAAGTATATCTTCACCCAACCAGATTTGAACCTTAGGCAAAGACGTTGGTTGGAGTTGATCTCAGATTACGACTTAGGGATTACCTACACCCCAGGCAAGGGCAATGTCATGGCTGATGCGCTAAGTCGTAAGTCCTATTGCAACAATCTCATGTTGCAGCAGGGCCAACCATTTCTCCATGAGGAATTCTGTAAGCTTAACCTTCACATTGCTCCTCACGGATTCCTTTCTACCTTGGTGGCGAAACCTACCCTTGAAGATCAGATCATTTCTAACCAGAAGTTTGATAGGGGTGTTATCCGCATGAAGAGAAACATTAAGAAGGGAGTTGGTGGATGTTTCTCTATGGATGATCGAGGCGTTGTTTTCTTTGAGAATCGCTTGGTGGTTCACAAGAATCAACATCTGCGACAATTGATTCTTAAGGAGGCGGATGAATCCCCTCTCACGATTCATCCCGGTAGTACTAAGATGTATCAGGACCTACGCCAGAGGTTTTGGTGGACTAGGATGAAGAGAGAAATCGCTGAGTTCATTGCTAACTGTGACGTTTGTCGTCGCGTTAAGGCAGAACATCAAAGACCTGCTGGCACCCTTCAGCCTTTAGCTATTCCTGAATGGAAATGGGATAAGGTTGGTATGGACTTCATCACCGGCTTTCCCAGGACCAAGAAAGGGAATAATGCTATCTTCGTAGTCATTGATCGTCTTTCCAAAGTGGCTCACTTCCTACCTGTTCGAGAGAGTATCACCGCTTGTCAGCTCGCTGACTTATATATTTCTCGAATAGTTTCACTTCATGGTGTTCCACTAGAGATCAATTCAGACCGTGGTAGTCTTTTCACTTCTCATTTCTGGGAGAGTTTCCAAACTGCCATGGGCACCCATCTTTCCTTCAGTACCGCTTTCCACCCTCAATCAAGTGGTCAGGTGGAAAGGGTTAACCAAATCCTCGAAGACATGCTTAGAGCTTGCGTTATCTCATTCGGTATGGATTGGGAGAAGTGTCTTCCTTTCGCCGAGTTTGCTTATAACAATAGCTACCAATCCAGTCTCAAGAAAGCTCCTTTTGAGATTCTGTATGGACGAAGATGTCGAACACCTTTGAACTGGTCAGAAACCGTTGAAAGACAATTCTTTGGACCGGATATGATCCAGGAGGCAGAAGAGCAAGTTCGCGTCATTCGTGAGAATTTGAAAACAGCCCAATCTCGTCAAAAGAGCAAGTATGACCGTCGTCATAAGGAAGTGGCTTATGAAGTTGGCGACAAGGCTTACCTTCGGGTTACTCCTTTGAAGGGTACCCATCGATTCGGTATCAAGGGCAAGTTGGCTCCCCGTTACATTGGTCCTTTTCGCATTCTCGCTAAACGAGGAGAGGTTGCCTACTAGTTGGAACTACCGCCACACCTTTCTCGAGTACATGATGTCTTCCACGTCTCTCAACTCAGGCGTTGCTTCTCGGATCCCATCCGCGGAGTGGACCACGAAACGCTTGATCTCCAAGATAACCTCACATATCGAGAGTACCCTGTTCGCATTCTTGATCAAGCAGAGCGTGTTACTCGACGTCAGAACATCAAGTTTCTCAAAGTTCAGTGGTCTCATCATTCCGAGAGAGAAGCTACTTGGGAGCATGAAGATCGTCTTCGACTAGAGTACCCCACCTTCTTTCCGTCGACCCCTGAATCTCGGGACGAGATTCTTTCGAGTGGGGGCGAGTTGTCACAACCCTAGTTCTGGTATGCTCAAGGCTAGCTAGTCATGTGTGCATCATGTTTAAATTTCATTTAAATTTGAAATGGGGATTTGTGAAACCCTCAGAATCTTTTCTGGAAATGACCCAAATAAAAATTTCTCCAAAAAGGTCCAAGAAATGTTCATGTCTCTCTCTGAAAATATTGGGCAGAGATAAAAATCAAACCAATATTTTTGGGAGATCATAGGTATTTATTTTGGGCATTTGGAGTTAATGCATAATTATTTGCATTGGATATATAAATGTTATATATTTTTATGTGTCCAAAAGTTATGCCAGTAATTGAGGAGCTCTGGAATAATACCATTAGTCCCTACAAAAATTGGCATAATTAAATAAAATGATTTAGTATTATTACTAAATCAAAACAATTGTCAGAAAATAGAAAAGAGAAATAAATGGGAAAACTTACCTGCACTTACCTCCCTGGCCTGGCCCAGTGGCCAACAGGCCGGCCCAGCCGACTGGCCAGCGCCAGTCGTCGTCTCCACCGCGCCAGGAGGACGCCGGGCGTGTGGTCGCCGCACGCCGCGCGCATGCGCGCCACGGCAGCTGCCTGCCTGCCCCTCCCCTCCTCGCTCTGGCCTTCGGACGACGCCACGCGCCGCCCCGACCCCCTCTCCCTCTCTCTCACTCTTCCTCCTCCCTGGATGTCGCCCTCTCCAGCGAACGCCGAGCGCCACCGTCGCCGCTGCTCGCCGTAGCTGTAGCCACCGCCTCCCCCTCGACCTCTCTCTGCGCCCGAGAGCTCCGCCACGACCCCCTCGTCCTCTGCGTCAAGCCACAAGACGCCGGACGCCCCGTGGAGTCGCCCCGTCATCTTCCTCGTCGCCGGCCGCCGCAGATCGTCCCCGCCGCACGTCGCCGTCCGGCTGTCCCCGAGCTCGCCGTCGACGCCAACGAGTCCGCTGTGAGCCTCTGCTTCGATTCCCCTCCTCCCCTGCCTTCCTGTGCCCCGCAGCGCTGCGCCCGCTCAAGGCCCGACTCTGGCCGCCGCCCTGAGCTTCGCTCCGGCGAGCTCCAGCGCCCCCGCAGCCTTCCACCTGCCCTGCTGGATGCGGACGACGACGGGCTACGCCCCGGTGGTCTCCGCGCGTCCATTCGTCGCCTGTAGTGCAACTCTGGTGAAGAACCGCCGCGGCTCGAGGTCGTCGCCGGCGAAACTCCGGCGAGGCCGACGTGGCGTCATTAGCGCCTAATCCCGCAACCTAAACCCCCCCTAAGCCACTGACCGTGGGCCCCAGGGCCAAGTCAAACCCCGGTCAGCGCGGGTTTGACCGGGTTTAGCCTCTGTGTCACTGACGTGTGGCCCCCACACGTCAGGTTGACTAGTCAGCGCTGTTGACTTGCTGACGCAAGCATGATGCAGTGCTGACGCAATTATTTATTTTCTGGATTTAATTTTAAACAGGAAATTCCAGAAAATGATATAAACTTCTAAAATTCATATCAATTCAACCGTAGCTCAGTTTGAAATAAGTTATATATGAAAAATCATCAGAAAAATGCAAGCTATCCATCTGTACCAGTTTCATGCATGAAAAACCAAGTTAAACCTGCTGTATAGATGAAAACATATGAATGGCATATATAAGAACTTACTTTGGAGTTGCATTTGAACCTTTAGTGCAAATGGACCTCAAACAAATGAATGCTAGTTGCATTAGCTCAAACAGCATCACATCTTCATGCCATGTTCATGCATCATATTGTTGCATATGCTTGTGTATTGATTGTTGGCACCGTTCCTTCTCGATAGGTCCTGCTCCGGAGACCGTTCCAGAGTACCTGTCTGTGAAGCAGTGCCTCCCTTGTTGATCTACCAGGCAAGCAAACCCCCTTGTTCATTTCGATATGATCCCACACTCTCGCTCCTGCTCTCTTTTATTGCATTAGGACCACAACGAATCAACTGCTACTTTATGCTGCGGTAGTTGAACCCATTCCTCTGCATGACCTGTCATTGCCACAGTAATTAGATGAAACCCACTAGCATGTGTAGGAGTTGATTGAGCCATGTTGTGCTTCTACCATGCCATGCCTGCTATTGCTTAGAGTTGTGTCAGGTCTGATTCATTGGGAATGGATTGGAGTGATATGATATGTTCTGATGCTGAGAGTTAAGTGTGTGAACACATTTTGGTAAAGGTAGCGGTGAGAGGCCATGTAGGAGTACATGGTGGGTTGTCTCACTGGAACCGTCCTTAAGCACCGAGTTCTGTGTATGTCGTCCAATGACTAGCTACTACCACGCATTGGAATGCTTAAGTGCCCCTCTCGACTTATTAATCACCTCGATCTCTGTCCAGGAGTTGCAACTAGTTTCTGGTGTTTGTAGGTAGTGCTATTTTTCTACCGAGTGGCACCCGGCAGGGTGGGCTTGGGACAGACTAGGCACACGTGGCCCGGTGTACCGAGTGGCACCCGGTTGGTGGGCTCGGGAACCCTGTACACATCGTTTGGGGCCGTGAGCGACACCCCGGCCGGATCTCCTTGCGGATGGAACCCGAATAGGCGATAAACCTGGACTAGAGTCTTGTGTGGTTAATCAGGTCGTGGCCGACACCCCCGCCAGGCTTCCGCTTGAAGGTTGCCGAGATACATGTCGTGTACATGGTGATAAGTGGTGAGAGCGTGTGTGAAGAAGTACACCCCTGCAGGGTTATCATGATCTATTCGAATAGCCGTGTCCTCGGTTATGGACTTCTTGGATGCTTACGTGGTACATAGACAACTTGAAGTGGATACCATAAAATGCTCAAGATAAGTGTGAGTGCTATGGATGGCCTTCTCGTAGTGAGACGGGGATGAATCCATAGTAGTGTATTGATGTGGTGATTAGTGGACTCGTGTGTGCCTTTTCAAAAGAGTTACCAACAGACGTAGAACAGGATAGCCACAGAGTCAAAGCTGGCTTGCTGCAACTAAACCCCACATTACCTCCTTGATACTAATGCATGTATGATAGGATCTGATGGAAGTCTTGCTGAGTACCTTTGTACTCATGTTTGCTTTATTTATGTTTTGCAGCGGAGACTTCGGTCTTTCTAGTATTTCCGCTTGGACTTCGACGAGTAGCTTGCTACCTCAGCTACGATCTTGTACCCTTGGGAGGGTCTTGTAGATAGTCAGGTTTTTCAGCCTTTTTCTTTTGTAGTTGTCTGTACTCAGACATGTAATGCTTCCGCTTGTTGCTTGTATGCTCTGAATGATGGGTCATGTGACTCCTGTTTGTATTTAATGCTATGTGGCTCTTCTGGGCCTTTATCTATATGAGGTTGCGTTATGTTGTGATGCCATGTTGTACAACACATACTTGCATGTTATGCGTACGTGTGACGTGTATTGCTATGTGTGGGATCCGACAATCTAGTTGTTTATCCCTGGCAGCCTATCATATGGGGAAATGTAGTCTAGTGCTTTCTGAGCGATAGTAGTCCGCTACAGCCCGGGTTACCGGAGTCCTGCTAGCCCAGCACTACTGCTCGGAACACTTGACTGGCCGGCATGTGTTTCACTTCGTTCCTGTGTCTGTCCCTTCGGGGAAATGTCACGCGGTGTTATCCGGAGTCCTGCCTAGCCTGCTACAGCCCGGGTTACCGGAGTCCTGTTAGCCCAGTGCTACAGCCCGGATTTATACGTTGTTGACCGACATGCTCGATGTGATTCATGTATGCCTGTCCTCATGGGTTAGTGCCGCCTTGGGTTCACGACTAGCCATGTCGGCGCGGGTTCTCTGTCATATGGATGCTAGCGACACTATCATATACGTGAGCCAAAAGGCGCAAACGGTCCCGGGCCAGGTAAGGTGGCACCCATGGGAATACCGTGCGTGAGGCCGCAAAGTGATATGAGGTGTTACATGCTAGATCGGTGTGACTTAGGATCGGGGTCCCGACAGCGAGGAAGCGGAGAGATCAAGGTGGGGTACCTCACGAGGTGCCCATGACGCAAGCCATGACGCCCACGGGTGCCAGGCGGGCGCCATCCCGCGCAGTGTCCTCACTTTCCCCTTTTGTGCAAAGGTGGCAAGCGCAGGCGAGAGGATCAAGCAAAGGCACCCATTTCGGTGCAACGAGACCAAGACCAACTCCGCGACAAGGAGGAAGTCACGGTGGAGCCCAAGCCGGCGTCATCACCAGAGCCTTTGGCAGGCGAGGACCAACTTTAGTCAGGATAAGTGTACCCGATGTTCCCCTTCAAATTGGCCAATTGTTGGCACCACCCCCAGGGTAGAGGCCCAGGGCCTTTGCCTATAAATAGGGCCAGCCACCCCCAGGGTAGAGGCATATAGGATCGATCGATCGAGATCTGGAGAGAACAGAGCTGGAACAGAATCCGACATCTAGAGAGAGAGAAAGAGAAGGGCGATCGAACTCCCCCTAGCAGTTCATCCCCTAGCCAAGAACAGGCCCTCGCGAGGCCGTTCCCCCTTGTACTGTTCTTCCTCATTAGCCCAAGAGGCAATCCACCCACCACACTGGATTAGGGTATTACACCACAATGGTGGCCCGAACCAGTATAAACCCCGTGTCTCGTGTGTTGTTCTTGCAGTAGTTTAGATCCTTACGAGACGAAGAGATAGAGGGCTCGATCTCCGCGCGCACCCCAGAGTTCGAACCATAAGGGTCTGTCGGAACCCTGAATCCGACATTTGGCGCGCCAGGTAGTGGTGCGCCGGAATCTGCCTTCCCATCGCTCCCTCTCCCGTTACGTCATCGTCATCATGTCCGGCGACCAGGCGGGCAACCAAGGCCCATGGGCGGCGTGGCCCATCCAACGGAGCCTCCCGCTCCGGGCGACCCCGCGCCACAGGCAGCTCACGGTCCGCAGGGCGCTGCGGGCCACGGGCGACGCGGGCAAGCTTCTGTGACCCTCACACCGGGACATGCGTGGTCGGCGGCGATGGCCTCCAACCACGCCGCGGCTACGACACCGTACACCCGCCGAGAACAGGCAAACTCAAGGGCCGCGCTCACGGTAGCACGGGAGCTGTTGCAGTGCAGGCTACTGGAAGGCGGCCGCGACCAGCTGCTAGAGCGGGTCGCCGAGCTCCTGGGCTTCGCCGCTTCGGGGGCTCACCCCTTCTGCGCCCAGCTTCCGCCTCAAGTTCAGGGCGGCGCACGAGGGGCCCCGTGCACCCGCGCGGGCCTCAAGACTACCCCAACACCGGCGAATCTGCCGGCACAAGACTGGGGTTGCACTACCCCCGCCCCCGGCGCATGAAGGAGAGGGGCTCAGTGCGGCCCACGACGCCAGCGGCCAACCGCGCTACCACCCCGCGGTGGGCATCACAAGCAACGCCGCATGGCGCATGGAGCACTACAGCGCGGCATTCGGGGTGGCGGCGCCAGAGGAGTACGTGCCCCACATGATGGACCAAGGACACGCTCACGAGGGCGAATAGGGCTCACTCTTTAGCCCCAGCTGGGAGGACGAGACGCCAGAGGCCGAGCCCCTCCAGGAACCTCGGGACGGCTCCGTCGGTCACACTGGAGGCAACGACTATCGGGTACCATGAATTCCTCAAGAGCAGGCATACGCTAATCATGGGTCATAGGAGATGCAGGTTGCCGCGACAAGCAGCTGCCCCGCCCCTGCAGTCTCCTACCCCTCGGGAGGAGGACGCAGGGGGCTGCAGGAAAGGGGCAGAGATCCTACCTCATCACCGCGGCGTTCGGAGCAAGGCGTTCTTAGAAGATAGGCCCTCCGCTGGGAAGGCGCCCGAGGGCCTGCCCCTGGCGGAGGACCCGTGGTCGTCGGGGGAACCGCTGGCGACCGCTCTACCCCACCGGCGGCGTCCTGGTTTCCGGTCGTCGTTGGTGGCACTAGAGTGTGGCGCAAGGCGGGGCCCTCGTCTGGCGTTATGAAGCAAGGCCGGTTCCTGTGAAGAAGGCCCAGTGCCTGTGAGGCTCGCCGCTCCGTGACACTCTCACATAATAATGAGTGGGGTTGTACACGCCCCAGAGTCTCAGGGGTGCCGGCCTCAGGCCCTGGGGCTCCCTCCCACGCCGAGTGGACAGCACTTAGCTCCGCGTTGGTGAGAAGACGTCGAAGACTAGATTAGGTGCCGGACGCGGCCTTTTTGTTTGCTTTCATTGCTTTCTTCCTTTGGTTGTAACCTTTTCCCCCCGCTGGATTTAAGTTGAATTCAAATCTGAGCTTTGCGTGCGTTCAGGGAAGGGGTGCTTGGTCTTGTTTGAATCGTTTCCCGCGTTCTGGTCACCATCTCATCATAGCTGCCTCCCCTCGCGAGCCCCTCGTGGGCCGGGCCAGGCCCAGCTTAAGCACGGCCCAGATTGCCGCTGCCGCTCCCTCGCGAGGTGACTATTGGTGCCTGCGGAGATCATTTTCTCATGAAGGCCCGGAGCCTGTGAAGAAGGCGAATGCCTGTGAAGCCATCCCTCTCGGGAGAAGGCCCAGAGCCTGTGAAGAAGGCGAATGCCTGTGAAGCCATCCCTCTCAGGAGAAGGCCCAGAGCCTGTGAAGAAGGCGAACGCCTATGAAGCTATCCCTCTCGGGAGAAGGCCCAGAGCCTGCGAAGAAGGCGAACGCCTGTGATGTCATCCCTCTCGGGAGAAGACCCAGAGCCTGTGAAGAAGGTGAACGTCTGTGAAGCTATCCCTCTTGGGAGAAGGCCCAGTGCCCGTGAAGAGGGCAAATGCCTGTGAAGACGTCTCGCTCGAGGAAAAGGCCCGAAGCCTGTGAAGAGGGCGAACGCCTGTGAAGACGTCTCGCTCGAGGAAAAGGCCCAGAGCCTGTGACAAGGGCGAACGCCTGTGAAGACGTCTCGTTCGAGAAAAGGCCCAGAGCCTGCAAGGACGGCCCACGCCTGTGGGGTTTCCTGTCAGTAACGACCCCGCCTCCCGAGGTTTCAACTACCCAGCACCCGGGGCGTGACGCCCTCAAGAAGGCAGCTCCGGAGCCAGCAAGGGACAAGGGCGAACTAGCCTACCGTCGGACACGCGTACGATTTAATCACTGCAGATACATTAGATACAAGTTCATACATGAGGGGCTCCCGCTCCCAAAATGCTCTCACAACCGTCGGGCCGAACGCCTGAGTTCTATCTATGCAGGGTAAAAAGGCGAGGATAGCACATGGTCAATCTGACAAATCCCCCAATGCATCCTCGGAGGCGCCTCCTGAGCTGTCGCTGGCGTCGCTGAACTCACCTTCGTTGTTTGCGCCCCCGTCAGCGGCATTGGGGTCTTCCACCACGCCACCTCCGTCGGCGCCCACGATCACGCCGTCATCATGCGAAGTGAAGGCCCGGACGAGATCATCTACGCTGCTCTCCACCCATTCAGCCAGGTCGCCTCGAACAGCTTGGGGAGCTGGGGCGATGGCGGCATCAAAGTCGAAGTGGGGATCCATGTTTCGAAGATGACTGAAGACGCGGGAGAAGGCGCGCCCGAGCAGGGCGCGGCTCCTCTCCTCCACCAACCTATCGGCTCTGGTGGACCGTGCCTCCAACTGTGTCACCACGGTGGTGAAGAACTGCAGGTTGCCAGCGTAGTTAATCGTGTGCTGCTCGCCCACGGCAGCCTCACAGATGTTGCCCAGGGCAATGTTGGCCCTATCCCGGAGCTTGGTGAGCATGGGGCCATGCTGGTGCTCCAGGACTTGCCGCTGGCGTATCTCGTCGGCATTCTGACGCTCGACGGCCACGGCCTCTTCCACATGCTGCCGTAGGCGGAGCACCTCGGCCTGGGAGGAGGCCAGCTCTTTCTGCGCTTCTTCAAGGGCGAGTCGAAAGGCGTCCGCTCGTCGCGTCGCCTCATCCCGCTGGGCCCTCAAGGCGGCGGTTCTACCCTCAGCTTCGACTCGGATCATCCCCAGCTTCCCCTCGAACTCACGCTCGAGGCCTTGGCATGCTGTCGCCACCCGACGGCAAACCTCCTCCAGGACGTGCGTTTCTCGCGCGGCGACATTGTTTTCCGCCTGCGTCACCAGGCGCTTCCTCATCTCCAGCTGCTCGAGCTCGCGAGCGCGTTCGGCGGCCTCCAGCACCAACGCTTCCTCGCGCTTCCGAAGCTCAGCCGGGTCGCCAGAAACCACCTCCATCGATGCAAGGGCTACCTCGCGCAGCTCCGCTTGCTCCTCCAACGAGCGACACCAGGCCAAGAGCTCCCGAGCCTGTTCTTCTACTGCTCCTCGCCGTCGGTTTGCTCCTCGGGCCTCCTCAACGGCCTGAGACCGAGCCGCCAGAGAGGCCTCCAGCGACGCCTTCGCCTCTTCGTCATCAAGGATGCGCTGACGACGCGCGAGGGCAACGGCTGCCTCCAGCTCGCGCCGCTCGACAGCCAGGCGCAAGCCCTCAGCTTCCAGGCGCGCGTCTTCCTCAGCAAGCTCCTGCCCAAGCAGGTCTACGGCGCCACTCGCCCTCCGAAGGAATTCGTGGCAACGGGCGCGACGCTCCCGAGCACGCTCAAGCACGTCTGCCGCGCCATCATCCTCCCCAAGCAGGCGTCGAGAACCTCGGATCATCGCTCTGGCCCCGGGTAGGGGGCTGGGGGTTTGCGCCTTCCCGACGGACGGCAGCGCCGCATTAGAAGCCTGACTTGAGTCCAACCTGACCTCAAGGGAAGGGCCCCGGAGGTGCCTCAGCCGGTCGCAGCCCGCGACCAAACGGGGAGCCCACGGCAGGCTGCCTATGTCGAGGGAAGGCCCGCGGAAGGAGATCGCAGGGGTGGGAGAGTCGTCGCGCGCTACGCGGCGGTCTGCGGCGTCACATGCCCAAACCACAAGGGCAGTGCCGCTCGAGACAACCAGGGGTGGTGGAGGAGACGGAGTCAAGGAGGGCGTCGGTCCGACGACTTCATCGAGCTTAGTAGGCAGAGGCCTGTAGGGCAAGGATCAGCGGATGCGGCAAGCAGGATAAGGAACAAAAAAGGAGAAGACTTACTCATCGACAGCGAAGTACTTCCGGCGCTTCAACAAGCGGCAGGGGAAGTCGTCGCCCAAGGCCTCCCTTTTTTCTCCGGAGGGCCTCAAGGTCCACACGGAAACGACCCAGGAGAGATGCACAGGAACCAGCCTGCGAAGAGGACGGAGCGCCAAGGCCACTCGCGTCGAGGGCGCATGCCTGGAACGCGCGGGCAGTTGCCTCGTCAGAGATCCCGGCCGGGGTCTCAGGAGCCTCGGCCTCAAGCACCGGAGGCGGTGGCGCCTCACCCGTGGCCTCGGGAGCGCGGACCTCATAAGCTGCCCCATCAAGAGCATCGCCACGTGCGGTCACATCGTCCGCGGCTCCCTCGACCCCCGCTGTCTCCTGCCTCCCTGCGCCACCACTCGAGGAGGATTCACCCAGGCCGACCGGAAGGGAAATCACCACCACAGGGTTCTCACGAGGCCCCTGGAGGCCGACAGGGCGTAGCCCCCACTCGTCGAAAGGGGGCATCTGCCTCACGAAGTCATCCCTATTGTGGCAGAGGTACAGCAAGGCTCCCCCCTGCCGGACACCCCTGGGGTTGGGATCGCCTGTCACGACCAAGAGCACCCTCCTCAGCACCTTGGGCGTCAGGTCTTCTCCCTGAAGCCTCATGCGGTCACCGTGCCCGCTGAAGGCCCACATTCTATGAGAATGGCGTTGGAGAGGGGCAATGCGGCGCAACAGGAACTCCTTCGCCACTTTGGGCGCCGTTACGCCAAGATTCTTCAAGGACATGAAGCGATGCCAGACGAAGGCGAGCCGGGGACTCACGAGCGTCTCCTGGCCCCAGGCCGAATTAGGCACAGCAGGCAATGTCGGCTTCGCGAGCCAGGGGCTGGGCACCCCGACATCAATGTACAACCACCGCTCGCGGAACTCGGCTGAAGGCGGAGGGAGGTTGATGTCGATACCAGAGGTTGCGGTCTCGGACGAAGCTACGAAGCTCATGCATGCCGAGCATTGCGTGGGGTCGACAAGATGCAAGGAGAAGAAGTGGCGCAGCAGGGCAACAGAAGGAGGGATGCCCACCATCGCCTCACAAACAAAAGCGAAGACAGAAAGAAGACCTATGGACTCAGGACCCATATGCATAATGTGGATCTGATAATGATCAAGGACGGCGTTGAAGAAATCGGAGAAGGGAGGCACCAGACCTGCCCACAAGGCATCGGCAAAGTAATGGACCTCGGTGATTATCCTATCAGTGGGGAGGTGACACGTAGGCCACACCGTCGTCCTCCCGCACTCGTTGAAGGCGGTGGCCAGAGCCGGATTAAGCTTGCCCAGGCACTCCAGGTTGAGTATGATTGAGCGGCCGACGGCAGGCGCCACCGGCGGCAGCGGGCGAGATGGAGCCGCAGGCTTCTTCCCCTTCTCTTTCCTTGGAGCCATGGCGGCGGGCGGAAGAGAGGAGATGCGAGATGGGATTGGAAGCGAGGGTCAGAGTTCGGAGGGAGGAAGAGCAGGAGACGGTCAAGCAACAGGGAAAAGGGCGGATGTGTACAACTGCGGGGCAACCTAGCGCGGCGCAGAATAAGGGAGTGTGGGTAAACAGTGCCGCCCACGTCCAATCAACCGCCACGCGGCGCCCGAGGCCGCAGGCTGTTAGGGCCCGCGGCGCTTCGCCCTTGCCCTTTCGCTACTCGGCACGGCCAAGTCCATGCGCGCCTTGGGCCCGGGGGCTACTACTGTCGGCGTTCTGGGAACGGGGGTCCCCAGACTTGCCTGCCTGCGGCCTGCGGCGTGGCTCGAGTGGGGGACCAACGTGGCCCATCTTCATCAACACAAGGCTCAAGACCCTCGCGAGGGGCCAAGCCTCGTGAGGCAGACGACACGGCGCTTCCTCCAGCACGGCCTCCTTAGACTGGCTCGCGAGGAGGCGGAGAGATCAAGGTGGGGTACCTCACGAGGTGCCCATGACGCAAGCCATGATGCCCACGGGTGCCAGGCGGGCGCCAGCCCGCGCAGTGTCCTCACTTTCCCCTTTGGTGCAAAGGGGGCAAGCGCAGGCGAGAGGATCAAGCAAAGGCACCCATTTCGGTGCAACGAGACCAAGACCAACTCCGCGACAAGGAGGAAGTCACTGTGGAGCCCAAGCCGGCGTCATCACCAGAGCCTTTGGCAGGCGAGGACCAACTTTAGTCAGGATAAGTGTACCCGATGTTCCCCTTCAAATTGGCCAATTGTTGGCGCCCTTCCTGCTCAATATTTGGGAAGAGGCCCAGGGCCTTTGCCTATAAATAGGGCCAGCCACCCCCAGGGTAGAGGCATCTAGGATTGATCGATCGAGATCTGGAGAGAACAGAGCTAGAACAGAATCCGGCATCTAGAGAGAGAAAGAGAAGGGCGATCGAACTCCCCCTAGTAGTTCATCCCCTAGCCAAGAACAGGCCCTCGCGAGGCCGTTCCCCCTTGTACTGTTCTTCCTCATCAGCCCAAGAGGCAATCCACCCACCACACTGGAGTGGGGTATTACACCACAATGGTGGCCCGAACCAGTATAAACCCCGTGTCTCGTGTGTTGTTCTTGCAGTAGTTTAGATCCTTACGAGACGGAGAGGTAGAGGGCTCGATCTCCGCGCGCACCCGAGAGTTCGAACCATAAGGGTCTGCCGGAACCCTGAATCCGACACCAGTCAGACAGGCGAGTTGGGCCTGCTGTGAACCACCCGGCACCGGAGAGCCCTGGAGGCCTGCCTTATGAGGTGGGTTGTCCGGCTCTTACCCGTTTGCTGCGGCAGTTCCAGTGGCCCACTCACCGCACCTGCAAACCTGATGTGGGCGAGAAGTACGGCGGCAAGACCCACCCGTCCGAGTTCCTCAGCATCTACACCATCGCGATGGAGGCTGCCGGAGCCCGCGACGATAAGGTGCTTGCGAATTACTTCCCGTTGGCTCTTAAACTCAACGCCATGTCACGGTTGATGCACTTGCCGGTAGACTCCATTTCCTCCTGCTCGGATTTGTGCCATGAGTTCGTGGGCGCCTTCACTGGCGGTCACCAAGCTCATGGCCAAGCGAGCGATCTGCACGTCATTCCCCAGAAGGGAGGTGAGAGTCTCCGCAAGTATATTCAGAGGTTCAGCCGGATACAGTACAACATCCCTGATGTTCATCCTGCCGCCATCATCAGCGTGTTCCATCAGAACGTGCGTAACCGCAAGATGTGCGAAGAGCTGGCGATGAACAAGGTGAAAGATGTGGCAGAGCTCTATGTTCTTGCCGACAGATGTGCCCGAGCTAAGGAAGGGAGGAAGTACCCCTGCGAAGATGCCGGCGTGGAAACCGACTCCTCGGATGAGGATACTGCCCCCCCCCCCCGGCAAAGAATGGCCGGCGCCGCAACCGGAAGCGCAAAGGAAAAGCAGTGCTTGCCGTCGAGGGATCTGATGACACCGGCTCCACCAAGAAAACCAAGGCAGACGACCCCGGCAAGGAGATTGCCGGATGTGTCGCTTGGCAGGCCTTGGCGGCTGCCGAGAAGTCAGGAAACTCCGACAAGTGATACTGCAAAATCCATCGCACCAAAGGCCACGCTCTCCAAGACTGCCGACAGGATCTCGCTGAGAAGCAGAGGGCTGAATACGAGAGGCGGGACAAGGAGAAGGGCCAAGACGGTGCTGAGGGGTCCGGCAAGAAGCGTGATGGCCAGGCGAGCCATCGCGGCAAGGATAAGCAGCAGGAGAGGCCCGCCCGGGGCCGTGACAAGAAGCCAGAAGACGACGATCACGAAGAGGACAACGAGTCCAGCGACCAAGAGTTTCAGAAAGCTACGGAGACCATGTGCGTCGACGGCGGCGCCTCGCTGCATACTTCTCACCGCCAGCTTAAACAGTGGGCGCGAGAGATTACGACGGCAGAGCCGTCGTTTGTTGCCCAGAAGCCGCTGAAGTGGTCCAGCACACCTATCATTTTCGACACCGAGGATCACCCCGATCGCACTACTGCGGTCGGGTGCTTGCCGTTGTTGGTTTCGCCAACAATACGCAACCTCAAGGTGACGAAGGTGCTAGTCGATGGTGGGGCCGGTCTGAACTTGATCTCGCCTGTCATGATCGAGAAACTGCAGATTCCTGATGGAGACCTCAAAGAGACGGGCACGTTTCAGGGGGTCAACCTGGGAAGAAGCCGACCCAAAGGAAAGGTCACGCTGCCTGTGACCTTTGGAAGTGACCTGAACTACAGGATGGAGAGGATCGTGTTCGATGTTGCCAAGATCCCCTTGCCCTACAACGGGATCCTTGGGCGCCCAGTGCTGGCCAAGTTCATGGCGACGTCACACTATGCCTACAACACCCTGAAGATGCCAGGCCCTGTGACAATCATCACCATCCCCTCCGTTAAGAAAGATGCGATGATTTGCGCTGATCAGCTATACTAGCAAGCAGTTGCAGCAGCTGCCGCCACTAGGGCACTTGCTCCTGCCACTGGGAAGAAGAAGAAGAGGCCCGGTGAGACCTCGGAGACCCACTCCGGCAGGCGCTCCTCTTTGGAGTGTAGCGCCGCCGTCGAGGACGTGCCAGAGAGCTCCACCGGCAGGAACAAGAAGCCCAGGGCCATTCCGCCGGGAACCAAGAAGGTTTCTGTCAATGAGTACGGCACGGGAGGAGCTTTCACCATAAGCTCCACCCTCGATGACAAATAGGAAGACGCGCTCGTCACCTTCCTGTGGGCGAATGTCGATGTGTTTGCGTGGCAAGCTTCCGACATCCCCGGCGTTCCCAGGGAGGTGATTGAGCACCACCTTGCTGTCTGTCCTCATGCGCGGCTCGTCAAGCAGAAGGTCAGAAAGCAAGCTCTGGAACGACAAGAGTTTATCATAGAAGAGATCCGGAAACTAGAGGCAGCGGGTCTGGTAAGAGGGGTGCTCCATCCAACGTGGTTGGCCAATCCGGTCGAAGTGCGCAAGGCGAATGGGAAGTCTGTTGGGTAACGTAGCAATTTCAAAAAAATTCCTACGCACACGCAAGATCATGGTGATGCATAGCAACGAGAGGGGAGAGTGTTGTCTACGTACCCTCGTAGACCGAAAGCGAAAGCGTTATATCAACGCGGTTGATGTAGTCGTACGTCTTCACGATCCGACCGATCCAGGCACCGTTACTCCGGCACCTCCGAGTTCTTGGCACACGTTCAGCTCGATGACGATCCCCGGGCTCCGATCCAGCAAAGCGTCGGGGAGGAGTTCCGTCAGCACGACGGCGTGGTGACGATCTTGATGTTCTACTGTCGCAGGGCTTCGCCTAAGCACCGCTACAATATGACCGAGGTGGAATATGGTGGAGGGGGCACCGCACACGGCTAAGGAACGAGCACGAAGATCAACTTGTGTGTCTATGGGGTGCCCCTGCCCCTGTATATAAAGGATGGAGGAGGAGGAGGCCGGCCAAGGCAAAGGTGTGGCCAGGATATGGATTCCTACTAGGACTCCAAGTCCTAGTAGGAGTCCACCAAAAGGGGAGGAAGGGAGAAGGAATAGGAGGAGAAGGAGAGGTGGCCGGCCCCCTTTTCCCTAGTCCAATTCGGACTAGAGGGGAGGGGGGGTGCAACAGCCTTTTTCCTCATCCCACTAAAGCCCATCAAGGCCCATTACTTCTCCCATAATCTCGTAACTCCCCGGTACCTCCGAAAATACTCGAACCACTCAGAACCCTTCCGATGTCCGAATATAGTCATCCAATATATCGATCTTTACGTCTCGACCATTTCGAGACTCCTCGTCATGTCCCCGATCTCATCCCGGGACTCCGAACTCCTTCGGTACATCAAAACTCATAAACTCATAATATAACTGTCATCGAAACCTTAAGCGTGCGGACCCTACGGTTCGAGAACAATGTAGACATGACCGAGACACGTCTCCGGTCAATAACCAATAGCGGGACCTGGATGCCCATATTGGCTCCTACATATTCTATGAAGATCTTTATCGGTCAGACTGTATAACAACATACGTTGTTCCCTTTGTCATCGGTATGTTACTTACCCGAGATTCGATCGTCGATATCCAATACCTAGTTCAATCTCGTTACCGGCAAGTCTCTTTACTCGTTCCATAATACATCATCTCGCAACTAACTCATTAGTTGCAATGCTTGCAAGGCTTGAGTGATGTGCATTACCGAGAGGGCCCAGAGATACCTCTCCGACGATCGGAGTGACAAATCCTAATCTCGAAATACGCCAACCCAACATCTACCTTTGGAGACACCTGTACTACTCCTTTATAATCACCCAGTTACGTTGTGACGTTTGGTAGTACCCAAAGTGTTCCTCTGGCAAACGGGAGTTGCATAATCTCATAGTCATAGGAACATGTATAAGTCATGGATAAAAGCATAGCAACATACTAAACGATCGGGTGCTAAGCTAATGGAATGGGTCATGTCAATCAGATCATTCAACTAATGATGTGACCTCGTTAATCAAATAACAACTCTTTGTTCATGGTTAGGAAACATAACCATCTTTGATTAACGAGCTAGTCAGGTAGAGGCATACTAGTGACACTCTGTTTGTCTATGTATCCACACATGTATTATGTTTCTAGTTAATACAATTCTAGCATGAATAATAAACATTTATCATGACATGTAAGGAAATAAATAATAACTTTATTATTGCCTCTAGGGCATATTTCCTTCAAAGTGGAGGCTGAGTATTGATTACAAAGATATCAATAAGGCTTGTCCTAAAGACCCCTTCCCGTTGCCGCGCATTGACCAGATTGTTGACTCCACGGCGGGGTGTGATATGTTGTCATTCCTCGATGCCTACTCCGGCTACCACCAGATTTTCATGACGAGAGAAGACGAAGAGAAAACAGCATTCATCACCCCATGTGGTACGTATTGTTTCATACGGATGCCTTTCGGGTTGAAGAGTGCTGGTTCGACGTTTGCAAGGGCGGTCCAGATTGGTTTTGAACCCCAGCTCCATAGAAATATGGAGGCTTATATGGATGACATAGTGGTCAAAACCAAAAACGGGGCAACCCTCATCGCAGACTTGCGAGAAACATTTGCAAACCTGCGCAAGATCAACCTCAAGCTAAACCCCGAGAAGTGCGTCTTTGGCGTCTCGTCCGGCAAGCTTCTCGGGTTCTTTGTGTCACAGCGTGGGATAGAGGCTAATCCGGACAAGATCAAAGCTATAGAGCAGATTGAAGCACCCAAGCGAATCAAGGATGTGCGTCGGCTTGCTGGTTATGTCGCCGCCATGGGCAGGTTCATTTCCAAGTCTGCCGAGCGCGCCCTCCCCTTTTTCAAAATCCTGAAAAAGGCGGGCCCGGTGGAGTGGACGCCAGAAGCCGAAGCAGCACTGCAAGATTTGAAAAGGTACCTCTCCTCTGCGCCAACACTAGTTGCGCCTAGGCCCCAGGAGCCGTTGTTGCTATACTTAGTGGCAACGAACCAGGTGGTCAGCGTCGCACTAGTGGCGTAGAGAGAGGTTGACGACGAGGCAATGGCAGCGACAGAGCCTGACACCACTAGTGCAGAGATGACACGGCCGGTTGAAGTGTTGCCGAGGAAGAAAATGATACAGCACCCGGTCTACTTTGTTAGTTCCCTCCTGCAGGGGGCTAGATCAAGGTACTCCGGCGTGCAGAAACTGCTCTTCGGCCTTCTTATGGCCTCGAGGAAGCTGCGTCATTACTTTCAGGCGCACGAGACCACTGTCGTCACTCGCCTCCCTCTGCAACGGATATTGCACAATCCGGATGCAATGGGAAGGATTGTGGAATGGGCACTGGAGCTGTCCAGCTTTGGCCTCAAGTTTGAAAGCACTTCAATGATTCAGAGCCGAGTCCTGACGGAATTCATAGCAGAATGGACCGCGACGCCTGATGAAGGAGCCCAAGAGACCGCTCTCCCCGGCAAGGAGGCAAGTTGCGATTGGATCATGTACTTTGATGGAGCTTTCTCCTTACAAGGCATCGGGGCTGGCGTTCTGCTAGTCGCGCCCACTGGTGAGCACCTCAAGTACGTGGTCCAGATGCACTTCCCCAGGGAGCGTCGACCAACAACACAGCAAAGTACGAGGGGCTGCTTGCCGGTCTCAGGATCGCGGCGGACCTCGGAATCAAGAAACTCATCGTCAGGGGTGACTCGCAGCTTGTCGTCAAGCAAGTCAACAAGGATTACCAGAGCCCGCTGATGAAGGCCTATGTTGATGAAGTGAGAAAGCTGGAAGAGCGCTTCGACGGGATACAGGCTGAACACGTTCCCCGAGCGGAGAACGACATCGCCGATTACCTGTGAAAGCGCGCTGCCCTCAAGCTACCTGTGGAACCAGGTGCCTTTGTGCTTCAGCTAACTCAGCCATCCGTTGATCCATCAACAGAGCAGAACAAGAGGAGGAAATCAGGGCCCGGCAAGTACTTTCCCGCCGAGCTCCCCGGAGCCGCCGACAAGGATGTTGCCGGGAACACTGAGCCCACCACGAGACGGCTGGCTCCGGCGGAGCGTCAAGCTCTTGCCGTCGAGACAACCGCTCCTCTGGCGGAGGAAATGCCTTTAGTCCTCTCCGTCGAGCCCCAGGCTCCAGCGTGGGCGCAGCATACCGTCCGATTCCTCCAAACGGGAGAACTTCCTGAGGAGTAGGAAGAAGCAGAAAAAGTAGCTCGTCGCTCTGCCATGTTGTAGGACCTTGAAGTATGTCTAGAGGGGGGGTGATTAGACTACTTGACCAATAAAAACTTAACCTTTTCCCAATTTTTGAGTTTGGCAGATTTTAGCTACTTTAGGACAAATCAAGCAATCATCACACAATTCAAGCAAGCATGCAAAGAGTATATAGGCAGCGGAAAGTAAAGCATGCAACTTGCAAGAATGTAAAGGGAAGGGTTTGGAGAATTCAAATGCAATTGGAGACACGGATGTTTTTGGCGTGGTTCGGATAGGTGGTGCTATCCTACATCCACGTTGATGGAGACTTCAACCCACGAAGGGTAACGGTTGCGCGAGTCCACGGAGGGCTCCACCCACAAAGGGTCCACGAAGAAGCAACCTTGTCTATCCCACCATGGCCATCGCCCACGAAGGACTTGCTTCACTAGCGGTAGATCTTCAC
Source organism: Aegilops umbellulata (assembly GCA_032464435.1). Lineage (NCBI taxonomy): Eukaryota > Viridiplantae > Streptophyta > Magnoliopsida > Poales > Poaceae > Aegilops > Aegilops umbellulata. The sequence goes on from CP136059.1 coordinate 341,074,755, forward strand.
GAAGTAGGCGATCTCCTTGCCCTTACAAACTCCTTGGTTCAACTCCACAATCTTGTCGGAGGCTCCCAAGTGACACCTAGCCAATCTAGGAGACACCACTCTCCAAGAAGTAACAAATGGTGTGTTGATGATGAACTCCTTGCTCTTGTGCTTCAAATGATAGTCTCCCCAACACTCAACTCTCTCTCATAGGATTTGGATCTGGTGGAAAGAAGATTTGAGTGGAAACCAAGTTGGGGAAGGCTAGAGATCAAGATTCATATTGTAGGAATGGAATATCTTGACCTCAACACAAGGGTAGGTGGTTCTCTCTCAGAACATATGAGTTGGAAGTGTAGATGTGTTCTGATGGCTCTCTCCACGAATGAAGAGGAGGTGGAGGGGTATATATAGCCTCCACACAAAATCCAACCGTTACACACAATTTACCAATCTCGGTGGGACCGAATCAACAAACTCGGTCGGACCGATATAGTAAACCTAGTGATCGTTAGTGATTTTCGGTGGGACCGACATGCAACTCGGTAGGACCGATATGGTTAGGGTTAGGGCATAACGTAATCTCGGTGAGACCGATTACACAAACTCCGTGAGACCGATTTGGTAATAAGCTAACTAGAGGGTTGGCCAGGTAAACTCGGTGGGACCGATTTGCTCTTTCGGTGAGACCGAAATGTTACAAAAAGGAAACAGAGAGTTTACATTGCAATCTCGGTGGGACCGATCCGCTCTTTTGGTGAGACCGAAAAGTTACGAAAAGGAAACAGAGAAATTGCAATCCCATCTCGGTGAGACCGAGATCCCTATCGGTAGAACCGATTTCCTTAGGGTTTGGTAGTGGCTATGACAAGTGAAACTCGGTGGCGCCGGGTTGAAAGAATCGGTAGAACCGAGTTTGGCTTTGGGTTTAGGTCAAGTGTGGATATGAGAAAGTAGCTGAGGGTTTCTGAGCATATCACTAAGCACATGAAGCAAGAGGCTCATTAAGCAACTCCTCATCCCTCCTTGATAGTATTGGCTTTTCCTAAAGACTCAATGTGATCTTGGATCACTAAAATATAAAATGAAGAGTCTTGAGATTTTGAGCTTGAGCCAATCCTTTGTCCTTAGCATTTTGAGGGATCCACTTTCATCATTCATGCCATGCCAATCATTGAGCTTTCCTGAAATAATCATCTTGGAATAGCATTAGCTGTAACGCCCCGAGACCGACGCTCCAAACAGCTTCCATGTTTTTTGTTGTTGCCGTGTGTTTTATTTGTTTGTTGCATTCATCATCGCATCATTTGCATTGCATTGGCACTCTGTTGCCGTCATTGTTTTCAAACTTGCATCCCCTCGTAGTTGCCGCGTCCCACTTGCTTTTGTCGACCGTTCCGAGACCAACCTTGTTCTTCGTTTTCCCTCTTGCCTAAACCGTAGTCTCTTTGCACAGTGCATCGACCCCTCGCGCGCGTCCGAAACCTCTCCCGAACCCGACCCGCACGGTCATGACCAACGGGTCCAGTTCATCTCCAAACATTCCTAATAGATCTATGTTTTATTATTAGGACTTCCTACCTATTTAATAATCGGCCGTCCGATTGCGATCGGAGGGGCTAGAATAGCCCTAACCTAACCCACTCACTATATAATCAGTCTACTCTAACCCTAGAAACTAGGGATCCTGTCCCATCCATCCACCCATTCCCGAGCCGCCGCCACCCACCTACCTTTCTTCCTCGGGATCTCCTCATTGCCCCCGATCCAATCCACCGGCCTCTGCCTCCCGTCGATCTCTCTCCCAACCAACAAGCTGCCTCCACTCCACATCTCCTCCCGACCCAATTCCTCTACGACCCCCTCCCTGTTTTTCAGTGCCGCCCAAATCGCAGCAAAGCTCTGCCTCGTTTCCCTCTGTCCTCGCCCGTCCTTCGCGTGCGGCAAGCCGCAGCACCGCCGGAGCTGTTCCATTCGCCGCCCGAACCTGCCAAGACCGGCCTCCTCCCCGCCCCGTTCGTCTGCACCACTGCCGTCACACCAAGGCCGGCGCCCCTCTGCTCAGCTCGCCTCGGACCAGCAGCAGGTCCGGATGACCTCAAGCAGGCAGGGTCACCCGAGAGGCCTAGCCCCGAGGAGACCCCATGCCGCCTTCGTCCTTGCCATCTCCGGCCAGATCCGGAGGTTCGCCGCCCCTCTCCGTCTCCGTAGTCCCGCGTCACCTTTGCCTTGCTCCGGCCTCGCCGTTTCCCGCCGACGACCTCCTCTCAAGCCCGGCGCCGACAAGCTGCTCCCCGCGCCTCTGCCGCCCCGCCATGTTCCTGGAGCCACGATGCCCGCTCGTCCTCTGCTTCGGGCGACAGGGACATGCGCCTCCTCCGCCCCGCGCGGTTGACTGCATCGTCCTCAACGCCTTCCCCGCCTCCGGTCGCTCAGTGCCGGCGAACCTAGTCACCGGTGAAGCCCCGCAGGTCGCCGTGTGCCCCTGCTCCTCCTTCTCTTTTCCCCTCTTCCTCACTGACCCTTTCTCGCGCCCGTGTCCTGCAGGAACGCATCGCGCAGCCCCGCCAGAATCCAGCGCCTCGTCCCGCTCCTCGCTCGTTGACCGCGACCATGCCTGGGCCGCATCTCGCGCAAGGCCCAGCCGCGCCCCTTCAGCCATCCAGCCCAGCAGATCCGGGCCTAAAGCCCATGGGTGAGCTGCCTCCAGCGCCCTGCTCCTGTCGGCCCAGCCAGATTCAGCCCATATCATGTTTTTTTCCAGCGTCTGCGAATTTGTGTTATCCAGAGATTTACAGATTTGCAGAAAAACCCTCCATGTTCATGCATTTAATAACTCACCAACCGTGCATCGGATCTAAATAAATTATATATGTAACTTGCTTAGAATTTTGTCTAGTTTCATAATATGCCACTTTCATCTATGTTTAAAATGTTTAAAATGTTGTTTGATTAATTTGCATAATTAGCATGTTAAAATGATTTAATTCATAACTAATTAACCGTAACTCGGATTTAAATAAATTATATATGTAAATGGGGTAGAAAAATGCCTAGTTTAACATGGTGCACTCATATTGCATGCTTAACAACTCGAAAATATGGTTTGGGGAATAACAGTACCAAATCTAAAATATGCACATGAGGATTTTCCGGACTTGTTGTTTGTTGTTCCGGCCTCATTTAAACTTGCCTAATAGTTAGTTTTCATATGCTTCACCCGTTGCCATATTTAATAACATTTAATATTGTTGGGTACATAAACGAGAGCGAACTAAATAACTTGAATGTGGTGTTTCGTTAACATGCAACTCGTTGCATATTGAGCTCCACTTAATTTGTAGTGTTGTTTGTTGCACTTTGCCATGCCGTGCTTATTTAAACCGGACATGCATCATACTTGATTGTGCATCATGCCATGTTTATGTGATGGTTGTTTATTATGATGTTTGTTTCTTTCCGGGTTGCTTCTCTCGTTAGCTTCGGTTTTGTTCCGGAGTTGTGAGGATTCGTTCGACTACGTCCGCTTGTCTTCTTCATGGACTCGTTCTTCTTCCTAGCAGGATCTCAGGCAAGATGACCATACCCTCGAAACCACTTCTATCTTTGCTTGCTAGTTGCTCGCTCTTTTGCTATGCCTATGCTGCGATACCTACCACTTGCTTATCATGCCTCCCATATTGTTAAACCAAGCCTCTAACCCACCTTGTCCTAGCAAACCATTGTTTGGCTATGTTACCGCTTTGCTCAGCCCCTCTTATAGCGTTGTTAGTTGCAGGTGAAGATGAAGTTTGTTCCTTGTTGGAACATGGAGATGTTGTTCCTTATTGGAACTTGTTTACTTGTTGGGATATCACAATATCTTTTATATTATTAATGCATCTATATACTTGGTAAAGGGTGGAAGGCTCGGCCTTATGCCTGGTGTTTTGTTCCACTCTTGCCGCCCTAGTTTCCGTCATATCGGTATTATGTTCCCGGATTTTGCGTCCCTAATGCGGTCGGGTGATTTATGGGACCCCCTTGACAGTTCGCTTTGAATAAGACTCCTCCAGCAAGGCCCAACCTTGGTTTTATCATTTGCCTCACCACCACCTATTTTCCCTTGGGAGTAATTAACCCAAGGGTCATCTTTATTTTAGCCCCCCCGGGCCAATGCTTGTCTAAGTGTTGGTCCAAACTAGAGCCCTTTGCAGCGCCACCTCAGGGGAACTTGTGGTCTGGTTTTAGTTGTACGGACTGCTCATCCGGTGTTGCCCTGAGAACGAGATATGTGCAGCTCCTATCAGGATGTCGGCGCATCGGGCGGCTTTGCTGGACTTGTTTTATTACTGTCGAAATGTCTTGTAGCCGGGATTCCGAGACTGATCGGGTCTTCCCGGGGACAAGGAATATCCTTCGTTGATCGCGAGAGCTTATCATGGACTAAGTTGGGACACCCCTGCAGGGTTTGAACTTTCGAAAGCCATGCCCGCGGTTATGTGGCAGATGGGAATTTGTTAATGTCCGGTTGTAGAAAACCCGAAGTTGATCTTAATTAAAATACATCAACTGCGTGTGTAACCGTGATGGTCTCTTCTCGGCGGAGTCCGGGAAGTGAACACGGTGTTGGAGTTATGCTTGACGTAAGTAGTTTCAGGATCACTTCTGGATCATAGTTGTTCGACCGCGCTTTTGCCTTCTCTTCTCACTCTCATTTGCGTATGTTAGCCACCATATATGCTAGTCGCTTGCTGCAGCTCCACCTCAAACCTTTTACCCTACCTATAAGCTTAAATAGTCTTGATCTTGCGGGTGTGAGATTGATGAGTCCCCGTGACTCACAGATACTTCCAAAACCAGTTTGCAGGTGCTGATGAAACCGTGCAGGTGACGCACCCAAGCTCAAGGAGGAGCTCGATGAAGATCTTGTTTGTTGTGTTGTTTCATTTCAGTTGATCAGTAGTGGAGCCCAGTCGGGACGATCGGGGATCTGTGTAGCATTTGGGGTAGTCTTCTTTTATTTTGGTTCCGTAGTCGGACTCTGATTGTATCTGTATGATGTAATGCTTTACTCATGTATTGTGCGAAGTGGCGATTGTAAGATAGATAGGATAATATCAAGCATGCATAAGTGTAGCTTATGATCAAACACATGATCATCAATGTCTCACAGGCATATCATAGTATCTCAACCAAAAGCAAACAAAGTTTGAAAAACCACCAAATAAAGCAAGAGAGAATAAAGGCAACACTCTCTCTCTCTCTCTCGAAACCTATGACCTATACATTTTTCTCCCCCTTTGGCAACAAGTTACCAAAAAGTTCCTAGAAAATGCATAGTGCTAGATCGACTCTCAGGCTTGATCTTCTGGTGGTGGTGGAGTCTGGATCACTCCAAGGACGAAGGCTTCTGTTGAAGTAGTTGGAGCTGCTGGGGTAGGAGCTGGAGCTGGTGGAACTGAAGTTGTAGCTAGAGCTGAGGAGGTGGCTCTGGTGTCAAGAACTGGCACTGCAGTTGATCTCTGAGCTCTCGGGACTCTGGCAAATGCATCAGTTGTAGTCTTCCCTTTCCTCTCTAGCATGTCATCTTGAAGTTGCTCCACTGCAGAGTGAATCTCTGTTACTTTTACATCCAAGTCATAGAACTTTTGTTCCATGATTCTCTCTAAGCTCTCCTGATTCCGAGTGAGGGTGGCCAGTCCTTTCTCAATCCTCAGTGTAGATGCAATCAAGTAACTAAGCTGCTCCTGCTTGGTTTTCAAGAAATACTCAGATGGCTCCTCTTGAGTTGGCATCTTGGCAGCTTTCTCCTTCCTTGCCTTCTCCTTCTTTGCTTGAGCATGAGCTGATGATGGTTCATTCTCATTCATCACAACTTGATTGTCCTCGAAATCTGGATGAATAGGTAAATGTTCCTTGTCCAACAAGTAAGTGCCTGTGCCCATCTTTGAGTTAATCAACTCTTGGATCTGAGGGGCATAACCACAGCTCCTCTTCTGATCTGCTGCAGTCCTCTTGATAGTCTCTACTATGAGGCTCATGACCTTGAATTTCTGAGGCACATCAAATATATGTAGCAGGTTAATGGCATGACCTCTGATCATCCTGTTATCTCCATACTTGGGAAAGAGTGTGTGCCTAAGGATCCAGTTGATCGTAGGCAGTCCTGACAACAAGTGTTTTACAGACCCAAGCTGGTGAGTGTCAAGATCATCTACTGGAATCTCCTTGTACATATTTGCCATTGAGTTATGATCCATCTTTTTTTTGGCATAGACATCCAAGTCATCTTCATTTTCCTCTGGGTCATTGATCAACCTTGCCCATTCCTCAACAGTTGATTGGTACCTTGTACCTTCAGACATCCATGTTATCCTTCCATCTGGGTAGAAGTGTGTTGTGGAGTAGAATTGCATAATGAGCTCCTCGTTCCACTTTGTGAGCTTTTGCCCAACAAAGTCAGCAACTCCACAAGCACTAAAGCTGTCTTGCACTCCAGGATAGTGCTCCTGATTTTCCTTGATGTAGATCCAGTTGACCCACCTCATGTCACAAACGATAGGCTTCTTGTCCAACAAAACTGTCTCATAGAAGTCCTGCTGTTCCTTTGTGTGGAACCTGTAGTCAACAGCAGTTCTTCTCCTTGAAGCATATGGATCTTCTTCTCTCCACTTCCTCACCCCTGAATCCCTTCTAATTTTCATGTTCTCAGCCACAGGATGAGCATCATTGTGGTCTGGAATCTTGGGCTTGAGTTTTCTGAGTACTTGACCTTCATCTTCTCCAACAGCTTCAGGCACTGGGGCCTTGTTCTTCTCAACAGCTGGTATGCTCCTTGTATTTCTCTTTGGTTTTGGCTTTGGAGCTGGCTTGGCCTTGGAGGCAGCTTTGGGTGCTTCTTTGGGCTTGGATGCAGTAGCCCCTTATTTTATAGCATCACCTATAAGCTTTGGTGCCTTAGGTGCTGGTGCAGCAACCTCTTCTTCTTCTTCTTCTTCTTCTTCTTCTTCTTCTTCTTCTTCTCTTCTTCTTCTTCTTCTTCTTCTTCTTCTTCTTCTTCTTCTTCTTCTTCTTCTTCTTCTTCTTCTTCTTCTTCTTCTTCTTCTTCTTCTTCTTCTTCTTCTTCTTCTTCTTCTTCTTCTTCTTCTTCTTCTTCTTCTTCTTCTTCTTCTATGAATTGCATTGACTGGACAGGAGTGTTTCAATCGTGGCTAGAATCAATAAGATCACAATGTGCTAGGAATCAGATGGGAAATAGCACAAAGATCGAGTCCATACCCTAGTTCGGCGGAGACTCGCTATGGCGGCAACGGCGGGGTTGAATTCTGTTGACGGCGATGGAGACCAGCGACAGGAGGCGACTGGCGGCGAGGAGACGATCCGGAGACCACGTAGGAAGAGCGAGCTATTGCGCGGGCGAAAGGGTTCGGAGAAATTTCCAAAAAAATTCCCGTGTCTATATATAGCCCGACCCTATCGGTGTGACCGAGTGGAACAACTCGGTGGCACCGAGATGCAAAACTGTATACAGTTATTGCAACTCAGTGTGACCGAATGGTTCAAATCGATTGCACCGAGATCGAAAACATAGATCGACTTGATGATCTCGGTAGGACCGAAAATAAGATATCGGTCAGACCGAGAATCACAAAGAAGTTTTGGAAGTTTAAGTCTATGACGAATCGGGGACTCCGAGTGCTCCTCACACAGAGTGGTTCGAATCTGACTTGATCAAATTTTGTAATGTAGCATGAAGAGAGTTTGAGACGAGAAAAGCATAGATAGCTAGAGAAGGTTCTTAGGCATTCTTGTCCATCCACTTGGCAAGAGAAAAGAAAACCAATCAATCAAAACAACAAGTGGATGTCCTCGAATGAGTAAAATATGCAACCAACATGCTCACACAATAAAATGGCAATTGAAATATGTGGCAAAGCATGCACAACCAATTCTAGCATCTATCAAGCAACTGGCGATGACTAGGTCATCTATATATGAGTATATTGACTTAGGAGTCAAATGAGAACATTTGATCATAGGTCATACTCATCGTTTAAGCACAAGTGGGGTTACCACTTTTACATAAAGCATTGTTGTGTTCACATCATTAGAGTTGCTTTAGCTCAAGTCTTAGAGTAAAGCTCCCCCTAGATGTGATATCCCCCTTAAGAGGGATGAACTAACCTTGGGTTTTGTCGATGTTGACTTCATGTAGATGTTGAAGATGTGGATGCTCAATGTTGATGTAGAACAATTGGAGCTATCCATTGGAGTGAATTGCACTTTCAATACCTACATGGGTTAGTCCCACAAGGAACAAACAAGAATATCCATAGACATAGAGTGATTCACACACAAGATGATGTCCATGAAATCTTTTAGATTACCTTGTCCCTTGACTTACCAACAAGAGGGTTTGTGACTCCTTGAACTAGTGCAAGATGTGGAAGTTGATTGCACTTGTTCTTGCCAAAATGATAAGAGTGAGGTATGTTGGCGGAGTCACCCTCAAGAACTCCCTAGTTCTTCTTCTTTTGGATCCACACCATCTTGATGGGAATCCTTGGAGTTGTAGTCGTACTTGATGAAGTGGAACTTGAAGTAGTCTTGGGAATCCACTTGACTAAGGTCTTAGGAGCTTCTTCAAATGCATCAATTTCCTCTTGAAGCTTGTCCTTGCCTTTTTGCTTGTAGTCTTGTGGTGGAAGATCATCTTGAGCTTGTGTCCCCTTGAAGGAAGTAGGATCATACTTCTCTTGTTGAGGAACAAACTTCGTCTTGGGGTATTGATCTTCTTCCCACTCAACTCCATTGGCGTTGAACTTCCGTTCAAAACCAACACCTTGATTCTTCCAGTGCCTTCCTTGCTTGCGTACAATTTTCTCGAATTGCTTACTTCTGGCAAGGCTCTTGTAGACTCCTTTCTCTATAATTCCCTTCAATAAGCTATTTTCTTGCTCAAGTGTAACTTGGCTAAGAGAATCATTAGTGGAATCAAGAGAACTACTAGAAGAAACAACATTGAATTTAGCATGATCATTGTTACTACTAGAGGAAGAATCCTTCTTGTTATTGTTACTAGATTTGACTTGAGGCATGTAAGTGGATAAGAGTAAATGCTTGGCAATGTAAGAAGAACTTTTCTTGCGGAGATCATCATTGATTGCTTTTAAAAACTCATGCTCTTGCTCAAGATTGAGCTTTTCAAAGCGTAACTTCTCATGAGCTCTTAAAAGTTCTCGATGATCCTCGAAGATAGTTTCATGAGCTAACTTAAGAGTGTTTAGTTCTTTAGTTAGAGCCTCAATCTTCTCCTTATCATTGTCATTCGTTTTATCTTGATTAGCATGATTAATTGACGTTTCATCATAGTATTCATCACTAGAGTTGTCAACAAGTAAATCATCATCACCTAACAAGTCATCTTCATCACTATTGAAATCAACATACTCGGGGTGGCCATGAAGCATCTTCCAACTCCTTCATTTGGTGAGTCAAATATGTCATAGGAGTCGGTTGACACAAGTGCTAGACCGACAACACCTTCATCTTGAGTATATTCGGAATCGGAGTGATAACTTCTCTCGGAGTGGTTGTCGGAGTCGGAGCCGGATACCCATTCACCAACATGAGCTTGATGTCTTCGTTTTGTGTATCTCTTTGATGACTTTTCCTTTCTTTCCGAATCCTTTCTTCTCCGTGAGTATCTTCGTTCATAACGATCATCTCTACTCCTTCTCTCTCTAGATGGTGATTCTTCTCTTTTGCTTATTCTTTTTGGAGAATCTTCTCTTCTTTTGTAGGGTGTCGTACACTCATTGGAGTAGTGTCCGGGTCTTCCACAATTGTAGCAGTTTCGCTCTCGACTAGAAGATCTTTTGTCATTGTAGGACCTTGACTTGGAGCTTCTATCTTTGCTTCTACTCTTGTGGAACTTGTTGAAGTTCTTCACATTAAGCTCAATTCTTCATTGAAGGTTTGTTTCTCACTTGATGATGTGGGGGCTTCACATGAGGCTTTGTAAGCTCCACTTGATTTGTTGTGAAGTTCCTCTTTATCCTTGAGTGACATCTCATGAGCAACAATTCTTCCAATGACCTCCGTTGGCTTGAGATCTTTGTAATTGGGCATCATTTGGATCAATGTGCACACGGTATCATATTTTCCATTCAAGGCTCTTAGGATCTTCTTGATGATGAATCTATCGGTCATCTCTTCACTCCCTAAGCCGGCAATCTCATTTGTGATGAGAGCAAGCCTAGAGTACATTTCAGCGACACCTTCACCATCCTTCATTTTGAACTTGTCAAGTTGACTTTGAAGCACATCCAATTTGGATTCCTTGACGGAGTTGGTACCTTCGTGCATATCAATCAAAGTATCCCAAATTTCTGGCTTGAGCGTTGTATTGCAGCATCTTCAATTCTTCCGCGGTAGCTTAACGGTTTGGTTCTTTCCCATCAAAGAAGTCACCTTGCAAACAAACACACACAATAGCCCAAACGGCGGGGTTATGTCCGAGAATATGCATTTTCATCCTATGCTTCCAACTAGCAAAATTGGTACCATCAAAGTAAGGACCTCTACGGTGATAATTTCCCTCACTAGACGCCATACTCTCCTAGGTTGTGAAACCAAGGCTATGACCACCAAAAGCTATGGAAATCAACAAATGGAGACCAAAGCTCTGATACCACTTGTAGGACCTTGAAGTATGTCTAGAGGGGGGGTGATTAGACTACTTGACCAATTAAAAATCTATCCTTTTCCCAATTTTTGAGTTTGGCAGATTTTAGCTACTTTAGGACAAGTCAAGCAATCATCACACAATTCAAGCAAGCATGCAAAGAGTATACAGGCAGCGGAAAGTAAAGCATGCAACTTGCAAGAATGTAAAGGGAAGGGTTTGGAGAATTCAAATGCAATTGGAGACACAGATGTTTTTGGCGTGGTTCGGATAGGTGGTGCTATCCTACATCCACGTTGATGGAGACTTCAACCCATGAAGGGTAACGGTTGCGCGAGTCCACGGAGGGCTCCACCCACAAAGGGTCCACGAAGAAGCAACCTTGTCTATCCCACCATGGCCATCGCCCACGAAGGACTTGCTTCACTAGCGGTAGATCTTCACGAAGTAGGCGATCTCCTTGCCCTTACAAACTCCTTGGTTCAACTCCACAATCTTGTCGGAGGCTCCCAAGTGACACCTAGCCAATCTAGGAGACACCACTCTCCAAGAAGTAACAAATGGTGTGTTGATGATGAACTCCTTGCTCTTGTGCTTCAAATGATAGTCTCCCCAACACTCAACTCTCTCTCATAGGATTTGGATCTGGTGGAAAGAAGATTTGAGTGGAAAGCAACTTGGGGAAGGCTAGAGATCAAGATTCATATGGTAGGAATGGAATATCTTGACCTCAACACAAGGGTAGGTGGTTCTCTCTGAGAACATATGAGTTGGAAGTGTAGATGTGTTCTGATGGCTCTCTCCACGAATGAAGAGGAGGTGGAGGGGTATATATAGCCTCCACACAAAATCCAACCGTTACACACAATTTACCAATCTCGGTGGGACCGAATCAACAAACTTGGTCGAACCGATTTAGTAAACCTAGTGACCGTTAGTGATTTTTGGTGGGACTGACATGCAACTCGGTAGGACCAATATGATTAGGGTTAGGGCATAACGTAATCTCGGTGAGACCGATCACACAAACTCGGTGAGACCGATTTTGTAATAAGCTAACCAGAGGGTTGGTCAGGTAAACTCGGTGGGACTGATTTGCTCTTTCGGTGAGACCGAAATGTTACAAAAAGGAAACAGAGAGTTTACATTGCAATCTCGGTGGGACCGATCCGCTCTTTCGGTTACGAAAAGGAAACAGAGAAATTGCAATCCCATCTCGGTGAGACCGAGATCCCTATCGGTAGAACCGATTTGCTTTGGGTTTGGCAGTGGCTATGACAAGTGAAACTCGGTGGCGCCGGGTTGAAAGAATTGGTAGAACCGAGTTTGGCTTTGGGTTTAGGTCAAGTGTGGATATGAGAAAGTAGCTGAGGGTTTTTGAGCATATCACTACGCACATGAAGCAAGAGGCTCATTAAGCAACACCTCATCCCTCCTTCATAGTATTGGCTTTTCCTAAAGACTCAATGTGATCTTGGATCACTAAAATATAAAATGAAGAGTCTTGAGCTTTTGAGCTTGAGCCAATCCTTTGTCCTTAGCATTTTGAGGGATCCACTTTCATCATCCATGCCATGCCAATCATCGAGCTTTCCTGAAATAATCATCTTGGAATAGCATTAGCTCAATGAGCTATATGTTATGAATTACCAAAACCACCTAGGGATAGTTGCACTTTCACATGTACCACACTACAACAAAAACATCGTGTATGGTCGCTTTTTCTGGGTCGCTTTTTTATTCGTCTATACACTCATGAACACTAGCAACCTAAAGACGCTTCTTAAGACGATTTCAGAGCGCCACAAACTTTTAATTGTAATTAGCCTTCAACAAAATAAGTATTTAATTTAATTAACTTAGAGACGATTTGTGAGACGTTTTCATGTGCGACTCTATTCTTAAAGACGATTTGTGAGATGTTTTAATTTGCGACTCTATTGTTAGAGACAATTTGTGAGAAGTTTTAGTGTGTGACTATTCTTATTTTAGACTAAAGAAAAGAGATAAATACTTCCGGAGTCTTAGAACTTGTATGGCCAGTTTGATGCATACAATTGCAAAATACATGTTTTCGTATCGTCTAACTTGTCCTCCTATTCATATACAGTGCTTTCTACCGTATCTGGATGTACCCCGTGCACGCGTGGCATGCCAACATGGCGAGGGTCCACCCTCACTGGTTGAGGCGGTGGGTAGCCCGCGTGCACTGTTTTTTCCTTCAGAAAGCATTTGCAATTTTTTGCGGGTGCATTTTATTTATCTACGCAGAAAATCCTAAGCAATTGAACACACAATCTTGTCGATTTGGCTGCATAAATGGCCACTAGACCAGCTGAAGTTTGGTAGGAATTAAAATTTTAACATAGAAATCAAAATAACAAAAAGGGTGTGCAAAAAAGAGGATCCCCCATTCGAACCTATTGCATCTTAAGCTCGTCGCATGTGCGAGCGCCACTCATGTGGCCACAATGACACTTCTATACTTTAATTTTTAATGTTAAGTTATTAATTATTAATGTATAATAAAATAAAATAAGGCACGTTTCTCTAAAAAATTTGGTTTGTTCACTGTATAGGATTATTTTCGTCCACCGCGGGAAGCTCCTAAAATCATATGAGAAATGATTGCGTTCAACCGGCGAATCGTATTTTTATGTCGACCTCCTCCGCCGATCGACACGTGTCCCATGGTCCTGCAGAACACACGCCCTTTTCTAGAAACTTTGTGCGGCATCACATCTCCTTCCCAGTTCTTTCGTTGTCTCTCAGCTCCACCAGGGGGAGACGCTCGCCGCGCATGACGCTCGTGCTTGCGACTGGTCCGCACCCTCAACCGCAGTCCGCCGTCAAGGCAGACCTCCACTGTCGCCCTTCCTTCCTCTCGTTTTTCCTCCTCCCACACCCCTCTTTCTTTCCCAACCGGACCGAGCTCTTGAAGCCATGACCACCATCGGAACCTTCTTGGGCCGTCGTCGCCAGCAGCACTGCTGCCGTGAGACGAGTTTCCGCAACAACATGCGAACAACCACTTATTGTATTTTTTTATTGTTTCGGCAACAAGCCTTTTGTTGCAGAGGAAACGAGTGCAACACTACGTTTGTTGCAAAGGGGCAACAACCAAGTTTATTTTGTATAGCAAAGGTCTTGTTTCTGAAAGATAGGCCATATTTGAAAGAAAAAACGTTTCAACAGAAGCGCAACAAGGCCCGTGTTGCAAAACGCCGAGTGGGGCACAAGCCATGCTGCAATGGTTGATGTGCGCTCACGGGAAGAAGATGTTGTCGAGCTCATGATCCTACGGCAACCGAGGCGCGGATCTTTCTAAACATCACCCGACCGAAGCATAGCATGCCCCAAATCATATGTGTCAAAGGTGGTAAAAAATTCTACGAAGAGACTCAAAACAACGCGGATCCTATATAGCGTGTAGCGCGCGCTAGCGAGGTAGCGCGCACCACCCTCGCTCTCTGGGATTTCTCATGGGCTGGCCCATTTATCGTTTTCTTCTTTCTTTCTTCTTGCATGTTTTTCATTTTTTTCATTTTATTTTCTTTCTGCCTTTTCTTTTCTTTCATGTTTCCCTTTTTCTTTCCTCTTTTTTTAAAATTTACTTTTTCATTCCATTCTACCAATTTTGTTTTCAAATTCGGGAACAGTTTTTGGTTCATCGAATTCAAAAATGTTCATTGTTGTAAGAAATGTTCAACAACTCATAAAATGTTAATCAAATTCAGAAAATGTTCATCATTATTCAGAAAATATCATCCACCTAAAATAAGTTCAAGATTTAATTAATGAAATGATGAACATTTTATAAAATGATGAGCAATATCTTAAATCATGCACATTTTTTAAAAAAAGTGAACATTTTCCAAAATTCACGAACATTTTTTTGAATACATGCGCATTTCATTAAAACATGAATATGTTTTGAAGTTCGCGAAACATTTTTCCCGAAATTTTGAACAATGTTTGAATTATGAAAATTTCCTAAAATTCACGACCAATTTTGTTGAAATCATGCAATACTTTGAAATTTGGGATCATTTTTTATAAATCCGTGAATATATTTCCAAAATGGCGACCACCTTTTGAAATCGTGAATATTTTTTGAAATCATGAACCCTTTTTGAAATTGTGAACATTTTTTGAAATCACAAACATTTTTTTGAGATCATTAACATTCTTTTAAATTTTTGAAGTCATGAACATTTTATGAAATCGCGAACATTTTTTGAAATCATTAACATTCTTTTACATTTTTGAAATCATGAACATCTTTTAAAATCACGAACAGTTTTTGAAATAAATAAATTTATTTAAAATTTCTAAATCATTAACATTTTCTGAAATCACGAACATTTTATGAATTTGCTAACAGATTTTGAAATCATTAATATTCTTCTAAATTTTTTTAAATCATAGACAGTTTTTTGTAATCGCGAACATTTTTTGAAATGATAATTATTTTTTTATTCATGAGTATTTTTTTAATTCGTGAACATTTTTGTACAAATTCGTGAACGTTCTCTTGAACTGTTAATTTTTTTAAATTCCCGAATAAGTTTTTAAAATCATGATTATTTTTATGAATTCATGATTATTTTAATACAAATTGGTAACTTTTTCTGAAATATGGAAACTTTTGATATCCCGTATTATGGAAAAAGAAAAAAACAAAAGGCAAAGAAGGAAAAAAAATAGGCAGCTTTCCGTCCCGCACATGGACCGGCCTAGATTGGTGCCAAGGCAGCGCAAGATGCGCGCTGGGGAGAGCAACTAGTTAACGAGCGCTTCTTCCGCTCCTTCGGGAGCCTCGCAACAATCAGCGCCACTTGGCGCGCTATAAGCCACTTGCCACATGTCGCGCTTTGGACGCTCCTTCCAGATTTTATTTTTTATTTTTCCGCAGACGTTTTCGTCTTTTAAAATGGTTTTTTTGACATTTCGGTTTTCTACTGGTCTTCCTTAACTTTTGGGTAAACTTCGAATAGATTGATCAAGAGGCATTTTGTTTTTTTATTGTAACCTTTAAAATGTTGAATAAGTATTTACAAAATGTTGAATAAGTATTAAAAATGTTGAATAAGTACTCAAAAAATGTTGAATAATTATTAAAAAATAGTGAACAAGTACTTGAAATTTGTTGAATAAGTATTAAAATGTTGAACAAGTCTTTTAAAATGTCGAATGAGTATTAAAAAATGTTAAATGAGTATATGAAAAATGTTGAACCGGTAATTGAAAATGTTTAATAAGTATTAAAAATGTTGAACAGGTATTTAGGAAAAATACTGAATAATTATTACAAATGTTGAACAAGTATTTTAAAATGTTGAACGGGTATAAGGAAAATGTTGAAAAATTATTCGAAAATACTGAATAAGTATTAAAAAAGTTGAATAATTATTAAAAAAGTTTAAACGAATATTTAAAAAATGTTGAACAAGTATTAAAAATGTTGAACAAGTAATAAAATGTTGAGCAAGTATTTGAGAAATGTTGAATAAGCGTTCGGACAATGTTGAATATGTATACATAAACTGTTGATCACTTATTAAAAAGAAAGTTTTTGACATATACGATGATGTAGAGTAAAAAAGAAAACAAACATAAGAAAAAAGAAATCAAAAACAAAAAATGGAGAAAATGTAGAACAATAACAAAAAAGAACAAAGAAAACCAAATAAAGAACCAAAGTAAATAAAATAAGAAGGAAATGAAAATGAAAAAACAACGAAGAAAAAAAATCAAAAAAGGATGAAAAGAATGGAAAATGGAGAAGAAAAATAAAAGAAACAAAAGAAAACGGAAAAACGAAAAAAAAACTGGCATGAATCAACTCAAGTAGGGCGCACTCCTATAACTAACCACATGTGTAAACCGCACTCAGTGGTTACGACATATTTTTACGAGCTACCCTCGCGCGAATGGGCTGGCCCAATACGGCACTCGTGAAGAGAAACCTTCAGCGAGACATCATCGTGCGGGCGCTTAATACGACAAATAGCGTCCGCGTGACCTACTCGGCGTCAAATTCTCCAAAAGAAGAAGAAGAAGAAGAAGAAGAAGAAGAAGAAGAAGAAGAAGAAGAAGAAGAAGAAGAAGAAGAAGCGTCAGGTTGGCCGCACGAGCAGTCGAGTGCCCCCGATCCCCAATTCCCCTAGCTGAAGGCGGCGGCCCCCTCCTTCCTGGCTGCCACCCCTAGAATCAGGTCCGGCTCCGGCGGCCGAGCCGGCCATCTCCAGCCTCTCCGTCGTCCCTGAACCCCCTCCCCTCCGGCCGCCCTCTCCCTCCCCTGCCCTCACCCTTCGGCTCTATCCATCGTCCTCCGCTAGGCGCCAGATCGTCAGTCCACCTCCTGCACTGCTCCGGCCTCCACAGCGTGGCAGCGCCCTCCGTCAGTCCGCCTCCCGCACTGCTCTGGCCTCGCCGTGTGGCAGCGCCCTCCAGCCGTCTGAGTCCGGCCTTCGCGGCCTACCTATTTAAGCATGACGCCGACGCCACCCAACAGACACGTCGAGGAGGAGCCCGCCCCCCCCCCCCCGATGAAACATCGGAGACCAAACCAGACGTCGCGTCAAGGAGGATCCACCCCCTCCGTGACGCAACACGTTCAACCATTTCGACCGACGGGCATCACCACCGCACCGCAACTGGTGTTACGACGCTGTCAAGGAGGAGGAGCCCTCCCGGGCGCCTCCTCCGTTACCTCGGCGTGGTGACGACACATCGTAGTACCCTGACGACAGCCGAGAGGGCGGCACAAGAGGACGAGCGGCAAGAGTGGCACAATGCTGGGCCACATTCGCCACATTGGACGCCGACACTGTATCAGTGACCAGATGGTCAAGAACGACTTGGAGGAGTCACTTTGCGCCACCGCCCCCATGGCCGACAAGGGCTAGGTGAAGGGATGGCACACCGGGGCGGCGTCTGCGGTCGGCACAGGCAACGCACGACGAAGGGAAGCCCAACTTCGATCTACCACTGCCATTATTATTTTTATTAAACTATGTCAACATTAGTTGGATACGAAAATTACCACTTTTTTAAAAAAAGAACAAAGCATACGGATTTATCCAATAAAAGAAACACCCAAAAAAATATGTATCCATATATGCGTTTGACACATCTATATATGTGATTACTTATGGCTCCCAAACTATTCCCACTTAATCAAATCTGACGTTCCTAGAGTATTTTCGCTTGACAAAATTTGGCGCACAATCATTTTCTTTACCGCGCGCAAAACATCCCACATCTTCCCCACCTCCCCATGTATCCAACCTCCCGCGATTCCAGTCCGCCAGGCAACCCACGCGCCGCCCATTCCCGCACATCGTGCGGTGGCAGCCTCATCCTCAGGCGCTGCCCTCCGCCGCTATCTCCACCTGCCGCCGACTCCCGTTTTCCTCCATCATCAAGGTCGCTAGTTGGAGCCTCGTCGGCGTCCGTCGTCCTCACTGTCACGACGCCGTGCTCTGCCCGACGTCGTCCTCACTGTCACGAGGCCGCATCCAAGCCGATCTCGTCCTTCACTCGAAGTGGCGCCGTGTGTTCCGTCTGTACGCCGCCCCGCAAGCGCAGGAGCTCTCACCTCCATCTAGCATCTTCATCCTCCACCACGTCTAGCAGGTGATCCCTTGAATCCCATAGACCTTACAGTTTACCATTAAATCAACCAAAGTGGCCTCCTCCATATATGCATCTCAAGTCTCGATCCTCTTCTCCTTCTTCTCTTTACTTCCTTCATGTAGGCAATGCACTCTAAGTGTTTGTTGAATTGCTTGCTTGCCTAGAAATCAATTATGATAGATTTTATTGAAAATATGTGAGCAATTGTTTGGTCCAATCAAATTTTATATGGTAAAATGAAAAAATAGTACTAGGTATATGGAATTGGATAGTGTGGAGTGGCAAAGTGGATAATTATAGAATATTTCCTGTAGTAACAGATTTGAAACCTAAACATGTCTTGTGATGACAAAGTTGTGATTCGTTCTTTGGCATAATAGGTTCCTCTTGTATAGATGTTTGAGACTTTTGAGGTGGAGTTTTTGTTATGTCTACCTTCTGCACAATGGACTGCTTTTTGCATTCGTCCGTATATCTGTTTAAGAAGACTGAGTTTTGTTATGTCACCCTCTCCTGCATAATGGACTCCTTTGCCCATTCATCAGTATAGCTGTTTAAGGGGACTGTAGAGTTTCTGTTATGTCTACCTTCTCCTGCATAATGGACTGCTTTGCCCATTCATCAGTATAGCTGTTTAAGAAGACTGAAGAGTTTCTGTTATCTACCTTCTCCTACCTCATCTTAGTGCAATCCCACTATTTTGTTAGTTTTGATTCTTGCATCTTAGCTGAAGGGAGGTTTCAATCAGCAGCTCTCAGATTTTGCACTAAAATATTATTGTTTACAGGTCTGTATGTTGCTATGTGCGTTACAGTAACTTCTGAAGTGCTTTTTGGGTTCATTTTCAGTTACATCTGTTTCTATGCTTGAAATTAACATATGATTTTAACATTGTTTGGTACAGATATCATGTCGACGATACCTCAACGGCTTCAGAGCCTAAACATCCCAGAGCAAGCTTCTGAAAGTGTACAACTAGATGAAGAAAATTTACAAGGCCCTCCAGAGATTGATGATGTAGTACCCAAAAAGCCTCCTGAATCTACTAGGAAAATTAAAATAATTTGTAAGCTCAATTTTCTTTTTGAAACACATATCTAGTGTGATGTATATGGTCCACTTATATGCCACTGCGATACTCTTCCATGCAGGGCGAAATGGTGATGTGCGACAGATTATAGGGGAATTCCGAGGTAAAAATTTGTCGGAATAACGTGGGGGCGGGGGGGGGGGGGAGATAATTGGGGAGACAGATGGAAGTGGAATTCCAAATGGAAGGTCTGCTGCCATTCTCGGTCATCATCTTACCTGTCTTGCAGAAAACTCAACATTTGCACCATTGCATATTTCAAGATGGGACAATTGTTTCTACAGAAACATGGGCAGCTGATCACAGATGTGGAGGTAAAATTTTCGTACCACTCTTCAAGACTGTTAATTTCACATTGTTGATTGTCAATTTTAATTTTTGAAGGAGAAATTTATCTACCCCAATGAGACTAGACAACTTACAAGAGATTGGAACCTATTGACTATTGACAAAAAAATGGACAGCTTATAAGTCTCGTTTGAAGAGTAAATATTTCAAGCATGATAAGAAGTCTTTGGCTAAAATTATAGCAGGTGTTCCCAAAGGTGTTAATGAATATCCATGGGATACTCTTGTCGGGTTTTGGTGCTAGGATAAACACATGGTTATGTGTTCTGTTCTCATACTTAATCTTGCGTACATAACTAGTTTGGTGGCATTAATATTGACTACATGTGTTGTTTTCCCAGAAATTATGCGAAAAGAATACCGAGTGTGCAAAGAAGCAGAAGAATCCACATACAACTGGGAGAAAACGCCATGCTAGGCTCATAAAAGAGACGGTGAAACTTTTTCTTTCTAAAAATGGATCAGAAAAGTTTTGTTACTGAAGAAAACTGAATATGTTCTAAGAGAAGCACTAACAAACGTTCTAATTTACTTTGTTGAACAGGAAATCAAGAGTAATCGAAAGGTTAGCAAGATTGAACTATGGGATGAAGCTCATAAGCGGAAGAATGGTGAATACAAAAATGCGAAAACAAATATAGTGATGGTATACTTCTACTTGTTATTAAAGTAGAGGCTTTAATTTAATACTCCCTCCATTCCCAAATGTTTGTCTTTCTAGAGATTTCAACAAGTGACTACATACGGAGTAAAATGAGTGAATATACACTCTAAATATGTCTATATACATCTGTATGTGGTAGTCCATTTGAAATCTCTAAAAAGACAAATATTTAGGAACAGAGGGAGTACTACTTAGTATAATGAGATGTTTGTATTTGTTTCAATAGGAGAAACTACAAGAAAGAAAGATAACAATGGGAGCCTTTCGTTCAGTGATTATAGAGAAATATTTAAAAGTGTGCATGGGAAAGAGGCGAAAGAACTTTGAGGGTATTATGGTGATAAGTATTGGAGCGAAATAACAGTTTCTCAGGGACTGACTTTTTTTCAGCATCCTGACAAAGAAGGAAATGTTCAATTTGCATTGTGGGCACTAGGATATAATGTAGAAAATGTGACAGATGAGGTTTCTCTGATCCGTTCATTCCTGAAGCGAAAATTCCCCCAAGAGGATTTGAGAAATGAATATGTAACCGCAGGAAGTGATGAAGTTCGTATCTAAACCACATCTCTTTCTACAAAGATAAAATGTATGAGTATTAATATACTATTATCATGTTCTTGTTTCAGGTTGGTCTCAATGAAAGAGTTGTTGGGAGTGACCTCCTGAATGAATCACATAAAGAAGTTGAAGAACATGCTCCATTGAGTGTTATGGAGGTGATGTAATAGTTTCTTCACTAATAGATATTCTAGTTCATTCTCATACTTACAAACAATTGTTCATCATAAGTTGCAGGAACTACATCCTAGCAATTGTGCGAGATCTAAAGAGTGTCACCCCGGTTTATTATTACCACATGAACAAGTGGCTACTAAGGTGTGTTTGTGAGCAAAAATTTCTGCTTTGTTATTAAAAAATGCTTATATTTTGTATAAGTTTACTTACAACTAAACTGAACCTCAATTGTAGAAAGCACACACTGAAAACTT
The DNA here is from genome assembly GCA_032464435.1 of Aegilops umbellulata. Taxonomy (NCBI): domain Eukaryota; kingdom Viridiplantae; phylum Streptophyta; class Magnoliopsida; order Poales; family Poaceae; genus Aegilops; species Aegilops umbellulata. Next base: position 341,096,138 of record CP136059.1, read on the forward strand.
TGATAGGGCAATTCAAGGAAGTGTAGGATCAACTTTACCAGATAAGCATACCACTACCCAGGAATTGGATCCTAGTTTTTCTGCAAGAACCAAAGAGGATTACAATGATTTTATCTTTACCACACATGGTTGCTAAGGTGTGTACATAAATGTTTGCTTCATTATCAAACAATGCCTATGGTTATGTATGTTTATGTCATACTGAATTGAACCTCAACTATAGAAAGCACGCATTGAAAAGTTTGATAAGGCCAATCAAGGCCACGCAGAACCAACCAAAGAGGGTTACACCAATCAAGGAAGTGGAGAATCAACTTTGCCTGATAAGCAGGTCACTACCCAGGCATTGCATCCTAGCTTTTCTTTGAGAACCAAAGAGGATAACACTGGTTCATCTTTACCACACATAGTGCGTGTGTGCATAAATTTCTGCTTCGTTGTCAAACAATGTGTATGTTTTCTGTATGTTTACTTACAACCTAACTAAACCTCAATTGTAGAAATCACACATTGAAGAAAATGATAGGGTCAAACAAGGCTGTGCAGCATCAACTTTACCGGACAAGACTAACCAGTAATTGCATCCTAGCAATTGCGCAAGAAGCAATGAGGGTTGCACCAGTTTATCTTCACCACATGAAGACACGGTTGCTAAGGTGTGTGCACATGCACGCCTAGTTTTTTTTTGTGTTATCAAACAATGTCTATGTTTTTTATAAGTTTACTCACAATTGATCTGAGCCTCACCTGTAGAAAGCACATGAAGGTCCTGAATCAAAGAATGGTCACGTTGAAAATAGCAATGCGACCAAGCAAGGTGGTCCTGAACCAAGTGTACAGCTTCATCGCGTCACTAAGCAGGTATATATATCTGAATGAGAATGGTTAGAATAGTTAGTTGGTCTAATTGCATGTGCAATCAGCCTTTTTGTGTAAAGTGAAATATTCCATGTTTTGCGATAATGAATGTTTCATTTCTTGAAAAAATAGGATAATATGAAAGTCTTCTTGGTTTCGTTGAATCCGAGAAGCAAAAATAAATTTGTGGCCGCAGGAACTTTAGTGAGTAGCGATAAAATATGTGGTTGGTGGAAACATGCTTGGAGACCAATATGTAGCAGTTTCTGTTTGCGCTGTTTCAAGACCTAGAGATGAGACACTCGTTAGACCATCTGGAAAATTGCAAACAGTAAGGGATGCTATTGGTCATGTTATTGCATGGCCTCTATCACATGTAAGTACACTTCCATGCAATCATCATATGCTCCAATGTACGTACTTAAGGACTTTTTATTTATGAAGGATCTTTCTACTTTATAGGTCACAAAAAAACAAAATTAACCACTCCTACACAACCTCAAAACAATCCACCAAACACTGGTATGCTACATCATCAAAGTACATTTCTTCTCACACTATTCTTAGAGCTTATATATTCTAAAACTTCCCTATTTTCTTTCCTTTTCAGGGTAGCTCAAGATTTAGAAAAGAACTACATCGCGGGAGCCAGGAGCAACTATAGAAGAATTAGTCTTTAACTGGACAAATATTGTGTATTATACATATATTTTAGCTTTATAGGAAAACTTAGTTCTAGTCTGTATGATCTCTTCTTAATTATTTGCATTTCCATATGAATATCTGATCTAATTCAATTGTGAACCTAAGGTGTTTGTTCCTACTAATTGAAATTGTGTGAATGGGATGGTTGTGAATACAATTGGTGATGTGTGTGAATCCCTTCATGTAGTGTTATTTGTTGCTTATGAATGTGATTGGTGATATGGGTGGATGCTTTTATATAACAATACTTGTTGATCATTTTGCACAACCATGTGGCATGATAAAGTTACTGGATTTGAAATGGCGAAGTACAACTTTGGAATAAATCAAATATTGTTTAAAGCAAAATATAACGTGGTTACAAAGAAGCTTTTGTATATCTAGAGACGAATATAACGTCTGTACAAAGTGTGTATAGGAATTGGGCTATGGCCTATGGTGAATGAAATGGCCATGTTAGTAGAGACGTATACGGGCACATCTAACAGAACGACTCTACATATCTACAGACGCTTTTGAACGTCCGAATATAGCGTGGCATATCTAGAGACGCCTTTGGACGTCCCAATATAGCGTCTCATGCCATGTACAGACGCTCAGCCAGCATGTCTATATTTTTTGAGACGGTCCGTGAGGAGACGCTCCAAAGACGCTTTACTAAGTCGACTCTATGGTTGCCTAGAGATGAAATAACACGTCTCTACCTATGGAATATGACGTCTCTATAGGCAGGTTTTCTTGTAGTGCCAGTTCGTCGATGACGTCCTGTACAGGAAGAGACCGAACGATGTGAAATTGAAGTGCATCCCTCGAGAGGACGGACTGGAGCTGTTGGCGGAGATACATGGAGGCATATGTGGATCCCACATCGGGTCAAGGGCCCTTGCCGGCAAGGCGTTTCGTCAAGGCTTCTTCTGGCCCACCGCCCTCCAGGATGCAACGACACTAGTCACCAAGTGTGAAGCATGTCAGTTCCATTCAAAGAAGCTTCATCAGCCAGCTCAAGCCCTTCAAACCATTCCTCTCTCCTGGCCCTTCTCGGTCTGGGGGCTCGACATACTAGGCCCTTTCCCCCGCGCTGTCGGGGGCTTTGAGTACTTGTACATTGCGATCGACAAGTTCACAAAGTGGCCGGAGGTGGAGGCAGTGAGGAAGGTCACAGCTCAGTCAGCCGTCAAGTTCTTCAAGGGACTAGTGTGCTGTTTTGGCGTGCCCAACAGGGTCATCACCGACAATGGCACACGGTTCACAAGCCGCACCTTCATGCAATATGTCCAAGACCTCCGCAGCAAAGTATGTTTCGCTTCCGTTGCTCACCCGCGGAGCAATGGTCAAGCTGAGAGGGCAAATGCTGAAGTACTGCGAGGACTACGGACCAAGACCTTTGACAGGCTGCACAAGAGAGGAAGGCGCTGGATTGATGAGTTGCCGGCGGTTCTTTGGTCGATCAGGACGACGCCAAATGGAGCCAACGGCCAGACACCCTTTGCCCTGGTATACGGGGCAGAAGCAGTTCTCCCCACTGAACTCATATACGGGTCACCTCGAGTGCTCGCTTATGATGAGCTTGAGCAAGAGCAACTACGGCAAGATGACGCAATGCTCCTTGAGGAAGATCGTCTTTGGGCGGCTGTGAGAGCAGCACGCTACCGGCAAGCCTTGCGCCGCTACCATAGCCGCAAGGTCCATGCCCGAAGCCTTGAGGAAGGCGACCTTGTTCTTTGGCGCGTTCAATCGGCCAAGAATTCCAACAAGTTGACGCCAAAGTGGGAAGGTCCTTATCGGGTAATACGAGTCACCAGGCCCGGCGCAGTCCGCCTGGAGACCGAAGATGCCGTTCCGGTGAGTAACTCCTGGAACATTGAGCATCTTCGCAAGATTTACCCGTAAGGCGCAGCTTGCCAGGCCCCCCGGCAAGCCACCTTTTGTACACGCATTGCCAATGATGCATGTAACCCTTTGTACAAAGCCAGGCGCAGACCCTGAGCATAAATAAATGAAGCGCTGGCGCCCTAAGTTATAGCATGCATGCTAGGTCAAGTCTCGTCCTTGGTTAGGGTTGATAGTGCTTTGCGGCGACTAACCCCTAGCTCAGAGGTCGAGTGTGCGTCTCTTTGCCGTTCTTTTGTCTTCGTTGGTTCGCAGGACCCCCAGAAATCCATGCCGGATCACTTGAGGACGAAAAGGAGAAGAGGGACAGATCAACATCTAGACCCCGGCAAGCCGGTACTACTGGGGGCTCCAAGAGCAGAGATTCACCCACAGCAAACCAGAGTTGCCAAGGGTTATGGCTTCAGATAAGTTCTTCATCCCTTATCATGCATTCTTCTATGGACTGGGGTATGCGAAACCTCATTTCTTCCTAAAAGCTATCGTGCTCCCCTAATTCTAGGCCCTGGGGCCCGTCCCTGGGGCCAGGTTTGGTCGTAGTCGCGACAGCGAAAGGATGAAACGAGGAGTGAGGGAGTCCTGGATTAGGGCGTGTTCGGATAGCCGAACTATATCTTCAGCCGGACTCCAGGACTATGAAGATACAAGATTGAAGACTTCATCCCGTGTCCGGAAGGTTCTTTCCTTGGCGTGGAAGGCAAGCTAGGCGTGCGGATATTCAAGATCCCCTACCAATGTAACCGACTCTGTGTAACCCTAACCCTATCGGGTGCCTATATAAACCGGAGGGTTGTAGTCCGTAGGACGAACACATCATAACCATCATCATACCCATAGGCTAGCTTCTAGGGTTTAGCCTCCTTGATCTCGTGGTAGATCTACTCTTGTACTACCCATATCATCAATATTAATCTAGCAGGAGTAGGGTTTTACCTCCATCGAGAGGGCCCGAACCTGGCTAAAATAAAGTGTCCCTTGTCTCCTGTTACCATCCGACCTTGACGCACAGATCGGGACCCCCTACCCGAGATCCGCCGGTTTTGATACCGACATTGGTGCTTTCATTTAGAGTTCCTCTGTGCCGTCGCGATCAGGAAGGATGCCTTTTCCCGTCTTTAAAGATGGCGCCGTCACTGAGGGAGCTTTGGCTATCAGCCAACCCCTCCGGCTGGGTGGTTTTCTCATGACCGCCCGTTCGGCCATTACGCCGACAGTGACCTCTCGGGTCATCGAAAACAATCTCTGCGTCAGCTCGGGATTAGCCGAGCAGCTAGATCCGGTGGAGCTCTCCTCCATAAACGAGCTCCTGGATCGCATCGCCGCCTTGGGGGTCGCTACAAACTACGACCAGGTTGGGCCTAAACCCGATCTAAGGGAAATCAACTCTCCCCAAGCCACCCATCATGTTGCTGTGGTGGAAACACAATGCGGTGACCCTTCATCAATCTTAAGGACCAGTTACGTCCGAATTCCGGAACCCTCCATGCCGGATATCCACGGAGGGGAGGATACAACCCAAGACCTGGGCTTGGAACCAGGCAAACCGGAAAACATACAGGACTCCGGATCTCGGAATACGGAGGTCGTTCGGCCTCCGAACAACAAACCGGGCGAAGTATCAGATCTAATGAATTCCGCCCGTCCGATCTTAAGCGATCTCTCCCAAATCAAGCAGATGCCCGAAGAAACAGTACATCATTACTGGGCCAGATTCCTCCTGCTTATGAACGGGATAAAGGACTGCCACGAGGGAGACGCGATTTCAATCTTCTGCAGTAACTGCACGGACAAGGGGATACTCAACGCCATAAGTCGTCGTAATATTACGCGCTTTGCTGACTTGGCGTCCATAGTACAAAAATACTGTGCGATGGAAAGTGCTCGGAAAACCGAAATTAAATTTTGGGATAATCCGGCCTTGAATAGCAATCCCGTCCGAATCAAAAGGGCGCACTACAGCAAAGCGCTTGGATTAAATAAAAAATCAAAACCCTCTAGGGGGCACGGAACCGTGCTAGAAAGGTGGCTCGATGGACCCTGCAAGATTCATAGTACAGAGGATGCCACCCCAACTCACAGCCTCAGGGCATGTTGGATACTCCGGCAGGTGGCCAAAATTGGCGAGGACCTCCTAAATCCAGAGGTCGAAGGAAACCAGCCCGAGAATTTCAGTACCGTTCTCACAATCTCCGAGACTTCCGCATCAAATAACGTGCGAAAAAGAACACTTCGCAGCCTCGCCGAAGTCTACCAAGTAGCGACCATAAATCCATGGAGCAATACTGTCATCACCTTCAATGCGAGCGATGAACCTAAATTCCGAACAGCCAGAGCGCCAGCCGCATTGGCTCTCAGTCCCATAGTGGACGGTTGTCGCCTCGCAAAGGTACTTATGGACGGAGGAAGCGGATTCAACCTCATCTACGAGGAAACCCTCCAAAAGATGGAAATAGACTGGAACCGCATTGAGCGAAGCAGCACAACCTCTAGAGGAATAATCCCCAGTCAGGAAGCGCGCTGCACCGGAAAGATCACACTAGATGTGGTATTCGGCACGCCGGATAATTACAGGTCCGAACAAATCACGTTCCAGGTGTCCCCGTTCAGAAGCGGATATCACGCTATATTAGGACGAGAGGCATTCACAGTTTTCCAAGCCATACCCCATTACGGGTACATGAAGCTTAAGATGCTTGGGCCAAACGGAATTATCACTCTCGCTAGTGATCCGGACATAGCACTCCGCACCGAAAACAAGACAGCCGCATTGGCCCTCGAGGCACTATCTGAAGCCTTAGCGGCAGAAGAGCTGACGGCGCTGCGATCCACGGTTAGCAGGGATGATGTGATACTCGATAAGAGATCCAAATCCACATCCTTCAAACCAGCGGACGAAATAGTCAAATTCCAGGTCCACCCAACGCACCCGAATAAAACAGCCTCCATCGGGGCACAATTGAGCCCTGATGTAAACGCCGCACTGCGCGAGTTCCTACGAGAGAGCTGGGATATTTTCGCTTGGCACCCCTCAGATATGCCAGGAATCCCACGCAGGCTGGCCGAGCACAGCTTAAATATCCAGAAAGGATTCAAACCTGTCAAACAAACCCTTCGGCGTTTCTCCGAACCAAAGAGACATGCCATGGGAGAGGAGCTAGCCAAATTATTGGAGGCCGGATTCATTAGAGATATCAAACACCCGGACTGGCTAGCAAACCTGGTAATGGTACCAAAGAAGGACAAATCCTGGCGCCTGTGTGTCGACTTCAAAGACCTTAATAAGGCCTGCCCAAAGGATCCCTTTCCCCTCCCTCGAATTGATCAAATCATCGATGCCACCGCAGGACACGATTCCCTGTGTTTCCTCGACGCATACTCCGGTTACCATCAAATAAAGATGGCAGAATCCGACCAAGCTGCAACAGCATTCATCACGCCATACGGCCCATTCTGCTTCAACACAATGCCCTTTGGGCTAAAAACGCCAGCGCGACATATCAGCGCATGATTCAAACATGTTTGGCAAACCAGATCGGCAAAACAGTGGAGGCGTACGTAGATGATGTGGTCGTTAAATCAAGACACATCGAATCTCTAGTAGACGACTTGAGACTTACATTCGACAACCTGCGAAAATACGACATCAAGCTCAATCCGGAAAAATGTGTTTTCGGCGTCCCAGCCGGAAAGCTCCTGGGTTTCATTGTATCCGGTAGAGGAATTGAAGCAAATCCAGCTAAAATCCGAGCTCTGTCACAATTGGATGTCCCAAAAGATCTCAAGCAAATTCAGAAACTCACCGGATGCGTGGCGGCCTTAAGCCGCTTCATCTCCCGCTTGGGAGAAAAGGCACTACTCCTTTACCGCCTCCTTAGGCGCACCGAACACTTCGAGTGGACGGACGCTGCCACGGCCGGACTCGAGGAAATAAAGGCCATCTTGGCAACAAACCCTGTCCTGGCCGCGCCGAATACCGGCGAACCCATGCTATTGTACATTGCCGCAACCCATCAAGTTGTTAGCGCAGTACTCGTCGTCGAACGGATAACGGACGGACATAAATTACCCCTTCAAAGGCCGGTTTACTACGTGTCCACTATCCTCACACCATGCAAATCACGGTACCCGCATTATCAAAAAATCGCATACGCTGTATTCATGGCATCCCGGAAGCTACGACACTACTTTCAAGAGTGTTCTATTATAGTAGCCTCGGAAGTACCACTCAACGATATTATCAACAACCGCGATGCAACAGGCCGGATAGCAAAATGGGCCATAGAGCTCCTCCCGTTCGATATAACCTACAAGCCACGGCGACCAATTAAATCGCAAGTCCTAGCCGACTTCGTCGCCGAATGGACAGAGGCCGAACTCCCTAAAGAGTACGACACGTACTCAAACTGGATCATGCATTTCGACGGATCCAAAATGCTGGCCGGACTGGGGGCTGGCGTCGTTTTGACGTCCCCTACAGGAGATACAGTCCAATATGTACTCCAAATTATGTACACGGACTCCAACAATGCAGCCGAATACGAGGCCCTTCTACATGGCCTCCGGATGGCGGTATCCATGGGCATTCAACGCCTGGAAGTACGCGGGGACTCAAACCTCGCGATATCCCAAATAAATGGCGACTTCGACGCCAAAGACCCAAAAATGGCAGCTTATCGCAATGCCGTACTAAAAATGTCAGCTCGGTTCGAGGGACTGGAGTTCCATCACATAGCCCGAGAAAATAATCAGGCAGCGGACGTCCTGGCACGCATTGGAGCAAAACGAGATGCAGTCCCCCCCAACATCTTCTTAGAAAGATTATTCAAACCATCCGTAACATGGGAGGGGGAACCCTCGGATAATAGCCCGGGCATAACTGCACAACCCAATGCCGAACAATCAGACATAATCGGCGGCCCCGCCACCAAAATTACACCCTCAGCCCACGCAATAATGGCGGTCATCGCCCCGTGGACGGAACCATTCCTAGCCTACCTTACTAGGCAGGAACTCCCCGAGGACCAAAACGAGGCACGCTGCATAGTGCGGCGATCTAAAGCCTATAAAGTCCACGAGGGAGAGCTATATAAGAAAAGCACTACAGGAGTCCTTCAAAGGTGTATCTCCGAAGAGGAAGGGCGGAGTCTGTTGGCTGAAATTCATGCCGGACTCGGTGGCCATCACGCCGCGGCTTGGTCCCTTGTAAGCAAGGCTTTCCGTACTGGCTTCAATTGGCCGACGGCTAGAGCAGACGCTCAGGACCTAGTCAAACGGTGCGTCGGTTGCCAGCTCTTTGCCAACCAAAGCCATATGCCACCCAACGCCCTCCGAACTATGCCCATCACTTGGCCTTTCGCGGTCTGGGGGATCGATATGGTGGGACCCCTTAAAGGTGGAACCCACAAGAAAAAATACTTATTGGTCATGGTGGATAAATTCACCAAATGGATAGAAGCCAAGCCTGTCAAGACGGCCGAATCCGGACCTATGATAGACTTCGTATCCGGGGTCGTACACCGTTATGGTGTCCCCCACAGCATTATCACCGATAACGGCACAAACTTCACCTCTGATGAAGTAAAGCTGTGGTGCAAAAACATGGACATTAAGCTCGACTACGCTTCTGTCTATCACCCACAAACTAACGGTCAGGTCGAACGTGCAAATGGTCTCATCATGAGCGGCATCAAACCCAGACTAGTGCGGTCCCTCAAGGAATCTGATATGCACTGGGTAAAGGAGCTCGACTCCGTACTCTGGGGGCTGCGAACCACGCCAAATCGTACCACCGGATTCACGCCATTCTTTATGGTGTACGGCGCTGAGGCGATTCTGCCCTGCGACATAATTCATGACTCACCTCGAGTGCACATGTACGAAGAAAGAGAAGCCGAGCTTGATCGGCAGGACAACCTGGACGCCTTAGAGGAAGAGCGGGGCGTGGCTAAGGCCCGTTCCGCATTCTATCAACAGCAAGCTCGAAGATATCAAAGCAGAGAAGTACGGGCCAAAAATTACAACGTTGGTGAACTAGTTCTGCGCCTGCCGGATAAGCAAAAGAACAAACTCAAGCCCAAATGGGAAGGTCCATTCATAATCGACCAAGTCCTAACTGGTGGAGCGTACCGCCTGCGAGATGCGTCGGACAACCGACTCGAGCTGAACCCATGGAACGCCACACGTCTCCGAAGATTCTATGCCTAGCGCCGGACTCTGTGTTTGTCTCCTTCCTCTGTCCATTATTTACATTTATACCTTTTTATTACTTTGTCTACGACTCTTTTCTTTTCTATCCCTTAAAAGGCTCATTATGTGACGCGCTATCTACGCTCCTTAAACCTGGGGGCTTCTTTAACAGAAGCTTGTCTATATGGGTTTCACACCCAACGCATGCGTCAGACTTCCGCATGCACCTTTTCTTCGCCATTATATGCATCGATATGACTTAAGTTTTGGCCAAGCTGGGTTGCCTGGCTCCTGTGCTTACCCCTACGTTCCCGATTGTTCGGCTAGGCGGTAAAGGGAGCACCTCTGCGATTGTTACTGCCGGATAAGCCGGATGTGTACCTCAGACTGGGTGAAGCCGAAAGCTAGCGTTCTTAAGGGAATATTCGGTCGGTGAACTAAAGATGAACCTTTTTATTTTATACATGCCCCCAGATGATCTTCTGCATTTGCAGTCCGGACATGCACTTTGGGGCACGCCACCCCAGCGAAAGGAACCCTTAACGGAACTATTCTCTCTGGAAGATGTTTCTTACTAACCATGTAATATAACATAACTAGTTGGGCACTTGTCTGATAAAGCACTAATGACCCCTACGCCTGGTCTCCATGCATACCCCGGCTTTTATATAGCCGTTATGGTATTCGGACACACTCCGGACCGTCAGGTCCCGAGGTCGAAGCGAAAAGGTCGGCAACGACAAACGATCTACAATCCGGCTAGAAGGCATTACACATGTCAATTATAAATTACATAGTCATCTTGACTGATCGTATTCCTCCTCTATACCATCTAACAGGCTGTCTAATTTACAGTCCTGCTGGGAATACTTTGTGGCCAGCTCTACCTGGCCATACACCAAGCTCACAGGGATCTCCTTCCCGTCAGGCCCCACTGGTCCGACCTCGGCCATGTGATTGGGGTCAGACTTCGTAAAGCGGGTCTTCACCATGGCCCAGGCCTCCCTCGCGCCTTGTCGGCAGGCTGATATCTTCCACAACCGGATGCGCCGCCGAGCTCCCGTCAGCTTCTCCGCAAGCTCTCCAAGGCCCTCGGGCGTGGAGTGGGCAGGCCATAAGGCCCGGGCAACCCCTTGCATTGCCTGCCGAATTCGTTCGTGCAGTTGCAGGAGTTCGGGGAGAAGGTCACCCGTAGAACCGGGCATCTCCTCTGCAGGACGACCTGTGAGCGTACCTACAGACATAATTCTGTTATTCGTCTTCCTCGCCGAACTCCTTTTTTCAAAGGGTTCGCTCAAGCACTTACTAAATATGCCGCGTCGAAGACGCTGATTCTCCTTCGTGGAGTCAGATAGCTGGCCACGAACGTCTTTCATTTCAACATCCAGCTTGGTGTTGGCATCCTGAAGATCATTCTTCTCTCGCCTCACCCTTGTCAACGTATTCTCGCCAGCCTTTAACTGGCGTAAGAGTTGTTGCCTCTCCGGATCTAGTCCGGCACCATCTGTAACATTAATTGTCAGATTCGCACATAAGCCGCACAATACTAACCTCTCAAAGTATATCATACCTGAGGGGGTCCCTTTAGGCTCCCCTGTTGCGGCTAGTGCGGCCTGTAGTTGGGCCTTGCACTTTTCCAGCTCCTGGGACAACACGGTGTTCTTCTCAGTAAGAACCTACATATTATATGATCCTTAAATCAGTTAGTTTAACTGTTTCAAGTCTCGGGGGCTACTGGTATATATATATATTTAAATTTTCTTACCCGTATGTCTTTCACATACTGCTCCGTGGCTCCGGCTAAACCATATTGAGCAGCATGAAGGTACGCATCTCCTGAATTGAAGGCGTCTAAGGCCTCTCGGGAGAAACAAGCGTCGCGTAGAACTGTCCAGCGACGCCTATGGTTCATGGCGCTCTCCACTTCTGAATTTGTGGCAGATAGCCGGTTCGCGTCCTCTGTTGGAGGAGCGTCTGGCGCAAGCCTGGTGTTTGTCCCCGCCTCCGGACCAGACGTTGGGGCCTGGCTGGTAGAGGCGCAGTTGGCGGCCCCTCCGGATATAGTCTGGCGAGGCCTCTTCGTCCTGGAAACAGTACGGATGTTAACATGCCCTGACAGAATAACGCCAGGAAGACAGAGGGCGCGTTATACCTTTGTGCCGAACTCCTCGTTGGCTAGCCGCCGCAGGTTCGGCCTCCCTCCTCGGAAATCTCCCCTGTAAAATACGGTTGTCATCAGAAACACCGGAATATGTAAGGACGAAATCTCTCTTGCGGGAATAAACACTCCGGTTTCTGTCACCTGGGAGGCCGAGATTAACCCGGGATAATCAGCCGTAATGGCCACCAAGGTATTATCTTTGCTTAACTGGTGGAACACCCCGTCGATGAGCTCCACCGATATGTCCGGATCCTCTTCGGAGTCTGGATCGAGGGACCGTTCTGGGTCCTCAGGCTGTGGAGGGCAGCTGTTGATATCCTTTACCTCCTGTCGAAGCTCCTGCATTGAAATCGCCAGATTACGTATCTAGTCATGGGAGCATTAAATAAGTGGGCAAGTGCAATTGTTCACTTACCCAACTTGGAGGTTCATACATAGTGAATCCGGCCCGCGGGTTGACGCGGAGGAAGTCCTCCTTTTCTCCCTTATACAAAGATGTTAGAATCTTTACTAGAGCGGCTGCGGTGTCTGGCCCCTTGCGGCCGTAACGGGTGGCGTCATCCTCCCCGTTGAAATCCCACATGGGGTGGCTCCTATATTGAAGCGGCTGCACCCCCCGCATAATACATGCGGCCATGACTCCAATCATGGTTAGTCCGGAATGAGCCAATAGTCTTATCCGGCCCATTAGGTAAAGAACGTCTCTGTTGCTTTCTCTCTGAGAGCTCCGCGGACGCCAACTTAAGAGTTTCTTTAAGGGAGCCATGCTGAACTCAGGGAGGCCGACCCGGACAGGGTCCGGCAGTGGGACGTCGTCTATGTAGAACCATTCTGAAGGCCAGTCCTCGAACGCCTTCTTTGGGGTACCGGATAGGTATCCGGTCCCGGCGATGCGCCATATTTCGGCTCCGCCCACTTGGTATATAGACCCCTTCTGAGAACGGGGCACCAAGCAGAACAACCTCTTCCACAGCGCAAAATGAGCCTCGACGCCTAAGAATAGCTCGCAAAGGGCAACGAAGCCTGCAATATGTAGCACGGAGCCAGGCGTGAGGTTGTGCAGCTGGAGGCCGTAGAACTCCAGAAGCCCGCGGCGGAATGGATGAATTGGAAATCCTAGACCCCTTAATAAATAAGGGATGAGGCACACCTGCTCTCCTTTAGAAGGATTGGGGGTGCTCTCCGCTTGCTTGCCGCCGTTGTAGGTGGCGAGTCCGGCTCGGACCGGGACCATATATGCTTCGGGAAGGAATCCTTTGGCCTGCAGTGACACTAGCTCGCTGTGTGGGATGGTGCAACTCTCCCAGTCTCCGGATTTGGGGCTGGAGGGGCGAGGGGAGGAGCTACGACGGCTGGCCATGTTGGAATGGACCTTTGCTGGAGACGCTCTGATGATAACTCGCGGGGAGAAGAAGATGTGGTTTGGATCTAGATCCCCATCCCGTTAAATAGGCCGCTCATTTATATGACCAAGGGTGTGAATATAAAAACACCCCCGGGCTTTTCACATTCGTTCAACATGTGGAAGACGACAATTATTGGGCACCGGGACCGAGGAGCGCTACGGACATTATTCATACAGGTACACAAGATTCGGAGGGGGAACGCGCCTTGCAATGCCGAAGACAAATTTGCGCGCTGGACTCGACGTCATTGAAGCCTGGTTCGGGGGCTACTGAGGGTGTCCTGGATTAGGGGGTGTTCGGATAGCCGAACTATATCTTCAGCCGGACTCCAGGACTATGAAGATACAAGATTGAAGACTTCGTCCCGTGTCCGAAAGGTTCTTTCCTTGGTGTGGAAGGCAAGCTAGGCGTGCGGATATTCAAGATCCCCTACCAATGTAACCGACTCTGTGTAACCCTAACCCTATCCGATGCCTATATAAACCGGAGGGTTGTAGTCCGTAGGACGAACACATCATAACCATCATCATACCCATAGGCTAGCTTCTAGGGTTTAGCCTCCTTGATCTCGTGGTAGATCTACTCTTGTACTACCCATATCATCAATATTAATCTAGCAGGAGTAGGGTTTTACCTCCATCGAGAGGGCCCGAACCTGGGTAAAATAAAGTGTCCCTTGTCTCCTGTTACCATCCGACCTTGACGCACAGATCGGGACCCCCTACCCGAGATCCGCCGGTTTTGACACCGACAAGGAGCCTGAACCCACCTCATCCCTGCCTCCGCCGAAAGCGTGAGAAAGATCGAGTGACGTGGGGAGACGGCAAGGCCTGCTGCCGGGCAAGGAAATGTTTATCTTAAAGATATCAACGGTTTACTCCTTGACGTGGGTTCTACCCGCAAACAAATAACCCAGCAAGCATCCCTTTTTCATTAAAAACATTCCACTCAGGTACAGTCCATAGGGAATGAAAAACATGAATGATGGGATTACAAGTTTTAAATTCAGCTAAGGCCCGAAGGCTTACAAACTAAAAAGAGATAAGGTGCCCGTAACCCCTTTCTTGTCCCCCTCCCCAGGAGGCAGGTCAAGGAGGCGAAAAGGGCAAAAGGGGCGCCTAGACGAGCTACGGGTGGCAGAAGACACCAAGAGAACACCTCGGTGGTCGTCCGGAGGCTGGATGGTGATGGCAGCACCGGAGGCAGAGCTCGAAGACAAGGCGGCAGGACGTCAGCACGCGTCGAAGGCGTCGGTGCCCGCGTACTCCGAGTTGACGGCCTTGCCGCCCGCCCTCTTCCTCTTCTGCAGCCTCCCAACGCCAGCCGCCCAAGGAGACGACCCCGAGGAGTTCAGGGAGCCGGCGACACGGATGATGGGGTCGCCGGTGCCGCATGAGGCGGCGCCCGACACCTAGTCGGACCCGTCATCCTGCCGCCTGCTACCCTCGTCATCGCTGCTGCTGTCCTCCTCGTCACTCCCGCTCGAGGAGGAGTCTTCGCTATCAGAAGAGCTCTCCACGCAGCACCTTGCGCGGGTCCCAAAGACCTTGACGGAGAGGAGGCCGCCCTCCATCAGCTTGAAAAGGAGAGTGAGCCCCTCCGTCAAGCGGTGGATACGGGCGAACAACTTCCACCCCCGTCGAAGATACATCACGTGAGGAGCTGGGAAGTCAACGCGAACCCGCGTGCCGCTGATCCCACAGCCCCTCATGTGTAGCTGCAGCGACTCCGGCGGATCCAGCTCCATCTCCCGCGCAAATGGAGTCGGGAGACGAAGGCGACGGCGAGGCGGCCGGCGCAGCCTGACGAAGAACTCGCAAGGGTCGTCCCCAACGTGGCCCTCCATGGGGGGAAGAACTGCTGGCAGGGGCGAGGCCAGTGCGCTGCCCCGTCCTCCTCTTCCCCGAGCACCTTGGCCTCGCCCATGGCCTCGCTCTCTCCCCCTTCCCCTCGCGGCTGGCTCCGCCACCGCAGGTGCAGGAGCAGGAGGGACGCGTTGTCCAGCGGCGACCCTCGTCGCCACCGTCGAAGGACCAGGATTCCCTTTCTCCCTGGTGGATGGGATGGGGAGCAGAAGCTAAAGGAAGGAGGAGATGAAAGAATGCGGGACGCCATCCCCCTCCCGCTCTTTATAAAGGAACAGGGTGGGGGCTTGGCCGCCCCGCTCAACCAATCAAGACGCGGAAGGCGCAGGGAACTGGGACCGACCCGCCGCCCCGGCCTGCGGCGGGCCGGTTTCCCGCCTCCACTGATCACCACCCCAAGCGCATGAAAGCCACGTGGCGGGCGTGCAGGACCGAGGCAACAGGTGAGGCGACCTCTCCCCACCCCATGATCATGGGGAGTGGGCGCCTTGAAGACCGCACTGGGCCTCGTTCAGTAAATGGGCCGCGCCTCCACGCCTCCCTCCGTTTATGGGGAAGGCGCGAACCGCCCCTTTTACTGCGACGTGACGCATGCACGCAGAGCTCAGCCCCGCGCATGCCACCCACATCACACACGCCTCCCCACGCCGCGCCACGCACGGGAAGCGTGGGAGGCACAGCGCGCGAAAAACTTACCGCGGTAAAAACCGCCCGGCCTGCCCGCGCAACCTAGCCCAACAACGCGTTGCGCTTATCTGTGGCCCAGGCCCGGGGGCTCCTATCGGTGTACAAAAAGGGGGCACGCTTTTTGTACCCCTATAACTGTGCACGGGCAGTCTGAGCCACGGGCGCCGCCACGCTGAGCACGGCAAGGGAGGTAAGCCAAGGTAAGGCCAAAGCTAAGGAGAAGCCGAACGATGCCAAGACCAAGACCACAAAGAGCGAAGGGGACGAAGCAGGCCCCCCGGCAATATCCTTGCCAGAGGGCGGTTTTTGCAAACCCGGCAAGACCCTTGTCGAGGCAGCTCACCCCACACCTACGGAGCGGGTCACCCTTGAGCCCACTGCCCCCATGGGGCAAGGATTCGGGAGGCATCCCCGTGGTGGAATGCAGATCTTTGTGAAGACATTCAAGATCAGATGCACACTTTAGAAGACGATGATCCTTGGCGGGATCCCAGCCAAGGAGGACCACAAGGCCCCCGGCAAGAGCCTTGCCGGGGATGACAGCAGGCGCCACGGCAAGACCCTTGCCGGGACCCCGGCAAGACCCTTGCCGGGGCCGCAGCAAGGCCCTTGCCATGAATAGCCGTGGGGCCACCACCAGGCCCGCGCCAGTCGCGCTTCCGCCATCGCTCGCATGCAGCTGCCAACCCAACCAGCTGGGCAGGCACCTGCGTGGCAGCATGCAAATCCTCATGGAGACCCACCGCTATGCCACTTCAGCTGCCTGCCCACCTACATGGTGTCGTGAGCACTGCTGGCCAGGGCACGTGTCGACGCGAGAGGGAGCGGCGACGGACAAGACGGGGCTCCCCCTCGCCCCAGATAAAGCAAGGACACCTAAGCAAGGCGCATTAAATGCGCCTTGTCATGTAATGCGAGGGATAACCTCGCGTCACTGTACCCTTTCCACCTCCTGTGTGCCACTGTGGCAACCCCTTTCTCTATAAAAGGAGGCCCCAGGTGACCAGGAGGAGGATTCAGCTTTTTGGAGCTCTCGACACCCCATAGCTAGCTCGAGAACACAGATATACAATCCACCAAAGCAGGAGTAGGGTTTTACGCATCCCTGCGGCCCGAACCTGGGTAAAGGAACCGGGTGCTATCTGTTTGATCCGCTCTTTTCACAACCCCGCGCCCCGCAACCGCAGTAGGGATTCTTGTGATCTCATAGGTGTCGTTTCCACCGACACAATCTATGGAGTCATCTAGCAACGAGAGAGAGGAGTGCATCTACATACCCTTGTAGATCGCGAGCGGAAGCGTTCAAGAGAACGGGGTTGATGGAGTCGTACTTGCCGTGATCCAAATCACCGATGACCAAGTGTCGAACGGATGGCACCTCCGCATTCAACACACGTACAGTTGGGAATGCGTCTCCTTCTTCTTGATCCAGCAAGGGGGAGGGAGAGGTTGATGGAGATCCAGCAGCATGCGCGTGGTGGTGGAAGTAGCAGGATCCCGGCAGGGCTTCGCCAAGCGCAAGCGGGGAGGAGAGGTGTTACAGAGGGAGAGGGAGGCGCCAGGAGCAAGGGGGTGCGGCTGCCCTTCCTACCCCCTCTTTATTTAGGGGCCTTGGGGGGCACTGGCCCTAGGAGATGCAATCTCCAAGGGGGGCGGCGGCCAAGGGGTTTGGCTTCCCCCCCAAGCCAAGTGGGGCGCCCCCACCCCTAGGGTTTCCAACCCTAGGCGCAGGGGAGGCCCAAGGGGGGCGCACCAGCCCACCAGGGACTGGTCCCCCCTCCTACTTCAGCCCATGGGGCCCTCCGGGATAGGTGGCCCCACCCGGTGGACCCCCGGGACCCTTCTGGTGGTCCCGGTACGATACCCATGACACCCAAAACTTTCCCGATGGCCGAAAATGGACTTCCTATATATAAATCTTTACCTCCGGACCAATCCGGAACTCCTCTTGACGTCCGAGATCTCATCCGGGACTCCGAAAAACTTTAGGGTTACCGCATACTAATATCTCTACAACCCTAGCGTCACCGGACCTTAAGTGTGTAGACCCTACGGGTTCGGGAGACACGCAGACATGACCGAGACAACTCTCCGGTCAATAACCAACAGCGGGATCTGGATACCCATGTTGGCTCCCACATGCTCCTCGATGATCTCATCGTATGAACAACGATGTGGAGGATTCAAGTAATCCCGTATACAATTCTCTTTGTCAATAGGTACGTTACTTGCCCGAGATTCGATCGTCGGTATCCCAATACCTCATTCAATCTCGTTACTGGCAAGTCACTTTACTCGTACCATAATGCATGAGCCCGTGAACAAACACTTAGTCACATTGAGCTCATTATGATGATGCATTACCGAGTGGGCCCAAAGATACCTCTCCGTCATATGGAGTAACAAATCCCAGTCTCGATCTGTGTCAATGTCAACCCAACAGATACTTTCGGGGATACCTGTAGTATACCTTTATAGTCACCTAGTTATGTTGTGACGTTTGGCACACCCAAAGCACTCCTACGGCATCCGGGAGTTACACGATCTCATGGTCTAAGGAAATGATACTTAACATTGGAAAAGCTTTAGAAAATGAACTACACGATCTTGTGCTAGGCTTAGGATTGGGTCTTGTCCATCACATCATTCTACTAATGATGTGATCCTGTTATCAATGACATCTAATGCCCATAGTCAGGAAACCATGACTATCTGTTGATCAACGAGCTAGTCAACTAGAGGCTCACTAGGGACATGTTGTGGTCTATGTATTCACACATGTATTACGATTTCCAGATGACACAATTTAGCATGAACAATAGACAATTATCAGGAATAAGGAAATATAATAATAATCATTTTATTATTGCCTCTAGGGCATATTTCCAACAATCTCCCACTTGCACTAGAGTCAATATCTAGTTACATTGTGATGAATCGAACACCCATAGAGTTCTGGTGTTGATCATGTTTTGCTCGCGGAAGAGGTTTAGTCAACGGATCTGAGACATTCAGATCCGTATGTACTTTGCAAATATCTATGTCTCCATCTTGAACATTTTCACGAATGGAGTTGAAGCGACGCTTGATGTGCCTGGTCTTCTTGTGAAACCTGGGCTCCTTGGCAAGTGCAATAGCTCCAGTGTTTTCATAGAAGAGAGTGATTGGCCCCGATGCATTGGGTATGACTCCTAGGTCGGTGATGAACTCCTTCATCCAGATTGCTTCATGCGCTGCCTCCAAGGCTGCCATGTACTCCGCTTCACATGTAGATCCCGCCACGATGCTTTGCTTGCAACTGCACCAGCTTACTGCCCCACTATTCAAAATATACACGTATCCGGTTTGTGACTTAGAGTCATCTAGATCTGTGTCGAAGCTTGCGTCGACGTAACCCTTTACGACGAGCTCTTTGTCACCTCCATAAACGAGAAACATATCCTTAGTCCTTTTCAGGTACTTCAGGATGTTCTTGACCGCTGTCAAGTGTTCCATGCCGGGATTACTTTGGTACCTTCCTACCAAATTAATGGCAAGGTTTACATCAGGTCTGGCACACAGCATGGCATACATGATAGACCCTATGGTTGAGGCATAGGGGACAACACTCATCTTTTCTCTATCTTATGCCGTGGTCTGACATTGAGCTGAGCTCAATTTCACACCTTGCAATACAGGCAAGAACCCCTTCTTGGACTGATCCATATTGAACTTCTTCAATATCTTATCAAGGTATGCGCTTTGTGAAAGACATATGAGGCGTCTCGATCTATCTCCATAGATCTTGATGCCTAATATGTAAGCAGCTTCTCCAAGGTCCTTCATTGAAAAACACTTGTTCAAACAGGCCTTAATGCTGTCCAAAAGTTCTATATCATTTCCCATCAAAAGTATGTCATCCACATATAATATGAGAAATGCTACAGAGCTCCCACTCACTTTCTTGTAAACGCAGGCTTCTCCATAAGTCTGCATAAACCCAAACGCTTTGATCATTTCATTAAAGCGAATGTTCCAACTCCGAGATGCTTGCACCAGCCCATAGATGGAGCGCTGGAGCTTGCATACCTTGTTAGCATTCTTAGGATCGACAAAACCTTCCGGCTGAATCATATACAATTCTTCCTTAAGAAAGTCGTTGAGGAATGCCGTTTTGACGTCCATTTTCCATATCTCATAATCATAGTATGCGGCAATTGCTAACATGATTCAGACGGACTTCAGCTTCGCTACGGGTGAGAAGGTCTCATCATATTCAACCCCTTGAACTTGTCGATAACCCTTAGCGACAAATCGAGCCTTATAGATGGTGACATTACCATCCGTGTCCGTCTTCTTCTTAAAGATCCATTTATTCTCTATCGCTCGCTGATCATCGGGCAAGTCTGTCAAAGTCCATACTTTGTTTTCATACATGGATCCTATCTCGGATTGCATGGATTCAAGCCATTTGTTGGAATCTGGGCCCGCCATTGCTTCTTCATAGTTCGAAGGTTCACTGTTGTCTAACAACATGATTTCCAAGACAGGGTTTCCGTACCACTCTGGTGCGGAACGTGTCCTTGTGGACCTACGAAGTTCAGTAGCAACTTGATCTGAAGTTTCATGATCATCATCATGAACCTCCTCTCTAGTTGGTGAAGGCACCACAGAAACATTTTCTTGAGCTGCGCTACTCTCCGGTTCAACAGGCAATACTTCATCAAGTTCCATTTCCTCCCACTTACTTCTTTCGAGAGAAACTCTTTCTCCAGAAAGCACCCATTCTTGGCAACAAAGATCTTGCCTTCGGATCTGAGGTAGAAGGTATACCCAATGGTTTCCTTAGGGTATCCTATGAAGACGCATTTTTCCGACTTGGGTTCTAGCTTTTCAGGTTGAAGTTTCTTGAAATACGCATCGCATCCCCAAACTTTTAGAAACGACATCTTAGGTTTCTTCCCAAACCATAATTCATACGGTGTCGTCTCAACAGATTTAGACGGTGCCCTATTTAAAGTGAATGTGGTTGTCTCTAGAGCGTATCCCCAAAATGATAGTGGTAAATCAGTGAGTGACATCATAGATCGCACCATATCCAATAGAGTGCGATTACGACGTTCGCACACATCGTTACGCTGAGGTTTTCCAGGCGGCGTGAGTTGTGAAACGATTCCACATTTCCTTAAGTGCGTACCAAATTCATGACTTAAATATTCTCCCCCATGATCTGATCATAAGAATTTTATCTTTCGGTCACGTTGATTCTCTACCTCATTCTGAAATTCAGAGGTCTCAGACTTGTGTTTCATCAAATAGACATACCCATATCTACTTAAGTCATCAGTGAGAGTGAGAACAAAACGATAGCCACCGCGAGCCTCAACGCTCATTGGACCGCACACATCAGTATGTATAATTTCCAATAAGTTGGTTGCTCGCTCCATTGTTCCGGAGAATTGAGTCTTGGTTATTTTACCCATGAGGCATGGTTCGCACGTGTCAAATGATTCGAAATCAAGAGACTCCAAAAGTCCATCTGAATGGAGCTTCTTCATGCGTTTGACACCTATGTGACCAAGGCGGCAGTGCCACAAGTATGTGGGACTATCATTATCAACCTTACATCTTTTGGTATTCACACTATGAATATGTGTAACATTACGTTCGAGATTCATTAGGAATAAACCATTCACCAGCGGGGCATGACCATAAAACATATCTCTCATATAAATAGAACAACCATTATTCTCGGATTTAATGAGTAGCCATCTCGCATTAAACGAGATCCAGATAGAATGTTCATGCTCAAAGCTGGCACTAAATAACAATTATTGAGGTTTAAAACTCATCCCGTAGGTAAATGTAGAGGTAGCGTGCCGACGGCGATCACATCGACCTTGGAACCATTCCCGATGTGCATCGTCACCTCGTCCTTCGCCAGTCTCCGTTTATTCCGCAGCTCCTGTTTTGAGTTACAAATATGAGCAACCGCACCAGTATCAAATACCCAGGAGCTACTAGGAGTACTGGTAATGTACACATCAATTACATGTATATCACATATACCTTTAGTGTTGCCGGCCTTCTTGTCCGCTAAGTATTTCGGGCAGTTCCGCTTCCAGTGTCCCTTTCCCTTGCAATAAAAGCACTCAGTTTCAGGCTTGGGTCCATTCTTTGGCTTCTTCCCGGCAACTGGCTTACCGGGCGCGGCAAGTCCCTTACCGTCCTTCTTCTTACCCTTGCCTTTCTTGAAATTTTTGGTTTTATTCACCATCAACACTTGATGTTCCTTTTTTATCTCCACCTCCGCTGATTTCAACATTGAATATACCTCAGGAATGGTCTTTTCCATCCCCTGCATATTGAAGTTCATCATAAAGCTCTTATAGCTTGGTGGGAGCGACTGAAGGATTCTGTCAATGACCGCGTCATCCGGGAGATTAACTCCCAGCTGAGTCAAGCGGTTGTGCAACCCATACATTTTGAGTATGTGTTCACTGATAGAACTATTTTCCTCCATCTTACAACTGTAGAACTTGTCAGAGACTTCATATCTCTCGACCCGGGCACGAGCTCGGAAAACCATTTTCAGCTCTTCGAACATCTCATATGCTCCGTGTTGCTCAAAACGCTTTTGAGCGCCGGTTCTAAGCTGTAAAGCATGCCGCACTGAACGAGGGAGTAATCATCAGCACGCTGCTGCCAAGCGTTCATAACGTCTTGGTTCTCTGGGATAGGTGCTTCACCTAGCGGTGCTTCTAGGACATATTGTTTTCTGGCAGCTATGAGTATGATCCTCAGGTTCCGGACCCAGTCCGTATAGTTGCTGGTATCATCTTTCAGCTTGGTTTTCTCTAGGAACGCTGTCGGTGTCAAAACCGGCGGATCTCGGGTAGGGGGTCCCGAACTGTGCGTCAAGGTCGGATGGTAACAGGAGACAAGGGACACTTTATTTTACCCAGGTTCGGGCCCTCTCGGTGGAGGTAAAACCCTACTCATGCTGGATTAATATTGATGATATGGGTAGTACAAGAGTGGATCTACCACGAGATCAAGGAGGCTAAACCCTAGAAGCTAGCCTATGGTATGATTGTGTATGATGATGGTTGTCCTACGGACTACAACCCTCCGGTTTATATAGACACCGGATAGGGTTAGGGTTACACAGAGTTGGTTACAATGGTAGGAGATCTCGAATATCCGCACGCCTAGCTTGCCTTCCACGCCAAGAAAAGATCCTTCCGGACACGGGACGAAGTCTTCAATCTTGTATCTTCATAGTCCTGGAGTCCGGCTGAAGGTATAGTCCGGCTATCCGAACACCCCCTAATCCAGGACTCCCTCAGTAGCCCCTGAATCAGGCTTCAATGACGACGAGTCCGGCGCGCAGATTGTCTTCGGCATTGCAAGGCGGGTTCCTCCTCCAAGTTCTTCAAGAAGATTATAAACACGAAAAAATAGTGTCCGGCTCTGCAAAATAAGTTTCCACATATTGCCATATAGAGAATAATATTAACACAAATCAAATTTGCTGACGTATCCCGCAGTGCGTCATAACACTGCGACCAAGACTTCTATATAAATTGCTTTCATTGTTCCACCTCAGCTCGTTTAGCGAGGCGGTTTCCTTGGCACGTCTTGTCAAAGCAGATATCATGTGCCCCATTTAACGGGATTCTCATTAATACGGACGTGGGTAACCCAACCACGCCATTTACCACGGCGTTTGGGAGGCAAGTGAGTTTTATTAGGTAGGTGGGGACGCCTAACCGTACCTGCTTATATAAAGGAATAAGGATTCACCTTTTTAACCTACGCCTTCTTCCTCCTTTGCCAATCCATCTCTCGCAAACTCAAGCTCCAGCGCCCAAGTCCGCTCTTCCTTCCTCAACCTTCTCCAACAATGTCCGGAGCGGGAGGCAAGTGGATGGTCTCCTCCGTTACGGAGGCTCAAGTAAAAAGGTTAAGGAAATCCGGATACTTGTCCAAGGACATCCCTCATCGGCTTCCTGAGAAGGGGCAGCTTCTTCCTACCCCAAGGCCCCATGAGAGGGTAGTTTTTCTTCCCCACTTCCTCCGCGGACTGGGCTTTCCACTTCACCCATTTGTCCGGGGGCTCATGTTCTACTACGGCCTGGATTTCCACGATCTGGCCCCGAACTTTGTTCTCAACATCTCGACGTTTATCGTTGTGTGTGAGGCCTTTCTCCGCATCCGCCCCCACTTCGGCCTCTGGCTCAAGACCTTCAACGTCAAGCCCAAGGTGGTGTCCGACACCCAGGCAGAGTGCGGAGGCGCTATGGTTGGCAAGATAGCCAACGTCCTCTGGTTCGATGGCTCCTTCGTGGCGTCCCTAAAGGGGTGGCAGGCCGGGTGGTTTTACATCACCGAGCCCCACGATCCGAAATGGGTCGCGGCCCCTGAGTTCAGATCCGGACCCCCCACGCGGCTCATGTCCTGGAAAGAGACAGGCCTGTCGTGGGGCAACGAGGAAGAAGTGACTGGGTTGCAAACATGCATCCAGTCCCTGGTGAACAAGCCAATCCGGCTTGTCAATATAGTCCAGGTCATGCTCGTTCGCCTGATCCTCCCATGCCAAGAACGGGATTTTACTTTGTGGGAATTAGACCCGGCGCAGCACCAAACCCTCAGTAGGCTCTTCGACACGACGTATGAAGACGTCTGGAAGGTGCTGACCAAAGGCGCCGAGTCCCCCACATCCGCCTCCGAGGATTGCGGATACAGCTCGCAGCGTAACGCTAGCGAGGTAAGCTATCTATACCTTTGACAGGTTTGTTGAGCTCTTCTTCATAGATTAACTCTATGTGGGATCTAAACTCCCTTTACCTTTGATAGGCTTGGCAGGAGGTATCCGGACCAATTAATTGTCTGGCTCCTCTGCCTGAAGACCCGGCCCCAGCTCTCTTGGTGAAGCTGATGGCTCCAGCACCTTACGTGGTGCCGGAGAGGAAGGCCAAGAAGAAGAAAACCACAGGGACTCGAAAAATCTCCCGCGACATGGTGGTGTCGGACTCGCCATATGACGAGTCCGCGACGGTCTCTTCTCGTGAAAACGAGGAGGAGGAACAAGGAAGCTCTCCCCCCTAGTGAGGGGAGCAAAAAGGAAGAAGGCCGCCCCAACAGGGGTGGCCGAGGGGTCGAGGAAAAGGAAAACCCCTTCGCCGGACTACTCCCACAACGCCGAAGAGGGCGGAGAGGAGTGGCTGGACCGAACCAAGCATCCGGCGACATCGTAAGTGTTTACATACCAGAGTGACTCATGATATTCTTTTAATGCGCGGCTTTCCCTAATATCGAACGTAATTTATGCAGCCCGCCCCGGGCCGGACTCGACGATTCATCGAGCGGCTCCCTGGATTCGTCGGACGTGAACTCTGTTCCGCCTGCGGTCTCCCCCTGCGGGGCGGACGACGCTGAAGTGGCGCCCTACCAAGCTTTGGGGCAGGAGGAGATGGTCCTGGAGGAGCCACAAGGCAATCCTCCGGACCCCAGGAGTAAAGGGGATGAAACCCCCCAGGGCTCCAAGTCCGGCTTTGTGCCGGACACCGCGCCGGACTCGACAGTCCCGGTCCGCGGTGGGCGAACTCCTTCCAAGAGGAGTAAGCCGTCTGAGCCGGCGGCCTCCGTCCAACCGGAGGCGCCGTACAATCTGCTGGAGGTGCTTAAGGGCGCCGCCATCGATGAGGAGCACCGTACTGTTATGAGTACGGTGATCCAAAGGATTCAGTCCGCCAAGAGCGGACTGAATGAAGCTTGCGCTAGCCTTCTAACAGGCTTCGAGGTAAGTAAAAATATGTCAAATTATTTACCGCATAGACAGTAGCCCCTGATGCTCTGTTCGGTGTTCGGAAAGAAAAGCCGGATAGAGGATCTAGTAATTTTCGCAGGAGTCTAACAAAAAAGGTCAAATATGCGTATGCAGGCTTCACTGCTGTCCACCGCCGCACTGACTGCGCAGGTGGATGTCCTTAAAAAGGACCTCGGGCGGACCGAGCAAGAGCTCGGCCTTGCCAAACGGCAGCTCGAGGAGAAGGAAGGTAAGAAATACCTAAAAAAAGAAAAAAAAAGAAGGTGCTTATAGAGAGGCTTGATTGCAGAAAGAAATAACAGGATTGTACTGCTTATTGTAGGGGCCGCAACCGAGGTGGCAACCCTGAAGCAGGCGCTGGCGGAGGCCAAAAAGAAAACGGCCGAGGAGCGCGCCGAGCGAGAAAGGCTTCGGGTTCAGGTTGACGAGGTGCAGCAAGAGCTGCAAGCTCTCATGACAAAACATGAGGGTTTGGAGCTTGAGTCAAGAACGCAAGCATCCGAGCTCGCGTCGGCCGTCGAGACCGCCAAGAGTGCCAAGGCCGAAGCCCAAAAGGCCCTCCAAGAGTTGGAGGAGGTGAAAAAGATAGCAACGGGTAAGGCATTCTCAATGCAAAGTAGGAATATAAAAGTAAACTACCTATTACTTACCTGAATCTGGAGTTCTCCAGGGGCGTTCGCCGATCTTCCCCGCAGCGTATCCGACGCCGCCGCGTTCTACCGAGCCGAAGAGGGCAGCTCGATGGAGAGTGTGTTCTGGTCTCAGTATTCTGAGGCCGGACACCCTGTGCCCTTAAGCGATCAGCTGAAACAGCTGGTCGAGCTCCACAAGGCGGCCGAACAGGCCATGAAGGGCTTACTAGTTCGGCTGTGGCCTGGAGAGGCCCTGCCTGGGAGCTATTTCGGTCTGGTGTGGCGGCTGGTGGAGGCCTGTCCACGGCTTGAGGTCATCAAGCGCTCCGTCTGCATTGAAGGTGCCCGGAGGGCCCTTGCCCGTGTAAGGGTACACTTGGGTAAGCTGGACGGAGAGAAGCTGGTGAAGGATGGGCCGCCGCAGGGGAAGGAGCATCGCAAGCCCAAGAACTACTACAAGGAAGTTCTTGCCGGAGCTCGCCCTGTCGCGGATGAATGTACTAAAGATGTAATATTTGAGTGAACTCGCTCGTTTGTATCCTGTGCGCTGAAAACTTGTTCATATGCGCAAAGCAGTGCTTATTTAATTTAAAATATTATTTTCTGTGCGGCCGTTTATCAAAAATTTGAGAGATGGTCAGTCGTCGGCTTCTGCCCCCATGCCACTAGTGCTGGGGTGTTCGGCATAAACCTGAGGGCTCTTGTTCCCATAGTTGGGTCCTTCGAGGGAGGCGCTCAGCACAATGAACCAGGCAATCGGACTATAATGCTTGAACACTCTCACTTAGCCATAGAATGTTATAATTTTAAATTTTGGCGAAGCCCCTAGTTTGGAAGGCCGAATTCGGGGCGCTATCCACGCCTTTGGCTGGACATAGCCAGCTCCTCACTCAAAGCGGCATAAGCCTTTAAGGACTCGAAAAACCTCTCGAACAGCGACCGGTCTCATGCCTTATCATGACAGTCTGTTTTAGCTTTCTCCACTGAGGTGCTCAACCCACCTGATCTGGGTCACAATCGCAGTGGTTCTCCTAGTGCTACCTTAGCCGATAAAGCGGAACGTAAGGCACCAAAACATAGGAGCCGGGCAAACCCAACATGTGACCAAAATCATGACTCGGAGCCGATGCATATAGTGCTATAAGTTCGGGGTGCCGCACTTGTGAAAGTGTACGAACTTCTCACACCAGATAAAAGGGTAATGAAGCCCCTCGCGTGGTTTTCCGTACCGTGGTGTATGGGTGCTATCATGTTATGTAATAAATATATATATATATATATATTCAAAAGAGGATAATGCAAAAAATAGATAAAAAGCTATGCATTGTTTTATAAAGAGGCTATCTATCAAAGCCGAACGATACAAGTATTGCGATGAGCAAAAAATATTAGACTATTTAACATGTCCTGACCAGGCACAGGCCGCGGAATTTAGAAACAGATATATCGCTCGAAATAGAGACCACCTGAGAGTTCTGGAATGCGGCGTAGCTTTGTCTACTTTCCTGGATCTTGCATCGTCTGTGCGGCAACAATGTCGAACAGGTTATCCAGAGTATGGAGTCCTGAAAGTAAAAAAAAGTAAAAAAGAAAAATCCGGCAGCCCCTAGTACATTTGACGCCGTGTTGTAGGCATGTCGTTAATGTGCCTCTCCCCCTGTGCCCATGGAATTTTAAGGGCGTAATTGTGTACTCGAGGTACTTGCTCCGCTATGTTGCGATGGCTAGGGTCGGGGCCGTATTGCTACGCTTGCTCTGATCGTGCCAGGTGGTCTTGTTGCAGGTTCCTCCGGGCGCGCTTTGCATTGTCCGGTGTTTTAACGGCCGGACTGGAGAGTTGCCTTGAAAGGCTGCTTTGTATTTCTGCTGCGAGGGCCGCCGTGTGCTCCTCCGTACGGATGGAGCGTTCTGTGTTTCTGCTGACCGTAATTACTCCTCGAGGGCCTGGCATCTTGAGCTTGAGATATGCGTAGTGTGGCACCGCATTGAATTTAGCGAATGCGGTTCGTCCGAGCAGGGCGTGATAGCCACTGCGGAACGGCAATCAGTCAGGATGACTATGTAATTTATAATTGACATGTGAAATGCCTTCTAGCTGGATTGTAGATCGTTTGTCGTTGCCGACCTTTTCGCTTCAACCTCGGGACCTGACGGTCCGGAGTGTGACCGAATACCATAATGGTTATATAAGAACCGAGGTATGCATGGACACCAGGCGTAGGGGTCATTGGTGCTTTATCAGACAAGTGCCCAACTAGTTATGTTATATTACATGGTTAGTAAGAAACATCTTCCAGAGAGAATAGTTCCGTTAAGGGTTCCTTTCGCTGGGGTGGCGTGCCCTGAAGTGCACGTCCGGACTGCAAATGCAGGAAAACATCTGGGGGCATGTATAAGTTAAAAAAGGTTCATCTTTAGTTCACCGACCGAATATTCCCTTAAGAACGCTAGCTTTCGGCTTCACCCAGTCTGAGGTACACATCCGGCTTATCCGGCAGTAGCAATCGCAGAGGTGCTCCTTTACCGCCTAGCCGAACAATTGGGAACGTAGGGGTAAGCACAGGAGCCAGGCAACCCAGCTTGGCCAAAACTTAAGTCATATCGATGCATATAATGGTGAAGAAAAGGTGCATGCGGAAGTTTGACGCATGCATTGGGTGTGAAACCCGTATAAACAAATAGGTTAAGTATCTAATGCGTTTATGAGTGTACACAGGTCTATAAGTCTATGAGGAGTTTGATATTTACAGAGGAAGTCGACCCCTAAAAATGAAGTTCTTCGACTGAAGACTTTGATATACTGAAGACTTTGAAAGTGAAGAAATTGGTGTGACCTTGAAGACTTGGTATTCATTCGAGGAACATGAAGCGTGAAGACTTTTGTTTTCGTAGTTTCATTTTCTCTTTCTTGAGTCATAGGAAACACCGTACTGTTAAAAAGGGTCGAGGAAATACTAAGGAGAAAATTTCCAAGTAATGCTCAACTCAAATCCTACACCTACCAATCCCTTCGAGTGAAGCCATTGGAAATCTCATACAGTTCAGTCAATTTCTTCAGTGACAGAGACGCAGTTCTTCTGGTCACTGAGGACTTTGCTCTGACTGAGGAGTTAGGAATTCGCCAGTGCGAATTGCCTACACAGTGAGGAACATGATAGCCCTGAGGAATTTGTACCTCAAATTTCCGATCGTTGCTGTGCTGCGCGCCAGCTATCCCAAAATATCTTGTCCACATAACGGTCATATCATTGAAGGGCATTTATGTCTTATCATGCCGGGCTGCTCTCTAGGCTATAAATAGCCGCCCCCTACAACCACTAGCTGGTTGGCTGCTTCGCGTGAACTTGACACTTGTCATTTGAGAGCAATCCATCCTCCGAGGACTTTGAGCGAAAATCATCAAGTGAGGAAAAACCAAATCCAAACCCAAAACACCTACAAACCCAAAGTGATTGAGCATCACTGAAGAGATTGATCCTTTGTGGATCCGACGCTTGTTACCTTTAAAGACTGTGCTTCTTCCAGACGGTTAGGCGTCAAGGTCTAGAGCATCCAAGAGGAATTGTGGATCGCCGAGTGACCTAGTCTGTGAAGGTTTGGAAGTCACCAGAAGACTTACCACGAGTGATTGGGCGAGGACTGTGTGTCCTTAGTTCAAGGAGAATACGGTGAGGACTTGGTGTCCCGAGCTGCGTGCTCAGGACTGGGTGTCCGGGACTGTGTGTCCTCGAGTTTAAATACTCAGCCGCTCCAACCAGACGTACAACTGAGACAACAGTTGGAACTGGTCTACCAAATCATTGTCTTCACCAAGCTTACTGGTTCTATTTCCTCAACACTTTCATTTCCTCATTACTATGTTGTGTGTTTGTTCATATCTGTGTTTGAAGACTTTGACTGAAGACTTTCTCAATTTCCTCAGTTCAATTTCTTCAGTCTGTTTGTCTTCATCTTGTGCTATCCTGTGTTTACGCTTTCTGTACTCTGAGTTTGTCTTCATTTCATCATGATGACCATGCATGTATTCTGCTATGTTTACTTCTGAGTACTTATTCCGCTGCTAGTAGTTCTTCGCTAAGGAATTTCCTCACGAGCAAATTCCTCAATGAAGAATTTCATAAAAATCGCCTATTCACCCCCCCTCTAGTCGATATAACGCACTTTCAATTGGTATCAGAGCAAGGTACTCCCTTGTTCTGTGTGATTTTGGTTTAACCGCCTGGAGTTTTAGTTATGTCGACCGCAGGTATGATCAAGGTCTCTGCTGGGTGTCCTACCTTCGATGGGACAGACTACCCCTACTGGAAGAATAAGATGCGAATGCATCTTGAGGCAATTGATAACGATCTCTGGTACGTTGTGGAAAATGGTGTTCCCTCCGTCTCTCCCTCACTAAATGCTACCGATGTGAAGAGATTCAAGCAACTCGATTCCCAAGCCAAGAATATCATATGTGGCCATCTGAGTAAGGGTCAGTATGGTAGAGTGAGTGCTTTGGAGACTGCTAAGCTTATCTGGGATAGGCTGTCCAAACTCAATGAAGGAGTTTCAACTCAACGTGACTCTCAAGTTGATGTTCTTCGCAATCTCTTCAACCGCTTCAAAAGACTTGACAATGAAAATGTTCATCAAACCTTCGATCGCCTCACTGACATCTCAAATGAGCTGCAAGCATTTGGTGCCACCGACATCACCGACCATGAGGTGGTGAAGAAATTGCTAAGATCGCTTGATTCCTCATTTGATACTCTGGCACTGATGATACAAGAGCGTGCTGATTACAACTCACTTGACCCCGCTGATATCCTCGAGAGGCTAAACACTCATGAGTTCCAGCTTGCTGAGAAGAGATATCTCTACGGTACAAGCTATGGCAGATCACGTGCACTGAAGGCCAAGGTAGTATCTGAGTCCAAAGATGAAGACTCTGGTAGCAGCCTTGGTGATCCTGAAGAACTGAGTCATGATCTACCACTGCTTGTGAAGAAATTCCAGAAGTTCTCAAGACGTGGTCGCTTTGGAAAACCTTCAAGGAGCAATGATTCCTCATCCAGTGACTACAAGAAGAGGCTTTGTCACAAGTGCAAGAAACCAGGACATTACATTCAAGATTGTCCTCAGTGGGAAAAGGAATCAAAGAAGAAGAAATACAAGGATTACAGTTCTGATGATGCGAAGAAAAAGAAGAAATCCTCAAAATCCTCATCATCAAAATCCTCAAAGTCTTCGTCTCACAAGAAGAGCAGCTCCAAGAAGGCTCGGGCATTCATTGGACTCTGAGGCTGAATCTGAAGAAAATGAAGCAGAAGAAGAATCTGATGATTCTGAGTCTGGTGTGGCGAGCCTAGCCCTCGCTACTGCATTCGCCAGCAAATCCATCTTCAACGATGAAGAAAGTGATCTCACCAACAAGGCTGATGAAGGCAGTGATGACTACGCTCCCACCTATCGCTTCATGGCAAAGGGTGCCAAGGTACTCAAATACGCCTCCTCTGAATCTAGTGATGATGAATCTGATGAAAATCTTAAGCCTAGCTACTCTAAACTTGCTAAGATTGCTGTGCAACAACAAAAGGCTTTTGAAAAGGTTCAAAACATGCTAGACAAAAGTGATGATATGTTGGGTGAAGAACTGGATCGCACTAAGGCCTTATCTGAAAATCTTCAGAGACTTCAGACCAGGTTTGACAACCTTCAAAGTCATCATAACACTCTTTTATCTGATCATGAGAAGCTTTCTTATGAATATCTTCAAAAGAAGCAAGATCTTGAGAAGCTAAGAGAGAGTTATGAAGATCTTCAGAAGGAGCGCGATTCATTACTTGCTCAACAAATCAGCGCTGCCCAGGAAGAATTTATTCCTCCATGTTTAAAATGCATTGAACGAGAATCTGCTAATTCCTCACCTGAATGTTCAAATGCTTCTAATGTTACAAATTCTTCACCTGTCTCTGCTATCACTAATTCCTCATCTGAGGACATTGCTAGTATTACTGACGATGCAGGGTTGAAGGAATTGTACATGACAGGCATGTACAAAAGCCTCAAAGGGCATCAGATTCTTTGTGATGTGCTTAAAAAGCAGATCCTCAACAGGAACCCTAGGAAAGAGGGTATTGCCTTTGAGAGGAAACTCAATGCTGATGGTACATATTGGAAGCCTGAGCAGTGCCCCAAAACCTCATGGGTTGCTGCAAAGGGACCTCCAGTTGATCCATCTAGTTTATCTGGCTATACATGTGAATCTTCTCATTCTTTTGATGAGTCATTTGACTCCAACTATAAACTGTTCAAAAATCAGAATGGTGAAGTATTTGCTAGATATGTTGGCACTAACTAGAGGAACGGTTCCCCTATGAAGAAAATCTGGGTTCCCAAAAGATGCCTTGAAAGTCTTCAGGTGAATGTCCTCATGACACCACCTGTGAGGAAAAGGAACCCCAGATCAAATTCTTCATATGGACCAAATTCTTCATATGGATCCAAGTCCTCATACGGACCAAATTCCTCAAGGGGATCAAATTCCTCACATGGATCAAAGTCCTCATATGAACATCATCGTGCTAACAACTCTGTTTCGCAGGGAAGAGCCAAGGGCTATGAATATGAGCATTATTCTTCAAATTATTATGTTCATAAGTCCTCGAAGAATTTCTCTGCTTATGCATATGCTTACCCTAACCCCTCTTATGTGAAACAAAATGGTTTGGCTGCTTTGCCACCATTCTCATATGGAGCTCGCAGAGTGATGAACTCTTTGCCACCCCTTCAGATGTGGGTGGCGAAGAAAAAGAACTAATCTCTTCTGCAGGGTCAGGTCTCCAGACATGCAATAACGTCTGAAGAATTTGCTGGGGACCTGACAAATTGCCTGAAAGGATGCAGGCTAACCATGATGAAATAAACTTTCATTTCACGCGTCCTCCCTCTGCTTTATCTGTCTACTACTTGATGAAATTGATCTGATGAATTGTGATATCATCTTCTTCACTGCTAAAGTATATGAGGTCGTAAGTTGCACTAATTCATCTGCAGGATGATCAACCCAAAGCCACTGAATGGGTACTTGATAGTGGATGTACAAATCACATGACTGGTGACAAGAATCTTTTAATGGATGCTCCCTTATCATCGTCACATATGAAGCATATCATCTTCGCTGACAAAAGCAAAAGTCAGGTATTGGGTCTAGGTAAAGTTGCTATCACAAAGGATCGACACATGGACAAAGTCATGCTTGGTGAGTCCTTAGGATACAACCTTATGTCTGTCTCAATGCTTTGTGATCTTGATATGGTTGTTGTCTTTGGCAAGTATCGGTGTGTTGTGATTATGGAAGCTGACAATTCCAAAGTCTTCGAAGGCTTTAGGAGAGGACACTTGTATATTGTTGATTTCTCTGCAGATTCACAACCAGCCGTGTGCCTACTTGCAAAAGCTTCAGAAGGATGGTTATGGCATCGACGACTTGGTCATGCAGGCATGAGGAATTTGAACACGCTTGTGAAGAAGAAGCATGTCATTGGCATTGAGAATGTCAAATTCCTCAAGGATCACTTGTGCGGTGCCTGTGAAGCTGGAAAGATGACAAAGGCCAAGCATCCAGCGAAGACTATCATGACCACCACTCGTCCATTTGAATTGCTTCACATGGATCTCTTCGGTCCTAATCGTTATTCTACCATTTCAAATGAAGCATCTCAATACGGCTTTGTTATTGTTGATGATTACTCTCGTTACACATGGGTACACCTTGTTACTTACAAACATGAAGTGCAGTAAGTCTTCAAACGATTTTCCTCGAGGGCTTCAACCAACTTTGGTGTGAAGATCAAGCACATCAGAAGTGACAATGCCACTAAGTTCAAGAATTCGGGTCTCGATGACTATCTTGATGAACTTGGTATTACTCATGAGTTATCTGCTCCTTATACTCCTCAACAGAATGGCATCGTGGAGCGCAAGAACAGGACTCTTGCTGAGATGGCTCGCACTATGCTTGACGAGTACAAAACCCCTCGTCGTTTCTGGGTTGATGCAATTGATACTGCGTGGCATATCATCAACACAGTATATCTTCACAAATTCTTCAAGAGGACTGCCCATGAACTCCTCATTGACAAGAAACCCAATGTGAGTTATTTCAAAGTCTTCGGTGCTAAATGCCGGATTAGAGATCCTAATCACAACTCTAAATTTGCACCGAAAGCACATGAAGGTTTTATGCTTGGTTACGGAAAGGACTCACACACCTACAGAGTCTTCAGCAATGTTCTTCACAAGATTGTTGAAACTGTAGATGTGCGGTTTGATGAAACTAATGGCTCGCAAAGAGAGCACCTACCTTTAGTGTTAGATGAACCAGCACCTGAAGATTCTATCAAGTTCAAGGCAACTGAAGATGTCATTCCTACTGAAGAATCTGCTGAAGAAATCATTCCAGGACATGAAGAACGTCGAGCTGATGCACCGGAGGAAAATGCTGATCAAATTCCTCACCGACAACCAGCTCACCCTCGCGTTGCAAAAGAAGTGCAAGTGGAGAAGATCATCGATGACATTAGAGCACCAGGTCCTCTCACACGCTCAAAAGCTTATCATCTATCTAACTTTTGTGGGCACTTTGCTTTTGTCTCTATCACAGAGCTCGCTAAGGTAGATGAAGCATTTCTAGAGCCTAAGTGGATTCAGGCCATGCAAGAAGAATTACATCAGTTCAAGCTCAACAACGTCTGGGAACTGGTCAATCGTCCAGATCCTCGCAAGCATAATATCATTGGCACAAAATGGATCTACCGCAACAAGCAAGATGAAAACGGCCTTGTGGTGAGGAATAAGGCACGTCTAGCAGCTCAAGGCTACACACAGGTTGAAGGAGTTGATTTCGATGAAACTTTTGCACCTGTTGCTAGACTTGAGGCTATTCGCATATTACTTGCTTATGCTAACCATCATGATATCATCTTATATCAAATGGATGTGAAAAGTGCATTCCTCAATGGTAAGCTTGAGGAAGAACTTGAAAACAAATGCACACTCACTATACCAGAGGCTAATTTCAGAAAAAATTCTTAAAACTCACTTGATCAGGCTCCTCCAGTACCAAAAGCTTTATTGGAAAAAGCGCTGCACTATTAGGTGGATCAAATTTGGCGATGAAAACACTAAGTTCTTTCAAGCCATTGCAATAGAAAGATACAGACAGAATAATATCGCGAGCTTGCATGACGACAGTGGTGCTATAATTGAAGATCATAATAGTAAAGAAGACCTCTTGTTCCTCAACTACAAAAATCGTCTGGGCTCCACTTCAGCCTCTGAGATGAAATTCTCTCTGCCGGACCTCATCAACAGATCTGATAATCTTGATGCTCTGACTGAGCCGTTCACACAAAAAGAAATTGACCAAGTTGTTAGTGACATGCCTCCGGATCGTGCACCTGGCCCCGACGGTTTCAGTGGTGCTTTTCTCAAAGCATGTTGGCCTATCATCAAACATGATTTCTATGATCTTTGCGCTCAATTTTATGATGGCACCCTGGACATTAACAGCATCAATGACGGACTCATCACGTTGATCCCTAAAGTTAACTCCCCAGAAACAGTAAATGATTACAGACCGATCACGCTTTTGAACTGTTGCCTCAAGCTAATTACAAAACTTCTAGCAGATCGACTACAATCAAAGATTTTGGACTTAGTCCATCGCAATAAGTATGGCTTCGTTAAGGGGAGGACTATCCAAGATTGCCTTGCCTGGGCTTACCAGTATCTACACCAATGTCAAAGCTCGGGTAGACAGATTATTTTGCTGAAACTTGACTTTGCAAAGGCCTTCGACATGATTGCCCATGATCCGATGATCCATATTATGCGTCATATGGGTTTCAACGACAAATGGATTTCTTGGATCCAATGCTTATTCCCATCTGGGCGCTCTTCTGTCCTCCTCAACGGGGTGCCAGGCCATCAATTCCAATGCCGCTGTGGTGTCCAGCAGGGGGACCCTTTGTCCCCCCTCATTTTTGTGCTCGCTGCAGATTTACTTCAGTCGGCTATAAATGACGCTTTCAGACAAGGTAAAATCGAGCTCCCCTTCCCTTGTGTTGGGCAAACCGACTACCCTGTTATTCAATACGCCGGCGACACGTTGATAATCCTACCTGCTTGTATCCGTCAAGCCTCTTTGATCAAGGAGATCCTATCGGATTACGCCACCTCCATTGGTTTGAAAATCAATTTTCACAAATCCACTTTGATTCCGATCAACCTCGACCTCTCCTCCGCGGATGTTCTTGCAAGGGTTTTTGGCTGTAATGTTGGCACGCTACCTTTCACGTATCTTGGCCTGCCTCTGGGTATAACCCGGCCTACAGTGCAAGACCTCATGCCTCTTGTTTGCCGATTGGAAAGGCGTTTAATGTCAACTATTGCTATGATGACCTATGGTGGAAGATTATCCTGGCTGAATGCCTCAGTCACTTCCCTTCTTATATTTGCCATGTGTACACTCAAATTTCCGCCCAAGCTACTTGAGATCCTAGACAAAATCAGAAGGCGTTGTCTCTGGACTAAGAAAAGCGAGCAGGGTGACAAATGCTCCTCTCTTGCGGCTTGGAACATGGTCTGTCATCCCAGAGATAAAGGTGGGCTAGGGGTGATCAATCTCAAAGTACATAACGAAGCCCTGCTCCTAAAATTCCTCCATAAATTCTACAATAAAATGGATGTGCCCTAGGTTCACCTAGTATGGGACAATCTCTACGTCGACAAAATACCTCATGCAGTGGACCAGGCCGGGTCCTTCTGGTGGCGCGATATTCTAAAACTAACACCAACCTTCAGGGGCGTTTCTCGTGTTCAGTTGGTGGATGGTAGGACCACCTTGCTTTGGAAAGATCTTTGGGCGCGGGATGTGCTGCTTGACTCCCACCCACGTGCCTTCTCTTTTGCGTTGCATCAAGACATCTCAGTCGCTGACTTCTGGGCCTCCAATGATCTGCATGAAACCTTTCAACTCCCTGTATCTCCCACTGCGCTGGACGAAATTCAAGATATGCAGCTAAAGTTGGCCCAGACTTGCCCCTCCACGTCAAATACTGATGTTTGGCACTACGTGTGGGGCGCGGCTGAGTTTCGGCCTAAGGATTACTACTCTTTCTTTTTCCGAGATGCTCCTGCCGATCCTATGTTCAAGCATCTGTGGAAATCAAGATGTACAATGAAGTTGAAGGTGTTTGGATGGCTCCTGTTTGTGGACAGGCTCAATACGCGCAATATGCTGAAACGGAGGCACTACAACATTGGTGACGATTTTAACTGTCTTCTCTGCGGGCTGCCAATTGAAGAAACGGTGGATCACTTGATCTTCAACTGTGATTTCAGCAAGGTCTGCTGGTCCAAGCTTGACATCCACTGGCCCGCGTTTGATAACCGTCTCACTGCCATCAGATTAAGCAGAGACTCGTGGCCTGACCCATTCTTCATGGAGGTTTTTCTCACTGCTGCATGGAGCATATGGAAGGAGAGAAATAACAAGCACTTCCGAGGAGTCGACCCTACAATTGGATCTTGGCTGTCACGCTTCAAAAACGACCTTGGTCAGCTACAATATAGAATCAAGGAGGCCCATAGGGGCCCATTTGTAAACCTTTGTAACACTCTAGGTTAACCCTTGTTGTCTCTCTCTCGCCTCCCCCAAGGAGGATTGCTAGTTTGCCTCCCCCTTAGGCCATGGGGGGGAGGGGTGGTGGATCGACCATGGTTGCCGTTGTATATGTCTATGTAAACACCCCATTTATATAGATATATAAAATCACAGTGGGAGTGCTCTCCCACTGTCAATTCTCTCAAAAAAAGCTTGAGGAAGAAGTATATGTTGCTCAACCCCCAGGTTTTGAAGATCCAAAACATCCTGACAAAGTCTTCAGACTTAACAAGGCCCTCTATGGCCTCAAGCAGGCCCCACGGGCATGGTATGATACATTGAAGGAATTCTTCATGAAGAAAGGCTTCACACCTGGTTCACTCGATCCCACTCTCTTTACTAAATTTTATGATGGTGAACTGTTTGTGTGCCAAATATATGTTGATGATATCATCTTTGGCTGTACTGACCAACGTTATAGTGATGAATTTGCCTATATGATGAGTGAAGAATATCAAATGTCTATGATGGGAGAGTTGAAATTCTTCTTAGGTCTTCAAATTCGTCAATAGCGCAATGGCATATTCATATCTCAGGAGAAATACCTCAAGGATGTCCTGAAGAAATTCGGCATGCAAGACTGCAAAGGACTACTGGTGTTTCTATCGCCTCTGGTGTCTCAGCTAGTTCCTCAGCTGCACCAAATTCCTCAGCTGGACCCTCTCTGCTGAAGAAAAAGGCTACTGCTGGACGCGGCACTCGTCCAAGTCCTCAGAAGAAGCAGATAGTCTTCACTGTGCCATCTGATGATGATGAAGCTGATGAAGAAGAACTTGCTGAAATCATCAGAGACCGCCAAGAAAGGGCTGCTAAAGCCAAAGGCACACCTGTGCCACTGCTGCTGGATCCAAAGGCGATCCTTGATTACATCAATATCTGGCATAAGGATCCCAACACACCTATGCCCGACTTCAAGCTGACACCTGGCCAAAGTCACATGCTGACTCACTTCATCCAAGAGGAGAAGTGGAAATATGATAGGGCCAGGCAGATCAAGAAATCGCAGTACAGGAAAGAGAAACTGCTAAGGAAAAATGTTCTCACAATGAAGCATGAAGAACTCATCAAGATGTAGGCTGACATCAAAGCCCTCAGCGATGACTTTGATGCATACTATGCTGACTGGAAAGGAGAAAAAGTCAGGTTTGTGAAACTGACTGAGAAATTCAC
This sequence comes from Aegilops umbellulata, assembly GCA_032464435.1. Lineage (NCBI taxonomy): Eukaryota > Viridiplantae > Streptophyta > Magnoliopsida > Poales > Poaceae > Aegilops > Aegilops umbellulata. The sequence continues at coordinate 341,135,216 of CP136059.1, forward strand.
CAATGTTGCAGCCCCATCACAACAAGAAATTCCTCAAGCTGAACCTTCAGCACAGCCCACTGAAGAACATGCCAGCACCGCTGATGAAGTTCAGGCTGCTGAAGAAAATGCCAGTTCCAGGGCTGATGACTCTACTCCAGCCACTGAAGAAATTGCCAGGGCACCCACTAGTGGTGCGCCTGAAGAAAAAGAAGAAACCAGGGCAACTGCATCAGTTGCGCCTGAGGAAAATCAACCAGATTCCTCAGCTCCACCTGCGCCTACACCAACTCCGATCCTTCCATCCGCATTGGATGTGAAGAAGACAAAGGCTGCAGAGCGAGCTGCAGTGAAGAAGAGGAAAGCATCACAAGCTTCAGAATCTTCAGCTCCCAAGAAGATGAAGCCCATGACTAGCTCATTTGCTAATCCAATTGATGTTGTTCCTATCTCATCCATGCCATCAAAGGACCTTGTTTCTTTTGGTGAAGACTATGAGATCCCAAGTGGATCAGATGAAGAAACTCAATCTGCTGCTTCCTCAGAGCGGATTGATGAAGAAATTGAAGTGGATTCAATCCCTTCAACTCCAAAGGTCTCATCACCAATGCCTCAGTTTGATGCTGAAGAGGCTGGTGTTGAAGAAATTGATGATGAAGATGTGGATATTGGCAGCACAACTCCGTTGATGAATGATGACTTTTTGGAAAGTCAGCACCCCAATTCCCCACTCTTTACCCCACTGCAGCAAATTCCTCACTCCCCTGCACAAACTGTTCAAATGGGCTCTGAAGAAACTCATCCCACTGCATCTATGAATGAAGAAATTCCAGCCACTAGTGCTGAAGAAACTGCTGCTAAAGCTGAAAAGGTGACTGCACCTGAGGAGGAACCAGAAATTCCTCAGCCTGAAGAACCTGAGATTGTGATTCCTCAGGTCGTGATGCAACTCACTGACACTCCTCTGCCAAGGCCAAAGGATCCGTTCTCACGCAAACAGAAATTCAAGGATGAAGACTTCTATGGCGAGCACGTGTTCTTCACTGAATACAACCCATATGACTCTGCTCGCATAAGGAAGAGGCGTTTCTGGACAGCCAGCCAAGCCAATTTCTATTCCTCAGTGCATTACAACAAAGACAAAGTCTTCGACCATGCACATATTCCTCACGTGGATATGGAGTCTATGCCGTGCTTCACGCCAATCCTCAGTGTTCTTCACGACGCTGGGCTGCTCAATTTCTGCACAGACATATGAGATTGGAATGAAGAACTCATTCTTCAGTTCTATGCAACGTTGCACATCACCGGCAACCCTGAAGATGTGAATTCATGGGTTCTGGACTGGATGACTGAGAACACACATCATAAGGCCCCAGCATCTGAATTGCTTCGTGTCCTTCCTCTGAGTCCACCCACTGAAGATGCACGTTGTGTTTACAACGAACCTGAGCTTTCAAATCACTATATGCAAGTGCTGATGAAGCCTTTGAAGCCAGGGCAAGCACCTCAAACCAAATTCCTCGTCAAGGAATTGTTATATGTGCCAAGGACTGTCTATCGCATTCTGACGAAGACAATGAGTCCCATCAAGGGCCACGACTCAAGTGATGAAGAAGTCATTGGCATCATGAAGAATATGCTTTTCAACATCATTCATGGCGTTCCCGTTAACTTCCATGATTTCTTCATGAGGACTCTGGCCAACATTGCTATGTCACCATTTGAGCTGAAGCCTTATGCACCTTGGATTATGAGATTCATCAGGACAAGGTCTTCACTCAACTACAAAGCTGAAACTCTCAACCACTTCAGCTACTTGCCTCCTATTGAAGTCCTCAAAAAGACATTTTCCTCAGCTGAAGAAAAGGGCAAAGCTACTGCTGTGATAGATGAAGGCATTCGTCCATTGGATGGTCAATTTCGCAAAGCTGCATCTTACTCCACCAATGATGACTCTGCCACACATGACTCTGCTGCCAACACTGCCAAGCAAAATCCTCAAGCCACAGCACCCAGGGTGATGACTGACCGTGAGTTACTCCTCAGTCTCCATCAAAAGGTTGATCGCAATCACAAATGGGTCAAGCGTCAGTTTGGTTCAATTCTTCACAACATGACTTCCACACACAATGCAGTGAAGAAAAACCACTACTATCTCCATGAAACCCTCAACCGCACCTGGGCTGTTCTGTCTCAAGTCTACAGCGCTGCTGATCTGAAGAAAATGTGTCTCAATGAAGAATTTGCCTGGTCTGCACCTCCTCCGAAGAAATACAAGAAGGTCCCAGTTCCTTCTTCGATGGCCAGTTCATATTCTTCATCACGCGACACAGATGAAAATGAAGACTTGGACGACACTGCAGCAGGCCCTACTTCAACAACCGACCCCAACAACGCTGGCGCTCCTTCATCAACTTGAAAATCTTCAGGGGCGTTAGTCCTTAGTTTCGATCCTTTTGGTCATTTGATGACAAAGGGGGAGAAATCTGAGTTAGTCTTCAAGCGGGTCTATAATAAGGGCATATTCGTTTTTTTTGCTAAGTTACAACTCTTGTTCTTCTGAAACTTTTATTGGATCGAGTTGTAATCTTAAACCCGATGGTGCGCTGATACTTTTGTTGCACTATGCTTTGATACTTTTGATGCGCTATTCTGCATGCTTATTCCTCAATAATATTATCGTACGCATGCTGAAGTTCATCAGGCACCATATTTCATCATGCATTTCAAATTCTTCATATTATATATCAAATGCGTGTATGAATTACAAGATATAGGAGGAGATCTCCATGATTCAACTCTTCAAGTGTGCATTGCTTCAAAAGAAAATTCCTCACTATGCACATCTTCAGGGGGAGTTCTTCTATATCTTGCAATCAAATTCCTCAACATCAGTATTTACACTTCATATATTTATCCCCGTTGAAAACTTAACCTATGTTGTCATCAATCACCAAAAAGGGGGAGATTGTAAGTGCATCTAGTGCCCCTTAGTGATTTTGGTGTATTGAAGACTTATAGGTTAAGTATCTAATGCGTTTATGAGTGTACACAGGTCTATAAGTCTATGAGGAGTTTGATATTTACAGAGAAATTCGACCCCTAAAAATGAAGTTCTTCGACTGAAGACTTTGATATACTGAAGACTTTCTGAAGACTTTGAAAGTGAAGAAATTGGTGTGACCTTGAAGACTTGGTATTCATTCGAGGAACATGAAGCGTGAAGACTTTTGTTTTCGTAGTTTCATTTTCTCTTTCTTGAGTCATAGGAAACACCGTACTGTTAAAGGGGGTCGAGGAAATACTAAGGAGAAAATTTCCAAGTAATGCTCAACTCAAATCCTACACCTACCAATCCCTTCGAGTGAAGCCATTGGAAATCTCATACAGTTGAGTCAATTTCTTCAGTGATAGAGACGCAGTTCTTCTGGTCACTGAGGACTTTGCTCTGACTGAGGAGTTAGGAATTCACCAGTGCGAATTGCCTACATAGTGAGGAACATGATAGCCCTGAGGAATTTGTACCTCAAATTTCTGACCGTTGATGTGCTGCGCGCCAGCTGTCCCAAAATATCTTGTCCACATAACGGTCATATCATTGAAGGGCATTTATGTCTTATCATGTCGGGCTGCTCCCTAGGCTATAAATAGCCGCCCCTACAACCACTAGCTGGTTGGCTGCTCCGCGTGAACTTGATACTTGTCATTTGAGAGCAACCCATCCTCCGAGGACTTTGAGCGAAAATCATCAAGTGAGGAAAAACCAAATCCAAACCCAAAACACCTACAAACCCAAAGTGATTGAGCATCACTGAATAGATTGATCCTGTGTGGATCCGACGCTTGTTACCTTTGAAGACCGTGCTTCTTCCAGACGGTTAGGCGTCAAGGTCTAGAGCATCCAAGAGGAATTGTGGATCGCCGAGTGACCTAGTCTGTGAAGGTTTGGAAGTCACCTGAAGACTTACCATGAGTGATTGGGCGAGGACTGTGTGTCCTTAGTTCAAGGAGAATACGGTGAGGACTTGGTGTACCAAGCTGCATGCTCAGGACTGGGTGTCCGGGACTGTGTGTCCTCGAGTTTAAATACTCAGCCGCTCCAACCAGACGTACAACTGAGACAGCAGTTGGAACTGGTCTACCAAATCATTGTCTTCACCAAGCTTACTGGTTCTATTTCCTCAACACTTTCATTTCCTCATTACTGTGTTGTGTGTGTGTTCATATCTGTGTTTGAAGACTTTGACTGAAGACTTTCTCAATTTCCTTAGTTCAATTTCTTCAGTCTGTTTGTCTTCATCTTGTGCTATCCTGTGTTTACGCTTTCTGTACTCTGAGTTTGTCTTCATTTCATCATGATGACCATGCATGTATTCTGCTATGTTTACTTCGGAGTACTTATTCCGCTGCTAGTAGTTCTTCGCTAAGGAATTTCCTCACGAGCAAATTCCTCAATGAAGAATTTCATAAAAATCGCCTATTCACCCCCCCCCTCTAGTCGATATAACGCACTTTCAGTTCTAGCAAGAACATTTATTTACCTACGTCAAAACCACAACGTGATATGCCAATTTCTATTTACCCTTCATAAGGACCCTTTTCATCGAATCCGATCCGACTAAAGTGGGAGAGACAGACACCCGCTAGCCACCTTATGCAACTAGTGCATGTCAGTCAGTGGAACCTGTCTAACGTAAGCGTACGTGTAAGGTCGGTCCGGTCCGCTTCATCCCACGATGTCGTTGAATCAAGATAAGACTAGTAACGACAAGTAAATTGACAAAATCGACGCCCACAACATCTTGTGTTCTACTCGTGCATAGAAACTACACATAGACCTAGCTCATGATGCCACTGTTGGGGAACGTTGCAAAAAATAAAAAAAATTCTACGCTTCACCAAGATCAATCTATAGAGTCATGTAGCAACGAGAGAGAGGAGTGCATCTACATACCCTTGTAGATCGTGAGTGGAAGCGTTTAAGAGAACGGGGTTGATGGAGTCGTACTCGCTGTGATCCAAATCACCGATGACCAAGTGCTGAACGGACGGCACCTCCGCGTTCAACACACGTACAGTTGGGAAGACGTCTCCTCCTTCTTGATCCAGCAAGGGGGAGGGAGAGGTTGATGGAGATCCAGCAGCACGACGGTGTGGTGGTGGAAGTAGCGGGATCCCGGCAGGGCTTCGCCAAGCGCAAGCGGGGAGGAGAGGTGTTACGGAGGGAGAGGGAGGCGCCAGGAGCAAGGGGGTGCGACTGCCCTCCCTCCCCCCTCTTTATATAGGGGCCTTGGGGGGCGCCGGCCCTAGGAGATGCAATCTCCAAGGGGGGGCGGTGGCCAAGGGGGTGGCTTCGCCCCCAAGCCAAGTGGGGCGCCCCCCCACCCCTAGGGTTTCCAACCCTAGGCGCAGGGGAGGCCCAAGGGGGCGCACCAGCCCACCAGGGGCTGGTCCCCCTCCTAATTCAGCCCATGGGGCCCTCCGGGATAGGTGGCCCCACCCGGTGGACCCCCGGGACCCTTCTGGTGGTCCCGGTACGATACCGATGACCCCCAAAACTTTCCCGATGGCCAAAACTGGACTTCCTATATATAAATCTTTACCTCCAGACCAATCTGGAACTCCTCGTGACGTCCGGGATATCATCCGAGACTCCGAACAACTTTCGGGTTACCGCATACTAATATCTCTACAACCCTAGTGTCACCAAACCTTAAGTGTGTAGACCCTACGGGTTCGGGAGACACACAGACATGACCGAGACAACTCTGCGGTCAATAACCAACAGCGGGATTTGGATACCCATGTTGGCTCCCACATGCTCCTCTATGATCTCATCGGATGAACCATGATGTCGAGGATTCAAGTAATCCCGTATACAATTCTGTTTGTCAATCGGTACGTTACTTGCCCGAGATTCGATCGTCGGTATCCCAATACCTCGTTCAATCTCGTTACCGGCAAGTCACTTTACTCGTACCGTAATGCATGATCCCGTGACCAAACACTTGGTCCCATTGAGCTCATTATGATGATGCATTACCGAGTGGGCCCAGAGATACCTCTCCGTCATACGGAGTGACAAATCCCAGTCTCGATCCATGTCAATCCAACAGATACTTTCGGGGATACCTGCAGTATACCTTTATAGTCACCCAGTTACGTTGTGATGTTTGGCACACCCAAAGCACTCGTACGGCTTCCGGGAGTTACACGATCTCATGGTCTAAGGAAATGATACTTAACATTGGAAAAGCTTTAGCAAACGAACTACACGATTTTGTGCTAGGCTTAGGATTGGGTCTTGTCCATCACATCATTCTCCTAATGATGTGATCCCGTTATCAATGACATCTAATGCCCATAGTCAGGAAACCATGACTATCTGTTGATCAACGAGCTAGTCAACTAGAGGCTCACTAGGGACATGTTGTGGTCTATTATTCACACATGTATTACGATTTCCAGATAACACAATTTAGCATGAACAGTAGACAATTATCATGAACAAGGAAATATAATAATAATCATTTTATTATTGCCTCTAGGGCATATTTCCAACAGAAACCATATGACAATATCCATATATGTTGCTGTCTTAAGAATGATCATGATGCCCTCATGTCCGTCTTTTATTTTATCGACACCTCTACCTCTAAACATGTGGATATATTTATCGTTATCGGCTTCCGCTTGAGGACAAGCGAGGTCTAAGCTTGGGGGAGTTGATACGTCCATTTTGCATCATGCTTTTATATCGATATTTATCGCATTATGGGCTGTTATTACACATTATGTCACAATACTTATGCCTATTCTCTCTTATTTTACAAGGTCTACATAAGGAGGGAGAATGGCGGCAGCTGTAATTCTGGGCTGGAAAAGGAGCAAATATTAGAGACCTATTCTACACAACTCCAAAAGTCCTGAAACTCCACGGAAGTTATTTTTGGAAATAATAAAAAATACTGAGCAAAGAAAATACCACAGGGGACCCACACCCTGGGCATGAGGGTGGGGGCGCGCCCCCTGGCGGCCCTCCGGTGCCCATCTTCTGATATATGAAGTCTTTCGTCCGAAGAAAAATCATAAGCAAGCTTTCGGGACGAGACTCTGCCGCCACGAGGCGGAACCTTGGCGGAACCAATCTAGGGCTCTGGCGAAGCTGTTCTACCGGGGACACTTCCCTCCGGGAGGGGGAAATCATCGCCATCGTCATCACCAACGCTCCTCTCATCAGGAGGGGGCCAATCTCCATCAACATCTTCACCAGCACCATCTCCTCTCAAACCCTAGTTCATCTCTTGTATCCAATTCTTGTCTCTAAGTCTGAGATTGGTACTTGTAGGTTGCTAGTAGTGTTGATTACTCCTTGTAGTTGATGCTAGTTGGTTTATTTGGTGCAAGATCATATGTTCAGATCCTTTATACATATTAATACGCCTCTGATTATGAACATGAATATGCTTTGTGAGTAGTTACATTTGTTCCTGAGGACATGGGAGAAGTCTTGCTATTAGTAGTCATGTGAATTTGGTATTCGTTCGATATTTTGATGAGATGTATGTTGTCTCTCCTCTAGTGGTGTCATGTGAACGTCGACTACATGACAATTCACCGTTATTTGGGCCTAGAGGAAGGCATTGGGAAGTAATAAGTAGATGATGGGTTGCTAGAGTGACAGAAGCCTAAACCTAGTTTATGTGTTGCTTCGTAAGGGGATGATTTGGATCCATATGTTTCATGCTATGGTTAGGTTTACCTTAATACTTCTTTTGTAGTTGCGGATGCTTGCAATAGGGGTTAATCATAAGTGGGATGCTTGTCCAATCAAGGACAGCACCCAAGCACCGGTCCACCCACATATCAAATTATCAAAGTACCGAACGTGAATCATATGAACGTGATGAAAACTAGCTTGACGATAATTCCCATATGTCCTCGGGAGCGCTTTCCTCTATATAAGAGTTTGTCCAGGCTTGTCCTTTGTTACAAAAAGGATTGGGCCATCTTGCTGCACTTTATTTACTTTTGTTACTTGTTGCTCATTACAAATTATCTTATCACAAAACTATATGTTACCTATAATTTCAGTGCTTGTAGAGAATACCTTGCTGAAAACCGCTTATCATTTCCTTCTGCTCCTCGTTGGGTTCGACACTCTTACTTATCGAAAGGACTATGATAGATCCCCTATACTTTTGGGTCATCAGTCATATGCGTTCTCAGTAGTTTTTGCAAAAAGAATAAGTTTGAGGAATTTGACCAGATGTGTCTTGGGGAATTTCACCAAACGTTGTTTGACTTAGGTTCCAGAGTTGTATAGATTGAAAATCCACACAATTGAGGAATCTTGAAGAAAAATGTTGCTTGAAGAAACAGATCAAGAACAGATGTTCGTGTGAGGTGTTTAGAGTGTGAAGATTGAAGAATAAACACCTTTTGAAGATTTTATGGAAATCATCAGAATCAACAAGGGCAGTAAAAGTAACTTTTAATTACCCTTGATGAAGAACACTATGAACTGAGAGGTGTAGGTTTATAAGTTTGTCTGTTCGGATCTTCCACACCCTAACTTGGCAGAGGAAGACAGCTACAGCGGCGACGAAGAGAATAAATCTGCAGCTGGCGCGAGTACGACGGTGACGAGGTCGAGGCAGCGAAGCTCTTCCTCACCGGCGACGATGGAAGTAGCGGCAACACTATGTTTTGGTAGCTCGAGCGAGGGAGTGAGGTCGAGCGGAGTAAAAACAATCTGAGGAGGGGGAGGGGTATATATAGCCGAGGTGAAAAAACCATTCGCCCGAGGAAAATGGACGAACGTGCCCGTGACACTTCGCATTCTCGTGACATGTGTCACCCACGTACAGAGAGGTGGAGATCGTGTGATATCATGGGTGAATAGATAAGTCCTATCATGGGAGGTGGAACGGTTTGAGCGGCAAAAGCCAAAATTCAGGTTAGAATATTTTAACGTTTTGTTCGCAAATTCTTCAGCTGACAAGGACACAGTGAAGATTTTGAACTGGTTTCAAATAGAACGCACATGAAGAATTTGTGAACAGACTGGGTTGAGTTTAGCATAGAGGGGGAAAGGGGTACGATCACATTCACTTAGCAGAAAAAGCAACTTGAAGAAATAGCAATAAGTGAATGATGTAGAGGAAATAAACTCATATATATATTTATATAGCCAATGAAGAAAAACGGCGGAAACAGTGAAGATAATGCAAAGTTGAAGAAATTGAACAACTGAGGAAATTCAAAATGAAGAAAAACTCAAATTGAAGATTTTCATCTTTTGTTGGTGGCGTGAGCCAGCGTATAAGAATGATGATTTCAGACGTCGCGTACAATTGCCGTAGGGCTCCGAGAATCAAATTCTTCGTTAATTTCATCACACTTAGAGGGTTAGTCTTCATTGATTGAAGAGAAACTTTACTTCGTGTGTTGCACATCTAAGTCGTCAATTTTGTATAAGTGTCAGGATGTGTGTCCTTTTCAAAGGACATTCAAAGATTCTAAGATATTTAGCTCACACCGCAACTTGCTAAATCTCTTCTCATCCAAGGGCTTTGTGAAGATATCAGCTAGCTGTTCTTCAGTCTTCACGTGCTCAATGGAGATGTCGCCCTTCAACACATGATCACGAAGAAAATGATGACGAATCTGAATGTGCTTTGTCTTCGAGTGCTGAACTAGGTTATGAGCAATCTTGATGGCACTCTCATTGTCACAGTAGAGAGGCACATTCTTCATGTTGATGTCATAGTCCTTGAGTGTTTGCTTCATCCATAGCAATTGAGCACAGCACGAACCAGCAACAATGTACTCAGCTTCAGTAGTAAAAAGTGATACGCAGTTCTGTTTCTTCAAGGACCAACAGACCAAGGATCGTCCGAGGAAATTGCATGTGCCTGATGTTGACTTGCGGTCCACCCGATCACCGGCATAATCAGAGTCTGAATATCCAATGAGATCAAAAGCCGAGCCCTTGGGATACCATAATCCAAGTGTTGGAGTGTGAGCTAGATATCGAAGAATATACTTCACAGCCTTATGGTGTGATTCCTTCGGTGTAGCTTGAAAACAGGCACACATGCAAACATTAAGCATAATATCTGGCCTAGATGCACATAAATACAATAAGGAGCCAATCATGGAGCGGTATACCTTTTGATCAAAGTCAATACCATTTTCATCAGTGCATAGATGGCCATTTGTGGGCATAGAGATTTTGACACCTTTGCAATCTTGCATGCCGAATTTCCTCAATACATCCTTGAGGTATTTCTCCTGAGATATGAATATGCCATTGCGCTGTTGACGAATCTGAAGACCTAAGAAGAATTTCAACTCTCCCACCATAGACATTTCATATTCCTCTCTCATCATATAACCAAATTTGTCAGTGTAACATTGATCAGTACAGCCAAAGATAATATCATCAACATATATTTGGCACACAAATAATTCACCATCATAAGTTTTGGTGAAAAGGTTTGGGTCAAGTGAACCGGGTTTGAAGCCTTTCTTCATGAGGAATTCCTTCAAAGTATCATACCACGCCCGAGGGGCCAGCTTGAGGCCATAGAGGGCCTTGTTGAGTCTGAAGACTTTGTCCGGATGCTTTGGATCTTCAAAACCCGGGGGTTGAGCAACATATACTTCTTCCTCAAGCTTACCATTGAGGAATGCACTTTTCACATCCATTTGATATAAGATGATGTCATGATGGTTAGCATAAGCAAGTAATATGCGAATAGCCTCAAGTCTAGCAACAGGTGCAAAAGTTTCATCGAAATCAATTCCTTCAACCTGTGTGTAGCCTTGAGCTACAAGTCGTGCCTTATTCCTCACCACAAGGCCATTTTCATCTTGCTTGTTGCGGTAGATCCATTTGGTGTCGATGATATTGTGCTTGCGAAGGTCTGGTCGCTTGACAAGTTCCCAGACGTTGTTGAGCTCGAACTGATGTAATTCCTCTTGCATAGCTTGAATGCACTCGGGCTCCAAAAATGCTACATCTACCTTAGTGGGCTTTGTTATAGAGATGAAAGCAAAGTGCCCACAAAAGTTAGACAGATGTGAAGCTTCTGAGTGTGTAAGAGGACCTGGTGCGTTGATGTCGCTAATGATTTTCTCAATCTGCACTTCATTTGCAACGCGAGGATGAGCGAGTTGGCGATGAGGAATTTGATCACCATTTTCTTCAGAGCCATTTTCTTGAGGAGCAGCATCATGATGTTCTTCACGGTCTGGAATGATTTCTTTAGACGATTCTTCGGTAGGAATGACATCCTCAGTAGCCTTGAACTTGATGGTTTCCTCAGGTGACTTTTCATCTAGCACAGGAGGTAGGTGCTCTCTTTGCGAGCCATTAGTTTCATCGAACCGCACATCTACAATTTCAACAACCTTGTGGTGAACGTTGTTGAAGACTCTGTAGGTGTGCGAGTCCTCTCCGTAACCAAGCATAAAACCTTCATGTGCTTTCGGTGCAAATTTAGAATTGTGATGAGGATCTCTAATCCAGCATTTAGCACCGAAGACTTTGAAATAACTCACATTGGGTTTCTTGTCAGTGAGGAGTTCATAGGGAGTCTTCTTGAAGAATTTGTGAACATATATGCTACCTCTTGAGCTTGCGTTGGTTTTCCCCGAAGAGGAGAGGATAATGCAGCAGAGTAGCGTAAGTATTTCCCTCAGTTTTTGAGAACCAAGGTATCGCTCAAGTCCCTCGTACCTGCACAAAACAATAGCAACTCGCAACCAACGCGATTAGGGGTTCTCAATCCCTTCACGGTCACTTACGAGAGTGAGAACTGATAGATAATGTTTTTGGTATTTTTGATATAGAGATGCAAAGTGAAAAGAAAAAGGCAAAGTAAAAAGCAAAGCAAGATTAAAGTGATTGAGATTGATATGATGAGAATAGACCCGGGGGCCATAGGTTTCACTAGTGGCTTCTCTCAAGAGCATAAGTATTCTACGGTGGGTGAACAAATTACTGTTGAGCAATTGACATAATTGAGCATAGTTATGAGAATATCTAAGGTATGATCATGTATATAGGCATCACGTCCGAGACAAGTAGACCGACTCCTGCCTGCATCTACTACTATTACTCCACTCATCGACTGCTATCCAGCATGCATCTAGAGTATTAAGTTAGAAACAGAGTAACGCTTTAAGCAAGATGACATGATGTAGAGAGATAAATTCATGCAATATGAAATAAACCCCATCTTGTTATCCTCAATGGCAATGATGCAATACGTGTCTTGCTGCCCCTTCTGTCATTTGGAAAGGACACCGCAAGATCGAACCCAAAGCTAAGCACTTCTCCCATGGCAAGAAAAACCAATCTAGTAGGCCAAACCAAACTGATAATTCGAAGAGACTTGCAAAGATAACCAATCATACATAAAAGAATTCAGAGAAGATTCAAATATTATTCAAAGATAGACTTGATCATAAACCCACAATTCATCGGTCTCACCAAACACACCGCAAAAAGAAGATTACATCGAATAGATCTCCACAAGAGAGGGGGAGAATTTGTATTGAGATCCAAAAAGAGAGAAGAAGCCATCTAGCTAATAACTATGGACCCGAAGGTCTGAGGTAAACTACTCACACTTCATCGGAGAGGCTATGATGATGTACAAGCCCTCCGTGATGACGGCCCTCTCCGGCGGAGCCGGAACAGGCCCCAAGATGGGATCTCGTGGATAAAAAAGGTTGCGGCGGTGGAATTAGGTTTTGGGCTCCTATTCTGATCGTTTGGGGGTACGTAGGTATATATAGGAGGAAGGAGTACGTCGGTGGAGCTTCGAGGGGCCCACAAGGCAGGGGGCGCACCCTAAGGGGGGCGCCCCCCCACCCTCGTGAGCGCCTCTCTGATGCCTTGGCGTAGGGTCCAAGTCCCCTGGATCACGTTCGGTGAGAAAATCACGTTCCCGAAGATTTTATTCCGTTTGGACTCCGTTTGATATTCTGTTTCTCCGAAACACTGAAATAGGCAAAAAAAACAGCAATTCTGGGCTGGGCCTCCGGTTAATAGGTTAGTCCCAAAAATAATATAAAAGTGGAAAATAAAGCCCAATATAGTCCAAAACAGTAGATAATATAGCATGGAGTAATCAAAAATTATAGATATGTTGGAGACGTACCAATATACCCTGTTGATGATGTGGCACCCAGTATCAATTGCCTCAATCCAGAAATGACGAGGCGTCTTGTATTCATCAAGCATAGTGCGAGCCATCTCAACAAGAGTTTGGTTCTTGTGCTCCATGATGCCATTTTGCTGAGGAGTATAAGGAGCAGATAACTCATGAGTAATACCAAGTTCATCAAGATAGTCATCAAGACCAGTGTTCTTGAACTCAGTTCCATTGTCACTTCCGATGTGCTTGATCTTCACACCAAAGTTGGTTGAAGCCCTTGAGGAAAATCGTTTGAAGAATCCCTGCACTTCACGTTTGTAAGTGACGATATGCACCCATGTGTAACAAGAGTAATCATCAACAATAACAAAGCCATATAGAGATGCTTCATTGGTGAATGCAGAATAATGGTTAGGACCAAAGAGATCCATGTGAAGCAATTCAAATGGACGAGTGGTAGTCATGATAGTCTTCGCGGGATGCTTGGCCTTGGTCATCTTTCCAGCTTCATAGGCTCTGCACAAGTGATCCTTGAGGAATTTGACATTCTCAATGCTGATGACATGCTTCTTCTTCGCGAGCGTGTGCAAGTTCCTCATCCCAGCATGACCAAGTCGTCGATGCCATAGCCAGCCTTCTGAACCTTTTGCAAGTAGACATATAGCTGGTTGTGATCCTGTAGAGAAATCAACAATATACAGATCTCCTTCCTAAAGAATTCAAAGACTTTGGAATGGTCAGCTTCCATGATCACAACACAACGATACTTGCCAAAGATAACAACCATGTCAAGATCGCAAAGCATTGAGACTGACATGAGGTTGAATCCTAAGGAGTCGACAAGTATGACTTTGTCCATGTGTCAATCCTTTGATATCGCAACCTTACCTAGACCCAATACCTTGCTTTTGCTTTGTCAGCGTAGGTGATATGCTTTAGATGTGATGGAGATAAGGGAGCGTCCATCAATATCTTCTTGTCATCAGTCATGTGATTTGTACATCAACTATCGAGGACCCACTCAGTGGCTTTGGGTTGATCATCCTGCAGATGAATTAGTGCAACTTACGAACTCATATACTTCATCAGTGTAGAATATGACATCAAATTCATCAGATCAATTTCAACAAGGAATAGAACAGATATAGTAGTATGAGGACATGAGAAATGAAAATTCATTTCTTCATGATTAGCTTGCATCCTTTCAAGCATTTTTCAGGCCTCCAGCAAATTCTTTAGATGTTTAGGTTCGTCTGGAGACCTAACACTGCATAAGAGATTAATTCTTTTTCTTTACCAGCCACACCTGAAGGGGTGGCAAAGAGTTCATCATTCTGCAAGCTCCGTAAGAGAAAGGTGGCATAGAAGCCAGTCCACTTTGTTTCACATAAGAAGAGTTAGGGTAAGCATATGAATAAGCAGAGAAATTCTTCGAGGACTTATGAACATAATGGTTAGAAGAATAATGCACATATTCATAGCCCGTAGATCTTCCCTGGGAAACAGAAGTGTTAGCACAATGATGTTCATATGAGGACTTTGATCCTTTTGAGGAATTTGATCCACGTGAGGAATCTGGTCCGTATGAGGACTTGGATCCATATGAAGAATTTGATCTGGGGTTCCTGTTCTTCACAGGTGGTGTCATGACGATATTCACCTGAAGACTTTCAAGGCACCTTTTGGGAACCTAGATTTTCTTCATAGGTTAACCGTTCTTGCAGTTAGTGCCAACATATCTAGCAAATACTTCACCATTCTGATTTTTGAACAACTTATAGTTGGAGTCAAACGACTCAACAGAAGAATGAGGAGATTCACATGTAAAGCCAGATAGAGTAGATGGATCTACTAGAGGTCCCTTTGCAGCAACCCATGAGGTTTTGGGATACTGCTCAGGCTTCCAGTATGTTCCATCAACATTGAGTTTCCTCTCAAAGGCAATACCCTCTTTCCTAGGGTTCCTGTTGAGGATCTGCTTTCTAAGCACATCACAAAGAGCCCGATGCCCTTTGAGGCTATTGTACATGCCTTTCATATACAATTCCTTCAGCCCTGCATTGTCAGTGATACTAGCAATATCCTCAGACGAGGAATTAGTAATAGCAGAGACAGGTGAAGAATTTGCAGCAACAGAAGCATTTGAACTTTCAGGTGAAGAATTAGCAGATTCACGTTCAACGCACTTCAAACATGGTGGAATGAATTCTTCCTGAGCAGCGCTAATCTGTTGAGCAAGTAATGAATCACGCTCCTTCTGAAGATCTTCATAACTCACCCCTAGCTTCTCAAGATCTTGCTTTCTTTGAAGAAATTCATAAGAAAGCTTCTCATGATCAGATAAGAGAGTGTTATGATGACTCTAAAGATTGTCAAACTTGGACTGAAGTCTCTGAAGATTTTCAGTCAAAGTTTTGGTGCGATCGATTTCTTCACCCAACATATCATCGCTCTCATTAAGCATATTTTGAACTTTTTCCAAAGCTCTTTGTTGTTTAGTAGCAAGGGAAGCAAGTTTGGTATAGCTGGGCCCAAATTCATCACCAGACTCATCATCACTGGACTCAGATAAGTAGCATTCAGTTACCTTAGCACCTTTAGCCATAAGGCAAGGAGCAGAGGATGATGATTCTGGTTCAAAAGTCATCGCCTTGCATGATTCCATGAGATCCTCAAACCAGGGATCATGATGAGTTTGATGACCTTCATAATCCTCAGAGAGTCGGTCCCAGATAAGCTTCCCATGACTAAGATGCATAATGTTGTTGAACTGATTTTGAGACAGACAGGAGCAGATAATATCCTTCGCCGTGAGGTTGAGAAGAGTGTACTTGCGAATGTCAGCAGCCTCCGCCATCTTGCACAAATCGGTAAGACCAATCTTAGTGACGGTCCACAGCTCGTTGTTCATCGCCATGAGTCACTTTTTCATCATGGCCTTCCACTTGGGATAATCATGACCGTCAAAGATGGGGCAAGCCACTTTCTTCATACTTGCGGTCAACATAACTAAAACTCTAGGCGGTTAAATCAAAATCACACAGAGCAAGGGAGAACCTTGCTCTGATACCAATTGAAAGTGCGTTAAGTCGACTAGAGGGGGGTTGAATAGGCGATTTTTATGAATTCTTCACTGAGGAATTTCAGGGTGAGGAAATTCCTAAGTAAAGAACTACTAGCAGCGGAATAAGTACTCAGATGCATACATAATAGAACAGACGCACAAACTTCATGATGAAATGAAAGTGAATACAGAGTACAGAAAGCGTAACACATGATATGCAGGCTGAAGACAGACTGACTGAAGAGATTGAACTGAGGAAGTTGAGAAAGTCTTCAGTCAAAGTCTTCAAATAGTAGTGATCAAGTACACAACACAGTAATGAGGAAATGGAAGGGTTGAGGAAATAGAACCAGTAGGCTTGGTGAAGACAGTGATTTGGTAGATCAGTTCCAACTGTTGTGACAATTGTACGTCTGGTAGGAGCGGCTAGGTATTTAAACCTAAGGACACACAGTCCTCACCGTATTCTCCTTGAGCTAAGGTCACACAGACCTCGCCCAATCACTCGTCGTAAGTCTTCAGATGACTTCCAAATCTTCACAAACTCGGTCACTCGGCGATCCACAATTTCCTCTTGGATGCTCTAGACCATGACGCCTAATCGTCTGGAAGATGCATAGTCTTCAAAGGTAATAAGTGTCGGATCCACACAGGATCAATCTCTTCAGTGATGCTCAATCACTTTGGATTTGTAGGTGTTTGAGTTTGGGTTTTCCTCACTTGATGATTTTAGCTCAAAGTCCTCGGAGGATGGGATGCTCTCAATGACAAGTGTCAGTTTCTCTCGGAGTAGCCAACCAGCTAGTGGTTGTAGGGGGCGGCTATTCATAGCCTAGGGAGCAGCCCGACATGATAAGACATAAATGCCCTTCAGTGATATGACCGTTAGGTGGATAAGATATTTTGGGACAGCTTGCACATAGCACAACAACGGTCGGAAATTTGAGGTTCAAAATCCTCAGGGCTATCATGTTCCTAACTTGTAGGCAATCCGCACTGGCGAATAACTAACTCCTCAGCCAGAACAAATTCCTCCGAGACCAGAAGATCTTCGTCTCTGTCACTGAAAAAAATTGCTGAACTGTATGAGATTTCCAATGGCTTCACTCGAAGGGATTGGTAGGTGTAGGATCTTGAGATGAGCATCACTTGGAAAATTTTCCTTAGTTTTTCCTCGACCACTTTAACAGTACGGTGTTTCCTATGACTCGAGAAAAAGAAAATGAAACTACGAAAACAAAAGTCTTCATGCTTCATATTCCTCGCATGAATATCAAGTCTTCACGGTCACACCAATTTATTCACTTTCAAAATCTTCAGAAAGTCTTCAGAAATCCAAAGTCTTCAGTTGAAGACATTCATTTTTAGAGGTCGACTTTCTCTGTAAATATCAAACTCCTCATAGACTTATAGATCTGTGTACACTCACAAACGCATTAGTCCCTTAACCTATAAGTCTTCAGTACACCAAAATCACTAAGGGGCACTAGATGCACTTACACCACCTCAAAAATTGATCGGGCCAGTGTTGGTGCAAGCGCCGACCCAAACGCAAAAGCGGACATGGGTGTCCGCCGGACCGATCCAAACGGACAAAAAACAAACAAAAACCGTTTGGGTCGGTGTGTTGGAGTTTCTCTTAGTCTTCTAATTAGCAGTTATAAAGTAAAAATTCATAGCATCCTCCATCGCAGCGCACTCTGTCCTAGGTTCCTTGTTCCGATTTGAAAAAATAGAGAGAATGTATTCTGCAAAAAGGGACATAATGTTCATTCCAACGAAGCAAAAGTTCTGGGCTAATCAAAGTACACTTCTGTTTTGTTACAACCTCTCTAAACACATTAACAAAGGAGATCTCTTCATATCTTTCATAATAAAGTGTAGTATAATTTTTCTTGAAAAAAATATGTTGCCCGCGCCTAGCATGCCAATACGCGGCCTATGTATGCCAATACGGGTTTGTGTCATACCGAAACCCTATTTGGTGCCCTCAACTTATTTTGTCTTTCTTGTTAATCTTCAAAACGATGAGCTGCGGGAGATTCAAAATCCAACCCTCAAGGTTTACTTCAAGTTCTAGTGATCAATCAGGATAGGTTACTTGTTGGGGTCACTTGCTTTCTCTTTCGCTTCTTTCAAGGCAAACTTAACTTCGTGAACTTTCAGGCCAGTTTTTTCATGTTTTCTCAAGCCGAGATTTGTTCTGTTTTATTATGTGTTTTGTCGTTTTCTTTTTCCCCCTTTTTTCTGTTTTAAATCAAATTTGTGAACTTTTTCTTAAATTTGTGAATCTTTTCAATTTCTTGAACTCTTTTGTAACTTTCGGGAGAACTTTTTTTAAAAAAATTGTGAAATTTTCAATTATGTGAGCATCTTTTTAAAAATTGATGAACTTTTTCCAAATCCGCAAACGCTTAGGCTAGCCTAACAGGCACCCGACGGGAGCAACGCCATCGCCTAGATGGGCCAACGCCTAAGCCTTTTGTTTATTCACTTTTTTCGTTAATTTATATTTCTCATTTTTTATTATATTATTTGTTTTGAAACCGGTTAAAAAATATGAGAGTTTGTTTCGAATATCAAAAAATGTTCTTGTTTTCAAATATTCTCTACAATTTTAAAAAATGTTATGGAATTTCATAAAATGACCATGTTTTCAAAAAAAAAATTGTTCACAAAATTAAGAAATGTCTGTGTTTCAAAACAATTTGATAATTATATTTAAATAATACGTGCTTTGAAATTTGTGTTCAAAATTTTCATCAATTGTTTAGTATTTGTTAACAATTTTAGAAAAAGTGTTCAAGTTTGTAAATTTTAATAGCCAATTTGAATTTTGGAAATTGTTGAAAATTTTCAAGAAATGATTAGGACATAAGAAAATGTTCATGTTTAATGATAATGAAAAAATTCGCTAATAACAGAAGCATTCAAATTAGGAAAACTACATGCTCACAGATGCACCTGTGTGGCCTAGTCATGCACAGTCCTCTCAACTAGTATTTTTTGGACTATTGATAAATGACCCCTACTACTTGTAGTAGCCTGGCACAGACATATGAGGCATCAATGCCTGATTTGAGTGACTTCTGATACCGTTTGCATGCTGCAATACCTTCGGTCATTTATCGACCCTTTTCATGGAGAGAACTCTAGAAAAATGCAAAACTTGTTTTAAAAAATCCAAAGTACTTGCATTAATGCCTTTAAATGGTCATAGAAGCTGGTGGAAAACTTTGGGCGATTGATAGATCTCAAACAACAACGGTGCTTTCAAACGGTCCTTCTCGCCTACCCAAACACTCTCCGTTGAACATGGTTAATTTTTAAACATCCTTGAAATGACTTCAACTTTTGCAAGCGGATAGACATACGCCCATGATAGGCATCCATACCTGGTTTGAATGACTTTCGACAGTATATGCAAGATCGACCTTTTTTCACATTATATTACAAAACTACACAAAAAATGTGAAAAAAACTGAAAAAACCCAAAATCTGAAAATAGAAGAAGTAAAAGAAACGAAAAAAAATAATCCAAAATAGCAACGACCCTTATCACTCACCTTGCTCGGCAATGGCCAAGGCCTAACCATGATGACATAACCCTGTCTTGGCCTGAGAAATTGGCTGACAGTAAACTGTGTGCAGGATATATAACAAGTGATATAACAAATGGATTATTTTTCGTAAAACAAAAGATCCTTTTGCTACTGACCCACCCAAGTACAAATGAATTTATGTCACTATCTACCATTCATGTGATCTATATAGGGTGATGGTTTTCTAATTAGAAGATAAATAGTTATTTCATTATTTTCACTTCCATGCCTTGGAATCATCAATCTCATTCTGTATATTATTTGGTGCATGTTTGCACACTAGGGATTTTTTATAGGCATAGCGCATAGGTATTGGAGGCACTAGGAACTACTGACGGATAGCCAAAATTACAGCATGCACCGCGGTACTTCTTCATTCTACTTGGCCGCTTCAAGACTCTACTATCCCTCGGCTTTCTTTTTTTCTTTTTCTTTTTTGCGGTTTACTATCCCTCGTCCACTCATTCCCAGTTATCCTATACGCCATGCTCTCACGTCACTCAAGGGAACCAACGATCAGATATTATGTGGCTTTGCTGGGATGGAATAGCGGTTGGCTAAGTTTGCTCAACATTAGCAACAAAGAGATCGGAAAGATATATGGAAAACTTTCGTAATGTACTCTCTGATTGCAACCACTTCGACCTGGGTTTTAA
Source organism: Aegilops umbellulata (assembly GCA_032464435.1). NCBI lineage: Eukaryota > Viridiplantae > Streptophyta > Magnoliopsida > Poales > Poaceae > Aegilops > Aegilops umbellulata. Next base: position 341,155,692 of record CP136059.1, read on the forward strand.
GGGGCCGGGCTGGACGTATAACAACAAACAGAAGGGCTGTGACAATGTGCGTGCTCGTTTAGACAGAAGTGTGGCTTCTCCGGAGTGGTCAGACTACTTAAAAAATGCCTCCGTTGAGCATATTTGTTCGTCAAGGTCAGACCACTTGCCGATCCTTCTTCGAGTGGGAAATAGGACTGAATGGAGACCGCTGAATGAGAAAAAGAATAGCCTGTTCAGATACGAACAGATGTGGGAAAGAATGGAGTCTCTCCAGCCAACCATAGAATCATCATGGCACAGAGATGGGCCGGCTGTTGACCTGCAGAATATATGTGTGAAGCTTCAGAACATGCAAAAGGAACTAAGGAGCTGGGCAGAACGAGACTTTGGGTCTGTCATTAAGAAGACAGCAGAGATTAGGAAAAAGCTAAGCAGACTTTGGAACGCACCTAGCACGGCCGAGCGACAAAGAGAAGAAAATAAATTAACAAAGGAGTTGGATGAGATGCTCCTGAGAGAGGAAATTATGTGGAGACAGCGATCGAGAGCTACCTATCTAAGAGAAGGAGATAAAAATACTAAATGGTTCCAGCGCAAGGCTACTTGGAGGAGAAAGAAAAACTTGATTGTGAAGTTGAAAGATGAGAATGGTGGCTGGGTGGAAAATATGAACAGTATACACAAAATGACAAATAATTTTTTCAGAAACCTGTATGAGAAGGAGGAAGGAGTGGATCCTACAGAAGTTTTGGAGTTAATAACCGAGAGGGTCAGCGGAGACATGAACGAGGCTCTTACTAAACCGTTCTCTGACACGAAAGTTAGTGATGCTTTGTCCCAAATTGGACCATTAAAAGCACCCGGACCCGACGGATTCCCGACTCGTTTTTTCCAAAGAAACTGGGGGGAACTAAAGGATGAGGTCGTGCTTGCTGTTCTGGATTTTTTTGAGAAGGGCGTTCTTCCGAAAGGAATAAACGACATAGTAATCGTCCTGATTCCTAAAGGAAAAGACCCTCAGTCCTTGAAGGATTACCGACCGATAAGCCTATGCAATGTCATCTACAAAGTTGTTTCAAAGTGCCTAGTAAATCGATTGCGAACCTTTTTGGATGAGATCATCTCTGAGACCCAGAGCGTTTTCATCCCCGGCAGAATGATAACTGATAATGCCATCATTGCGTTTGAATGTTTCCACAAGATCCAACATTGTCGGAATGCAAGAGACAATTACTGTGCATACAAACTAGACCTCGCAAAGGCCTATGACAGAGTTGACTGGAGCTTCCTAGAATGTGTCTTGCGTAAATCGGGTTTTTGCAAAAAGTGGACTGATTGGGTGATGCAATGTGTGCGGTCTGTTAGATACTCGGTGAGATGCAATGGAGAGCTGCTGGAGCCATTCTGCCCATCAAGGGGTTTACGGCAAGCTGACCCACTCAGTCCATATCTATTTCTCTTTGTGGCAGATGGCCTAGTGCATGTGTTGAGGAAGGAAATGGCAGAAAATAATCTCACACCCATTAAGATTGCGAGAAACAGTCTGGGTATTTCTAACCTCTTGTTCGCGGATGATAGTTTAATATTCTTCAAGGCTATCCCAGAGCAAGCCGAAGCCATCAAGAGAGTACTAATTTCGTTCCAAAAGTGTACTGGACAGCTTCTAAGTGCTAGTAAGTGCTCTCTTATTTTTAGTGAAGTGTGTCCAGTGGAAACAAGAGAGGAAATAAAGACCATTCTTGGGGTGCAATCAGATTTCTTTGAGAGCAAGTACCTGGGCTTACCTACTCCGGAAGGGAGAATGAAGGAGGAACAGTTCCAACCGATCATGGATAGGTTCCGGAAAAGGTGCAGCGATTGGTCTGAGAAGTTTATGTCCTATGCAGCTAAGGAGGTCCATGTTAAGTCGGTGGTCCAGGCCCTCCCAACTTTCACCATGAGTGTCTTCATGCTCTCTAAAGGTTTTTGTGACAAATATGAAAGAATGATCAGAGACTTCTGGTGGGGTGATGAAGAGGGGCACAGAAAGGTCCACTGGATGTCGTGGGAGCGGATGATAAAACCAAAAAGAGCAGGGGGCATTGGGTTTAGAGATATGCACTTATTTAATCAAGCACTCTTGGCCAAGCAAGGGTGGCGGTTGATTCAGAACCCGGATAGCCTATGTGCTAGAGTCCTTAAGTCCAAGTATTATCCTCACGACAATCTCTTGGACACTGTGTTTGCGACAGATGCATCCCCAGTTTGGAGGGCAATTGAGTTTGGCCTTGAGCTTCTGAAAAAAGGCCTAATATGGAGGGTGGGAGATGGCAAGAAAATTCAGATCGAATGAGATCAATCGATTCCGAGACGGGAAGGTCTTATGACAGCATCTTTTATAAGGAGATCTCGGATTAGATGGGTTAATCAACTCATGCACCCCAATAGAAAGGAGTGGAACGAGGAATTAATAAGGCAGATTTTTCACCCTTTTGATGCAGATGAAATATGCAAAATTCATATTCCGTCCTCGGATGTGGAGGACTGCCTGGCATGGCATCACGAGAAAAATGGCGAGTTCTCGGTGAGAAGCGCCTACAAACTTGTTGCGATGAGCCTTCCCCAACTAGCCCAAAATGCCTCAACTTCGGCTAGGGACCCAAACGACCGGAGCATATGGGACCTAATTTGGAAATCCAAGGTGCCGGGGAAAGTACGAATCTTTGGATGGAGGGTGGCCACCAATACCCTAGCAACAAAAGAGAACAAATGGAAAAGAACACTTGAACTGGATGCTACCTGCAACATTTGTGGAAATGGGATAGAAAATGAACATCATGCAGTGGTTATATGCACGAGGAGTAGAGCGTTGAGAGCTGCCATGAGAGAGGTCTGGAACCTACCTGCTGAAAATAAATTCTGGTTCACAGGCGAGAACTGGCTACAAGTAGTACTGGACACAGAGAACGAGGAAACGCGTGCCAAAATCCTGCTGTTACTCTGGCGATATTGGCACCACAGGGAGGATTGCTTGAGAAATAATGGCAGGGAGACGATCAAAGGGTCTGTGCAGTTTCTGAAACAATACGAGGAAGATTTAAGAAAGGCAGAGGTTTCAGCTGACCAGTATGGCGGGAAGGCTGTAGAAAACGTTCAGGGGAACTCCACCCGGGCTACTGCACAACCAGTCTGTATGACCAAAAGGCTCGATGAAAAATGGATCCCGCCAGTTCGAGGTGTAGTTAAAATAAACACCGATGCATCTTTCCTAGCTGAGACCGGAGAAAGTGCTGCTGGAGTTGTTGGACGAGATTACCGTGGTGTTGTCTTGAAGTCAGTCTACAAGAGGCTACCAATGTGCTGGAGCGCTGAGGAAGCCGAAGCCCGTGCCATCCTGGTAGGTCTGCAGGCTATGCAAGGAAATTACAATGGCCAAGTGATTGTTGAGACGGACAACCAAATCATCGTGAACGAACTGCTAGCACTGAAGCCTACACGCTCGCCTCATTATGGCCTAATCACAGACATTAAGAAGTGCATGGCCGCTTTTTCAGATTGCAGTGTGCAACATGTAAAGAGGAGCAGAAACACGTTGGCTCATGGACTGGCTGCGCTGGCCAGGAGCACAGGAGAGCAGGTTTGGATCGCGAACGTCCCGAGTAGTCTTCGATCTCTAATGATCTCTGAATGTACTGCTCCGTTTTGAGTAGGCTTTCTACTCTATTCTCAAAAAAAAAACATTAGCAACAATGATGAAAAGAAGGATAAAAAAATGTGGCATCCTTGGTTATCGGTTCAGGAGCGGCAACACTGGCGGCTTTTAGAGACATGAAAAGATGTTGATTTGGCAATGCATTTGGTAAACCCGAATCACGTCAGATAGTGATTGGCAGATTGGTAATGCCAAAAAAGAGATATCATACGAAAGTCGTCTCACAAAAGTAAAAGTAAAATTTAATGAGATAGTAACGTGACCACAAACACTACAAATTACTTTTGTGGAATGGTACACAGTCATCGGTAATTTTAATCGCTCTCACGTGCAATCAATCAAAGCGCTGCTATGTACGCGAAGCCATATTTGCTGCTCGTTGCGACAAGTTGTCGGGGCGCCCCACAGGGAGATTGACGAGCGTTCGGCCGGTGGGCCAACCCGCGAAATGTTTCAACGATTCCGCTTTTGGAAACATTCGTGGTAGTTCCCAGCCGATTTTTTCTAGTTTTGGGAACCATCTACGAGATTCCGGAAACTTTTTTTTCCATTTTGATTTTGTTTTTCCTTTTATTTTTTCCCATTTCTTTTTTTGCTTCTCTCTCTCTCTCTCTCTCTCTCTCTCTCTCTTTCTTTTTATGTTTTCCTTTTCTCCATTTTCTAGTTTTATTTTCATCTTTTCTCATTATTTCTGTTTCATTTTTATTATTATTTTATTTTTTTGAAAAGGAGGATTACCCCGGCCTCTGCATCTGAACGATGCATGCAGCTATTTTATTAATTATTCATAAAGACCTTAGAAAATAGTACATCAGGTAGTCTGAAGTCACCGCCTTAGCAACAACTGTCGTTACTTCTATCCACTTGATGATGGGGTGCCGGTAGTCCGGGCCTAATACCAAATAGACATCGCACCAAAGCCTAACGTCTAAAGCCGGAGGCCCTAACCGAGCCACATACTGGGTTTGGGGTATAAACCGAGCCGACGCACTCTCATGTGTCGTCGCCGCCGCCGTCTTCCACCAATCCGTCTTCAGAGCAGAAACTAATGCACCGACCTTGCCAGGCCTCACTGCCATCGACGCCACCATGACGCCAGACAGCATCCTCCTCCTGCGTGAGTCCATCTCCGTGCATCGTACACCAAGTCTCCACTACGCCACACCGCCGAGATCCACCTCCATCAATGAGTAAGATGAAGCACTGCTCCACAAAAGAAGTCGTCCACTGGTCCCTCAAGCCGGTGTACACCTTCAAGAATGATGTCCTCAAGGGGGAAACGACACCAGAGCGCCGTCGTCATCCGATCTATTGATCTAGAGTTTTCCCCGGAGGCAGCGGATAGAGGTCTGGAGCTTTTCCATGGCTATGCCTTCAAGAAGGTAACGACACAAAAGAGCGCTGCCATCGCCGATCTTGGCAACAAGCCGAGAACGAGATTTTCGCCCGGATCAACTTGATGAACCTCCATGTCACATCATGCGCACGGACCACCACCGATCTCCGTCGCCGCAGAGCGAGCAAACCACTCTGGCCAAATCAAATCTGACAGAAGGGACAACCACACCCGCAGCCGACCAGACCACCAAAGTCCTCCACGCCGCCGCTGATCTGAGGTGCCGCAGCGCCGTGGCCACATCCGCCGCTGGCAGCGAGCCACCGCTGCGGAGGCTTGGATCCAGGGCGCGAGAAGGAGAGGCTCCTCCGCCACCGCCGTCAGCCACCCGGCTTAGCCCGGCGGCTTCCTCCAGTGGCGGAGGAGGGAATGGAAGGGATGGGAGGAGGAGTAACCGGCGGCTAAGATTGGGTCCCCTCGGCATCCCGCGCGGGGGGCGACGAAGGAGAAAGGAAGGGAGGAAGCAGTGGGCGGCAACGCTGCTGTGTGGCGGCGGCGGCGCTAGGTTAGGTCGTTAGGTCGCTACGTGCTTCACAGATGTATTGGCACCGCCCATTTTTCATTTCAAAATTTTTCTTTTCTTTGTAGTTTTCATTTCATAATTTTACAAATGTTTTAAAATGTTCAAAATATTTCCAATTTGTATGCATTTAAAAAATGTTCAATACTTTTATTTTATTTTCACATTTTGCGAAAAATGTTCAAAGTTTCAATGTCACGGTTTTCAAAAATACTGTGCATGTATTCAAAAATTGTTCAAGTATTCCAATTTGTTCAAGATTTTCAAAATTGTTCTCCGTTTCAATTTTTTTAAGTTAAAAAATGTTTGTGCTTTCAAAAATCTTTCTTTAAAAAATTTCTGCTAGATTTCAAAAAAGTTTACTAATTCGAATTATTTCATAATTTATTTTTTATTACCAAAAAATGTTCGGATTTTTTAAAATTCTTTGAAGTTTATTTCTTATGTTTTGTAAAAATTGTTCAAGGTTTTCAAAAAATGTCATGTTTTCAAAAGTGTTCGTGCTTTCAAAAATTGTTTTTCGGGAACTCCAAAAGTTTTCTAAAAATGTCCTGTTAGCAATTCCAAATTTCTCAGGAATTTCAAACATGTTCTCCATTTCAATGTTTTTTAAAATTTTAAAGGTGCTCGTACTTTAAAAAAATTGTTTCTATCAAAAATTTGTTCTCGTTTTCTGATTTTGTTGTAAAATTCATAAGTATTCTTGTTTCTAGAAAAATGGCAAGAATTTCAATATGAGTTCACGATTTCAGAAAATTTTAATAGTAGTTCATGATTTTTTCAGGGAGATTTAAGTTTGATACTTCGATAGTTCTTTTAGGTTCGCGATGCATACCTGCCGCAAGAGCACTTCGTCCGTATTTGCTTTCCTCGAGTAAACATCAGCGCGTCGTCGGAGGTTCGAATCCCAGCTATAGCGAACCATTTTTTTTGCGATTTTTACCCTTGCTCCGCTACGTACCGCAATGGGCCGGCCGAAGTAGACTGCCCCTGTGCGGTTGCTCGACTACTTGCGGCAAGGAGCAGCATATAGGAGGTCCCGCTGTGTACCACGTGCGAGCATTAGCGCATGGTGTTAGTAACCTTCAGCTGAGCCAGCCCAGCTTTTTTTCCCAAATGCTTCCGATCAGCAGCCAGAGAGAAAAATAAATCAATCGCTACGTGCGAGCATCCCTTTCGCTCAAAAAGAAAACAAATATGTGTGCCTCCGAGCGAGCGCATTTGTTTTTTTTAATAATTAAATCTTTTCAGAAGGTTTAATTTTCATTAAAATCAATTTGGGAAACAAATTCGTAAATTTTGAAGTATATTCACGAATTCAAAAAATATTCATGTATATGGAAAAATGTTTGTCAATTCGAACATATTCAAAAATTTGAAAAAGTGTTCAGGAATTTTAAAAAACTTCATGAATTCAAAAAAATTACACGAATTTGAGAAATGTTTGGAGTTTCAAACATATTCATATTTTTTAAATGGTTCAAAATTTGGAAAGTATTTTTTAATTTTCAAAATATTCATTAACTGAAAAACGTCAATAGAATTTAATGAAATATCATAAAAATGAAAAAGGTCCACATATTTAAAAAATCATAACTACAAAAAAATGTTCATGAATTAGAAAAATGACCACAAATTTTTAAAAGGTGCGTGGATTTCAAAATGTTCCCGATTTAGGACATGCTAATGAATTTGAATGAAAAATATTGGCAACTATGATTTTTCCATGATTCTTCAAAAATGTTAACGAATTTTTAATTTTTTGTGAACAAAAAAATCCAAGATTTTAACAAATGTTCATGAAATTTGGAAAAATGTGCACGTAAAAGTTTTCTCTATTAAAAATTAAGTTATTCAAAAGAAGTGTTCATAAATTTGAAAATTTGTTCATGAATTAAATAAGCAAAAAGAAAACTGTGAGAAAAAACAAGGAAAAACCTTTTGGAACCTTCCCAAAATGTTTGAAGGTTCTAGAAGTTTCCCCAAACCATGTTGAACCAGTAGGAGATTACATAAATAGAAAAAACAACAGCCAGTCTCTGGCGGCCAACTGGCAAGCCCATTCACAGTAGATAGAGGAAGGCCTGCTGGCAAGCTTACCGGAGGTCTTCGATGACGACCCGACGATGGTTGCAACCTCTGACGACGAGTTGGCACCCTTGCCCATGCCATGTCATGCCGACTTGACCATGGAGCAGGTGCAGGCGCACTTCGACACCGTCATGGCAAAAAGGATCGGCTAGAGCCGCTAACGGCGCCGCAGCCGGTGTCAACATTCCAGCAGGAGGAGCAGCGCTACAACCTTGACCTATTGGCCAAATCTATGATGAGTTGGTGGGTAAGGAGGCCATGGCTGCCATGACTGCGGAGAACCAAAATTCAACGCAGAGAAGTAGGCGTTCTACAAGGTTGTGCCAGTGCTTGCGCGACTGCCTCGGATGGCCAAGCGTCACGGACATGAATGCCGCCAGCTCCACGTCCTTTTTGTCGGAGCTGCCTGCTATTGGCTCCGCTACGACAGCAAGGCCGACCCGTTCACGTCCATCGTTGACCTCACCTCCATCGATGACAGCCAGGGAGCTTACTCTAATGAAGGAGATTAGGGCATCGGAGACAGCGCTGCCCCATGTCCCATGTCCCACTCTTCCTCGCCGGTGACTGCACCTTCACTTCCCAAGGCTCACGGCCGCCAGACATCGACACGTAGGGGAACAACAAAAACGTGGAGGCCGAACGCTTTATGGGGCTCATGGCCGCCGGCAAAAATTTAGACTAGGTTAACTTCCGGACACTTTTGTTTAGTTGAAATATATCAAAACTTAATGAGTTTTGTCTAGTTTAAATGAAAACCATCCAGTTTACAAGAAAATTATCCGGTTTGAAATGTATGCATGCATGATTGAATGGCCGGCTCCTATATCATTGTACATGGACAAATAGAATGTCCATTTTAGCGGTCCGCGTTGGAGATGCTCTTAATACGGGAGATGATATCCATGTTGTTATGGTCGGCATTGTTTGATCATGTGTCTTGTGAATAAAAATTTCATTGAAGATAAGTGCTTCAACCATGTTCAATTGCCCACGCTTAACTTAAAAAAAGCACGAACGACCTAAATGCAAATCTAAACCTTCACATGATACCAAAACGGTTTTCTTTCGTAAACTTTGTTACAAGGACTATTGTACCGGCCCAGAGCTGGATAAAGTTGTCACAGTTGCCAACCTACCAGAGGACTAAGATCACAGCTAAGAGATTCTCAGAAATTGAATAAACAGAGTATAAACGAATTCATATCGGCTCCTACGGCCCGAGCCCTTTATAAGGAGCATCCGAGTACAAGATAAACACCACCTTATTTGTCATTTGAATTCTCTGTTTTGGAATATCACATACAATAATTTTTTGGATCTAATAGGCTTAGAAGGCATAGGGAATTGTCCACGGAAAATCAGGTACTACGTTGCGTCGTCGAAATTCCTACGGCCTTGCAAGGCACGTCCGGAGTTTGAGCCAGAGGAGCAGGAAGGGCCCAGGAGCCGGAGCTTTTCGCCCAGCGTGATTCGCCGAACGTGACGACGGCGGCTGATTAGCTGCTTCAATCGCCTCCTGTAGGCTGGGATTGCAAGTCGTGCGAGAAACAACGCGAGTCATCACCGCCCCACGCTGGATTCCGTATGCACGGGCAGCGTCACCGTAAAAAGCAAACAAGCGAACATCGGCGTCAAGCAAGCAGTCGAGAGAGCAAGGCTGCATGCGTGCATCCTTTGTCCCCCGGTGCAGCTTCCTTACTGGCTTTTGCTATGGCGGCTAGGGGACAATCGATATTGTACCTGGGATCGTGCCATTGATTCGATTAAGACCAGACTCATTAGCGTTCCAAATTCCAAATGATTTGGAACTTTTATAGTTTTACTATAGCTGGTTTATAAAGGAAATAAATAATTTGTTATTTAGTCGAAGGCAAACTAGCCAATATCACCATGTATATTGTCCATGACGACCACACAATGACGTGCAACACATGCAGCTAGTTGGTTGCCAATCGTCTCGCCCTGGTTAGTGTGCTAATTAGCACTTATAAAGTCTTGCATACCACTTCTTCTGGGTCGGGCGTGCAACCGTCACTGATTCCAGTTGGGCCAACGTCTTTTCGGATGGTGCTACCTCTTGAGCACTGCGTTGGATTTCCTTGAAGAGGAAATGGTGATGCAGTAGAGTAGAGTAAGTATTTCCCTCAGTTTTTGAAAACCAAGGTATCAATCCAGTAGGAGGCTACGCGCGAGTCCCTCGTACCTACACAAAACAAATATCTCAACGCAACCAACGCGATTAGGGGTTGTCAATCCCTTCACGGTCACTTACGAGAGTGAGATCTGATAGAGATGATAGATAATATTTTTGGTATAAAGATGCAAAGTAAAATAAAAGGGCAAAGTACAAAAGCAAAGCAATAATAAAGTGATGGAAGATTGATATGATGAGAATAGACCCGGGGGCCATAGATTTCAGTAGTGGCTTCTCTCAAGAGCATAAGTATTCTACGGTGGGTGAAAAAATTACTGTTGAGCAATTGACAGAATTGAGCATAGTTATGAGAATATCTAGGTATGATCATGTATATAGGCATCACGTCCGAGACAAGTAGACCGACTCCTGCCTGCATCTACTACTATTACTCCACTCATCGACCGCTATCCAGCATGCATCTAGAGTATTAAGTTCAAGAAAACAGAGTAACGCCTTAAGCAAGATGACATGATGTAGAGAGATAAATTCATGCAATATGAAATAAACCCCATCTTGTTATCCTCAATGGCAACGATGCAATACGTGTCTTGCTGCCCCTTCTGTCATTTGGAAAGGACACCGCAAGATCGAACCCAAAGCTAAGCACTTCTCCCATGGCAAGAAAAACCAATCTAGTAGGCCAAACCAAACTGATAATTCGAAGAGACTTGCAAAGATAACCAATCATACATAAAAGAATTCAGAGAAGATTCAAATATTGTTCATAGATAGACTTGATCATAAACCCACAATTCATCGGTCTCAACAAACGCACCGCAAAAAGAAGATTACATCGAATAGATCTCCACGAGAGAGGGGGAGAACATTGTATTGATCCAAAAAGAGAGAAGAAGCCATCTTGCTACTAACTATGGACCCGAAGGTCTGAGGTAAACTACTCACACTTCATCGGAGGGGCTATGATGATGTAGAAGCCCTCCATGGTGGATGCCCTCTCCGGCGGAGCTCCGGAACAGGCCCCAAGATGGGATCTCGTGGGTATAGAAGGTTGCGGCGGTGGAATTAGGTTTTTGGCTCCGTCTCTGATCATTTGGGGGTACGTAGGTATATATAGGATGAAGGAGTATGTTAGTGGAGCAAAGGGGGCCCCACGAGGCAGGGGGCGCGCCCTGGGGGGGAGGGCGCCCTCCACCCTCGTGGCCGCCTCCTTTATTTCTTGACGGGGGGTCAAAGTCTCCTGGATCATATTCAGTGAGAAAATCACGTTCCCGAAGGTTTCATTCCGTTTGGACTCCGTTTGATATTCCGTTTTTTCGAAACACTGAAATAGGCAAAAACAACAATTCTGGGCTGGGCCTCCGGTTAATCACTACAAGAAATATGTCAACTTGTGACCTTCTGTCAGTGACCCTGGAAGAATTGGTCATAGATCTATGACCATTTCAGACCAATTGGTCAAAAGCTGTTCGGGGGGCTCCAAACCCTAAACCATTGCGACCATTTTGGTCAGAAAGGTCGTAATTTCCTTACACGAAATGGTAATAAAGCAAACAGCGCTAGTCCGCTGCCTTATTTCTAGTTGTTAACGACCAATATAGATGGTCATAGCCTTGTAAATTGTGGTGGGTTGCTATGACTAGGCGTCACCTCATCAGTTTTGCCTATGTGTAATGTCCATATGGAAGTTTTTGCCCTAGGTTGTGAAGCAACCTATATTTCTGTCATTTCCAAAATTCCAAAAAAATCTCATAAATTCTTTGGGTCATATCTTCGTCAAATTTGTAAAAACCTTCCTTGCCTAGTTCAAAAATAATTCAAAAATATTCATTTTCCTATTCTGTTCAGAGTAACAGTTTGTGAAGAAAGTACCACTTTGGCATGTCCAAATAGTATCCATTTTCTACAGTGCTTTCCTATGCCCAAATAACCATGCTCCACCAAATGCCAGCTCAATCCATTCATTATTTTGAACCGAGCTTCAACATTCGTATTTATGTCCAGTGTGGTGGTTTGCAAAGCAAGTACCACCTAGGCTCCTTTTGAGCTGAAAATTTGTGAAGACGGTCTTCTTAGTAACTGATCATCCTCAGCCAAAACTCACGCCCATTAGCCATGTACTTTCCCGTACCGCAAATCAAACACTTGGCTGCTAATTCATGTTTGAGCATCGATCGGTCTCCTCGTGAGAATCTTATGTTGTAATTTTATTCCTAGCACCTACCTGGGGAGTGCCCAACCCACAAGACATGCCTAGGCCTCCCAGAACACATGGCGACGCCACAGTCACGCGGTGACCACGCGGCGGGCATGCGAGTTTACGCGCTCTAGAGTTGGGCCCTCGGCCACCGCCCAAACCTCAACGTATCGCCACCAAACCATGTATTTATGATTAAATAGGTACTTATGTAACTAGAAATGATTTTTGGAAAAAATAAATAGCAAACTATGAGGCAGCTGCAGTTCAAATTTGAGCCGCTTCCAGCTGAATCGGCGGAAATTTGTCTTTTTCACGAGAGGTGGATCAAAGAAATTTACACCCAACCATTTTGTCAATTGTGCATTAAATATGGCCTAGTATTTTATAAAAATGATTTGGTCCAATTTTGCAACAATTATTTGGTAGGTCCTTCACAAAAAAACCTCCTTCCGGGCACTCGAAAAATGGAAAATGGTTTTTTCGTCCAATGAAAATGAAAAATTCCTTAGGCAACATTGTTTGCGATTCCAATATGCACCCTTGTGCACAATATGAGATCATTTGAACAAACTATGCCATGAATGTGGCCATAAGATTGATCATTTGGCTTGAAAGCCATGAATCTTCACGCATGATAGCTCATTTCTCAGAACACTTTTTTAAAATAATTGCCGTATTGCAAGTTTGTTATTTTTCCTGGTAACTTGGCCACATATAATGACACAATGCGAAGGTTTCCCAATTATTTGATTTTTTTTAATTTTTTATGCCCGTTTCAAAATGCGGTCAAAACGGCGGGAATGACCGTTCCTAGCTAGTGGTTGAATCTTGAATTTTTTTGGTGTTTCTATGATTAAATAGATACTTATGTACCTAGAAATTATTTTTGGAAAAAATAAAGAGCAAACTACAAGGCAGCTAACAGTTCAAATTTGACCCGCTTCCAGCTGAATCGGCTGGAATTTGTCTTTTCACGAGAGGTGGATCAAAACTTTTTACACCCAACCATTTGGTCAATTGTGCATTAAATATGGCCTAGTATTTTAGAAAAATGATTTGGTCCAATTTTGCAACAATTATTTGGTAGGTCCTTCACAAAAAAACCTCATTTGGGGCAATCAAAAAATGGAAAATGGTTTTTCCGTGCACAGAAAATGAAAACTTCCTTAGGAAACATTGTTTGCCATTCGAAGATGCACCCTTTTGCACAATATGAGATCATTTGAACAAACTATGCCAAGAATGTGGCCATAAGATTGATCATTTGGCTTGAAAGCCATGAATCTTCACGCATGATAGCTCATTTCTGAGAACACTTTTTTAAAATAATTGCCGTGTTGCAAGTTTGTTATTTTTCCTGGTAACTTGGCCACATATAATGACACAATGCGAAGGTTTCCCAATTATTTGATTTTTTTTGAATTTTTTATGCCCGTTTCAAAATGCGGTCAAAACGGCGGGAATGACCGTTCCTAGCTAGTGGTTGAATCTTGATTTTTTTTGGTGTTTCTATGATTAAATAGATACTTATGTACCTAGAAATGATTTTTGGAAAAAATAAAGAGCAAACTACAAGGCAGCTACAGTTCAAATTTGACCCGCTTCCAACTGAATCGGCTGGAATTTGTCTTTTTCACGAGAGGTGGATCAAAACTTTTTACACCCAACCATTTGGTCAATTGTGCATTAGATATGGCCTAGTATTTTAGAAAAATGATTTGGTCCAATTTTGCAACAATTATTTGGTAGGTCCTTCACAAAAAAACCTCATTTGGGGCAATCGAAAAATGGAAAATGGTTTTTCCGTGCACAGAAAATGAAAACTTCCTTAGGAAACATTGTTTGCCATTCGAAGATGCATCCTTTTGCACAATATGAGATCATTTGAACAAACTATGCCAAGAATGTGGCCATAAGATTGATCATTTGGCTTGAAAGCCATGAATCTTCACGCATGATAGCTCATTTCTGAGAACACTTTTTTAAAGTAATTGCCGTATTGCAAGTTTGTTGTTTTTCCTGGTAACTTGGCTACATATAATGACACAATGCGAAGGTTTCCCAATTTTTTGATTTTTTTTGAATTTTTTATGCCCGTTTCAAAATGCGGTCAAAACGGCGGGAATGACCGTTCCTAGCTAGTGGTTGAATCTTGGAATTTTTTTGGTGTTTATATGATTAAATAGATACTTATGTACCTAGAAATGATTTTTGGGAAAAATAAAGAGCAAACTACGAGGTAGCTACAGTTCAAATTTGACCCGCTTCCAGCTGAATCAGCGGGAATTTGTCTTTTTCACGAGAGGTGGATCAAAACTTTTTACACCCAACCATTTGGTCAATTGTGCATAAAATATGTCTTAGTATTTTAGAAAATTGATTTAGTACAATTTGCAACAAATATTTGGTAGGTCCTTCACAAAAAAACCTCTTTTCGGGCACTCAAAAAATGAAAAATGAATTTTCCGTGCAAAGAAAATAAAAACTCCCTTAGATAACATTGTTTGCCATTTCCAATACGCACCATTTCTTTCTTTTCACATATGATGACACAATGCGAAGGTTTTTCATCTCGAGGAGGTGCTAGAACTGGCGAATGCTACAACTAAAGCACGTAGGGGTGATGCCGGCGGTGAGGCGGTAAACTGCGGTTGTGAGCGTCAGCGCAACGACGGGAGGGTCAATGATTTGGTCCAATTTTGCAAGAATTATTTGGTAGGTTCTTCACAAAAAACCTCATTTGGGGCACTTGAAAAATGGAAAATTGATTTTTCGTTATTCGACGAATAACACTACTAATTATTTGGAAACTTTAAAAACATTGTCCTAAAAAGATAAGCAAACTTACCATTAGGCGTCATGGTGCTGCGTTGGAGCTCACGCTGCAATGGAGTTTTGCTGGGCGCCGTGGTACTGCATTGGTAGCGCCTATTGTTAATCAATTACGACTATTTTAGATGGTCATGAGCCTGCACTTTGTTCTGATTGGTCTATGGGCATGTCACGCGGATCAAGCATTAGATACCGTTGGATACTACCAGATCCAACGGCCCACACCCCTCACCGTCTCCCCCACCCACACCCACCCGGAAGCTGCTCCCCTCACGTACACCACATGCCGTTGAGGGCACTGACATGTGGACCTAATTCGTCGCGGGCCCACCTGTCAGTGGCCGAATACCACCCTATCCCCCGCCCACCACTCATCCACCGCACACCACTCCTCCCCCACGACCCGCACCCAAACCCTAACCCCTCCCGTCGGATCCCTCTCCCCCGATTGGACCGCCGCCGCCGCCGCCACCGCCACCTACGGCGGCCGATCCCGCCGCGACCTCCCCTCCCACCTCAAGCTGCTCCTCCCACCTTTGTCGACGACCACCTGCTCCCGCAGCTCACGCCCGCACGCCACCTCCCCACCTCATCGCCTCGCTCCTCGCCTTCCCCGCCGACCACTCTCTCCATGACCACCTCGTCGCCACTGCTGCCTCCGCCCTTGCCTCCGCGTTCTCTGTGCCGCTCTACAGCCATACCTCTCCCATGGCGCCAGATTGAGCCGACGGGGTCAGTTCGTGGCCAGATCCGTCATGGCCGCAACGGGCCTTCTGGATTCGCGCCGTCGTCGAGCTGGATGCGCGCCTCGTCTGCCTCCGCAGCTCACGCTCACGTCTCCTCCATGGCGTCGGCTTCCAGATCCGCCCATGGGTTGGACATGGTGCTCCATCTCCATGGCGAGTTGGCTGCATCCCCACGTATGCTTCCGCTCGGCCGATGATGCCATCCGCGCGTGCTTCTGCTGCTCATATAGGTGATGTGTCTTCTATCGATTTGCTCTTCTCCCCTCTACCTTACGTGATGTGTTGCATCTGGCTCATCCCACGCAGGTGCACGCACCACGGGCGCCCCGAATCGAGCAGGTGCACGCACCACGGGCGCCCCGAATCGAGCAGGTGACGCGGCAGCCCTCCCAGATTCACGATGAGCCACATCTGGCTCGTCCTCGCGGCTGTCGGCCACGTCCTCGACACGGTTCTAGGTACTGACATTCTCCCCTCCCCGCACACATCCTCCATTTGCTCTTGCTTACTCTGATCCTCCCATTCCGCTTTTGGTTGGGGCGTTCTTGTATTGATCCATATGCATGCATTAATTTGTAGCTGTGCATGCGACGTGGAGCCTCATCTTCGAGCTGCTTGACCTCAAGGGCGAGGTGGACAACGATGCTCTTGTTCTTGTGTGATGTTGCCAACAACAAGATGCGGCGAATAACTTGGTAATCATTACTCCAGTAGTGAATAGTCGATTAGTCGAGCGACTGCTAATCATCTGGTGGCCTTGGACTTGTGATTGTGGTGTTGTGCTCTAACCAGAGGCATGATTTACAAGCTATGGTAATTTTAGGTTTAGGGAAATATGTATTGTTGCTCCTGATCTAACCAATTGGCCACTATCCAGTTACCCTGGTATGTGTTTGGATGTGTTTATGTGGATTTGGTCTAATCTGTCTCCTCCTGTTGATCTACTGGTCCATGCTCTAGTTCTAATTCATGCCTATGAACTGGTTACTGTGGATTTGGTGCTGCTCTAGCTTCTTTGTGCATATACATGTGCAGTCAGTAACTAGTGCAGTCCAAGCCTTCTAAAATGATTGCCTTTACTGTCCATGTCTGTTAGTTCCATGATCAAATCTATTCTGTTATGTTCATGTCTGTTAGTTCCATGATCAACTTGTATATGCAGTCCAAGCCGTCTAAAATGATTGCCTTTACTGTCCATGTCTTGATGTGATTTGTTATTAAAATGGTTTGCTAGATAGATCCAAACTGTGGTTTTGTGTACAATAGTTTTGCATTGTATGGGCTAAATTCTGTTGTCCATCAGCATGTTTGACTTGTCATTTATGTGGAAGTTCGATGGTGACATTATAAGTTGTGTATGCAATGGTACCTGGAAGGATGCACTGCTTAACCAACTTGCTGTTAGAATTTTTTTAGTCATCAATTTTTCCTTAACTCAACTCGTTTAAGAATTGTGCTAATATGTGACCTGCCTAAAGATATGAGTTACATCCCAGCCATTTTAACTATGATTGGTAGTATTACTTCAGATTTGACGGTGAAAGTGCATTTGTTAACTGTATTCTAATGCTCTCATATGTAAGAAATGCATGGGTTAACTCATCCTTATTGATCAATCCTCTCTTTTAATTAATAATGTATGCATGCCTTGAATGTTCTGTGTTCTTTACTATACTGTTTTGGCCTCAGGCAATTAAATATTGTATCTGTTTTTATTGTGATATGCAACTCTTCAAAAAAAAGAAACTGTATTATGGAATTACTCATCTGCATGGAATTTCTATGTATTCTAGTAGTTTATTTTTGATCCTTTATTGATGTATTATGGAACTTGACCCTAACTTACTGTACATCGTAAGCTTAGGCTATTCCGGTGTGCACGTGGTTGAGAATCCATTGATTCACTCAGCACGATCACTCTCAGCCACAAGTATCAATCACTCTTCTGATTAGTATTTCAGTCGCGGTGGTGTACCTACACAGCTTTGCTGATTGATAGCCCTGTTGTACCTACACAAGCTAGCAGCGGACTAACAATTTGTACTGAATTAATTGATGTACCTAGAGGAAATAAACAGTAAACTAGAGACCCAGATCATTGTTGGGAATGATGGTGATTGTCGCTGTGTGAGTACAGTTTCTTATCGCCTTGTGTCAATGAACCCACTAATCTGAAGTCAGTCCTTAATGTGTGGATGGTTGTGTTGTTTTGCAGGTTGTTGGCACCAAGGTACTGCTACTACTATAGTGCTGCTGCTGTTGTTCCTTCTAGGTACTTCTACTGTTGTTGTTTATTTCAGCATTGTTGCTGCTGTTGCTTCTCAGTATGGCTGCTGCTGTTGCTTCTCAATATTGTTGCTGCTGTTGCTTCTCCATTCAAGTCAAAACTGATGTTGTTGTTGCTTCTTAGTATTGTTGTTGTTTCCCTCCTGCTATTTCAAACTGCTGTTACTGATGTTTCCCTCCTACTATTGTTCCAGTCAACTACTGCTTCCCTCCTGCTGTTTCAAATTGCTGCTACTGTTGTTGAAGTCAAAACTTAGAGCCCCTGTAGCTTTTCTCAACCCCTAAATTGCTGCTGCTGTTTCAAATTGCTCAATTATTTGAATTGTTGCTGCTGCTATCTCATTTTAACTAGCTGGAGGACAAAAAGCATGGTACTAGATGAACTTGTGTCTTCATTCTAATCTAAATAACTGTCATTTTTTTATGGTCTCTTCTTGGTATATTGGTTCCAGTTTTACTAATTCTTCTCTGCTAATTTTTTAACGCTAATTCTTCTATGTTGATACATGTAACAGGGCAACCGTGGAAGGCATATCACCATTCTGATAGGAGCAAGCGCCGTTTACGATCGCTATCGAAAGAGCTCCATGCTGAAGAACATAGCTCGTAACCATACACATGTGGAGCTTGTAACCGTGATTGCCATACTTTTAGAGCTTGTTGCTAGTTATTACACTTGTAGAGCTTCTGGTAGAGCTTGTATATGTTGGAGCTTGGTTACGGTGTGTAAAGCTTGTTTACGTGTAGAGCTTGTAAAGTACTTTATATGTTAGAGCTTATTACCTGTTATTTGTACAGCAAGAGCCCTGTACTAAATCTGAAGTATTACATGTGTTTTTTGTTTGTGCCAATTTAAATACTGGTTATTTATTTACTGTTAAATTGAAATATGAAGAATATGACCTTGCTAGCTGGGACCCACTTACCAAAACCTGACAACTGGGACCCATTTGACTAGTGGGAAAAAACTGAAGCTGTTGAGGCAAAAAGGCCATTGCCCAGAAATTAAAAAGGCTGAATAGTTGGGCCTGGCCCACATAACTGACCGAAATTAATAAGAAAAAATAAATATATAAAGGCTGAATTAATGGGCTCGGCCCATGTAAAACGCCGAATCGGACCGGGCTGAATCTTGTGCCACATCATCTTGCCACGCTGGATGCCTACGTGGCCTGGGGAGGTTGCTAGTGACCAAAACGCCACAGTAGGAATATTTTGGTCGTAAACGTCCACAACCTTCTCACAGAGAAGGTCGCTATAGTCAGTTTACGACCGCCAGCTTTTGACCTTCTGTTTTTGGTCACAAAAAGGTCATAAATGGAAATTTGTGACCTTTCAGTGACCAATAGTGGTGGTCACAAGTTGACATATTTTTTGTAGTGAATAGGTTAGTCCCAAAAATAATATAAAAGTGGAAAATAAAGCCCAATATGGTCCAAAACAGTAGATAATATAGCATGGAGCAATAAAAAATTATAGATACGTTGGAGACGTATCAGATGGGTGCCTAGCTTATGTTAGGTCTAGAACTTGATTAGACTTGCCCACAGACTACGTGCCGCCACTATCTTTTCTAGGTTGTGGCATGCATGTGGCAGCAAGATCTATCGCCACCACGCACCCACTACCACTTACCGCGAGTGAATGTGGCAAAAATATTTGAAAGCTCGCTTGGATTAGCGGGTTCTACCCTGTTTGTGCCAACAGTGAAAGTCGGTGCCACGTTGAACCCATCCCAACAAGTTCCATCATCTTTGGATCCAGTAAAAAGGCCAAGGAGTCCGATCAGCTAGCAGTAGTGATTACGCTCAGTGGTATTCCAGACCAGGCCTCCTTTGTGGTGTGCGACTAAAGAAGAGTACACAACAACTGGATGCAGATACTAATTCAGCAACCTATGCTTACCATCATGCCACGATGCGCAACATTGATAGTTCGCATGTTATCTTCAAGGCTGTCACTTGGACCCATAAGGATGAGTGGGCATCCAGAGTCTTTAGGTTCAACCAATGGGAGATTTGGGTGCCAACCCAACAGTAGGATTTTTTTGACAGTAAACCCAACAATAGGATATGTTATACATGAGGGTCCGTTTATTTCCTACACGTATTTAGTCCTTGCCTTATGGCTGCCATGTGTGCCTTTTGTTTTCATTACACTTGTATCAGATCATTGCAATAATTAATGGATGGTTGTGTACATCAGTCGATGTAGAGCTCGAGTGTTTTCCTCTCTTCTAAAAATATGTTATTGCAAATAGGCAATCCAAACAAAATTAAGCACCAAAACAGGTCAAATCCCACCAAATCAAGACGTCAAAACACCCCTCCCCCCCCCCCCCCCGCAAGGAAAAAACAGAATCAAATTGGCATGATTTTCAGTAAATTTTATGGCTTGTCTTGCTTAATATTGTTATATAAATCTATAATCCTGATGTAACTTGTACATATATGGGTCGGACATACCTCAACAGTAAATTATTGAAACACCCCCTGGGAGCCACGAGATTCTGTGAATCTGACTTCTATTATTCTATATTACTTTTGCTTGCTCTGGAATACAATTTCAAGCACCGTATGCTTGATTTGTCCCCAATTTGTTCAGTTGTGATTCATGTAACAGAATCTACTAACATGGAGAATGTTCATCTAGTGGTGCCTACAAGTCTAAAGGTAGCTTAAGTAAAGCAACTACTCTTTCCTTGATTTATGATACCATCTTCAATCTTATAGATAAGGTGGATCGTCATGTGCAATATGTTTGCTACTTCTACCAACTGCACCATATCCCTTTGCGCCGAAACATGACACTACTACAACGGGGATCCTCACAAAATCTGCAAAGTTACCACAAAAAAAATCTCTGATCATTCCCCAAGCATATTAATTGGTTATCTAACCAATAACACTTTTTAGGTATTTGAGTTGTACGATAACTGACGAATCAAGATTATAGCCTGTTGGTCTCGATTTACATGAAGCAGAGAGACTGCAGTACATGATTCCTCTGAACATGTGATCTGGGGCCTTCCTGGCCCACAACATAGAGTTCTTTGTTAAAGACAACATTGTTTTTGTCAAGACTCCAGAAGGCACCTTGACAAGCAAAATTCTTTCATCGGAGTGACCTACGTTCTGGCATTTCATGTCGAGGATAATGAATTGCCCTCACGTGACATCATGAAAACTTTGGCTTCTAAGGCGTGGGGCTTCATCATTCACACACGCCCGGCCTCCTCCAGCAGGAATGGGAGCGTCAACTCCCCATTCTCAAAGTCGGAGACCCTGGCCTCAACTGGCCAGAAGTCAGCCGCCAAAGAACCTCCCCCCCCCCCACGAGGTTCTACCGTGAAAAGCCCATTTTAAAGCAAAGATGTGGGAACTAATCTCATTCGGGTGCTCGAGGAGTAACTCTCCATCCTATAAACAAGGGATGGAGCACTTCCGCTGCCGTCCATTGGCGATGGCTTGGAAGTAGGCGGTATTAGCGTCCCCTTTTAGGAGCAATTCTAAATCCCTCTACATTGCTAGAAGAGCTCCTCACCCTTGAAGATATCCATAAGGGAGGCTTCCAGGTTATAGGGCAACATCTAATCGTTAGCAGAGAGACCAGAACTATTGGCAATCACAAACCGAGACTTAATCTGGTCCATTAGGGCCCCCTTACGGGCCCAGAGCTTGGCACCCGGGTTGGCCCTTCATCCTCGCATGAATTGCCGAACCGATTTTGCACAATGGTGCCAAATATAAACTGCACAAAACGTCCGCGGTGGGGATGCCTCAGCCTCGACCCACCTAAGATGTGCATCGTCTAATAAACCCAGCTGAAGTAGCCATGAGGGTTCGAAGTGAAGTTATGACGTCCCAAGAAGGGAGCCTTTCCCCGAAGTGAAAAGTAGGGGAGAGTGCTCTGAGCCAATCCGATTGAGCGCCTTAAGTGAACACAATGGGAACATGACCTCCCACTGGACGGACACGAGGCTCCGATCCCAGTGGGAGGTCATGTTCATCGTATACACCAAAAAGTTCAGTGTGTATTTTTTAAAAAAGTGTTCACCATATATTGGAAAAAAGTTCATCTTATGTTACATAAACTACGAAAAAATGTGGAAAGAGAAACTGAGAAAAACCAAAATTTGAAAAAGAGAAAAAAACATGAAATAGCAACAACCCCTGTCACTCACCTTTCTCCGTGATGGCCAAGGCCTAAGCACGGCGACACAACCCTGTCTTAGCCACAGTGAACTGTGTGCGGGATACATAACAAATGTATTATTTTTCCTAAAACAAATGATCCTTTGTTACTGACCCACCCAAGTACAAATGAATTTATGTCGCTATCTACCATTCATGTGATCTATAAAGAGAGAGGGTTTTCTAATCAGAAGATGAGTATCTGATTTCATTATTTTCACTTCCATGTCTTGGAGTTATCCAATCTCATCCAATGTATTATTTGCTGCATCTTTGCATAGTAGATATTTTAGATAGGCATAGGCATTGGAGGCATTGGGAACTACTGACTAATATCCGGTATTACAACACGCACCTCCGTTCTTCACCATTCTACTCGATTACTTCAAGGCAGTACTATCCCTCGCCGCCTCACGCCCAGTCATCCTATACGCTATCCTCTCACGTCACTCAAGGGAACCAGCAATCACATTTTGGGTGTCTTCCCTTAGTAAGCCTGAATCGCTTGTCAGATAGTGATTGACAGATTGGTAAGGACAAACAAAGAGAGCGTACAGAGTCGTCTCACAAAAGTAAAACTAAAATTTAATTAGACAACCCCATGACCACAAGCACTGCAAATTGTACTTTTGTAAAATGGTACAATAGTCATCAGTAATTTTAATCGCTCTCATGTGCAATCAAGCCAACCGTTGCTATGTATCGTGCGCGAGTATTAGCACATGGCCGCCCACGTGAGTTTCAGGTGGGCCAGCCCAACTGCTTCTGATATTTTTTCCTAGAATTTTTGTGAATTTAAAAATATTCAAGATTTCAGAAAATGTTCATGCACTTAAAATTGTTCTCTACTAAAAATATCAAGAAGTCAAACAGTTTTCATAATTTTGAAAAATTGTTCACGAATTTAGAAAAGAGAAAAGAAAACAGTGAGCAAAAAGAAGAAGAAAAACCTCATGGAACCTTTCCAAAGCCGACAGAAGGTTCTAGAGGTTTCCCAAAACCATGGTGAACCAGTTGCAGATTACATAAATAGAAAAAGAACAACCAGTCTCTGGCGGCCAATAGGCAGACCCGCCGTGCGCAACAGATAGAGGCAGGCCTGCCGATGAGCAAGCTGAAGGTCTCTGATAACGACCCGACGATGGTTGTGGCCTCTGACGACGATATGGTGCCCCTGCCCGTGGCATTCCATGACAACTTGAGCATGGAACTGGCGCAAGCATACTTCAACGATGTCATGGCGGAGGAGTAGCCGGCGCCACTGTCGGTGTGGGCATTCCAGTTGGCGAAGGAGGAGCAACTCTACAACCTCAACCTCCTCACGCATCACCGGCAGGCAGATGGCTCGCTCTACGGCGAGTTCGCGGGTGAGGTGGCTGTGGAGAACTCCAATTTCGTCATGGAGCAGCAGGCGCTCTACGAGGCTTGTGCAACGCTCGCGCGCCTCAGATGCCCAGGCGGCTGCTGACGCGAAAGCCACCAGCTCCACGTCCTTTTGGTCTAAGATGCGCGCCATTGGCACCGTTACGACGATGAGGCTGGCCCATCCATGTCCATCGTCGACCTCACCTCCATCGATGACCGCCAGGGAGCGGACTCCGACAGGAAGGGTAGGGCATCAGCCACGGCGATGCCTTGTGTCTCATGTCGACTAGTCCATGTCGCATGTCCCACTCTTCGTCGCCGGTGACCACTCCTTAACTTCCTATGGCTCACGGCCGCCGGACATCGACACGGAGGGGAACAACAAGGACCTGGAGGCCAAATGTTTTTGGGGCTCATGGCCACCGACGG
The DNA here is from genome assembly GCA_032464435.1 of Aegilops umbellulata. Taxonomy (NCBI): domain Eukaryota; kingdom Viridiplantae; phylum Streptophyta; class Magnoliopsida; order Poales; family Poaceae; genus Aegilops; species Aegilops umbellulata. The sequence continues at coordinate 341,179,581 of CP136059.1, forward strand.
GGATTTTAACTAGGTTTACTTCCGGATGCTTTTGCTCAGTTGGAATATATTGAAATGTAATGAGTTTGGTCCGGTTTACATAAAAATCATCTGGTTTGTTAAAATCCGGCTTAAAATGTATACACGCATGGTTGGATGGCCAGCTCCTATACCATTGACCGCGGACGCGCCTGTGGAAAAATATAGTGTCTGTTTTAGCGGTCCGCGTTGGAGATGCTCTTAATACGGGAGATGATATACATGTTGTTATGGTCGGCATTGTTTGATCATCTGTCTTGTGAATAAAAAATTCATTGGAGATAGGTGCTTCAACCATGTTCAATTGCCCACGCTTAACTCAAAAAAAGCACGAACGACCTAAATGCAAGCCTAAACATTCACATGATACCAAAACGGTTTTCTTTTGTAAACTTTGTTACAAGGACTATTGTACCGGCCCAGAGTATACCTGGCCATACCTCGGGCCGGGCCGGGCTTCGGGCCGGGCCGGGCTTCGGGCTGGGCCTAGCCAAGCCCGACGAAAAAAACCCAGGCCCAAGCCCGGCCATCGGGCTTGTTTTTTGGGCCCGAGCGCGGCCCGAACACGTAAAAGCCCGTCGGGCTTCGGGCCGACCCAGCCCGACCTTCAGAGAAATGCAAAAACGACGAGCTCGGACCCGGCCCGGCCCGGTCTTCGAGCTCAAAATCTAGGCCCGAGCCCGGCCCGGGGGCAGCGTCGGGCCGGGCCGGGCTTCCCATGGCCTGGTATAGCCCAGAGCATCATTTTGGTGCAAATGATGGATAAAGTTGTCACAGTTGCCGACCTACCAGAGGACTAAGATCACACCTAAGAGATTCTCAGAAATTGAATAAACAGATTACAAACGAATTCATATCGGCTCGTACGGCCCGAGCCCTTTATAAGGAGCATCCGAGTACAAGATAAACACCGCCTTATTTGTCATTTGAATTCTCTGTTTTGGAATATCATATACAATAATTGTTTGGATCTAATAGGCTTAGAGCATCTCCAGCCGTTGGCACCCCAGGAGGCATAAAAATCGCCGTCTGGGGGCGAGCCGGCGGTAGAATCGGTGCTGGGGCGGTTGGACATCCAGCCGTCGCCCCCAGGTCACCCCCAGGCGCCGATATCGTCCCATTCGCGGTCGCTTTTCGGCCCAGATAAATAGAAAAATGGCCTGATATCAGCGAGAAACGGCCCATATTCAGCGTGGTTCGGCGTTGAATTCTCAACATAAATAATTTTTATCACATAGTTCATCACAGAAAATCAAATAATTTAACAAAATAGTGCAACAAAAAATATTTCAATACAAATTATATAGTTCAACAAATAAAAACTCATCACACGTCGAGCTAGGCGTCGCCCTTGATCCTCCATAGGTGCTCCACCAGATCCTGCTGCAGTTGATGATGCACTTGTGGGTCTCGGATCTCCTGACGTATACTGAGGTAGGCAGTCTAGGTTGCTGATAGCTGGTGATCAACTTCGGCTAGAGAACCCTGCCTGTAGTATGGTTCACTGTCAAACACTGGCTCTTCCTGCTCGCTCTCGATGCTCATGTTGTGCAAGATTACACAGCAAGTCATGATCTCCCACATTTGATCTTTCGACCAGGTCTGAGCAGGGTACCGGACAACAGCAAATCGAGATTGGAGCACACCAAATGCCCGCTCGACACCCTTCCTGCAAGCCTCCTGCACCTTGGCAAAGTGGGACTTATTGCCTCCTGGCACAACGTTTGAGATAGTCTTCACAAATGTAGACCATCTCGGATATATGCCATCAGCTAGGTAGTACCCCTTGTTGTAGTGCCGCCCATTGACCTCGAAGTTCACCGGAGGAGAATGACCTTCAACAAGCTTGGCAAAGACAGGGGAGCACTGCAACACGTTGATGTCGTTGTGAGTTCCTGGCATACCAAAGAAGGAGTGCCAAATCCAGAGGTCATGTGTTGCCACCGCCTCAAGTACCACACTACAACAGCCTTTGGCGCCTTTGTACATCCCCTGCCAGGAAAATGGGCAGTTCTTCCATTTCCAATGCATACAGTCGATGCTTCCAAGCATCCCAGGAAATCCTCTTGATGCATTCTATGCTAGAATCCGAGCAGTGTCTTCCGCATTGGGTGTTCACAAGTATTGCGGTCCAAACACTGCCACAACTGCCCGACAGAACTTGTAGAAACACTCAATGGTGGTGGACTTGGCCATGCACCCACAGTCGTCGAGTGAATCACCGGGAGCTCCGTATGCAAGCATCCTCAACGCCGTCGTGCACTTCTGGATTGAGGTGAATCCAAGTTTGCCGGTGCAATCCTTCTTACACTTGAAGTAGCTGTCGAACTCCCGGATGGAATTCACAATCCTAAGGAAAAGCTTCCGGCTCATCCGATAACGGCGCCGAAATGTTTTGTCGCTGTGCAGTGGAGCGTCGGCGAAGTAGTCGGAGTAGAGCATGCAGTAGCCTTTGAGACGATGCCGGTTCTTTGCTTTCATCCGCCCCAGCGCCGAGCCACCTCACCGCAGCTTTTCATTGCTCGCCAGCAGGACGGCGAGGGCGGCGAGGACCATGAGATGTTCCTCTTCCTGGATGTCGGCCTCGTCTTCCTCCTCCAGCAGCGTGGCGGACGCTTCCTCGTCATCTGAGTCCATTGCCGGGGCAGGCAAATCGCCGAACTCCTTGCGGGCGTGGTGGGCGCGTATCCGCCGCTACACAGCCCCTCCGCGGCCGGAAACCTGAAAAAATTGCCCAGACGATGATGGAGAGGCTGCCTCGGTGAAACCTCTGCTCTTTTTCTGGCGGGGATGGGCTATCTAGTGGTGGCGGGTGGTGGGCGGCGCCGGGATCAGCCGGTCGGCTGCCGAGCGCGCGGGGGGTGAGAGGCGAATCTGGAAGAAAGACTTGACTTTTCGCCTGACGGTGTGGGCCAGACGTGCTTTGCCCTTGCGCCGGAGCCCCTGAGCGCCCCCTAGTGCGCCGGGTTCGGCTTGCGATCGCCGGGCCCAAAAATGGGCCGAGCCGGCGGATTTCGGCGTCCGAGGGCGCGACTGGGGTGTTTTTTCGGCACCGGAGCCGAAAAAATCGCTTGAAGGGCCAGTTGGGGACGCGGCTGAAGATGCTCTTAGAAGGCATAGGGAATTGTCCACGAAAAATCAAGTACTACGTTGCATCGTCGAAATTCCTACTGCCTTGCAAGGCACGTCCTGAGTTCGAGCCAGAGGAGCAGGAAGGGCCCAGGAGCCGGAGCTTTTCGCCCAGCATGATTTGCCGAATGTGACGACGGCGGCTGATTAGCTGCTTCGATTGCCACCTGTAGGCTGGGATTGCAAGTCGTGCGAGAAACAACGTGAGTCATCACCGCCCCACGCTGGATTCCGTATGCACGAGCCAGCGTCACCGTAAAAAACAAACAAGCGAACATCGGCGTCAAGCAAGCAGTCGTGAGAGCAAAGCTGCATGCGTGCATCCTTCGTCCCCCGGTGTCGCTTCTTGCCCGCTTGTGCTATGTAGAGTCTGGAATGATAGTGGTAGGTAATTCAATATTGTACCTTGGGCCGTGCCATCGATTCGATTCAAACGAGGCTCATTACCATTCCGATGATTGGCGCCTTTTATTATAGCTGATTTAGAAACGGTAAAAACCGATTTGTTCTTTAGCCTAACGCGAACAGTCCTATCTCCATGTATTGTCCATGGCTCCCACGACCAATACAATTGTCGTGCAACACATGCAAAACTAGCTGTGTTGTCAATCGGCACGAATCGGTTAGTATTCTAATTAGCAGTAACTTCATCCCAGCACACTCTGTCCTAGGTTCCTAGTCCCTAGTCCCAGTTTGGACAAATAGAAAGAATGTATTGCGCAAACAAAAAAAAAGGACAGAATGTGTATTCCAACGAAGAGAAAGTTTAGGGCTAATCAAAGTACACTTTTTTTGCGAGGACACTTTTGTTTTGTTTTGTTACAACATCTAGAAACACATCAATGGGGGAGATCTCTCCACAACTTTCATAATAAAGGTTCCCGCAAAAAAAACTTTCATAATAAAGAGTATGATGATTTTTCTTAAAAACAATATATTGCCCACGCCTAGCGTGCCAATAGGCGGCCTGTGTATGTACCGCCCGTACACGGCGTATGTACAATTTTCAAATATTCTGTATGATTTCAAATGTTTTCGATTTTTTTTTCCACAAAATTAAGAAATGTTTGTGTTTAAAAAAGTTCATATTTTTCAAAATGTATGTGGTTTGAAATTTCTTTTCAAAATTTTCATCAACTGTTGAGTATTTGTTAACAGTTTTAGAAACAGTGTTCAAGTTTGTAAAATTTCATAGACAATTTGCATTTGGGAAATTGTTGATAAATTTCAAAAAAATGGTTAGGACATAAGAAAATGTTTATGTTGAATGATAATGATAAAATTCGCAAATAACAGAAGCATTCAAATTAGGAAAAACTACATGCCCACGGATGCACCCGTGTGGCCTAGTCACGCACACTCCTCTCAACTAGTATTTTTTGTACTATCGACAAATGACCCCAACTTCTTGCAGTAGCCTGGCACACACATATGAGGAATCAATGCCTGGTTTGAGTGACTTCCGATACCGTTTGCACGTTGCGATACCTCCAGCCATTTATCGACCCTTTTCATCGGAAAACCTCCAGAAAAATGCCAAACTTGTCAAAAATCCAAACTACTTGCATCAATGCATTTAAATGGTCATAGAAGATGGTGGAAACTTTGGGCAATTTGATAGATGTCAAACAACAACGTGTGCTTTCAAATGGACCCTTCTCGCCTACTCAAACACTCTCGGTTGAACATGGTCAATTTTTGAACATCCTTAAAATGACTCCATCTTTTGCTAGCAGATAGGCATATTTTCATGATAGGTATACATACCTGGTTTGAATGACTTTCGACACTATATAGAAGATTGGCCTTTTTTCACATTATATTACAAAACCATACAAAAAATGTGAAAAAAACTGGAAAACCCAAAATCTAAAAATAGAAGAACAAAAAGAAAGGAAAAAAACCAAAATAGCAACGGCCTTTATCACTCACCTTGCTCCACGATGGCCAAGGCCTAAGCATGGTGACATAACCCTATCTTGGCCTGAGAAATTGGCTGACAGTAAACCGTGTGGGGGATATATAAGAAGTGATACACAAATGGCTTATTTTTCGTAAAACAAAAGATCCTTCTGCTACTGACCCACCCAAGTACAAATGAATTTATGTCACTATCTACCATTCATGTGATCTATAAAGGGTGAGGGTTTTGTAATCAGAAGATGAATAGTTATTTCATTATTTTCACTTCCATGCCTTGGAATTAACAAATCTCATTCCGAGTATTATTTGGTGCATCTTTGAACACTAGAGATTTGTTATAGGCATAGGTATTGGAGACACTGGGAACTACCAACGGATAGCCAAAATTACAACATGCACTGCAGTACTTCCTCAGTCTACTTGGTATCCCTCGTCTTTTTTTTTGCGGGTTACTATCCCCCATCCACTGATGCCCAGTCATCCTATACGCCATGCTATCACATCACTCAAAGGAACCAAGAATCAGATATTATGTGGCTTTGCTGGGATAGAATAGCGGTTGGCTAAGTTTGTTCAACATTAGCAACAATGATGAAAAGAAGATCAGAAAAAATCTGGCATCCTTGGTTATCAGTTCAGGAGCGGCAACAATGGTGGCTTTTAGAGTCATGCAAAGATGTTGATTTGGCAATGCATTTGGTAAGCCCGAATCGCATGTCAGATAGTGATTGGTAGATTAGTAAGGACAAGACAAAGAGAGCGTACGGAATCGTCTCAAAGTCAAACTAAAATTTAATTAGGGAACAACGTGACCACAAACACAACATATTAAATTTGTGAAATGGTACAACAGTCATCGGTAATTTTAATCGCTCTCACGTGCAATCAAGCCAAGCGCTGCTACGTACCGCAAGCGAGCATTGGCGCATGGTCGCCCACGTGAGCCTAAGGTGGGCCAGCCCAACTGCTTCCAATAGCCAGCCACGTAAAAAATAAATCAATGGCTATGTGCGAGCCTCCCTTTCACTCAAAATAAATAAATAATGTGTGTGTGCCTCCAAGTGAGCGAGCGCATTTTTTCCAAAAATAATTCAAACATTTTGGATGGTTTTATTTTCACAAAAAATTGAATTCGAGCTTTTCATAAATTTTGAAGAATATTTGTGAATTTAAAAAATATTAATACATATGATTTTTTCTCAACTCAAAAAACAGTTCACAAATTTGAAAAGATGTTCAACAATTTTTAAAAACTTCACGAAGTCAAAAAATGTTAACAAATTTGAAAAATGTTTTGATTTTCAAAAGTATCCATGATTTTGTGAAAAGTTCACCAATTTGAAAAATCTTGGTGAATTTCAGAAATATCAACAAAATTTCAATAGAATTTAACAAAACAAATCATAATTTTTCAAATGCTCATGAATTTGAAAAAGTTTCACATATTAAAAAAATCATGAATACAAAAAATGTTTGTGCATTTGAAAAACGACCAAAATTTTGAAAAAGATCATATTTTTGAAAAAAAAATCACAAAATAGAAAGTGCTCGTGAATTTTTTTGGCAATTATGAATTTTTATTTTAAAATAATGTTCATGAACTTTTAAAAATTTCTGTGAATCAAAAAATATTCAAGATTTCAAATAATGGTCGTGCACTTAAAAATGTTATCTATTGATAATATCACGAATTCAAAAAGTGTTCATAAATTTGATTTTTTTAATTAATTAAGAAAAGAGAAAAGAGAAAAGAGAAAAGAAAACTGTGAGAAAAAAAACCTTTGGGAACCTTCCCAAAATTGATGGAAGCTTCTAGAGGTTTCCCAAAACCATGGTGAACCAGTTGCGGATTACATAAACTGAAAAAAGAACAACCAGTCTCTAGCGGACAACTGGTAGGCCCGCTATGCACAAGAGATAGAGGAAGGCCTGCCTACGAGCTCACCGGCAATCTCTGGTAACGACCGATGATGGTTGTGGCCTCTTACGCTGAACTGGCGCCCCTGTACGTGCCATTCCATGCTGATTTGACCATGGAACAAGCACATGCTCACTTCGACGATGTCATGATGGAGGAGTAGAGGCGCTGCAGCCAGTGTTGGCATTCTGGTAGGCGAAGGAGGAGGAGCAATGCTAGAACCTCGACATCCTCACGCATCATCGACAAGCAGATGTCTAGAATAGGCGAGTTCACAACATAGTTTGAATGGTCGAACAGGACCGGCGGTCGGACCGGGAAAACCCGGAACCAGCGATTCCAGTGATTTTTGGTGCAAATGATGGATAAAGTTGTCACAGTTGCCAACCTACCAGAGGACTAAGATCACACCTAAGAGATTCTCAGAAATTGACCAAAGAGAGGGCAAACGAATTCATATCGGCTCCTTCCGCCCGAGCCCTTTATAAGGTGCACCAGAGTAAATGATAAACACCACCTTATTTGCCATTTTAATTCTCTGTTTTGGACTATCACATGCCATTTGGTGCATTATGTGCTGAGTCTCTACACAATAATTGTTTGGACCTAATAGGCTTAGAAGGCATAGGGAATTGTCCATGGATAATCAGGTACTATGCTGCGTGGTCAAAATTCCTACTACCTTGCAAGGCACGTCCGGAGTTCGAGCCAGAGGAGCAGAAGGGCCCAGGAGCCGGAGCTTTTCGCCCGGCATGATTCACCGAACGTGACGACGTCGGTTGATCAGCTACTTCGATTGCCACCTGCAGGCTGGAATTGCAAGTCCAGCGAGAAACAACGCAATTCATCGCCACCCCACGCTGGATTTTGTATGCACGAGCCATCGTCACCGTAGAAAACAAACAAGCGAACAATGGCGTCAAGCAAGAAGTCGGGAGAGCAAGGCTGCATGCGTGCATCCTTCGTCCCCCGGTATCGCTTGTGCTATGCGGGGTCTGGAATGACAGTGGTAGGTAATTCAGTACTGTACCTGGGGTCATGCCATCGATTCGATTCGATTCATACGAGGCTCGTTACCATTCCGATGATTGGGGCCTTTTGCTATAGCTGATTTAGAAAGGAGAAAAAAACGATTTGTTCTTTTTTAGTCTAACGCGAACTGGCCTATCTCCATGCATTGTCCATGGCTCCCACGACCAATACAATGTCGTGCAACACATGCAGAACTAGCTGTCTGTCAATCGGCACGAATCGGTTAGTTTTGTAATTAGCAGTTATAAAGTGAAAATTCATAGCACCGTCCATCCCAGCACACTCTGTCCTAGGTTCCTAGTCCCAGCTTGGACAAATAGAGAGAATGTATCGTGAAAAAAAGAGAGGAAATGTGCATTCCAACGAAGAGAAAGTTTAGAGCAAATCAAAGTACACTTTTATTTTCTTACAACCTCCCTACACATATCAACGAAAGAGATCTCTCCATATCTTTCATAAAATGTGTAAGATGGTCTTTAAAAAAATGTTACCCGTGCCGAGCGTGCCAATACGTGGCATGTGTATGTACTGCCCGTACACGGTGTATGTGGCATACCCAAATACTATTTGGCGCCCTCAACTTTTTTGTCTTTCTTTTTAATCTTCAAAAAGTACGAGCTGCAGTAGATTCAAAATCCAACCCTCAAGGTTTACTTCAAGTTCTAGTAATCAACCGGGACAGGTTACTTGTTGTGCCCACTTGCTTTCTTTTCTTTTCGTTCATGGAAAACATAACTTCGTGAACTTCAGTTAAAAAAAATAACTTCGCAAACTTTCAGGCTATTTTTTTGTTCACAAATTTAAGAAATGTTTGCGTTTAAAAAAATTTATAATTTTTAAAAACAAATATGTGCTTTGAAATTTGTGTTCAAAATTTTCATCAATTGTTGGGAAGTTGTTTATTTTTTTAGAAAAAGTGTTCAAGTTTGTAAGTTAATACACAATTTAAAATTTGAAAATTGTTGACAAATTTTAAGAATTGGTTAGGACATAAGAAAATGTTCATGTTGATTGATAATGACCAAAACTGTAAATAACAGAAGCATTCAAATTAGGAAAAACTACATGATGGATGCACCCATGTGGCCTAGTCACGCACACTCATCTCAACTAGTGTTTTTTGGACTATCGATAAATGACCCAACTTCTTGCAGTATCCAGGCACGGACATATGAGGCATCAATGCCTGGTTTGAGTGACTTCCGACACAGTTTGCACGCTTTGGTACGTCCGGCATTTATCGACCCCTTTCATCGAGAAAACTCCAGAAAATGCTAAACTTGTTAAAAATCCAAACTACTTGCATTGATGCCTTTAAATGGTCATGTGGAAAATTTTGGGCCATTTAACAGATGTCAAACAACAACGTGTGCTTTCAAACGGAGCCTTTTCGCCTACTCAAACACTCTTCGCCGAACATGGTTTATTTATTTTTGAACATCCTTAAAATGGCTCCAACTTTTGCAAGCAAATGGGCATGCCCATGATGGGCATCCATACCTGGTTTGAATGACTTTCAACACTGTATGCAAGATCAGCCTTTTTATAAGGGAGTTGGTGGCAACAATATGGGATGTTCCATCATGACACAACCAGAACGGTCCACTGCCTTTGTTTCCTCAACAAGATCTAGAATACCCAGCCGGCTCCATGGCTCTCTTGCATGCACGCAATTAAAGAGGAGATGTCGAACATCTTAAGCAGCTTGATGACATATAGGGCATGCTCCATTTGACCCTATGTGACCCTATGACACTTAGGGATAATTCCATGTAAGATGCGCCAACAAAAGATATGAACTTTACGTGCAATTCGGAGCTTCCACATAGTACTCCACACAGCCAGAGAGCATTTACGTGGAATTTCATGGGTAATTTAATTCGCTCTCACGTGCAATCAAGCCAAGAGCAGCTATGTACCGCGCACGAGCATTAGCGCATGGTCACCCACATGAGCTTCAGGTGGGCAGCCCTGCTTCCGATCGACAGTCGCGAAAAAGTAAATCAATCTCTATTTGAGAGCCTCTCTTTCGCTCAAGAAGAAAATAAATGTGTGTGCCTCCAAGCGAACGAGCGCATTTTTTTACAAAAAATAATTTAATTTTACGGACGCTTTTATTTTCATAAAAGAATGATTTTGGAAATCAAATTCGTAAATTCTAATGAATATTCGCGAATTAAAAAATATTCACGAAGATGAAAAAACTGTTTGTCACTCAAAAAGATGTTCACTAATTTTAGAAAGTGTTCGGGCAATTTTGAAAACTTCACAAATAAAAAAAAACTGTTCAGGAAATCGAGAAACTTCCCGAGTTTCAAAACTATTCATGATTTTGTAAAATGTTCCTAAATTTGAAAAATAATTAAGAAATAAAAAGTATTAATAACTTTTAAAAATCAATATAATTTAAGAAAAATCATAAATTTAAAAATGTTCGTGAGCTTGAAAAAGGTTCAAATGTTTTAAATATATTCATGAATACACATTTTTTCACGAATTAGAAAAATTATCGCAAATTTTTAAAAAGTTCATGGATTTGAAAAATGTCCACGAATCAAAAAATGCTGATGAATTTGAAAAAAATATTGGCAGCTATGAATTATCAATGTTTTTTGAAAAAATGTTCATGATTTTTCTAAATGTTCAAGATTTCAAAAATGTTCATGAAATTTGGAAAATTTCGTGCACTTAAAAAGCTTCTCTATTAAAGAAAATCATGAATTCAAAAAAGTGTTCATAAATTTGAATTGTTTTCCTGAATTAAGAAAAGGAAAAAGAAATTAGAAAACGTGAGAAAAAAGAAGAAGAAAACACCATTTGTAACCTTTCGAAAACCGATGGAAGGCTCTAGAAGTGGCTAGTGTCGGCATTCCGGCAGGCACAAGAGGAGTAGCACTACAACCTCGACATTCTTGCGCATCACCGGCAGGCGGATGGGTAGATCAACAACGAGTTCGTGGGTGAGGAGGTCCGTGGCGGCTATGGCCACGGAGAATCTGAACTTCGCTATGGAGCAGCAGGCACACTATGAGGCCGCGCGCATTGCTTGGGCGTTGGCCTCGGATGCCCAGGCGGCTGCGGACGCGAACGGCGTCAGCTCCACGTCCTTTTTGCCGGAGCTGCGTGTCATTGGTGCTGCTACGATGACAAGGCCAGCCTGTCCACGTCCATAGTCGACCTCACCTCCACCGATGATAGCCAGGGAGCGGACTCCAACAAGGAAGATTAGGGCATCAGAGACGGCTGCGCCCTGTGCCTCATGTGGGCCAGTCCGTATCCCTTGTTCCACTCTTCCTCATTAGCGACTGCACCTTCACTTCCTAGGGCTCACGGCCGCCGGACATCGACACAGAGGGGGAACAACAAGGACGTGGAGGCCGGACGCTTTCTGGGGCTCATGGCTGCTGGAGATCAACACGGAGGGGAACAACAAGGATGTGGAGGCCAGACGCTTTCTGGGCCATCGGCAAAGCTTTAGACTAGGTTAACTTTCGGACACTTTTGTTTAGTTGAAATATATCAAAACGTAATGAGTTTGGTCTGTTTAAATGAAAATCATTCGATTTACATTAAAATCACCCCGTTTGTTAATACCCGGTTTGAAATGTATGCACTCACGGTTGGATGGACGGCTCTTGTATCATTGTCCGTGGACAAATACAGTGTTCGTTTTAGAGGTCCATATTGGAGATACCCTTAGTATGAGAGATGATGTCCATGTTTTTGTTGTGCTCAACATTGTTTGATCATGTGTATCTAAACCTTCACATGCTACCAAAAATACGTTGTTCTTTCATGAACTTGGTTACAAGAACTTTACTCCCTCCGTTTCTAAATATTTAGTGTATAGTTTTTGGCAAGGAAATTAAAGAACGCATGGAGGGAAAATTTCACAAGTTTTGGACGAGATTTCACCTGACTAATTGACATGAGAAAATAGAGGAGCTTGCTTGATATAAGGAAATGTAATCAAATCCTAAAAAAATTATTCAAATGAGTGGTGCAAAGCAATACACTTTATATTTTGGTTTTTTCTCAAAAAACTATACACCTTATATCAAGGAACGGAGGGAGTATTGCCCTAGAGCATCATTTTGGTGCAAAGGACGGATAAAGTTGTCACAGTTGCCGGCGTACCAAAGGACTAAGACCAAAACTAGTAAGAGATTCTCAGAAATTGACTAGACAAAGGACGAACAAATTCATATCGGCTCCTACCACCCGATCCCTTTATAAGGAGCACCCTGAATACCACCATATTTCAGATTTTACTTTTCTATTTTGGAATATCCAATGACATTGGATGTGTTATGTGTTGTTTCTCTATGCAATAATGATTCAAAATATAATAGGCATAGAAGTCATCAGGATTTGTCCATGGATAATCATGTACTAATTACTACGCCGCCTCGTGGAAATCCCTACTGCCTTGCAAGGGACATCCGGAGTTCAAGCCAGAAGCCAGAGGAGCCAGAGATTTTCGCCCGACATGTGTTGTCAACCGTGACGGCTGCAGTCGATCAGCTGCTTCGATCTCTGCCTACCCGCTGGAATGCCACACAACACAGGAACCCGCGGGAAGCATTGGCGCCCCACGCTGGATTCTGTTTGCATGTACCCACCTCGCAGTTGAAAACAAACAAGAGAACAACGGCATCAAGAAAGAAGTTGAGAGAGCAAGGCTAGACGCGTGCATCCTTCGTCTCTCTTCGCTGATCTGTCGATGTGGCTTCCTTACTGGCTTTTGCTATGGCGAGTAGGGGACGATAACGATTGATATTGCACCTGGGGTCGTGCCATTGATTCGATTAAGACCAGACTCATTAGCATTCCAAATTTCAAATGATTTGGTACTTTTACAATTTTACTATAGCTGGTTTACAAAGGAAATAAAACAATTTTCTATTTAGTCTAACGTGAACTAGCAAATATCACCATGTATATTGTCCATGGCGACCACACCATGCCGTGCAACACAAGCAGCTAGTTGGTTGCCAATCGGTTCGCCCTGGTTAGTCTGCTAATTAGCAGTTATAAAGTCTTGCGTACCAGTTCTTTTGGGTTGGGCGTGCAGCCGTCACTGATTCCAGTTGGGCCAAAGTCTTTTGGGATGGGTGCCCAGCTTATGCTGGGTATAGAACTCGATCAGACTTGCCCACAGACTACGTGTCACCACTATCTTTTCTAGGTTGATCTATGGTACGTCTCCGTCGTATCTATAATTTTTGATTGTTCAATGTCAATATTATACAACTTTCATTTACTCTTGGCAACTTTTTATACTAATTTTGGGACTAACATATTGATCCAGTGCCTAGTGCCAGTTCCTATTTGCTGCATGTTTTTTGTTTCACAGAAAATCCATATCAAACGGAGTCCAAACGGGATAAAAACTGACGGAGATTTTTTTGGAATATATGTGATTTTTGGGAAGAAGAATCAACGCGTGACGATGCTCGAGGGGGCCAAGAGGCAGGGGCGCGCCCCAGGGGGGTGGGCGCACCTCTGACCCTCGTGGCCACCCCGTAAGGCGGCTGGTGCCCTTCTTTCGTTGCAAGAAAGCCAATATCTAGATAAAAATCGCCGGGAATATAAGAAACGGTGAAAGGCCAGAATCTAGAACGCAGAAACAGAGAGAGACATAGAGACAGATCCAATCTCGGAGAGGCTCTCGCCCCTCTGCCGCCATGAAGGCCATGGACCAGAGGGGAAACCCTTCTCCCATCTAGGGGGAAGGTCAAGGGAGAAGAAGAAAGAGGGGCCCCTCCCCCCTCTCTCCCGGTGGCGCCGGAACACCGTCGGGGCCATCATCGCGACAACGATCTACACCAAGACCTCCGTCATCTTCACCAACACCTTAATCACCTTCCCCCATCTATCTACAACGGTCCACTCTCCTGCAACCCACTGTACCTGTTGGGGATATGACTATCAGACATGGCCCGCCAGGAGGGGCCGGGTCATCCCTATGATGATTCATCTACATAAAGCCCAAGAGCGTAACCAGAATGGCGGTTCATAGATAGGCTGAATAGAGGGCCCAAGCCCAAAGGCAGCCTAAGGCCCACGGTTATAAACCGCCATGTATGTATGACTTGTATTGTAAGGCATATGCAATTGGTCTCCGATCCGGACACGTATATGAACCGACCGGGACTCTGTAGATCGCAGGGCGTCGACCCGTGTATATAAGGGGACGACCCGGCGACGACTTAGGACAAGAAACAACAGATGGAGAGCCAGGTTTAGCGTATTCACTCCCTGGTCATCGAAACCCTAGCAATACCACCTCAAACTGGATTAGGCCTTTACCTTCACCGTAAGGGGCCGAACCAGTATAAACTCCTCATGTCCTTTGTCCTGTTTAACCCCTTTAAGCTAACTTCGTTGCGATGGCTCCACGACTAAGTCCTCACACTAGGACATCTGACGTGACAATTCCACGACAGTTGGCATCCACCGTGGGGCTATCGCACGATGGTTTCAAGTTCTTAGAGGGAAACTTCGAAGGGCTCAAGGGATACACTGTGGGCCGTATGACCAAGAATCGTCGTGGCAAGCTCTACATCGACGATGCAGGCTGGGGCCTTGAGGATGGCTCAATTGAGTACGGGTACTGGGTCCCGTTCAGCGGAATTCACGTCTTCATTGGCAAAATCGGCGAGCCGGGCCCTAAGCCGGACATCTGCACCGACATCATCTAGACAGCTCAGTGTGCGATACCCACCCGAGTTCAGCCCGCCATGAAACGTGCCTTCGTGGGATTCATCCATGGAGCGGAATCTGAGGATAGATCAGTATCTAACGATGAGAGGGTTGTCTATTCAGATGGCGAGTCATCCACTGGTGAGACCGAGTCATGGTACCAACTACAAGATGGCCGGCTTGGGGGTTGTTCCGATGGCGTGATAACCCACAAGTATAGGGGATCGCAACAGCTTTCGAGGGTAGAGTATTCAACCCAAATTTATTGATTCGACACAAGGGGAGCCAAAGAATATTCTCAAGTATTAGCAGCTGAGTTGTCAATTCAACCACACGTGGAAACTTAGTATCTGCAGCAGAGTGTTTAGTAGCAAAGTAATATGATAGTGGTGGTAACGGTAACAAAAGTAAAGACAACAAAAGTAATGTTTTTGGTATTTTGTAGTGATTGTAACAGTAGCAGCGGAAAAGTAAATAAGCGAGAACCACTATATGGAAAACTCGTAGGCACCGGATTAGTGATGGATAATTATGCCGGATGCGGTTCATCATGTATCAGTCATAACATAGGGTGACACAGAACTAGCTCCAATTCATCAATGTAATGTAGGCATGTATTCCGTATATAGTCATACGTGCTAATGGAAAAGAACTTGCATGACATCTTTTGTCCTACCCTCCCGTGGCAGCGGGGTCCTATTGGAAACTAAGGGATATTAAGGCCTCCTTTTAATAGAGAACCGGAATAAAGCATTAGCACATAGTGAATACATGAACTCCTCAAACTATGGTCATCACCGGGAGTGGTCCCGATTATTGTCACTTCGGGGTTGCCGGATCATAACACATAGTAGGTGACTATAGACTTGCAAAATAGGATCAAGAACTCACATTTATTCATGAAAACATAATAGGTTCAGATATGAAATCATGGCACTCGGGCCCTAGTGACAAGCATTAAGCATAGCAAATTCATAGCAACATCAATCTCAGAACATAGTGGATACTAGGGATCAAACCCTAACAAAACTAACTCGATTACATGATAAATCTCATCCAACCCATCACCGTCCAGCAAGCCTACGATGGAATTACTCACGCACGACGGTGAGCATCATGAAATTGGTGATGGAGGATGGTTGATGATGACGACGGCGACGAATCCCGCTCTCCGGAGCCCCGAATGGACTCCAGATCAGCCCTCCCGAGAGGTTTTAGGGCTTGGCGGCGGCTCCATATCGTAAAACGCGATGATTTCTTCTCTCTAATTTTTTTCTCTCCGAAAGCAGATATATAGAGTTGGAGTTGGCGTCGGAGGGCATCCAGGGGGCCCACGAGGTAGGGGGCGCGCCCTAGAGGGGGGGGGGGCGCCCCCCGCCCTCGTGGACAGGGTGTGGGCCCCCTGGTCTTCATCTTTGGCGAGGATTTTTTATTGTTTTTTCTAAGATGTTCCGTGGAGTTTCAGGACATTCCGAGAATATTTGTTTTCTGCACATAAAACAACATCATGGCAATTCTGCTGAAAACAGCGTCAGTCCGGGTTAGTTCCATGCAAATCATACAAGTTAGAGCCCAAAACAAGGGCAAAAGTGTTTGGGAAAGTAGATACGACGGAGACGTATCAACTCCCCCAAGCTTAAACCCTTGCTTGTCCTCAAGCAATTCAGTTGACAAACTGAAAGAGAAAAAGAAAAACTTTTACAAACTATGTTTGCTATTGTTGTTGTAACTATGTCAAGCCAGCATTCAAGTTTCCAGCATATATCATAACTAACCATATTTTCAATAAGTCTCGGGTCTCATAATTACTCATATCAATAGCATAATCAACTAGGAAGCCATAATAATAAATCTCGGAAGACAACACTTTCTCAAAATAATCATAATATGATATAACAAGATGGTATCTCGCTAGCCCTTTCTGAGACCGCAAAACATAAATGCAGAGCACCTTTAAAGATCAAGGACTGACTAGACATTGTAATTCATGGTAAAAGAGATCCAATCATAGTCACACCCAACATAGATTAATAGTGATGAATGCAAATGACAGTTGTACTCTCCAGCTAGTGCTTTTTAATAAGAGGGTGATGACTCAACATAAAAATAAATAGATAGGCCCTTCTCAGAGGGAAGCAGGGATTTGTAGAGGTGCCAGAGCTCGGTTTTGAAATAGAGATAAATTATATTTTGAGCGGTATACTTTCATTATCAACATAGCAACTAAGAGATGGCGATATCTTCCATGCTAAACACATTATAGGCGGTTCCCAAACAGAATGGTAAAGTTTATACTCCCCCTCCACCAACAAGCATCAATCCATGACTTGCTCGAAACAACGAGTGTCTCCAACATACATCAGGTCCCAGGGGGAGTTTTGTTTGCAATTAATTTTGATTTAGTTTGCATAAAGCATGGGATTGGGCATCTCGGTGACCAGCCATTTTCTCGTGAGTGAGGAGCGGAGTCCACTCCTCTTGAGAATAACCCGCCTAACACGGAAGATAAGGACAGCCTTGGTTGATACATGAGCTATTCGAGCATACAAAACAGAATGTTTATTTGAAGGTTTAGAGTTTGGCACATACAAATTTACTTGGAACGGCAGGTAGATACCGCATATAGGAAGGTATAGTGGACTCATCTGGAATAACTTTGGGGTTTAAGGGATTGGATGCACAAGCAGTATTCCCGCTTAGTACAGGTGAAGGCTAGCAAAAGACTGGGAAGTGACCAACTAGAGAGCGACAACAGCCATGTACATGCATTAAAATTAATAAACATTGGATGCAAGCATGAGTAGGATATAATCCACCATGAACATAAATATCGTGAAGGCTATGTTGATTTGTTTCAACTACATGCGTGAACATGTGCCAAGTCAAGTCACTTAAATCATTCAAAGGAGGATACCACCCCATCATACCACATCATAACCATCTCAATAGCATGTTGGCACGCAAGGTAAATCATTATAACTCATAGCTAATCAAGCATGGCACAAGCAACTATGATCTCTAATTGTCATTGCAAACATGTTTATTCATAATAAGTTGAATCAAGAACGACAGACTCATCATATTTACAAAAACAAAAGAGGTCGAGTTCATACCAGCTTTCCCATCTCAGTCAGTCCATCATATATCATCATAATTGCCTTTCACTTGCACGACCGAATGGTGTGAATAATAATAAGAGTGCACGCGCATTGGACTAAGCTGGAATCTGCGAGCATTCAATAAACAGGAGAAGACAAGGCAATATGGGCTCTTGGTTAAATCAACAATAATGCATATAAGAGCCACTTTAATAGTTTAATTATGGTCTTCTCCTACTGACCCCCAAAGAAAAGAAATAAAAACTATTTACACGGGAAAGCTCCCAACAAACAAAATAAGAACGGGAAATATTTTTGAGTTCTCTTTTAAATTGCTACTACAGCGAGAAAGGTAAACTACTACTAATTTTTTTTGTTTTTCTTAAGGTTTAACAAACACACAAGAAGAAAGCAGGAAAAAGAAAATAAACTAGCATGGATATTACAGTGAAAGAGTATGAGCACCGACATCTAGCAATGAGTGTGAGTGAACATAAATGTAATGTCGGTGAGAAATACGTACTCCCCCAAGCTTGGGCTTTTGGCCTAAGTTGGTTTATTGCCAGGGATAACCTGGCGGATACCCGTAAGTGTAGCTAGGGTCGTACTGCGACGAGGAATAGTTTGGATCATACTGCGATGAAGACTCTGACTGCCACTGGCTGACAGTCATCTCTGGATCCCAAGAATAAACAGATTGTCGTGGAGGCTCATCTTGTGGTTCCGGTTCCGGGGCTGGTGCAGGATTCCGGTAAGCTTGGACGGCAGCCCACGTAACAAGGTAAGGTCCTACAAAATTAAACAAAGAAGGAGCAGGCAACGTAATAGTTTCAGGATGATGTTTATCAAAGTATAACTTATATTTGAGCTCTCCATCCCTGCCCTTAACAAGAAAATCATGGGCTAACATGCTCTTGTAATCTAAGTAAGCACTAGGAAGCATTTTTTCTTCTTTCTCATAATGCCTAATAGCTATGTTAAAATGTGCAGCGAGGCGTGAAGCATAGATGCCTCCAAAGATGGGTCCCTTAGTACGGTTCAGGCTTAACCGTATATCAATAATTCCGCCCATACTAACAGTTTTGTCGCGATATAAACCATGGAACAGAATAATAATATCGGGAACACTAAGATTCCCACAGTTCCCGCGACCAATCAAGCAACGACTAGCAAATAAGGCAAAATAGTGTAATACAGGAAAAATGTATGCTAGTAATTCTTGCATCAGAAACCTTCCTGGTTTCTCCCACAGACATAAGTTTAATAAATGGTTCCACGTCATGACGGGGTGGTTCCTCTAAGATACCCTCAGGGGGTATGTTGCATACTCCGCAAAATTCAGACAATGGCATTTTCTTCACAACGTCATATAAATGAAACTCTACTGAAGGAGGTGATTCTCTAGGGTAAAAGTAGAAGTTTTGCACAAAAGTATTTGTGAGTAAGAGATACTGTGGACATTGGTCGCGGACGAAGTCGGTGAGGCCAGCATTCTCAATCAATGAATAGAAATTCTCATAAATCCCAGCCTCTCTCAAGAAATTATCAGAAGGCCATTCACATGGTCGGATTCCCGCGGTACGAGGAAAATTATATTTGGGCCTCTGAGCTTCTTCCTTTTGTTTCTCCTTTGAGCTTCGGCTCGATGAGCCCCTCAAAAGTCTCTTCATTATTTTTTGAAATAATCTGAAATTTTTAGTAACTTCAAACAAAAGTGAACCAACTTCAATAAAACTGATAGCAACTACTCCTGCAAATGCCTAGAGCTTATGTCAAGCATTAGAACTACTTGGAACCATATAAATTTGACATGCAAGCTCAAGAACATGGTCACCTATGCAGCACAAATTTGCAAAGAATAGAGCACTAGAACAAAAACTAATTGGACCAATGGAGGAGTCACATACCAAGGAATAATCTCCCCAAGCAGTTTTGCGAGAGGTGCTTTGAGCAAGGAGATCGAAAATCACAGAAAAGTGGCTGGAACTCGTGCTTGAGTTGGTTTTTTGGGTTTGTGTGAGGCAGAAGAAGAAGAAGGGTTCTGGGATAAGTGCAGGAGGGCCACCATGGGCCCACGAGGTAGGGGGCGCGCCCTAGGAGGGGGGGGGCGCCCTCCACCCTCGTGGCCAGGTGGCAGCTCCTCCCGTGGTAATTTTTGCATAGTAAATCCTCAAATATTTCCGAAAAAATCATATTAAATTGGCATGTCATTCTGAGGACTTTTATTTTCGGGATATTTTTATATTGCAGGGATAAGACAGGATACAGACAGAAAAATACTATCTTTACTTTATTTCTACTAAAGAACAGAAAATATAAAGAGGGTATAGAAGGTTGTGCTTCTAGTTTCATCCATCTCATGCTCATCAAAAAGAATCCACTAACAAGGTTTATCAAGTCTTGTTAACAAACTCATTTCGATAATCATGAAACCGGAGAAATTTCGAGTAACACTAAGTTACCTCAATGGGGATATGTGTTGGGGAACATTGCAGAAAAAAAAATCCTACGGTTTCACCAAGATCCATCTATGAGTTCATCTAGTAACGAGTGATCGGATGCATCTACATACCTTTGTAGATCGCGAGCGGAAGCGTTCACTAGGACGTGGATGATGGAGTCGTACTCGCCGTGATCCAAATCACCGATGACCGAGTGCCGAACGGACGACACCTCCGCGTTCAACACACGTACGGAGCGGATGACGTCTCCTCCTTCTTGATCCAGCAAGGGGGAAGGAGAGGTTGATGAAGATCCAGCAGCACGACGGCGTGGTGGTGGATGCAGTTGTCACCTGCAGCAGGGCTTCGCCGAGCGTCTTCACGAGAGGGAGAGGTGTGACAGGGGAGAGGAAGGCGCCAGGGGTCAAGGGTGCGGCTGCCCCTCCCTCCCCCCTTTATATAGGCCCCCTGGGGGGCGCCGGCCCTGGAGATCCAATCTCCCAGGGGGGCGGCGGCCGGGGGGGTGGAGTGCCCCCCAAGGCAAGTGGGGCGCCCCCACCCTAGGGTTCCAACCCTAGGCGCAGGGGGTGGGCCTAGGGGGGCGCACCAGCCCACTAAGGGCTGGTTTCCCCTCCCACTTCAGCCCATGGGGCCCTCCGGGATGGGTGGCCCCACCCGGTGGACCCCTGGGACCCATCCGGTGGTCCCGGTACAATACCGGTGACCCCCGAATCACTCCCAATGGCTGAAATTGCACTTCCTATATATAATTCTTCACCTCCGGACCATTCCGGGACTCCTCGTGACGTCCGGGATCTCATCCGGGACTCCGAACAACTTTCGGATTACTACATACTCATATCTCTACAACCCTAGCGTCACCGAACCTTAAGTGTGTAGACCCTACGGGTTCGGGTGACATGCAGACATGACCGAGACACCTCTCTGGCCAATAACCAACAGCAGGATCTGGATACCCATGTTGGGTCCCACATACTCCTCGATGATCTCATCGGATGAACCACGATGTCGAGGATTCAATCAATCCCGCATGCAATTCCCTTTGTCAATCGGTATTTTACTTGCCCGAGATTCGATCGTCGGTATCCCAATACCTCGTTCAATATCGTTACCGGCAAGTCACTTTACTCGTACCGTAATGCATGATCCCGTGATCAAACACTATGATCACATTGAGCTCATTATGATGATGCATTACTGAGTGGGCCCGGTGATACCTCTCCGTCATGTGGAGTGACAAATCCCAGTCTCGATCCGTGTCAACCCAACAGATACTTTCGGAGATACCCGTAGTATACCTTTATAGTCACCCAGTTACGTTGTGACGTTTGGCACATTCAAAGGACTCCTACGATATCCGGTAGTTACACGATCTCATGGTCTAAGGAAAAGATACTTGACACTGGAAAAGCTCTAGCAAACGAATTATACGATCTTTGTGCTTATGCTTAGGATTGGGTCTTGGCCATCACATCATTCTCCTAATGATGTGATCTCATTATCAATGACATCCAGTGTCCATAGTCAGGAAACATTGACTATCAGTTGATCAACGAGCTAGTCAACTAGAGGCTTACTAGGGACATATTGGTGTCTATGTATTCACACATGTATTACGATTTCCGGATAACACAATTATAGCATGAATAAAGACAATTATCATGAACAAGGAAATATAATAATAATGCTTTTATTATTGCCTCTAGGGCATATTTCCAACAATCTCCCACTTGCACTAGAGTCAATAATCTAGTTACATTGTGATGAATCTAACACCCATAGAGTTCTGGTGTTGATCATGTTTTGCTCTAGGGAGAGGTTTAGTCAACGGATCTGCGACATTCAGATCCGTATGCACTTTACAAATTTCTATGTCTCCATCTTGAACATTTTCACGAATGGAGTTGAAGCAACGCTTGATGTGCCTGGTCTTCTTGTGAAACCTGGGCTCCTTGGCGAGTGCAATAGCTCCAGTGTTGTCACAGAAGAGTTTGATCGGCCCCGACGCATTGGGTATGACTCCTAGGTCGGTGATGAACTCCTTCATCCAAATTGCTTCATGTGCTGCCTCCGAGGCTGCCATGTATTCCGCTTCACATGTAGATCCTGCCACGACGCTCTGCTTGCAGCTGCACCATCTTACTGCTCCACCATTCAACATATACACGTATCCGGTTTGTGACTTAGAGTCATCCAGATCCGTGTCGAAGCTAGCGTCGACGTAACCCTTTACGACGAGCTCTTCGTCACCTCCATAAACGAGAAACATGTCCTTAGTCCTTTTCAGGTACTTCAGGATATTCTTGACCGCTGTCCAGTGTTCCTTGCCGGGATTACTTTGGTACCTACCTACCAAACTTACGGCAAGGTTTACATCAGGTCTGGTACACAGCATGGCATACATAATAGACCCTATGGCCGAGGCATATGGGATGACACTCATCTCTTCTATATCTTCTGCCGTGGTCGGGCATTGAGCTGAGCTCAACTTCACACCTTGCAATACAGGCAAGAACCCTTTCTTGGACTGATCCATATTGAACTTCTTCAATATCTTTTCAAGGTATGTGCTTTGTGAAAGACCTGTGAGGCGTCTTGATCTATCTCTATAGATCTTGATGCCTAATATATAAGCAGCTTCTCCAAGGTCCTTCATTGAAAAACTCTTATTCAAATAGGCCTTTATGCTGTCCAGAAGTTCTATAATATGAGAAGCGAAGTTCCCATCAAAAGTATGTCATCTACATATAATATGAGAAATGCTACAGAGCACCCACTCACTTTCTTGTAAACACAGGCTTCTCCATAAGTCTGCGTAAACCCAAATGCTTTGATCATCTCATCAAAGCGAATGTTCCAACTCCGAGATGCTTGCACCAGCCCATAAATGGATCGCTAGAGCTTGCATACCTTGTTAGCATTCTTGGGGTCGACAAAACCTTCTGGCTGCATCATATACAGTTCTTCCTTAAGATAACCATTAAGGAATGCCGTTTTAACGTCCATTTGCCATATCTCATAATCATAGTATGCGGCAATTGCTAACATGATTCGGACGGACTTCAGCTTCGCTACGGGAGAGAAAGTCTCATCGTAGTCAACCCCTTGAACTTGCCGATAACCCTTAGCGACAAGTCGAGCTTTATAGATGGTAACATTACCATCTGCGTCTGTCTTCTTCTTAAAGATCCATTTGTTTTCTATCGCTCGCCGATCATCGGGCAAGTCTGTCAAAGTCCATACTTTGTTTTCATACATGGATCCTATCTCGGATTGCATGGCTTCTAGCCATTTGTTGGAATCTTGGCCCGCCATCGCTTCTTCATAGTTCGAAGGTTCACCGTTGTCTAATAGCATGATTTCCAGGACAGGGTTGCCGTACCACTCTGGTGCGTAACGTGTCCTTGTGGACCTACGAAGTTCGGTAGCAACTTGATCCGAAGTTTCATGATCATCATCATTAACCTCCTCTCTAACCGGTGGAGGCACCACAGAAACATTTTCTTGAGCTGCGCTACTTTCCGGTTCAAGAGGTGATACTTCATCAAGTTCCACTTTCCTCCCACTTACTTCTTTCGAGAGAAACTCTTTCTCCAGAAAGGATCCGTTCTTGGCAACAAAGATCTTGCCTTCGGATCTTAGGTAGAAGGTATACCCAATGGTTTCCTTAGGGTATCCTATGAAGACGCATTTTTCCAATTTGGGTTCGAGCTTTTCAGGTTGAAGTTTCTTGACATAAGCATCGCATCCCCAAACTTTTAGAAACGACAGCTTAGGTTTGTTTCCAAACCATAGTTCATACGGTGTCGTCTCAACGGATTTAGACGGTGCCCTATTTAAAGTGAATGCGGCTTTCTCTAGAGCGTATCCCCAAAATGATAGCGGTAAATCTGTAAGAGACATCATAGATCGCACCATATCCAATAGAGTGCGATTACGACGTTCGGACACACCGTTACGTTGAGGTGTTCCAGGCGGCATGAGTTGTGAAACGATTCCACATTTCCTTAAGTGTGTGCCAAATTCGTGACTTAAATATTCTCCTCCATGATCTGATCGTAAGAACTTTATTTTTCGGTCACGTTGATTCTCTACCTCATTCTGAAATTTCTTGAACTTTTCAAAGGTCTCAGACTTGTTTTCATCAAGTAGACATACCCATATCTACTCAAGTCATCCGTGAGAGTGAGAACATAACGATATCCTCTGCGAGCCTCAACACTCATTGGACCGCACACATTAGTATGTATGATTTCCAATAAGTTGGTTGCTCGCTCCATTGTTCCGGAGAACGGAGTCTTGGTCATTTTGCCCATGAGGCATGGTTCGCATGTGTCAAATGATTCATAATCAAGAGACTCTAAAAGTCCATCAGCATGGAGCTTCTTCATGCGCTTGACACCAATGTGACCAAGGCAGCAGTGCCACAAGTATGTGAGACTATCGTTATCAACTTTACACCTTTTGGCATTCACACTATGAATATGTGTATTATCACGTATGAGTTTCATTAAGAATAAACCATTGACCATCGGAGCATGACCATAAAACATATCACTCATATAAATAGAACAACCATTATTCTCGGATTTAAATGAGTAGCCATCTCGTATTAAACGAGATCCAGATACAGTGTTCATGCTCAAACTTGGCACTAAATAACAATTATTGAGGTTTAAAACTAATCCCGTAGGTAATGTAGAGGTAGCGTGCCGACGGCGATCACATCGACCTTGGAACCATTCCCGACGCGCATCGTCACCTCGTCCTTCGCGAGTCTCCGCTTATTCCGCAGCTCCTGTTTTGAGTTACAAATATGAGCAACGACACCGGTATCAAATACCCAGGAGCTACAACGAGCACTGGTAAGGTACACATCAATTACATGTATATCACATATACCTTTAGTGTTGCCGGCCTTCTTGTCTGCTAAGTATTTGGGGCAGTTCCGCTTCCAGTGACCGTTCCCTTTGCAATAAAAGCACTCAGTCTCAGGCTTGGGTCCATGATTTGACTTCTTCCCGGCAACTGGCTTACCAGGCGCGGCAACATCCTTGCCGTCCTTCTTGAAGTTCTTCTTACCCTTGCCTTTCTTGAACTTAGTGGTTTTATTGACCATCAACACTTGATGTTCCTTTTTGATTTCAACCTCTGCTGATTTCAGCATAGCAAATACCTCAAGAATGGTCTTTACCATCCCCTGCATATTGTAGTTCATCACAAAGCTCTTGTAGCTAGGTGGGAGCGACTGAAGGATTCTGTCAATGACCGCCTCGTCTGGGAGGTTAATCTCCAGCTGAGTCAAGCGGTTGGGCAACCCAGACATCTTGAGTATGTGTTCACTGACAGAATTATTTTCCTCCATCTTACAACTGTAGAACTTGTCGGAGACTTCATATCTCTCGACCCAGGCATGAGCTTGGAAAACTAGTTCACTACTAGAAAAAAGCTCATTAGTGGCGCACCACTTTTGGGTATTAGTGGCGCACCTCTGGTGCGCCACTATTACCACGCCACTAGTAATGTGTATTAGTGGCGCACCAGAGGTGCGCCATTACTAATCCAGATATCAGTGGCGCACCACCTGGTGCGCCATTGATATCCCCCCGGGTGCGCCACTGATAATGTATAGGGGTGGCCTGCTGGTGCGCCACTACTAAGTATAAGGGTGCGCCACTGATATTTTTTCAGAATTTTTTTTTCAATTTTTTTTTTCAATTTTTATTCCAGAATTGCTACAGGTGCACCACTGATATTGCTACAGGTGCGCCACTAGTAACAATTTTTTTTTTCAAATTTTTTTTCCAGAATTTTTTTTCCTTAATCTCGGGTCACTATGGCTTAATCTCGGGTCAAATCGCACTCTGTGGTCAAACTTCCCGGAAGGTCACCCATCCTACACTACTCCAGCCCAAGCACGCTTAACTTCTGAGTTCTATCCAACCCCAGCACCAGCTCACTTAGCAGGCACTTGTTGATATATCTATCATATCAATCCTATTAAACCTTGTTGATGTCTAGGAGTTTGTTCATGTTCATGAGTGTGATGAAATTTTGAAAAAATATTTCAAACTTCCCGGTCATTTTACATATCATATTTTGAATTTTTTTAAAAAAAACTATTTTTTTTAAAAAAAACCATTTTTTTTCAAAAAAACTATTTTTTTTCAAGAAAAACATTTTTTCAAAAAAAACATTTTTCCAAAAAAAAACCATTTTTTTCCCAAAAATTTTTTTTTCAAAAAAAAATATTTATTCCAAAAAAAATAGTTTTTCAAAAAAAAAATTCAAAAAAAGAACTATATTAGTGGCGCACCACACCCACGATGCGCCACTACTATTTTTGAATTTTTTTGAATTTTTTTGCCTCTAGATCTTAAAAGCCCCGTATCTTTTATTCGGTTAGGTTTTTGGGGATTCTAAGAATCTTCAACGGGTAGATCTTAAAAGCCCCGTAACTTTTCGAGTAGATTCTTTTTCATATAAAAAACTTTTTCATCGGAGTTCGTATGCAAAAGTTATGCCCATTTTACAAATTCTCGAGAGATTTTGCAAAAAAAGTCGAAATTCATGTTTGTAAATTTTGCTAACAACTAGACCACAAATCACATTGGAATCTTATTTTTTTTATTTTTTTTGACATTTCTATCATTTTCCTTTATTTTTTTTAAACTAAAAAGGCGGTCCAGGGGGGTGCATTTGGTGAAAATGCGTTAAATCTGAAAAATGATAGAAATGTTAGTAGTGGCGCACCGTGGCAGAGGTGCGCCATTACTAGTTAAAACTAGTAATGGCGCACCTCTGCAACGGTGCGCCACTACTACCTTTGAAAAAAAATTTAAAAAATAAAATGTTAGTAGTGGCGCACCGTGTGGAGGTGCGCCATTACTAGTTCAAACTAGTAATGGCGCACCTCCACACGGTGCGCCACTACTAACTTTGAATTTTTTTTTTTAAAAAAAATGTTAGTAGTGGCGCACCGTGTGGAGGTGCGCCATTACTAGTTAAACTAGTAATGGCGCACCTCCACACGGTGCGCCACTAGTATGTTTGGGGAGGGGGGTGTGCACAGAACAAACTTACTAGTGGCGCACCACACACCAGGTGCGCCACTAGTAAAAAAATAGTAATGGCGCACCTGCTTATGGTGCGCCACTGCTATATAGCAGTGGCGCACCACATCCACGGTGCGTCACTAATAGTGATATTACGGATAGCCCTTTTTCTAGTAGTGGTTTCAGCTCCTCGAACATCTCATATGCTCCGTGATGCTCAAAACGCTTTTGGAGCCCCGGTTCTAAGCTGTAAAGCATGCCGCACTGAACGAGGGAGTAATCAGCAGCACGAGACTGCCAAGCATTCATAATGTCTTGGTTCTCTGGGATGGGTGCTTCACCTAGCGGTGCTTCTAGGACGTATTCTTTCCTGGCAGCTATGAGGATGATCCTCAGGTTCCGGACCCAGTCCGTATAGTTGCTGCCATCGTCTTTCAGCTTGGTTTTCTCTACGAACGCGTTGAAGTTCATGTTGACATTAGCTTGGGCCATTTGATCTACAAGACATATTGCAAAGTTTATTTAGACTAAGTTCGTGATAATTAAGTTCATCTAATCAAATTATAAAATGAACCCCCACTCAGATTAGACATCCCTCTAGTCATCTAAGTGAAACATGATCCGACTCGACTAGGCCGTGTCCAATCATCACGTGAGACGGACTAGTCATCATCGGTGAACATCTCCATGTTGATCGTATCTTCCATACGACTCATGGTCGACCTTTTGGTCTCTTGTGTTCCGAGGCCATGTCTGTACATGCTAGGCTCGTCAAGTCAACCTAAGTGTTTGCATGTGTAAATCTGTCTTACACCCATTGTATGTGAACGTTGGAATCTATCACACCCGATCATCACGTGGTGCTTCGAAACAACGAACTGTCGCAACGGCGCACAGTTAGGGGGAACACTTTCTTGAAATTTATTATGAGGGGTCATCTTATTTACTACCGTCGTTATAAGTAAACAAGATGCAAAACATGATAAACATCACATGCAATCAAATAATAATAGTGACATGATATGGCCAATATCATATAGCTCCTTTGATCTCCATCTTGGGGCTCCATGATCATCTTGTCACCGGCATGACACCATGATCTCCATCATCATGATCTCCATCATCGTGTCTCCATGAAGTTGCTCGCCAACTATTACTTCTACTACTATGGCTAACACATTTAGCAATAAAGTAAAGTAATTTACATGGCGTTTCCATTGACACGCAGGTCATAAAAAATAATGAAAACTCCTATGGCTCCTGCCGGTTGTCATACTCATCGACATGCAAGTCGTGATTCCTATTGCATGAACATGATCTCATACATCACATATATATCATTCATCATTCATCACAACTTTTCCATATCATATCACAAAGCACTTGCTGCAAAAACAAGTTAGACGTCCTCTAATTGTTGTTGCAAGTTTTACGTGGCTGCAATAGGGTTCTAGCAAGAACGTTTTCTTACCTACGTAAAAGCCACAACGTGATTTGTCAACTTCTATTTACCCTTCATAAGGACCCTTTTCGTCGAATCCGCTCCAACTAAAGTGGGAGAGACAGACACCCGCCAGCCACCTTATGCAACTAGTGCATGTCAGTCGGTGGAACCGGTCCCACATAAGCGTACGTGTAAGGTTGGTCCGGGCCACTTCATCCCACAATACCGCTGAAGCAAAATAAGACTAGTAGCGCCAAGAAAGTTGACAACATCTACGCTCACAACAATTGTGTTCTACTCATGCAAAAGGAACTACGCATAGACCTAGCTCTGATACCACTGTTGGGGAACGTTGCAGAAAACAAAAATTTTCCTACGGTTTCACCAAGATCCATCTATGAGTTCATCTAGCAACGAGTGATCGGATGCATCTACATACCTTTGTAGATCGCGAGCGGAAGCGTTCACTAGAACGTGGATGATGGAGTCGTACTCGCCGTGATCCAAATCACCGATGACCGAGTGCCGAACGGACGGCACCTCCGCGTTCAACACACGTACGGAGCAGATGACGTCTCCTCCTTCTTGATCCAGCAAGGGGGAAGGAGAGGTTGATGAAGATCCAGCAGCACGACGGTGTGGTGGTGGATGCAGTTGTCACCTGCAGCAGGGCTTCACCGAGCGTCTACGCGAGAGGGAGAGGTGTGACAGGGGAGAGGGAGGCACCAGGGGTCAAGGGTGCGGCTGCCCCTCCCTCCCCCCTTTATATAGGCCCCCTGGGGGGGGCGCCGGCCCTGGAGATCCAATCTCCCAGGGGGACGGCGGCCAGGGGGCATGGAGTGCCCCCCAAGGCAAGTGGGGAGCCCCCCCACCCTAGGGTTCCAACCCTAGGCGCAGGGGGTGGGACTAGGGGGGCGCACCAGCCCACTAAGGGCTGGTTCCCCCTCCCACTAAAGCCCATGGGGCCCTCCGGGATGGGTGGCCCCACCCGGTGGACCCCTGGGACCCATCCGGTGGTCCCGGTACAATACCAGTGACCCCCGAATCACCACCGATAGCCGAAACTACACTTCCTATATACAATTCTTCACCTCCGGACCATTCCGGAACTCCTCTTGATGTCCGAGATCTCATCCGGGACTCCGAACAACTTTCGGATTACTGGATACTCATATCTCTACAACCCTAGCGTCACCGAACCTTAAGTGTGTAGACCCTACGGGTTCGAGAGACATGCAGACATGACCGAGACACCTCTCTGGCCAATAACCAACAGCGGGATCTGGATACCCATGTTGGCTCCCACATATTCCTCGATGATCTCATCGGATGAACCACGATGTCGAGGATTCAATCAATCCCGCATGCAATTCCCTTTGTCAATCGGTATTTTACTTGCCCGAGATTCGATCGTCGGTATCCCAATACCTCGTTCAATGTCGTTACCGGCAAGTCACTTTACTCATACCGTAATGAATGATCCCGTGATCAAACACTTTGATCACATTGAGCTCATTATGATGATGCATTACTGAGTGGGCCCGGTGATACCTCTCCGTCATGTGGAGTGACAAATCCCAGTCTCGATCCGTGTCAACCCAATAGACACTTTCGGAGATACCCGTAGTATACCTTTATAGTCACCCAGTTACGTTGTGACGTTTGGCACACCCAAAGCACTCCTACGATATCCGGGAGTTACACGATCTCATGGTCTAAGGAAAAGATACTTGACATTGGAAAAGCTCTAGCAAACGAATTATACGATCTTTGTGCTTATGCTTAGGATTGGGTCTTGTCCATCACATCATTCTCCTAATGATGTGATCTCGTTATCAATGACATCCAATGTCCATAGTCAGGAAACTTTGACTATCAATTGATCAACGAGCTAGTCAACTAGAGGCTTACTAGGGACATATTGGTGTCTATGTATTCACACATGTATTACGATTTCCGGATAACACAATTATAGCATGAATAAAGACAATTATCATGAAGAAGGAAATATAACAATAATGCTTTTATTATTGCCTCTAGGGCATATTTCCAACAATATGCACATCCCCAATAATAAGTATATCATATTTCTTTTTGACAGTAGGAAGAGGAAATTCAAAACCTCCAAATATAATCGATGGAGTTTTTCCAATAGAGTTGATACTATGGACTTGAGGTTGTTTCCTCGGAAAGTGTACCGTATGCTCATTGCCATTAACATGAAAAGTGACATTGCCTTTGTTGCAATCAATAACATCCCTTGCAGTATTAAGAAAAGGTATTCCAAGAATAATAGACATACTATCATCCTCGGGAATATCAAGAATAACGAAGTCCGTTAAAATAGTAACGTTTACAACCACAACAGGCACATCCTCACAAATACCGACATGTATAGCAGTTGATTTATCAGCCATTTGCAAAGATATTTCAGTAGGTGTCAACTTATTCAAGTCAAGTCTATGATATAAAGAGACAAGCATAACACTAACACCGGCTCCAAGATCACATAAAGAAGTTTTAATATAATTCCTTTTAATGGAGCAAGGTATAGTAGGTACTCCGGGATCTCCAAGTTTCTTTGGTATTCCACCCTTAAAAGTATAATTAGCAAGCATGGTGGAAATTTCAGCTTCCGCTATCTTTCTTTTATTAGTAATGATATCTTTCATATATTTAGCATAAGGATTTGTTTTGAGCACATCAGTCAATCGCATACGCAAAAAGATAGGTCTAATCATTTCAGCAAAGCGCTCAAAATCCTCATCATCCTTTTTCTTGGATGGTTTGGGAGGAAAAGGCATGGGTTTCTGAACCCAAGGTTCTCTTTCTTTACCATGTTTCCTAGCAACAAAGTCTCTCTTATCATAACGTTGATTCTTTGATTGTGGGGTATCAAGATCAACAGCAGGTTCAATTTCTATATCATTATCATTACTAGGACGAGCATCATCATGAACATCATCATTAACATTCTCTCTAGGTTCATGTTCATTACCAGATTGTGTTTCAGCATCAGACATAGAGATATCATTTGGATTATCGGGTGGTTCAGCAATAGGTTCACTAGAGGTTTGCACAGTTCTATCATTTTTCTTTTTCTTCTTTATCAAAGAACTAGGTGCATCAATATTATTTCTCTGAGAATCTTGCTCGATTATCTTAGGGTGGCCTTCAGGATACAAAGGTTCCTGGGTCATTCTACCAGTTCTAGTAGCCACTCTAACATCATAATCATTTTTCTTACTATTCATTTCATCAAGCGCTTCTTTTTTACCCTTAAGTACTTGTTCTACTTGAGTGGTAACCATAGAAGCATGTTTGCTAACAAGTTTAAGTTCACCTTTAATACTAGCCATATAATCACCCAAGTGTCTAATCATATCGGAATTGTAATTCAATTGTCTACCAAAATAAGCATTAAAATTTTCTTGTTTGACAATAAAATTATCAAACTCTTCAAAGCATTGCCTAGCAGACTTATAGTGATGGATATCACCTTCATCAAATCTATAGAGAAAATTTACCTTTACTACCTGTGTCGGGATATCGGGATCAGGAGGTTCTTTGGTAAATAAGTGATTGAGATCATATGTTTCTTCAACATGCGGTAAATTAAGACCATGTATTTCTTCAATTGGAGGTAAATTCTTAAATCTTCAGCTTTAATACCTTTTTCTTTCATAGATTTCTTTGCCTCTTGCATATCTTCGGGACTGAGGAACAGAACACCTCTCTTCTTCGGAGTTGGTTTAGGAATAGGCTCAGTAATTGGAGCAGGAGATGGCTTAGGAGGTGCCCAATTACTTTCATTTGTCAACATATTATTCAATAGAATTTTAGCTTCATCCGGTGTTCTTTCCCTGAAAAGAGAACCAGCACAACTATCCAGGTAATCTCTGGAAGCATCGGTTAGTCCATTATAAAAGATATCAAGTATTTCAGGTTTCTTAAGAGGATGATCAGGCAAAGCATTAAGTAACTTGAGAAGCCTCCCCCAAGCTTGTGGGAGACTCTCTTCTTCAATTTGCACAAAGTTGTATATTTCCCTTAAAGCAGCTTGTTTCTTATGAGCAGGGAAATATTTAGCAGAGAATTAATAAATCATATCATGGGGACTATGTACACAACCAGGATCAAGAGAATTAAACCATATCTTATAAACACCCTTTAATGAGAACGGAAATATTTTCATTATATAAAAATAACGCGATCTCTCATCATTAGTGAACAGGGCGGCTATATCATTTAATTTA
Organism: Aegilops umbellulata; assembly: GCA_032464435.1. Taxonomy (NCBI): domain Eukaryota; kingdom Viridiplantae; phylum Streptophyta; class Magnoliopsida; order Poales; family Poaceae; genus Aegilops; species Aegilops umbellulata. The sequence continues at coordinate 341,212,621 of CP136059.1, forward strand.
GTAAGATGTGCCACAACAGTTTCAGACTCATAGCCATAAAAAGGATCGGATTCAACCAAAGTAATTATATCTGGATCAACAGAGAATTCATAATCCTTATTAGGAACACATATTGGTGAAGTAGCAAAAGCAGGGTCAGGTTTCATTTTATCTCTAAGTGATTCTTTGTTCCACTTAGCTAATAACCTTTTTAGCTCATATCTATCCTTGCAAGCTAAAATAGCGGCAGAAGATTCTATATCAAAAAGATAACCCTCAGGAATAACAGGCATATTTTCATCATCACTGTCATCATCGTATTCAGATTCAATAATTTCTTTTTCTCTAGCCCTAGCAATTTGTTCATCAAGAAATTCACCAAGGGGCACAGTAGTATCAGGCATAGAAGCAGTTTCATCATAAGTATCATGCATAGCAGAAGTGGCATCATCAATAACATGCGACATATCATAACAAATAGCAGAAGCAGGTTTAGGTGTCGCTAGCTTACTCATAACAGAGGGTGAATCAAGTGCAAGGCTAGATGGCAGTTCCTTACCTCCCCTCGTAGTTGAGGGATAAATTGTTGTCTTAGCGTCTTTCAAGTTCTTCATAGTGTCCAGCTGATATAAATCCCAAGTGACTCAAAGAATAGAGCTACGCTCCCCGGCAATGGCGCCAGAAATTAGTCTTGATAACCCACAAGTATAGGGGATCGCAACAGCTTTCGAGGGTAGAGTATTCAACCCAAATTTATTGATTCGACACAAGGGGGGCCAAAGAATATTTTCAAGTATTAGCAGCTGAGTTGTCAATTCAACCACACCTGGAAACTTAGTATCTGCAGCAGAGTGTTTAGTAGCAAAGTAATATGATAGTGGTGGTAATGGTAACAAAACTAAAGACAGCAAAAGTAATGTTTTTGGTATTTTGTAGTGATTGTAACAGTAGCAGCGGAAAAGTAAATGAGCGAGAACCAGTATATGGAAAACTCGTAGGCACCGGATTAGTGATGGATATTTATGCCGGATGCGGTTCATCATGTATCAGTCATAACATAGGGTGACACAGAACTAGCTCCAATTCATCAATGTAATGTAGGCATGTATTCTGTATATAGTCATACGTGCTTATGGAAAAGAACTTGCATGGCATCTTTTGTCCTACCCTCCCGTGGCAGCGGGGTCCTATTGGAAACTAAGGGATATTAAGGCCTCCTTTTAATAGAGAACCGGAACAAAGCATTAGCACATAGTGAATACATGATCTCCTCAAACTATGGTCATCACCGGGAGTGGTCTCGATTATTGTCACTTCGGGGTTGACGGATCATAACACATAGTAGGTGACTATAGACTTGCAAAATAGGATAAAGAACTCACATATATTCATGAAAACATAATAGGTTCAGATCTGAAATCATGGCACTCGGGCCCTAGTGACAAGCATTAAGCATAGCAAAGTCATAGCAACATCAATCTCAGAACATAGTGGATACTTGGGATCAAACCCTAACAAAACTAACTCGATTACATGATAAATCTCATCCAACCCATCACCGTCCATCAAGCCTATGATGGAATTACTCACGCACGGCGGTGAGCATCATGAAATTGGTGATGGAGGATGGTTGATGATGACGACGGCGACGAATCCCCCTCTCCGGAGCCCCGAACGGACTCCAAATCAGCCCTACCGAGAGGTTTTAGGGCTTGGCGGCGGCTCTGTATCGTAAAATGCTATGATTTCTTCTCTCTAGTTTTTTTCCCTCCGAAAGCAGATATATAGAGTTGGAGTTGGCGTCGAAGGGCATCCAGGGGGCCCACAAGGTAGGGGGCACGCCCTAGAGGGGGGGCGCCCCCACCCTCATGGACAGGGTGTGGGCCCCCTGGTCTTCATCTTTTGCGAGGATTTTTTATTGTTTTTTCTGAGATGTTCCGTGGAGTTTCAGGAGATTCCGAGAATATTTGTTTTCTGCACATAAAACAAGATCATGGCAATTCTGCTAAAAACAATGTCAGTCCGGGTTAGTTCCATTCAAATCATACAAGTTAGAGTCCAAAACAAGGGCAAAAGTGTTTGGAAAAGTAGATACGACGGAGACGTATCATGGCGACAGTATTCTGGACCCCTACGAGCCTCCGCACCGGGTTGCGATTTTCATGGCCAGTACGCAGCCGGTGCTGCACTCATCGTCTGCAGTAGCACTGATTTCCGGGTCAACTGCGGCGGCGGCTGCCGGGGCAGGAGGCCCTGTGCGCCCGCCGGCTCAGGCTTTAACTGACCTGCTGGATAAGTTGACAGCATTATTAACAACGGTGGTTAACCCGGCGGATCAGGATCAGCACAATGTGACAGTTGCAAAATTGCGTGATGAGATAGCGCAGGCTAAGGAGGAGCTAAACGAGGAAAACGCGAGGATGGCTAAGGAGCGAGCCGCTTTGGATGCTCAGGCGCAGAGGATTTAGCTGGAGTCGTACCGGCTCATGCTAGATTAGAACGCTTCAAATGACGTCATGAGGAGGAGGCATCGGAGTCATCTGCCCCCGGTTTACAAGGCAAGAAATCTCTTTAACACGCCAGGAGAAGGAACCAGTAACTTGACAGTAGTAAACCTGGTTGAGACACCCGGGACGGGCGCGTCGGTTCAGCCACGTACGACGGACCCGCCTCGTCAGAGCAATAACCCGCTGCAGCATGTGCCGATGCCACCGGGTCATTACTCTAACCCTTTGGACAACATGATCGCTGCAGCTTCACGATTGGAGGCTTTCCCGGTTGAAGGCAAATCTCCGACGGTGGTTGAACCACGGAGGGCTAGAGAGCTCCTTCAGACTGCTTTGGTTCAGCAGCAGGCTTATTCTTACAGTCCTGATATGATTCATTCCACCCCTCGCCCAAGCCGGAGTTATAGCAGGCATATCGATGAGCCGGCTGTGTCGACCAGTGGATGGAACCATAACCCGCCCAAAGGACATAACCCGGCGGGCAGGGGTGTTGATGCTCATAACGTAGTGGACCAAGGTAGAGCACGTCGGGAGGCCGAGCTGGCGGCTCAGTATGCGGCCCGCCAATTTTCTCCGGCTCGTCCGACGACTTCGATAGAACTGGGCATGACTTCTAGGAATTTGGGTGTGTTGTGTTTGGTATTGGCTCTGCGCAATGAGCGACTGCCAAAGGATTTTAAGGGTCCTTGCAAAGTGCCTAACTACACAACCGACTTACCTCCTGAGGCATGGATTGAGAGTTATGAGATGGCCATGGAATTGTTGGATGTTAGTGAAGCTGCGTGTGCCAAATATTTCCCCCTAATGTTGGAAGTAATGGCCCATACTTGGTTGAAGGGGCTCCCCGCTAACTCTATTGGATCATGGGTTGAGTTAAAGTCCTAGTTTATCCAGAACTTTAAAGATGCATGCAAGAAGCCCATGTCAATTGTGGATTTAGCCTCATGTATCCAAGAAGAAGGTGAGTCGACGACTCATTGGGTGCGCCGGGTCTCAGCGATCCTGCATTTGTCGGATCGCATCAAGGCCGATTCAGCAGTCTTAATGTTGGAAATCAATTGTCGTTTCACACCCTTAAAGCAGAAATTAGGGCGGCTTAAATGCCACTGCAATGACATGGGGACACTCATGGCGGCTCTGGTTAAGTATGTTGCCTCTGATGGTTCCAAGGACCCCGAGTCTGATGACGACAAGCCGAGAAAGGGAAAGAAGAGCAGCAACACCAAGGGGCAGCAACATAACCCGGGGAGCCAAGGAGGCAACTGTAAGCGCAAGGCTGATAATAGTTTTGACTTTGTGGCTAACACCAATGCATAGAATAATGGTCCGCGTTGTAAGGGTAACCAACCCCCCCCCCCACGCGCAGAGTGGAGGATCAGGCATCAACCTTGAGCAGCAGTTAAATAAGCCCTGCCCAAGGCACGGGACGCGAGAAAGGCCATCTTCGCACCTCTGGAAGGATTGCTTCATTATGAAGGAATTAAAAAATTCGAATTTTTACCAAGACGGTCATGGACCGGGTGGCGGTTCAGGATCCAGTTTTCGGGGACCGGGTTACAGCGGTGGCGGCTCTAATTCCGGGTTTCAAGGAAATCAAGGCAATCATGGCAACCAAAGTGGTTACAATCAACAGAATAATCAGGGGAATCAATAGCAACAACAGTTTGGTTATCAGAGCAACCCGAAGCAGTTGAATAGTGGACAATATCATGTCTTTACCACTAGCTTATGTAAGCGCGACCAGAAGCTTCATAAGAGGGCAATCAATGACATTGAGCCGGCGGTTCCCCGTTACTTACGCTGGTCTGAGCAGCCCATTGTATGGAGCCGGGAAGATCACCCGACCCGAGTTGACAATCCGGGTCACTTGGCTCTGGTAGTCTGATGAACCACAAGTATAGGGGATCTATCGTAGTCCTTTCGATAAGTAAGAGTGTCGAACCCAACGAGGAGCAGAAGGAAATGATAAGCGGTTTTCAGCAAGGTATTCTCTGCAAGCACTGAAATTATAGGTAACAAATAGTTTTGTGATAGGATAATTGGTAACGAGCAACAAGTAACAAAAGTAAATAAAGTGCAGCAAGGTGGCCCAATCCTTTTTGTAGCAAAGCACAAGCCTGGACAAACTCTTATATAGATAAAAGCGCTCCCGAGGACACATGGGAATTATCGTCAAGCTAGTTTTCATCGCGTTCATATGATTCACGTTCGATACTTTGATAATTTGATATGTGGGTGGACTGGTGCTTGGGTGCTGCCTTTACTTGGACAAGCATCCCACTTATGATTAACCTCTATTGCAAGCATCCGCAACTACAAGAAAATTATTAAGGTAAACCTAACCATAGCATGAAACATATGGATCCAAATCAGCCCCTTACGAAGCAACACATAAACTAGGGCTTAAGCTTCTATCACTCTAGCAACCCATCATCTACTTATTACTTCCCAATGCCTTCCTATAGGCCCAAATAATGGTGAAGTGTCATGTAGTCGACGTTCACATAACACCACTAGAAGATAGACAACATACATCTCATCAAAATATCGAACGAATACCAAATTCACATGACTACTAATAGCAAGACTTCTCCCATGTCCTCAGGAACAAACATAACTACTCACAAAGCATATTCATGTTCATAATCACAGGAGTATTAATATGCATATAGGATCTGAACATATGATCTTTCACCAAATAAACCAACTAGCATCAACTACAAAGAGTAATCAACACTACTAGCAACCTACAGGTACCAATCCCAGACTTAGAGACAAGAATTGGATACAAGAGATGAACCAGGGTTTGAGAGGAGAAGGTGCTGGTGAAGATGTTGATGGAGATTGGCCCTCTCCCGATGAGAGGAGCATTGGTGATGACGATGGCGATGATTTCCCCCTCCCAGAGGGAAGTGTCCCCGGCAGAACAGCTCTGCCGGAGCCCTAGATTGGTTCCGCTAAGGTTCCGCCTCCTGGCGGCGGAGTCTCGTCCCGAAATCTTGCTTCTGATTTTTCTTCAGACGAAAGACTTCATATAGCAGAAGATGGCCACCGGAGGACCAACAGGGGGCCCATGAGGCAGGGGGCGCGCCCCCACCCTCGTGGACAGGTGGAGGCCCCCCTGACGTATTTCTTCCACTCAGTATTTTTTATTATTTCCAAAAATAACTTTCTTGGAGTTTCAGGACTTTTGGAGTTGTGCAGAATAGATCTCTAATGTTTGCTCTTTTTCCAACCCAGAATTCCAGTTGCCGGCATTCTCCCTCCTTATGTAAACCTTGTAAAATAAGAGATAATAGGCATAAGTATTGTGACATAATTTGTAATAACAACCCATAATGTAATAAATATCGATATAAAAGCATGATGCAAAATGGACGTATCAACTCCCCCAAGCTTAGACCTTGCTTGTCCTCAAGCGGAAGCCGATAACGATAAATATGTCCACATGTTTAGAGGTAGAGGTGTCGATAAAATAAAATACGGACATGAGGGCATCATGGTTATTCTCATGACAGCAACATATATGAATATTGTCATATGATTTCTTATGCTCAAGTAATAATCTATTCACAATGCAAAGTATGAATCAGAAACATTATTTAGAACCAACAAACTATAATCTCAGTCATTGAGGCAATTGCAATTTATCATAACATAAAAAAAAGTCTACGTTAGAGCTTTCTAGCAAGTCCACATACTCAACTATCATTTAGTCTTTCATAATTGCTAACACTCACGCAATACTTGTGGTTACGGAGTTTTAGTTGGACACAGAGAAAGATAGGGGCTTATAGTTTCGCCTCCCAACCTTTTACCTCAAGGGTAATGTCAACAATAATAATTCATGATAACCCACATCCAATTTATATATATATATATATATATATATATATATATATATATATATATATATATATATATATATATATATATATATATATATATATTCAGGATCTTTCCAACATCCCGTGCTTGCCAAAGGATAAAATGTAAAAAGGAAAGGTGAAGATCACCATGACTCTTGCATAAAGTAGAAGATAATAATAAAAGATAGGCCCTTCGCAGAGGGAAGCAGAGGTTACCATGTGCTTTCAGGGTTGGATGCACAAAATCTTAATGCGAAAGAACGTCACTTTATATTGCCACTTGTGATATGAACCTTTATTATCCAGTCTGTCACTTTTATTTCTTCCACATCACAAGATCGTATAAAGCTTGTTTCCTCCACACCAATCAATCATACATATTTGGAGAGCAATTTTTATTGCTTGCACCAATGACAACTTACTTGAAGGATCTTACTCAATCCATAGGTAGGTATGGTGGACTCTCGTGGCAAAAACTTAGTTTAAGGGTATTTGTAAGCACAAGTAGTATCTCTACTTGGTGCAAAGAATTTGGCTAGCATGAGGGGGAAAGGCAAGCTCAACATGTTGGATGATCCATGACAATATACTTTATCTCAGATATAAGAAAACATAACCCATTACGTTGTCTTCCTTGTCCAACATCAACTCTTTAGCATGTCATATTTTAATGAGTGCTCACATTCATAAAATATGTCCAAGATATTATATTTATATGTGAAACCTCTCTTTCTTTATTACTTCCTATTAATTGCAACGATGACAAAAGCTATGTTTGTCAACTCCCATCAATTTTTAATAATCATACTCTTTCTATGTGAAGTCATTACTATCCATAAGATCAATATGATCTCTTTGTTTATTTTTATTATTTTCTCTTTTCTTTTATTCACTGAAGATCATGGCAAAATAATCAAGCCCTTGACTCAACACTAATCTTTATGATATATAGCTCATGGACTCGATTACATAGATAGATCATAAAGCAAAACTCAAAACTAGATCATACCAAAACTTTTATTCTACTAGATCAAGATACAACTAATAGGATTGAACTAAGAAAGATGATAAAGAAAGGAGATGTAGTTGTGATACGATACCGGGGCATCTCCCCCAAGCTTGGCAGTTGCCAAGGGGAGTGCCCTTACCCATGTGATTATGTCTCCTTGGCTGGTGAAGAAGATAGTGGTGATGAAGGGTAATCGCACAACGAGCGTAAGAGACCCTCCAACTTGCGGATAATGCCCTTGAGTGCAACGATATGCTCCTTCAACAAAATATTTTCACGTGTGAGATACTTGTTTTGTATACGAGCTAACTCAATCATCTTGAAAGCTTCGATCTCAGTTGGGGTAAGAAGACTGTGATCAAGTTGAAGGATGTCTTTTGTTGCCGGAACTTGGTCCTCCATAGCCTTCTTGATCGCTTCATCCTTGTTGATCTCCATGGGTTCTTACCTCTTTAGCTCTATCTTCATTAGCCAAGCATCGTTGTCACCATTGTTGGAGGAGGGGGACGACATGATGCCTAGCCTTGACAACCCTGATAGAAAACAGCTCGAAACAAGAACAAAAGATAATTGCGTGATACAGGAGTCAAAACCTTTGGTAGATTATATAATGATTTTTTACCGACCAAAATATGTATCGTGCAAGAAAACGGAGTCCGGAGGGCGCACGAGGTAGGGGCGCGCCCAGGGGGTAGGGCGCGCCCTCCACCCTCGTGGAGCCCTCGTGTCCTTCCCGGACTGCTTCTTATTTTTTCTATTTTTCTAAATATTCCAAAACGGAGAAAAATTGCCTTTAGAACTGTTTTGGAGTCGGTTTACTTACCGTACCACATACCTATTCCTTTTCGGAGTCTGAAACGATCTGGAAAGTGTCCCTTATGTATTCCTCTGGGGTTACGGTTTGGATAACATTAGTTTCAACATATATAGGATTACTTGAGATATAATGTTTAATTCTTTGACTGTTCACCACCTTCGGTTTTGTGCCTTCGAAGTTTTTGATTTTTATGGCACCGGAACGATAGAACTCTTCGATAACGTAAGGACCTTCCCATTTAGAGAGAAGTTTTCCTACAAAAAATCTTAAACGAGAGTTGTATAGCAATACATAATCACCTACATTGAACTTGCGCTTTTGTATTCTTTTTTCATGCCATCTTTTATCCTTTTCTTTAAACAACTTGGCATTCTCATAAGCTTGGGTTCTCCATTCATCAAGTGAGCTAATGTCAAATAACCTCTTCTCACCGGCAAGTTTGAAATCATAATTGAGCTCTTTAATAGCCCAATAAGTCTTATGTTCTAGTTCGAGAGGTAAGTGACATGCTTTTCCATAAACATTTTATACGGAGACATACCCATAGGATTTTTATATGCAGTTCTATAGGCCCATAATGCATCATCAAGTTTCTTGGACCAATTCTTTCTAGATCTATTAACAGTCTTTTGCAAAATTAATTTGAGCTCTCTATTACTCAATTCTACTTGACCACTAGACTAAGGGTGATAAGGAGATGCAATTCTATGATTAACATCATACTTAGCAACAATTTTACGAAAAGCACCATGAATAAAATGTGAACCACCATCAGTCATTAAATATCTAGGGACTCCAAACCTCGGAAAATAACTTCTTTAAGCATCTTAATAGAAGTGTTATGATCAGCACTACTAGTTGGAATAGCTTCTACCCACTTAGTAACGTAATCAACAGTGACTAAAATATGTGTGTAACCATTAGAGGTAGGAAAAGGTCCCATATAATCAAAGCCCCAAACATCAAATGGTTCAATAACAAGTGAATAATTCATAGGCATTTCTTTACGTCTACTAATATTACCAATTCTTTGACATTCATCACAAGATAAGACAAACTTATGGGCATCCTTGAAGAGAGTAGGCCAATAAAAACCGGATTGCAATACCTTATGTGCAGTTCTATCTCCAGCGTGGTGTCCTCCATAAGCCTCGGAGTGACACTTGCGTAGGATCTGTTCCTGTTCATTCTCAGGTACACAACGTCTAATAACACCATCTACTCCTTCTTTATAAAGATGTGGGTCATCCCAAAAGTAAGGCCTCAAATCATAGAAATTTTTTTTGTTTTGCTGGTATGTGAAACTAGGTGGTATAAATTTAGCAACAATATAATTAGCATAATCAGCATACCATGGAGTAGTACGAGAAGCATTTATGACATTTAATTATTCATCAGGAAAGCTATCATCAATAGGTAGTGGGTCATCAATAATATTCTCTAGCCTAGACAAGTTGTCTGCAACGGGGTTCTCAGCTCCCTTTCTATCAATAATATGCAAATCAAATTCTTGTAGCAGGACAACCCATCTAATAAGTCTAGGTTTAGCATCTTTCTTTTCCATAAGGTATTTAATAGCAGCATGATCCGTGTGAATAGTTACTTTAGAATCAACAATATAAGGTCTAAACTTATCACAAGCAAATACGAATGCTAAGAATTCCTTTTCAGTAGTAGCATAATTTCTTTAAGCATTATCTAGAGTTTTACTAGCATATTGAATAACATTTAATTTCTTATTAACTCTTCGCCCTAGAACATCACCGACAGCATAATCACTAGCATCACACATAATTTCAAAGGGTAAATTCCAATCAGGTGGCTGAACAATAGGTGCAGAGATCAATGCTTTCTTAAGCATTTCAAATGCTTCTACACAATCATCATCAAAGACAAATGGTATATATTTTTGTAATAAATTAGTGAGAGGCCGAGAAATTTTTGAGAAGTCCTTAATGAACCCCCTATAGAAACCGGCGTGACCAAGGAAACTTCTTATACCTTTGATGTCCTTGGGACATGGCATATTTTCAATAGCATCAACCTTGGCTTTATCAACCTCAATACGTCTTTCAGAAACTTTATGCCCCAAGACAATACCCTCATTAACCATAAAGTGGCACTTCTCCCAATTCAAGACAAGGTTAGTTTCTTCACATCTCTGAAAAACTCGATCAAGGTTGCTCAAGTAATCATCAAAAGAGGATCCATAAACGGAGAAATCGTCCATGAAAACCTCACAAATCTTCTCACAAAAGTCAGAGAATATAGCCATCATGCATCTTTGAAAGGTAGCAGGTGCATTACATAAACCAAAATGCATATGTCTATAAGCAAAAGTACCAAAAGGGCAAGTAAAAGTGGTCTTTGATTGATCATCGGCTGACACAGGTATTTGAGAGAAATCAGAATAACCATCTAGATGTGTATGTTGTTGGAAATATGCCCTAGAGGCAATAATAAATTAGTTATTATTATATTTCCTTGTTCATGATAATCGTTTATTATCCATGCTATAATTGTATTGATAGGAAACTCAGATACATGTGTGGATACATAGACAACACCATGTCCCTAGTAAGCCTCTAGTTGACTAGCTCGTTGATCAATAGATGGTTACGGTTTCTTGACCATGGACATTGGATGTCGTTGATAACGGGATCACATCATTAGGAGAATGATGTGATGGACAAGACCCAATCCTAAGCCTAGCACAAAGATCGTGTAGTTCATATGCTAAAGTTTTTCTAATGTCAAGTATCATTTCCTTAGACCATGAGATTGTGCAACTCCCGGATACCGTAGGAATGCTTTGGGTGTACCAAACGTCACAACGTAACTGGGTGGCTATAAAGGTACACTATAGGTATCTCCGAAAGTGTCTGTTGGGTTGGCACGAATCGAGACTGGGATTTGTCACTCCGTGTAACAGAGAGCTATCTCTGGGCCCACTCGGTAGGACATCATCATATGCGCAATGCGACCAAGGAGTTGATCACAGGATGATGTGTTACGGAACGAGTAAAGAGACTTGCCGGTAACGAGATTGAACAAGGTATCGAGATACCGATGATCGAATCTCGGGCAAGTGCAATACCGCTAGACAAAGGGAATTGAATACGGGATTGATTGAATCCTCGACATCGTGGTTCATCCGATGAGATCATCGTGGAACATGTGGGAGCCAACATGGGTATCCAGATCCCGCTATTGGTTATTGGCCGGAGAGTTGTCTCGGTCATGTCTGCATGGTTCCCGAACCCGTAGGGTCTACACACTTAAGGTTCAGTGACGCTAGAGTTGTTATGGGAAATAGTATGTGGTTACCGAAGGTTGTTTGGAGTCCCGGATGAGATCCCGGACATGACGAGGAGCTCCGTAATGGTCCGGAGGTGAAGATCGGTATATTGGACGAAGGGTATTGGAGTCCGGAATTGTTCTAGGGTACCAGGTGATGACCAGCGTGTCCGAAAGGGGTTTCGGAGGCCCCGACAAGCGTTGGGGGGCCTTATGGGCCAAGGGGAGAGGGCACATCAGCCCACTAAGGGGCTGAGCGCCCCTCCGAACCCCATCTCTCGTAACCATAGAGGTGGGGGCGCCACCCCTAGGGCAGCCGCGCCTCCTAGCTTGGGGGGCAAGTTTCCTAGGGGGTGGGGGCGCCCAAACCCATCTAGGGTTTCCCCTGTGGCCGCCGCCCCTCCCCTAGGGAACCCTAGGGCGCCTCCCCCTCGTCCCTTACCCCTATATATAGTGAGGAAGAGAGAGGGCAGCCGTACCCTTCCCCTGGCGCAGCCCTCTCCCTCCTCCAACACCTCGTCCTCCTCCGTAGTGCTTGGCGAAGCCCTGCCGGAGAACCACGAGCTCCATCACCACCATGCCATCGTGCTGTCGGAGTTTTTCCCTCAACTTCTCCTCTCCCCTTGCTGGATCAAGAAGGAGGAGACGTCCCAGGGCTGTACGTGTGTTGAACGCGGAGGTGCCGTCCGTTCGGCGCTAGGATCATAGGTGATTTGGATCACGACGAGTACGACTCCATCAACCCCGTTCACTTGAACGCTTCCGCTTAGCGATCTACAAGGGTATGTAGATGCACTCCTCTCTCTCGTTGCTAGATGACTCCATAGATTGATCTTGGTGATGCGTAGAAAATTTTAAAATTCTGCTACGTTCCCCAACAGTGGTATCAGAGCTAGGTCTATGCGTAGTTTCTATGCACGAGTAGAACACAAAGTAGTTGTGGGCGTTGATTTTGTCAATTTACTTGCCGTTACTAGTCTTATCTTGATTCGGCGGCATCGTGGGATGAAGCGGCCCGGACCGACCTTACACGTACTCTTACGTGAGACAGGTTCCACCGACTGACATGCACTAGTTGCATAAGGTGGCTAGCGGGTGTCTGTCTCTCCCACTTTAGTCGGATCGGATTCGATGAAAAGGGTCCTTATGAAGGGTAAATAGAAATTGGCATATCACGTTGTGGTTTTGCGTAGGTAAGAAACATTCTTGCTAGAAACCCATAGCAGCCACGTAAAAACATGCAACAACAATTAGAGGACGTCTAACTTGTTTTTGCAGGGTATGCTATGTGATGTAATGTGGCCAAAAAGAATGTGATGAATGATATGTGATGTATGAGATTGATCATGTTCTTGTAATAGGAATCACGACTTGCATGTCAATGAGTATGACAACCGGCAGGAGCCATAGGAGTTGTCTTAATTTATTTATGACCTGCGTGTCAACATAAACATCATGTAATTACTTTACTTTATTGCTAACCGTTAGCGATAGTAGTAGAAGTAATAGTTGGCGAGACAACTTCATGAAGACACGATGATGGAGATCATGATGATGGAGATCATGGTGTCATGCTGGTGACGCTGATGATCATGGAGCCCCGAAGATGGAGATCAAAAGGAGCAAAGTGATGATGGCCATATCATGTCACTATTTGATTGCATGTGATGTTTATCATGTTTTTGCATCTTATTTGCTTAGAATGACGGTAGTAAATAAGATGATCCCTCATTAAAATTTCAAGAAAGTGTTCTCCCTAACTGTGCACCGTTGCGAAGGTTCGTCGTTTCGAAGCACCACGTGATGATCGGGTGTGATAGATTCTTTCGTTCAAATACAACGGGTGTTGACGAGCCTAGCATGTACATACATGGCCTCGGAACACATGCGAAACACTTAGGTTAACTTGACGAGCCTGGCATGTACAGAAATGGCCTCGGAACACGGAGGACCGAAAGGTCGAACATGAGTCATATAGAAGATGCGATCAACATGAGATGTTCACCGATGATGACTAGTCCGTCTCACGTGATGATCGGACACGGCCTAGTTGACTCGGATCATGTAATCACTTAGATGACAAGAGGGATGTCTATCTGAGTGGGAGTTCATAAGATGAACTTAATTATCATGAACATAGTCAAAAGATCTTTGCAAATTATGTCGTAGCTCGCGCTTTAGTTTTACTGTTTTAGATACGTTCCTAGAGAAAATATAGTTGAAAGTTGATAGTAGCAATTATGCGGACACTAGAAGGCTTATGTTCTTAATGCACCGCTCGGTGTGCTGGACCCCGAACTTGGTCTGTGGATGTTGCGAATATCTGACATACACGTTTTGATGACTACATGATAGTTCGGTAATGTTAAATGGTTTAGAATTGAGGCACCGAAGACATTTTTGAAATGTCGCGGAACATATGAGATGTTTCGAGGGCTGAAATTGGGATTTCAGGCTCATGCCCACGTCAAGAGGTATAATACCTCCGACGAATTTTCTTAGCCTACAAACTAAGGGAAAAAAGCTCAATTGTTGAGCTTTTGCTCAGATTGTCTGAGTACAACAATCACTTGAATCGAGTGGGAGTTGATCTTCCAGATAAGATAGTGATGTTTCTCCAAAGTCATTTCCACCAAGCTGCTAGAGCTTCGTAATGAACTATAACATATCAGGGATAGATATGATGATCCTTGAAATATTCGCGATGTTTGACACCGCGAAAGTAGAAATCAAGAAGGAGCATCAATTGTTGATGGTTAGTAAAACCACTAGTTTCAAGAAGGGCAAGGGCAAGAAAGGGATACTTCATGAAAGGACAAGTCAGTTGTTGCTCAAGTGAAGAAACCCAAAGTTGAACCAAGCCCGAGACTAAGTGCTTCTGTAATAAGGGGAACAACCGCTGGAGCAGAATTACCCTAGATACTTGGTAGATGAGAAGGCTGTCGATAGAAGTATATTTGATATACATTATGTGAATGTGTACTTTACTAGTACTACTAGTAGCATCAGGGTATTAGATACCGGTTCAGTTGCTAAGTGTTAGTAACTCGAAATAAAAGATACGGAATAAACGGAGACTAGCTAAAGGTGAGCTGACGAGATGTGTTGGAAGTGTTTCCAAGGTTGATATGATCAAGCATCGCACGCTCCCTCTACCATCGAGATTGGTGTTAAACCTGAATAATTGTTATTTGGTGTTTGCGTTGAGCATAGACATGATTGGATTATGTCTATCTCAATATGATTATTCATTTAAGGAGAATAATGGTTACTCTGTTTATTTGAATAATACCTTCAATGGTCTTGCACCTAAAATGAATGGTTTATTGAATCTCGATCATAGTGATACACATGTTCATGCCAAAAGATATAAGATAGTAATGATAGTACCACCTACTTATGGCACTGCCGTGTAAGTCATATTGATATAAAACGCATGAAGAAACTCCATGCAGATGGACCGTTTGGACTCACTTGATTTTGAATCGCTTGAGACATGCAAATCATACCACATGGGCAAGATGACTGAAAGCTTCGGTTTCAGTAAAATGGAACAAGAAAGCAACTTCTTGGAAGTAACACATTTTGATGTGTGTAGTCCAATGAGTGCTGAGGCACGCAGTGAATATCGTTATGCTCTTAGTTCACAGATGATTTGAGTAGATACTGGGCATATTTACTTGATGAAACACAAGTCTGAATTATTGAATGGTTCAAGTAATTTCAGTTTGAAGTTGAAGATCGTCATGACAAGAGGATAAAATATCTATGATATGATCATTGAGATGAATATCTGAGTTGCGAGTTTGGTACACAATTAAGACATTGTGGAAATTGTTTCACGACTAGTACCGCCTGGAACACCATAGTGTGATAGTGTGTCCGAACATCATAACTGCACCCTATTGGATATGATGCATACCATGATGTCTCTTATCGAATTACCACTATCGTTTATGGGTTAAGCATTACAGACAACCGCATTCACTTTAAATAGGGAACCACACAAATCTGTTGAGACGACACCGTATGAACTATGGTTTATAGAAACCTAAGCTGTTGTTTCTTAAAAGTTTGGGACTACGACGCTTATGTGAAAAAGTTTCAGGCTGATAAGCTCGAACCCAAAGCGGATAAATGCATCTTCATAGGACACCCAAAAACAGTTGGGTATACCTCCAGTCTCAGATCCGAAAGCAATAGGAATTGTTTCTTGAATCGGGTCCTGTCTCGAGGAAAAGTTTCTCTCGAAAGAATTGAGTGGGAGGATGGTGGAGACTTGATGAGGTTATTGAACCGTCACTTCAACTAGTGTATAACAGGGCACAAAGAGTTGTTCCTGTGGCACCTACACCAATTGAAGTGGAAGCTTATGATAGTGTTCATGAGACTTCGGATCAAGTCACTCCCAAACCTCGTAGGACGACAAGGATGCATACTACTTCAGAGTGGTACGTAATCCTGTCTTGGAAGTCATGTTGCTAGACAACAATGAACCTACAAGCTATGGAGAAGCGATGGTGGGCCCGGATTCCAAGAATGGCTCGAGGCCATAAAATCTGAGAGAGAATCCATATATGAAAACAAAGTGTAGACTTTGGAAGAATTACTTGATGGTCGTAAGGCTGTTAGGTACATATGGTTTTTAAAAGGAAGACGAACAATGATGGTAAGTATCACCATTAGGAAAGCTCGATTTGTCGTTAAAGATGTTTTCCGACAAGTTCAAGGAGTTGACTACGATGAGACTTTCTCACTCGTAGCGATGCTAATAAGTCTGTTGGAATTATGTTAGCAGTTACTGCGTTATTTATGAAATCTTGCAGATAGGATGTCAAAACATTGTTTCCTCGACGATTTTCTTGAGGAAATGTTGTATGTGATACAACCAGGAAGTTTTGTCAATCCTAAAAGATGCTAACAAGTATGCAAAGCTCCAGCAATCCTTTGAAGGACTGGAGTAAGCATCTCGGAATTGGAATGTACGCTTTGATGAGATGATCAAAGATTTGAGGCTTATACAAAGTTTATGAGAAACTTGTATTTCCAAAGAAGTGAGTGGGAGCACTATACAATTTCTGATGAGTATATGTTGTTGACATATTGTTGATCGGAAATGATGTAGAATTTCTGGAAAGCATATAGGGATGTTTGAAAAGTGTTTTTCAATGGAAAACCTGGATTAAGCTACTTGAACATTGAGCATCAAGATCTATAAGGATAGATCAGAATCGCTTAATAGTACTTTCAAACGAACACATACCATGACAAGATTTTGAAGGAGTTCAAAAATAAATCGGCAAAGAAGGAGTTCTTGGCTGTGTTATAAGGTATGAGCATTGAGTAAGACTCAAGACCTAACCACGGCAGAATAGAGAGAAAGGACGAAGGTTGTCCCCTATGCTTTAGACATAGGCTCTAAAGTATGCTATTTTGTGTACCGCACCTGAAGTGTGCCAAGCCATGAGTCAGTCAAGGGGTACAAGTGTGATCTAGGAATGGATCACAGGACAACGGCCAAGGTTATCCTTAGTAACTAGTGGACTAAGGAATTTCCTCGATTATGGAGGTGGTAAAAGAGTTCGTCGTAAAGGGTTACACCGATGCAATCTTTGACACTAATATGGATGATTCTGAGTAGTAAACCAGATTCGTATAGTAGAACAGTTATTTGGAATAGCTCCAAATAGAGCGTGGTAGCTGCATCTATAAGATGACATAGAGATTTGTAAAGCACACAAGGATCTGAAAGGTTCAAGACCCGTTGACTATAACATCTCTCACAAGCATAACATGATCAAACCCAGAACTCTTTGGGTGTTAGTCACATGGGGATGTGACCTTGAGTGTTAATCACATAGCGATGTGAACTGGATTATTGACTCTAGTGCAAGTGGGAGACTGTTGGAAATATGCCCTCGAGGCAATAATAAATTAGTTATTATTATATTTCCTTGTTCATGATAATCGTTTATTATCCATGCTATAATTGTATTGATAGGAAACTCAGATACATGTGTGGATAGATAGACAACACCATGTCCCTAGTAAGCCTCTAGTTGACTAGCTCATTGATCAATAGATGGTTACAGTTTCCTGACCATGGACATTGGATGTCGTTGATAACGGGATCACATCATTAGGAGAATGATGTGATGGACAAGACCCAATCCTAAGCCTAGCACAAAGATCATGTAGTTCATATGCTAAAGCTTTTCTAATGTCAAGTATCATTTCCTTAGACCATGAGATTGTTCAACTCCCGGATACCGTAGGAATGCTTTGGGTGTACCAAACGTCACAACATAACTAGGTGGCTATAAAGGTACACTACAGGTATCTCCGAAAGTGTCTGTTGGGTTGGCACGAATCGAGACTGGGATTTGTCACTCCGTGTAACGGAGAGGTATCTCTGGGCCCACTCGGTAGGAAATCATCATATGCGCAATGAGACCAAGGAGTTGATCACAGGATGATGTGTTACGGAACGAGTAAAGAGACTTGCCGGTAACGAGATTGAACAAGGTATCGAGATACCGATGATCGAATCTCGGGCAAGTGCAATACCGTTAGACAAAGGGAATTGAATACGGGATTGATTGAATCCTCGACATCGTGGTTCATCCGATGAGATCATCGTGGAACATGTGGGAGCCAACATGGGTATCCAGATCCCGCTGTTGGTTATTGGCCGGAGAGTTGTCTCGGTCATGTCTGCATGGTTCCCGAACCCGTAGGGTCTACACACTTAAGGTTCAGTGACACTAGAGTTGTTATGGGAAATAGTATGTGGTTACCCAAGGTTGTTCGGAGTCCCGGATGAGATCCCGGGCATGACGAGGAGCTCCGGAATGGTCCGGGGGTGAAGATCGGTGAGGGAGTCCTGGATTAGGGGGTGTTCGGATAGCCGGACTATACCTTCAGCCGAACTCCAGGACTATGAAGATACAAGATTGAAGACTTTGTCCCGTGTCCGGAAGGATCTTTTCTTGGCGTGGAAGGCAAGCTAGGCGTGCGGATATTTGAGATCTCCTACCATTGTAACCGACTCTGTGTAACCCTAACCCTATCCGGTGTCTATATAAACCGGAGGGTTGTAGTCCGTAGGACAACCATCATCATACACAATCATACCATAGGCTAGCTTCTAGGGTTTAGCCTCCTTGATCTCGTGGTAGATCCACTCTTGTACTGCCCATATCATCAATATTAATCTAGCAGGAGTAGGGTTTTACCTCCACCGAGAGGGCCCGAACCTGGGTAAAATAAAGTGTCCCTTGTCTCCTATTACCATCCGACCTTGACGCACAGTTCGGGACCCCCTACCCGAGATCCGCCGGTTTTGACACCGACATTGGTGCTTTCATTGAGAGTTCCTCTGTGTCGTCGCTTTTAGGCCCGATGGCTCCTTTGATCATCAACAACGATGAGGTCCAGGGTGAGACTTTCCTCCCCGGACAAATCTTCGTCTTCGGCGGCTTCGCTCTGCGGGCCAATTCGCTTGGTCATCTGGAGCAGATCGAAAGCTATGCCCCTGGCCATCAAGTCAGGTTTGGAAGCTTAAACTACACGGCTGATATCCGCGGAGACTTGATCTTCGACGGGTTCGAGCCACAGCCAAGCGCGCCACACTATTTTGAGGGGCATGATATAGCTCTGCCTCCGAATAGTACCCTGGAGGCCGCACACGCTCCGACCCCGATCCTTGACTCGGAGCCCGCTGCGTTCTCCGAGGATGAACGGTTGGACGTCACCTCAGGGGCTGCAATCTCAAAGGCGATCGAGCCGAACGCCAGCCCCGTACTCCGCACGGCCCAGGACTCCAAGGAGCCGGACTCTTCTCCGAACTCCGGGCCTTCCGTGCCCCCGCCGATCGAATCTGATTGGGCGGCTGTAATGGAGTTCACCGCCGCGGACATCTTTCAGTGCTCACCTTTCGGTGATATCCTGAATTCTCTCAAGTCTCTCTCTTTATCAGGAGAGCCCAGGCCGGACTATGGTCTGCGAGGTTGGGATTCGGACAACGAAGAAATTCAAAGCCCACCCACCACCCACTTAATAGCCACTGTCGACGATTTAACCGACATGCTTGACTTCGGCTCCGAAGACTTCGACGGTATGGACGACGAAGGAGGAGACGAACAAGAACCAGCACCTATAGGGCATGGGACCTCCACCCCACCTAACGATGTATTCATGGTGGATACCCCTACAGGAAACGACAACGAGGAAAAAGGGGGCGGAAAAAGGGGTAAACCCTCCGAAAAGCAGTCAAAGCGGCGACGTAGACGCCAAGCCAAGCCCCGCCTCGATCAAGACCCAGCCGTAGAGCAGGATGAGCCGGTAGACGACGAGCATGCCTCAGAGCGGCCGTCCTAACAGGGCAACACGGATGGAGAGGACAGACAGCCCTCCCCCGGCCATAACAGAACTCCGGACGATCTCACGCCGGATAAGACCACAGAGCAGAAGAAATCTCCACGAAAGGCTCGTTGCCAGAGCACGCAGCCTGAAAAAGCAGAAGCGGAAGCTAAAGACGGCAGAAGATGCACTCACAACAAGATGGGGCAAGGTAATCAAGACCGCAGACAAATACAGCGGCAGCTGCCGCACTAAAAGCTATCCGAAGAAAAAACTACTGCCCGAATTCGACCAAGAGGCCCTAGAGCCCCCACACTTAAAAAATAAAAAAGCCACACGGTCAGATAGACGACCCCACGGCCACCATAAAACGGCAAGCGGCGCCGCACTCAAGGCGGCATGTGACCCAATTAAAGACTCGCATCATGGCCCAGCCAGGTCCATTTACGGGCCAAGGAAGCAAGCTCTCACAAGCAATGCAAAAAAATCCATCATCAGAATCCGGCACACCCAAATACAGGGGCGCCGCACACCCCCTATGTTTTACCAATGAGGTCTTGGAATATGAATTTCCAGAGGGATTCAAACCCGTTAACATAGAGGCGTACGATGGAAAAACAGACCCTGGAGTCTGGATCAAGGATTACATCCTCCACATACACATGGCTAGAGGAGATGATCTCCACGCCATAAAATATTTACCTCTTAAGCTTAAAGGGCCAGCCCGGCACTGGCTTAAAAGCCTTCCCGAAAACACAATTGGAAGTTGGGAAGAGCTCGAGGATGCTTTCCGAGCAAAACTTTCAAGGGACCTATGTCCGCCCTCGGGACGT
This sequence comes from Aegilops umbellulata, assembly GCA_032464435.1. Lineage (NCBI taxonomy): Eukaryota > Viridiplantae > Streptophyta > Magnoliopsida > Poales > Poaceae > Aegilops > Aegilops umbellulata. The sequence goes on from CP136059.1 coordinate 341,233,293, forward strand.
AGACGATCTCAGTCACATAACTCACCAGCCCGGAGAATCAGCTCGACAGTTCTGGAACAGATTCCTCACTAAAAAGAATCAGATAATGGATTGTCCGAACGCCGAAGCCCTAGCAGCTTTTAGGCATAATGTCCGAGACGAATGGCTCGCCAGACACCTCGGCCAGGAAAAGCCAAGAACAATGGCCGCACTCACAAGCCTCATGACCCGCTTTTGCGCAGGAGAGGACAGCTGGTTGGCACGATGCAGCCCCAGTGACCCAAGTACATCAGAAATCAGGGATGGAAATGGAAAACCGCGGCGAAATAAGGACCGTCGCAGAATCAAAGGAAAAAGTCAGAAGAGCACGGCAGTCAATGCCGGATTCAAAAGCTCACGGCAAAATCAGACAAAACCACCCCTTCAGGACAATAGGGATGATCCGTCCAGCTTGAAAAGAATCCTGGACAGAATATGTCAGATACACAGTACTCCTGGGAAGCCTGCCAATCACACCCACAGAGATTGTTGGGTTTTTAAACAATCCGGACAGCTTAACGCCACACACAAGGGGCTCGATACACCAAGTGAAGAAGAGGACGAACCCCAAAGGCAGAATACCAGGAAACAAAAGAACTTCCCGCAAGAAGTAAAAACAGTGAACTTACTTCACGGAACAAAACGTATGGCACCCATAAAGGTACGCACAATCAAACTTTCCCCTCAGGAGTCCCGCCACTGGTCACTAAAGCCAATCATTTTTTATCAGCTAGATTATTCTAGAAATATCAAAAACGCAGGCCGGACTGCCCTGATACTGGATCCACTAATCGATGGATTCCAGTTTACCAATGTCCTTATGGACGGCGGCAGTGGACTAAACCTGATATATCAGGATACAATCCACCGCATGGGCATAAACCCAGCAAGAATCCGCCACAGCAAAACCTCCTTTCAAGGGGTAGCACCAGGCCCGGACACCCATTGTATGGGTTTTATCAGGCTTGTGGTCATATTTGGCTCTCCCAATAACTTTCGTCGCGAAAAGCTGACCTTCCATGTAGTCCCGTTTTCAAGTCGCTATCAAGCACTAATGGGACGCGGAGCTTTCGCTCGCTTTAACGCAATACCGCATTACGCATCTCTCACGCTTAAGATGCCCGGTCCTTGAGGCATCATCTCTTTAAAGGGAGCGCACTAAATAGGCCTCCTCCAAACGAAGGATTGCGCGGCCGCTTAAACAGCCGCACAATAAAGTGGCCTCGCCAGCCAAAAGACTTTTTTTTATAAGTCATCAAAGGCCACAGACCCGGACTCAACGAGTTTGGCACAAGTCCATCATCAGCGCAGGCTCAGTACGCCATATACCCCCATACCAGGGGTTGTACGCAGAGACAATAAAACTCAACCTTATATATTCTTTACTTTATATCTTGTTTATTATCCTTTTTTCCGTACGACCCATTTTTCAAATTAGTTCTTCTCTTTTACAGATGAACGTCGTGCGGCGCCCGTCCAGGACACGACACAGTGGAGACACAGGCGCAGACGTGCAGTAGGGACCCGTCCTAAAGGATTCTTTTTAGATTAAGACCCTGCGTAAACCTTTTTTACTGTCTCTTGCTGCTATACATCCCCTGGTTTTTTCTTTTATGATATAACCAAGGAGGAGGCTGGCGTTTTGGCATGTGGCCATGCCAGAATTCTTGCTCGTACCTAGACACTAAGGGCTTTTTTCTCTTTTGTTTAAGGGTGTTGTTTCACACGCACTCACAAAGACCGAACACCTTAGGGAGTGTTCGGCGTCGCGAGTTTTGGCACTATATGCATCATCTCCGAATCATGATTTTGGTCATATGTTGGGTTCCCCGGCTCCTGAGTTCGGCTACCTTACGTTCCGCTCTATCGACTAAGGTAGCACCAGGAGAACTACTGCGATTGTGCCCCGGCTCGGCCGGGTGAGCACCTCAGTAGAGAAAGCCAAAAACCGACTGTCATGATGTAGCGCGAGACTGGTCGCCACTCGATGACTCATAGGAATTTATCGAATTCCTCCGCTTTGACGAAGGGCCGTTTCCCGGTCAGGCACGTACGCGCTCCGAACTCGGGAAAAGCGCAGTCGCCACTAAAGGGCTACCTAAAGAGTCCCACTGTCAAGCTCCTATGGCTAAGTGAAAGTGTTAAAGCATTATAGTCCGGTTGCCTAGCCCGCTGCGCTATCACCTCCTTTATAGGACCAAGACATTGGGTTAAGTGTGAAAATGCGTCTTCTGCGCACCCCCGCACTATGTGCGTGGGGGCTGAAGCCAACGACTGCAATCTTTTAGAATTTATATATTTAAATGGCCGCACAGGAGGTGTTCCTAATACTTGAAGGCACAAGTCTAAAAATATGCCCCTACAATTTATCAAAATACTGTTTCATGATTACATATGCTATCATAACATAGCATCCTTCGAGCACTGCGTCTCTATTATGCGAGCGCCTTCGAGGACTTCCTCAAAATATTGCTCGGAAGGTATTCGGCTTTTATCCGAATCCCGGGACGCAACAACGGTGGGCTCCATATTTGCCCAGTATGTCTTGACACGGGCAAGAGCCAACCGAGCTCCCTCCGTGCACGCTGACCTCTTCATAGCACCGATACATGGCACCACGTCGAGAAATTGCTGCACCAAGCCGAAATAACTCTTCGGCTTCGATCTCCCCAGACACAGATGATCCGTGACGTACTTCATGGCGAGTCCGGACAACCTATTCAGTTCGGCCCATTGGGCCAGGCGATCGTCCACTGCAAGTGGACGCTCTGGATTGATGAATTGCGACCAGAAGAGCTTCTCCACTTCATGACCCTTCTTATCTTGAAAGTGTTTGGTCGCATCAGCAGCGGTTGCCGCCAAATCCAGATAGGTGTCCTCTACACTCCACGCTCGGTCCAACGGGGCAAACCTCGGGTCGCAAAAATTTGTCCACGGCAAGAAGGGCTTTCCATCCGCAATTAGTCCGGCTTGATGTAGCTCCTCCTTTGCCGCTCTCATTACAGAGCGGGCGTCCTTGGCATCGGTAACAGCTTTCTCTAAGCTCGTTTGCCTCGCCCGACCTTCTTCCTCAAGAAGCTTGCAACGGTCAGTAGCACTTTTTAACATTACGACCATATCAGCCAACTCCTCCTTGCTTCGGCAATGGGCAGCCTGTTCGGCTTTCAGCTCTTCAAGGGCTTTCATGGCAGCCGCATCGCTTTTTCTGGCTTGTTCCTTCGCTCGGGCGAGTTCGGCCCTAAGACCTTCCACGGCGGCCGCACTATCTGCGTCAAGCATACACATGGTAAGATATTGACATAAAGCTCCTCTTACTCACAATCGCCTAATGATTTCAATACCTTGAGCACCATCAAGCCACTTGTTAACAAGCACGATGTCGGCTTCTGCCTCATCTAGTTGTCGCTTTAGTTCGGCATATTCACGAGTCCGGCTCGACTCCGGACAATCAGCCACCTACGTATAAAGGTGCCACGTAAAAGGACCTGGGATTAAGATCCTCTGCGCGCCGTACATCTTTACGATGCACAGAGTCTCAGGGGCTACTATCTACACAGGGCGCACTTTATTTATGCGCAATTAATACAAATATACGTTATTTAAAACGTACCTCAAGGCCTGCCATTAAACTCTTGACGGCCTCGTGCAGTCCGCTTTCTGCGGATGAAATCTTTTCAATCACCGTGCTCATTAACGCACGATGCTCCTCTGAGACAGAGGCTCGCCCCAGAGAATCTTTAGCTCCTCCGACCGAACACCAGATGGTGCCGGACTCGTCCCATGGCCTTCCTCAAAGGCCGGACACGAAGAACCTCAAGGGGCTGCACCATCCACCCCTAGCGGATCCGGAGAAATCCCCCGCGATGACACTTCAACATCGCCCACCTTGCTAGGCGATACGGAAGGAGATCCCCCGAAGACGAGTTCTGCTGAGAAGGGCTAAGGTCCGAACTACAAAGTAAAGTTTCGGTTAAAACCTCTCAGATATAAATCAAGGATTTCTCTTAAAAGAATAACTCTTCTTCTACTTACGACTCGTTGGAGAGTTGTTCCCTTTGAGAGATTAGTTCGGCCGAGGGGCTCCCTGGCGTCGGGCCCTCTGACAAGGATTCTTTCCCCCGCTTCGAAGCTATGGTTTCCGGGCGGTCAGAGGCGGCCCTTTTCTTTCCCTTAGGAGGAGAATTATCGATTCCCCCCTTTGGAATGGTCTCTTTCGGAGACGCCACGGTCTCCTTGTCTGCTCCCATATTTCCCTCCAAAGGCACTACCTCTAGCATCCTGACTAGCACAGGATCCAGCCTGGTTTCAGGAAGGTGAGCCAGACACCGGATTAGCTTCGCCTTCGCTATCCACTCCTGCTTAAAAGGAAAAGTGCTGTTAAAAAGCAAGTTAATTATGCGGATAGAAGGTCCGGTCGCAAGGTCACCTACTTGAGTATCCGGGCGATTGCGGCTTAAACCAGCATCCTCGGTCAAATCCGGACTCACTTCTTGTGATCCGAAGAACAGTTTATACATCTCCACAGGCGTCACGCCCATAAAATTCTGGAGAGCTCGTGGTCCCTCCGGATTGAATTCCCACAAGCGAAGGGGGCGACGTTGGCCGGGCAGTGTCCGGCGAATCAGCATGACTTGTGTCACCTTGACTAGGTTGAGGTCACCCTTCAAGAGATCCTTAATGTGGCCCTGCAGCAGAGGAACGTCTTTGGGCAAGCCCCGATCTAACCCTGTGTTAATCCACGATGCTAACCGTGGTGGGGGACCCGAGCGAAAGGCCGGAGGCGCCACCCATGCGGTGCCCCGAGGAGCGGTGATGTAGAACCACTCATGTTGCCATAAGCCAAGCTCCTCTTGAAAAGCGCCCTCGGGCCATGGAGCGTCGGCATTTCTTTTTATAGCAGCGCCTCCGCACTCTGCGTGGCGCCCTTCGATTATCTTCGGTTCTACTTTGAAGGTCTTGAGCCACAATCCGAAGTGAGGGGTAACACGGAGGAACGCTTCGCACACAACTATGAACGAAGAGATATGGAGGATGGACTCCGGAGCTAAGTCGTGGAATTCCAGCCCATAATAAAACATCAGCCCCCTTACAAAGGGATCCACGGGGAAGCCTAATCCCCGAAGGAAGTGGGATATAAATACCACACTCTCGCCGGGCTGAGGGCTAGGGATCACCTGTCCTTGAATAGGTAGCCTGTGCGGAATCTCCCTAGTCAGGAATCTAGCTTCCCTCAATCTTGATACGTCCTCCTCCGTAACAGAGGAGGGCATCCATCGGCCTTGGAGGTCGGAGCCGGACATTATCGAAGATCCGATGCGCTCGGAATCTGGAAGCCTAGGGTGTTGGAACTCGAGGCGACGGGCGAGCTCGTTTTAAGAATAGAAGCGGGGAACAGGGCCTTGGTCTCTTTATAAGAGGCAGAATATCAAGCGCCCTCCCCGTAACCGTCTTGGACTAGCCTCTAATTAAGGCAAGACGTGCTAACAGGCCCGATTGGGTTTTCCACGACCGTATTAATGAGAATCCCGTTAGAGGGGGCACACGATCTCTGCTTTGACAAGACGTGCCAAGGAAACTGCCTCGCTAAACGAGCTGAGGTGGAACAATGAAAGCAATTTATATAGAAGGCTTGGTCGCGGTGTTATGACACACTACAGAATACGTCAGCAGATTTGATTTGTGTTAATATTATTCTCTATATGGCAATATGTGGAAGCTTATTTTGCAGAGCCGGACACTATTTTTGGTGTTTATAATCTTCTGGAAGAACTTGGAGGAGGAACCCGCCTTGCAATGCCGAAGACAATATGCGTGCCGGACTCGTCGTCATTGAAGCCTGGTTCAGGGGCTACTGAGGGAGTCCTGGATAAGGGGGTGTTCGGATAGCCGGACTATACCTTCAGCCGGACTATACCTTCAGCCGGACTCCAGGACTATGAAGATACAAGATTGAAGACTTCGTCCCGTGTTCGGAAGGATCTTTTCTTGGCGTGGAAGGCAAGCTAGGCGTGCGGATATTCGAGATCTCCTACCATTGTAACCGACTCTGTGTAACCCTAACCCTATCTGGTGTCTATATAAACCGGAGGGTTGTAGTCCGTAGGACAACCATCATCATACACAATCATACCATAGGCTAGCTTCTAGGGTTTAGCCTCCTTGATCTCGTGGTAGATCCACTCTTGTACTACCCATATCATCAATATTAATCTTGCAGGGGTAGGGTTTTACCTCCACCGAGAGGGCCTGAACCTGGGTAAAATAAAGTGTCCCTTGTCTCCTGTTACCATCCGACCTTGACGCACAGTTCGGGACCCCCTACCCGAGATCCGCCGATTTTGACACCGACAATCGGTATATTGGACGAAGGGTATTGGAGTCCGAAATTGTTCTGGGGGTACCAGGTGATGACCAGCGTGTCCGAAAGAGGTTTTAGAGGCCCCGGCAAGCGTTGGGGGGCCTTATGGGCCAAGGGGAGAGGGCACATCAGCCCACTAAGGGGCTGAGCGCCCCTCCCAACCCCATCTCACGTAACCAGAGAGGTGGGGGCGCCACCCCTAGGGCAGCCGCCCCTCCCGGCTTGGGGGGCAAGTTTCCTAGGGGGTGGGGGCGCCCAAACCCATCTAGGGTTTCCCCTGTGGCCGCCGCCCCTCCCCTAGGGAAACCTAGGGCGCCTCCCCCTCCTCCCTTACCCCTATATATAGCGAGGAAGAGAGAAGGCAGCCGTACCCTTCCCCTGGCGCAGCCCTCTCCCTCCTCCAACACCTCGTCCTCCTTCGTAGTGCTTGGCGAAGCCCTGCCAGAGAACCACGAGCTCCATCACCACCATGCCGTCGTGCTGTCGGAGTTTTTCCCTCAACTTCTCCTCTCCCCTTGCTGGATCAAGAAGGAGGAGACGTCCCCGGGCTGTACGTGTGTTGAACGCGGAGGTGCCGTCCGTTTGGCGCTAGGATCATCGATGATTTGGATCACGACGAGTACGACTCCATCAACCCCGTTCACTTGAACGCTTCTGCTTAGCGATCTACAAGGGTATGTAGATGCACTCCTCTCTCTCGTTGCTAGATGACTCCATAGATTTATCTTGGTGATGCGTAGAAAATTTTAAAATTCTGCTACGTTCCCCAACATATGTTTGGGTAATCTTTCTAGCATTTGATCGATAAAAGGTAAGGGGTAATGATATTTTTTAGTAGCCTTATTTAACTTGCGGAAATCAATTACCATCCTATAACCTGTAATAATTCTTTGCGGAATCAATTCATCTTTATCATTAGGAACAACAGTAATACCTCCCTTCTTAGGGACACAATGGACAGGACTTACTCACTGACTATCAGCAACGGGATAAATAATACCTGCCTCAAGAAGCTTTAGTATTTCCTTTCTTACCACTTCTTTCATCTTAGGATTCAGCCGTCATTGGTGATCACGAACTGGTTTGGCATCTTTCTCCAAATTTATTTTATGTTGACATAGAGGGGGACTAATGCCCTTAATATCATCAAGAGTATATCCAATAGTAGCGCGGTGCTTCTTCAGAGTTTTCAATAATCTCTCTTCTTCATGCTCTAAAAGGTTAGCAATAATAATGACAGGATATATCTATTCTCATCAAGATAAGCATATTTAAGAGTATTAGGTAAAGGTTTAAGCTCAAACACGGGATCACCCTCGGGTGGAGGAGGATCCCCTAGGATTTCAACAGGAAAATTGTGTTTTAGTATGGGTTCCTGTTTAAAGAATACTTCATCTATTTCCCTTCTTTCATTCATAAACATATCATTTTCATGGTCTAGCAAATATTGTTCTAAAGGATCACTAGGAGGTACAACAATAGAAGCAAGACCAATAATTTCATCTTTACAAGGCAATTCCTCTTCACGGTGTTGTCTACGAAATTTAGAAAAGTTGAACTCATGAGACATATCACCTAGACTAATAGTAACAACATCCTTTTTCGCAGTCTACCCTAGCATTAATTGTGTTCAAGAAGGGTCTACCAAATATATTGGGACAAAAGTTATCTTGTGGGGAGCCAAGGACAAGAATCAGCAGTATATTTAGTTTTCCCACACAAGACTTCAACATCTCTAACAATTCCCATTGGTGAAATAGTATCTCTATTGGCAAGTTTAATTGTGACATTAATATCTTCTAACTCAGTAGGTGCAATATCATGCTTAATTTCTTTGTATAAGTCAATACGTATTGCACTAGCACTAGCACCCATATCGCACAAGCCATGATAACAATGATCTCCTATTTTAACAGAAATAACATGCATGCCTACCACAAGTCTATGTTTATCTTTAGGGCAAGGTTTGGCAATTCTAGCAGTTTCATCACAGAAGTAATTAACATGCCCATCAATATTATCAGCCAAGAGATCTTTAACAATAGCAATATTAGGTTCAACTTTAATTTGCTCAGGAGGTGTATAAGTTCTAATATTGCTTTTACGGACCACCATTGAAGCTTTAGCATGATCCTTTATCCTAACAGGGAAAGGTGGTTTCTCAACATAAGAAGTAGGAACAATAGGATCATTATAAGTGATAGTCTTTTCTTCAACATTAATAGGTGCAACTACTTTTACTTCTATGGGAGGATGATATTTAAACCACTTATCCTTAGGAAGATCAATATGAGCAGCAAAAGATTCACAGAAAGAGGCTACTATTTCAGAGTCAAGTCCATATTTAGTGCTAAATTTACGGAAAACATCGGTATCCATAAAAGATTAAACACAATCAAACTTAGGTGTCATACATGACCCCTTACCTTCGTCGAGATCCCAATTTTTCGAGTTGCGTTTAATTCTTTCAAATAAATCCCATTTGAATTCAATAGTCTTCATCATAAAAGAGCCAGCACAAGAAGTATCGAGCATGGTGTGATTGTTATCAGAAAGCCGAGCATAAAAACTTTGAATAATTATTTCTCTTGGGAGCTCATGATTGGGGCATGAATATAACTTTGATTTAAGCCTCCCCAAAGCTTGAGCGATGCTTTCTCCTTCGCGAGGCCAAAAATTATATACAATTGCGATCACGATGAACAAGATGCATAGGATAAAATTTCTGATGAAATTCCAATTTCAATCCTTTGTAGTTCCATGATCTCATATCATCAGATAGCCTATACCATGTCAATGCATCTCCCTTCAAAGATAAAGGGAAGACCTTCTTCTTAATAACATCTCTGGGCACACCTGCAAGCTTAAATAATCCACAAACTTCATCCACATATGTTAGGTGCTCATCAGGATGCTTTGTTCCATCTCCTGCAAAAGGATTAGCTAGCAGTTTTTCTAAAATACCCGAAGGAATCTCAAAGTAGACATTTTCATTTTCAGTAGGATCAGTAGGTTGAGGAGCAACTCTTTGCTCTACTGGTCGGGGTGAAGATACCCCAAACAAGCCCCTCAGAGGATTACTTTCCATAGTAACAAGTGACAGTAAATTTCAGCACACTATACAAAAATTTCCTTACCAAATTCCACCTACCAAAGGCGCTTCACTCCCCGACAACGGCGCCAGAAAAGAGTCTTGATGGCCCACAAGTATAGGAGATCTACCGTAGTCCTTTCAATAAGTAAGAGTATCGAACCCAACGAGGAGCAGAAGGAAATGATAAGCGGTTTCCAGCAAGGTATTCTCTGCAAGCACTGAAATTATAGGTAACAGATAGTTTTGTGATAGGATAATTGGTAACGAGAAACAAGTAACAAAAGTGAATAAAGTGCAGCAAGGTGGCCCAATCATTTTTGTAGCAAAGTACAAGCCTGGACAAACTCTTATATAGAGAAAAGCGCCCCCGAGGACACATGGGAATTATCATCAAGCTAGTTTTCATCACGTTCATATGATTCACGTTCGATACTTTGAAAATTTGATATGTGGGTGGACCGGTGCTTGGGTGCTGCCCTTACTTGGACAAGCATCCCACTTAGGATTAACCTCTATTGCAAGCATCCACAACTACAACAAAAGTATTAAGGTAAACCTAACCATACACTACAAAAAATAGACACATCCATGACATTTTGGGCCGAATGAAACTTTTTCTGTCATACATATGACACTTCTATGACGATAATTGTGACAAAACCCGGTATCATCATAGATTTGGTGGGCTCCTACTTCTATGACAAAAAATCATGACAGAAAATGGGCTTTTCGTCCTGGGCGGGCCAGAGATGCAGCTGCATGACATTCTTTGGGGCGTCCGTGATGGAAAAAACCGTGGTAGAAGCGAGGGGGAGGAAAATTTCAGGGAGTTCCCGGTTATGGTGGGAGGCCGGTGGCTGAGCGATGCGCGTTTCTCTCATACACGTACGCGCGTGTGTGCGAGGCGTTGGCTCTAACTGAACCCGAGCGAGGCGTTGGGCTCTAACTGAACCCGAGCGATTGCACTGCAGGCTACATGTTACTGAACCCGAGCGATCGATCGATGGTTGTTAACTGAACCCGATCGAGCGATTCCTTCACTACTGCTGCTAACTGAAGCCGATCGATTGGATGAACAGTGAGCGTTGCGCGGGGGGGGGGGGGGGGGTTGGATGAACAGTGAGCGGTGGCGTTGCCTCTGGATGAACAGGACCCCATGGTGTGGTGGAGGGCTGGAAGAATAGTAGACGGTGGAGGGGTGCCCATGGAGGGGTGGTTGAACAGGACCCCGTGGTGTGGAGGGCTGGATGAACAGTAGAAGATGGAGGGGTGCCCGTGGAGGGGTGGTTGAACAGTGGCTGGTGGAGTAGCGCGCGGTGGAGGCTGGATGAACAGGAGCCTGTGGAGGCTGGAGGAGGTCGACGGTAGCCCGTGGAGGCTAGAGGAGGACGACGGTGGAGATGAACAGTATCCCGTGGAGTCCCATTTTGCGGTACGCCACACCCCTCCCGATGAACAGGACCCCCGTTTCTTCCGTAGGAGGTCCGTTTCGTCCGTTTTGCGGTACGCCACACCCCTCCCGATCAACAGGACCCCGTTTTGACTGTAGGAGGTCCGTTTCGTTCGTTGTTTTGCGGTACGCCAAACCCCTCCCGATCAACAGGACCCCTGTTTCGACCGTAGGAGGTATGTTTCCTCTGTTTTGCGGTACGCCAGACCCCTCCCGATCAACAGGACCCCGTTCCGAACGTAGGAGGTCCGTTTCCTCCGTTGTGCAGTACGCCAGGCCTCATTTCCATCACCTATTCCGTCCAAGCCCTCCCGATGAACACGACCACGCATTCCGTTCCGACCCAGCCGGTTGGCTCCCACGCGTTCCGTTGCCTCCCGATGAACACGACACATTCCGTTGCCTCCCCATGAACACAACGCATTCCGTTGCCTTCCCATGAACACAACGCATTCCGTTGCCTCCCCCTGAACACGACAACGACGTTGTTTGTCCGTTCCAACCCAACCATGCACACGAGCCCTGGCCGTACGTATGCGCGAGTAGGCGTTCGAGACCCCGCCGGTATGTACACATACGTGGCCGTATTTTCTTTCTTGCACCCTCGCCGCTATACGTACGTGTACATGCTACGTGCGCACATCTACTACAACACGTACGCGCCTCTACTACGACACGTGCATGCCTCTACATCCACCAGTATATATGTACGTACACGTTCGCGACCAGAATGACAACGCTACGTACGCTTCAACCAGGTGGGTCCCGATTGTCAGACACTTCCTTGCCTGCGAAGATGTAGCTAGTGGGTCCCAGCAGTCAGGGGGGCGAATCATTTTTTTTGCCCGAACGCACTTCCTTGCGTGCAAAGATGTAGCTGGTGGGTCCCAGCAGTCAGGGGGAAACATTTTTTTCGCGAAATACAGTGGCCCGTCCAGTGGGTCTGCTACCTCTTGAGCTTGCATTGGTTTTTCCCGAAGAGGAGAGGATGATGCAGCAGAGTAGCGTAAGTATTTCCCTCAGTTTTTGAGAACTAAGGTATCAATCCAGTAGGAGGCCACGCTCAAGTCCCTCGTACCTGCACAAATCGATAGCAACTCGCAACCAACGCGATTAGGGGTTGTCAATCCCTTCACGGTCACTTACGAGAGTGAGATCTGATAGAGATAATATTTTTTGTATTTTTGGTATAAAGATGCAAAGTGAAAAGTAAAAGGCAAAGTAAAAGCAAAGCAAGATTAAAGTGATGGAGATTGATATGATGAGAATAGACCCGGGGGCCATAGGTTTCACTGGTGGCTTCTCTCAAGAGCATAAGTTTTCTACGGTGGGTGAACAAATTACGGTTGAGCAATTAACAGAATTGAGCATAGTTATGAGAATATCTAGGCATGATCATGTATATAGGCATCACGTCCGTGACAAGTAGATCGAAATGATTCTGCATCTACTACTATTACTCCACTCATCGACCGCTATCCATCATGCATCTAGAGTATTAAGTTACTAACGCTTTAAGCAAGATGAAATGAAGTAGAGAGATAAATTCATGCAATATGAAATAAACCCCATCTTGTTATCCTCGATGGCAACAATACAATACGTGCCTTGCTGCCCCTTCTGTCACTAGGAAAGGACACCGCAAGTTGGAGACGTATCAGGCATCCCCAAGCTTAATTCCTGCTCGTCCTCGAGTAGGTAAATGATAAAAAGAGAATTTTTGATGCGGAGTGCTACTTGGCATAATTTCAATGCAAAATTTCTTAATTGTGGTATGAATATTCAGATTAGGAAGATTCAAGACAAAAGTTCATATTGACATAAAGAATAATAACACTTCAAGCAAACCAACAAAGCAATTATGTTTTCTCAAAGTAACATGGCCAAAGTTCATCCCTACAAAATCATATAGTTTAGTCATGCTCCATTTTCTTCACACAAGAATGCTCTCATCATGCACAACCCCGATGACAAGCCAAGCAATTGTTTCATACCTTAATAATTTCAAACTCATAAACTTTCACGCAATACATGAGCGTGAGCCATGTATATAGCACTATGGGTGGAATAGAATATAATGATGGGGGTTATGTGGAGAAGACAAAAAGGAGAAAGTCTCACATCAACGAGGCTAATCAATGGGCTAGGGAGATGCCCATCGATTGATGTTAATGCAAGGAGTAGGGATTGCGATGCAACAGATGCACTAGAGCTAAAAAAATATGAAAGCTCAACAAAAGAAACTAAGTGGGTGTGCATCCAACTTGCTTGCTCACGAAGACCTAGGGCACTTGAGGAGGCCCATTGTTGGAATATACAAGCCAAGTTCTATAATGAAAAATTCCCACTGGTATATGAAAGTGATAACTCAAGAGACTCTCTATATGAAGAACATGGTGCTACTTTGAAGCACAATATATGAGACTCGCTATATCATGGTGCTACTTTGAAGCACGGGTGTGGAAAAAAGGATAATAGCATTGCCCCTTTTTTGGGACAATGCTCTATTGAATGATGATCATCACACTTCTATTTATTTACAACTCAATGATTACAACTCGATACTAGAACAAAGTATGACTCTATATGAATGCATCCGGTGGTGTATCGGGATATGCAATGAATCAAGAGTGACAAGTATGAAAGAATTATGAACGGTGGCTTTGCCACAAATACTATGTCAACTACATGATCATGCTAAGCAATATGACAATGATGAATGTGTCATGATAAACTGGATGGTGGAAAGTTGCATGGCAATATATATCGGAATGGCTATGGAAATGCCATAATAGGTAGGTATGGTGGCTGTTTTGAGGAAGATATAAGGAGATTTATGTGTGAAAGAGCGTATCATATCACGGGGTTTGGATGCACCAGCGAAGTTTGCACCAACTCTCGATGTGAGAAAGGGCAATGCACGGTACCGTAGAGGCTAGCAATGATGGAAGGGTGAGAGTGCGTATAATCCATGGACTCAACATTAGTCATAAAGAACTCATATACTTATTGCAAAAATCTACAAGCCATAAAAAACCAAAGTATTACGCGCATGCTCCTAGGGGGATAGATTGGTAGGAAAAGACCATCGCTCGTCCCCAACCGCCACTCATAAGGAGGACAATCAAATACCACCTCATGTTTCAAATTTGTTGCATAATGTTAACCATACGTGCATGCTACAGGACTTGCAAACTTTAACTCAAGCACTTCTCAAATTCATAATTACTCTACTAGCATGACTTTGATATTACTACCTCCATATCTCAAAACAATTATCAATCATCCAACTTTTCTTAGTATTCAACACACTCAAAAGAAAGTTTCACAAATCTTGAATACCAAGCAAGTTATTATTAAGCAAATTACCATGCTATTACGACTCTCAAAATAATTTAATTGAAGCATGAGAGATCAATAGTTTCTTTAAAACAAACCACCACCATGCTCTAAAAGATCTAAGTGAAGCACATAGAGCAAAATTATAACGCTCAAAAGATATAAGTGAAGCACATAGAGCAAAACTACATAGCTCAAAAGATATAAGTGAAGCACATAGAGTATTCTATCAAATTCCAATTTATGTATGGCTCTCTCAAAAGGTGTGTACAGCAAGGATGATTGTGGCACACTAACAAACAAAGACACAAATAATACAAGACGCTCCAAGCAAAACACATATCATGTTGATGAATAAAAATATAGCTCCAAGTAAATTACCGATGGAAGTGGACGAAAGAGGGGATGCCTTCCGGGGCATCCCCAAGCTTTGACTTTTTGGTGTCCTTGGATTATCTTGGGGGTTCCATGGGCATCCCCAAGCTTAGGCTCTTGCCACTCCTTGTTCCATAATCCATCAAAAGAATTCACCCAAATCTCGTGAGCTCCGTTAGAGAAAGAAACATAAAACCACTTCAAGGTACTATAATGAACTCATTCTTTATTTATATTGGTGTTAAAACAACTGTATTCCAACTTCTCTATGGATCATACCCTCCAATACTAGTCATAGATTCATCAAAATAAGCAAACAACACACGAAAAACAGAATCTGTCAAAAACAGAACAGTCTGTAGTAATCTGTAACTAACGCAAACTTCTGGGACTCCAAAAAATCTACCAAAATTAGATGACCTAGAAAATTTGTTTATTGATCGGGAGCAATTGGAATCAGTATTTGATCAGGTTCTGATTATTTTTTATAATTCGGGCACCGAACGCAAAGTTTCTGGAAATTACAGCAAGATCAAATAACTATCATCCAAGAAGATCCAATAGGTCTAGCTTGGCACAAACACTAATTAAAACACAAAACCACATCCAAACAGAAGGTAGATGGGTTATTTATTTCCTAACAGAATAAAAACACAAAAAACTAAAAATAAAATTGGGTTTCCTCCCAACAAGCGCTATCATTTAACGCCCCTAGCTAGGCATAAAAGCGAGGATAGATCTAGGTATTGCCATCTTTGGAAGGCAATCCATAAGTGGCTCTCATGATGGTTTCATATGGCAATTTTATTTTCTTTCTTGTAAAGTGTTCCATGCCCTTTTTTAATGGAAATTGGAATCTAATATTCCCTTCCTTCATATCAATAATTGCACCAACCGTTCTAAGGAATGGTCTACCAAGAATAATAGGGCAAGAAGGTGTTGGGGAAACTGATCCACGAGCACCTATGGGGACCGAGCCCCTTTTGGTTTGGCGGGGGGCGGAGGTCACACGAAGAGCAGATCGAGGTGGAGCACACGAGCAGTTTACCCAGCTTCGGAGCTCTCCGGAGAGATAATACTCCTACTGCTGCTTTGTGGTTTGTATTGAGTTCTTGCTCGGGAGCGCTGAGTGCTATGGTACGCACCAGCAGCTAATGAGACCGAGCGTGAGCGTTCTATTCTCCCCTTTTTTCCTACGTTGTGCATGGGCCTCCTTTTATATGCTCAAGGGGTCTCCAACAGCTGGCAACGTAGACAAGGGTAAAAATGGAAAGGTGCTGCGGTTGGTATAGCTACATGTACAGTGTATCCTACCTAACCCTGACGGCAGGGGACAAGGGCATTAAATGCCCGTCTGCGTCGTCCAAACAGTGCAGAAAGGGACCGTCAGGGACGCCACCGTTCGCCACGATGGCGATCTTGTCAGCGCCGTTTGCCACCGCGTACCCCTGGCTGCACAGCCTCTCGCCACGTACGCTTGGGATAATCCCTGAGCGACACGTTGGTGGATGTGCTGGAGCGTGGGTACGGAGTGGTAGCCTGCCGCGGCAAAGTGCCTTGCCGCGGTCGTTGTCTTGTCGCATCCGGAAGCTTGCAGCTCGCCAGGCCTTGCCGGGACGCGTGGTGCATCGCGGTAAGTACCTTGAGATGCCTTGGTTGGCCTTCCCGTCAAGCTCCTCTTGCCGGGGTCTTGTGCCTTGAGTGGCCTTTCCGGCAAGCTCCTCCTGCCGGGGCCTTGTCTTCTTGGCTTGAATACTTTGTTCTTGAATGGCTCAGAAGGAACCACAGAGGGCCTTGGCGGTCGCCCGGCAAGCCTTGCCGCGGGGTGCTGCGACTGCCCGTGCACAAGTTCGGGGTACTAGCGTACCCCTACTCTAGTACACCGACAGGAGCCCCCGGGCCTGGGCCATACACGGTGTCAAGCGCTGTTGGGACAGGCCCAAAACAGGGCACGGGCACACGCGGCCTGGGTCATGCCGTATATTATTCCGTATCCACCGCGCCCTCCTTGAGCGGCACGCATAGATTGTGGCGTCGTGGGAGAGATCGTGGGTGGCTTCTTTATTCGGGAAAACGGAACGTCCGCCCCCTCCCCCCTTATAAGCAGGGGAAACAGGGGTAGTTCGTCCATCCGTCCGTTGCTATTCCGTCCTTGACAATCTTCGCCACTCCCCTTCTTCCCAAAGCTGAAAGAGAGCAGCGCTCCGCCCCCTATTGCCACCAACACCACCAACACCGTCGACCTCCCTCACCACTTCCACCATGGCTCCGAAAGCCGATAAGGGGAAGGTCGTGAAGTCGGCCGAAGCGCAGCGGCTCGCGGCGCTGCGAAAGGAGCGGGCCGTCTTCCCCCCCCCCCCAAGCTCGCTGCGGGGGGTCTGAGGGAGTACTACTACCTCTTTTGGTCGACGGAGACGCGGGTGCACCCGCGCACGAAGGTACTCCCAGCCGCCGCTTGGGGAAAGGCTCCCACTGGGTACCCTTTCTTCACCTTGTTCTTCTACTGCAGGCTCTGCCCGCCCTTTTCTGAATTCTTCTGTGATGTCATGAACACCTATGGGCTCCGCCTCCTTGACTTCACCCCCAATGTTGTCCTGACCATGGCAGTTTTTGCACATCTCTGCGAAAACTTTGTCGGAATCCATCCAAACGTAGCCCTTTTCCGCCACTTCTTTTCGCCTCGAGTTGAGAAAGGAGAGCCTTTATCCGGCGGAATCGCCTGGATCTCAAAAGCCGGCAAGAAGGATGCTTATCTGGATGGAGAGTTCCGCAGCAAGTGGGAGGAGTGGAGGGCGGACTGGTGCCTGATTGTCGAGGAGAACCCGCAGCCGTTTACCGCCCAGCGCCAAACTCCAGTAGTGCGTGGCAGTGATTGAAGTAGCTTGGCCCCGGAAGACGACAGACTGAAGATTGTCGTTGCCCGGATCCAACGCCTCAGGCTTGCCGGGCTTACTGTGGGAGCGGTTGGCGCAGATTTCCTTCGCCGCCGCATTGCCCCCCTGCAGGAGAGGAGGAGACCCGCCTGGGAGTTCCAGAACGCGGCGGATATCATGAGGCTGCGGCCGGGCCTCAACTTCAACTTCACTGTCCTGGAGCTCAACGCGATGCTCCAGGAGCTGTTTAAGTACGACCCTCAGCATCCCGAAGTGTTCAGGTTGCCGAGGGGCGTCGTTCCGCTGTGCAACAACTCCTTGCTCGACCGCGTCCGTGCAATGATGCCGCTGTGCGACTCGCATGGAATTGACCCAGCCTGGATATAGCCTGCAGATGACGTCGTGTAGGCGTTCTTTGATGGCTTGGTAGAAGTGCCGATCTGCGCCGATGAGCAGAGGGGCCTCACCCGGGACACCACCGAGGAGGTGATCAAGCGCATCGCCACTAGGCTGGAAGAGGCGGCGGCAGCTGCAGCCGCGGGCGAGTTTGGATTCACCGTGGAGGAGGCAGAGACAGCAGAGGCGGCAAGCCTTGCCGAGCGAGAGGGGCTTGCCGGCGAGGAAGAGCCTGCCGGGCATGACGCCGAGACGAGCGGGCCCGCCGAGGATACGAGCGACTCATTGGAGATCGGCTCCTCTTCCTCTTTGACTTCGGGCAGCTTGCCGCAAGCAGAGCCCCCAGCTCCACAAGCAGAGCCCCCGGCTCCACCCAGAAGGCGTCTTCGCAAGGCCGGGGACGTAGCGGAGCGGCGGACAAGTCAACCCCCGCCGCGCCGCATGACACGCTCCACCGCGGCAAGTTCTGTTGCCGCGGAAGCACCTCACGCTGCAGCGGCAACTGGAGCGGGGTCCTCCCGGTCCGCCGCTCCAGCTCCCGCCAAGCGGCCAAGGGATCCTACTCCTCTGCCTCCTCGCGCCGGAGGTGGGCCAGGCTTTGACTTCTCCACGCTCAGCTCCGACGAGGAAGAAGAAGAGTAAGATTCTTGTTGTACTTGTATGTCTTCAATACTTGTTGTCTTGTCTTGTATCTCATTTGCTTTACTCTGAACTTATTCCTTTTTAGGACTCTGGCCCAGAGAGCGGCAAAGAGAGCCAAGGTCCCGGTGATTGTCATCAAGGACGATCCCACCGTGTCAGCAGGGGGTGCGCCCGAGACAAACTTGCCGGACCCGGCAGCTGTTCTTCAGAGCAGCCCCCAGCGTAAGTGTATGGTTTGCTTCCCGCTGTTAGGCGCACATGGATACTCTTTGCTTGCTGATATCTGACTGTTGGCTTGTGTAGGAGCAGAGCAGCCCCACCAGGAGCGTCCGGAGCCCGCCACTGACATGTCATCTGCTTCGACTACGCCGCCAAGGGAGAGTTCTCCGGCAAGGGAGAAGTCTCTGGCAAGGGACAGTACCAGTGACCCCCCGGCAGTAGAGATCCCAACTGCCGAGCCTGGTACATGTACTTCTTGCTCCTAAACTTCCCTTGGGTTCTTCTTCGTTTGATCTTCTTTTTGGATATCTGCTTGACTTTTCTTCCTTTTTCGGCCGTCAGATCTATCTACTGCGGAGCCGATGGAGACCGAGGTTGCTGTTGATGATGCTGCCACCACCGAAGAAGCGGCCGGCGCTGATGATCCCGCCGGTGAAGAGGCCGCCAAGGCTGCCGCCGCAGCAGATGACGAGGGGTCGGGCGATCGCACTGACGGCCCTGAGGCCGCAGGAGCGTCAGGCGCTACGCCGACCGCCGACCCTTCTGCCGCTGCCGCAGCGTCGGGCTTCGAAGGGCCCCAGCCAGGCGTCTACTTGAAGGCCGGCGATGGCGTCTTCATCAACCTCCCCTGGGCGTCAACGTCCAGGGCGCCGGTCGAAGGAGAAAGCTTTGACGTGGAGGTGCTCGCCTCCGCTGGGCTGACGCTGGTCGACGCGCCAAGCAGCAGCTGCGACGAGCCTGAGGAGGAGCGGCTGCTGCGGAAGCTGATGTTGCTCTACCGCGCTCGGCAAGCCAAGCTGGAATCCCGCGAAGCGCTTGCCGCGAAGGCGGGAGCCGACATTGAGAAGCGCGCGGCGGAGCTCCGCGGCATCAACCAGCCAGCTCTCCGGTCCCTGGCGGAGGAGCGGGAGCAGCTCGAGGAGGCGCAGAAGGCCTTCCTCCTCGAGAAGGCTGACGTCGAGGAGCAACAGCGGCTTGCCGCTGAGAAGCTGTCGGCGCAGGAGGGTGAACTGGCGCAGCGGAAGGTCAACCTCGATAGCCACGAGGAGGAGCTTGCCGCGCGCGAGAGAACACTTGGCGGAGCTATCAAGCAAGCGGAGGATGCTGCCGCAGCCGCCGAGGCCGCCAAGAAGGAGCTGGAGATGAAGGTGGCGCAGCTGGAGGCCGACCTCAAGGCGAGCGGCGAGGAGCTCGTCGCGCTCAAGCATGAGCGGGAGAAAGACGTCTACAGCTTCGCAGAGCTGCAGGTCCGTCTCTCCGAGAAGGGCAAGGAGCTCAGCGCCGCCAAGGACTCCAACGCAGATCTTGAGTTGAAGCTGACCACTTTGACCAAGACGCTGGACGGCGCCAGGGAGCAGGAGGCGGCCTTGAAGAAGGAGATCCAGGCCGACAGGGCGCTGCTGGAGAGTGTTGCTGCCACCCACAACGCTTTTAGAGAAACCATGGAGCAGTGGACGGAAGGTCTTGTGAATGCTGCCGCCGACATTGACAGGGAGCTGGCGCAGCTGGGGATGGAGGATCTCGGGTATCCCTCCGACGAGAACCTCCAATCCAGCGCCAAGCTCACCTTGTTCTTTAAAGGCGTGGCGACGGCCCTTCAGCGACTCCGGGAGAGGATCCCAAAGCAGCTGGCTGACGAGTCACGCAAGATCTGCGCGGGAGCTCTTCAAAAAGTGTTGGTGAAGGTAGCCTTCCGCAACCCGGGTCTCAACCTCACCAACGTCCTCAGATCCCTGCCAGCGGAAGCTGATCTGGAGGCGCTCAAGGACCTTGTCGCACCCATTGTGGACAAGGTGAGCGGGATCAAGAGGGTTGAGGGCGATCCCGTGGACTAGGCCGCCCGTTTTCTTCTTTTCTTGTCACTGTTGACCATGTTATGAAAACAGTCTATTAGAGCCGCGACAAGCTATGTTATAATATAACTCTTATTTTGGGTAGCGATTGCAATGTTATTTCCTTTACTCGATTCCTTCCTTTGTATGTTTTTGCCCTACGCTTTTAGGGAACTTGCCGGTGCAGGCACCCTTGCCGCGAGCGCTAAGTGCGGGACGTCAGCAGCCTGCTGGCAGTGCCGTTGCCGACAAGAAACCTTGTCGTAACTAGTCGCAGCTCGCTTAAGTTGTTGAGCGAACTCGAAACAAAGTAAGGGCGCGACTCTAGTCGCAGCATACTTAAACTGTTGAGCGAACTCGAAACAAAGTAAGGGCGCAACTAGCCACGAGCCAGTTCCTTCGCGCACAGGTTTTCCATACAAAGCATGGTCGTTTAAGGAAGATAACTTAAAATTTTAAAAACATCTGATTGCTCAAACTTTGGCAACTTAGCTTTTCTGTCTTTTGATTCCCAGCAAGGCAAAACTTTCTTGAACGACGCCTGGTCCACACCATTATCTTCCCCTTCCCCCCCCCCCCCCCCCCGACAAACTTGTGGGCGAAGGAACCTTTATTTCCTTGAGAAAAAAGGAAGTAGAGAAAATAATGATATGGAGCCTTATGGCTCGTTATTGCTTACCGGGGGTGTTCGCTGCACAAAGTGTCAGATAACTCATGCAAAAAATAAAAAGCATGAAATTGACAAGATGTGCGGAGCACATGAGCTTTATTTATGCACAGGGTCTGCGCCTGGCTTTGTACAAAGGATTACATGCAACAGTGGCAAGACTTGTACAAAAGATGGTTGCCGGAGCAGGGTCCGGCAACCGCGCCTTACGGGTAAAACTTACGAAGATGCTCAATGTTCCAGGAGTTGCTCACCGGAATGCCATCTTCGGTCTCAAGGCGGACAGCGCCAGGCCTAGTGACTCGTTTCACCCGGTAAGGGCCTTCCCACTTCGGCGTCAACTTGTTGGAATTCTTGGCGGACTGAACGCGCCGAAGAACAAGGTCGCCTTCCTCGAGACTTCTGGTGTTAACTTTGCGGATATGGTAGCGGCGCAAAGCTTGCTGGTAGCGAGCAGCTCGTACAACAGCCTGAAGACGGTCTTCCTCAAGGAGCAGCGCTTCATCTTGTCGCAGCTGCTCTTGCTCAAGCTCATCATAAGCGAGCACTCGAGGCAACCGGTATATGAGTTCCGTGGGGAGAACTGCCTCTGCTCCATAGACTAGAGCGAAAGGTGTCTGGCCAGTGGCTCAATTTGGCGTCATCCTGATCGACCAAAGAACCACCGGCAGCTCCTCAATCCAGTTTCTTCCGCACCCGTGCAGCCTGTCGAAAGTCCTGGTCTTGAGTCCATGCAGCACTTCAGCATTTGCCCTCTCCGCTTGACCGTTACTCCTGGGGTGAGCAACAGAAGCGAAGCAGACCTTGGCGCCAAGATCTTGGACGTACTGCATGAAGGTGCGGCTCGTGAATTGCGTACCGTTGTCGATGATGATCCTGTTAGGGATCCCGAAGCGGCAAACAATCGACCTGAAGAACTTGACTGCTGACTGTGCTGTTACCTTCCTCACTGCTTCCACTTCCGGCCACTTTGTGAACTTGTCGATTGCACCGTACAAGTACTCAAAGCCCCCGACTGCTCGGGGGAAAGGGCCGAGGATGTCAAGCCCCCAGACCGAAAATGGCCAGGATAAAGGGATCGTCTGGAGAGCTTGAGCTGGCTGGCGTATTTGCTTGGAATGGAACTGGCACGCTTCACACTTGGTTACTTGTGCAGTTGCATCCTGGAGGGCTGTCGGCCAAAAGAAACCTTGCCGGAATGCTTTGCCAGCAAGTGCTCTTGCGCCAATGTGGTGACCACAAATGCCTCCATGTATCTCGGACAACAGCTTCTGTCCATCTTCCTGGTGAATACACTTCAATTTCACACTGTTGAGTCTTCTTCTGTACAGTGCGTTGTCGTCAAACTGGTACATACTTGACTGCCGAGCTACTCTTTCCGCTTCTTCTTGCTCTTCGGGAAGTTCTCCTGTCTGAAGGAAACGGACGAGCTGCTGTGCCCATGCTGGAGCATGTGGCTCGACAACAAGGACTAAAGGCACATCTGTTGCTGTGGGAACATCCGCTTCTACGGCGAGAAACTGCGGCTCAGCCGGAGCTTGACGTTCCTCGGCAAGCTTGCTGGAGCAAAACTTGTCGGGAGCGTCTGCTTCAACGGAACAAACGCTGGGGTTTGCCGGAGCAGACTGCTCCCCAGCACTCTTGGTGTTGATCTTGGGGACCTTTTTGGCGGCGGCTTCGGGAAGCTCTGCCGGAAAATAGTCACCAGAAATTAACTTCCTCTTCTTGATCTGTCCAGTTGGTGGCATCACAGACGGCTGAATCAGCTTGAGCACAAAGAAACCTGGTTCCACAGGTAACTTAAGTGCTGCGCACTTTGACAGGCCATCGGCAATGTCGTTCTGAGCTCTTGGAACATGTTCCATCTGTAGGCCGAAAAAGTGCTCTTCTAGCTTCCTCACTTCATCAATGTAAGCTTCCATCAATGGACTCTGATAACTCTTATTCACTTGGCGGACGACAAGCTGCAAGTCACCCCTGACAATGAGCTTCTTGATCCCAAGGTCTGCCGTGATCCTGAGACCGGCAAGCAATCCTTCATACTCTGCAGTATTGTTTGTTGCTTGCTCCTTGGGAAAGTGCATCTGGACTACGTACTTAAGGTGCTCTCCGGTGGGTGCGACAAGCAGTACGCCAGCACCGGCGCCTTGCAGCGAGAAAGCACCATCGAAGTACATCAGCCACTTTTTGCTTGCTTCCTTGACGGGGATGCTTGTTTCTGGAATTTCTTCATCTGGTGTTTGCGTCCACTCTGCTATGAATTCTGCCAATGCTCTGCTTTGGATAGTTGAAGTGCTCTCAAACTTGAGGCCAAAGCTTGACAGTTCCAGTGCCCACTCAACAATCCTGCCTGTTGCTTCTGGATTCTGCAGTATCCTCTTCAGCGGAAAACGAGTGACAACTGTTATCTCATGTGCTTGGAAGTAATGGCGCAGCTTTCTCGAGGCCATGAGAGGCCGAAAAGCAATTTCTGCACACCAGAGTACCTTGACCTAGCCCCCTGCAGAAGGAAACTGACAAAGTAGATTGGGCGCTGCACCATTTTCCTCTGTATCTCCTCGGGTGCCTGCGCAGATCCATCTTTGCCGGGACGAGAGCTTGTCGAGGAAGCCCCCTGCTTGTCGCTGGATGCACTCGCCATGGTTGCTGGCTCATCATCTACCTCCCTCTCCGCTACTAACGCAGCACTAACCACTTGATTGGTTGCTACCAGATACAGCAGCAACTTCTCTTGTGGCTTAGGTGCGACAAGTATTGGAGTGTAGGACAGGTATCTCTTCAAGTCCTGCAGCGCATCCTCCGCTTCCGGAGTCCATTTCATTGGGCCTGCCTTTTTCAAAATTTTGAAAAACAGCAGGGCGCGCTCAGCAGACTTAGAGATGAACCTGCTGAGAGCCGCCATGCAGCCGGCAAGTCTCCGTACATCCTTGACGCGCTTCGGTGCTTCAATCTGCTCAATGGCCTTGATCTTGTCAGGATTGGCTTCAATTCCCCGCTGAGACACGAAGAACCCGAGAAGCTTGCCGGAAGGGACTCCAAACACGCACTTCTCGGGGTTGAGATTGAGGCTGATCTTGCGCAGATTTGTGAAAGTCTCGTCTAAATCTTGAATCAGAGTTGCCTTATCCTTGCTCTTGACCACTATGTCGTCCATGTAGGCTTCCACATTTCTGTGTATTTGCGGTTCAAAAGCAGTATGGACTACCCTTGCAAATGTTGAACCAGCATTCTTTAAACCGAAAGGCATCCGTATGAAACAGTACGTGCCACAGGGAGTGATGAATGCGGTTTTCTCCTCATCCTCTTCTGCCATGAAGATCTGATGGTATCCTGAGTATGCGTCAAGAAATGAAAGCAAGTCACATCCGGCCGTTGAGTCAACAATCTGGTCGATGCGCGGCAAGGGAAATGGGTCTTTGGGACAAGCTTTATTGACATCGGTAAAGTCGATACAAAGACTCCATTTCCCGTTTGCCTTGCGCACGACTACAGGATTGGCCAACCACATAGGATGGAGAACTCCTCTGACAAGGCCTGCTGCTTCCAACTTCTTGATCTCTTCTGCGATGAATTCTTGGCGCTCCACTGCTTGCTTTCTGACTTTCTATTTGACGGGCCACGCATGAGGACAGACGGCAAGGTGGTGCTCAATTACTTTCCTGGGAACACCGGGGATGTCAGACGGTTGCCATGCAAACACATCGACATTCGCCCGCAGGAAAGCAATGAGCGCGCTTTCCTATTTAGGGTCGAGAGTGGCACTGATGGTGAAAGTACCACTAGTGTCGTCCTCCTTGGCGGACACCTTCTTGGTCGCTGGCGGAGCTGCCATTGTCTTCTTACACTTGCCGGTGGAGCTCGATGGTGCGTCCTCGACAGTAGCGCAGCACTCCGAAGAGGTGCGCTTGCCGGAGTGAGCATCAGAACTCTTGCCGGACTTGGTCTTCTTCTTCCCCCCGGGAGCTTCGGCGGCAAGTGGCTTGCGATCTGTTGCGGCTGTTGCTTCCCGGCAGATTTTGTCGGCGCATATAAGAGCATCCTTCTTGTCGCTAGGGACAGAGATGACACTTATCGGGCCTGGCATCTTCAGCATGTTATACGCATAGTGAGAGGCCGCCATGAACTTGGCGAGTGCTGGACGACCGAGAATCCCATTGTAAGGCAATGGAAAATCGGCGACGTCAAAAGTGACCCTCTCAGTTCTGAAGTTCAACTCGCTGCCAAATGTCACCGGCAACGTGATCTTCCCCTTCGGCTTGCTCCTTCCCGGGTTGATTCCTTGGAATGTGCCGGTCTCTTCGAGCTCGCTGTCAGGGACCTGGAGTTTCCTGAGCAAAGCGGAGGAGATCAGGTTCAAGCCGGCCCCGCGGTCAACTAGCATCTTAGTGACCTTGGGGTTGCGGATAGTTGGTGAAACCAACATCGGCAAGCACCCGACAGCAGTTGTGCGATCAGGGTGGTCCTCAATATCAAAGATGATAGGCGTGCTGGACCATTTCAGAAGCTTGCGTGACTCAACGGGTGGTTCTGCCGCATTGACTTCCCGCACCCACTGTTTGAGTTGACGGTGTGAAGTATACAGAGAAGCACCACCGTCAACGCACAAGACCTCTGTGGCTTTCTAGAACTCCTGTTCACTGGTTTCATCATCATCCATGTCTTCGTCGTCGTCGTCATCTTCATCCTTGTCGCGGCCGCGGGGAGGTCTGTCTCCTTGCCGCTGCTTGGCCTTGCCGTGGCGTCCTCCCCGGCCGAGGCGCTTCGTACCGGATCCTCCAGCACCTCCTTGGGCTTTCTCCTTGTCGCGTCGCTCGTATTCGGCCTTTTGCAGCTCGACAAGCTGCTCGACCTTCTTGCAGCTCTGGAGGTCATGGCCCTTGGTGCGGTGGATCTTGCAGTACTGTTTGTTGGTGCCGTCCTGCTTGTCGGCGGCCGCCACAGCCTGCCAGTTGGTGCATGCGGCAACCTCCTTGCCGGAGCTACCAGCCTTGGCTTTCTTGGCGCCACCTTCGTTGCCGAACTGCTCAACAACTAGCACATCTTTGCCTTTCCTCTTCCTGTTGTTCCGCCGCCGGCTTTTCTTTGCCGGGGCTCCATCCTCGCTGTCAGATCCTCCTGTTCCTGTATTCTCTCCGGGGAGTTTCCTCCCTTCCTCAGCACGTGCACACCTGTCGGCCAGGGCATACAGCTCACTGACGTCTCTGATCTTGCACATTGCCATTTCCTCCCGCATCCTGCGGTTACGCACGTTCTGATGGAATGCGCTGATGACTGCGGCAGGGTGGACATCTGGGATGTTGCGTTGCACATGGCTGAATCTCTGGATGTACTTGCGCAGGGAATTTCCTTCCTTCTAGGCAAGAAGATGAAGATCACTCTCCTGGCCATGAGGTTTGTGGCCGCCTGTAAAGGCGCCGGCAAACTGATGGCATAGGTCTGCCCAGGAAGATATGGAGTTGCCCGGCAGGTGCATGAGCCAGGACCTGACGTTGGGCTTGAGCATCAGCAGGAAGTAGTTGGCAAGGATCTTGTCGTCCCGCCCGCCAGCAGCTTGCACCGCGATGGTGTAGATGCTGAGGAACTCCGACAGATGCAACTTGCCGTCGTACTTCTCGGGTACGTCTGGCTTGAAATTCTTCATGCTAGGCCACTGGACTTGCCGCAGCTCACGGGTAAACGCAGGGCAACCTACCGCGGCAGGTCGCCTGGTTCCCCTGGCGCACGCATGTCGACAGTGGGCCCAGCGCGCTGGTCTGACTGACGCCGCGCTTCTCTTCGGCGCTCGATGCGAGTACGAGCGTCTTCTTGCTGTCGTTCGTGAAGAACTTGGCGTTGATCGCGACGAACTCGTGGATCCGATGACGCGGTGGGTCGCTGTCGAGGTGGATCCGGTGAGGTGGCGATCTTGGCCTTCGCGGCGCAGAGTGCACGGTGGTTGCACCCCCACCAATTTTGTCGCCATCGGCCCGCGCTTGGCTGACTCGCCGCGGCTGCGATGTACTCGGCTGCCGCGGAGTGTCGCCGTTGGCAAAGCCGATGAGACCCTGAATGGTGGCCCTCCAGTCGTCGATCTTGTCCGCCGTTGGAGGGTAATCTAGGAGCAGTTGGGCTCGCGCCAAAGCTTCTGCTGGAGTGGCGGGTAGCGGTGGCGAACGGTGTGTGGAGCGGGATATGCTCGAACTTCTAACTATGTTAGAAGGAGCAGTATCCCGTCCAGGCGACCGTGCCTCGCTCGTGCCAGCATGTTGGCGTGCATGCTGGCCTTGAGCATCCCGAGATCCACCAGCTCGATCCGGGTCCAGCGAGCGGATGGTACTGTGAGTACCATGTCGCTGCCGGTTCCGCGCCTCCTGAGATGAGCGTGATGGATGTGCGGATGCCGAGGTCTACGCAGCCTTGTCCTTGGACCTGGCGGTACGTGAGCTCCCTCGTCGACGCCCGTTCTTCCGCCGGTGTCTTCCCCACCAGCCGTTTGCTCCGGCGGTGGTGGGTTTGTCACGGACGGAGCAGCCGCCTCCGAAGCTTTCTTCTTCGGCGGCATGTCGATGAAGATGATGAAGATCTAGCTCGTGTGAACGCCGGATCAGGTTCACACAACCTCGACGCCCCCTACCTGGCGCGCCAAAGATGTCGGGGAAACTGATCCACGAGCACCTATGGGGACCGAGCCCCTTTCGGTTCGGCGGGGGGCGGAGGTCGCACGAAGAGCAGATCGAGGCGGAGCACACGAGCAGTTTACCCAGCTTCGGAGCTCTCCGGAGACATAATACTCCTACTGTTGCTTTGTGGTTTGTATTGAGTTCTTGCTCAGGAGCGCTGAGTGCTATGGTACGCACCAGCAGCTAATGAGACCGAGCGTGAGCGTTCTATTCTCCCCTTTTTTCCTACGTTGTGCATGGGCCTCCTTTTATATGCTCAAGGGGTCTCCAACAGCTGGCAACGTAGACAAGGGTAAAAATGGAAAGGTGCTGCGGTTGGTATAGCTACATGTACAGTGTATCCTACCTAACCCTGACGGCAGGGGACAAGGGCATTAAATGCCCGTCTGCGTCGTCCAAACAGTGCAGAAAGGGACCGTCAGGGACGCCACCGTTCGCCACGATGGCGATCTTGTCAGCGCCGTTTGCCACCGCGTACCCCTGGCTGCACAGCCTCTCGCCACGTACGCTTGGGATAGTCCCTGAGCGACACGTTGGTGGATGTGCTGGAGCGTGGGTACGGAGTGGTAGCCTGCCGCGGCAAAGTGCCTTGTCGCGGTTGTTGTCTTGTCGCGTCCGGAAGCTTGCCGCTCGCCGGGCCTTGCCGGGACGCGTGGTGCGTCGCGGTAAGTACCTTGAGATGCCTTGGTTGGCCTTCCGGCAAGCTCCTCTTGCCGGGGTCTTGTGCCTTGAGTGGCCTTCCCGTCAAGCTCCTCTTGCCGGGGCCTTGTCTTCTTGGCTTGAATACTTTGTTCTTGAAGGGCTCAAAAGGAACCACAGAGGGCCTTGGCGGTCGCCCGGCAAGCCTTGCCGCGGGGTGCTGCGACTGCCCGTGCACAAGTTCGGGGTACTAGGGTACCCCTACTCTAGTACACCGATAGAAGGATTGCAATCTATATCAAGAACAATGAAGCACATAATTCCTATTTGAAACAATAAGAACATCATTAATCCTTCCCATAGGTTTCTTAATAGTAGAATCCGCGAGATGTAAGTTTAAAGAGCAATCATCAAGATCGCGGAAATCTAGCAAATCACACAAAGTTTTGGGGATAGTGGAGACACTAGCACCCAAATCACACAAAGCATAAAACTCATGATCTTTAATTTTAATTTTAATGGTTGGTTCCCACTCATCATAGAGTTTTCTAGGGATAGAAACTTTCAACTCAAGTTTTTCTTCATAGGATTGCATTAAGGCATCAACAATATGTTCGGTAAAGGCTTTCTTTTGATTATAAGCATGAGGAGAATTTAGCATGGATTGCAACAAGGAAATACAATCAATCAAAGAGAAACTTTCATAATTAAATTCCTTGAAATGCAATATAGTGGTTTTAGCAACATCTAATTTCTTATTTCTTTCAATCCCACTTTCATCAATTTCATCATAAAGATTTAAATACTCTGAATTTTTGGAACGCCTTCTAGGTAAAGGAAGATCATATTCAGTTTCATCAAGATTCATATTGCAAAACAAAGATTTGATAGGGGACACATCAATAACTTTTAGGTCTTCATCTTGATTTTCATAGGAATTTGGTTTTGCAGCCATCTTATTGACTAAGGTAGCCTGCATATCCGAAATTTCAGCAGTCATCTTTTCAAGATGAGCAATTTGGGATCTTGTACCATCAAATTCTTTAGACATATAATCGAGCTCCTTATTCATATAACTCACAAAACTTTTTTGTTCCTTAAGCTCGTTTCTTAAGAAATTATTGTGCTCAAATTGCAAAAACATAAACTTCCTGACATTGCTTTCGATCTCCTCTAACCTTTTAAGGTGAAGATCACCAAAATTTGGTAGAGCCATCGCGACAAACAAGCAATCAGACACACGAGCAAACAAAAGGCAAGCGAGAAAAAGGCAAATGGAGAAGGAGAAGGGGAAGGAGAAAGAGAGGGTGAATAAAACGGCAAGGCTGAAGTGGGGGAGAGGAAAACGAGAGGCAAATGGCAACTAATGTAATGCGAGAGATAGGGATTGTGATGGGTACTTGGTATGTTGACTTTTTGCGTAGACTCCCCGACAACGGCGCCAGAAATTCTTCTTGCTACCTCTTGAGCTTGCGTTGGTTTTCCGCGAAGAGGAGAGGATGATGCAGCAGAGTAGCGTAAGTATTTCCCTCAGTTTTTGAGAACCAAGGTATCAATCCAGTAGGAGGCCACGCTCAAGTCCCTCGTACCTGCACAAATCGATAGCAACTCGCCTCCAACGCGATTAGGGATTTTCAATCCCTTCACGGTCACTTACGAGAGTGAGATCTGATAGAGATAATATTTTTGGTATTTTTGGTATAAAGATGCAAAGTGAAAAGTAAAAGGCAAAGTAAAAGCAAAGCAAGATTAAAATGATGGAGATTGATATGATGAGAATAGACCGGGGGCCATAGGTTTCACTAGTGGCTTCTCTCAAGAGCATAAGTTTTCTACGGTGGGTGAACAAATTACTGTTGAGCAATTGACAGAATTGAGCATAGTTATGAGAATATCTAGGCATGATCATGTATATAGGCATCACGTCCGTGACAAGTACATCGAAACATTCTGCATCTACTACTATTACTCCACTCATCGACCTCTATCCAGCATGCATCTAGAGTATTAAGTTAAAAACAGAGTAACGCTTTAAGCAAGATGACATGAAGTAGAGAGATAAATTCATGCAATATGAAATAAACCCCATCTTGTTATCCTCGATGGCAACGATACAATACGTGCCTTGCTGCACCTTCTATCACTGGGAAAGGACACCGCAAGATCGAACCCAAAGCTAAGCACTTCTCCCATGGCAAGAACTACCAATCTAGTCGGCCAAAACAAACGGATAATTCAAAGAGAATTGCAAAGATAACCAATCATGCATAAAAGAATTCAGATAAGATTCAAATATTATTCATAGATAGACTTGATCATAAACCCAAAATTCATCGGTCTCAACAAACATACCGCAAAAAGAAGAAGAATACATCAAATAGATCTCCACAAGAGAGGGGGAGAACATTGTATTGAGATCCAAAAAGAGAGAAGAAGCCATCTAGCTAATAACTATGGACCCGAAGGTCTGAGGTAAACTACTCACACTTCATTAGAGAGGCTATGATGATGTAGAAGCCATCCGTGATGACGGCCCTCTCCGGCGGAGCTCTGGAACAGGCCCCAAGATGGGATCTCGTGGATACAAAAAGTTGCGGCGGTGGAATTAGGTTTTTGGCTCCTGTTCTGATTGTTTGGGGGTACATGGATATATATAGGAGGAAGAAGTACGTCGGTGGACCCTCGGTGGGCGCACGAGGGTGGGGGCGCCCCTGTGGGTGTAGGGCGCGCCCCCTACCTCGTGCCCATCTGGAAACTTCCTTGGCGTAGGGTCCAAGTCTCCTGGGTCATATTCGGGAAGAAAATCACGTTCCAGAAAGGATTATTCTGTTTGGACTCCGTTTGATATTCTGTTTCTTCGATACACTGAAATAGGCAAAAAAAACAGCCATTCTGGGCTGGGCCTCCGGTTAATAGATTAGTCCCAAAAATAATATAGAAGTGGAAAATAACGCCCAATATAGTCCAAAACAGTAGATAATATAGCATGAAGCAATCAAAAATTATAGATACGTTGGATACGTATTAGTGTCCCAGTTGTCAGGTGGAGGAATCATTATTTTCCGCGTAATAAGGAGGCACTTCCTTGCTGCGGCCGTGGACCCAGCTGTCAGCCTCTCCACATACAGTCCACGTACGATGGAAGTCGTTCCTTGACCACGTTGACCACGGCGCGCCGAGAGCACCAGGGCGATGGACGACGGCGAGGCCTAGGAAGGGGACGGCGTGGAGCCGGGGAAGACGCGGCAGTGGAAGCCCGCGCAGAGAGGAGTACGAGGGTTCACTGGTTCGGCTGCGGTGTGAGGCTGCCTTCGCCGCAGGGCCTGGCCAGTGGTGGGAATAGTAGGGGGTGGTGAGGCCTCTGCGGCAGCATAGCCGGCCACGGGAGGAAGGAGCATGCGGCACGACCGGCGCTGCTTTGGGCGGCTGGAGCAAGAAGACCAGAGGTTGAAGAAGCACTACGGCCGTTGGATGGACATCGTACGGTCACGGGAGCTAGAATCGTTCATATTGACTAAAGTTGACAAAGGCCCCCATCCCAGTCAATTTAGTAGGCCCACAAGTCAGCCTCCCACCATGGTGGGTCCCAGCTAGCAGGGGAGTATTCATTTTTTTGTGCGTAATAAGGAGGGTCCGAGCTGACAGCGGGGGAACGTTTTTTTCTTTTTTTGAGAAATACGCTGGCCCGTCCGGTGGGTCCCAGCAATCAGGGGGGAAACGTTTTTTTTCGCGAAATAAGGTGGCCCGTCCGGTGGGTCCCTGCTGTCAGGTGGAGGAATAATTATTTTGCACGTAATAAGGAGGCACTTCCTTGCGGCCGCCTGGACCCAGCTGTCAGCCTCTCCACGTACAACACTCTTGCGATGGAAGTCGGTCGTTGACCATGTTGACCACACCGCGCCGAGAGCACCAGGGCGGTGGTCTGGACGACGGCGAGGCCTAGTAAGGGGACGACGCAGAGCCGGGGAAGACACAATAGTGGAAGCCCGCGCGGAGAGGAGTATGAGGGTTTACTGGTTCGGCTGCGGTGTGAGGCTCTCATCGCTGCAGAATAACAGGGGGTGTGGGTGAGTAGAGGGATGGCCTGGCCAGCGGTGGGAGTAGTACGGGGCGGTGACGCCTCCGCGGCATCACAGCCGGCCACGGGAGGCAGGAGCACGCGACACGACCGGCGCTGCTTTGGGCGGCTGGAGCAAGAAGACCAGAGGTTGAAGAAGCACTACGGCCGTTGGATGGACATCATACGATCACTGCAGCTAGAATCGCTTATGTTAACTAAGTTGACAAAGCCCTTGGTACGCGCCAACTTAGTAGGCCCACAGCTCGGATTTGGCAGAGAACATATAGCCCATGTGCGATTTGTAAGAATGTACATCCCATTTTTTAATTCTAATGGAATTTACTACAACCCATTTACAGTTTGTTAAATGTACAGCCCAACTTCTAGCTAGGACAACGATTAATAATTTCAAACAACCGCTCAAAACAGAATTCAAAAAAATTCCCAAATTTTGATGGGATCCGAAATATTTTTATCTGAAATTTCTAGTCAGGTTAAATATAATTTCAAAATAAAGTTGTATTACGTTAAAATCCAATGAAATATTGCACGCGCAACAAGTAATGAAATTAAAATTTTCAAATGCGCAACAAGTAATGAAATTAAAACTTTCAAATTCCAAAAATAATATATTTTTCAAACTAATTACGTGTTTGGTGCATAGTAACTGTCCAGTTATTATAATTACATCCCATTTATTATTTCTTAAAGTCCATTTTCTTGTTAAGCCTAATGCATACATCCTAGGAAAGTTTGCAGCCCAGCGGGACGGAGAATAACAAGTTGACCCAGATATTGTGTACAATTGTCGGCCCAGTTGCATTGCTGATGTTGAAAAAAAGGCATGTGTAGTACAATACAACCTAACATGGTTACTCAGCCCACATTTAGGGACGCCGGAAAGGCTCAAACAAGGCTTCTGTACAACTTTTTGAAGTCAATGAGCTCAATTAATAACTTAAGAAAAAAGTTAGATTACAGTGCAACCTAATTAAAAGCTGTGACGAGCAAATAAATAATTCAACGGGTCCCACTTGTGTGTGTCTGCGTGCGCATGTGTGCGTGTCTGCGTGCGCGCGTGTGCGCGCGCGCGTGTGTGTGTGTGTGTGTGTGTGTGTGAGAGAGAGAGAGAGAGAGAGAGAGAGAGACCCATCGGTCGATGCTCGTAAATACATCTTTCAGCCATATGCATTGCTGATGCTCAGTAAAAACTTATATAGTTGACACAATCGTATAGAACATTATAGCACACTGAACTTGCATACAAAAATTTCACGCAGGCGGCACAATCAGGATGGAAGCAGTGGATCGCTACGGGAAGGGCTATGTTGAAACCAACGAAGTCGTACATAACGGTTCATCGTCTTTATCAATGACGGGGAAATATCTTGAATGTTGTGCAAAGAAAACAGACAGACAACACAATAAGTTCTGCTAGCACATTAAGTTGACGTACAACCCTGTCTAAAAAAAGCTCAGGTACAAAATTCGAACAGGTCACAATCAAATGTACTGGCATATCAGTGCTTCACACCCATAGCTCGGATTTAACTAGTATCTGAAAAGATTCAGTTGTTACCTGAAATTAGAGCACATCCAGGTAGCCAGCCCTGCCTCTTCTCCCATAGAAGCAGTGGCCTCCGCCGCGCGATGGAGTAGGCCCTGTGCCATCCATCATTTCGATTAACACGAGGAAAGTCTAACGTTGACTCCTATAATGGACGTCGTCGACGGACCCTAGCACCAGTGGCGGCGGCAGGACTTAGATTGCTGGATTGACCACTTCTTCGACATGCACGAACACTCGATACAGGTACATCCCTAACGTGGTCCGCGGCGGCCTTGGTGGTGATGAATAGTACAACCCCGGTTCCTACACCAGTATCTCAGCACCAATCACCTTCGGTATGGTGGACGACTTCTTTATCCATGCCATAACCGTCAGAGCCCAGCTGTCTGGAGGAACAAACATACTTACGAGCTCACTTCCAAGGTCGTTGATAAGCTGTAGCGACACGACCCAAATAGATCAAGTCTCTGTGCTTAAGTGTCATCCCTGGATCGGTATGCTGACACACACAGTACTTGAGGATTTATAACAGAGGTAAATCACATGTATAAAGTAACGTAAATACTATTACCTCAATCCAGATAGCGGAAGTAACAAAGGTTGTAGATTCCCATCAACACCAACGGCAAAGTTGAGTGTAGAAATCGTAACCCTAACATATCACTTACTCGTCGAAAGAAAAATCCTGCAACATGAGACGTTGCAGCCACAAAGGGTCAGTACATTGAATGTACTGGCAAATTCACACCATAGAGAATGATAAACAATGGCTATCACTACATACATATATGGCTGGTGAAAAGCTCTATGGTTATAAGGTTTTTGCGAAAAGCCAGTTTTTCCCTACTGCAAAGGAATAAATTTTATTTAACTATCATGGTGGTTGTTAAACATTGAGAATGGTTGACAGCATCCTCAATCCCAATTAAGTATCATCAATAAAACCCAACAAAATTAATTAAAGGCACATGATGAGATTCACATGATAATCCAGGTACTAGATACTCAAGACGTCCATAATCGATGACACGGCTAAACATGATTAGTTTGTACACTCTGCAGAGGTTTGCACACTTTTCCCCACAAGACTCGATCTCCTCCGTTGGATTTCTCGCACTACATGGTGTTTGAGAAATGGATGACCGAGACATAGTCTTTCAGAAGCGCTAGCACCTTACGATGGGTAGACCGTTACACCTACTTTCCCCTACATCTGCTACTCTGCCACTGTAAGAGTTCGCACGACTTAGTCAACTATGCTAGAGCCCATAATAGCTTGTGGCTGCACACGGAAGTTTCTAGTATGAATAATCGCATGATCCCTTTAAGCCTGGGTGGCGGTCCATAAAAAAACAGGCAATCCTGGTCTACCCAGGTGCCTAGACAGGCAATCCTGGAATACCCAAGTGCCTCAATCCACCCAGATGTGTGTTTAAGTTGCCACCTTAAGTAAACCGTTAATTAAGAATCTCACATCTGTCATGGATACTCTCAAAACCCAATCCACGTCTACGAGCATAGCATAGGAGTATAAGCATAACATAATAGTAACTCCCAAGGTTTGAATGCAGGGCAATAGGTTCCTACCTCATAAACTACTTCCCAATACCCACATGATATCAATCCTACTCATGCAATGTTTGAGGGTTGAAACTAATGCATAAAAACTGGGTATGAAAAGGGATATGATCAAAGTGTGAACTTGCCTGCAATGTTGATGAAGATGATTCACACTCAAAACTCTTGACAGTTCTACTCGTCACACTCCGGTCAATCTATCGTAATCAAGCAATAGTAACCACACATAAGCACTCACTCAAAAGATCTGAAAGTTCGAAGAAGACGATTCGGAAAACATCAAAACCAAGCAAATAACTCTTGCAACATAAAACAATTTCTAACAGTACCCAAATTATATGAATTTGGCCTTATCAGAAAGTTTAGGTCAAGAGCTTCGATATGCAAAAAGAATCAACTCAAACGGAGCTACGAAACTCAAGTTACGATCAAACGAAGTTTGAATTCAAATCTGGTCTAATTAAATTTTAAACTTTTCAAAAACATGTTTCAGTTAAATTACTCGATAGAGGGGTTCATAACGAAGACGTGGGCATTGGTTTCGTTGAATTTGGACAAACGAGTAAAAAGTAATAATCGATTTAAGTACATGGACTAATCTATGAAGAAAATTATCACGAATAGGTCCCTGGCCAAAATCTAAATAAAAAGAAAAATCCTATCGAACGAACGTCCGCTACATAGGCATATGCGAAGAAAACCGTTCACTACAGAAACCTAACTAACGGACGCTCGCAAAATGTGGGGACCCCGACTCATAAGTCGTGATCACCGAATGCACGTGTACAGTGATCCCAGAGATCAATGCTCACTGAACACACAGAAGCTGAATAACAAGAGTCTTACATCCATACATACCGTCTTACACAAATTATGACCATTGTGATCAAGTCTTACATAGATAAAGCCTTAGGGGCTGAACATCAAATGAAACACAAGCCGCGGAAATCTTCGTTCATAAGTAGAACCCATGCCATCTGCCTTAACCCTACAGGCATTCTAACTGGGAAGCGTCCTAGTTCGCATGTTCGTCTCCAAAGGATTCTTCCTCGAACTCCTGTTCTTCCATGCTTGGCCAATTAAATAACCAGTGGCAAGCCAATGAGTACTTTGAATGTACTCGCAAGCAACCCATGTTTTGCTTCGAGATACAACAATGCATGATATAGGTAAATTTTTGCAGAAAGCTAGTTTTGAGTGCAATGACATGTTCAACAACTTGTAAGACATGCATCAGGAGAATTGAAGTAACCGTAAGGACAGGTTACAGATATCAACATAAATAGAGTGGGCACCAACCCAACTCAATCATGTCAAGTCCTTGACTTGACCCAAGTAGTTCTTCCCACACACACTGGTTTGTAAACAAGTGGACGTAGTTTAAGCAGCACCGCCCAACTGTCCTTGACCGTGGACACGGCTATTCGAATAGTTTTACACTCTGCAGAGGTTGCACACTTTACCCACAAGATCCGGGGAACTTCCGTGTCATCCATGACCCGCGATACCTCAAGTACCCGGGGTAAGCACCCGATCACTATCTTTCCCTAGACGACACTAACAAGGAGTCCACTCGTTGTTCCGTATCCTCACGATGTACATCATACGAGGCTCGCTCGAGATAGTAACATCCGAGAGGGGACACAATGGTGTATCCGGTGCCCTGTGAAAACAGTCATGAACGCCCTACCTGGCACGACCCCGTCCCGAGAGAGAGCACCAACTCTCCCCCGTCACTAGTAATGCGGGCTCCAAGCTAGTATCGACCTAGGTAATCAATAATGCCCTTTCCCATATAAGGGTAGAGTGGTTGCGCATTTAAGGTTGGGACAGTCGACAAATCTTAAATCTAATCCGTTTTCGAAAACAACACACACACTTGCCTCGGTACACCACTTCGTCATCAAGTGGTTACCCAACTCATCATCTCCCTCGGGCATAAGTGGCACCCGACGGGGTTTTCGAAAAGTCCTTTGAAAATACTTTGTCTCCATCACCATGCATATTCCCGTCCCTTTTTGCGTAGCGACTACTTTAGCATCCTATCTACTCCCACCGGCATAACCCTCATAAGGAGGTAGGGTCATGCATAATGCAAGTATCAACGAGGAAGTAACGAAGGCAACCCACCAAACTGGTTACCATCTCATCATAATTTCGATGCAAGCAATAAAAGTGCCATATGACATGCATAAAAAGGGTTTCATAGACATGGTCAAAGGGCTGCTTGCCTGGTTCATCAGAGTCTTGAGATCTTCTGGTCCTTCTCCAAGTGCTCCGTCTACTTCGCCAACTAACGTCGGAAACAATTACGATAAGCCACACAACAAGGCAAGAATAAATGTGCTCTAAAAATATGAAGTTGACTTTTCTTGGATACCTCTAGTCATATGAGGAATGACCAAAGTGATTTCATTGGAAGTGGATCTATGGATATTTCTAAACATTTCGATATGATGGAATCAAGGGGTTTATGGAATTGCAAGAAGTGTACAGAAGAATTATTTTGAAAAATGAGCAAAGGCACCCATTTAACAAAGGATGATTTTATAAGCATCTAGGAGTTGGTTTCACTGGATTTGGAGTTCAAATGAATTTTCTATGAATTTGCAAAGTTGACTAATATGAAGAAATGGCTCATTATTTTATGTCGTACAGAAAGTATTAAGAAAGATGTTCATAATGTTAGTTATGAACTTAGAAACATCTAGGAATTTGAATCATGGCATTTGGATCAAATTTGAGCTCTCTGTGATTTTCTAAAGTTTATCACAGAAATGGAAAATGAGATTTTATTTAATTTGTGTGAGGAAAATTGTTCTAGAAAAATGTGCATGCTTCACGAGCAGGTAGATCATGATTTATGGAGTCACTAGAAATTTGAATCATCAAATTTGGAGTTAATATGAATATTTGGGAGATTTTACAATTTTCTGGAAAAAGAAAAAGACAAAGGAAGTGGGGGTTATGCCTACCGCGCACTGAGCGCAGTATAGCGCCGCAGCGCACTGGGCCGGCCCAGCGGCACGGCCACGTTGCTAAGAAGGGCCACGCCGAACGCGTACTTCACGGAGTACGTCTCCCCGCGATGGAAACGGCTTCCCCGGGTCCCGCCTCCACTTAACCCGACCTGCGGGACTGGCTCGGTCGCCGCTGCCGCCGACAGGCGGGGCCCATCGAGCTGACGCGGCGTCGTCCTCAACCTCTCACCCGAAGCAGAGGGAGCGAGGCAGAGGGACGTCGACGGCGACTGTCAGCGCTACCGGCCACCGTTTTCGGTGATCCGGCCACCGACGTGCTCGGGAAGACAAGCCGCATCCGATCCCCCCTGTCGGCGCGTCCAGGGGAGGGCGGAGGTGAGCGGGGCCATGGCCACGGCGGACGGTGCTCGGGCGAGATTCGGGCAGGGCAGGGCAAGCACGGGGAGGAAGGCTTGGTGTGCAGGGGAGGCTCCTTGGGGCCATGGGGGTCCTCTGGAGCGTTTAGTGGGAGCAGGAGAAGCAATGGAGGCTCAGGTTGGTCCGGGGGCTCAGCGGCGGCAAGCCTGCCATGGAGGTGGGAAGAGGGCACAAGAGGGAGATTGGGCATGTCCGGGAGGTTCACGAGAGTGATGGGGGTCCAGTAGAGGAGAGGAAGAGCTCGGGGGAAGGCCGCGCTCGGGTGAGCTCGAGGAGGGAGACAGAGGGCAGGGGGAGGGGCCCGATAGCATTGCGTGTCGTGGACGTCGAGGTGACCTCGGGGGACACGAGGGGGAGGCCCTAGGTGGCCGGAGGCGGTTGGAAGGGGGCGGCTACAGTGCGGGAGCGCACTGTAGCATGCTCCAGAGCATGCAAATGGCCGGCATGCCATTTTTTTGGCAATGTGGGCGCGGCCACTGATGTCTGGTAGTGCTTGGGGGTAGTAAGGAAGTGTGGAGAGGCATTGGATGCCCTGGAGAGCCAGTAGGACAGGAGAGAGGTTGAGGGAGAGAGAGAAAGAGGCTGTCCAAAGAGAGAAAGAGGTGGTTTCACCCCTCAATTATTGAGCTGGGATGCAGCCATTGTTACTGGAGGTAGAGGAGGACTAGGAGGGGCTGTGGTAAAAAGTTGAGGCCATGGAGATTAGTGGAAGAGGTCAAAAATGGAATTTTGGTAAAGTGGCAGAAGGTGTTTGATGCTTGTTTGGGTAAGCAAATGAACTCCATTTGGTATGAGACTCCACAGGGTGAAATGGCACATATAAATAGGGTCTTCCACCAATTTGGAGCTCATTTGGGCAAAGTGGCCAATGTAAGTTTGGTAAACCCTAGAAATCAACAGAAATGAACTTGTGTAGATCTAGTTGAGCAAATCATTTCTCCTTGATGCACCACTTGGTGTAGTGGCCTCATTTGGTCATGTGAACATGCTCACAAAAGTTGGGGTCAAGGAGAGAAAGTTGGTAGTACAAACTTGTTCACATTTGATTCTGGTCAGAGAGGGTTTTGGGGCACTTTGATCAAGATAACATTCTCTCCAACTTGTGCCATTTGGTCTACATGCATTATTACACCGTTTGAGCATGTGCACCAAGTTTGGGAGCATTTGGACATGTTTGACAGTGCAAAAATGTTCAAACTTGAAAAAGGACAGAAGTGGTTTTGAGAGGGTTTCATGGGGTTATACTGTTCTCCATGACATGAGACTTGGCAAGATCATCAAACATGTCATATGTGACATGATAGAATTTTCTTGGATTTTTATGAAAATATTTCCTGTAGAAATATTGCAAATCCTTGAAAAAAATGGTTTTGGGAGGTTTTGTCCAATATTTTGATCATGACCATATGTTGAAACTCATACATATGGAAAATATATGTCCATTGAGTCTCCCTAATTTTTCTCAAATATTTTTAAAGCTTTAAAATAATTTTAACCTATTAAAGATCATATTTGGCCTTAGGAAAAATCCTTTAAATAAAATAGGAAAATAACTTTTAAAATTATATTTTTGTGGTTTCTGGGGATCCTATATCTAATAGGAGTCAAACATATTTTTATAAAGATTTTTACTGCCCTTAGTTAAGTACTTGCAGTGCAAGCCTCAACGCAGGGGTTTTTGGAAAACTAATTTTTGAAAATACTTTTTGGCCAAATTATTTTTGTAAGAAAATACTATATTGCTCTATACACATGGAATGATTATTGGGAAAAGGTTTTGGATCAAGGAGAAGGAGTATAAGAGTTGGAGGATTTATTTGATTTTTAGAGCACTTGCAAACAGCTCACAAAAATCAAATCAAGCAAAGTCCAAACACTCAAAAGTTTTTGTCAAACCACATTTTATCATGATTCATTAGCTTAAGTGTTGTGGCATGAAAATCAGGGTGTGACAGACCTACCCCCCTTACAAGAATCTCGTCCCCGAGATTCCCAGACTAGGCGCGGAAAGGAATATAGAAACTTGGATTTGGGGTAGTCTTCACGTCCTCATGCTGCTTCTGCTTCCGGTTGGTGCTCCATTGAACCTTGAAGTACTCGATGGCGTGGCTTCGTGTTTGTCGTCCTGCTTGATCCGGATTTTAATTGGGGTCTCTCGCGTAGGTCACATTGGGTTGGAGGTCAATGGCTCGGTGATTGATGTCCTTGTAGAGACCGGGCTAGTTAGGAAGTTGGAAACGTTTCTGGAGCGGTTTCGTGTGTAAAAACGTTGTGCACAGTGGGTGACTCAGGTGATAACTCCATCTGGTAACTGTCTTCTCTTCGTCTTGTGGCGATCTCGGAGGGGGTTGTTAAATCTTGGAGTGATCTCGAAGAGGGCCGATGAATCTTGGCGTGGATTTCCTTGTCATGAAAATGCTTGGTTCCCTTGAGAGAAGTGGCTTGCAGATACGCCTGGTTTTCGATGCGGAGGTTTACTTCTTGACGTTGGTGGTTGGTGTAGTTCTTCCTCCTGGACATGGCGATCTTCAGATGTTCCCTAACCAGCTGAATGGTCCTTCTTCCGTGTTCGGGTAGGCAAGTATGTCCTCAAGGAAAGATGGTAACTAACTTGTCCGAGTACTCCGTGAAGACTTGCCCACGGGGTACATAGGGTATAGGTTTGGGTATCGGTGGTGGTCATGGTTGTGTATTGGCCAAGGTTTCCTTGTCCTAGAGCCAAAGCCCATGGTTGTGATTCCTACCATATCGTGTCTTGGTGGGGCTTAAGGGTTTCAAGGATTCTAGTGTGCGAGTGAACATTTATCATCTTATCTTTAAACACGGCTTCTGAGATGCCAATTATGCTATCTAGCCTTCCAAACAGTCACATCATGTCACCGAAAGGTTCACCCCGTATAGGTCAACTCCAATCATCACTCATGTTATTCATATCCTCATGACTCTCAAGAGGAGGTTTAACAAAATCATATATGACTACAATCCCCAAACTCATATGTATGTCCACCCCTAAAAATCCATGGGTAGAACATATAAGCTGCTAAGCTTGAATTTAATCACCACAATCCAAGTGCTCAGTCTATTGATCCAAGGTCCATAATAAAGCATTTCTATCCTAAGGAAACACGTCGTAAGCCACTCCAAGATCTTGTTTCCTTCCTATGAATCAACCAACAACCCATTAACTTTCATCAGTTACTACATAATCCATTAATTCTACAAATCCAATGTCTATGGTGTCCCACATGATCTCCTAAAGTCCATGTAATTCCCCAAATACTTGAAAGGCCTGTCTCTATAGTCAGTCCAACAATTCCCATTACCATGATCAAGTAAACTCCAAGATCAGCTCACACATATCCCTAGATAAACTCTGACAATTAATCCAATCTCCTAGTTTATTGTCCACCGGGAAACATGGCATCATGATCAAGATCAACAGTCTAAATCCAATTTACTCCGAACCACGTAGACATACTCAACATCTATATTCAACTAGAATCACCTACTTAAATCCAAATCTCTTGTCCAACGAGAATTCCTACATGTTCCCCTCAAGTTATTTACGTAATATCAACTGTCTCCTATCAATATCATCTGATCAAGTCAAATCCTTGCACTTCCAGGAGTTTCAGCTTGCGATCATAATCGTCCTACAAAATCCAATTTACTCCAGGGGTAATGAAAGTTATGCTACTCTATCAACATGATCCCACCAAGTTCATCTACCAACATCAAAGCCTCATAATCCACCAAAGTCTCAGATGATTCCTCAAGATCACTGATATAAACTCATCAAGTCATTTGTCCTCCGTTCATATATCCTCAAACTGGTCTTCCCTATGGCATCGTCAGTTCTGGTGCTATATTAGGATGATAATGTGCTTGTTCACTATGTCCATTAGTTCCATAATGAACCCAGTGATGTGCAAGGTTTACAGAGGCTTAACTGGTTCTCTTGCAATACCGTGGGTTAAGCACATGGTTAAGGACTCGAGATGGGGTATCTCATGAAGTCTCGAAGGGTCTAGGAATGGGTTTCTAATCTGGAGGGTTAAAAATAACTCTACGGGGTTTCACTTGGTCGTGGAGATTGTAGCAGAAGTCTTCATTGCTAGCTGGTTGCCGAGGCAGGATCCTTGGTGCATCTTGTCTTGCTGATCTTCAGTTGATCAGAGAGAAGAGAGGGAGAAGTAGCATAGAGGAGGGAAATGCCTAAAAGGGGGTTCTATAGTGCAGGTGCAAACAAACAAGTGCCAAAAAGGGCCAAGCACAAACAACAAAATAAGGCAGGTGATATAGTCATGTACTTGTTGCCTAGGGCAAAAGTTGTGACCTATCTTAAAACACAAACAAATAAAAACAAGC
The DNA here is from genome assembly GCA_032464435.1 of Aegilops umbellulata. NCBI lineage: Eukaryota > Viridiplantae > Streptophyta > Magnoliopsida > Poales > Poaceae > Aegilops > Aegilops umbellulata. The sequence continues at coordinate 341,276,828 of CP136059.1, forward strand.
AACACACAGTCATGGTTCTATTCGAACCACCATATGGACTCGAATGCGCATAGGGGGTACACGACTCATCCTACCCTAGGGGTTCTCGATCCAGTAATCGTGCCTTGAGCCTCGTGTAGTCTTTTGAGTTTTCCTCAGATGTTGCTACGTCTCTTGTAGTTGTTTGATGAAACGATCCAGGTTGAGCCTGAAGATTCTTCAACAACTTCTCGCCTGTTGAAGTGATAGGGTGAAGGTGGCTCCTCGTAGCTGGCATTGACTCGGTCTTCTATTGTCTTCCTAATCATGACGATCGCTTTTGCCTTTTTAAGGTGTCGGCGGTTCCAGGTGGCCATCCTTTATGCAATGATATTAACAAGGCATAATAGAGGTCCAATCCGTCAAACACATTGTTGACAATATCGTCACCGAGAGCGGGGGATGAAGAGAACCGTTTTCCTGCTCACTATAGTGAGGCGGACCAAATGGCTAGGTTCTCACCCACCGGTGGTCGCTGATACAACAACGGTAGTGACAGGGTTACCCTATTATCGATGTATGTCATGATCTTGCATATCCTATGCCCTGATTGTCGTAGGCTAAGGTTGCATCATCTTGGGGCAGTGTCAAGAGTGTCACCATCTCCTGGGCCTTCTGATCCTCATCCCTCGAGGATGTATTTTTTGTTGGTATCGTCTTGTTGTGATGTCGGCAATCTTGTGTTCAGGAGATGTGGGTGGATGTCTGGTAATGCATCTTCCTTCTAAATTATCCACGAGAATTACAAGGAATCCAGTGGTCAGGGGCATAAGGGTTTTAGCGACCAAAGGTTTTGAAGGGGAAGAGACCAATAAGGAAAGTATACCTTAGTTTCCGAAAAACTGAGAAGGGAAGAGAAGTATAGATAGTTTTTTGAAAACTAGTAGTAGTTTTGGAAATAGTTTTACCCTAACTAACGACCATGCTAACTAAGGCTTCCTACAGTCAAGATGGCTCTGATACCAGCTCTGTGGGGACCCTGACTCATAAGTCGTGATCACCGAATGCACGTGTACAGTGATCCCAGAGATCAATGCTCACAGAACACACAGAAGCTGAATAACAAGGGTCTTACATCCATACATACCGTCTTACACAAATTATGACCATTATGGTCAAGTCTTACATAGATAAAGCCTTAGGGGCTGAACATCAAATGAAACACAAGTCGCGGAAATCTTCGTTGATAAGTAGAACCCATGCCATCTGCCTTAACCCTACAGGCATTCTGACTGGGAAGCGTCCTAGTTCGCATGTTCGTCTCCAAAGGATTCTTCCTCGAACTCCTGTTCTTCCATGCCTGGCCAATTAAATAACCAGTGGCAAGCCAATGAGTACTTTGAATGTACTCGCAAGCAACCCATGTTTTGGTTCGAGATACAACAATGCATGATATAGGTAAATTTTTGCACAAAGCTAGTTTTGAGTGCAATGACATGTTCAACAACTTGTAAGACATGCATCAGGAGAATTCAAGTAACCATAAGGACAGGTTATAGGTATCAACATAAATAGAGTGGGCACCAACCCAACTCAATCATGTCAAGTCCTTGACTTGACCCAAGTAGTTCTTCCCACACACACTGGTTTGTAAACAAGTGGACGTAGTTTAAGCAGCACCGCCCAACTGTCCTTGACCGTGGACACGGCTATTCGAATAGTTTTACACTCTGCAGAGGTTGCACACTTTACCCACAAGATCCGGGGAACTTCCGTGTCATCCATGACCCGCGATACCTCAAGTACCCGGGGTAAGCACCCGATCACTATCTTTCCCTTGACGACACTAACAAGGAGTCCACTCGTTGTTCCGTATCCTCACGATGTACATCATACGAGGCTCGCTCGAGATCGTAACATCCGAGAGGGGACACAACGGTGTATCCGGTGCCCTGTGAAAACAGTCATGGCCGCCCTACCTGGCACGACCCCGTCCCGAGAGAGAGCACCAACTCTCCCCCGTCACTAGTAATGCGGGCTCCAAGCTAGTATCGACCTAGGTAATCAATAATGCCCTTTCCCATATAAGGGTAGAGTGGTTACGCATGTAAGGTTGGGACAGTCGACAAATCTTAAATCTAATCCATTTTCGAAAACAACACACACACTTGCCTTGGTACACCACTTCGTCATCAAGTGGTTACCCAACTCATCATCTCCCTCGGGCATAAGTGGCACCCGACGGGGTTTTCGAAAAGTCCTTTGAAAATACTTTGTCTCCATCACCATGCATATGTCCGTCCCTTTTTGCGTAGCAACTACATTAACATCCTATCTACTCCCACCGGCATAACCCTCATAAGGAGGTAGGGTCATGCATAATGCAAGTATCAACGAGGAAGTAACGAAGGCAACCCACCAAAGTGGTTACCATCTCATCATGATTTCGATGCAAGCAATAAAAGTGCCATATGACATGCATAAAAAGGGTTTCATAGACATGGTCAAAGGGCTGCTTGCCTGGTTCATCAGAGTCTTGAGATCTTCTGGTCCTTCTCCAAGTGCTCCGTCTACTTCGGCAACTAACGTCGGAAACAATTACGATAAGCCACACAACAAGGCAAGAATAAATGTGCTCTAAAAATATGAAGTTGACTTTTCTTGGATACCTCTGGTCATATGAGGAATGACCAAAGTGATTTCATTGGAAGTGGATCTATGGATATTTCTAGACATTTCGATATGATGGAATCAAGGGGTTTATGCAATTGCAAGAAGTGTATAGAAGAATTATTTTGAAAAATGAGCAAAGGCACCCATTTAACAAAGGATGATTTTATAAGCATCTAGGAGTTGGTTTCACTGGATTTGGAGTTCAAATGAATTTTCTATGAATTTGCAGAGTTGACTAATATGAAGAAATGGCTCATTATTTTATGTGGTACAGAAAGTATTAAGAAAAATGTTCATAATGTTAGTTATGAACTTAGAAACATCTAGGAATTTGAATCATGGCATTTGGATCAAATTTGAGCTCTCTGTGATTTTCTAAAGTTTATCACAGAAATGGAAATTGAGATTTTATTTAATTTGTGTGAGGAAAATTGTTCTAGAAAAATGTGCATGCTTCACCAGTAGGTAGATCATGATTTATGGAGTCACTAGAAATTTGAATCGTCAAATTTGGAGTTAATATGAATATTTGGGAGATTTTACAATTTTCTGGAAAAAGAAAAAGACAAAGGAAGTGGGGGTTATACCTACCGCGCACTGAGGGCAGTATAGCGCCGCAGCGCATTGGGTCGGCCCAGCTGCACGGCCACGTGGCTAAGAAGGGCCACGCCGAACGCGTACTTCACGGAGTACATCTCCCCGCGATGGAAACGGCTTCCCCGGGTCCCGCCTCCACTTAACCCGACCTGCGGGACTGGCTCGGTCGCCGCTGCCGCCGACAGGCGGGGCCCATCGAGCTGACGCGGCGTCGTCCTCAACCTCCCGCCCGAAGCAGAGGGGGCGAGGCAGAGGGACGTCGACGGCGACTGTCGGCGCTAGCGGCCACCGTTTTCGGTGATCCGGCCATCGACGTGCTCGGGAAGACGAGCCGCATCCGATCCCCCCTGTCGGCGCGTCCAGGGGAGGGCGGAGGTGAGCGGGGCCATGGCCACGGTGGACGGTGCTCGGGCCAGATTCGGGCAGGGCAGGGCATGCACGGGGAGGAAGGCTTGGTGTGCGGGGGAGGCTCCTTGGGGCCATGGGGGTCCTCTGGAGCGTTTAGTGGGAGCAGGAGAAGCAATGGAGGCTCGAGTTGGTCCGGGGGCTCGGCGGCGGCAACCCTGCCATGGAGGTGGGAAGAGGGCACAAGGGGGAGATTGGGCATGTCCGGGAGGTTCACGAGAGTGATGGGGGTCCAGTAGAGGAGAGGAAGAGCTCGGGGGAAGGCTCTATATAGGAGGGCACTGGTGCACCATGGGCGCGGTCCAGGCCGCGCTCGGGTGAGCTCGAGGAGGGAGACAGAGGGCAGGGGAGGAGGGGCCCGATAGCATTGCGTGTCGTGGACGTCGAGGTGACCTCGGGGGACACGAGGGGGAGGCCCTAGGTGGCCGGAGGCGGTTGGAAGGGGGCGGCTACAGTGCGGGAGCGCACTGTAGCGCGCTCTAGAGCATGCAAATGGACGGCATGCCATTTTTTGGCAATGTGGGCACGACCACTGATGTCTGGTAGTGCTTGGGGGTAGTAAGGAAGTGTGGAGAGGCATTGGATGCCCTGGAGAGCCACTAGGAGAGGAGAGAGGTTGAGGGAGAGAGAGAAAGAGGCTGTCCAGAGAGAGAAAGAGGTGGTTTCACCCCTCAATTATTGAGTTGGGATGCAGCCATTGTTACTGGAGGTAGAGGAGGACTAGGAGGGGCTGTGGTAAAAAGTTGAGGCCGTGGAGATTAGTGGAAGAGGTCAAAAATGGAATTTTGGTAAAGTGGCAGAAGGTGTTTGATGCTTGTTTGGGTAAGCAAATGAACTCCATTTGGTATGAGACTCCACAGGGTGAAATGGCACATATAAATAGGTTCTTCCACCAATGTGGAGCTCATTTGGGCAAAGTGGCCAATGTAACTTTGGTAAACCCTAGAAATCAACAGAAATGAACTTGTGTATATCTAGTTGAGCAAATTATTTCTCCTTGATGCACCACTTGGTGTAGTGGCCTCATTTGGTCATGTGAACATGCTCACAAAAGTTGGGGTTAAGGAGAGAAAGTTGGTAGTACAAACTTGTTCACATTTGATTCTGGTCAGAGAGAGTTTTGGGGCACTTTGATCAATATAACATTCTCTCGAACTTGTGCCATTTGGTCTAGATGCATTATTACACCATTTGAGCATGTGCACCAAGTTTGGGAGCATTTGGACATGTTTGACAGTGCAAAAATGTTCAAACTTGAAAAAGGACAGAAGTGGTTTGGAGAGGGTTTCATGGAGGTATACTGTTCTCCATGACATGAGACTTGGCAAGATCATCAAACATGTCACATGTGACATGATAGAATTTTCTTGGATTTTTATGAAAATATTTCCTGTAGAAATATTTCAAATCCTTGAAATGAGCAGAAATGGTTTTGGGAGGTTTTGTCCAATATTCTGATCATTACCATATGTTGAAACTCATACATATGGAAAATATATGTCCATTGAGTCTCCCTAATTTTTCTCAAATATTTTTAAAGATTTAAATTAATTTTAACCTATTAAAGACCATTTCTAGCCTTAGGAAAAATCCTTTAAATAAAATAGGAAAATAACTTTTAAAATTATATTTTTGTGGTTTCTGGGGATCCTATATCTAATAGGAGTCAAACATATTTTTTTAAAGATTTTTACTGCCTTTAGTTAAGTACTTGCAGTGCAAGCCTCAACGCAGGGGTTTTTGGAAAACTAATTTTTGAAAATACTTTTTGGCCAAATTATTTTTGTAAGAAAATACTATATGGCTCTATACACATGGAATGATTATTGGGAAAAGGTTTTGGATCAAGGAGAAGGAGTATAAGAGTTGGAGGATTTATTTGATTTTTAGAGCACTTGCAAACAACTCACAAAAATCAAATCAAGCAAAGTCCAAAACACTCAAAAGTTTTTGTCAAACCACATTTTATCATGATTCATTAGCTTAAGTGTTGTGGCATGAAAATCAGGGTGTGACACAAAATAACCAAACCTAATTAATAAACCGATCTATATACATAAAAAAACGAAGAAAACCAGGGCGGTTTAAATGGTTTATACCGGTTCGAAGGAAATAAACCAACGACGGCGGTGGTTACTCCGGCGAGACGGAACAGCGGTGCAGCGGCTCCGGCGAGGTGCGGGCGGCGGCTACGTGGGGCGGGGCGCTGGGCGGCGTCGGCGGCGCTGGGCGATGCGGCGCGGGGCGGCAGCAAGTGGCGGTGGCGGCGAGATGCGGGAGGGGCGGTGCGGCTTGCGGGGAAGAGGGGCTCGGGGTCCTCGCCTTTTAAAGGCGGAGGGGGGAGGCGGTGGCGTGGGGAAGGGGAAAGGGGGCGGCGGCGGGAGGCGGTGTCCAGGAAGGTCACGGCGACGGCGGCGATGTCGTGCGGCGGCGGGAGACCTAGCGGAGCTCGGGGATGAGCGACGCGGGCTGGCTGGGCCGTGGCCTGGCCGGTTGGCTGGCCCGGCCCAGTTCGGCGGTAAGTTTTTTTCAAACATTTGTCCAGTAAAACAAAAATAAAAGGAAAAAATAAAATAAAAAATTTAGATAGGCATATTATACATCGAAATTTTCAGAAAAATATTTTCTACAACCTGAACATTTTTCTAGAGTCAACTAACATACCCACAAATTCAAATAAAGCAAAAAGTGCTTCTGCACTAGTAAAATCCTGTAAAAAATCATTTTAAAAATACCAAAATTAATTCGAATTTATTTCTCTCCAATTTTCTGATGTAGGGAATCATGTTACCCTATCTTCCATATATTTTATTTTTGGAGAAAAATAATTTGAATAAAACTCAAATAACTCCAAATTGAAAATAAATTCGAAAGAACTTTGAATTTAATTCTTTGAAACTCCCAACTCATATTTCATATGTTTTGAAGAAGTCATTTTATCTTCGGTCATGAAAATCATTGAGTTGCATAAAGTTCCTGGGTTGGAAATATTTTCCAAATGAAATTCAAATATTTTCAACACCCCAAATTTAAATAAATGGAAGAAGTCATGTCATCTTCTCTCCAGGGTTTTGTGGTGAAAAGAATTTGAATTCACGGAGATAAAAAATGCAAAAATGAAAGTTTGGGAAAGTCCTTTTATTCCCTCTCATTTAACTTTCAAAAGTTCGAAATTCACTCAGTTTCACACAATCAATCAAATCTATCTATATATATAACATTCCAAAATTTAGAATTTTTGGATGTTACATAAGCTCATTCATGGACTCGCTGTTCCAAGCACGTCGAGGCATGCCGTGGAAGGTAAGGTTTGTTAAAAACTCAAGCTCAGAGGGCACCGAGCCCCATCCTGGGTGCCACCGATCAAAGCTCACTAGCGCGCCATCGCAGAACAAACGCCGGGAACCTGACAAAGAAATCAGCCGGTGGCGGACAGACTTCAACGACCAAGTCACTTATTTGGATGCCGTGCGCAATGCCAAGAGCTTTGACAAGGTCATCCGGCGAGACGGGAGGCCGGTCGCCGTTTATGGTTACCATCAGCACTTTTCCGGCAAACTGGTCGTCAAGCGCCGCCATGCCACTATTGAGCGACGGCACGTATTGATCGAAGACAGGACGGACCTCAGGATCTCTGGCTCGGAGTCCGTGTTGACCGGCGACATGATAGTGCGCTTGAGTACAGGGAGTACAGGAGGGGGATTTGGGGGAACTGGAGTAGGAATCGAGATTTCAGAGGTGGGGGAGGGGCGGGAGACTAGGGATGAAAAGGTAGCATAAATTTCGAGCACGCGCCAATATGCTCTCGGCGCGCAAGCGCACGAAAACACCGGTGGCGCCCACATGTCGGCCTAAGAGTCCTTATTCTTTCTTTTTTGGAGAGCCCGGCCTTTCTTTTCAGGATATTTTAAGAGCCCGGCCTGAGAGTCATAATTGACCTATTTGGCATTGCATTACTACTCGGCCCATATTCAACGACACCTCACTGGCCCAAACAAGTGTACATCATCGAAAAGACACTGAGCTCAAATTATATAACTTGAAAAAAGGAGATATACTCTGAACACTGGAGAATGATGATACCCTCATTTAGCCCACCAGTAGTTCGAGACAATAAAGAGTCTGAAACAACGATATATACAACATTCAAACACTGACTAGTGACTACTACTGACATAAAAAGCAAGACATGATAGTTCATAAGAAATCTTGCTACACCACCAAAACGCACCCATCGGCAGCGCTCACACTCTCGTGATCCAGACGAGAATGACATTATAAACAGATGCAACTATTACATAGTAAGAGTGACATAGACGAGGATGACCAAATGACAAGGAATATGCATAACAAAATAAAGAACTACCCATCCAGAACCAACAGAAAAGACAACAAAGTCATTCGAAGAGATGATGCAACACCATCATAATTTGCAGCCCCTCTTCAGCGACCAGTGATCCGGAGACACCAGTACTCCACCCTTTCGATGCAACAGCCCAATTACCTATCAACCTGAAGGCTTGAACCACATCACTGCCTATCGTAATTGAGACATCCAAGGATCAAAGTTAATCCGGATGCCTTTGTCATTCTCACCTTCTTTTGGCTGGAGGCTGTATCATTGGCAATCAGGGGAGTTTGCTCCCGAACTCCTAGGGCTCGCCGTGTAGACACAGTTTTCCATAGCAAATAGAGCCTCTCTGTCATGGTATTCTCACGGGGGGCTTGCGAGTCGACAGATGCCACAAGGGCTTAGTGTGAGGGTAAGACTGCTGCTGATAGGACCGGGAGAGGGTATGCGAGTAGCACGCTCTAGTTTACCCAGGTTCGGGGCTCTTTGGAGAGATAATACCCCTACTCCTGCATGTCTGAGTGTATCTGATATATCTAGTACAGAGTGCTCCTGGAGCTATATCTGAACTCAGTGCCATACGCATCTGGCTTTGTATATGCCTATATGAGGCATGCTAATGGCCGGCCATGCTCATGGCCGTGAGCATGTGTGCTCATGTGGATGGATGGATAGCTAGCTAGCTTGCTAGCTAATTGCTTGTGTGTGTGTGTGAGAGTCCATCCTCTGGATGGATGGATGCCCCTTTATATAGGAGACAGTAGCTTAGGATGTAAGCTTGGTAGTGGGAATGGGCAAAGGCATGGTGGGTGTCATCCTTGTCCCCTGGGTCACTTCATAATAGTGCCAGGGGACAAGTGACACTATACATGATGGCTGAGATGACATGTGAATAGTGCTCGAGTACATCCGTCTCGTTGGTGTCTCGTCGATGTCAGGTCTGGCTGCAGTCGGCAGCCGGCTGGGCAGAGCAGTCGGACGGGGAGCCGGCAGGAGTAGCCGAGCAGTCGGACTGAGGGGCTTTGCTAGCCCCGATGTCTTGAAATATTGTCTTGCCGTCTTCGGGGTACCCATGGTCATTTACTCCGTCAGTAGCCCCCAAGTCTCTGGGCAACTTGGCAAAGTTGGGCGGAGGTTTTTTGACGAGTGTTCATGGAAATGATCATGAAAAAGACAAAGTTAGTCCATGCAGATATATCAAATGTTTGCTTTTAGCATTGCAAGTTTTATGCGAAGGGTGCCGACTCGGTTTTGTCCGAGGCCCCTTCAATCTTTTTCATGTTCCCTCTACTCTTTGGCTTGTGCTCTCGCTTGCCGGACAGCCGCTCTGCGATTTTGTGGCTGAGAGTGGACCGCGGAGTGTAGTGTACAATACTCAGACTCTGGGAGCGAATTGAACCGAGTAGATACTCATAAAAGAAACGGCCGGGTCGCCTGAACCGTTTTTTCTTCCCGGACGTTTTTCGCGTGGGTGGCCTCCAGCGTTCACCCATGCTAGCCAGACAGCCGCTCTGCGGTCTGTGACTAAGAGTGAGCCTTTGGTACTACGCACGCTACTAAGCCATATGCGGGAACAAACGTCTCAGGCCAAGCGGCCAGCCCCCGGGCCAACTCTGGCTGGCGCCGGGGCGAACAGTGATGCAACTGTAATAAAATGCGGAGATGGCCTCCCGAGCATCACTCGAGGTTATCCGTGCTTGCGTGATGCAAAAATATACGGGTGAGGAGCTCACATTAATTTTCGTGTAGCTGAGGCGGAGTTTGCCGAAGACAGACGGCGCGGCTCGGCGCTCGTGGAATGCGTCGGCGCACCCGCTGGGTGTAGCCTTCGAGCCCTCGGGTGCTCGAAGGGGGGTCCCGGCCGGTCAGGTTCGACCGGCCAGGCGGCGAGGCGTCTTGCAACGTCCTTTTTCTTCTTTTTTTCTCTTCTGCCGGCAGCTGACAGCCGGACAAAACTTCTTCTCTTGTTTGCAATCTTTCATGGGGGCGCGTCAGCAAACCCACTGGGTGTAGCCCCCGAGATTCGGGCCGACTGCTGAGCAGTCGAGCCGGATCTTCCGGCAACTACTTTGTCTTCTTTCTCGCGGGGGCGCGTCAGCGCACCCGCTGGATGTAGCCCCCGAGATTCGGGCCGACTGCTGAGCAGTCAGGCCGTATCTCCCGGCGACTACTTTGTCTTCTTCTTCGCGGGGGCGCGTCAGCGCACCCGCCGGGTGTAGCCCCCGAGATTCTGGGCGCTCGAGGAGGGTCCAGCCGGTCGGGCTTGACCGGCCAGGGGGCGAGCGGGACACGGCCGAGCCGGCTTGGGCAGCCGGCCAGGCGGCGAGGCGTCTGGCAGTGCCCTCTTTCTTCTTTCTTCTGCCGGCTGTCGGCAGCCGGACGCGGAGTTTCTTTTTTTTCTCTCCCCCTTTTGTTTAGCAACCAGTCTGTTTCTCTTTTTCCAGCCGTCTGTTGACTTTTCTCGGACAGCCGGCTGGGGCGTGACTCGGCGGGGGCGCGAGGCCGGCTGGCGGACTGCAGCCAGATGGATCACGCCAGCAGTCAGCCCTTTTTCCCAGCCGACCGGACAGTATATCAGATGGAAGTTGGTCAGGTGTGCTTATCCAATGCGGTCGGCCAGGCCATGCAGTCGGCCAGACCTGCATGTGGTCTGTGACCACATGCACGTACCACACGTACGTACATTCACTTTTTCTTTTTTCTTTCCACTCTGTTTCTTTCTTTCTCTCGCTTGCGGATCCGGCAGGAGGGACGAGTGGGACGCTGAGGCGACCGACTGGCGCGCCCAGCAGGCGGGCAGAACACAGAGGCGGCTGGCTGGCACGCCCAGCCGGCGGGCTGGAATCGGCGCGGAGCCGGTGAGGTGAGGGCGGCAAGCAGACGCGGCAGTAGCCGGCTGCATCGGTGAGCCGGGAGCGGAGCAGCCGGCCGGATCGAGACGGCGCGGTGTGCCAGCGGGCGCACGACGGAGAAGGCGTGCGGAGGCGGAGCAGGCGGAGGCGGCCAAGGCTAGGCCGAGCCGGCCCGACGCAGGCCAGGCGTAGGAGGTGGCCTAGAGCTGACGGATGAGAGCCGGCCGGGTCGGAGCCGGAGCCGACACAGGCGACAGGGCGGAGCCAGCAGCCGGCCGAGGCGGGGAGCCGGACGCGGCGCAAACCGGCGGCCGGGTCATGGCAGAAGCCGGCGGCCGGGTTGCGGGGGAGCCGGCAGGCGGCGGAGCCGGCCGTCCGGGTTGCGGGCGAAGCAGTGGAGCCGGCAGGCGGCGAAGCCGGTCGTTCGGGTTGACGGGGAAGGCAGGCGGAGAGGTCCGAAACCGGCCGGGCGTGGGCGCTTGCCGCAGCGGGAGTGGCCGGACCCGTCAAGCCGGCCACGGGGCAAGCGGGGGCCAGCAGCCAGCCAGGCCGGCCGGGTGAGGAGTCGGCCTGCGCAGGGGCAGGTAGCCACAGGCGGGGGGCCAGCAATCGGCCAGGCCGGCCGGGCGGAAGCGACGTTGGGGAGCCGGACGCGCGGGAGCCAGCCAGGATGCGTGTAGCAGTCAGCGGAGAGCGGCCAGCGCGCGCAGGAGATGCGGACACGGCCGGGGGTCGCAGCGAAGCCGACGGCGGGGGAGGCCGCGGACGGTGCCGCGCGCTCGCGGTTTGGAGAGCGCGATGGGGAGAAGCACAACGTGCTGGTCGAGGACGAGCACCAGGGAGCGCCGGTCGGGGTGGTGGCGTTGGAGGCCGCTTGCCCGGTTCTGCAGGAGGCAGATGGAAGCGGCTCGGCGGCGCAGGCGCGTGCGTCCAGAGCCAGCAAGCAGGAAGTGGTCCAGCCGGACCGGGTGGTGGCCGGCTGCGCGAGGCCAGAGCGGCGTGAGGCGGTGCAACAGGAGCTCCTCAGCAGGAGGTGCTGGAGTTGCTGAGCAGCGGAGCTGCGGCGGGTGCAGAACTGCAGTCGGCGCAGTGGACGCACAAGAGGCGAGCCGTGCATAGCTAGTATCCAGCTAGCGTACGGGATGTGTACAGGTAATCTGACTATTGTCTGTCTCGTGTATGAGAATGGTCTGGGTAGTATGTGTGTAGTGTATGGCCAATGGTTTGACCATTGTTGACTAGCATCTAGCTAGCAAGCATAGATGATATATGGAGGAGTGAGCGTGTGTTTTGGCCGGAGCAAGCCCGGAGGGAAGCAAACGCGAGCAGCGCGTGGATGGCCACGGCCGACCGAAACGAGGCCCCGCGCGCTGCGCACGCGCGGACTGACGGCCGACGTTGCGGTGGTGATGACGAAGGCGCGGCCGATGGCGAGGACGCGCCGCCCCTCGCGGCCATTCCGGGGGCATGTCGATGTCGAGCCCCAGACCGTTATTGGAGAGACGGCGCGACGCCGCGGTGGTGAAGACGAAGAGGCTGATGGCGAGGACGCGCCACCCCTCGCGGCCGCTCCGGGGGCGGGTCGATGTCGAGCCCCCGAGCGCTACCGAAGAGACGGCGCGACGCCCTGGCGGAGGCGATGAATAAAAAAGGATCCTGCCCGAACAGTGAAACCAGCAGCAGCGTGGTAGCATAGTAGTAGTACCGCCCCACGGTGGGCGCCAACTATCGTGATATTCTCACGGGGGGCTTGCGAGTCGACAGATGCCACAAGGGCTTAGTGTGAGGGTAAGACTGCTGCTGATAGGACCGGGAGCCGGTATGCGAGTAGCACGCTCTAGTTTACCCAGGTTCGGGGCTCTCCGGAGAGATAATACCCCTACTCCTGCATGTCTGAGTGTATCTGATATATGTAGTACAGAGTGCTCCTGGAGCTGTATCTGAACTCAGTGCCATAGGCATCTGGCTTTGTATATGCCTATATGAGGCATGCTAATGGCCGGCCATGCTCATGGCCGTGAGCATGTGTGCTCATGTGGATGGATGGATGGATAGCTAGCTAGCTTGCTAGCTAGTTGCTTGTGTGTGTGCATGAGAGTCCATCCTCTGGATGGATGGATGGATGCCCCTTTATATAGGAGAGGGTAGCTTAGGATGTAAGCTTGGTAGTGGGCATGGGCAAAGGCATGGTGGGTGTCATACTTGTCCCCTGGGTCACTTCATAAATAGTGCCAGGGGACAAGTGACACTATACATGATGGCTGAGATGACGCGTGAATAGTGCTCTGGTACATCTGTCTTGTCGGTGTCTCGTTGATGTCGGGTCTGGCTGTAGTCGGCAGCCGGCTGGGTAGAGCAGTCGGACGGGGAGCCGACAGGAGCAGCCGGGCAGTCGGACTGAGGGGCTTTGCTAGCCCCGATGTCTTGAAATATTGTCTTGCCGTCTTCGGGGTGCCCGTGGTCAATTACTCCGTCACTCTCTGCCATCAAGGTCCTTGCCAACGGTGATCTCCTGGTTAATCGGATAATTGAGTCTGAAAAACAGAGAGTGTGAACCAAGGCTGTTTACCCGCCTCCAACTAAAAAATCATAAAGGCCCCAACAAGCTGGTATCCTGCTCATAGACGTAACAGCCACTGTCCGGATACTCACGTATTAAACGGTGCTTGTATACAGTGGGGTTTTTGCAATATAACTTTTCCAGCTCATGTATCCGAATGATCATCGGTCTTTTGTCGTTGTCTGATCGAGCGAGGAACCAGTTGTGATTCCCTGTTTTTGGCAAAGGTGGTGTGATTACAAAGGGCGGTAATTGTAGGGACACTGCATCATATCAAAAAGGATAGGCATTGTTAATGTAAGATCAGCATTGTTCAGAGTATGAGTTGGATAATGCAATAAACAACATTGATACGTCCCTATTGGAACTGGGAGGAAAATACAGGGAAATGTATACTGGGTTCGAAAATATAGAAGTGCCATGCATGGTTATACTCATGTTATCTCGCAATCGATTCTTCACAGGAAACTACCATGTCATGCATGTTATGTAATCATGTTCTGTCCTCACAAACAAATTCTTCAAGGTAACTAACAGACCATGTATTGTTATATACTCATGTTCTGTGGGCAAATTTTTTGTGAGGATATTATTCTAGCTATTGATTATTGAAGGGCGAATATAGGTATGTACACATAGTAAGCATTGCAGGATTTCACTACTTTCAAATATAGAGTTCTCCATATGCACATTTACTTCCCTAATGTATGGTTAGATGAAACCAACAGTGTGGTGCATGTTTCTACATCATGAAAATGAGGAAACTAACATGGCCATTGGTACACACTCATATTTAGTAGTAGTATATAGATTACTGTAAAATAAGGATAATATCCATATATTCCTAACCGTTTGATTGTTCAGGGTACAAATTGGCTGTAATGACATGTGCACAATCGCATGAATTAACTCATTTCAAATATAGCTAATTTACGGCGTCTCTAATACATTGCCATAGTTCTACTCAAATTCTGCTCTAACAGGGATATGCCAATCATCACAAAAAGTTCAAACAGTGTCATGGCGTCATCATTAACATGAGATGGAAACAACTTACATGTGTCGTCCCAGCAATACGTGGTGCCATCTGCTTTGTCGATTGCGTAGATGATGCCATTGTGTTCAATAGCATCACAGAAGTGTGTATCAGCTTTGATGATGATCCACTGCGAGCCGAGTTGTCTCCAGCTAAAGAAGGCACCGGCGTAAAGATAGGCGAGTCCACGGTCGAACAAGGCAATTAGCTTGAAGTCTGCGTAATTCGCATGTGGTGTGGGCACTTGGTAGATTACAATCTTCTGCAAAACAAGGTCCGTCCAACTGACGTAGTAATCTAGATGACTTGGACCGCGATGGTAATACTCTATATAATCCAATGGAGGAAGGAGTCTCATGGGAGGTCTAGAAGTTCACGAGCACCAACTTTTTACTGTCTTCTCTGAAGGCAGCCATCCAGTGGGAGTTCATGCCGACCCAGTACATACCTACCAAGAAGTTTCGGGCGATGGTGATTGGATCGATGTCGAGGGAAATGATGTACGGCGACCCACTACATACCTGCAAAGAAGTTTCGGCTAATGGAGATTGGATTGAAGTTGAGGGGCATCATGCACGCCTCCGTATCATGGTGAGCCAATCTCGCAAGACCAGATAGCAGCAAGCAAGGTGTCTTGAAAATCTTAGGCCTCGCTTTGACGATGGCCGTGTGCATGTCCCTCGAGCATGCAGCCAGCCGCAGGGCGCTCAACATATCCATACACGAACAACAGAGGTCGAGGATGTCATTGGGAGAATGCTCCAATCGCGGCTCATATGGATGCTACGCGGTTCGCATTCGGCCATGGTGGAGTTTGGAAGGGTGCTTGATTTACGGGGGAGAAGGATGTCGGTGCTGGAGCGGCTAGCAAAGGAATAGTGGTACTGGGGGAGGCGAGTGAGGCGACGGTACACGGGGCACAATGAGATGGAGACGGAGATAGAGACAGAGAAGGAGATGGAGTGGTGCTATGGGAGCGGAGAGGGAGACGAGGCGAGGCGCCAATGTGCTGTACAGCGGCGGTGACAGACTGCACAGTGCACAGGGTGAGGCTAACTTTGGTAACCCAAACACGCCGCCTGGACTAGTGTCACGCGCAGGGTGTTGTCACTTCACTGTGTGGACCGGATGAATAGTATTTTGACCATCAAGTATACCACAGTTGTACTACTACTACTACTACTACTACTACTACTACTACTACTACTACTACTACTACTACTACTACTACTACTACTACTACTACTACTACTACTACTACTACTACTACTACTACTACTACTACTACTACTACTACTAGTAGTAGTAGTAGTAGTAGTAGTAGTAGTAGTAGTAGTAGTAGTAGTAGTAGTAGTAGTAGTAGTAGTAGTAGTAGTAGTAGTAGTAGGAACATGAGTACTCCAGTATTGTATAGCGGAAATAGGTCTCCCGTGCTAGCATGCTTGTTCACTTCATCGTTCAGGTATCATCCATATTGCGAGCAGAACCAAATACTCGTGCATGCCCAATCAACGCCCTGCCGCGACGGATGCAGTGGTCGTTCTGGTGCATCAAGGACGGCATGCAGATTGTTCCACACTTGAGAAGAGGAAAAATGGAAAGGTAGAACGCGGCAGCAGAGGAAGAGAACGCTGGCTAATGAGGCTGGGAGGGGATCGAGCAGGAAGTCAATGCTCCGCGCCTAAAGGTTTTGGGAAAACCTAATTTTCATAAGGTGACTTATACTCACCTAAACGGAGGGGGTATTCCTTAACCAGAGAATGTTGTGTCTCCCACTCACGCGCTCAAAAAAAAACTACGACACATTTTTTTATCTGTTTGAATAGGTCCCACCTATCAGGAAGGATGGGCACGTACACGAACAGGTACGACTCATCAGTCTACCCGCATAGCCTTTTCTTTTAGTCTACCTAGCTGTCTAATCAACTGCCTGCACGCCACTTCTCCCATTTACTTCTCCATCGGGAACCGATTCTCCTCGGCTTCTTCACCTCCCCTTCGTCTTCATTTGCATCCAAACCCCACAGCATTCACATTGTTTTAACCTCTTTAAATAATCATCTACTACTTCAATTAGACTAGCCATCTAATCCTAATTCTCCAAACCATAGCCCTCCGTTCCAGCGGTTCCAAATGGCGAAAGAGATCGAGATGCAGGTTTTTAGCGTCCAACATGTCCTCGTCGAAGGCTCAATGCGCATAGTTGCCACTGTCACCGTCCACCCAAGGGTTGTTCGGCAGTGGATCAACAATGTATCCAACTCCCTCGAAAAGGTAGAGACGAGGGTAATCGGTCTCGACGCAGAGTACACGAAGCGTGCCCCTGGGAAGATCCAGCGCGCCGCCGTCCTTCAGCTGTGCCTCGAAGATGATGTTTTGGTGTACCACATCATACACTCACCCTCCATACCAGGTGAGCTTCACGATTTCTTGTCTCGGGAGGACGTATACTTCTGTGGGACAGCCATCGAAGGGGACAAACAGAAGCTGGAGCCGTACAACCTTGATTTGAAAAGCATCGCTGACCTACAAACCAGAATCAAAATTCCTATAGAAGATTGTGATAAACAGACACCATCCCTATTCGACGTAGCAAATTTTGTGCTCGGTACAAATCTTCAGAAGGGTGACGAGACGGTGGCATTAAGGTCGTCTGGATGGGAGAATTATCCCTTGACGTACGAGCGGATCAAATATGCTGCCCTCGATGCCCGTGTGAGTTTCGAGATAGCTGCAGGTCCAAAGAGCTTGTTGTGAAGCCGTCTCCCACAAAGAATGAGGACAACAACAACAACAACAAGAAGAAAAGGCTGCACCAGCAGGAGGGCATTATGGATGGATGAACTATTTCCTCTCTTGTAAAAAAAATTATTCCCTCTCGGCGTATATTGATATAGATGGACTATTTCGATGGTGTGCATGTCTTTGGAACAGAGTAGTAGCGTGGCTCCGCTTGACTATAAGGAACTATTTATCCGCATATATAGCTTTATCTGCTACTCCTTGCAGTGATCGGTATGCAGTGCATGTGTCCGTAGACATGACAGCTTGTCCATGGAAGTTCAACTACGGCAACCATCACGTTTCATCTCGCGATTCTCACGACGCCTCTCCAACCCACGGCACCACGCACCCCGACGTGCACCTCACCCCTCTCGGCCGCACTGCCCCTCTGCCTTTGTGTGCATGACATGTGGGCCACCTAAAATGTGGCGAGCATCAAGTTTCTACCACAGCCACCCACGATTCCCACGACACCGCTCGAACCCATGAAACCACACGTCCCCCGACATGCGGCTCACCCCTCTTGGCCCCACTGCCCCTCTGCCTACGGGAGCATTACATGTGGACCAGTCACCTATCGGGTCCACATGTTATTGACTCAAAGGTGGGTGTAGTAAGGCGCTGAAGCTCAGTCCCGACGGCCTTGAGACGGAAATGTAACTCCTGCGCCAGGGCTTGTGGTGCTCCCGCAGCACGAACTCGTGCCAAACTCGAGATTTGTTTCTTTACTATACATGCACACAACGATTTAATGGACATTGTAATCTTAACATGTGATGGGGAGCTCTAAATTTGAATTTGAAACTTATAAAACGAAAAAATTCAAAACAAATAAACTGGGAGAGAGGGAGTATATCGTAGGATGTGTCCCATACAAAATAAGTCCCCTGGTTTGTCACCGCGAAAATGAGGTTAGAAAGGAGCACGGCATCTTCCTACTCGTATGGCAACAAATCGGCCGCAGACAGCATGGTCCGCCTTTGACCGCCATGTGCAAGGTCCGTGCTATCTTATTCAATCTCACCGTGGTTACATCGTACCAATTCATGCGGTGGCCCACTGCATGGCTGATCCCAATGTTGGACAAAGGTTCTATGGGAACGGTGTCACCGTTGTAAATGTTGTGCAAATTGATGTTGGTACCCTCCCGTACATATGCAAGCCAATATATACTCGCACCGAGCCTAACCTGTGAAACAGTGGGCAGGGGGAGAATTAGGAAATGGACACGGAAGTAGTCTTTAGAATGCATTTACTACGTGATCAAACTCATCTTACCTGCTCATCGGAGGAAATCCGAGTGCCCCTCAACGTCGGCATCTCAAGGGACGTCAACTTGCAACTATGGCCACGCCGCGCTGGAGAGACCCCCAAGGAAACATCCTCATGCGTTCCACGGAACATCAAGATGCATTTGTATGAGTAGTTTATCTTGTGAGAGAAAAGGATGAACGAGGAAGGCCTCTAGAGATAGAGATGGACACTACTACTACCAATGTGCTGGCCCGTGCGTTGCAATGGATCCAAAGTAGTAGATTAATACTTGTTCACGTGCTTGAAATATAAACACTCTAGTTTTGATATACATGTGTCAGCAAACATGACAGCTTGTCCATGGAAGTTGAACCACGGCGACCATCACGTTTCTTGTTTCTACCACTGCCACACCCACACGCGATTCCCACGACGCCGCTCCAACCCACGGCATGACGTCCCCCGACGTGGACATGGATCCTCTGACGTGGCTATCACTGCCTTGCCCTGCCTTTCCTTCGCTAACAGGTGGGACCCACGCTTATGGGTCCCACATGTCAGTGACAGAATGGTAGGATTGTTCGCGTCAGGGGATCCTCATCCCCCCGACATGCCCCTCATCCCTCTCGGCCCCACCGCTCCTCTGCCTTTGTGTGCATGACATATGGGCCAGCTGAACTGCGGCGACCATCAACTTTCTACCACAGACACACCCGATTGGACGTGGTTTGCCTGCTCCGCTGCTGTGCTCCGAACCGTACTCCCGCACCATCGAATTTTCGTAAAGTGGCTGTGACACATTTCGTCCCGGGCATCAATCTTCATCTAGAGTACTTATGTACTACAGGTAGTACCCGCCGGTGTGGCCATCTACGCCTCGTAACGCCTCGACGCCCAGCTGTGGCACCCTCGCCACGGCCACGCCACCACCGGCCAGTTCATCTAGAACGAGTGAGTCGCGTACTGCGCCACCACCATGAGAATGACATGTGGGCCAGCCGCATTTAAGGTCCGCATGCCATTGACTCATAGGCCGAGCACTAAGCCACTGAAGTCCGGTCCCATGGGCCCCGAGAGGGAAATGTAACTCCTGTGGCAGGCCTTGTGGTGCTCCCGTAGTACGAGCTCATGCCGAAAATGGAATTTGTTTCTTACTACTACCAACTAGTACTAGTAAGGTACACGTGCATTGCACGCATGAGATTCTGGTGGTTTGTGCATTATGCTTCTACATGTGGAGCTTTCTGGATTCTAACATGTGGCAAAATCTGGTGGAATGTAAGGTTAGGCAAGTTTGATTAACTTAGGTGAGTGTTTGGTTCAAGCCACACCTTAGGCAAGCCACACTAAGGCCCCACATGACATACACACAAAAAATGTGGCAAGATTCCCTTAGGCTTGCCAACTTGTGGATCTCATTTTTAAGAACTAATAACTTTTCCTAAGCTTAGTTGTGGCAAAGTTAGTCATGAATTAAGTTCAATCATGGAGTCTTCTAGATTATACATGTGGCAGAATCTGGTGGATGATATCCAACGGCTAGTAGTTCTCGGATTTGCCATCTTTGTACCGTCGGATTGGCTTCATCCAACGACCAACTTTCAAAGTTTTTCACACACTATGTAGGGGGTATAGATATAGATGTGTCGGTCCGTTGCAATGGATCCAAAGTATATCTATTTAGTGGAGTGCACTCTAAACACATTATCTATTTATTTTTCTCTAACCTTCTGTAGCCATGCAACCAAGCCACATAAGCTTCATGGGTGCCCCCCACATCATATTATTCATACTACATTGATTGAAAAAAAGACAAATCACCCAAAACAAGATCTTCCCATTTTTTGTTCCTACGATGTTGTGCCGTGCACGTACCTACTAGTTGTATAGTGGTAGTACTAGTAATATAGTATTAGGAGTACAAACTTGGTACTAGTAGGAGTAGTACTAGCACGGAATGCTCCTACTCTATCAACGAGCCCTATCTGACACCAAATTTCCTAGCTTCCGTGCTATAGCTAGATCTTCCCCTCGTTTCTGTTTTCCAACCCGGCGGCAGGCGGGGTGTCGGTTTGCTCAACGGCGGTCCCACATGAAAGTTAAAATGCTAGGCAACACGCCTTCCCTAAGCTATGTGTCGTGCCGGACGAGCCGTGTTGTACTCCCGATTCCCGGGCGTGTGGGGGTGCGACGCGAACGCGGCATGCCTTTTCCTTTTACCAGCAATGTGCCAGTGCGTTGCGAAGGATCCAAAGTAGTAGAATAGTAGTATTTGTTCACAAACTTGAAAGAAATCACTATTGTTTTGATATACTCCTAATATATTACTCCCTCCATACCTAAATATTTGTCTTTTTTGAGATTTCAAATGGACTATCACATACGGATTATATAGACATATTCTAGTGTTTCTAGCAAGATGCCCACGCGTTGCACGAAGTTGATGGAAAAGGTAAGCACAACTTATAAATTGACGTATGGAGTACTAGTTACAGTGATGCATATAATTAAGCAAAGGGATCGCACATGTCGGTATTGACTGGAACGAGAATGCAACAGCACAATAAGAATTAAGGCCACGATGATGCAATCGCAGTGGTGGTTACAGAAGGCAAGAAGAAAGATGGATCCACGAACGTACGACCTCCTCCTCCTCAACTTAGTGCGCCGGGCCACCGACCGACGGCTAAGGAGCGGCGGCTTTTGTGGCGAGGTCGAGGTGCTTCTCAGCAACAACGTCGTAGCATCCTAACTGGCCTTGTAGATACCTATGTACACGATTTCCTCGTACACGTGGATATGTAGGTTGACGAATTCTTGTAGGGCGAGGCGCCTCGCGGCGAGCGCGACCTCCAGGTGGACATTCTTCTTGGTGTCGGTGGGCAGTCGCAGGGCCGCCAGTGCTTGAAAGAGGTTCCGGCCATGGAGGCCGATTAGGGTGGCAATGAATGAGGATCCCGGGCGCGCGGGCTGGAGGATTACGGTGATGTCGTCCGCGAGCTTCTTGAGGACGGTGAACTTGTTGCTGGTGGCAACGATCATCTGGTCCAACTGAGAGACGTAGTTGGCGTTGACGGAGGCCATCCACCAGCCGGTCTCCAACACCGTCTGGAGACGATCCTCGGCGCCATGCCGCAGGCCGGCGTCATGGACCATCTGGCGCAGCCGCTGGCCGCTCATGCGCATCGCCGCCATGGGTCTGGAGTGAGCTCTTTTGCACTTAGTGTAGGTGCTTAGGCAAATGCTTAGGTGCGTACGATGTGGTAGATGCATTGGAATTGAGGGGCGCCTTTATATGAGGGTAATGAGGGCAAACTGCGTTGCATTCACATCGTGCCACCTATTTTCCCGGACCTCCTCCCATTACTTCCCTCATGCATTAATTGAAGGAGGATGCATTGGTCGTTCAACATATTGGGAACCGCTACTCCCTCCCTCGTCTGCATTAAAGCCGTATCGGGAACTGGGCCACCAGTTGTCAAATCGAATACTCCCTCCGTCTAGGTGAGTATTAAGTCATCTTACGAAAACCAAATAGTAAACACATAGGCGTGTTGCATTAACTCTCACGTTGTTTCTTATTTTTTGACATAAATAGAGGAATCAACCAAGAAGAGATGTGGGGCTTGTATGCTTTTAATGACTAGAGACTATCAAACATGACATGCAGTGGTCAGTTCGTTCCACAAGAACAAATACAACCCACGTCAGCACACACACATCTTATATAGCATCACATCAAATGGCTATAAAAGATGAATGAGACCAAATTATATCTCATCTAGATGAGTTCTAGCAAAACTGTATTAATAATACTTAGTACTCCTGCGCCATGTATCATATATTAGTATTATGTAGTACTTTATTTAGTGCCATGTATGGCACATAGTACTCAACTCTCTCTCTCTTTCTTCATTTAATTATATGACACCTCATCAAAATTGCTAAGGCTAGTGCCATTACAACCAGCCTGAGCAAATACTAAACATTAAGTTCTCTCGCTTTCCTCTCCACCTTGGTCACCTAGACAAAGGGAGTATACTACGCGGGTTTTTCCTGTGCGGTAGGCGGGGCAGTTCCGCCTAGTCGGTTCGACAGAGGCGCGAGAAGACGAGGGAGTAGGCTACTGCAAACGTAGAGCTGTGTGATTTGACAGCGAGTTACTGTTGGACAGGTGGGGCCCCGTGATTTGACTTGCCATTATCATTTTAACTGCGGCGCTACGACCGGCGTGAGTCTCCCGATTCCTGACCACCTCCATACAGGTGCCTCTCCCAATACTCCACCATGTAGTAGAGGCTGGCTCTTGCATGAGAGCTCACTTCTCCACTTTTTCCTTACCTCTCTTTCCTCCACATATGCAAAAATGCCATGTAAAGCGCACTATTGTACTTACTTGCTCCTACAGGTGCTTAAGCTTGCCACATAGGCATAAAGTCTGATGTGGCAAGTTAATCAAGAAGAGAGAGACTAGTTTGGTGACCCAAGGAAGAAACGGTGCTAAGCGCGTGTACCTAGGTGAAAATACAATATAGCTAATTAAATGAAGCAAACTTAGCAACACCATTTCATTGGAAGAGGTCACTCCTTGGCAAATGCAATAAATACTAGTACTGCCTGTGTCCCATAATATAAGAACGTTTTTGGCACTACACTAGTGTAAAAAACGTTCTTATATTATGGGACGAAGGGAGTACGAAGAAAGAGATAGAGAGAAGTAAAAAAACACTTATAGCCAACCTTAAAGCCAAAAACTTGTTGTAGTATGAGTGACTAAGTGATGACTATGTATGACATGCCAACATCAGATAGCCTAACGCACCGTGTTAAATCTCCAAGGGCGCAACCGCACAAGCGACACGACGGTCGTGGTAGGCGCGACCACGATACGTGCTGCTGGCAGCCCTTGGATCTGAGATCAAATGGTCGCATGCTAAGTTGCTGAAAATTTGCAGAATAACCCTCCAGGATAGGATATTCACCCATAGGTCTAGAATCACGCCATGCAACCGTTCGATCTCAGATCCAAGGGCTCTCGGAAGCCCGTATCATGGGAGAATGGAAAGCCACTACCCTGTCATTCGCACGCTGGCAGTTCGCTCCTACTCGTCCCCACACGTCCTTCAATACTACGGCGGTTCGCTCCTAGTCGTCCCGTCCATTCACATTACGGCAGTTCCACTAATCCTAACCCTCCTCCGAAATCCATGGCGTCCCAAATCTCCCCGATCGGCGGTGAGTACAAAGTTAGAACCATCACCAGCGATGAGTTCGACGTCATCTACACCCGTTCTTCCGCGACGGTGAAAGGATGCCTTTCTCGCTTCAGATGCATGTTCGAAGACTCAGATGATGAGTGGGTCGCTGGGCTAGATGTTGAGTACACCACAGTCTTGGGACGAGAGAAGGATCTAAAGGACGAAGAGAGGAAGAAGCCCGCCGTGATCCAGGTTTGCGTGCATGACTTATGCCTTGTCTACCACATATGCCATGCCAACGTTGAGTGCTAGGATTTTAAGGACTTCCTCGAGAGCAACCTAGTCAAATTCGTTACTATAGACTTTGGTAATGACAAAGAAGTCCTGCATCGGATAGGCCTAGTTGTAGGCAACACCTTCGACCTCCAGAAGAATCGGCTGGTGTCCTCTCATCAGCCTTAAATGTTGACCCTGGCAGGAGCCATGGTTCATCCTTTGTACGATAAACTCGAGAAACCTCCATACACATTTCATCGGCATGCATGGCAGCGGAATGTACTAGATATAGACCACATCCACTACGCTGCAATGGATGGCTACCTTTGCTTCAATATCTACAAGGGTTGGATGAAGAGCAACAGCCAAGTGTGCGGTTCAAGCAAAGAAGTATCGGCCAAGAGGAAGAGGGACAAGGACGAAGTCGAGGACGCGGATGAGGACTCTGAGTAAGGTGGCAGTGTCATTGCTCATGGTGGTTCTAATGTAGTGTCTACCAGAATAGTTGCAAAGTTTAATTTCAGGTGTGCTTAATTTAATTTGAGGGGTGTGTTGTGTTGAGCCCCCAGCAGAACTATATTATGTTTCTTCTTGTTACTTTAACTCTTTAGTACGTACATACTAGTATTTCTTACATTTCATCTTTTAGTTGGTATAGTACTACCACTCGTTTCTTCATATTATATACGTACAATATATATGGCCAACATCATATAGCCAGCAGTTTAGTTGTCAAAGAATTTCAGGGTGCTTAGTTTTGTCAAAGAATTCCAGGATGCTTAGTTTTATTTGAGGGGTGGGTTGTGCACTTGTATTGGACACCATTATTGTGACAAGCCTTTTTAATAGTACTATATGCATAATTTGGCGACGAGCGCTCTCTATATGTATCACCTTTTTTTTAATTTCAAGTTTTGCTCCATGGCGCAATCCATCGATACTACTACTATACAAAAGTGGAGTATATACATTTTTTAAAAGGCTAGAGGGTGGGGCAGTCTAGCTCGATCGGTTTCACGAGAGGCGAGGGCCTTTGTGATTTGACGGCTCATTACTACTGTCAGATCGAATAGTACTGCACCGCCCGCTACACGCCCGGCGCCTCTGACGGTGTACTCGACTAGGGAGTACCCACCACGTCATCTCCCGATCTGTTAGATTGGGCCGAGGACCCCATGGCCGTATACTCATGGGCCAGTTCGGACAGCTGCCGCATACAAGGAAGATTCCACAAGACTCCTCCCCACCGGCGTATTCGGCTAGGACTCTTGTTATCCTAGGCCTCTGGTGCATTATATAAACCGAGACCAGGCTAGTCGATAGATAATATACAACAATCATACCATAGGCTAGCTTCTAGGGTTTAGCCTCCTTGATCTCGTGGTAGATCTACTCTTGTACTACCCATATCATCAATATTAATCAAGCAGGACGTAGGGTTTTACCTCCATCGAGAGGGTCCGAACCTGGGTAAAACTTCGTGTCCCTTGTCTCCTGTTACCATCCGCCTAGACGCACAGTTCGGGACCCCCTACCCGAGATCCGCCGGTTTTGACACCGAAATTGGTGCTTTCATTGAGAGTTCCGCTGTGTGATCGGCAAAAGGATTGATGGCTCGCCTGCAGATCAACTGCGACTTCGGCATCTTCGTCACCAGCTCGACTGGTCACCTTGGTTCAACCAAGAACTGCGCCCAGTGTTCAGATCGTCATGTTCGGACGGGGGCCTTCATCAACATCAACTCCGATCTCTATCAAGATTATGGAGGAATCATCTATGGAGCTCGGGGGCTTGACATCAACATTGCCCTCAGGTGACCGTGCTGTTTCTCCAAACAGCGAACTTGTATCTGCTGCCACCACCTCTTAGAGCATCGCTTTGACGATCCCTTTGATGGAATTGTGCGGAATTGAGTCTATAACGACCATGCAAAATTTCGTCGAGTTCCGATGGAGGAATCTCCGGCAATCTATAATATACCGGAGCCCTGTCAAATCTCGACGGGAATCTGGACGAGTTTAGGGCGTGATGTCTAGCTTCTAGCTCGGACGTCCTTTGGAAGATCCAACCGTTGATCGGATGCAGAATTACTATATCTACCACCCCTCAAAATTTCAGCTCGATCCGACCGTCCAAACTCCGGGAACCTTCCGATTAGTGCATCACTTTTCGGATATGTTTTCTGCGCGAGAACGAATCCGACCCGAATTCATCTTTTTTATGAACGGGATTTCGGACATCCCTTTTGAAGGAAGTTTTGTATGGGGTATTGTGTTTTGTTCTCGAACACATCCCACTAACTTTAATATCTTTTGAATATGATCTTCAACATCATGCTAGTGTCAAACCAGTCCGGCAATATTGCTCCACGGCTGCCGACATGCGCTAGACACGTCGACACTTTGTTGAGCCGAGCTCAACTTCTTCGGATCATCATCACGGCAAGCCGAACAAGAGTCCGGCATCGCGAAGGATAAATCATCACCAACATCGCCGCCCCACGGATTACACGGAGCGGGCATACCGGCATCGCCGCACGGTCGCTTCATCAAGCCGGCGTCGACCACGTCACGACCTGCATCGGCAGTGCCACACTATTGCTTCTTCAAGCTGGTGTCCATCACACCGACCTACTTCGACTCATCGGCTGACATCGAGGCTTCGACATCTCGGCTGGACCGGGGGCTTCGCCATCTCTTAAAATTTTGGGAATCACCTTCCTTCGGATTGCTACAACAAATAAACCAGGTGCTATTAATCCCAGTATTTTTTTGCTTGTTTGGGTTCATTTTTTCCAAAGAATTATTACTCTGGTTTGTCCATCATATGTACACAGGTCTATCAAATGGTGGCCACATTAACGACAGTCGCATGGTGGTTTGGTCAGTTTTCGTACATAATCCGGCGAACGCCGCATCCGGAGCTCGGACCGACCTGCGAATTCAGGCTTTGCCACGCCTTTACCGCATCACGCCGATGCCCTGCATCAACATTGACTTCGGCGCCAGGCCATATTTATTTTATTACTCACTTTGCATAAATTATTTATTATGCAACGATTTTTTTAATTATCATTATTACTGTTATCTCCGGTTTGCACTATTTTTTGTGCACAGAAAAATGATCCGGGGACTTCGGCGTCACTCTGCTGGTCTGCATTGACCGTGCTATGTCACCACTTTGGCGTGTCGAGCTCTCCGCGCCGCCACCTCGGGACCGGCTTGGGGGATGGAACCTTGCCCCGCATCAAGCTCGGATCGCGTCATCAATACCGAACACATTAACCAGCTAAGTCGCTTTCATGCTCAAAGCTTTAATTTCTAACTTGTGTTCGGTTCGACCAAGCATTATACTTTTTTCGAAAAAAGTTGCTTGTAAAAAATTTCCTTGTCCAAACTTTGTTTGTGACGCATAAATTCAAATACCCAATTCATTTGGGGGCTTCCTTCATGAAGCTTTTCCTCTTGCATATGATTATACTTGTACGGCTTCGTTCCTTGTTCGTGTATTACGCCACAATATGCACCATATTGACTTAAGCGATTTGCAAGCCGGGTTGCCTCGCTCCTGTGTTTACCCCTACGTTCTCGATTGTTCGGCTAGGGAGTAAAGGGAGCACCTCTGCGATTGTCACGATCGGGTCACCCGAGCCGGACCTCAGACTGGGTGAAGCCGAAAGCTAGCGCTCTTATAGTTTTTAATGATGGTCGGCACACAACGGAACTCATGAGTACAAAAAATCTATTGCACAAGTCTCATAATAACAATCAGCATCGAAGAAAGGTATCGGTGGGGGTACTATTTTCTTTGAAGATGCTTCTTACACTTCGCAGTAATATAGCATAAGTTCCCTGAGCGCGCTTTGTCTGTTACAGCCTTATGGCCCGGTTGCCTGGTTATCGGAAACACTGTCGATATTCTCGAAAGGTGGAGTACATAACACTTTTTGGTCCTTGACTGAAGAGGGAGAAGCCGACGGTCGGTTAAGACGCGTTTAAAGTTTGGTTGAACAAAGATATGATATAAGTACTTCGGTACATACAATCATTATACATAAAATCTTTTACCCTAGCCACTTGGGGGCACTTAAAATTTATATGAGCTATTTTATAGTAAATGTGTTTTCTTCTTGGTCGTTGCAAAGTCTTTTTCTATCGCTCCTTTTTCGACATGAGTGTGTGGTCAATAGCCAGATAACCCATTTTCTCTCTAGTGACCGCTCGAGTTTAGTTCGCTAAACTGGTCTAACGAGAAGCACTCCGCCTTCGGGATAGGAGGCTGCAGCCGTAGGTTGTCCCGCTTGAAGTCTTGAGATAGGATGTGTAATGTTAAAGCACGACAGAAGCACTCTTTTTTTTTCTAAGACCAATTTTCGGATTGGCACCGAACACTTGATCTTGTTCGGACGTCAAGTTTTTACTGACGCTTTTTGGTTTTCCAAGCTTATGGCACTTTTAAACTATTTGTGTGTTTTCAGCACAAGTCTCGCAGTGCAATGCCGGACACTTTTATAGATTCGGCAAAAATATTCTCGGATATTGCTATATATGCATCGGTTTCGAATTGTGTCTTCGGTCAATAGTTGGGTTGCCCGGCTCCTGCACTCACTTCCTACGTTCCGCTTTGTTCGGCTAGGCGTGCAAAGGGAGAACCACTGCGATTGTGCTTCCAGCTCACACGGTTAAGCACCTCAGTGGAGAAAGCCGAAAACTGACTGTCACAATAAGCGTAAACTGGTCAGCGATCCGATGACTGTGTTAAATGACGGGCCATTCATAACATTGGCCGAAGTGTTTACAGCTTGACCTCGACTATCGCCGAACACTACCGGGGGCTATTAACTGGCCTCCCAAACTAAATCCTCGATATTTTGCTCTTACGTTAGAGCTGAGGTTTCATGACCATGCTTAGCATGACAACCCAAAGAAAGGAACCGATAGTGGGACTATTTTCTTTGGAAGACATTTCTTATGTTAAACAGTAATATAACATATCTCTCCGCGTACCTTTGTTTATAAAACCGTATGGCCAGATTGCCTTGTTTGTCATAAATCTTTGCCCTCATAAAGGCTTTATAAAGTAGGACAAACACTCCTCGGCTACTAGCAGGGGAGGTGGAAGCTGATGGTCGGTCAACAAAGTTTTGTACAATGTGGATCCGAGCATTAATGACATAATGTACTTGGATACATAGAGTCATTACACATAATTTGTGATTTTACTATGGATATTGATCCTTAATTCGGCCACCCGTGCCCGCATTAAGGCTTGGGGGCTACTGGGCTTCGGGCTTATTATTTACAAATATTAAAGGGGCACATTGATCCCCTGATCTGGTGTTGCCACCCGACCAGTGTCTCGGGGGCTACTGCATTGCCTGTTCAATGCAGAAAATTTATGTGCAATATAGTTTCCAGGAGATTTTGATCCTCAGGTTGGTCAGCCGCACCCAACCTATGTCTCGAGGACTGAGCACGCCGCTTTTAGTGTCCCGAAGTATTCTGCCGAGCTAGGACTTGATCTTCAGGACGATTTTGCAAATCAACCTGAGTCTTAGCGGCTACTAGGATCAGCGGTCTTATGTCATCCTTCATGTGCACCTCGGGTTTTAGACCGATACCCACCATGAGGGCTACTGGCTATATATCTGGGTAGAGAATAAATTGCACCAACCAAAAATATTGACAAAAATTGGCCCACATTCGGGGTGGTGCACCACCTCAGAAGCAGTCCGGCATAAAGCTCGGGCGCTAGTGGCTGGCTCCATAGAGGGCATTTCAGGCATTAAGCTCGGCTAAACTCCTTCAAACTTCTTTGAACCAAGGTGATTTACGACACCTCGAATACATAGTCCGGCGTTGGAGCTCGGATACATAGTCCGGCGTTGGAGCTCGGATACATTCCGGCATTAGAGATGGGAAGCGGTCCGGCGTTGGTGCTCGGCTACAAAAGATACCTCGAATGCAGTACGACGTTGGAGCTCGGACGCAAGAGGACACTGCCTCCCGGGAACAACTTCAAACCCGAGGTGTGGCATAAAAATAACAAGGCATTGATAAAGTCCGGAAACTTAAAGGGGCTCCTCGGATGCCCGACGTGTAAACTCGTCGAATGCATTTCGGCGATCCTCAAGATCGAAGATGAGAAGATTTGTTGAACCAGTTTTCAAGACCGGCGACCGAAGATGAAGAACAGTTCAGAAGAATTAAGGAGCGTCCCTAACTTGAAGACCGGTTCAGGGGGCTACTGACGGTGTCCTGGACTAGGGGGTACCCACCACGTCATCTCCCGATCTGTTAGATTGGGCCGAGGACCCCCATGGTCGTATACTCATGGGCCAGTTCGGACAGCGGCCACATACAAGGAAGATTCCACAAGACTTGGCAATCAAGATAAGGACTCCTCCCCACTGGCGTATTCGGCTAGGACTCTTGTTATCCTAGGCCTCTGGTGCATTATATAAACCGAGGCCAGGCTAGTCGATAGATAATATACAACAATCATACCATAGGCTAGCTTCTAGGGTTTAGCCTCCTTGATCTCGTGGTAGATCTACTCTTGTACTACCCATATCATAAATATTAATCAAGCAGGACGTAGGGTTTTACCTCCATCGAGAGGGCCCGAATCTGGGTAAAACTTTGTGTCCCTTGTCTCATGTTACCATCCGCCTAGATGCACAGTTCGGGACCCCCTACCCGAGATCCGCCGGTTTTGACACCGACAGCCTCCATTAAACCCCTCCGTTAAACCCGCATGCAAACCGAGAATCCTACTCCAGCCACATGTCCGTTCCTGAGCGGGCCGGAATTAAATGCAACACCGGCCGAGCTCCTCCCGCCCTCCCTCAGTTTAAACGAGGCCAGATGCTGGCCAAGCTCCTACCGTTCACCCTCTATTTACACGAGGCCAGACAGATAGTGGGCAAGAATCGCACCCCTCCGCTGCTCCCCCATCTCCTCCTTCACCATTTTCTCCACTCTTCTGATGGCTTCCGATGAGCCATTCTCCGGCATATTACCCGGCTGGGTGGCCCGCCGAGCCCTCCGAATACGGGCGAGGCCGCTCGGTGCTTCACCAACCTCGCTTGGCCCAACGGAGCTAGTTGCCGCCCCAAGCAGGTGCGTGGTTCAGCAACTCGCCGCTCCAGTTCAGCTCGATGAGGAGTGGCGAGTTGCTCCACGCCGTCATGGCGGCGAGCACGCCGGTACGGGCGCCGTCGCCACCGCGTCATACCACGCCACCTATGTCTGCGATGGCCGCGCCTCCCGTGTCTGTGGGCGCGCCTCCCGTGCCTGCGGCAGCGCCATGCAGGCAGAGACAGAAGCCGGGTGCATGGAAAACGATGAGTCGGTGGTCAGCTTCTCCGTGTCCGCCGCCATCAGCGAGAAGAAGTAGAACACGGGAGGCCGCCGCCACTTGGGACCCATGAAGGCCACCGCCGAGGCGACGACCGCGGATTCAGGTGGTTTCTTTGCTGCTTCGTCTCTTCCGAGGACCTTCGTCGACCCCGCAAGTGCCATTTAGAACTAAAATAAGTCTAGATACATCCATTTCTAGGACAAGTATTTCCGGACGGAGGGAGTATTAATTATACAAAAGAGCCGGATTGGCACCTCTTAGTTCATGTAAATGTAATGAAATCCATCATGTTTATATGAAGATCCGTCTTTTTTATACGATATCCTTCATGCTTATATGAAATCAGTCCGTGTTTGCACGAATTTCATCTGGTTGGTTAGAGTTGTAAAAATGTATGCCGCTGGCGTTTGATGTCGTCCTCCTCTCAAGGAAGCGGGAGGAAATTTTCCGGTTGCCGTTGGTGATGCTCTTTATGCTAGAAATAATAGAGTGACATCCAATCCATTTGAGGTAATTGCTTGTATGATTTTCCCTCTATAAAAATTTAATTGCATATACATTGTACACGTGACTTGCAGGGTGGCTACAGCTTCATACAGAAAGTTAAAAAGAAACAAGTCCATCCTTAATCTTGTATTCTAAGTACTCTGTGGGTTCCACTATCAGTACAGTAGCGAAAGAAGTATATATTTAATAAGTAGAGTAATATATAATATAAAAATATAAAGTTAAAAGACAGAATTCGAACTCATGGCATCGCGTTGCGAGCATCCGGCGCTAACCAGCCCAGCACATTTTTGTTGTAGACCATGCTGGAGATATATCTCCATGTCTACTCTTATATATACTCCATTCATTCCTAAATATTTGTCTTTTTCAGATTTCAAATGGACTACCACATACGGATGTGTATGTAGACATATTTTAGAGTGTAGATTCACCCATTTTGCACCGTCTGTCTTTTCAGGAAGGGGTCAGATTTGTCCTTGATTTATTTATGAGGTATCTAGATGGCACTGCACCGCCAAGAAAAGAGGGCAACATCAAAATTATGGACTACTTTTTTGAGTATGTTGGTAAGGTCCGGTCATAGTCACTTGTTGAAATCTCTAAAAAGACAAATACTCCCTCCGTCCGGAAATACTTGTCATCAAAATGGATAAAAGGAAATGTATCTAGACATATTTTAGTTTTAGATACATCTCTTTTTATCCATTTTGCTGACAAGTATTTTTGGACGGAGGGAGTAGAAAACAGAGTTGGTGATGATGGTGTGCGTGCCATCCTGCAATATAGGCCGTCGGATTTGTATCTAACGGATAGGAAAGAAACTATGGCAATTTTGCAAAAAATATACCCACACGTCTCTCCACGTTCGCAAATAAGGCCTCCCTCGTTCAACCTTTTCTCTCACAAGATAAACTACTCATACAAATGCATCTTGATGTTCCGTGCAACGCACGGGCAGCTAGCTAATTTCTTTTAAAATAGTTGCTGCGATAATTGGGTTGAAGTGATATATTTTATGTCTTTCCCGAATGATTTCAGATTCACTAGTAGTAACAAAGAAATGGTTGCCTTGTTAGTTAACAGAAAACAGGGTGAAAACTATCACATGAGGCAGGTAAAAACAAGGCACACTGGGTTCAGTGTCATTGTCACTACAGTTGTGCGCGTGCGAGAAGTCTACATATCGAGGGGGCTACCGAGCGAGGCACCGAGACACAACGTTTGAGAGAGAAACCAATTGACAGATTATGATTAGATCGAGTTGTCACCCTTCTGTTGTCATTGTTGGGGGGAGGGAGAGAAAGACGTATCGAGAGTGTGCGCGGTAGGCACAGAGGCACAACTAGCGAGTGTGTGTGTGTGTGTGTGTGGGTGTGCGTGTGTGTGTGTGTGTGTTTGAAAGAGGAGTAGATAGATTATTATCAAGATCGATATGACACACTACTCCTTCGGTGCCGGGTAGTGTGTGTGTATGTTTGAGAGATAAGCCAGTCGATAGATTATTATCAAGATCGAGGTGTCACCCTACTCCTTCGGTGTTAGGAAGTGTGGGTGTGTGGGGGGGGCAGTGCACTCACATATCTCTACTCTTATAAAAAATAGAGTTGGTGATGATGGTGTTCCTGCCATCCTGCAATATAGGCCATCCAATTTATATCCGACGGACACGAAGGAAACTATGACAATTTGGCAAAAAGATACCCACACCCCTCTCCGCATTTGCAAATAAGGCATTCCTTCGTTCATCCTTTTCTCCCACAAGATAAACTTCTCATACAAATGCATCTTGATGTTCCATGCAACGCATGGGCATCTTGCTAGTAGGGAGAAGGAGTTTGTGTGACACATATCTAGCTATATTAAGGGATAGGTAGATAGCATATGTGTGAGAGACATTATTATACTTTGAGACATTAGTGGTTGTGGGTGGGAGGAATTAAAGGGGTGGGCGTGTTAGACATAGAGAGCGTGTGTGTTTCTGTGTGAGAGACTTGTAGGACGGGGTAGAAAGACGAATTTAACCCTGACGGAGGGAGAGAAATACACGAAGTGCGCATGTGTGATTCCGATGCCCACATGGAAATGAGATATGTATGCATGTGAGAGAGATTGCACAATTCATTCACGTATCACTATCTAGCGATTGTGGACGTGCATCGCTTGAACATAAGTCAATATCTACTTCGTATCGTGGCCAAAGGTACAATATCGATTCAACGCTATAAAGATTGGACACTCACATATCACATTTTTTTCTATTTAAATAAACCTTTTCAGTAGTGCACGCCAAAGTTACATTGATGTTTCTTCAAACAACCAATGTAGCTATCATGTACATGCACTATTGTTACTCTTGCATTCAAATTCATTAATCTTGGATGATTTAATTTTCTATTTTGAAGTAATATATGTAATATTCATATATGAATTCAACGGGTACGCAATTTACGAAATGGAGGCTATGTAATCATATGAGGTAACACTTTTAAGTAGCTGACTACAATATCCATTTCTTTTTGTGCGCCTCTACACTAACACGTCAATGCATTATGTTTAAAGTAAATAACCAATGGCACTAAATTATCTATTTACACAAGAAATATATAGGCTGAGCATTTGATCCCTTTTTTGTGAACGTGCCACTACACCCGTACGATTGGCCGCGCCCGTGTGAACGTCCAAGTTATCGGCGCATCATCCTGAGTTATTGTCTTTTTTCTGGGGTGGACTTCACACCAGTTATTAACTGCTGACGCGTGCCCCGTGTACATAGTCTAGCATGACCTTCCCGCTAGCACGGTCCAAAATTAGTTGAAACTGGATACGAACGAGCCCGCGGGCGACAAAATCTCCCGCCTCCTTCTAAAATTTCCGCCACCTTAGTCTTTAGCATGTGAAATCCCCCTTTTGTCCTTCGTGCACGGAGACCAACAGTTACAATACCGCCCTCATCTACATGATAGGTCGGGGCTGCTTTGGTAACTTCCGGTTCCCCCACTACACGGCACCCCCATTTCCTCTCCCCCTCCCGCAAAAATGACTAACTCCATAGCACCAGAGCATCTTACATCACGCCGTTCGTACTTCATCGCCCTTTCTCCCCTCCCCTCTTGGAACCCTAGACTTATCATCCACCGGCGTACCATAGCCCATTCACTGCCAGCGGCGTCCACCTCGCCAGATCTGCTTCTGTGGCTGCATCTACCCCTCCCACCTCCCCTAGAAACAAGTAGACTACTCATCCACCACTGTACCACAGCCCATTCAGTGTTGGCCTTGTCCACGGCACCGGATCTGCTTCGCCGGTACTCTCGTCAACCGCCGCGCATCTGCAATGGCTCATTCGTACTCCCCACCGGAGACACTTCGTCCACACACCCCCCGGAGGCGCCCCACCGACGCCCCCATCGACGGCCTCTGATCCTCTTCGCCGACACCTTCCTCAACCCTACCGGATCCGCTTCGCCGACACCTTCCTCAACCCTACCGGAGCCGCTTCGCCGACACCTTCCTCAACCCTACCGGAGCCGCTTCGCCGACACCATCGTCAACCCTACCGGAGTAGCTTCGCCTATACCATTCTCAACCCTACCGGGGCCGCTTTGCCAACTCACAAGTCCACGGCCTCATATCCGCTTCCTCGCACCCTCATCCAACCTACCAGAGCAGCTTCTAACACCCCGTCCACGGCCGCAGATCCGCATCGTCGACACCACCCTTAACCCAACCACGGGAGCAGGTTCTGACGCCCCGTCCACGGCCGCAGATCCGCATCGTCGACACCATCCTTAACCCAACCACCAGAGCAGCTTCTCACGCCCCATCCACGGCCGCAGATCCGCGTCGTCGACACCATCCTTAACCCAACCACCGGAGTAGCTTCACCTACGCCCTTGTCCACGGCTACAGATCCGCTTCGCCCACACCGTAGTCCACCCTACCAGAGCCGCTCCACAAACACCCTACTCGACGGTTCTAGATCTCCTTACCGGACCCCGATAGCCAGCGTAGCATCATCACCCTCGGCGTTTCTAACTTGATTCCCACCATCCGGAGAGATGCCAAGCACCTGCCACGGCCTAGGTACTTGTCACCTTTAAACCCGTCCAGCATCACCTGCCCGATGTACTTCAAATATACTAACCGGTCGCTGTTACCTGTTATGCAGCTGGTAAAAACAACAAGGACGATGTTTCTTCTAGATCTAACAGCTTGGCCAACCAAGATCCTGGACTGAGTCATTGCTATGATCTTGTAAGCGCGTCTCTCTCTCTTGTATTGTTCTGTGCCTGCCAGCGTGCTTTGCTCGGATTTTCGACCAATAATCCCTTTGTGCAGACAATGATTTCTACTACTGGCTGCTAAATTAGATATGTAGATGTCATACATGATACTACCTCGTACCTCCATTCCTAAATATAAGTCTTTCTAGAGATTCCACTATAGGCTACATACGGAGCAAAATGAGTGAATCTACACTGCAAATGCATCTATATACATCTGTATGTGGTCCATACTGGAATCTCCACAAAGACATATATTTAGGAACAGGGGCAGTACATTACACAAAATTGTAGTGGCATGTAGGAATTCCAGTGCACTACATTAGGCTCCCTTATAGTGCCTGCTAGTCCAGTATACAGAGTCATGGCTAGTTTATGGTACGCACAGAATCGTTAATTGGTGGTTTAAATATGCGCAAGGGATCTGCAATGTAGTATCATGTAGAGATGTCTGAAATTAGCCGTGTCAACTTGCAGATAAGGTTACACAATGAAAAAGTACAAGATGTATGTGGCAATTTCATGGAACATCGCAAAAAAGGAGAGGCAACGGTGAGCCTATACAGTGTGCTATGGTACGTCACTCCTCCATTGCAATCATCTTGACATGTTATTTGTATGCCAATTCTATTAGCCAAGTTTCTTAGGGACAGTTATTACGAGTTATCCTAAGAAAATAAGCACCTGTGAATATAAGCTCCATGTAATAAGCCAACCAATTCTTTTCATTGCATTTTCAACTTGTCTTTGGTATGATCAGTGGAAAGTCTAGACTGCATTATATTTTTTCATTTTGCTGCCCATATGGAAATTAATTTGACTTGCAAACATCACAAATTTAACCCAGTGTAGTAATTAATATAATAGGAAAACAGACCATCACTATTTGCTCAAAATGCAAATACAAAGATACCATCTACTTGGCACAATCTACTTTGGTCAATGTTTTCCATAGAGATCCCCATTGCCTAATTTAAACGAAGAACGCATGACCCACAATTAAATGAAGAACAATTATTTATTGAAATTCGATGGTCCAAGTGGCTGGTTATTATCGTATAGCAGCACCACCTGAAAGCATCATATAGCAGCAGCAGCTCATAGCAACTCATCATACATCAGCAGCAGTCTGCAATTCATCATATACCAGCATCAACTCATAGCAATTCATCATATAGCAGCAGCAGGAGAAGCTCATAGCAATTCATCATATAGCAGTAGCAGGAGCAGCTCATAGCAATTCATCATATAGCAACAGCAGGAGCAGCCTGTAGCAACTCATCATATAGCAGCAGCAGCTCATAGCAATTCATCATATAGCAGCAGCAACAACAACTCATAGCAAGTCATCATATAGCAGCAGCAACAACAACTCATAGCAACTCATCATACAGCAGCAACAGCTCATAGCAACTCATCATATAGCAGCAGCAGGAGCAGCTCATAGCAATGCATCATATAGCAGCAGCAGAAGCAGCTCATAGCAATTCATCGTATAGTGGATCAGAATGAAACTTTGGCAAAAAATCAGAGGAGATCCTCACCTTGTTGGATGAGCTCATCCTTCAACAGCACCTCAAGGCCATGGCCTGGGAGAAGGGGAGGGGGAATAAGGTGCCTTCTGCCGCAGTGTGGCATCAGCCGTAGTTGTGCAGCGCCCGCCGGAGTAGTGCGTTGGACGAACCACAGTGGAGCAGCTGCTGGAGACCATGAGAATGCGGGGCATCGCTAAAGGGAGAAGCAGCCAGGGAGATTTGCCCCTACCCGCTGGCCATGTAGCCTAGCTGGACATAGCATCGTCGAGGATCAGGCCAGATGGGACCAGTGGCAACGGCTCGCTGGAGGAACACTAGTGCTGCAGGCAGGGGATCGAGGTAGAGGGAAAGGGGAGAGGAGATGCAAGCGGGCAGGGCAATGAATGCTTGCGTGTTTGTTTTTACTTGAGGGTCAGGTGTGACACGGGCGTCAGCAGTTGCATTTTGAGTGTAATATAGGCAGACAACAGAGTCATTTCACTATTCCCCTTCCCTTCAATTTTTAGTGAGGTTCTACCCGAAACACTCCCCTCCAAAGCGAAATTAGTTAAGCCCAGGACCATAACTCAAAAATGACTTCTTTACATCTTTTATGGCTTGTTTTGACAATATACCCTAAAAAGGCGGAATCAAACTGGCCCTTAACCTGCAATTCAATTGTGCGTGCAATGATGAATCAGTCCTGCCTCCTATCTGTACATTTAGGCATCATCATACATGGCATAACCTAATACATGTGCATTCCATTGTAGAATCTCGAATATGCAATGTTTATGTTAGTTCATACGTTTCACATGATGTTTAAATGCCCCTTAAATCTGGTCAGTTAAGTGATGGTCTTTAAGCCTCCTTCTTTGCTTCTTTTCGTGATATGTAAGATTTGCTCACAAATCTGTTCAATTGCTTGTCTACATCAGCTAGCCATACTAGGACCATCTGACTCTCGGCGACCGCCTTGGCCACCGAGAGGGAGTCGGAGAGAACGACGCCCGCCACCGGATCGACCGACTTCCACTACAAGAAATATGTCAACTTATGACCTTCTGTCAGTGACCCTCGAAGAATTGGTCATAAATTTATGACCATTTCAGACCAATTGGTCAAAAGCTATTCGGGGGGCTCCAAACCCTAAACCATTGCGACCATTTTGGTCAGAAAGGTCGTAATTTCCTCACACGAAAAGGTCATAAAGCAAACAACGCTAGTCCGCTGCCTTATTTCTAGTTGTTAACGACCAATATAGATGGTCATAGCCTTGTAAATAGTGGTGGGTTGCTATGACTAGGCGCCACCTCATCAGTTTTGCCTATGTGGCATGTCCATGTGGCAGTTTTTGCCCTAGGTTGTGAAGCAACCTATATTTCTGTCATTCCCAAAATTCCCAAAAAAATCTCATAAATTCTTTGGGTCATATCTTCGTCAAATATGTAAAAACCTTCCTTGCCTAGTTCAAAAATAATTCAAAAATATTCATTTTCCTATTCTGTTCAGAGTAACAGTTTGTGAAGGAAGTACCACTTTGGCATGTCTAAATAGTATCCATTTTCTACAGTGCTTTCCTATGCCCAAATAACCATCCTCCACCAAATGCCAGCTCAATCCATTCATTATTTTGAGTCGAGCTTCAACATTCGTATTTATGTCTAGTGTGGTGGTTTGCAAAGCAAGTACCAGCTAGGCTCCTCCTTTTGAGCTGAAAATTTGTGAAGACGGTCTTCTTAGTAACTGATCATCCTCAGCCAAAACTCACGCCCATTAGCCATGTACATTTCCGTACCGCTAATCAAACATTTGGCTGCTAATTCATGTTTGAGCACCGATCGGTCTCCTCGTGAGAATCTTATGTTGTCATTTTCTTCCTAGCACCTACATGGGGAGTGCCCAACCCACTAGACATGTCTAGGCCACCCAGAACACATGGCAACGCCACGGTCACGCGGTGACCACGCGACGGGCATGCGAGCTTACGCGCTCTAGAGTTGGGGCCCTCGGCCACCGCCCAAACCATGACGTATCGCCACCAAACCATGTATTTATGATTAAATAGGTACTTATGTGACTATAAATAATTTTTGGAAAAAATAAATAGCAAACTATGAGGTAGCTGCAGTTCAAATTTGACACGCTTCCAACTGAATCGGCGGGAATTTGTCTTTTTTACGAGAGGTGGATCAAAACTTTTTGCACCCAACCATTTTGTCAATTGTGCATTAAATATGTCCTAGTATTTTATATAATTGATTTGGTCTAATTTTGCAACAATTATTTGGTAGTTCCTTCACAAAAAAGCCTCCTTTCGGACACTCGAAAAATGGAAAATGGTTTTTTCGTCCAACGAAAATGAAAACATCCTTAGGCAACATTGTTTGCCATTCCAATATGCACTCTTGTGCACAATATGAGATCATTTGAACAAACTATGCCATGAATGTGGCCATAAGATTGATCATTTGGCTTGAAAGCCATTGATATCCACACATGATAGCTCGTTTCTGAGAACATTTTTTTAAAATAATTGCCGTATTACAAGTTTGTTATTTTTCCTGGAAACTTGGCCACATATGATGACACAATGCGAAGGTTTCCCATTTTTTGATTTTTTTTGAATTTTTTATGCCCGTTTCAAAATGCGGTCAAAACGGCGGGAATGATTGTTCCTAGCTGGTGGTTGAATCTTGGAATTTTTTTGGTGTTTCTCTGATTAAATAGATACTTCTGTACCTAGAAATGATTTTTGGAAAAAATAAATAGCAAACTACGAGGCAGCTGCAGTTCAAATTTGACCCGCTTCCAACTGAATCGGCGGAAATTTGTCTTTTTCACGAGAGGTGGATCAGAACTTTTTACACCCAACCATTTTGTCAATTGTGCATTAAATATGTCCTAGTATTTTATATAATTGATTTGGTCCAATTTTGCAACAATTATTTGGTAGTTCCTTCACAAAAAAGCCTCCTTTCGGGCACTCGAAAAATGGAAAATGGTTTTTTCGTCCAACGAAAATGAAAACTTATTTAGGCAACATTGTTTGCCATTCCAATATGCACTCTTGTGCACAATATGAGATCATTTGAACAAACTATGCCATGAATGTGGCCATAAGATTGATCATTTGGCTTGAAAGCCATTGATCGCCACACATGATAGCTCGTTTCTGAGAACACTTTTTTAAAATAATTGCCGTATTACAAGTTTGTTATTTTTCCTGGAAACTTGGCCACATATGATGACACAATGCGAAGGTTTCCCAATTTTTTAATTTTTTTTTGAATTTTTTATGCCCGTTTCAAAATGCGGTCAAAACGGCGGGAATGACTGTTCCTAGCTGGTGGTTGAATCTTGGAATTTTTTTGGTGTTTCTCTGATTAAATAGATACTTATGTACCTAGAAATGATTTTTGGAAAAAATAAATAGCAAACTACGAGGCAGCTGCAGTTCAAATTTGACCCGCTTCCAACTAAATCGGCGGAAATTTGTCTTTTTCACGAGAGGTGGATCAGAACTTTTTACACCCAACCATTTTGTCAATTGTGCATTAAATATGTCCTAGTATTTTATATAATTGATTTGGTCCAATTTTGCAACAATTATTTGGTAGTTCCTTCACAAAAAAGCCTCCTTTCGGGCACTCGAAAAATGGAAAATGGTTTTTTCGTCCAACAAAAATGAAAACTTATTTAGGCAACATTGTTTGCCATTCCAATATGCACTCTTGTGCACAATATGAGATCATTTGAACAAACTATGCCATGAATGTGGCCATAAGATTGATCATTTGGCTTGAAAGCCATTGATCGCCACACATGATAGCTCGTTTCTGAGAACACTTTTTTAAAATAATTGCCGTATTACAAGTTTGTTATTTTTCCTGGAAACTTGGCCACATATGATGACACAATGCGAAGGTTTCCCAATTTTTTGATTTTTTTTGAATTTTTTATGCCCGTTTCAAAATGCGGTCAAAACGGCGGGAATGACTGTTCCTAGCTAGTGGTTGAATCTTGGAATTTTTTTGGTGTTTCTCTGATTAAATAGATACTTATGTACCTAGAAATGATTTTTGGGAAAAATAAATAGCAAACTACGAGGCAGCTGCAGTTCAAATTTGACCCGCTTCTAGCTGAATCGGCGGGAATTTGTCTTTTTCATGAGAGGTGGATCAGAACTTTTTACACCCAACCATTTTGTCAATTGTGCATTAAATATGTCCTAGTATTTTATATAATTGATTTGGTCCAATTTTGCAACAATTATTTGGTAGTTCCTTCACAAAAAAGCCTCCTTTCGGGCACTCGAAAAATGGAAAATGATTTTTTCGTCCAACGAAAATGAAAACTTACATAGGCAACATTGTTTGCCATTCCAATATGCACTCTTGTGCACAATATGAGATCATTTAAACAAACTATGCCTTGAATGTGGCCATAAGATTGATCATTTGGCTTGAAAGCCATTGATCTCCACACATGATAGCTCGTTTCTGACAACACTTTTTTAAAATAATTGCCGTATTACAAGTTTGTTATTTTTCCTGGAAACTTGGCCACATATGATAACACAATGCGAAGGTTTCCCAATTTTTTGATTTTTTTTTGAATTTTTTATGCCCGTTTCAAAATGCGGTCAAAACGACGGGAATGACTGTTCCTAGCTAGTGGTTGAATCTTGGAATTTTTTTGGTGTTTCTCTGATTAAATAGATACTTATGTACCTAGAAATGATTTTGGGAAAAAATAAATAGCAAACTACGAGGCAGCTGCAGTTCAAATTTGACCCGCTTCCGGCTGAATCGGCGGAAATTTGTCTTTTTCACGAGAGGTGGATCAGAACTTTTTACACCCAACCATTTTGTAAATTGTGCATTAAATATGTCCTATTATTTTATATAATTGATTTGGTCCAATTTTGCAACAATTATTTGGTAGTTCCTTCACAAAAAAGCCTCCTTTCGGGCACTCGAAAAATGGAAAATGGTTTTTTCGTCCAACGAAAATGAAAACTTACTTAGGCAACATTGTTTGCCATTCCAATATGCAATCTTGTGCACAATATGAGATCATTTGAACAAACTATGCCATGAATGTGGCCATAAGATTGATCATTTGGCTTGAAAGCCATTGATCTCCACACATGATAGCTCGTTTCTGAGAACACTTTTTTAAAATAATTGCCGTATTACAAGTTTGTTATTTTTCCTGGAAACTTGGCCACATATGATGACACAATGCGAAGGTTTCCCAATTTTTTGATTTTTTTTGATTTTTTTATGCCCGTTCCAAAATGCGGTCAAAACGGCGGGAATGACCGTTCCTAGCTAGTGGTTGAATCTTGGAATTTTTTTGGTGTTTCTCTGATTAAATAGATACTTATGTACCTAGAAATGATTTTTGGAAAAAATAAATAGCAAACTATGAGGCAGCTGCAGTTCAAATTTGACCCGCTTCCAGCTGAATCGGCGGAAATTTGTCTTTTTCACGAGAGGTGGATCAAAAAAAAATTACACCCAACCATTTTGTCAATTGTGCATTAAATATGTACTAGTATTTTATATAATTGATTTGGTACAATTTTCAATAAATATATGGTAGGTCCTTCACAAAAAATCTCATTTTGGGCACTCATAAAATGGAAATTGTTTTTTCACGAGAGGTGGATCAAAAGCTTTTGTCATGCAACTATTTGGTCAATTTTATATAAAATGTGGTCTACTATTTTAGAAAAAAAATGGAGTGGTGCTATTTTGGAACAAACATTTGGTAGGTTCTTCACAAAAAAAATCATTTATGCACTCGGAATATTGAAATAGATTTTTTTGTGCAATAAAAATTAAAGCTCTATTTGGCAACATTGTTCGCCATTTCAAGATGCACACTAATGCAAATATGAGATCATTTTGACAAACTATGCCATTGTTATGTTTTAAAAAAAATCAGAGATTTGAGTCCAATTTTTTGAGATTCAAAAGCGAGACAACCGGCCAATGAGACGCGAGGAACCACCTTCACGCGGATCATCAAATTGGACGCAATATGAGCCGTCTATCGTGCATCCATCCAACGGTGGAGCCTCTCCCGAGTAAGAAAAACCCTAACCCACCCACACACCCTCCTCGATCCCCGCCGCCGCCACCCACCCACCCACTCCCGAGTCCCGACCCACCCTCTCGGCCTCTCCCCCTCCCCTCGATCCCCTAGATCCGATCGAGGCATGCCCCGCCGCCACCCCCACCCACCCGCCGCCGATCCACCCTCGCGCTCGGTAGCGCCGCCCTCCTCCTTCTCTCTACAGTCCATGGCCGGCACCACAGCCTCGTCTCCATGGCTGCTCTGCAGCGCCTCCGACGACCGCGCCCGGAGCGCGACGGCGGCTCTGTTCCGAGCACTTGACGCCACGCTCCGCCGCGGCTCCTTCACCGTCCGACGCTCCTCCGGGCTCTTCATCTCGCCGACTTCCCCCTTCGTCACGGCCTCTCGTCCACGCTAGAGACAGCCACATCCTCGATGGTTGCTGCTGGACTCTACCCCTCCAAGTTGCCCGGACGCCTCCCCAACTCTCCCTCGTCCCCGACAAGGCCGCGATGGCGGACTAGCACGGGTAGGTGCCCCTCATCCCCGCTTGTTTTTCCCCTCCGATCTGATCGATCCGCACGGGTAGGATGTAGCTGACCCCCTCTCTCACCTCGCCTTGTGGATGCAGATCCGCCGGTCCTTCGTGCCTTCCTGTTACTGAGTTTCCTCCGTGCGCTGTGCAGATGGCGGTGCCTTTGCTGAAGAAGGCGATCGTGAAGAAGGGGTGAAGCACTTCAAGAGGGTGCATAGCGACTGCTACATCGGCCTCAAGGTGAGAC
Organism: Aegilops umbellulata; assembly: GCA_032464435.1. Classification (NCBI taxonomy): domain Eukaryota; kingdom Viridiplantae; phylum Streptophyta; class Magnoliopsida; order Poales; family Poaceae; genus Aegilops; species Aegilops umbellulata. The sequence continues at coordinate 341,321,310 of CP136059.1, forward strand.
CCCTAGCTTGCTCGCTCTCGCTCTCGCCGTCGCTCGCCGGGCTTCTGTTCCAGAAACGTGCCATTTTCTAGATGGATTACCCTTGCTTTGTTCATGTGGGGTTCTGGCAGTTGTCCCGACCTCCTCCGCTAGCTCTCGATGCGTGGATCTGGTTTACATGTCGCGTTAGTTTAGCAGTGTGTCTATGTAATCATCGCTACAAAGTTGGGCCTGGGTGCTGGTGTTTAGTGAGCACAGTAGGGGTTGGTTTAGTTTTTGGATGAACCTGTATATATTTTGTGTACACACCACTGATTCGTATGGTGCACTGTGAGGCTGGAAATTTCCTTTTAAGCTGTGGTGTGTTTGTTCTTGAGAGCTAGTTGTGGAAAATCCCCCTTGCTGTATGGAATCCACTGAAAAACATTCGAAATGGTTCGATATCCCACCACACACTAGTTGGGCCTAGTGATATTGATGAACTATAGTGTTTCATTGTTGATTCGTATGGTGCACTGTGATGCTTGAAATTTTGTTTTTAAAGCTGTGGTGTGTTTGTTCATGAGAGTTCACTGTGTATGTTGCGTGCAGCCTTGTGAATCAAGTTATGCATGCCTGCTGCATTTAGCATGACATAAAATAAAATTCCATGAAAGCTTATTACTACATCAGTTGCTTGCTCCCAGTGTTTCCGTCTTGCAATTTATCCTGGTGTGCACTACACTCATGCGATATTTATGGATAACAAAGTCAGATACCCTGGAATATTTGTATGATCAGATCTTGTTGGTTTCATCCATCTAATGATAATCTATGTATTTGGACAACCCATTTAGCTATAATTAGTTGCTGCACCACATGTCATCTTGCAGTTGGTGCTAATTCTAGTTACTTTGTTACAAAGGTTTATTCTTTTAGTCCTTTTTTATGTTTGTTTGCTTAACTAGTACTCGCCAAACTCGCCATATAAGATTCAGTATGTCGATCATCTTACCACCACATATGCTTTTCTGTTTGTTATGAAAGTTTCGTCATTCTGATAATACACTGGATGCTTGGAGAATGGATGTGCCCTGTTTTTTTTCCTTTCTGTAGTTGCTGAAGTTGCAATGTATAGTGTTAACTAATTCTCCTGTTCTGCTACCTGATGAGTGCTTTCTTTGTAATATTTCACCTTCGTATGCATATTTGTTTTGTATTTTTTTATAAATGATGATAGTTTGTGCAAGATGTTCACATGTTCTTTTATTTTTGGAATAAATTCTCTTATGCCCTTGACTTAGATTGACCCAAAACAGCAGCATCCTTGATGCGTACTGACCTTCACCCTGTTCTTTCATTCGCAGACTCGAAGGAGACTATACGCAAGGCACCTCCTCTTCGGTTGTGATAGTGTCCAGGGGTCGTGGGTGCTGCTAATGCCTATGTCTGTGGCCGCACTTGACACTGCCCTCTCTTTAAGGGCACATATCATTTTTTATAACTCTGCTATCTTTTCCCAAGTCTTTATTATATTGCCTAGCCTTGTACTGATATGTATTGTTTGATGCTAATTACCCAAGTTAATGCATGATGTTAAGGATAACCTGAGAACACTTGCCTAAGTTTATAAGATATGCATGTGACAGTTCAAACCTGCTTTGCTGCTCTTCAATGCTTTTGGTGTTGTACTGTGCTTCTCTAGTTGTCTGAATGCTTCTGCTGCTAGCCTGCTAGACTGCTACTAGCTTGAATAGGTGTGCACTTGTGCTGGTGGTGGTGCTGCTTGTGTTGTTGCTGCTAATTAAATGCTTATACTCGCGCTGCTGTTGATTAAATTCTTCTGTTGTTGTTGCATGCTTATGCTACCGATTCAATGCTTTAGAAATTGATTGAATTGAACCTGTTGTAATCCTTCATGTTATACTCGTATTTAATTTTTGGGTTTCTATTTGATTTTTTAGTCTGTTATATACGGCTCATCTTCAATTTCTTCTGTAACCTGCTTGGAGCTTAGAATACAGAGCCCAACTAGTCTCATATACAACTAAGACCAATGATTCATGCTCAATTCTGTATATGTATGTATGACCAGTAAAGTTGGAAGGCCCAAATCTTAACATTAATATGCTCAATTTTGTACCATATTCATGCTCATGCATCACCAGTTACTGCTTTTTTTTGCTTGATCTATTTTGTCTCATAACCTAAGTATACCAAAACTGATTAAACGATTTCTCCAACTTGCCAAAATTGTCATAATTGTCTCCTGCCTTGTGATGTTAGTCTCTGTGCACTTACTAGTATTGTTAGTCGAATGGATGGTCGTGGTAGTAGAATAGGAATTGTTTTAGGTTAGTGTTATAGTGATGTTCATTTCATTACCTAAACTTTGTACCAATGTACCATGCAGGTATGTATAGATTACTATTGTAGAACAACATCAGGTTAATCTGTTGCATTCAAGTTGTTGGAAGTTTTGTTATGCCATGCTTAGTGTTTACTGAATTGGGGCATTTGGGCATGTATGTATAAATGTTAGCCTCTTGAAAGAATATTATTTACTTCCAGTGTATTTCACTAATAGCTTATCTGGATCAGGATCTAATGTCGTCGAGGCTGCTGCTGCTGTGATAGAATATCAGAAGAAGCTTGGAGATGTGCGCCATAGTTTTAGTTGATGTTGCCATCAAGTTTTGGTGCTTGTGTATCTGTTTTTGATTGTATGTGCACTCGTTGGACGTGCAAACGTGTATGTGCTCTTGTGAGTATTTGACTGGATGATTTCTGGATTTCATCAGTTAATTGAGAGATTTATTATTTTGTTGTTCAAATGTGTAAATTGAAATCTGTGAATGAAAAAGACCAAATGTTCTACTTGACAAAATAATATTTGGGCTCTAAAAAGGCTATGGCCTAAACTATAGTGGATCAGAACATTGTGTATTTTAGAAAAACCAGAAAAATAGGCTTAATGAAATGGTTTGCAAAAAGGCCACGGCCCAGAAAATAAAAAGGCTAAATTGTTGGGCTAGGCCCATGTAGCTAGCGAAAATTAACAGAAAAAATAAATATTAAACAGGCCGAATTGTTGGGCTAGGCCCATGTAAAACACCTAATTGGACCGGGCTGAATCTTGTGCCACGTCAGCTTGCCACACTTGATGCCTACGTGGCCTGGGGAGGTTGCTAGTGACCAAAACGCCACAGTAGGAATATTTTGGTCGTAACCGTCTTTGACCATTCCAGAAGAAAGGTCGCTATAGTCAGTTTACGACCGTCAGCTTTTGACCTTCTGTTTTTGGTCACAAAAAGGTCGTAAATGGAAATTTGTGACCTTTCAGTGACCAATAGTGGTGGTCACAAGTTGACATATTTCTTGTAGTGTTCACCGATCCCTGGCGCTGGAAGAAGAAGACGAGCTAGACCCGCCGTGTTTCGGCCCCCGCATCCGAGACGAGCCCTTTCCCAGAGGGTTCACGCTCCCAAGAGATACGCCCAAATACACCGGCTCCGTGAAGCCGGAGGATTGGCTAGTTGACTACTCCACGGCCATCAACATAGCGAACGGCAACAAGCGAGTTGCCGTGAAGTACGTTCCACTCATGCTCCAGGGCACAACCCGGACGTGGCTGAACAGCTTGAAGCCCCACAACATCAATAGTTGGGTCGACTTCACCGACGCCTTCGTCCGCAACTTCACAAGCACGTACAAGTGACCTCCCAAGCCTCGCCAGCTTTCCCTGTGCGTGCAAGGCCCCAATGAGTCGACCCGCGATTACCTCACGCGTTGGGCCGAGCTTCGGAACTCCTGCGAGGGCGTGCACGAGGTGCAGGCTAATCGAGTACTTCACCGCCGGGTGCAGAGAAGGCACCCTCCTCAAGCACAAGCTCCTCTACGACGAGCCAGAAACCCTTGATGAACTGCTGATCATAGCAGACAAGTATGCCACAGCCGACTCCTCCATGAAGGCAGAGATTCAAGTTAGTACGACTGGCAAAGTGGCCCCTCAGGCTCCTAGAACTCCGGCTGGAGACGCCAGTCGGTGACAGCAGCAAAGCGACCACAAGCGCAAGGCCCCACAGCCGGCTTCCAGCAGCCGGCAGGTGGCGACAGTCGAAGACCAGCAGCCGGAAGGGCAGCCTCTGTCAAAGCGACAGAAGGGCGGCAAGCCCAACTGGTTGTCGGCTTTCTCATATGAGCAGACTTCGGATGGTCCTTGCAAGTTCCACAGCGGCGCAAAGCCGTCCAACCACACCACCCGGAAGTGCCACTGGCTCACCAGGATCGCCAAGGGAGACGGCCTCCTGCCTCCCCCGCCGGCTGGGCAGCAGCCTCCTCCTCCGCCTCAGCAGCCGACTGTCAGGCCAGTCGGCATAGTACAAGACGAGTACCCAGAAGAGCACGGAGCCTATGTGGTGTTCACTAGTGTGGCCGATGATCGACGCAGCAGGCGGCTGCGGCAGAAAGAGGTGAATGCAGTAGCATCAGAGGCACCGGAGTTCATGCACTCGTCCGAGAAGCCTTTTAGCTGGAGCAGGTATGATCACCCAGAGGTGATGCCAAGTCCGGGCTCCTACCCCTTGGTCTTGGATGCCACTTTCGCCACAGATAGACGAGCAACTCGTTTCTCGCGAGTTCTGATAGACGGAGGCAGCAGCATCAACATCCTGTACAAGGACACCATGGAGAAGTTAGGAATCAAGCAAAGACAGCTTCAGAACAGCCGGACTTTATTCCATGGCATAGTTCCTGGCCTTTCCTGCTCACCCATCGGCAAGATCCTGATAGATGTCCTCTTCGGAGACAAAGATCGCTTCTGCCGAGAGCCAGTTTGGTTTGAAGTGGTGGACCTTGAGAGCCCGTACCATGTGTTGCTTGGCCGACCTGCTTTGGCCAAGTTCATGGCGGTTCCCCACTACGCCTACCTCAAGATGAAGATGCCGAGTTCCAAGGGGATTTTGACCATAGCCGGCGACTACAGAAAGTCGTCCGCCTGTGTGGCTAAAAGTAGTCGGCTGGCCGAGTCCCTGGTAATCGCAGCTGAGAAGCGGCTCCTTGCTCGGGTTGCGGCGATGGCCGGCAAGCAGCCGGAGATGTCGCCCAACCCCAAGGAGTCGGAGGCTGAGGGTTCGTTCAAGCCAGCCAAAGAGACGAAGAAGATACCCTTGGACCCGGAGCACCCGGAGAGGTACACTGTCGTAGGTGCAAACCTCGACAGCAGGTAGGAAGGCAAGCTCGTCGATTTCCTCCATGAGAATCGGGACATCTTCGCATGGTCCCCTGAAGACATGCCAGGTGTGCCGACGGAATTCGCCGAGCACAAGTTACATGTCCGATCCGATGTCAAGCCAGTCAGGCAGCCCTTGCGCCGCCTGTCAGAAGAAAAGAGAAGAGTTGTTGGAGAAGAGATAGCCTGACTCCTAGCAGCCGGCTTCATTATGGAAGTATTCTTTCTAGAATGGCTAGCCAACCCGGTCCTGGTGCTGAAGAAGAACAAGTAGTGGGGAATGTGTATCGACTACACTAGCCTCAACAAAGCATGCCCCAAGAACCCGTTCTCTTTGCCAAGGATTGATCAGGTGATAGACTCCACAGCTGGATGCGAGCTGTTGAGCTTCTTAGATGCATATTCAGGATATCACCAGATCAAGCTGAACCCGGGTGACAGACTGAAGACCGCCTTCATCACCCCGTTCGGAGCCTTATGATACCTGACCATGACGTTTGGCTTGAGGAATGCCGGCGCCACCTTTCAGCGTTGCATGCAGAAGTGCCTCCTCAAGCAACTCGGTAGAAACGCCCATGTTTACGTGGACGATGTGGTGGTGAAGACGGAAAGGCGTGGAACACTGCTAGAAGACCTCAAGGAGACCTTTGAGAATCTGCGCCGATTTCAGATCAAGCTCAACCCTGAGAAGTGCGTCTTCGGAGTACCAGCCGGCCAGCTCCTTGGCTTCTTGGTCTCTGAACGCGGCATAGAGTGCAACCCCGTGAAGATCAAGGCCATTGAGAGGATGGAAGTACCCAGCCGACTGCTGGACGTGCAAAAGTTCACTGGCTGCTTGGCGTCCATTAGCCGATCGGCTGGGCGAGAAAGCTCTCCCCTTATACCAGCTCATGAAGAAGACCACTTTTTTCGAGTGGAACCACAAGGCGGACGAAGCTTTTTTCCATTTGAAGAAGATGTTGACTACTCCACCTGTTCTGGCGGCTCCGACTCCTAAGGAGCCCATGCTCCTATACATCGCCGCCACCAGCCGGGTAGTTAGCACAGACATTGTGGTGGAACGCAAGGAGGAAGGCAAAGCTCTACCTGTCCAAATATCGGTATATTACCTGAGCGAAGTGCGGTCGACCTCCAAGCAGAACTACCCCCACTACCAGAAGATGTGCTACGGCGTGCACTTTGCCGCCAAGAAATTGAAGCGTTACTTTCAAGAGCATCCAATCACTGTGGTCTGCACAGCCCCACTAGCAGAGATCATCGGAAGCCAAGATGCTTCTGGCCGAGTGGCCAAATGGGCCATAGAGCTAGCTCCCTACACCATCTACCACCAGCCTTGCACCGCCATCAAGTCGCAATCACTGGCTGACTTCCTTGTAGACTGGGCCGAGACCCAATACCTGCCGCCAGCACCCGACTCCACCCATTGGCGGATGCATTTCGACGGCTCCAAGATGCGCACCGGCCTGGCAGCCGGAGTCGTCCTCACCTCTCCCAAAGGCGACAAGCTCAAATATGCGCTGCAAATCCATTTTGCCGCCTCCAACAACATCGCCGAATACGAGGCGCTCATTCATGGGCTCTGGCTTGCCGAAGAACTCGGCATTCACCGGATCCTGTGTTATGGCGACTCTGACTTGGTGGTCCAGCAGTCGTCTGGCGACTGGGACGCCAAAGATGCAAACATGGCGAGCGACCGCTTCCTCGTGCAGCAACTCAGTGGATATTTTGAGGGGTGCGAGTTCCTCCATGTGCCAAGAAACGACAACGACCAAGCAGACATCTTGGCACGAATCGGCTCCACCCGTCAAGCAATACCATCTGGCGTCGCCCTTCAGCGCCTCCTCAAGCCGTCTATCAAGCCCTCACCAGAATCAGACTCCATCTTTGTGCCGGCTCCTCCCGAATAAGTTGGATCCGACTCCAGAGCTCAAGCAGACGGCACGAGAATTTTGGTAGACGGCCCTAGAATAGACGCAGTCGAAGCCAACCCGGGGACTCCAGAACCCGGCCCGGGGACTGCGGTGGCCAGCTCGAAGACTCCAGAACTCGGCCCGGTGGCTGCACCAGTCGGCCCGGGGACTTCATCAATCCAGCAAGCGGTTGCTGACTCCAGCCCACCGCCACCCGGCCCAGCCGCCCTCATCCAAGTCGCAGTTCTGACAATCAAAGAAATAGCAGCACCCTCATGGGCCCAGCCCATCCTTAAATTACTGGTGAGCAAAGAGCTGCCGACTGATGATACCATTGTTAGAAATATGCCCTAGAGGCAATAATAAATTAGTTATTATCATATTTCCTTGTTCATGATAATCGTTTATTATCCATGCTAGAATTGTATTGATAGGAAACTCAGATACATGTGTGGATACATAGACAACACCATGTCCCTAGTAAGCCTCTAGTTAACTAGCTCGTTGATCAATAGATGGTTACGGTTTCCTGACCATGGACATTGGATATCATTGATAACGGGATCACATCATTAGAAGAATGATGTGATGGACAAGACCCAATCTTAAGCCTAGCACAAGATCGTGTAGTTCGTATGCTAAAGCTTTTCTAATGTCAAGTATCATTTCCTTAGACCATGAGATTGTGCAACTCCCGGATACCGTAGGAATGCTTTGGGTGTACCAAATGTCACAACGTAACTGGGTGGCTATAAAGGTACACTACAGGTATCTCCGAAAGTGTCTGTTGGGTTGGCATGAATCGAGACTGGGATTTGTCACTCCGTGTGACGGAGAGGTATCTCTGGGCCCACTCGGTAGGACATCATCATAATGTGCACAATGTGATCAAGGAGTTGATCAAGGGATGATGTGTTGCGGAACGAGTAAAAGAGACTTGCCGGTAACGAGATTGAACAAGGTATCATGATACCGACGATCGAATCTCGGGCAAGTATCGTACCGATAGACAAAGGGAATTGTATACGGGATTGATCGAATCCTCGACATCGTGGTTCATCCGATGAGATCATCGTGGAACATGTGGGAACCAACATGGGTATCCAGATCCCGCTGTTGGTTATTGACTGGAGAACATCTCGGTCATGTCTGCATGGTTCCCGAACCCGTAGGGTCTACACACTTAAGGTTCGATGACGCTAGGGTTATAAAGGAAGTTTGTATGTCGTTAACGAATGTTGTTCAGAGTCCCGGATGAGACCCCGGACGTCACGAGGAGTTCCGGAATGGTCCGGAGGTAAAGATTTATATATAGGAAGTATGGTTTTGGCCACCGGAAGAGTTCTGGGCATCACCGGTAGTGTACCGGGACCACCGGAGGTGTCCGGGGGTCCACCAAGTGGGGCCACCAGCCCCAGAAGGTTGCGTGGGCCAAGTGTGGGAGGGGACCAGCCCCAGGTGGGCTGGTGCGCCCCCCCACCAAGGCCCCAGGCGCCTCCTAGAGGGGAAGGGGGCAAACCCTAGGGCAGATGGGCCCTAAGGCCCACCCCTGGTGCGCCTCCCCCTCTCCCCCCCTTGGCCGCAACCCTAGATGGGTTTTGGGGCTGCCGCCACCCCTAGGGAGGGAACCCTACATGGGGGCGCAGCCCCTCCCCTTCCCCTATATATACTTGAGGTTTTGGGGCTGCCCAACAGACGATTTGATCTCCCTCTTGGCGCAGCCCTACCTCTCTCCCTCCTCCTCTCTTGCGGTGCTTGGCGAAGCCCTGCAGGATTGCCACGCTCCTCCACCACCACCACGCCATTGTGCCGCTGCTGGATGGAGTCTTCCTCAACCTCTCCCTCTCTCCTTGCTGGATCAAGGCATGGGAGACGTCACCGGGCTGTACGTGTGTTGAACGCGGAGGTGCCGTCCGTTCGGCACTTGGTCATCGGTGATTTGGATCACGACGAGTACGACTCCATCAACCCCGTTCACTTGAACGCTTCCGCTTAGCGATCTACAAGGGTATGTAGATGCACTCTCCTTCCCCTCGTTGCTGGTTTCTCCATACATAGATGTTGGTGACACGTAGGAAAATTTTGAATTTCTGCTACGTTCCCCATCAGTGGTATCAGAGCTAGGTCTATTGCGTAGATTCTTTGCACGAGTAGAACACAAAGTAGTTGTGGGCGTTGATTTTGTTCAATATGCTTACCGTTACTAGTCAATCTTGATTCGGCGTCATTGTGGGATGAAGCGGCCCAGACCGACCTTACACGTACACTTACGTGAGACAGGTTCCACCGACTGACATGCACTAGTTGCATAAGGTGGCTAGCGGGTGCCAGTCTCTCCCACTTTAGTCGGATCGGATTCGATGAAAAGGGTCCTTATGAAGGGTAAATAGCAATTGGCATATCACGTTGTGGTTTTGAGTAGGTAAGAAACGTTCTTGCTAGAAACCCATAGCAGCCACGTAAAACATGCAAACAACAAGTAGAGGACGTCTAACTTGTTTTTGCAGGGTATGCTATGTGATGTGATATGGCCAAGAAGAATGTGATGAATGATATGTGATGTATGAGATTGATCATGTTCTTGTAATAGGAATCACGACTTGCATGTCGATGAGTATGACAACCGGCAGGAGCCATAGGAGTTGTCTTTATTTATTGTATGACCTGCGTGTCATTGAACAACGCCATGTAATTACTTTACTTTATTGCTAACCGTTAGCTGTAGTAGTAGAAGTAATTGTTGGCGAGACAACTTCATGAAGACACGATGATGGAGATCATGATGATGGAGATCATGGTGTCATGCCGGTGAAGATGATGATCATGGAGCCCCGAAGATGGAGATCAAAAGGAGCAATATGATATTGGCCATATCATGTCACTATTTGATTGCATGTGATGTTTATCATGTTTATACATCTTATTTGCTTAGAATGACGGTAGTAAATAAGATGATCCCTCATTAAAATTTCAAGAAAGTGTTCCCCCTAACTGTGCACCGTTGCGAAAGTTCGTCGTTTCGAAGCACCACGTGATGATCGGGTGTGATAGATTCTTACGTTCACATACAACGGGTGTAAGCCAGATTTACACACGCGAAACACTTAGGTTGACTTGACAAGCCTAGCATGTACAGACATGGCCTCGGAACACAAGAGACCGAAAGGTCGAGCATGAGTCGTATGGTAGATACGATCAACATGAAGATGTTCACCGATGATGACTAGTCCGTCTCACGTGATGATCGGACACGGCCTAGTTGACTCGGATCATGTAATCACTTGGATGACTAGAGGGATGTCTATCTGAGTGGGAGTTCATAAGATGAACTTAATTATCCTGAACATAGTCAAAAGGACTTTGCAAATTATGTCGTAAGCTCGCGCTTTAATTCTACTGTTTTAGATATGTTCCTAGAGAAAATATAGTTGAAAGTTGATAGTAGCAATTATGCGGACAGTAGAAGGCTTGTGTCCTTAATGCACCGCTCGGTGTACTGGACCTCGAACGTGGTCTGTGGATGTTGCGAACATCTGACATACACGTTTTGATGACTACATGATAGTTCGGTAATGATAAATGGTTTAGAATTGAGGCACCGAAGACATTTTTTGAAATGTCGCAGAACATATGAGATGTTTCGAGGGCTAAAATTGGGATTTCAGGCTCGTGCCCACGTCAAGAGGTGTAAGACCTCCGACGATTTTCTTGGCCTGCAAACTAAGGGAGAAAAGCTCAATCGTTGAGCTTGTGCTCAGATTGTCTGAGTACAACAATCACTTGAATCGAGTGGGAGTTAATCTTCCAGATAAGATAGTGATGTTTCTCCAAAGTCATTGGCACCAAGCTGCTAGAGCTTCGTAATGAACTATAACATATCAGGGATAGATATGATGATCCTTGAAATATTCGCGATGTTTGACACCGCGAAAGTAGAAATCAAGAAGGAGCATCAATTGTTGATGGTTAGTGAAACCACTAGTTTCAAGAAGGGCAAGGGTAAGAAGGGATACATCATGAAACGGCAAATCAGCTGCTGCTCTAGTGGAGAAACCCAAGGTTGAACCCAAACCCGAGACTGAGTGCTTCTGTAATAAGGGGAACAGCCACTGGAGCAGAATTACCCTAGATATTTGGTAGATGAGAAGGCTGTCGATAGAAGTATATTGGATATACATTATGTGAATGTGTACTTTACTAGTACTCCTAGTAGCATCAGGGTATTAGATACCGGTTCGGTTGCTAAGTGTTAGTAACTCGAAATAAGAGCTACGAAATAAACGGAGACTAGCTAAAGGTGAGCTGACGAGATGTGTTGGAAGTGCTTCCAAGGTTGATATGATCAAGCATCGCACGCTCCCTCTACCATCGAGATTGGTGTTAAACCTAAATAATTGTTGTTTGGTGTTTGCGTTGAGCATAGACATGATTGGATTATGTCTATCACAATACGGTTATTCATTTAAGGAGAATAATGGTTACTCTATTTATTTGAATGGTCTTGCACCTAAAATGAATGGTTTATTGAATCTCGATCATAGTGATACACATGTTCATGCCAAAAGATATAAGATAGTAATGATAGTACCACCTACTTGTGGCACTGCCATGTAAGTCATATTGGTATAAAACGCATGAAGAAGCTCCATCTTGATGGATCTTTGGACTCACTCAATTTTGAAATGGATTGAGACATGTGAACCATGTCTATTGGTATATACGCATGAAGAAACTCCATGCAGATGGACCGTTTGAACTCACTTGATTTTGAATCGCTTGATACATGCAAATCATACCACATGGGCAAAGATGACTGAAAGCTTCGGTTTCAGTAAAATGGAACAAGAAAGCAACTTGTTGGAAGTAACACATTTTGATGTGTGCAGTCCAATGAGTGCTGAGGCACGCAGTGGATATCGTTATGCTCTTACTTCACAGATGATTTGAGTAGATACTGAGCATATTTACTTGATGAAACACAAGTCTGAATTATTGAATGGTTCAAGTAATTTCAGAATGAAGTTGAATATCGTCGTGACAAGAGGATAAAATATCCATGATATGATCATAGAGATGAATATCTGAGTTGCGAGTTTGGTACACAATTGAGACATTGTGGAAATTGTTTCACGACTAGTACCGCCTGGAACACCATAGAGTGATGGTGTGTCCGAACATCATAACTGCACCCTATCGGATATGATGCATACCATGATGTCTCTTATCGAATTACCACTATCGTTAATGGGTTAGGCATTAGAGACAACCGCACTCACTTTAAATAGGGCACCACGCAAATCCGTCGAGACAACACCGTATGAACTATGGTTTAGAGAAACCTAAGTTGTTGTTTCTTAAAAGTTTGGGGTCACGACGCTTATGTGAAAAAGTTTCAGGCTGATAAGCTCGAACCCAAAGCGGATAAATGCATCTTCATAGGACACCCAAAACAGTTGGGTATACCTCCTGTCTCAGATCCGAAAGCAATAGGGATTGTTTCTAGAATCGGGTCCTTTCTCGAGGAAAAGTTTCTCTCGAAAGAATTGAGTGGGAGGATGGTGGAGACTTGATGAGGTTATTGAACCGTCACTTCAACTAGAGTGTAGCAGGGCACAGGAGTTGTTCCTATGGCACCTACACCAATTGAAGTGGAAGCTTATGATAGTGATCATGAGACTTCAGATCAAGTCACTCCCAAACCTCGTAGGATGACAAGGATGCGTACTACTTCATAGTGGTACGTAATCCTGTCTTGGACGTCATGTTGCTAGACAACGATGAACCTACGAGCTATGGAGAAGTGATGGTGGGCCCGGATTCCGATGAATGGCTCGAGGCCATAAAATCCGAGAGAGGATCCATGTATGAAAACAAAGTGTAGACTTTGGCAGAACGGCTCGATGGTCGTGAGGCTGTTGAGTACAGATGGATTTTAAAAAGGAAGACGGACAATGATGGTAAATGTCACCATTAAGAAAGCTCGACTTGTCTTTAAGATGTTTCCTGATAAGTTCAAGGAGTTGACTACGATGAGACTTTCTCACTCGTAGCGATGCTAAGAGTCTGTTGGAATTAGCAGGTACTGCATTATTTATGAAATCTTGCAGATAGGATGTCAAAATATTGTTTCCTTGTTCTTGAGGAAATGTTGTATGTGATACAACCAGAAGATTTTGTCGATCCTGAAAGATGCTAACAAGTATGCAAAGCCCCAGCAATCCTTCTAAGGACTGGAGTAAGCATCTCGGAGTTGGAATGTACACTTTGATGAGATGATCAAATATTTTTGGGTTTATACAAAGTTTATGAGAACCTTGTATTTCCAAAGAAGTGAGTGGGAGCACTATAGAATTTCTTATGAGTATATGTTGTTGACATATTGTTGATCAGAAATGAGGTAGAATTTCTGGAAAGCATATAGGGTTATTTGAAAAGTGTTTTTCAATGGAAAACCTAGATTAAGCTACTTGAACATTGAGCATCAAGATCTATAAGGATAGATCAAAATCGCTTAATAGTACTTTCAAACGAACACATACCATGACAAGATTTTGAAGGAGTTCAAAATAGATCAGCAAAGAAGGAGTTCTCGGCTGTGTTACAAGGTGTGAGTATTGAGCAAGACTCAAGACATGACCACGGCAGAATAGAGAGAAAGGACGAAGGTCGTCCCCTATGATTTAGTCATAGGCTCTAAAGTATGCTATGTTGTGTACCGCACCTGAAGTGTGGCAAACCATGAGTCAATCAAGGGGTACAAGAGTGATCCAGGAATGGATCACAGGACAGCGGTCAAAGTTATCCTTGGTAACTAGTGGACTGAGGAATTTTCTCGATTATGGAGGTGGTAAAAGAGTTCGTCGTAAAGGGTTACGCCGATGCAAGCTTTCACACTAATCCAGATTATTCTGAGTAGTAAACTGGATTCGTATAGTAGAACAGTTATTTGGAATAGCTCCAAATAGAGCGTGGTAGCTGCATCTAGGAGATGACATAGATATTTGTAAAGCACACACGGATCTGAAAGATTCAGACCCGTTGACTAGTAACCTCTCTCACAAGCGAGATATGATCAAACCCCATGGGTGTTGGAATCATTGCAATCACATAACGATGTGAACTGGATTATTGACTCTAGTGCAAGTGGGAGACTGTTAGAAATATGCCCTAGAGGCAATAATAAATTAGTTATTATCATATTTCCTTGTTCATGATAATCGTTTATTATCCATGCTAGAATTGTATTGATAGGAAACTCAGATACATGTGTGGATACATAGACAACACCATGTCCCTAGTAAGCCTCTAGTTAACTAGCTCGTTGATCAATAGATGGTTATGGTTTCCTGACCATGGACATTGGATGTCATTGATAACGGGATCACATCATTAGAAGAATGATCTGATGGACAAGACCCAATCTTAAGCCTAGCACAAGATTGTGTAGTTCGTATGCTAAAGCTTTTCTAATGTCAAGTATCATTTCCTTAGACCATGAGATTGTGCAACTCCCGGATACCGTAGGAATGCTTTGGGTGTACCAAACGTCACAACGTAACTGGGTGGCTATCAAGGTACACTACAGGTATCTCCGAAAGTGTCTGTTGGGTTGGCATGAATCGAGACTGGGATTTGTCACTCCGTGTGACGGAGAGGTATCTCTGGGCCCACTCGGTAGGACATCATCATAATGTGCACAATGTGATCAAGGAGTTGATCACGGGATGATGTGTTGCGGAACGAGTAAAAGAGACTTGCCGGTAACGAGATTGAACAAGGTATCGTGATACCGACGATCGAATCTCGGGCAAGTATCGTACCGATAGACAAAGGGAATTGTATACGGGATTGATCGAATCCTCGACATCGTGGTTCATCCGATGAGATCATCGTGGGACATGTGGGAACCAACATGGGTATCCAGATCCCACTGTTGGTTATTGACTGGAGAACATCTCGGTCATGTCTGCATGGTTCCCGAACCCGTAGGGTCTACACACTTAAGGTTCGATGACGCTAGGGTTATAAAGGAAGTTTGTATGTGGTTACCGAATGTTGTTCGGAGTCCCGGATGAGATCCCAGACGTCAAGAGGAGTTCCGGAATGGTCCGGAGGTAAAGATTTATATATAGGAAGTATGGTTTTGGCCACCGGAAGAGTTCTGGGCATCACCGGTAGTGTACCGGGACCACCGGAGGTGTCCGGGGGTCCAGCAAGTGGGGCCACCAGCCCCAGAAGGTTGCGTGGGCCAAGTGTGGGAGGGGACCAGCCCCAGGTGGGCTGGTGCGCCCCCCCCCCCCCACCAAGGCCCAAGGCGCCTCCTAGAGGGGAAGGGGGCAAACCCTAGGGCAGATGGGCCCTAAGGCCCACCCCTGGTGCGCCTCCCCCTCTCCCCCCCTTGGCCGCAACCCTAGATGGGTTTTGGGGCTGCCGCCACCCCTAGGGAAGGAACCCTAGATGGGGGCGCAGCCCCTCCCCTTCCCCTATATATACTTGAGGTTTTGGGGCCGCCCAACAGACGATTTGATCTCCCTCTTGGCGCAGCCCTACCTCTCTCCCTCCTCCTATCTTGCGGTGCTTGGCGAAGCCCTGCAGGATTGCCACGCTCCTCCACCACCACCACGCAGTTGTGCTGCTGCTGGATGGAGTCTTCCTCAACCTCTCCCTCTCTCCTTGCTGGATCAAGGCATAGGAGACGTCACCGGGCTGTACGTGTGTTGAACGCGGAGGTGCCGTCCATTCGGCACTTGGTCATCGGTGATTTGGATCACGACGAGTACGACTCCATCAACCCCGTTCACTTGAACGCTTCCGCTTAGCGATCTACAAGGGTATGTAGATGCACTCTCCTTCCCCTCGTTGCTGGTTTCTCCATAGATAGATCTTGGTGACACGTAGGAAAATTTTGAATTTCTGCTACGTTCCCCATCAACCTTAGCTCAGCAAGTACAACGCCGAGCAGCAGCCTACACCATAGTCAACAGAGAGCTGGTCAGGCGCAGCGTCACTGGTGTCTACCAGCGCTGCGTAGAGCCAGAGCAAGGCCAAGCAATTCTAAAAGACATCCATCAAGGCGAGTGCGGCCATCATGCGGCTTCAAGAGCACTCGTCGCCAAAGCCTTTCGACATGGTTTCTTCTGGCCGACTGCCTTAGAAGAGGCGAAGGAATTGGTCCAAAAATGCAAGGGGTGCCAGAAGTTCCGCTCCAAGCCGCATCAGCCGGCCTCCGCACTCAAGACCATCCCCATCGCCTGGCCCTTTGCAGTTTGGGACCTGGACATGGTGGGACCGTTCAAGACGTCACGAGGTGGCCTAACTCACTTGTCGCGGTGGACAAGTTCACCAAGTGGATAGAGGCAAAGCCCATCAAGAAGTTGAATGGTCCGACTGCCGTGACTTTCATCTCCGACATCACAATTCGGTACGGCATACCACACAGCATCATCACCGACAACGGCACAAATTTTGCCAAAGGCGCCTTGGCCCGTTTCTGCGCGACACAGGGCATCCGACTGGACTTAGCGTCCGTTGCCCATCCGTAGTCAAACGGCCAGGTGGAGCGAGCAAACGGCCTCATCCTGTCAGGCATCAAGCCTCGGCTGGTCGAGCCTTTGGAGCGTGCCGCCGGCTGTTGGCTTGACGAGTTGCCAGCCGTCCTCTGGAGTCTGCGCACGACTCCAAACAAGTCAACCGGCTTCACGCCTTTCTTCCTCGTCTACGGCGCCGAGGCCGCCATCCCAACGGACATAGAGTTTGACTCCCTGTGAGTCACCATGTACACCGAGGAGGAAGCGGAAGAAGCACGTCAAGACGGCGTCGATCTGCTGGAAGAGGGCCGGCTGTTGGCACTCAGCCGGTCCAGCATCTACCAGAGAGCATGCGCCGATTCTACAACAGAAAGGTCAAGCCGAGATCTTTCCAAGAGGGCGACCTTGTGCTCCGACTGGTCCAGCGAACAGCCGGCCAGCACAAGCTGTCGGCGCCTTGGGAAGGCCCTTTCATCATCAGCAAAGTGCTGGGCAACGACTCCTACTACCTGATCGACGCTCAGAAGCCCCGAGCACGCAAAAGGGACGACTGCGGCAAAGAGACGGAGCGTCCATGGAATGCAAATCTCCTCTGAAGATTTTACAGTTGATGCAGTATGTACCACGCTACCTTTTGTATTAAAGTACCAAGACTTCGGGCCCCCGAGACGAGCTCGGGGACTGCCCTCTTTTATCTATATGATAAGAATTATGCCTACGAGTATGATACTCTTTGTTATGCCGCTTTGCACCAGGTTCGACTAGTCGGCCCGGGGACTTGCCGCCTTGCACTATGAAATGCTTCCTGCAGCCGGACAAGTAGTGTGTGGCGCCTAAGCCGTCTCCTGTCAAAAGCCGCAGCTCGCAGAGCGACTGTCCGGTGGGCAGGAGTAAGGTAGAATGGGCGTTCGCATGAAAAATGGCTAAGGACTCAAAGCATAAACATAGCTTAAGCCGGCTTCCAGCCTTTTTTTGCAAATTGACTATTGAGCAGTCGGCTCGCCGCCTTCTATTCAACTTGCTAAAAAACTCTAAAACGGCTAAGTACTTGCCTTCCCAAAAGTAGCCAAGCATTTGATCCAGCGGCAGTCCGCAGAGCGGCTGTCCGACTGGCAAGACGGCAACTAAGGGAAGGCGGCAAAGGAAAAAGCCAAAGGAGCAACGAGCAAGAAAAGATAGAATTCAGATAGATATTTACATAACATAGGCCCTTGGCGGAGTCTTCAAACAGAAGTTCAAAATACACCCCGTGGGTGGAATTGTGCGAATTAACAAGTCCTCCAAAGACTATTAAAGCAGATAAAATAAAGATAAGGCGGCAGCCTAGGAAGCGACAGAAGGTTCA
Organism: Aegilops umbellulata; assembly: GCA_032464435.1. Lineage (NCBI taxonomy): Eukaryota > Viridiplantae > Streptophyta > Magnoliopsida > Poales > Poaceae > Aegilops > Aegilops umbellulata. Next base: position 341,339,280 of record CP136059.1, read on the forward strand.
GAAGGTCGGAGGAGATGGCAGTGTCAGGCGTTGGGGCGGCCGGCTGGGCAGTCTCGGCTTGATCACCTCCGGCGGCAGCCGGCTCAGTCGGGCGCGGCTCATTACTGGAGGCGCGGTCGAGCTGAGGCTGGCCGTCCGCTCCGTCTTCTGGTGCATCCATCTCACCTCCGTCCTCCGCCTTGCCTTCCTCCTCGACGCTGGAGCCGATCACCTCCGCCGAGTCCTCGTCATAGTCCGGGTTCATCCCGAACCACTCCGGCGGCGCCGCCCCGCCGTCTTCAGCCCGCTCAGGGACGAAGATGCTAGTGTCTGTGTACTCGGTGATCGCCACCGCACGTTCGACGAGGGCGTCTTCCACAGCTATCAGCTCTGCCTGGGCCTCTGATCGGAGCGTGGCTAGCCGGTCTAGGTCCAGCGCCGGGTACAACGCCTTACGAATTCCAAGGCCCGGCGCGCTCCAGCCCAGGCCGAGGAACCCTTCCAGGCCTCAAGACAGCCAGCCGCGACCTCCAGCCAGTCGGCAGTCCGACTGGGAGTACGCGGAGCCTGCATGTCTGGCCACAGGGCAGCAATCGCCTGGGCGCCGACACGTTGAAGCTGGCGCAGCATCCGGTAGGCCGGCCGCAGACGAGCCTCAATGCTCAGAATTTGCTCATCAAGGGTCTGGGGGGCATCGGCAGCGATCTCCGCGCCATCTGCCCTCCGCCCCTCGCGATCAGCCTCAATGGCTTGATTGGCGGCTTGTGAGTGGCCGGGGAAGAAGTCTGCCGAGACGAAAGAATGAAGAACAAGTCAAAAAACCAGGAGTCGGCTCGACCTACAGTCGGCAACTCAAAGAAGAAAAGCAAGAAAGCACACCGTCGATGAGGTCCTTGATCTCATGGAAGCCGGAGGTCAGCATTGCCTCCTTGTCAGTCCAGGAGAAGCGCTCGCTCGCGAACTCGGCCAGGAGGGCGGTCTCCTTGTCATCCGCCTCCTTCTGGGTCTTCTTAAGCAGCTCCTTCTGCTCTGCCAACTATGCGGCCAGCAGGTCGCGCTCTATGGCGAGCTTGCTGCACTCCTCCCCCTTGGCGCGCAACACGGTATTGGCCTCGCCCAGCTGCTGCTGAAGAGTGGCGTTGGCTTCTGAAGAGAAAAGAAGAAAGAAGGCGTTAAGTCGCCAACAAAGAAGGTCGCCGGGGAGATCCGGCCCGACTGCTCAGCAGCCGGCCCGAATCTCGGGGACTACAGCCCGCGGGTGCGCCAGCACGCCCCCGCAAAAAAGTAAGAGGACTCACTCCGGCTCTCCGACAAGTTGGCGGTCCGCTTGCCCAGCTCTTTGACGTTGTGGTTGAAGGCGGTGACACGGAGGTTGTGATAGTCCTGTGACAATCATTTCAAACAAAATATAGTACTCGGAACTCGCAATTGAAAGTTCCGAGCCGCCTGCTCAGCAGCCGGCCCGAAACTCGGGGACTACACCCAGTGGGTGCGCTGGCGCGCCCCCACAGAGAGAAACAAGAAAACGAAGACAAAGAAAAAAACGTACCCAGATGGCTGCCCGCGACGCCAGGTGCGCCTTGGTGCAGCTCTGGATAGTGTCGCCCTCAGCTCGCAGCTTTGCCTGGATGTCCAGAATCGCCTGGTTCAGCGGGCCTGTGCCGCCTACTCGCACCCACCCAATGGGCGCGGCTCTCGTCGCCTCGGTGTCTGGAATTGTCAAGCTGGCGGCGCCGGTCTCCAAGGGGCGTGGCGCCGAAGTCGCCTTCTCAAGGCGGCGGCGCGCTGGCGAGCCGACTTGAAGGAGTAGCTTCGCCACGGCCTTGTCTTTAGTCGGCGGCACCGGCGGGTCCGCCGGCTGTTTGCCTTGCGCGCTCCCAGATGGCGGCGGAGGCGGCGGTGACGGCACGACCGCGTCCGGCATGGAGGCATCGCCGCCTTCCCTTTCCATGATCGGGAACACACCGCCGGCTTCCCCTAACTGTGCCGTGAATTCCGGAGGCGGCAGTGCAGAGTTCAGTGGGGTGACAAGCACTGCTGATTGGCGGTGCGCGGCTTCCTCAGCCTGCCGCCTTGCCGCGGCGGCGGCCTCGGCCTCATCCAGCTTTCTCTGGGTGGAGGCCTCCGCCTTCTCCAGGCGGGCGGCCTCTTCCTCGTCGCGCTTCTCTTGCGCGTTCCGCTCCGTCGCCTCCCGGAGATCGGCGGCGGGGTCAATCCGCCGGGTGGTGGCAGACGTATCTGCCGACCCCGTGACGGAGGCGGTGGCAACCCTCTCAAGAGTGAGGGGAGCCCTGGAATAAGGGAGACATGTAAAAGACTCAGACAAGATCAACAAAGATATAACAAAGACGAAGGGCGGAGGCACTCACACGGAAACCAGTGGCGGCTTCTTCACTTCCCTGCGGAAGTGGCTGGCTTTCGCGGCCGCCTCTTCCTGCTTGGTCACGGCGGCCACTCCCTTGAATTTCTTCGGCCGGCCGCCAAGCGTACTCGGCCCAGCCCGACGCTTCTTCGCGTTGCCTTGAGCATCCAAGACGGCGGAGGAGCTTGCGCCTAGCTGGCCAACCTTTGGCTGGTGGCGCGGGGCGACTTCTCCCTCGGCGTCGTCATCAGGCCAGTCGGCGAAGGTGGCCGTGGGCCTGGAGCCGCCTGCTTCCCCTCCTCCCTCGGCGTCGGCCTCCATGGCCGCCGCCCCCAAGTCAGGATCGTCGACGTCGCTCTCCGCCCGATCGGGGGCGAATTGGCGGGGCGGCCCCGTGGTGTCGGCCGAGGGCGGGATGAGGGGGTTCTGATTCAAAAAACTAAAGGTCAGACTGGATAAGTCGGACTTGGCAACAAAAGAGACAGAAGAAGAAGAGAGACGACTTACCACAGGCGGGGGGTTGGCGCGTGAGTACGGCTCCTTGCCGAACCGCCAATCTGCCGTGAGACCGCAGTTTGCGATATAGTTCACCGTGTTCGCTACCTCTGTGTGAGGCATGTCTTTGGAGCACATCCGACTCGGGTCCTGATGACCGCTCATCTGGCAGATCAGGTGAGGTCGGCCTTGGAGCGGGAGTACTCGGCGCGCCACGAAGGCGGCCAGCAAGTCGGCCCTGGTCAAGCCCTCCGAATGCGTCAGCACTCGGAGTCGCGCGAGGGCGGCGGCACCAACAGGAGACAGCGTCCTGGCTCGGTGTGACCAGCTGGGGAGCCTTCCAACCGGCGCGCCGGCTTCGTAAGCCGGCAGGTTGACCCAGTCGCCTTCCGGGGCGACGTTCTTCACATAAAAGTAGGACCGCTGCCACATCTTCACTCACTTAATCAGCGCGATGGTGGGAAACGGATTTTCGGCCCCTGATCTCCGCATCACGATAAACGCACCGCACTGAGCCAGCACGCCGGCGACGTGTGTGCCAAGTTTGGACTGGAAGAACTCCCCCCAGAGCTCGATGGTGGGGAGAACGCCGAGGAAGCCTTCGCACAGGGTAGCAAAGGCAGACAGCAGCACCACCGTGTTCGGAGTAAGGTGGTGCGGCTGGAACCCGTGGAACTCCAAGAAGGAGCGGAAGAAGCCGCTCGCCGGCAGCCCCAGGCCGCGCATGCAGTGCGACCGGAAGATGACCCGCTCGTCTTCCTCCGGCGCCGGTGATATTTCCCCCTCTGGCGCGAGGCGGGCCCGCACTAAGCCCCTGCCGGGCAGCCGCCGTGTCTTCCGGAGGAACTCAATGTCGTCGGCGTCAACCTCGGAGCCGTCCTACACTCCGGAGCGCACAGTGGGAGGTGCGGCGGCGGAAGAGGAGCTCATCGCTGCGGGCGTGGTGTGGTTCGGAGCAACGGCGGCGAGAGGAAGAAGAAGCAAGAAGGAGCGAAAGGAAGAAGGGAGGATGGGCGTGCGTGCTTCGCCGCCCCCTCCTCCCGCCTACTTATAGGCTCGTGGGCTGAGAAGCCGAGGAGGCAGTAGTGGGATTTACTGCGCCCAGGACCCCATGACTCCCACGATTTATCGCACGAAGTTACTGCGTGCAGTTACTGCACGGGAACCCCAACCGTCTACACGGCCACAACGGATCCGTCGCCGCGCCGAGGTGCGGTAGTGGCGGGCCCCGCCTGTAGGCCTGTCCCGTCGCGCGCGTGGGTGGGCAGGCTGGCCCGGCCACGTGGCGCCGCGTGACGGGCCCGCAGCGGGCGGCAACCTAGAAGCTTATCAAGCACGCCACCTGGATCCCGCCGCGACATTCAAACTTTTCGAGGGCAAGACGGCCTGAGCAAGTTTCTCTCCAGATAGTCGGCTTGAACGGGGACAGCCTGAGCAAGTTCGGCTCCCGATAGTCGGCTTGAAGGAAGATGGCGAGCAAGGCCCGGATTCAACCACCGGAGGGAAGAAACTGTTGAGGCCCCTCGACGTGTCACCCTCGGTGCCTCACCAGCTTCGGGGACTACTATCGGAGTAATGGGTCATGGGTAGGCTAATCCGAGCCCCTGAACCTTTCAAGACATCGGGGCAGGCTGCGCCCCTCAAGACCCCAGGACGAAGAGCCACCTTCTGGGAGTCGGTCGCAAGGCAGCCGACTGCCCACTCACGGCCGAGTCCCGGGGACGACTTCGGGATGAGCCGACTCCTGTCTGGCGACTTCCAGAGAAGATGGCCATGGGGAGTCGGCCCACGACACCAACAGACCCCATGCCCTCATAAAGAGGGACGGGACGGGGAGTGGCCACAGTAAGGTTCACTCCCACCCCTTTCCAAGGGCAGGCGTGGCCACAGTGCGCCGTACCCACGGAGATTCCCGCCCGGCGCAGCACTGTTGCCATGCCGGCCCTAACGTCAGCCCCAGTGGGTGGAGTCCTGTACCCACGACGGCCTGCCGGTACGACCCAAGGACGATGGGTCCCACCAGTCAGCAGGAACACAGAAGACGGCGAGAGCGCCCCAAGTCAGACCCGTTGGGAGTCGGCCCCCTAGAGTCGGCCGGCCCCTTCCACGGGCCCCACGTGCCATTAACCAGACACGACGGGGACTGGCAACAGTGATCGCCCGCCAGGCGACGGGGCTGTTATCACGACCCCATGACCAAGCCCGCGTCATTAGAAGCACTGCTACAGTAATCCGCAGCCGGCAAGACCCGCCCGCGGCGGACACGACCTGTCGGCTCCGTACTAGGCCGGTCGGCGGGGCCCACCAGTCGGCGGGCCCCAACAGTCGGCGGAGAAGACGACGGCCAGAGAGACAGACGGCTGGGTCCCGCGCCCAGCCGGATTGCCATTGTACCCCTGGGGGTAGGCCTATATAAACCCCCCAGGACACCCATGCAAAGGGTTCGAATCCATAAGCACTAGACCAGATCATAGAAGAAGAGAGCTGGCCTTGCCTTCTCCTACCTCTAGGAAATAGCTCAAGGAGCAACCTTGTACACACTTTGCCATAGTGATCATGCGGAGACCCCGTAGAGCAGCAGTAGGGGTGTTATCTCCACGGAGAGCCCTGAAGCTGGGTAAGATTCGCCGGCGTGCATGCCTTCGCCTTATCACGTTTCCAGGCACCGGCGATGTTCTACTCGCTCCCACCATGATAAGCCATCCTTTGGCATATGTCGCACCCAACCCCCGACAACGACCGGTCATTTGTTCTGGTTGGTGAGGCCGTCTAGTGTTTGGCTGTTAAAGCAGCCGCACGTTCTTCCGCGTGTAGGGAACGTTCAATATTTCCATTAACTGTGATGGTGCCGCGCGGGCCAGGCATCTTAAGCTTAAGAGAAGCGTAATGCGGTATAGCGCTGAAACGAGCGAAAGCTATTCGTTCGAGTAGTGCTTGATAGCTGCTTTGGAATGGAGCGATGTCGAAGTGTAACTTTTCACTTCGGTAGTTGTCGGGTGAACCGAATATGACTTCTAGTATTAGAGATCCCATGGAGCGGGCCTCTGGGCCTGGTATTACTCCCTTGAAGGTAGTATTACTGATATATCAGATGTAGACTACTGCCGCCGTCCATGAGGACTCGTGTGAGATGGTATCCATTTATTATTGGGTCTAACATCAAGGCAGCCAATCCTCCGTGCCGGATGTTTGCCAGGTGATTCGTGCGATCAAAAATGATCGGGTGGGCCAACCATGGGTTGGGCTTACGGGCGACGGGCACTACGGCTCGTGTGTTTCAGAGTGCATGTTTGCTTCTCCTCTTCGTCACATGGATCATGTTCACTGTTTTGACCTCTGGTGGGAATTTTTTCTGTCCCCCAGTGCTTTGCAGGCGAGGCTCATCCTCGTCTTCACTTGGTGTCTCCCTCCCCTTGTGTTCGGCGTTTAGCTTACTGGCCTGCTTGAAGACCCAGCATTCTCTGTGGGTGTGATTTGCAGGTTTATCGCGGGTGCCATGAATCTGACATAATTTGTCTAGAATCCAGTTTAGGCTGGACGGTCCATCTCTGTTGCCTTTGAAAGGCTTTTTCCGCTGACCTGGTCGAGAGCCCCTGAATCCGGCATTTACCGCTGTGTTATCTGGGTTGTCTTCTTTATTCCTGCGCTTGCTTTTACTGCGTCGTGGTTTTCCAGTGCCATCCCTGACTTTGGATGTGCTTGGGTCGTTGGTGCTACTGCGGGCTAACCAGCTATCCTCGTCCGCGCAAAACCGGGTCATGAGGCTTGTTAGGGCTGCCATTGTTCTCGGCTTTTCTTGGCCGAGGTGTCTGGCGAGCCATTCGTCTCGGACGCTGTGCTTGAAAGCTGCTAAGGCTTCGGCATCCGGGCAGTCGACGATTTGGTTCTTCTTAGTGAGAAATTTGTTCCAAAGCTTTCGGGCTGACTCTCCGGGCTGTTGAACTATATGACTTAACGTCTACATCCGGAGGTCGGACATAAGTCCCATGAAAATTAGCTCGAAAAGCTTCCTCAAGCTCCTCCCAACTTCCAATTGAGTTTTCGGGGAGGCTCTTCAGCCAGTGCCGAGCTGGTCCTTTCAGCTTGAGGGGCAAGTACTTGATGGCGTGGAGATCGTCTCCGCGAGCCATGTGAATATGGAGGATAAAGTCCTCGATCCAGACTCTAGGGTCTGTGGTTCCGTCGTACGCCTCTATGTTCACTGGTTTGAATCCTTCTGGAAATTCGTGGTCCAGCACCTCATCGGTGAAGCATAGGGGGTGTGCGGCACCCCAATATTTTTTTGTGTCGAGGCGTTCTGGCGGTTGTAGTGTTCGGTTTTGTTTGCACGCTGGAGCGCGTTTCCTTGATCTATAGATCGATCTGGTTGCGCCGGTCGTTTGGTGCGAGTGTTCATGTGAGGCGTGTGCAGACTTATGTGCGGCCTTGTTAGCCGCTCTATCGCCGCCACAAGGTGGTTGATCCGACCGGTCAGCCGTATTATTCTTCAGCTGTGTGGGCTCTAAGGCCTCGTCATCAAATTCAAGCAAGAGCTTGCGCTTTGGATAGCTCTTCGTGTGGTAACTACCACCATACTTTTCTTCGTTGTCGAGCACTTTGTTCCATCTGTTGTTGAGCGTATTCTGCACGACTTTAAGCCTTTGCTTTTGCTTCTTCAGACTCCTCGCGGTGGCAATAAGCCTTCTACAGAGGTTCTCTTGTTCCAAGTGCCTTTCCGGGATGATGTGTGCCTCTTCGTCCGGACTGTTTTCCTCTTCGGAGGGAGGTTTATGAAATATATCCTCGGCGTCGCCGGGTCCGGACAGCAGATCCGTACTACGTTCGCCGTTTGCTGCTCACTGCTGTTATCGCCATTTTTGCTGAGGCGGGATTTGGAGCGGGGCCTACGCCGACGCTTTGGTTGCTTCTCGAGGGAGCTATCCTTCGCTGCATCCTCCCGTTCCTCGTCATCATTTTCTTTGGGTGTATCCACCATGTATATGTCGTGTGATGAAGTGGCAGTCCAGTGCCCTGTGGGCGGTGGTTCCAATTCGTGTCCTGCATCGTCGTCCATGTCGTCGATGTCTTCGGAGTCGAAGTCTAGCATGTTGGTTAAATCTTCGACAGTGGCTATTAAGTGGGTGGTGGGTGGGGAACGAATTTCTTCGTCGTCCTCATCCCATCCTAGCCGGACATAGTTCGTCCAAGTTTCTCCTGACAAGGAGAAAGACTTTAATGAATTTAGCATGTCGCCGAAAGGCGAGTGCTGAAAGATATTCGCGGAGGTAAACTCCATGATCGGTGCCCAATCGGATTCGATAGGCATGGACGCAGGCGGTTCGGAGCCCGTGGCCGGGGACGAATCCAATTGTTCGGTAGCACGGCTCTCGCGGGGGGTAAAGTCAGTATTCGGCTCTATCACCACTGAGAGTGCGGCCTCCAAGGAGGGGTCTATCCACCCATCCACGGGCGGCGCAATTTGCTTCGGATCGAGGGCTGGAGTAGTTGCAGGTGTGATCTCCTGAACACTGTCCGACGGCAGAGCTATATCATGCTCGTCGTGATTGTGCGGCGCACCTGGCAAGGGCTTGAATCCGTCGAAGATCAAGTCTCCGTGGATATTGGCGGTGTAGTTCAAGTTTCCGAACCTGACCTGGTGGCCAGGGGCGTAGCTCTCGATCTGCTCCAGATGGCCAAGCGAGTTGGCCCGCAGTGCGAAGCCGCCGAATACAAAGATCTGTCCGGAGAGGAAGACCTCACCCTGGACCGCATTGTTACCGATGATCGAAGGAGCCATCAAGCCTTACGGTGAAGGCACAATGGAACTCTCAATGAAAGCACAATGTCGGTGTCAAAACCGGCGGATCTCGGGTAGGGAGTCCCGAACTGTGTGTCTAAGGCGGATGGTAACAGGAGGCAGGGGACACGATGTTTACCCAGGTTCGGGCCCTCTCGATGGAGGTAATACCCTACTTCCTGCTTGATTTATCTTGATGATGTGAGTATTACAAGAGTTGATCTACCACGAGATCATTTAGGCTAAACCCTAGAAGCTAGCCTATGGTATGATTGTTGTTGTCCTACGGACTAAACCCTCCGGTTTATATAGACACCGGAGGGGGCTAGGGTTACACTGAGTCGGTTACAAGGAAGGAGGTCTACATATCCGTATTGTCAAGCTTGCCTTCCACGCCAAGGAGAGTCCCATCCGGATACGGGACGAAGTCTTCAATCTTGTATCTTCATAGTCCAACAGTCCGGCCAAAGGATATAGTCCGGCTGTCCGGTTACCCCCTAATCCAGGACTCCCTCACCCCTGCCGCTCCTTATATAAGTTGAAGGGGCGGGTTACATGTAGAGTCCAACTCGGATTAAGACTTAAACTATTCCGACTTCTCTACATGGGCTTCTTAACGTCTTGGGCCTCATAACGTCTCGGGGTTATTAACCCCAGGCGACTCTGTCTGCTGGGTTATGCCGGGTTATGATTGTCTTCCTTAACTCCTGCCGGTTTATCATTTGACTTCACTCCTGCCGGTTTATCATCTGACTTAACTCTTGCCAGTTTATCATCTGACTTAACTCCTGCGGGTTTATCATCTGACTTAACTCCTACTGGTTTATCAAGTACCAGTCGGGTTATAACTCCGGCCGGGTCATACCACGGGGTATATCCCCGACATTAGCCCCTAGTTTAATTTGGATTTATCCATGTTAAACTGATCCTGGTCATCCTTAAGTCCTTGTCATTTCGTTCTTCTAAAAAATCCGGGTTAATAAGCCAGCTTCATAATCAATTTGCTGACATTGGCTTGTCAGAGAGAAATATTGTGAAGCATAATTAATTTGACTCAGCTCCCAATGCTTAACAAAAATATTGGTCCTTGAAATCCTCATCTGATCTTTAGCCGGATTAAGGATGTAGAACTTGCTGGTTTATCATAGCCAAAATTGTCGGTTTATAAATATTTATGGCACCGGGTCATAGTTGTAGTTAACAGCAAGCTTGAAAATATACCTATTATATACCTATCACTTGTAGCCCCCAAGTCTTAAGAAGGCAGCATAGCAACAGCTTAAGACTTGCTTCAATATAAATGTCACAACCTTGAAAACATCCGATTTGTTCATCTCAGTCATGAGTCATAAACTGAGTATTCCACATATGTAGCCCCCAAGTGCCGGGTTGTCATGCTTGCAGCAACCTAGGACTTGAAATTGTCGTGTTCTCATAAAAACTTCAACTGGTGTAGCTCCCAAGGGCCGGATCATTATGCAATAATGAGCATGGACTTTGTAAATATAATCATGTAGATTTGCGCAGTGATGTGTAGCCCCCAAGAGCCGTCTCATTAAGGTAATACTGAGCTGGGACTTGATATATACTTCGATGAAAATAACATCTTATAATGTAGTCTCCATCGTAGGGCTTGAACCCACGTCCACAAGGTTAAGAGCCTTGTGCTTTACCAACTGAGCAGTGGACCCTTCAATATGATGGATTAAAAGCTTTGTACCTTGAATTGTTGACACGAGCAATTGGTAGCCCCCAAGGGCCGGCTCATTACGATGTGATGAGTCGGGTCTTCAATAAGGTGAGCAAACAATGACTTTGCATTAGCCCCCAAGTATCATGGTGCATGCTTGTAGCGACATGAGACTTGTGTATTTGATGTAATCTCAACTTAAATAATGTAGCCCCCAAGTGCCGGGTCGTAAGCCCGCAGCGACTCGGAACTATTCCTTCCATTGTAGAATAAATTATATCCATTGCGCTGAAGCGACTTTGAAAACCTCAATCATAATATAGGTTATTGATAACCATAATAAAAATCCAGCCGTGTTGGCTATTAAAGATTTGAATAATATAACCTGGTTTGAAAACCGATTCCTGCCATATAAACCGGTATATCTGTGCCCATATGATACATGCTATGATGATGTAATGATGACGCAATGTATGACGCAATATATGATGATGTATGTGTATGATCAAGAGGGTTTAAGCTATGGTTCGAATATGTCCAGAGCCCCCAAGTAGTCATAATTGTGGCATTGCGTCGATCAAGAGGTGTAGCTATGGTTCGAATACGACCAAGCCCCCAAGTGATTTCCCTGGTGGCCTTATGCCTATCAAGAGGTGTAGCTATGGTTAGGATACGACCAAGCCCCCAAGTGATTTCCCTGGTGCCCTTATGCCTATCAAGAGGGGTAGCTATGGTTCGAACCCATAGCCCCCAAGTGATTTCCCTGGTGGCCTTATGCCTATCAAGAGGTGTAGCTATGGTTCGGATACGACCAAGCCCCCAAGTGATTTCCCTGGTTCCCTTATGCCTATCAAGAGGTGTGACTATGGTTCGAACATAGCCCCCAAATGATATTATGAGCTGTGCTCAAGGGATACCCATGTTTGAGATGTGCTATGCAGTAGACTCTCTTTGGCCCCTTATGATAATATTGGCTTGATAGCCGGATTACCGAAGTAATCAGAGTTGTGCTCTTATGATAATATTGGCTTGATAGCTGTATTAATAGGGTAGTCACAGCTGTGATGAACAAGCAGGAAGCCCCCAAATGATCAATAATATGATAAACCAATAAGGCAGGATGCCCATGTTTGAATTGAGCATCATGGCAGCAAGTTCTCTTTGGCAATCTTTAATTTTTCCTTGAGCCGGATCTTTAAACCGGAATCCTTCTTTTTAAGCCGGAAATTTTCTGACGGCCTTAAAATTTGCACCAATATGGCGGTTAAGGGTCCTGCAGTAGATAACTTTGCAAGGCGGAGTAATTGCTCTTTTAAAGAAAGCAATCTATATCTATATCTATATCTATATCTATACTCTATATCTATATCTATATCTCTATATCTATCTATCTATATCTATACCTCTATATCTATATCTATATCTATCTATACTCTATACCTACTAATAAAGCAAGGTGATATTCTTGGTTTCGTCCCGCGATTAGATGATTTTTTTAGTTTTTTTATCAGGCGAGGTGGTACTATTCATATAAAAATTCTGCTAGCCCGTTTTGTGCGACTGAGAAAACATAGTCCAAAGGCCGTTATGCCTCAACCGGGTGGGCCTCGACCTTTCTCTAATGGGCCTGCTCCTGCAGCCTTGACGAAAATCCCACCACTTTCATATACACACGTGAGTTGTACTAAACCAGCCAAAAGACATCGATTAAATCCAATTCAAAAAGAAAGAAGAGACCACATAAAAGGCAGAGAGTAGGGGGACATGCGCGGCTGGTTGGTTGGCCATAAAAAAGACTTCGTCCTGATGGATTAGAGACGCACGGCCATAAAATGCAAAGAATCAATGTCACATTGTGCGGATTGTGGCGGCTAGCGACGACGGCGGCCTGCAGGCCGGAGTTCCTGCAGTCGGCTGCATCGATGAACACCCGTCAGTGGCCATGCCGGGCACACCATTGACCGTGCTTGCACCTCAGCGCCGGGGTCGTCACCGACCGCACGCGCGGCACAGTCATCGTCTCCTCAGTGACGGTGTCCGGGCTCGAGGTTGTATGCCTAGGCATAGGCGTCGGCTTGTGGATGCAGGCCGCTGGAATCCTTCTGGCAGTGGCGCAGTATGTGCGTAAATTCGTGAACGCTCATGTGCATGCAACGTGTGTAAAAATGAACCAAGCAAGCTGGGCAGCAGGGGCCACTACTTGGTTTGAGAATAAAATTCCTACGCAAGCTGGTGTCGCTGGCATGCACACCGGACTCACCCATTGCGCGAATGCCGAGTGCGTACAGCTGCCTCAGACACGGCGACGACATGGATGGCTGGTGGCCTTGCTCACTGTTGGTTGTGCCATTCTAATTTAAACATGAACACGAGATGGTCTTAGATACAACTTCTAATCTCCCTAAAAGAAAGAAGATACAACTTCCAATCATCTGGCATCTGCTGGTCCAATTAGTTTTCTCCTCCACCAGAAGCTTTTTTTTAATTTACCTATAAGTTCTTAATTATAAAACGGTACATCATGCTGAAATGCCCTTTTAGTTCACATAAAATACCTCTAATTTTAATATTTTTCATGTGAGATTTTCATGAGTTATAGGCAATAATGCTTCATGGTTTTGCTAGAGAATTAGCTACATATGATCATGTTATGTGCCATCATAAGCATTCGTTCATCCAAAAATCCAAAAGTACCAATTTGCATTCTCTACCTAGCCATTCACCCGTCAGTGGCGATGCTCACATCTCTCTGTTCTGTGTGCGTATATATAAAAGAAGCTGCTATTTATTTTTTGAATATTGTGTTATTGCATAGAAAAAATGAACTATTATGCATAATTTGTTAATCTAGATAATATGGTGTTGGGGATTGTGCTTATTTTACTTAAATGTTGTAGTTAAAACAAGTAAATGTCTAACAGTTTGCCCATAACATAGCTGCCCTAGCGACGGAATCGAAAGCTTGCGGCTGTGTGAGCATCGAAGGCGATGGGCATGGAAGCTTCTGGTAGAAGATTTGGAGCACTAGCAAGCAGCTAGCCCTTGATTGACTTGTCAATGGCAATGGCAAGGGTGGTGTCTTCATGTCATCCTTGCTCGATTAGGAGGTTGGTGGTGTTCATAGCTTTACATCAAAGTCCATGGGTGCTGGGGTGGGGGATGTACCAACGAACTCAACCAATGCATTTTCTCTTCAAAAATGAATTTGCCACCTCTTGTCCATTAGAACTAATAATCCAAAATTAATGTTGGTCAGTTAAATTAATTTAATTGGAATCATACTCCCGTCTCGAGCCCATGCCACAATCCTCAAATGATCCATCCTTCTGTAGCAACTATTCTTGCACAACATAGATCCTCGATCCGGCCAACCTTGATTGATAGAAATCATTGTTTTCTCCCGTTACAACGCATGGGCATTTGTGCTAGTATATAATATAAAAATATACTGAATGGATTTCACCTGATACATCAAGCTAATAGTCATCCGCCGCGGAGTTGATGATCAGCATGGTGAAGCCGAAATCTATCACGGCCGAGTTGGTTGCAGGAGCAGATAGATGAACCGGCCACGATGTTGTAAGCCGGTGCGGACGAGCGAGGCATCCTCCATGTTGTAAGCTGGCGCGGACACATGAACCGACCGCGAGGGCGGGCGGGCGAGTTGTTCATGGCGCGAGGCCGAACACCAACCCTTTTATTTTTAACAGTCGTCCTGCATGAAAAATATTTACAGGCCAGAGTAATTGTTCTCTGATGAAAATAATATGTGTTAATAAAATAGACTCAGATGGATATCACCTGATTTGGACGACCGATGCTCCGTATATATAGCGCCCGTGAATAATTTTTCAACATAGTTGCTCACCACTTTGACTTTTCTTCAAACCAGTCCCCCTTATCCTTTTAGTAGGAATCGGGTGGCTCGGCAGTCGGAGGAAAACAGCGGGCGACCAGCAAGGTAGAAGCAGCCTGCGTGGATGCAGCAGCACCCGTCAGTAGCGGTGAAAACCATGGCAACGGGGGCAGCTCAAACCCATGGCGACCGAGAACGGACCAAGGCCATCGCAGCAACTTGGAGCAGCAGGCGGATCACTCGGAGGTTGCCCCTGCAACAAGGCGGCTCGGGCCGTGGCCACGGCAGGTCATAACAGAGGAGGCTCCGGTGGTGGTTCCTTGAAGCCGCAGAGATGTGCCGGTTTAACTTGGAGGCGAGGCGAGGCCAATGGACCGGTGTTGTTGAGCTGGAGCAGCAAAGCGGGACTGCAACGGCGAGTCAGACCAGCTCGACGACGGTAGCTGAAGCAGGCCGCGCTGGCAAGGACAAGCCGGTGGCGCGGCTGTGGGTCTCAGTTGCGCAGGCACTCGAAGTGAGCTGAGACGGGCGGCGGCTCAAGGAAAAACTGTGGCCACAACAGCCAAGGCAGCCGCAAATCAACAAGGGCGGAGACGGTGACTTGGCAGAGGCACGGGGGCTGTGATGAGTATCCGGCTCGAGGCTGCAATGGCGGAATGATGCATCGGCAATGGCAGAGCCGCAGCAGCGTAGGAGCGGCGGGACGACACAGGCGAAACCAGCTAGCGGCTAGACCGGCCGGTTTAAGGTGCACGGATCCGGAGTGGACGCGTAGGTGGCTCTAGGCGGCGTCGGCTGTTAAAGCAAGGCTGCAGCCGGCGCGGGCGTCGCAGACACGCGGAGACGAATCACTGTGATGAAAGTCCGGCAAGACGGGTCAACGAGGCAGCAGCTCGTGACAGCAGTGGCTTCGAGGCGGAAACGGCGGCTTGCTGGTGGTGGCGTGAAGGTGTGGCAGGTTGGCGATTTGAGGGAAACCCGTGGCGATTTGTCGCGGCGAATCCGGGCTGTGGATATTGACTCCGGTTCAAGGGCGGAGCAACTCATGTCCGGGTCGCGGCCGGCTCATGTTTCCGGGTTGTGGTCGATTTGGCAACCCAAGGCGGGTCAGGCGACATGAAGCTGTCTCGAAGTATGAGCACCGGCGTTCGTGGAGGCAGCGGTGTCTGACCACGGCCGCGATGGCGGTTCATGGATTAAGGCCGGCGCGGGCGGAGGTGATCCGGCCAGGGCGGCTCAGTGTGGCCACGGCGGAAGTGGGTTGACCCGAGGCGGTTTAAAAAACTCGTGGCCGCGGCGGTTTAGCGGCGCAGCGGCAGGTAATGGAGCATGGCGGTAGGCGGCCGCGGCGACTTGCAGCAGAGGCGAGGAGACCTGGCGGCTGTCGATGATTGAATCAGCCCCGACGGCGGGAGCGGTGATTCGCAGGTGAGGCGGAGCCCTTGGCGACTCACGGCAGTAGGTGGGCAGGCCGGGTCACGGCCTCTGTGAATCGACCGGGCCTCTCGAGGTGAAGGGCGGAGGCGAAACAGTGCTTGAGGTGCGCTATGCTCGACGGCAGCGGGGCCGTGGAGGCAGAGCTAAACCCGCGGGTCGCTCGGTGGCGGTTCACTCGCGAGACGGCGGCGATTTGCAGGGGCACAAGGCCGGCGGAGGTAGCGGGCGGTTCAAAAACTGTCGGTTCAAAGGCGGAGTCACACGGCGGGAGGGCGGCTCGAGACGAGGCCGGGCGTGGCTCGGTGTTGACCCCGGGCGAGGGACGGCCTGAGGCGGCAGGGCCGGCTTAACCCGGCGGCGGAGAACACCCGCGAAGTGAAGTCGCAGCGGAGGTTGCTTCCAACTTTCCAAGTCGTAACCGGTTGAACATAACAGACCGGGTCGTGGCCTGTTTCTCTTGAAGATCTGAGTACTGCGAATAAGTTTTTTTACCGGAGCGGGGATGTACCAGTGCTCAATCCACCATCCCTCGGTGCTTCTATATCCGTGCGGGTAGACACTACTAGTTTTTTATTTCCTCCTCAGATTCCAGGATACAAGCTGTATACAACTGTAAATATGTGATGGACCCCACTAAAGAGAGGATATCAACCCCACGCCGTTGTCTCCTTCCCGCATCGATCTCCTTTCTCCCCACCCTATCTCTCGTCAGTTCGTTCCATGGGACTCCGTGGTTAATCCCGGCTATGGACGCCGCAAGATCCGCCTTTTCCAGCAACATCCGGCACCGGATTCGGGACCCACTACCGGCACCTACCACGGGGGGCACATATAAGGCCGGCGGCGGCGCGGCGGTACCATGAGGCCGACGAGGAGCGGAGGCCGGATCCACTGGCCGTCGGGGGGGCGGCTGATCCGGCGAGGTTCCTCGATCCCGCCAACCAGAAGCCCGTCCACCGACATCTGGCTGCCCCGGCAGCCGTGGTCGCCGTTGGTGTCTTCGTTCAGCACGGGCTGTCACGCCCTCGATGCGGCTATATCTCCCACGTGTTGAAGCACGACTTAGAGGTATAACCGCATTGAAAGCAATGTCGCAAGTGAGGTAATCTTCACACAACCCATGCAATACATAAGGGAAAGAGATACATAGTTGGCTTACAATCGCCACTTCACGCAATACATGAGTAAAGCATTACATCAAACAGATACAATCAAGGTCCGACTACGGAACCAAATAAAATAAGACTACCCCAAATGCTACACAGATCCCCGATCGTCCCAACTGGGCTCCACTACTGATCAACTGAAACGAAACAACACAATGAACAAGATCTTCATCGAGCTCCTCCTTGAGCTCGGGTGCGTCACCTGCACGGTTTCATCGGCACCTGCAAACTGGTTTTCGAAGTATCTGTGAGTCACGGGGACTCAGCAATCTCACACCCACGAGATCAAGACTATTTAAGCTTAAAGATAGGATAGGGTTGTGAGGTGGAGCTGCAGCAAGCGGCTAGCATATATGATGGCTAACATACGCAAAAGAGAGCGAGAAGAGAAGCAAAGCACGGTCGAACAACTATGATCAAGAAGTGATCCTGAAACTACTTACGTCAAGCATAACTCCACCACCGTGTTCACCTCCCGGACTCCGCCGAGAAGAGACCATCACGGTTACACACGCGGTTGATGTATTTTAATCAAGATCAACTTCAGGTTTTCTACAACCGGACATTAACAAATTCCCATCTGCCACATAACCGCGGGCACGGCTTTCGAAAGTTCAAACCCTGCAGGGGTGTCCCAACTTAGCCCATGATAAGCTCTCGCGATCAACGAAGGATATTCCTTCTCCCCGGGAAGACCCGATCAGTCTCGGAATCCCGGCTACAAGACATTTCGATAATAATAAAACAAGACCAGCAAGACTGCCCGGTGCGCCGACAATCCCGATAGGAGCTGCACATATCTCGTTTTCAGGGCAACACCGGATGAACACTACGTACGGCAACCGAAGATACCCCAAGTTGCCTAGGGTGGCACCGCAAGTGGCTCTAGTTTGGACCAACACTTAGACAAGCATTAGCCCGGGGGGCTAAATAAAGATGACCCTCGAGAGAGCGACTCCCAAGGTGAAAGTAGGTGGTGGTGAGGCAAATGTAAAACCAATGTTGGGCCTTGCTGGAAAAGCTTTATTCAAAGCGAACTGTCAAGGGGGTCCCATAAATCACCCAACCGCGTTAGGGACGCAAAATCCGGGAACATAATACCGATATGACGGAAACTAGGGCGGCAAGAGTGGAACAAAACACCAGGCATAAGGCCGAGCCTTCCACCCTTTACCAAGTATATAGATGCATTAATAATATAAAAGATATTGTGATATCCCAACAAGTAAACATGTTCCAATCAAGGAATAACATCTCCATGTTCCAACAAGGAACAAACTTCATCTTCACCTGCAACTAACAACGCTATAAGAGGGGCTGAGCAAAAGCGGTAACATAGCCAAACAACGGTTTGCTAGGACAAGGTGAGTTAGAGGCTTGGTTTGACAATATGGGAGGCACGATAAGCAAGTGGTAGGTATCGCAGCATAGGCATAGCAAAAGAGCGAGCCACTAGCAAGCAAAGATAGAAGTGATTTCGAGGGTATGGTCATCTTGCCTGAGATCCCGCTAGGAAGAAGAACGAGTCCAAGAAGAAGACAAACGGACGTAGACGAACGAATCCTCACAACTCCGGAACGAAATCGAAGCTAACGAGAAGCAACCCGGAAAGAAACAAACAACATGGTAAACAACCATCACATACACATGGCATGATGCACAATCAAGTATGATGCATGTTCGGTTTAATGAGGCATGGCATGGCAAAGTGCAACAAACAACACTACAAATTAAGTGGAGCTCAATATGCCACGAGTTGCATATTGACGAAACACCATATTCAAATATTTAGTTCGCTCTCGGTTATGTACCCAACAATATTAAATGTTGTTAAACATGACAAGAGGTGAGGACTAATAAAACTATATATTTAAGCAAGTTTAAATGAGGCCGGAACAACAAACAACAAGTCCGGAAAATCCCCACATGCATTTAGCAATTTAATGCAAACACAATTTTAAACATTTAGATGATATTATCATGATGCGAATGACGTATGCAAGTTGTATGAAAATGTTGACATGAGCATGTCATGAAGCATTTGTCACCGTGGTGGAAGAAAGGGGTGCCACGGCAACGAATCCGAAAATGATGCCAGGGCAACATATCGGTTCCGGTAGCTCATGGAGATACCGGTGCAAAAGGAAGCGTGTCGTGAGCGTGTCATGCAAGATGGTGGGGTGATCCCGGCAACCGGGTTCCCACGGGTTAGTGGCATGGAAAACTAGGAGAAACGTGCAATGACAACTCGAACACAAAGCAACCACGCGCATATCATACAACACATGCATTCGTTCACGGGCGTCGTCTCGGGGTTATACCTTTGAAGCGTGCATTTTCGAAACGGATCAAGTTCGTAAAGGAAGTAGACGTTCTCGCGACGGTCGTAGTGGAAGTAGTTGTACACGGATCTTGTCGGATCCACGGCGACGGTAGACGTACATGGTTCGTAGATGTTCGGGTCGACCGTAGAGGAACCTGGCGGTCCATGTAGTCGAACTAGGCGCATCCGAAGTGGTACTTGGTGAATCCGAAGTAGAGGTCCACTTGTTGAAGTGGGACTTGGCGTTTCGGCCTGTTCAGTGGTCGTTGGACTTGGCGTCAATAACAACGGCAAGTGGAGGTGCATGATGACAGCAGGGCGTCGTGGTCCGGCACGAGTGCAGGAGGCCGGGGCGGATGGCGCAGATGGGCCTCGCTAGGGAGGTCCACGGCAGAGGCGAGCGCTGGTGGAGGTCTAGCGCGGCGCCGGAGACGGGGAACGGGTGCAGGAAGATGGACCCGGCCAGTCTTGAAGGAGGTCGAGGCGCGGGAGGTAGCTCGAAGCAAAGGAGGCGGCATCCGGCGACCCACGGCCCTGGCGGCTCGATGTAGGGGCGCGGGGCGCTTGAGGCAGGGCTGGAACCTGCGGGTGGCGACGCGAGAGGAACAGGGCGGAGGAGACCCGAGGCGGCGGGGCGCTCCGGTGGGGTAGGCAGGACGGCAGCGGCAGCCATGGGAGGTGGAGCTCGCGGTAGGAGGGAGCAAGATGGCGCTGCAGCGGTGCGGGAATGACGGCTCCAGCGCGGGGCTGCCCAGATCTCGCCGGAGTCTTGGCCAGAGGCGGGCGGCGCGGCTTCTTGAGGAACTTGGGGCGGCCATGACGAGCGAGCGAGCAACGCGGGGAAGCAGGAGGCGAGGCAGAGCGGAGGCTCGTCGGTGGGGCGGAGGAGATCGGGCGCGGGGCGCTCGCTCCTCTCTGTCTCTCTTCCTGACGGCGCAAGGAGGGAGGAGAGGATCGAGACTTGGGAGAGATCGAGAGGAAGGGGGTCGGGGCTAGGGTTAGATAGGCGCTGGGCTGGGCTTGACGCAAATGGTCCGGCCTGGCTGCAGGTTGCGGCTGGGCTCTCTCTTCTCTCACCCTCTTAAGCAGAAAAAAATAGAGAGAGTTCAAAAGAATTAGGAGAAGAGGCCATGATCAAGAATAAAATGATGGGACATATTTGTAAGGCTTTATGGAATATTTCCAACCCAACAAAAATGGTTCCAACAAAATAGGGGAAGTTAAATCCAAAATTATTTAACTTGCCCCGAAGGAGTTTGAATGGAGTCTAAACTTTAGGTGTGTCCAAAAATGTTAAGAATTTAGGAAGAGCCTCAATGAAAGGAAAAGGAATTATTGGCAAGATTAGAGAGTGAAAAATTGAAGACGAAAAGACCAAGGGATTTAACATGCAAGTGTGTTGTGGTAAATTCCAAATCAATGGAATATTTTAATATAGCTCCCTAATATTGGGAGGATATGTTATAAAGAGAAGTCACCCTTCCCTCGATTTAAATAGATCAACCATCTATGCAATTTATTGGTTGAGTTGAGATGCAAAGATTAATGACATGATGGCATGATGACATGATGCAAAGCAAAAATAAACGAGCAAGCACCAAAGAAACACACGGTGATCACCAAAAATATGGAAGTCTTCTGAAGCATCGGTCTCGGGGCGTTACAACACTCCACCACTACGAGAGGATCTCGTCCCGAGATCCAAGGATGGCACCGGGGAGAAACGGAAGGGCGAGAGGTAAAACAAAGTTGCTTCTTTGACAAACGAGTGAAACCAAAGAACCTTGAGAGGTCGCAAAGCTTGAAGAAATGACACGACGGAGATGAACAAAATTTAAAGCACTCCGTTCAGCAAGAGGAACAAGGAACATTACAAGAACCTTGTAGTTTAAATGACAAACAAAAATGGTTACGATGGACAAGAAGTACCTGCAAGCAATCCGGTTGAAACAAGATGAGCAAAACTTGATAAGATGAAAAGGACTTGAAGAGATGACACAACACTCCGGTTAACACGGAATAGACAAGGAGTAAAAGCGAAAGAATTTGGGCATCACTTCGGTTGAAAAGGGATAGAAATAGCATGAATTTGACAAGATGGAAAGAACTTGAATAGAACAATGCTCATGTTAAATGGATAAGCAAGGAAAAGAACATGATATTGACAAAACGAGACGATGGGTGAAGAGAGCAACATCACAATGCCTCCGGAAGAAATTAAAGAATGGAATGGAATGAACGGAGGGAAACAAGATCTTGAAAGAGCACACTTACAAGAAATGCTAGAATGGAGTTGTTGGATTATCAACAACAAAAGGATAAGCTTGTTGTGGGCTTATGGAAAACTTCTCAAAACTATGAGGTGAAATTCTGCCACCAACGGAAACAATTGCTTGCTTGAGATCAACGAAGAGATGAAAACTTGTTCCATCAAGAGGATAAAGAGCAAGCTTGGGTCATTGAGAAGCACCACAATAGCAACATTCCTTAGGGAAGGCTTTAGGTGAAACATGACACAAGATAACTCCAACGAAGAGGTCGATGGGTTTAAAATACCTCATTCTTAACAACATGTGAGTCATGAAACATGAACTCAAATTATCAAGAATGACATAACACCACCTCAAAAGATAAGATAGAAAGAATTGCACTTCGGAGTGCAAGATGAAGAAATGCTTGAACTCCTCCAAACAAAACATGTGTTGAGCACCATGTTTAATTTTGAGTATAGCTTGGGGCGTTACACGGGCACCATGAGGGGTCATCACGCAAGGTTTTCGCCGGATCCGGCGACACCAATCCTGACTACCACCGGATCTGGTGAGTAATGAATCCCATCTCCCCTAACCTCTCTCCATATGTATTTCACGATTTCTGATTTATTTAGCATGATTTGAACACTCTATGTTTCTTTACCACCAGATCGTCGGCCTCCTCTGCTACTTCAATTTCAGGATTTTTGAATGTTTGTGACAGAGAGCATGTGTTGTAGTTTTTTTAAAGAGACCAAAATCTATGAAATTACTTCCCTATAATATATTTGAATGCGGTGTTGCTAGTTGTGAAACAAAGTAATGTGAAATGGTTTGTGGCACAATGTGAAATTTATATTTCAATCTGATGAAACTGTATTACTTCAGTATGTCGAAGTGAGATTTGAATGATTTTCAGTGAGATTTGTAATGATTTTGAGTGAGATTGGAATGATTTTCAGTGAGATTTGAATTGAAATAGCTATGTGTAGTTGAGATGTGCAAAAAATGTGAAACTGGGATTTCAATGTGTTGTTGCAAGTTGCAAAACTAATTTCTATGAAAATATATGGAATTAGATCTCTGAAAAATATGAAACACCTATTTCTCTTATCTGTCATTTGTTATTTCAGTGATATATGTATTGAGAAATTACTTCCCTGGAATATATTTCAATGCGGTGTTGCAAGTTGTGAAACTAATTTCTAGAAAAATATATGAAATTACTTCTATGAATTATATGAAACTGTTGTTTCTCTTATCTAGCATTTGTTATTTAAGTGAGATGTTTATTGGGAAATATGAAATTACTTCCCAGAAATATATTTCAATGTGTTGTTACAAGTTGTGAAACTAATTTCTGTGAAAATATATGAAATTACTTTTCTGAAATATATGAAACAACTATTTGTCACATCTGTAACTTGTTATATCAGTGAGATATGTATTGAAATATGTGAAATTACTTTCCTGAAAAATATGTAATTACTTTCCAGAAATATATTTCAATGTGGTGTTACGAGTTGTTAAACTAATTTTAAGTGTAATGGTTCCTGCAAGATATGTGAAATTTATATTTCAATATGGTGAAACCAGATCATTTTAGCTGGTGGAAGTGTTATATATTTATGAAAATGATTGCAATACTTTTTGAAAGAGTTGAAATGCTATTTCAGTTAGATGCTAATTGAAAGAGTTTTATTTGAAATGAATTTAATAAGTTTTCAAATTCTTATATATGTTTTAGCAGATTTCATATCAATTTAAAGTGAGGGAAGTTTATCCTTTGAAAAATAAGTTGACATTACTGTATGTTTGTGTGTGAAGTGAGACTGACTTCAGCGTACGTGTAAAGCGAGCGCCGTGGCTGAAATCACGTGGGTAGGCCCAGCTGGTCAAATCATGTGAGTGGGGTCCAGCTGCTGGAATACATGATGTTAAATGAAGATATGTGGAGAATACAGAGATACAACTTCTGACCACTTTTGAGGTGGAAGGATTTTATTGGTTGGAGAACCACCGGTACATCCCGGGAATGGTAAAAAGAGGTTTGCGCTGAGTACGGGCCCTTGCATCTAAGGGCATCTCCAGCCGTTGGGCCCCCAGGAGGGGCAAAAAATCGCCCCCTGGGGGCGCAACGGCGCTAAACCGCGCACTGGGGGAGTGATGCCCCCCCAGTCGCGGCGCCCACGGTTAGTCAAAAAAATTAAAAAACGGCGCAAACATGACTCAAATTTAACACAAACATCGGCGAGTTCGTTCAAACTTAAACATATTTTAGAAAAAAAGAAAAAAAAACTATCACGGGCTGCCCCCCCCCCCCCCCCGCCGTCTCCCTCGCCGCCCGTCCACGCGGTTCTACATGCCGAGGAGGCTGTAGAACCGCGTGTAGTCGCCGCCGCCGTCGTCGTCATCGTCGTCGTCGCCGCCGCCCCCGCCTACGCCTCCGCCGTCCCTGCTGCATCCTTCCCCCGGTTGGCGCGGCGGGTTGGACGGTCCGGGGGCGTCGTCGTCGTCGTCGTCGCTGTCGAGGACCACGACGCCGTGCTCGTCCTCGCGCCCACGCCTGCGGGCGGCGATCTCCTCCAACGCCCGGCATTGCCGGACCGTCTCCACATGGAGGTAGTCGTCCCGCGCCCACCGCAGGGCGTCCTCGTCGGAGAAGCCGCGCCGGGCTATCTCCTCGTACTCCGCGGGGAGGACGGGCTCCGGCTTGGGCTCGACGAGGACGAAGCGGCCGGTGGGTGGGGAGGCGTTGTCACCGATGCGGACGCCGGAGCTGTGGGTGCGCGCGCTGACCGGCGTGCCCTGGGGTTTCGGCTTGACGGGGCGGAGGCAGGGCGAGCCGCCGGATGAGGAGGAGGACCCCCCGGTGTCCATGCGCCTCGGGGTCCAGGAGCTTCCCCGGCGGCGTGAGAAGGACGGGGGAGCGGGGTACTCGAGGCGCGGCGTGTTGCCGCCCTCGATGTACTCGAGGACGGCCTCCAACGTGCGCCCGGGCATGCCCCACCACAGACGACGCCCGGTGGCGTTGTGCCTGCCGGAGGGCACGACGCCGTTGGTGGTCTCGAGCTGCCGGGCGTGGCGGCGGCGGAAGTAAGGCTCCCAGAGCGGGGAGTCGGGGACGTACCGTGGCCCCTCCCTCGCCTCACGCGGCAAGTTCGAGCGGATGCGTGCGATCTCCGCACGCCGCGCCGCGCCGGTGGGTATCGGGGGCACCGGCACGCCGCCGGCGCTGATCCTCCACTTCCCGGGCACCCGCATGTCCGGGGGGACCGGGTACTCGGCTTCGAAAAGAAGGCGAGCCTCGTCCTCATGAAGATGGCGGCGGCCGAAACCGTTCGTCGCCGCGCCGTCGCCTGGGAAGCGCTCGGCCATGGGTGCGACGAACTAGAGACGGCGAGAGGGAGGAGAGGGGGAACGACGGCGGCGAGGGAACGGTGCGATGAACTGGAGACGGCGAGACCGAGCTCGCTGGGGCGCGTCTTATATAGGCCGAGGCGCCGCTCGTACGCGTGCCCGCCGTGTGTACGCGTGGCGGGGCGAGGGAGGGCGAGGGACGCGTCATCGGCCTTCACTGCGCCACCCGTGAGGCATCAATGGCGCAGGCTGACCGGCGCGGCAGCGCGGCAGCTTTGGCATTGATTCGCCACGGGAAACGAGGCGATGAGGACGACGAAGGGCCGAGAAGGGAGCCGTGTCGCTGACGCGGCGGGCCCGCGGCTTTTTCGTACTATAAAAGTTCGCTTGGCGCCCTCGGCCGACCCCCAGCACGCCGGGTTCGGCCTGGGTCCGCCGGTACTGTTTTCGGCTCAGGCCGGCGAAAATCGGACTTCTAGGGACGCGACTGGGACGATTTTTTGCCGCCGGCGTAAAATAAACCGCCTGAGAAGGCCTTGCTGGGGCGCGGCTGGAGATGCCCTAATACCTGGCGATTTGATGTGATCGCTTGTCTTCACCTTGGCTTCCGTCCAACACGTGAGAAGTACTAGTTGAATTAGTACTTTGACTTTAAGCGGTGATTTGGGTCTTCCCGTGAGGACGTAAGTAGCTCGTCAGATTGTTTGCTTCCCAAACCTTGAGATTTAAAGCGAACCTGCATACATCAGCTGTTCGGATGCAATCTGCTTTACGCGTAGTTTTTTTCATCCTGTCCCAAAACGGAGATAGGGTTTGTAGTAACCCGGCGGCGACGGCGTCTGAGGTGCTGCCGCAGAAAAATTTATCTGTTCCAGCTTCTGACGACGGTGTAGCGAAAATAGATCCGGTTCAACGGATCGAGCGGCACGCAGCACGCAACCCTCGTCATCTTTATCCCAGGTAACAATCAACAGAGGCTCGGTGGACTGGTAGTATGCTGACTTCAGAGGAAAAGCTTCAGTTCATCTCGGCGAATAAAAAATGATTAGATAAATCGTCGGACAGTAGCTACAAAGAGACCATAACCCTCATTGCTTTTTGACTTTGAACAAATCTTATATTTTGCTACTCTGACTGCTTGATATTGAGACAATGTAACTCCTTCGTTGATGACTTCTTCATCTGAAAAATTGCGAACTTCTTAAATCCTAGAAAAGATCCCTCCAAGAACTCAACACCACCGTGCGTCTGCCCTACACTGGACGCCAACTGTCGTGGAATTGTCATTTCAGATATCCTAGTGTGAGGACTTAGTCGTGAGGCCAACACATCTATGTGGTAGCTTGAGAGGGGTTGAGCGGAATCGAGAGACGCAACACAAGATAGGGATTTAGGCAGCTTCGGGCCCCGAGAAACATCATCCGATAACAACCCTACATGCTGTTTGAGGCTAGGTCTTATTATCATCACCAGGGAGTCGCCGTAAACCAGCTCTCCTAGTTATGTCTAGCCCTAAGATTATTTTCTCCCCCTCTTGGGGTGCCCTGCCCCTCCTTATATAAGTTGAAGGGGCGGGTTACATGTAGAGTCCAACTCAGATTAAGACTTAAACTATTCCGACTTCTCTTCATGGGCTTCTTAATGTCTTGGGCCTAATAACGTCTCGGGCTTATTAACCCCAGGCGACTCTGTCTGCTGGGTTATGACTGTCTGTCGGGTTATGACTGTCTGCCAGGTTATGATTGTTTGCCTTAACTCCTGCGGGTTTATCATCTGACTTAACTCTTGTCGGTTTATCATCTGACTTAACTCCTATCGGTTTATCATCTGACTTAACTCCTGCCGGTTTATCAAGTACCAGCCAAGTTATAACTCCGGTCGGGTCATACCGCGGGGTATATCCCCGACAGTAGTCAATTACTTAGGGACAATTTCGCAACTCCTACCACCACTTTTCCACACTCGCTATACTAACTTTATTGCTTCTTTATCTAAACAGTCCCTAGTTTTTATTTACGTGCTCTTTACATTCTTGCAAACCTATCCAAAAACACCTACAAAGTACTTCTAGTTTCATACTTGTTCTAGGTAAAGCGAACGTTAAGCGTGCGTAGAGTTGTATCAGTGGTCGATAAAACTTGAGGGAATATTTGTTCTACCTTTAGCTCCTCATTGGGTTCGACACTCTTACTTATCGAAAGAGGCTACAATTGATCCCATATACTTGTGGGTTATCAATCTATCGCCACCATGCGCCCACTAACCACATACCGTGAATGAATGTGGCGCGAATATTTGAAAGCTCGATTGGATTAGCGGGTTCTACTCTGTCTGCGCCACCGGTGAAAGTCGGTGCCATATTGAACCCATGCCAACAAGTTTCATTATCTTTGGATCCAGTAAAAAGGCCAAGGAGTCTGATTAGCTAGCAGAAGTGATTACACTCGGTGGTATGGGACAAGGCTTCCTCAGTGGTGCGCGACAATAATTCAGCAAAAATGTTATGGAGAATTCACGGACCTTCTAACTAACTAATACTTGCCCCCAATTCGCGCGGGGGGGGGGGGGGGGGTCTGATACGTCTCCATCGTATCTACTTTTCCAAACACTTTTGCCTTGTTTTGGACTCTAACTTGCATGATTTGAATGGAACTAACCCAGACTGACGCTGTTTTCAACAAAATTGCCATGGTGTTATTTTTACGCAGAAATAAAAGTTCTCGAAATGACCTGAAACTTCACGGAGAATTTTTTGGAATTAATAAAAAATATTGGCGAAAGAATCAAGGCCAGGAAGCCCACACCTTGTCCACGAGGGGGGGCGCCTACCCCCTGGGCGCGCCCCCTGCCTCGTGGGCCCCTTGGTGCTCCACCGACCTCAACTCCAGCTCTATATATTCACGTTCGGGGAGAAAAAATCAGAAAGAAGGATTCATTGCGTTTTACGATACGTAGCCACCGCCAAGCCCTAATCTCTCTCGGGAGGGCTGATCTGGAGTCCGTTCGGGGCTCCGGAGAGGGGAATCCATCACCATCGTCATCATCAACCTTCCTCCATCACCAATTTCATGATGCTCACCGCCGTGCGTGAGTAATTCCATCGTAGGCTTGCTGGATGGTGATGGGTTGGATGAGATTTACCGTGTAATCGAGTTAGTTTTGTTAGGGTTTGATTCCTAGTATCCACTATGTTCTGAGATTGATGTTGCTATGACTTTGCTATGCTTAATGCTTGTCACTAGGGCCCGAGTGCCATGATTTCAGATCTGAAGCTATTATGTTTTCATGAATACATCTGAGTTATCAATCCTATCTTGCAAGTCTATAGTCACCTATTATTTGTTATGATCCGTTAACCCCGAAGTGGCAATAATCGGGATACTTACCGGTGATGACCGTAGTTTGAGGAGTTCATGTATTCACTAAGTGTTAATGCTTTGGTTCGGTACTCTATTAAAAGGAGGCCTTAATATCCCTTAGTTTCCAATAGGACCCCGCTGCCACGGGAGGGTAGGACAAAAGATGTCATGCAAGTTCTTTTTCATAAGCACGTATGGCTATATTCGGAATACATGCCTACATTACATTGATGAACTGGAGCTAGTTCTGTGTCACCCTATGTTATAACTACTACATGAGGAATCACATCTGGCATAATTCTCCATCACCTATCCAATGCCTACGAGCTTTTCACATATTGCTCTTTGCTTAGTTCCTTTACCGTTGTCACTGTTACAATTACTATAAAACTGCTACTGTTACTTTTGCCACTATTACCGTTACTTCCATACTACTTTGCTACTAAATACTTTGCTGCAGATATTAAGTTATCCAGGTCTGGTTGAATTAACAACTCAACTGCTAATACTTGAGAATATTCTTTGGCTCCCCTTGTGTCGAATCAATAAATTTGGGTTGAATACTCTACCCTCGAAAACTGTTGTGATCCCCTATACTTGTGGGTTATCAGGGTCTCCCTCCCTCTTTGATCCAATCACAGATTTCCACCTCAAATCTACTCTGTACAAGGCCTATAAGAGTCCGTTGATGTAGCATTGCTCATAATTCGGCAACCCATGCTTACCATCACGCCACGATTTTCGATATTGATACTTCCGCATGTTATCCTCAAGGCTGTCACTTGGACCCATAAGGCCAACTCCAATGCACGACCCTATCTTGTCCGGGTGTGTCCGTTTTGGCCAAGACGGACAGACGCCACAGTCCAACTCGCGACCCCATCCCCATTTTTTCTCCGTTTGGCGTCCGCCCGCCTCATGTCTGGTGCAAAATTGCATCCGGTTTGCGTCCAGACGAACGCCGAACAAACGCCCATACGCCCGCTCCGCGTCCCCTTGGGCTTGCGTGGCACCGCCCACCTACCCCCCACTGCCCGCATTTACAGCGCGCACACAGGCGGCTCCGCCTGTCAGCCTCTCAGCCATGGGGTCGGCGTCCTTTTTAATGTGGAAGTCGTGGATCAGTCAGTCCACACTTCCACTCCCGGCGACATTTGCCTCCTCGAAGCCCGACACACCCAAACCCAAACTCCGGACACCACCTCTCCTCCACCTCCCCGTCCATAATGGGAAGCACGACCATGAGGCCGGGTCATCCTTCGGCCGCCGCAACTGCTTCTCCTCCATCCCTCCTCCTCCACCCCACCTCCAATGTTCAACATCTCACTACCTCGGCCGCTCCTCCTATGCGGCTGTATTTCAAGGCGGGGATAAGCAAGTGTTATTGGGAGACAGGAACGTCGTAGCCGTGAAGCAATGTGCACCTCCCCAATAACTAGCATCTCTCCATCGATCGGGTGCCCATTCCATTGATCCCGATGAGCGGTAGCGCTTGCCGCGAGGAGATCGACTGCCACCACACCCGCCTGCTGCCGAACCTCTTCCAGGACGTGAGGTACATCGTGGACTCCGTGATGAGCATGATCTGCGGCAGCAATCCTTCATTGCCGGTATTGCTCCGAGCCCGCCGCGGGCGCGCTCTGCCCGCCGCCCGCGCACTCGCAGCCCTCCCCAGCCGCATGGGCATAGGATGGTTAGCAGCCTCACATCCACTCCTTCGATGTCACCGTGCCTGCCATCACGTGCTCCGATGACCGCCGAGGAGGAGGAGCTCATGAGACTGGTGATGGAGGACTTCGTCCGCACCCACGACGAGCGCCATTAAATTTCATGGCTTGTCTTGCTCAATATTGTGATATAAATCTATAATCCTGATGTAATTGGTACATGTATGGGTCAGACATACGTCTGCAGTAAATGATTGAAACACCCCCCCTCCCCCGGGCGCCTTGAGACTCTGTGAATCTGACTTCTATTATTCTATATGACTTTTGCTTGCTCATGAATACATTTTCAAACACCGTATGTCTGATTTGTCCCCAATTTGTTCATTTATGTTTCGTGTAGAGGAATCTACTAACACGGAGAATGTTCATCTAGTGGTGCCTACATTTATGAAGGTAGCTTAAGTTAAGCAACTACTCTTTCCCTAATTTAAGACACCATCTTCAATTCTTATAGATAAGGTGGATCGTCATGTGCAATATGTTTCCTACATCTGCCAACTGCATTATATCCCCTGCACCGAAACATCACACTGCTACAATAGGGATCGTCGCACAATCTGCACAGTTACCACACAGGAAAAAAAACTTTGTTCATTCCCCAAGCATATTAATTGGTCATCTAACCAATAATACTTTTCTGCTTTGTTTGGATGTTGATATTGAGGGCCATGGTATTGAATTGGCCCCAATATCAAATCTGCTTGACTTTGATATTGACGTTGAATCCGAATTCTATTGTTTGGATGTGCACTAAATTGACACTTGGAATTCGCATAAGGGGCTCAATTCTGAAGCTTGTTATGATGGCCATTCTCTACATTGGAATTGCTTATTTTTAATAGGATGAATATTTTATACAAAATAGAAGGGATTATAAGATTCTAGGGTTTCTTGAGATGGGGGGCCTAGGGGATAGTGCCCATGGGTAAGCAGCAGCCATGGGGGCAGGGAGAGATGCAGCCATCACCATGGGAGGCAAGGCGGCGGCCCCTGTAGTGCTTGTGCATCGGAGGTGGGGTGGGGGAGCGAGTTGTGAGCCTGCGCTGGAGGTGCCTGTGCGGGAATGAGAAAGGCGGAGAGGCACCCCTGTGCCGGAGGAAGAGGGAAGGAGAGGGACCTGCGCCGCTGGGGAGCTCGATGTGCGCCACGCTGCTGCCCTTCATCCCCTCCTTCCGCACGCTGCTTCTTCATTTTCCAAGAGCGTGGGCAAACAAACCGGTACTTTGGCGCTCGATCCCCGGATTCAGAGTGAAGTCGAGGTAGGAGCCTCTGAATTCGGGATAGTAGAAGCTGGGAAGGAAAGCATGCCGACCAATATCTTGGGCCAATAACGAGGGTCAATTCCATGGCCACCCAAACAAAGATATTCGGGTTATCTAATGCCAATGCCAAAATCTGGGCCTCAATATCAACATCCGAACGGGGTTTTCAGGTATTTGAGGCGTATGATAATTGATGAATCAAGATGATAGCCCGTTGGTCTCGATTTACATGAAGGGGAGATACTGTAATACATGATCCCTTTCAACATGTGATTTGGGGCTTCCTGACCCACAACATAGAGTTCTTTGTTAAAAACAACATTGTTTTTGTCAAGACACCAGAAGGCACCCTGACAAGCAAAATTCTTTCATCGGATTGACCTGCATTCTGGCATTTCATGTCAAGGATAATGAATTGGCCACACGTGACATCGTGAACACTTTGGCTTCTAAGGCATGAGCCTTCAACATTTACATGCCGCTGACCTCCTCCAGCAGGAATGGGAGTGTCAGCTCCCCATTCTCATAGTCGGAGACCCTGGCCTTAGTTGGCCAGAAGTCAGCCGCCAAAGAACCCCCCCCCCCCCACATACACACAATTTTTGTCTGCTAAAAGATCCTTTTAAAGCAATAGGTGTGGGAACTAATCTCATTCAGATGCTCAAGGAGTACCTCTCCATCCTATATACAAGGGATGGAGCACTTCCGCCACCTTCCATTAGCAATGGCTTGGAAGTAGGCAGTATTACTGTCCCCTTTTTGGAGCAATTCTGACCCCCTCTATGTTGCTAGAAGAGCTCCTCGCTCTTGAAGATATCCATAAGGGAGGCTTCCAGGTTATAGCACAACATCTAATTGTTAGCAGAGAGACCAGAACTATCATCAATCACATCTAGAGAATTAATCTGGTCCATCAGGGCCCCCTTACGGGCCCGCGGCTTGGCACCCAGGTAGGCCCTCCATCCTCGTATGAATTGCCGAACTGATTTTGCACAATGGTGCCAAATATCAACCGAACAAAACGTCCACGGTGGGGATGCCTTAGCCTCAACCCACCTAAGATATACATCGTCCATAAAACCCAGCTGAAGTAGCCATGAGGGTTCGAAGTGAAACCATGACGTCCTAGGAAGGGGGCCCTCCCCGGAAGTGAAAAGCAGGGGAGAGTGGTATAAGCCAATCCGAGTGACCGCCCTGAGCAAACACAATGGGAACATGACCTCCCACTGGACGGACATGAGGACCAGATCTAGTGGGGGGTCATGTTCATCATATACACCAAAAAGTTTAGTGTGTATTTAAAAAAATGTTCATCATATATAAAAAAAAGTTCATCTTATGTTACGTAAACTACAAAAAAAATGTGGAAAGAGAAACTGAGGAAAAACAAAATCTGAAAAGAGGGAAGAAAACAAAAGAAACATGAAATAGCAACGACCCCTATCACTCACCTTTCTCCGTGATGGCCAAGGCCTAAGCACGGTGACACAACCTTGTCTTAGCCTCGGAAATTGACTCATAGGGAACTGTGTGCGGGATACATAACAAATGGATTATTTTTCATAAAACAAAAGATCCTTTTCTACCGACCCAGCCTAGTACAAATGGATTTATGTCACTATGTATCATTCACGTGATCTATAAAAAGCGAGGGTTTTCTAATCAGAAGATGAATAGCTTATTTCATTATTTTCACTTCCATGTATTGGAGTCATCCAGTGTATTATTTGATGCATCTTTGCATAGTAGATGTTTTTTATAGGCATAGGCATTGGAGGCGTTGGGAACCACAGACGGATATCCAGAATTACAACACTAGATCGGGTCCGCGCCTTGGCGCGAGGGTGCCGGTCACAACGTTTTGCTAAAGCATGTAACAATTTGTAAGTAGGAACCCAGGTATAGCATATGCAGGCAACCAATTGTGTTACAAGCAAAACATAATGAAAGAATCAAAGTCGGTGCTTTCATACGACCATAGATAAAACACAACCATACATTACTTTTTACGACAGAGAGATAGGAATTAAAATCTAAAGTCTATACATGCCTAGTTCAGAGCAAAGTGGAAATAGCAACATACCACCAGGTGCTACCTTCCACTACAAAGACAACAACGGGAATCTGAAGGCTATACGTTTCCTGTTTAGAAGAACATCAAAAGGGCAATGATACTGGCATGGGTGCGGGGTGCCGGTCCCAACGAAGTGGTCAAAACAGATAATGATCGGTTAGTAGGAGACATGGTTTACCGCACATATTTAGACAATACAACAAAAGTTCCGGTTCAAGAGATATGTTTAGTATAGAGTAACCACACAGAATAAATGTGTACAAAGCATACAAGTTAAATATACATTACAAACGAAGTGTAGTTGTTCCCTAGGATAACCACAATTTCACTATAAAGCATAAAGGCACAATTTGTACCAAAAGCAATGTACAATGTTTGCTCAGGACAACTGGCTTGCATCAGATCATACAAAACATAAACATATAAGTTATGTAAATATTGTCAAGTATTTCATACCAGCAAGTGTTACAGGAGATGTTTTATCTGATCATAAACACAATTGATATAACAGACAATTGGAAATGATTCTCGGGAAACATCGACAATAGTAAGGCACTCTTTTCGACTTTTCATTAATCAAAGAAAATCTACGACAGGTAATAGCTGATCATTACAGAGAACTTCTGAGAAAAAGCTAATGCAACTAGCAGTCGACAAACTTGATAGCCATATTCTTCCTAATGATAATATAGAAGCCTTATTCTTCCTAATGATAATATAAATATATACGAATTCACCCCACTCAAAGAAGTACACCTTTTTATAGGAATCGAAGTGTAAATCAACCAAACCTGTAGGTAAAACAGAATTGGAGATTACATAGCAGAAAGAGTTCCATGATAAAAATTGTGGAATAACATTAGGACATGGATGAAAATTAGACATCGTTACACAACTACTACTATAGTTGACCAAAATATAGAATAGCCAAAGATCCACTTGTCCAGCTCTATGAGAAACACGAAAATGAGGACTTGCATAGTGAAGTTGTCACCTGCTGCGCCATCTTCAGATGGACCATCCACTTGTGCATCATCATCATCTGATGGTGGTGGTGAGGGTTGAGCCCCAGGAGCCCCGCCATTGCTAAGTTTATTACAATCTCCTGCAGCAAAAATGGGAAGGTTATTTAATATAAAAAATATACAACAGTGCAAGGAGCTTCCAAGAGAAGGATGGCATGTGAGACCCAGCAATCCATGTAACCAGAGTAGTTGGATCATTTGTAGGACTGTTGTAATCACATATCACTTTCTAACTCAGTTACATGAGAAGTTAGAAAGTGATATGTGATTACAAAAGAATACATGGAAATAAAAGCATTTTAGTAATTGGTTAATAAAAGCATTTCTCTTATTGTCTACAATCTACCTGGGTCTAAGAATACAAAAGAATTTTAAAGAAAAGCTGCAGAAGTAATTGGTTAATAAAATCGTAGTACTGTAAATACAAATAAAAAGGGTTCAGGGCTCAGATTCGCCTTTCCTCGATCATATAACCTACCCCCATCATCTCTTATCACCAGATCAATCTGTTTATACAGTGGAGCTGCCCTGGTTATCACTCAACAAGAATGACCATCCAAGGACAGAGCAACAAGTATCACAGGATCAAAAAGGATTCTAGAGACAAGAGGGAGGATCCAACGTTATACCCACAGGTGCCTCGATTGCTCAAAGGCACACTTATTTCAGTCAAGGTTAAACATCATCGCCCTAGCACGAACACTACTGATCAATTTAGCAAATCCAGGAGCATAGCTATATGACCAGGGCATCCACATGTAAACCATATCATCCCAGGAACTCCTATGATAGAAAACAAACATGAACAACAGCCTGCAAACCCTAGAATAGCATGCATCCACAACTGCAGAGCTCAAGTAGGAACCTATGCATGAGTAGGGCATAGAGCATCAACCAGACGAGCACCACATCAATATAGCCACGGCCATGTCCAATACAGTAGCTGAAAAAGGAGGAAGATGGAGCTCACCAAGGGAAGTTGTAGCCAAGGCAGTACTCAGTGGGCACTGGAATTGCGCCTGAATGCCGTCCAACCGGCGGGGAACCGCGTCGGAGTTGCGCCTTACACCGCCCTGCCAACGAGCACAGACGCATCAAACAACCAAGTGCATGTCCCAACGACTTTTCCAAGAGGATAAAGTCAAACACATGTTGCATTAGTAGGAAGGCAAGTTTAGCACATCTATTTAATAGAACAATTTATTTTCAGGTTCAAGAGTAAAAGAAACATTCAGTTGACTCAGAAAGCTTGTCTGAAGGCTGTATGTAGCATACTAAAATCAAGCTTGATAGGGGACAAAATACATCCTGAAATATATACATAAGGCTGGACTATTCTGTTACCGCTAACAGAATATTATTCTGTTAACCTGGCGCCCTATATAGAGGCGTGTCCGTTTTCTTCCTCCTGCCGCCGCCCGAACCCACCTCCGCCCAGCGCGCCGCCCCGATCCCACCTCCACCCAGCGCGCCGCCGCCCGGATCCACCGCCGCCCTGTGCGCCGCTGGCCCTATCCCCCTCCTCCCAGAGCGCCTCCGCCAATCCCCCTCCTCCCAGCGTGCCTCCCATCGCCGACCCCCGCCCCCAACTTGCCTCCTGCCGACGACCCGCCTCCATCCGCCGGCGTGCTTCCCTCGCCGTCCGCGGCACGCCTCCCTCCCTGTCTATCTGCCGTGCGCCGCCTCACCCGACGACCTGCGCACCAGTGCACCACCACCCCTACACCACCACCCCTACCCAGCCCCGCCACCGCGCGCCGCAGTCCGCAACCCCGCCGCCGTGCGCCACTGGCCCCAGCCCCGCCACCGCGAGGCGCAGTCCCCAGCCGGACCGGACCCAAGCACGTCGCCATGGCACGACGTCTCCACCTCCCGGCGACGGACCAACACCTTCCTGATGGCATGCCCACCACCACCGACGAGGCACTCTGCCCCAACCGGCGCAGCTCCCCACCGCCGTTGTGCTGCTCCTTCCCCGCGTGTCTCCCCTTCTCCGCGCAGCACGGATTGGTGTGCCGCGGCGTCGCCATCCAGGTCAATTTCTTTCATTCAGCCCTGCATCTCCTAGATGGCTCGTTCAATCACTTCTACATAATCAGTTCTGTGACATGTGTGCTGCAGAATAGGTGTTTGCAGTAATGTTTGAGCACCGCACCAGCCACGACCGCAGTCCTTGCATCCCCGAACTCCCATGGGCCTCCTACGGCCTTGCTTCTTCCCCTGCCTTCTGCGCGGGCGAACCTCTTTTCGTCTTCCCAGGCACGTCCGCGACCTCCTTCTCAGTCGTGGCGCTCCGTCCACCTTCCTCCCCGCGCTCTGTCCGCCTCCCCCCCATGCTCCGGCCGCTCCCTCCCACGCACGCCGGCCGACCGCATCCCTGCTTCCATCAGCTCCACCTCGACGGAGCAAAATTATCGCACAAAGTTGAACTTGCTGCTGTACCATCTTCACCAAGTTGAACTTGCAGTAGCCAGGGTATCCATAGTCGTTGGGAGCCGTCCAAGTCGATCTATGACCGCAGTCCAAGTGGAACTACGACCACAATCTTCACCCAGCACTGCACCCATTGAGCACCCACACAGTGAGAATGCCATCTCATTTTTCTTTGAACATTTGCTTTTGTGTTGCATGCTCGTTGATAGATTCCCTGCAGCGGCCAAATCATGGTGCCGCTCGTGAACTCCGCCTCCATCAGCTCCACTTCGCCGGAGCAATCATTCCAGAGGAGGAGGTGTAGCCGGTCCACCTGATCTCCGACGTCTTACGCAAACTCCAAATAAATTCTTTTTGAGTTCTATTCTTAGTCACATGTACACATGCACGTTCTAAACTTCTTGTCCAGTCATTCTAGTACTGATGAAGATCGAGTTGACTGAAATAATATAGTCGATTCTTGAGACCCTTACTAGTCCTTCCATATATAGAAGTTGTGCCTGATAGCCAAACATAACTTTTCTCTCTGTTGCCTGCTTGCTTATTTTGGTGATATATTTGGACCTTTGCCTCGTCAGTACAACAACACACTCCACAGCCGGGTACGAGAAGAGCTGCGTGCAGGCCACCCCTGTGCTCCGTCCTAAATCCGGCTCAGTCATCTCCCTCTCATCCTCTCTCTCTGCTCCATGTGTGTGTGTGCAGGTAGTGGGAGGAGATAGAGCAGGGGAGTGAGAGGACCTTCCATGGTGAATTCATAGGCATCTTCCATGGAGATTGTGAGCTCTCTCGATTATTGCTTGAGGATTTATATTGTAGGTCTGTCCACTGTAGTTCCTTTATAGCGGCGTCCTCTATTACTAGTGTTCCTCTTTTGATGTTGTTGCATGTGTTTAATAACCCACTGATATGATTTCTGGAAACAAAGCTTCAGTACAAAAGAAGCTTCAGTACGAGAAAAAATGGGTCGCCAGTTCATCCATATGCAACCTCCTGCGTGGTCATCCATTTTTAGTTGGATCCTACTCGCTGGAAACCACAATAGAGGTTGGTGCTCACCTTCTTCGAGACCGCCACTCTCTCCCACATTTGCAGGCTCTACGGTAAGACGTGCTGCCTCGACATAAAAAAATCTTCCATTTTTGTTTCTTTTAACCCCAAAACCTTGCTTACAAACAAACACAAAAAAATAATACCGTCAGTCTGAACATTCCTGCTACTGAATTCAGTACTAGTTGTGTAATTTCTAGCTTCCACGCCCATTGTGAGTTGTTGTTACCAAGGGAAGAGTACATAGTTGCTGTCTGTAGTTTACTGAGGCAAAAATGTTATAAGTTTGTACTAAAAAATTGTAGTTTACTAAGGCAAAGAGTTATGCGTATTCAGTAGTCCAAGTAGTTGAATAAACGGAAGTTTGGTAGCTGTCCAAATAATTGTCTAAACGGCAGTCTGAACATTCTTGCTGCTAAATATCTCTCCTCTCTCAAATTCATTCAAATTTGTTGCTTATTCTTGTTGTTGCCCTGACTGCCCTCAAGTTGTTTGTTGTTATTCCCATGAGAAACCTTGTCTGGATGGAAAGTAGCATATATACTATTCTATTCTTGCAAAAGCTTCATTCCTGTTCTGTTTTGAAGTTACTTGGCATAAAAATTACTATATATGCTATTGTAAAAGACTAGATTTCTTCTAAATGTGAAGTTTAAACTCTCGGGATTTGCTCTTCTAATTTTTTTATTGATGCATGTTCATGAGAAGTTCAAAACCTAACATTTTTATTGACAATTTGAACTTGCAAACTTACTATCTTGTACTATTCTAAAAAAAAATTGTACTCATGCAGGTACTTGAAGGGAGCAGACTTGGCAGCGGAGTGGTTTGTTCAACAACAGTACAATGACATAAAGAACATCAGTTCAAAAAAATATGCACGAGGTTTGGGAGCCAAACAACTGGTATTTTGTTGTGTTTTAATTTTTTTGGGTGCATGATTGAACAAAGAGAGAAAAATAATGTATGATATATATACTGTTGTTGTAGGAGGTCCAAAGATTGTCGTGGAGCAAGTTCAAGAGTTTGGTTTCATGTGAAAAAATGTGATTTTTTGGTCAAGATTTTGCATGATTGATAGCCATCAGTGGCAGCTGGCGAGCAGTTCAAGCCCGCATGCGCGAGCCGCCCATCGTCTTCCACACATAATCCTGTTGCTTGATGATGCTTGACATGAACTGAACTAGCTGGATGGAATTGTTTTTCTGCAATGTAATGTAAATGAATATGGTAAACAAACTGGGACACCAGATTGTTTTAGAGGTGGAGTTTGTGCTCCAGTTGAGTTCCAGCAGATTGTGGCTGCTGGTTGTTTCAAGTGAAGGTGGTCGGGCATTACTTGTGTAGGACTGAATGAATCTTGTATGTAAAGGAAACTGGATCAAATAGTTGTCAGTATTAAGATTTAAAATTACATTTTGATCCATTCTCTTGTTATTTTAGGCTGAACTCCAATACTTGCATCCGCCACCCCAACGCCGACGTGTTCCCTCAGTCCTCTCTCGACAAACCCAACAGTACAGGTTCTCCGGTGCGCCAAGTATTGCCTGCGGTGTTGCCTGCATCGTGGCCCATTGAGGAGATCTTGTGTATTCCACATAGAAGAAATATTGTTAGTTCATGAATATTCTCGCCAGGTAGGAAGTTTTGGAGAGGAAAACATAAGGTTTTAAAAGAGGGAATGGTAAAAATGTAAGTCCGTTCTACTATATAAACCATAAAAGTACGATGGTGATGACATTGACAGTAAGGATAAGGATGAGAAAGAAAATTAAAAACTAAAACTAAAAGAACATCGAGTGATTATTTTTTGAGAAGTACAAACTCTCTAGTACCATAAATTAAAAATTAATAATTGCCTAAGTTCTGACTCAAGGGGACAAATTTGCAAAAAAAATCATAGCAGTAAAGGTTCGATGGAAAAAAGCAACTTAACAAATGGAAAAAACGACAATGGATTTATATTATGTTAATCACCGGTGTGCTCTTGTTTGTCAGTTCGTGTGTGCTCTTGTTATCAGGTCGTGTGCCAACTTGTTATCAATTTTGTGTGTGTGTGAGTTGGAAAACCAAGTGTAGCTGCTGCAGAAAAAAGGCATGGGATGTGCTGCCCTCAGTTGTCTGTCGACAAATCCAGCAGTCCGGGTTCTCTGGTGCGCCAAGTATTGCCGGCGGCGATGCTTGCATCATGGCCCATTGAGTAGATGCAATTTTCCTGGTTTTCACAGACAACATGGATTTTAGTTCAGCTACACAAACCACGCAGGTTCAGTGATAATGATACCATAAGTTTGGACAAGAAAACAAATAAGAATTAAAACAGAAATTTTTTAATTCTACAAGTTCAAGTGCTCATCCACACATGATAATTCAAGTTGGTAAATGTTTCAAATGGTAAAAAGTTCAAGTTGCAAAACAAGAAAAATCTAGAACATTCGTTGCGAAAAAAAATTTGACTTCAAAAAGAAAAGAAACACGCAAAAAAATTTGGCAAAAAATAACATTCAGTTCAACAATAAAAACCATGCAAATTCGGGGCTAGGATACAGTACACTGTTGAAAACTTACGAGAAAAAAATTACCCAAAAAACAGAGCAAGATCTAATTAGTGAAAACACGCTTATTACAAACCGATGCAAACATCAGTACAAGTATACTTTTTTGGAACCATTCAATATTACTGTACAAAAAATAGCTCAGTACAAACATACACATATATATCAGTACGACTACTCTGTTTTTCAGACGAGATAACATCAGGGTCCGTCATGCCGTATTCAAAATTACTCTTAAACGGTTGCAAAGTAAAGAAAATGTCCAACATGACTAAGCTTCGTATTTTCGATAGCTATCCAACGGTATATTATTTGCCCCATTTCGGCAAACTTTTTAAAAAACCGCGTTCGAAACCAATTTTAACCATATTTGAATTCGTATTTAAAACGTAAGGAATTAGAAAAACCTTTCTATACACAAAAGTTGCGCATTTTCCATAGCTTTCCAACGCCGTATCATTTGCATCAATCCGACAAACCGTTTGCAAAAAACAGTGAAAAAACGTTTCGCCAAGAATTTCACCGTTTTCAAATTACTTTTAAATCATATAGAATTTGAAAAAATAGTAGATATATGGAAGATGCGGATTTTCACAAGCTTTCCAACGCCATCTCATTTGCTCAATTCCGACAAACCGTTTGAAAATTAAGTCCAAAATACGATTCGCGTTTACGGTTTTGAAAAAAAGGTTTTTTCAAAACTGCTCTTAAATCATAATTTTTCTGCAAAAACAAATTATAAGATTGTAATGTGGATGTCAAGATCTTTCCAACAATATATTGCACGCCCCGCTCGAATTTCATCAGTTCAACCGCTTAAATTCATCAGTTCAAGTAGGGTAATATATATGTGCATGAATCAAAAACTTGAATCAATCAAACCAAATCTATTAGCAAACATTCTTTATCCACCTAATTAATGATTTAATGACCCTAAAGAAACTACTTTTTGTCTAATAGGGAAGGAAATATAAAACCAAATGGCTTTTTTGCATCTTTTCCATATTCTTTGTCAATAAAATTCTTGAGTATCAAGGTAGAAAAGTTAAAAAATCCAGAGAGAGAGATGGACAGACGGCGAGTTACCAGCACATGAATGGAGGCAAATCACCAACACATTTTCTTGGTGCATTTCTATCCAGCGTACGCGACAAAAGTCATGTAGTGAACAGATATAGATGACATGGTGTTTATATATATAACATGGTGTCAGTCAACAGGTCATTGTAGTGATCAAGCTACTACATAGATAACATGGTGTTTCATCTTAAGTTCAGAATTAGTGGCAAAACTAAGAAATGAAGATAAATGGTGCAGAACAACAAATCCTCTAGCCAAAAATGTGCAACGCAGTAAAACAATCATATTCAGCAGCCAAAAATATAATCTGCAACTCCTGAAAAATATAATGTTCTCAAATCAATTTATCAATGTTTCAAATCTTACCATGAACAAACTAACAGCAGCAAAATGTATACTCTCATATGATAGTTTTAGGCAATATCATTCAAAATTTCTAACCAAATGGTTACAGAACTTGAGGGGAAATTGCAGACAAGAATAGCATGGTCCTCACCACTCAAGGATTCGCCGGAGATGGAAAACATGTTTGCAGCTTGTAACCTGTGACAATTCAAAACAGGAAATCAGAACAGCTTCAACTTCAGACACGTATAACACCGAATCGAAAGATTTCCATCGCCAATCACCATTACATCCGCAAGAGAGGTAGCTACCATGGAGGGGTCGCCGTCGCAGAAGGCCTAGGGGCAGATGTTGCAGGCGTCCTACACACCGAACTCCATGAAAGCCATCGCCGCCGGCGAGAGCATCTCCATATTCACTGCCTTCTTGTCCATCCCTCAAGTGGACCACTGCCTCCCCCAGCACAATCCCTGCAACAATGCAAACGACAAGATTTAGATATAAAATTCGCGTGAAAACCCAACCAATCGAGGTCATTCCAGGTAGCGTGCCGGCCATGGTCCCATCTTCGTCCTACAATCTACCTCTCTGCTTCCTCACCGTCCTTGCTCTCACCTGTGGACGCACCACAAGATAAAAAATGGTAAGAGGATTGAAAATCTGAATATTATTTGTAGAATCATTTATCTATGCATGACTACATCAGCTTTCTGCTGGCCTTGCTGCAACATGTGGTGATTGTTCTGCACATGAAACAATTTATCAGAAAAATATGATTTCTTACTCTATAAAATTTGTCTAAATAAAGTACACATATTATAAGCACATTTATATATTTGTCTTGTCCTACAAACTTAACTAAGCAAAGCAATGAGTGGAATGAACTAAATTGCAATCTAAGCCATACTACTACTAAACTGAATAGTAATGGAACTAAAAGATCAATAATATATATGGATACAAATAATATACAGAAATGCAGTGTAAGCCATACTACTATGCATCTGAACAGTACTGGAAGTAAAATATCAGTAATATATGGTAAATATCATTGGTGATTGCTAAGAAAACATTCTGGAATATGCATGACTCATGAGACAGGACATAAATTAAGAGTGTTTTTACCACCACTATCACGGCATCCATGTTTTGTTTTTGAATTCAGAGGATGTAAAGTAGAACATGCACTCAGTTGCAACAAACAGAAAGCCTGATTAGCAGATTCACCGTAACAACTGTACATTCTGACCACTTGGAATAATGCAGTATGCATCAATTTGCAGGAATTTAAGTACCCAAATTAATATGAATGTGGACAAGTTTGTTTATTCTTATTCGACAACTCCGAAGCCCTGAGTTACCTAATCAAATCAAAGTGTATAAAATAGATAGTCTTTACTGTGCCATAGCAGGACATCCAATACATACAGTATAATGCTCATTGCGTACTTCAGCAAAACAATTTCTGGAAGGTTTCTTGTTTTTGCCATCTTCAGACATTGGCCAAAGTGTGCAGTGCAGAGGATCTTTTTGTTCTTCCGAGATCTGAACCAAAATTTTCAAACAGAAGTGTAAGCATCAATTGTTTTGCTAAATAAGGTTCTCATGCTAGCAATGCAACAAGGCCATTCCTTGGCCCTCTCAGAATCAAGGGCCAGTAAGATTGTGTCAACTTGCAAGATCAAAAACCAATTTTTTTACTGAAATTGAAATAGCCAATGGAAGGACAGTGGGGCTAGGGACGTACCTAAGAATCAGAGGCGCACACACACAAAGAACAGCGCTGGACAACATACAAAATCCAATGAGATGGGAGAACAACGTAAATCCTCCAAGAAAAATAAATTTTGGGTGTAGCTGTGTCTCACCTTAGCCTTCTCCCCAACCAGCAGGTCCATGGCAGCACATAGTCTGGCATCTGCTCCAGGACGCCATGGACAAAGAACCACATGGATCTCGGCCGCCGCGTCTGGATCTTGTCGTCCCAAGTGGCACGGCTGGGTAGAAGAGGTGCAGGGGGCGTGGTTGCAGCCCCAGCTCATCTGGTGCGACGGTGACCCGCACTCATGCGGTGTTGGGGAGGAGGAGATGATGTGTTGGGGAGGAGGAGAAGATGATGTGGTGGCGGCGACTCAGTCCCCGCCGTCGACAGCTTGAGGTCCCTGGCGACGTAGAGCGTCCTGGCCCCGCGACTGTTGGGCAGCCCAGTACCCGACCACCGCGAGCGCAAGCGCTGGCGCCGTCATCTCCGCGGGCTTGGAAGGGAAGGGGCGATGGCGGTTGCGGAGAAACGACGCAAGCGACGGCCTGCACACTCCTCCCGGAGATGGCGAGGGGAGAGTAGCGGTGGTGGCAAGCTCGGCGAAGGGCGAGATCTCGTCGTCGGCTGCGGGGATTGGAGGAGAGGGGCGCGATTGGGAGTGGAGGAGAGAAGCCCGACGGGGAGTGGTGGCTAGGGTTTCACCCAATCCACGGCGAGCGGGACAAGCGGGGCGGGACGACGGGGCCGGGCGAGGCCGCGGGGCATCGGCCACTGCGAGCGGGACGGGCGAGGCGGGACGGCGGGGAAGGGTGGGCGAGGCGGCGGGGCGGGGCAGGGCGGGCGAGCGGGGTGGGGCGGGCGAGGGAGGGGGCGCGAGT
This sequence comes from Aegilops umbellulata, assembly GCA_032464435.1. NCBI lineage: Eukaryota > Viridiplantae > Streptophyta > Magnoliopsida > Poales > Poaceae > Aegilops > Aegilops umbellulata. The sequence goes on from CP136059.1 coordinate 341,383,526, forward strand.
GCGGGGAGAGGATGAGGCTAGGGTTCACCAGGGGAGCCGACCCTTTTATACCCCCACCACGCGAAATGACCAAAATGCCCCGGTGGGGGCAAGGTATTTACATTTTGCTGCCATTACTATTCATTTCAGCAGTGTTTACCTCAGATCCGACGGCCCAGGTTGATCCAGATGTTGATCCGACGGCCAGAAACGCATCAAGGGAAATGATCCGACGGCCGAGAATCACTGAGCTCTGAGGAGGCTTGGTGGAACACTCTTCTCTTATCTCTTGATGCACCACTGTTATTACATCCTCCAATAGCGAACCTCTGGGAGCTCGCTCGTGTGCCACGTCCTCCCGGTGGCGCTGTTACTCTGGGCTCACTCGATGGAATCGCTTCATTTTTTACTGCAGCCGCTCGATCGCGTTTTACTGGAGTGCAGCGATATTTGCGTTCGTTCATAGTTGTGCATGGCTGGCCGTGCAGCTTTTCACGAGCAAGTGTGCTCTTGCCTGTTTGCCTCTACGTTGTGGGCTGTAGTTTATTTGGGCCTGCACTGTCAGTCTCCTCGTTGGTTGTTTCCTGAGGTGTTCGTTGCGCTATATGGTGGACTCATGCCAGGGCCGTCAGTTCCTACAGTTGTGGTGGAACGGCGCGTCGAGCGCTCTCTTTGCACACTGCTTTGTACCATTTGGGATCTGTTTGTATGACTGTGGCCCGTATCTTTCTCCGTCCCGCTCTGTCAGTCTCTGCCTTGGTGCTATGAGTGGTCCACGCTGTGGGTCATGCGGCCACAGGGAGGTTGTCCGATAGATTGCCTATTCCCTGTGCTGCGTGCTCTCTGCGCCGTGCGGTTCTTTATATCTGCTCTCTCCTTTCTTCTCAGTTTTTCCTCGGCTTCTCTCTCAAAGTTCTTTGTTCGTCCGCTATACGGCTGCCATGGAGGTAATACCACTAAGGTCCTCTTCCGTGTTCTTTGGTGATTGCGGAAAGTTTTGCTGCATGCCTTTTCTTCGCTCATCTGTTCGTCCTGTCTTGCAGTTCATGGCGAAGTGCGGAGAAATCGTCGTTGCTTCCTTATAGCATGCTCGGTATTGCTGTTCTTTTCGTTGCGTCCGACCTCCGTTCATTCGCTGTTCGGGTGCTATTCCTCTCGCTTTTTGGGGTCAATTTCATTACGCTTCTTTGTGGATGGATTGCGCCTGTTACCTGTTTGTGTTTATGCTCGCCGGCCTAAGACTCTGTTCTGTACTTTTGTTCATCATGTTAGGTGCTTCTTGTTTCTCGTTGGTCCTCTCCACCATTGCCCAGAGCTGCTCCGCCCATCTCCGCCCGCCCCCAAGCAGGACTCAGGTCGCCCAGTAGCCCCTCGACACCGACCGTCCGGAGCTGCGCCACCCACCACAGCAAGGTAACCTCCCTCTTTGCTCCTCCCTTCTTCCTCCCTGTTTCATCCTTCCTTTCCTCCCTCTTACTTTCACAATGAACTGCCATGGTGGATACAGATTAGTACTCTTGTGTGTTCTGAGTTAAATTAAATCCTGTATAATGTAGAACTGTTCCAAAGTTGCTAGGAAAGAATAGCAAACTTATGGAGTTCAAAAGATTCAAGCTTAGCAAGTTTTACCAATGTAGTGTTCGTAGTGCAGTAATGGGTGATTTACTTTTGAATGGAAGGATAACTCTTGATGTAAGCTTTGCTCCAAGTTCTGGTTTCACAATTGATTATTTCAGCTAGTGAGTGACTACATTGCATACTATAGTACAACAAAATCTTATGTTATACTTGCTCCAGGGCTATTGATAGCCGGTAGCTCAGGCATTTAACTTTCAAATTGCACGTGTGAAGAAATAAATAAAACTACCCAAATCTTAGTTTATCAGCAAATTCAGTAGGCGCGATATCCTGCGCGATATCCTTTGAGCTTCCTAAAAGGTTGAAGTGGTTGTAACTTCGGCCAACAGCAAAATAAAGTATATTTTGTAGTATGATTCTACAATAGGATGTCCCGGAGTATAGGTGCTCTTGATCCCAAGGTTGAGTAGCACAGCAGGTGTAGAGTACCTCTGTGCAGTTACATAACAACTGTTTGTTGCCTAAGTTTGATGCATATTCTGTTTGTATCAACTTGATGGTAAATTCCTTACAACCGTACTTGCATGATTAGTATAGATGACGTTGTTTCATGAAGTGCCATGGTTACAATGAACCGGAATCATGTGTGTTTTGACTTTCTTTTTTATTTTTGGGATAAATTCAGTACCATGGCCATGTTCGTGTTCTAATGCTATTGATTCCTAAATGCGTTCACTGCACGCTGGAGTACCATGGCCATGTTCATGTTCTAATGCTATTGATTCCTAAATGCGTTCACTGCACGCTGGAGTACCATGGCCAGGTTCTGGTGTGAATGGTTACTATTGATTTCCTGTGAATGGAGTCCATGTTAATTGTAATGTACTCACGATGTTCTGTTGTGAAAGGTTGGTAGGTGCTTCCTGTTTCTCGTTGGTGATTGGCTTTCGCAACTACCTCGCGTTTCGACTTCAGGTACACATCCATAATAGCTACAGTTCAGCTTGGTTTTCTTGTTGTTCCTTTCACATCTCTAGCTTGGTCGTATTGCACGAAAACAACATTTAGTTCATTAGTATTATTGTTAGGTACGCACGATATGAACTCTAGTGATCTTGTTGCAGATTGTGCTGGTGCGCGTCAACGCTCTGTTGCTCGTGTTGGGGAACGTTGCAGAAAATAAAAAAATTCTACGCTTCACCAAGATCAATCTATGAAGTCATCTAGCAACGAGAGAGAGGAGTGCATCTACATACCCTTGTAGATCGCGAGCGGAAGCGTTCAAGAGAACGGGGTTGAGGGAGTCGTACTCGTCGTGATCCAAATCACCGAAGATCCTAGTGCCGAACGGACGGCACCTCCGCGTTCAACACACATACGGTTGGGGAAGACGTCTCTTCCTTCTTGATCCAGCAAGGGGAAGGGAGAGGTTGATGGAGATCCAGCAGCACGACGGCGTGGTGGTGGAAGTAGCGGCGATCTCAGCAAGGCTTCGCCAAGCTCAGCGAGAGGGAGAGGTGTTACGGAGGGAGAGGGAGGCGCCAGGAGCAGGGGTGCGCAGCCCTCCCTCCCCCCTCTTTATATAGGGGCCCTGGGGGGCGCCAGCCCCAAGAGATCCAATCTCAAGGGGGGCGGCGGCCAAAGGGGGGAACTTGCCCCCCAAGCCAAGTGGGCCCCCACCCCTAGGGCTTCCAACCCTAGGCGCAGGGGGAGGCCCAAGGGGGCGCACCAGCCCACTAGGGGCAGGTTCCCCTCCCACTTCAGCCCATGGGGCCCTCCGGGATAGGTGGCCCCACCCTGTGGACCCCCCGGGACCCTTCTGGTGGTCCCAGTACAATATCGATGACCCCCAAAACTTTCCTGATAGCCGAAACAGGACTTTCCATATATAAATCTTTACCTCCGGACCATTCCGGAACTCCTCGTGACATCCGGAATCTCATCCAGGACTCCGAACAACTTTCGGGTTACCGCATACTAATATCTCTACAACCCTAGCGTCACCGAACCTTAAGTGTGTAGACCCTACGAGTTCGGGAGACACGCAGACATGACCGAGACGACTCTCCGGTCAATAACCAACAGCAGGATCTGGATACCCATGTTGGCTCCCACATGCTCCTCGATGATCTCATCGGACGAACCACGATGTCGAGGATTCAAGTAACCCCGTATACAGTTCCCTTTGTCAATCGGTACGTTACTTGCCCGAGATTCGATCGTCGGTATCCCAATACCTCGTTCAGTCTCGTTATCGGCAAGTCACTTTACTCGTACCTTAATGCATGATCCTGTGGCCAAACACTTGGTCACATTGAGCTCATTATGATGATGCATTACCGAGTGGGCCCAGAGATACCTCTCCGTCATACGGAGTGACAAATCCCAGTCTCGATTTGTGTCAACCCAACAGATACTTTCGGGGATACCTGTAGTATACCTTTATAGTCACCCAGTTACGTTGTGACGTTTGGTACACCCAAAGCACTCCTACGGCATCCGGGAGTTACACGATCTCATGGTCTAAGGAAATGATACTTGACATTGGAAAAGCTCTAGCAAACGAACTACACGATCTTATGCTATGCTTAGGATTGGGTCTTGTCCATCACATCATTCTCCTAATGATGTGATCCCGTTATCAACGACATCCAATGTCCATAGTCAGGAAACCATGACCATTTGTTGATCAACAAGCTAGTCAACTAGAGGCTCACTAGGGACATGTTGTGGTCTATGTATTTACACATGTATTACGATTTCTGGATAACACACTTATAGCATGAATAATAGACAATTTTCATGAACAAAAAAATATAATAATCATTTTATTATTGCCTCTAGGGCATATTTCCAACAGCTCGGCGGCGCGGCAGAGTGTCAGCACGAATCGCCTTGTTTCAGGGTTCGTTTTTGTTTCGTTTCCTGTTCTATCTTTACTGATTGCTCATATGGGCTCAAAGAAGCTGCCAAGAGTATGAAAATCGTTCCTTTTGGTTTGTTCAGATGCGTTTAGTGGTGCGCACTCTTCTTCATCTGCTCCTGGCAACACGCTGTTTGTAGGTACGTGTGCTGTGCTTGGACATGCCCTTGATTAGTGGCTCATAAATTAGGAACGCTTTTAACATCACTTCAATCGTAGGTGAGGTTACTTCCCAGTTGTTTCGCCTCTTACAGTAACCTTAGGCGTCGGCAGCGAATGCGAAAGAGGAAGATGCATAAATGGATTTCTACAGGTGTGTTGTCATTTAGCAGGCTTTGTGCATCGTTGACCAACATTAGCTACATTAATCTAAACTAAAACTTTTTATCCATTGGAAGGATACCCATATTCTACTGAATCTGCCACACGGTCTCTGTTCTCTACAGAGTACACAGAGTTCTTAAAAGGTATAAGAGCGATCCAAACTAGAACATAATAGATGCTTTGTCTGCACCTCTGACACTGTTGGGGAACGTAGCAGAAATTCAAAATTTTCTACGCATCACCAAGATCAATCTATGGAGATACTAGCAAAGAGAGAGAGGGGAGTGCATTTACATACCCTTGTAAATCGCTAAGCGGAAGCGTTACAAGAACGCGGTTGATGGAGTCGTACTCGCGGCGATTCAAATCACAGAAGATCCGATCCAAGTGCCGAACGGACGGCACCTCCGCGTTCAACACACGTACAGCCCGAGGACGTCTCCTCCTTCTTGATCCAGCAAGGGGAGAGGAGAAGTTGCGGGAGAACTCCAGCAGCACGACGACATGGTGGTGATGGAGCTCGTGGTTCTCCAGCAGGGCTTCGCCAAGCACTATGGAGGAGGAGGAGGTGTTGGAGGAGGAGAGGGCTGCGCCAGGGGAAGGGTGCGGCTGCCCTCTCTCTCCCTGACTATATATAGGGGGAAGGGAGGAGGGGAGGCTCCCTAGGGTTCCCTAGGGGAGGGGCGGCGGCCACAGGGGAAACCCTAGATGGGTTTGGGCGCCCCCACCCCCTAGGAAACTTGCCACCCAAGCCGGGAGGGGCGGCTGCCCTAGGGGTGGCGCCCCCACCTCTCCTGGTTACGTGAGATGGGGTGGGAGGGGCGCTCAGCCCCTTAGTGGGCCGATGTGCCCCCTCCCCTTGGCCCATAAGCCCCCAAACGCTTGCCGGGGCCTCCGAAACCTCTTTCGGACACGCTGGTCGTCACCCGGTACGCCTAGAACAATTCCGGACTCCAATACCCTTCGTCCAATATATCGATCTTCGCCTCCGGACCATTCCGGAGTTCCTCGTCACGTCCGGGATCTCATCTGGGACTCCGAACAACCTTCGGTAACCACATACTATTTCCCATAACAACTCTAGCGTCACCGAACCTTAAGTGTGTAGACCCTACGGGTTCGGGAACCATGCAGACATGACCGAGACACCTCTCCGGCCAATAACCAATAGCGGGATCTGGATACCCATATTGGCTCCCACATGTTCCACGATGATCTCATCGGATGAACCACAATGTCGCGGATTCAATCAATCCTGTATACAATTCCCTTTATCAATCGGTACGTTACTTGCCCGAGATTCGATCGTCGGTATCCCAATACCTCATTCAATCTCGTTACCAGCAAGTCACTTTACTCGTACCGTAACGCATGATCCCGTGACCAACTCATTAGTCACATTGAGCTCATTATGATGATGCATTACCTAGTGGGCCTAGAGATACCTCTCCGTCATACGGAGTGACAAATCCAGTCTCAATTCGTGCCAACCCAACAAACACTTTCGGAGATACTCGTAGTGCACCTTTATACCACCCAGTTACGTTGTGACGTTTGGCACACCCAAAGTATTCGTACGGTATCCGGGAGTTGCACAATCTCATGGTCTAAGGAAATGATACTTGACATTAGAAAAGCTTTAGCAAACGAACTAAACGATCTTTGTGCTGTGCTTAGGTTTGGGTCTTGTCCATCACATCATTTTCCTAATGATGTGATCCCGTTATCAATGACATCCAATGTCCATGGTTAGGAAATCATAACCATCTATTGATGAACGATCTAGTCAACTAGAGGCTCACTAGGGACATGTTGTTGTCTATGTATTCACACATGTATTACGGTTTCCAGTCAATACAATTATAGCATGAACAATAGACAACTGTCATGAACAAGGAAATACAATAATAACCATTTTATTATTGCCTCTAGGGCATATTTCCAACAGTCTTCCACTTGCACTAGAGTCAATAATCTAGTTCACATCACTATGTGATTGTAATGAATTCAACACCCATGGGGTTTGATCATATCTCACTTGTGAGAGAGGTTATTAGTCAGCGGGTCTGAATCTTTCCGATCCATGTGTACTTTACAAATCTCTATGTCATCTTGTAGATGCAGCTACCACGCTTTATTTGGAGCTATTCCAAATAACTGTTCTACTATACGAATCCGGTTTACTACTCAGAATCATCCAGATTAGTGTCAAAGATTGCATCGGCGTAACCCTTTACGACGAACTCTTTTACCACCTCCATAATCGAGAAAATTCCTTAGTCCACTTGTTACTAAGGATAACCTTGACCGTTGTCCTCTGATCCATTCCTAGATCACACTTGTACCCCTTGACTGACTCATGGCTTGGCACACTTCAGGTGCGGTACACAACATAGCATATTTTAGAGCCTATGACTAAAGCATAGGGGATGACCTTCATCCTTTCTCTCTATTCTGCCGTGGTCATGTCTTGAGTCTTACTCAATACTCACACCTTGTAACACAGCCAAGAACTCCTTCTTTGCTGATCTATTTTGAACTCCTTCAAAAAACTTGGCACGGTATGTATTCATTTGAAAGTACCATTAAGCGTTTTTTATCTATCCTTATAGATCTTGGTGCTCAATGTTCAAGTAGCTTAATCCAGGTTTTCCATTGAAAAACACTTTTCAAATAACCCTGCATGCTTTCCAGAAATTCTACATCATTTCTGATCAACAATATGTTAACAACATATACTCATCAAAAATTCTATAGTGCTCCCACTCACTTCTTTGGAAATACAAGTTTCTCATAAACTTTGTATAAATCCAAAATCTTTGATCATCTCATCAAAGCGTACATTCCAATTCCGATATGCTTACTCCAGTCCTTAGAAGGATTGCTAGAGCTTTGCATACTTGTTAGCATCTTTCAAGATTGACAAAACCTTCTGGTTGTATCACATACAACCTTTCCTCTAGATAATCGTCGAGGAAACAATGTTTTGACATCCTATCTGCAAGATTTCATAAATAATGCAGTAACTGCTAACATAATTCCAAAGGACTCTTAGCATCACTACGAGTGAGAAAGTCTCATCGTAGTCAACTCCTTGAACTTGTCGGGAAACATCTTAACGACAAGTCGAGCTTTCTCAATGGTGACACTTACCATCATTGTCCGTCTTCCTTTTAAAATCCATCTGCACCCAACAGCCTTACGACTATCAAGTAGTTCTTTCAAAGTCTACACTTTGTTTTATACATGGATCCTCTCTTGGATTTTATGGCCTCGAGCCATTTGTCGGAATCCGGGCCCACCATCGCTTCTCCATAGCTCGTAGGTTCATTGTTGTCTAGCAACATGACTTCCAAGACAGGATTACGTACCACTCTGAAGTATTACACATCCTTGTCGACCTATGAGGTTTGGTAGTGACTTGATCCGAAGTTTCATGATCACTATCATAAGCTTCCACTTCAATTGGTGCAGTTGCCACAAGAACAACTTCCTGTGCCCTGCTACACACTAGTTGAAGTGGCGGTTCAATAACCTCATCAAGTCTCCACCATCCTCCCACTACATTCTTTCAAGAGAAACTTTTCCTTGAGAAAGGACCCGATTCTAGAAACAATCCCTATTGCTTTCGGATCTGAGACAGGAGGTATACCCAACAGTTTTGGGTGTCCTATGAAGATGCATTTATCCGCTTTGGGTTCGAGCTTATTAGCCTGAAACCTTTTCTCATAAGCGTCATAGCCCCAAACTTTTAAGAAATGACAGCTTAGGTTTCTCTAAACCATATGGTGTCGTCTCAATGGAATTTGGTGTTGCCCTATTTAAAGTGAATGCGGTTGTCTCTAATGCCTAACCCATAAACGATAGTGGTAATTCGATAAGAGACATCATGGTATGCCCCATATCCAATGGGGTGCATCTATGATGTTCGGACACACCATCACACTATGGTGTTCCAGGCGGTGTTAGTTGTGAAACAATTTCCACAATGTCTCAATTGTGTACCAAACTCGCAACTCAGATATTCATCTCTATGATCATATCATAGACATTTTATCCTCTTGTCACGACGATCTTCAACTTCACTCTGAAATTACTTGAACCATTCAATAATTCAGACTTGTGTTTCATCAAGTAAATATACTCAGTATCTAGTCAAATCATCTGTGAAGTAAGAACATAACGATATCCACTGCGTGCCTCAGCACTCATTGGACTGCACACATCAAAATGTATTACTTCCAACAAGTTGCTTTCTTGTTCCATTTTACTGAAAACGAGGCTTTCAGTCATCTTGCCCATGTGGTATGATTTGCATGTCTCAAGTGATTCAAAATCAAGTGAGCCCAAATGATCCATCTATATGGAGTTTCTTCATGCATATCTACCAACGAACATGGTTCGCATGTCTCAATCTTTTCAAAAACGAGTGAGTCCAAAGATCCATCAACATGGAGCTTCTTCATGCGTTTTATACCAACATGACTCAAATGGCAGTGCCACAAGTATGTGGTGCTATCATTACTATCTTATATCTTTTGGCATGAATATGTGTATCACTACGATCGACATTCAATAAACCATTTATTTTAGGTGCAGGACCGTTGAAGGTATTATTCAAATAAACAGAGTAACCATTATTCTCCTTAAATGAATAACCGTATTTGCAATAAACATAATCCAATCATGTCTATGCTCAAAGCGAACACCAAATAACAATTATTTAGGTTTAACACTAATCTCGATGGTAGAGGGAGCAGGCGATGCTTGATCACATCAACCTTGGAAACACTTCCAACATATATCGTCATCTCACCTTTAGCTAGTCTCCGGTTTTTCCATAGCCTTTTATTTCGAGTTACTAACACTTACAAACCGAACCGGTATCTTAATACCCTGGTGCTACTAGGAGTACTAGTAAAGTACACATTTGTATATCATATATATATACTTCTGTCAACCTTGCCAGCCTTCTCATCTATCAAGTATCTAGAGTAGTTCTGCTTCAGTGACTGTTCCCCTCATTACAGAAGCACTTAGTCTCGGGTTTTGGGTTCAACCTTGGGTTTCTTCACTAGAGCAGCAACTGATTTGTCGTTTCATGAAGTATCCCTTCTTGCCCTTGCCCTTCTTGAAACTAGTGGTTTTACTAACCATCAACAATTGATGCTCCTACTCGATTTCTACTTTCGCGGTGTCAAACATCGTGAATTGCTCAAGGATCATCATGTCTATCCCTGATATGTTATAGTTCATCACGAAGCTCTAATAGCTTGGTGGCAGTGACCATGGAGAACCATCACTATCTCATCTGGAAGATTAACTCCGACTCGATTCAAGTGATTGTAGTACTCAGACAATCTGAGCACATGCTCAATGATTGAGCTTTTCTCCCTTAGTTTGCAGGCTAAGAAACTTGTCGGAGGTCTTACACCTCTTGACATGGGCACGAGCCTGAAATCCCAATTTCAGCTCTTGGAACATCTCATATGTTCTGCGACGTTTCAAAAATGTCTTTGGTGCCCCAATTCTAAACCGTTTAACATTACGCAGTGAACTATCACGTAGTCATCAAAACGTGTATATAAGATGTTCGCAACATCCACGAACGACGCTTGAGGTTCAGCACACCGAGCGGTGCATTAAAGACATAAGCCTTCTGTGCAGCAATGAGGACAATCCTCAGTTTACGGACCCAGTCTGCATAATTGCTACTATCAACTTTCAACTAAATTTTCTCTAGGATCATATCTTAAATAGTAGAACTAAAGCGTAAGCTACGACATAATTTGCAAAGACCTTTTGACTATGTTCATGATAATTAAGTTCATCTGGTTATTTAATGAACTCCCACTTAGATAGACATCCTTCTAGTCATCTAAGTGATACATGATCCGAGTCAACTAGGCCGTGTCCGATCATCACATGAGACGGACTAGTCATCATCGGTGAACATGTTCATGTTGATCGTATCTACTATACGACTCATGTTCGACCTTTCAGTCTCTTGTGTTCCGCGGCCATGTCTGTACATGCTAGGCTCGTCAAGTCAACCTAAGTGTTCCGCATGTGTAAATCTGGCTTACACCCATTGTATGCGAACGTTAAAATCTATCACACCCTATCATCACGTGGTGCTTCGAAGCAGCAAACCTTCGCAACGGTGCACAGTTAGGGGGAACACTTTCTTGAAATTTTAGCGAGGGATCATCTTATTTATGCTACCGTCGTTCTAAGCAAATAAGATGTAAACATGACAAACATCACATGCAAATCATAAAGTGACATGATATGGCCAATATCATCTTGCACCTTTTGATCTCCATCTTCAAGGCGCGGCATGATCACCTTCATCACCGGCATGACGCCATGATCTCCATCATCATGATCTCCATCATCGTGTCTTCATGAAGTTGTCTTGCCAACTATTACTTCTACTACTATGGCTAACGGTTAGCAATAAAGTAAAGTAATTACATGGCGTTTTTCATTGACATGCAGGTCATACAATAAATTAAGACAACTCCTATGGCTCCTTCCGGTTGTCATACTCATCGACATGCAAGTCATGATTTCTATTACAAGAACATGATCAATCTCATACATCACATATATCATTCATCACATCCTTTTGGCCATATCACATCACATAGCAAACCCTGCAAAAACAAGTTAGACGTCCTCTAATTGTTGTTGCATGTTTTACGTGGCTGCTATGGGTTTCTAGCAAGAACGTTTCTTACCTACGCAAAAGCCACAACGGTGATATGCCAATTGCTATTTACCCTTCATAAGGACCCTCTTCATCGAATCCGATCCGACTAAAGTGGGAGAGACAGACACCCGCTAGCCACCTTATACAAGAAGTGCATGTCAGTCGGTGGAACCAGTCTCACGTAAGTGTACATGTAAGGTCGGTCCGGGCCGCTTCATCCCACAATACCGTCGAAACAAGATAGGACTAGTAACGGTAAGCATGTAAGCATATTGAACAAAACCAACGCCCACAACTACTTGTGTTCTACTCGTGCATAGAATCTACGCAATAAATCTGGCTCTGATACCACTGTTGGGGAACGTAGCAGAAATTCAAAGTTTTCTACGCATCACCAAGATCAATCTATGGAGATACTAGCAAAGAGAGAGAGGGGAGTGCATCTACATACCCTTGTAGATCGCTAAGCGGAAGCGTTACAAGAACGCGGTTGATGGAGTCGTACTCACGGCGATTCAAATCGCGGAAGATCCGATCCAAGTGCCGAACGGACGACACCTCCGCGTTCAACACACGTACAGCCCGGGGACGTCTCCTCCTTGATCCAGCAAGGGGAGAGGAGAAGTTGTGGGAGAACTCCAGCAGCACGACGACATGGTGGCGATGGAGCTCGTGGTTCTCCAGCAGGGCTTCGCCAAGCACTATGGAGGAGGAGGAGGTGTTGGAGGAGGAGAGGGCTGCGCCAGGGGAAGGGTGCGGCTGCACTCTCTCTCCCTCACTATATATAGGGGGAAGGGAGGAGGGGGAGGCGCCCTATGGTTCCCTAGGGGAGGGGCGGCGGCCACAGGGGAAACCCTAGATGGGTTTGGGCGCCCCCACCCCCTAGGAAACTTGCCCCCCAAGGCGGGAAGGGCGGCTGCCCTAGGGGTGGCGCCCCCACCTCTCCTGGTTACGTGAGATGGGGTGGGAGGCGCGCTCAGCCCCTTAGTGGGTTGATGTGCCCCCTCCCCTTGGCCCATAAGGCCCCCCAACGCTTGCCGGGGCCTCCGAAACCTCTTTCAGACACGCTGGTCGTCACCCGGTACGCCCAGAACAATTCCGGACTCCAATACCCTTCGTCCAATATATCAATCTTCGCCTCCGGACCATTCCGGAGTTCCTCGTCATGTCCGGGATCTCATCCGGGACTTCAAACAACCTTCGGTAACCACATAGTATTTCCCATAACAACTCTAGCATCACCGAATCTTAAGTGTGTAGACCCTACGGGTTCGGGAACCATGCAGACATGACCGAGACACCTCTCCGGCCAATAACCAATAGCGGGATCTAGATACCCATATTGGCTCCCACATGTTCCATGATGATCTCATCGGATGAACCACAATGTCGCGGATGCAATCAATCCTGTATACAATTCCCTTTGTCAATCGGTACGTTACTTGCCCGAGATTCGATCGTCGGTATCTCAATACCTCGTTCAATCTCGTTACCGGCAAGTCACTTTACTCGTACCGTAATGCATGATCCCGTGACCAACTCATTAGTCACATTGAGCTCATTATGATGATGCATTACCGAGTGGGCCCAGAGATACCTCTCCGTCATACGGAGTGACAAATCCCAGTCTCGATTCATGCCAACCCAACAGACACTTTCGGAGATACCCGTAGTGCACCTTTATAGCCACCCAGTTACGTTGTGACGTTTGGCACACCCAAAGTATTCCTACTGTATCCGGGAGTTGCACAATCTCATGGTCTAAGGAAAAGCTACTTGACATTAGAAAAGCTATAGCAAACGAACTACACGATCTTTGTGCTGTGCTTAGGTTTGGGTCTTGTCCATCACATCATTCTCCTAATGATGTGATCCCGTTATCAATGACATCCAATGTCCATGGTTAGGAAACCATAACCATCTATTGATCAACGAGCTAGTCAATTAGAGGCTCACTAGGGACATGTTGTGGTCTATGTATTCGCACATGTATTACGGTTTCCAGTCAATACAATTATAGCATGAACAATAGACAATTATCATGAACAAGGAAATACAATAATAACCATTTTATTATTGCCTCTAGGGCATATTTCCAACAGACACGTCGTCTCTGCAGCAACCTATAGGAAGAGATCATATCGTGGTGCACCTGCATACCGGTGCCAATTCTGTGGTGCCGTGTTTTGGTACCAAGAGAGATGCAGTCATGAATCGAACATAGGTGAGCCTCGTGTCTTATACTCCCTTTGCTGCAAGGGTGGTAAAGTGAAACTACCAGCATTTAAAGAACCACCGCCTTTCCTATCAGAGCTCCTTAGGTTTAATGGTGACTCACGGTGCAAACACTTCCTAGATAGAATCAGACAATACAATTCTCTGTTTACTTTTACTTCCATGGGAGCCGATATTGACAGACACATTAACGGGGGTGGTGGTCCATATGTGTTTAAAATTCATGGTCAGGTGTATCACTGTATCGGATCACTTTTGCCAAATACAGGAGCTACTGCAAAATTTGCTGAATTGTACATTCATGACACTCATAATGAAATTAGCTACAGGATTAATGTCGTGATGTATGAGGATGGTGAACAAGAAAGTGGTATTGATAGAGAGATAAATGATGGTTTAATGAAGATGCTTGATGAATTTAACCCTCTTGTGAAAACATTTAGGGTAGCTAGAGACCGTCTTGCAAACCAAGTTGATGAGAGAATTGGTATAAGAATAGTTGGTGCAGAAAAAAAGGATTATGTGCAATTTAGCCTGCCCACCTCTGATGAACTTGCTGGTTTGATTATTCGTGAGTTTAGTGCCAAAAATTATCATCGTGATATTATTGTTGATAGTGTTGAAAAGAGTTTGCACCATGTGTCTAGCCTACATCCTGCCTTCATGTCACTCCAGTATCCTTTGTTGTTTCCTTATGGTTGTAGAGGTTTTCAGTTGGGTATACCACACAGGGAAATAGACATGACACAATCCATAGATATCACAAGTGACTCTCCAGTTCCTGAGGGTAGAACTCATGTATCAATGGCAGAGTACTATTGCTACTGTTGTCATTACAAAAAAGACCAGTTCAACCCATTTCTTTGTTGTGGAAGATTATCGGCCCAGGCACAAGTTGATAGCTTTGCATGTGTGGAAGAGGGTAGGTTGACATATATCGCTGAACATCAAGATGATTTTAGATGTGAACATTTCCAAGGTGTTGCCGACACGGTTGGAAAGGGGCAACTTGATGGTAGCAGTATAGGTAAAAAAGAATAGTACCCGCAGCCTTCACAGGTGGAAAACGCTATGGAAATCAAAACTTCCAAGATGGTGTTGCCATATGTAGGGTATTTGGTTCGCCGCACTTGTTTGTCACATTCACCTGTAACCCAAAATGGGATGAAATCAAGGAAGCCCTTGCATTCGAGCCTGGGCAGAAGTACACAGATCGATCTGATCTTGTTTGTAGGGTGTTCAACTTGAAGCTTGGGCACTTCATGAAAGGGATCATGAATGGTCGAGCATTTGGCCCTGTCTGTGCTGGTAATTCAACCGTCACAACTATGTTTTTTCATTCTCATCCTTTGTATACCACGTTTAGGCTGTAACTTGTATTCTGTTCATGTAGTGTTGTATAGCGTGGAGTTTCAGAAACGGGGCCTTCCTCACGTGCATGTCCTGATCTGGCTTCAAGGTAGAACGGGTACGGGTTTAACTGACCTTGCAGATACATACATCTCGGCTGAGATTCCTGATTCGGCGGTAGATCCTCTTGGATATTCATTGGTTGAGGAATTTATGATGCACGGTCCGTGCGGTGAGGCTAATAAAAATTGTCCTTGCATGAAGGATAAGGTGTGTACTAAAGGGTTTCCTAAAGAATTCCAAACCGAAAGCACTGTTGATGATAAAGGCTTTTCATGTATAGACGTCGTGATTTAGGTATCACGATTAACAAAAAAGGAACTATCCTTGACAATAGACATGTTGTTCCGTACAACATGAGACTTCTAAAGAAATTCCAAGCACATATAAATGTAGAGTGGTGCAATAAGAGTGAGGTTTTGAAGTACCTATTCAAATACGTGACAAAAGGCACGGATCGTGCAAATGTTGTTTTCACAAAATACAAAAAAAAGAAAGCGTGGTGCTAGAAGTGAGCAGGACGAGAGTGTAGACGTCGATGCAGCTCCAGAAATTCTTTATCTGGAAAACATAGAAAGTTTGCTCTAAGAGGAAAATTTGCTACTGGAAACTATGAGATAGATGAGATAAAAGATTTTCTAAAGGCTTGATACCTGTCAGACAAGGAATCACTTTGGCGCCTCCACGGCTATGATATACACCATCACTATCCGCCTGTCGAGCGACTAGCTTGTCATCTCCGAAACATGAACAATGTTATTTTCAAGTCCATTACAAACCTAGTGACGTTAATTTCTACACCTTATCTACAGAGAACTACACTTACTGCATGGTTTGAAGCAAATACAGAATTCCCATGAGGTAGAAATCTTACGTACTCTGAATATCCTGGTTTGTTTTGTTGGGCTTGACATCTACATAGGTGGACTAAGAGAAAAGGTGGTACGATGATAGGTCGGATGTACCATGTCCCTCCGAACGTTGGTGAATGTTATTACCTTCGATTGCTTCTTATGTATAAGAAGGGAGCAGAACCATAAGAGGATGTAAGAACCTTTGAAGGTGTTGTCTATGACCCATTTAAAGAAGCCTGTTCAGCAAGTGGTTTCTTGGGAGACGATGAGGAGTGGTTCAAAGCTTTTGATGAAGCTGTGAAGTGGGGTATGGGTGGCCAGCTATGATCATTGTTCATCATGATGTTTATGTTGGGGAACGTTGCAGAAAATAAAATTTTTCCTATGGTTTCACCAAGATCCATCTATGAGTTCATGTAGCAACGAGTGATCGGATTGCATCAACATACCTTTGTAGATCGCGAGCGGAAGCGTTCAAGGACGTGGATGAGGGAGTCGTACTTGTCGTGATCCAAATCACCGGAGATCCTAGCGCCGAACGGACGTCACCTCCGCGTTCAACACACGAACGGTCAGCGTGACGTCTCCTCCTTCTTGATCCAGCAAGGGGGAAGGAGAGGTTGATGAAGATCTAGCAGCAGGACGGCGTGGTGGTGGATGCAGCAGTCACCGCAGCAGGGCTTCGCCAAGCTTCTGCGAGGGGGAGAGGTGTAGCAGGGGAGAGGGAGGCGCCAAGGCTTAAGGGTGCGGCTGCCCCTCCCTCCCCCCTTTATATAGGCCCCCTGTGGGGGCGCCGGCCCTGGAGATTGAATCTCCAAGGGGGCGGCAGCCAGGGGGTGGAGTACCCCCCAAGGCAAGTGGGGCGCCCCCCACCCTAGGGTTTCAACCCTAGGCGCAGGGGGTGGGCCAAGGGGGGCGCACCAGCCCACTATGGTCTGGTTCCCCTCCCCACTTCAGCCCATGGGGCCCTCCGGGATGGGTGGCCCCACCCGGTGGACCCCCGGGACCCATTCGGTGGTCCCGGTACAATACCGGTGACCCCCGAATCCTTCCCGATGGCCGAAACTGCACTTCCTATATATAATTCTTTACCTACGGACCATTCCCGAACTCCTCATGACATCCGGGGTCTCATCCGAGACTCTGAACAACTTTCGGATTACTGCATACTCATATCTCTACAACCCTAGCGTCATCGAAACTTAAGTGTGTAGACCCTACGGGTTCGGGAGATATGCAGACATGACCGAGACGCCTCTCCGGCCAATAACCAACAGCGGGATCTGGATACCCATGTTGGCTCCCACATACTCCTCGATGATCTCATCGGATGAACCACGATGTCGAGGATTCAATCAATCCCGTATGCAATTCCCTTTGTCAATCGGTATTTTACTTGCCCGAGATTCGATCGTCGGTATCCCAATACCTCGTTCAATCTCGTTGCCGGCAAGTCACTTTACTCGTACCGTAAAGCATGATCCCGTGATCAAACACTTTGATCACATTGAGCTCATTATGATGATGCATTACCGAGTGGGCCCAGTGATACCTGTCCGTCATACGGAGTGACAAATCCCAGTCTCGATCCGTGTCAGCCCGACAGACACTTTCGGAGATACCCGTAGTACACCTTTATAGTCACCCAGTTACGTTGTGACGTTTGGCACACCCAAAGCACTCCTATGGTATCCGGGAGTTACACGATCTCATGGTCTAAGGAAAAGATACTTGACATTAGAAAAGCTCTAGTAAACGAACTATACGATCTTGTGCTATGCTTAGGATTGGGTCTTGTCTAATGATGTGATCTCGTTACCAATGACATCCAATGTCCATAGTCAGGAAACCATGACTATCTATTGATCAACGAGCTAGTCAACTAGAGGCTTACTAGGGACTTGTTGGTGTCTATGTATTCACACATGTATTACGATTTCCGGATAACACAATTATAGCATGAATAAAAGACAATTATCATGAACATGGAAATATAATAATAATCCTTTTATTATTGCCTCTAGGGCATATTTCCAACAATCTTCCACTTGCACTAGAGTCAATAATCTAGTTACATTGTGATGAATCGAACACCCATAGAGTTCTGGTGTTGATCATGTTTTGCTCGCGGAAGAGGTTTAGTCAATGGATCTGTGACATTCAGATCCGTATGCACTTTGCAAATTTCTATGTCTCCATCTTGAACATTTTCACGAATGGAGTTGAAGCGACGCTTGATGTGCCTGGTCTTCTTGTGAAACCTGGGCTCCTTGGCAAGTGCAATAGCTCCAGTTTTGTCACATAAGAGCTTGATCGGCCCCGACGCATTGGGTATGACTCCTAGGTCGATGATGAACTCCTTCACCCAAATTGCTTCATGTGCTGCCTCCGAGGCTGCCATGTACTCCACTTCACATGTAGATCCCGCCACGACGCTCTGCTTGCAGCTGCACCAGCTTACTTCTCCACCATTCAACATCTACACGTATCCGGTTTGTGACTTAGAGTCATCCAGATCTGTGTCGAAGCTAGCGTCGACGTAACCCTTTACGACGAGCTCTTCGTCACCTCCATAAACGAGAAACATGTCCTCAGTCCTTTTCAGGTACTTCAGGATATTCTTGACCGCTGTCCAGTGTTCCTTGCTGGGATTACTTTGGTACCTTCCTACCAAACTTACGGCAAGGTTTACATCAGGTCTGGTACACAGCATGGCATACATAATAGACCCTATGGCTGAGGCATAGGGGATGACACTCATCTCTTCTATATCTTCTGCCGTGGTCTGACATTGAGCTGAGCTCAATTTCACACCTTGCAACACAGGCAAGAACCCCTTCTTAGACTGATCCATATTGAACTTCTTCAATATCTTATCAAGGTATGTGCTTTGTGAAAGTCCTATGAGTCGTCTTGATCTATCTCTATAGATCTTGATGCCTAATATATAAGCAGCTTCTCCAAGGTCCTTCATTGAAAAACTCTTATTCAAGTAGGCCTTAATGCTGTCCAAAAGTTCTATATCATTTCCCATCAAAAGTATGTCATCTACATATAATATGAGAAATGCTATAGAGCTCTCACTCACTTTCTTGTAAACGCAGGCTTCTCCATAAGTCTGCATAAACCCAAACGCTTTGATCATCTCATCAAAGCGAATGTTCCAACTCCGAGATGCGCACCAGCCCATAAATGGATCGCTGGAGCTTGCATACCTTGTTAGCATTCTTAGGGTCGACAAAACCTTCCGGCTGCATCATATACAGTTCTTCCTTAAGATAACCGTTAAGGAATGCCGTTTTGACGTCCATTTGTCATATCTCATAATCATAGTATGCGGCAATTGCTAACATGATTCGGACGGACTTCAGCTTCGCTACGGGAGAGAAAGTCTCATCGTAGTCAACCCCTTGAACTTGCCGATAACCCTTAGGGACAAGTCGAGCTTTATAGATGGTGACATTACCATCCGCGTCCGTCTTCTTCTTAAAGATCCATTTGTTTTCTATCGCTCGCCGATCATCGGGCAAGTCTGTCAAAGTCCATACTTTGTTTTCATACATGGATCCTATCTCGGATTGCATGGCTTCAAGCCATTTGTTGGAATCTGGGCCCGCCATTGCTTCTTCATAGTTTGAAGGTTCACCGTTGTCTAACAACATGATCTCCAAGACAGGGTTGCCGTACCACTCTGGTACGGAACGTGTCCTTGTGGACCTACGAAGTTCAGTAGTAACTTGATCTGAAGTTTCATGATCATCATCATTAACCTCCTCTCTAATCGGTGGAGGCACCACAGAAACATTTTCTTGATCTGCGCTACTCTCCGGTTCAAGAGGTAATACTTCATCAAGTTCCAATTTCCTCCCACTTACTTCTTTCGAGAGAAACTCTTTCTCTAGAAAGGATCCGTTCTTGGCAACAAAGATCTTGCCTTCAGATCTTAGGTAGAAGGTATACCCAATGGTTTCCTTAGGGTATCCTATGAAGACGCATTTTTCCGACTTGGGTTCGAGCTTTTCAGGTTGAAGTTTCTTGACATAAGCATCGCATCCCCAAACTTTTAGAAACGACAGCTTAGGTTTCTTCCCAAACCATAATTCATACGGTGTCGTCTCAACGGATTTAGACGGTGCCCGATTTAAAGTGAATGCAGCTGTCTCTAGAGCGTATCCCCAAAATGATAGCGGTAAATCAGTAAGAGACATCATAGATCGCACCATATCCAATAGAGTGCGATTACGACGTTCGGACACACCGTTACGTTGAGGTGTTCCGGGCGGCGTGAGTTGTGAAGCGATTTCACATTTCTTTAAGTGTGTGCCAAATTCATGGCTTAAATATTCTCCTCCACGATCTGATCGTAAGAACTTTATTTTTCGGTCACGTTGATTCTCTACCTCATTCTGAAATTCCTTGAACTTTTCAAAGGTCTCAGACTTGTGTTTCATCAAGTAGACATACCCATATCTACTCAAGTCATCAGTGAGAGTGAGAACATAATGATATCCTCCGCGAGCCTCAACGCTCATTGGACCGCACACATCAGTATGTATGATTTCCAATAAGTTGGTTGCTCGCTCCATTGTTCCAGAGAACGGAGTCTTGGTCATTTTTCCCATGAGGCATGGTTCGCATGTGTCAAATGATTCAAAATCGAGAGACTCTAAAAGTCCATCAGCATGGAGCTTCTTCATGCACTTGACGGCAGTGCCACAAGTATGTGGTACTATCGTTATCAACTTTACATCCTTTGGTATTCACACTATGAATATGTGTAACATCACGTTCGAGATTCATTAAGAATAAACCATTGACCATCGGAGCATGACCATAAAACATATCTCTCATATAAATAGAACAACCATTATTCTCGGATTTAAATGAGTAGCCATCTCGTATTAAACGAGATCCGGATACAATGTTCATGCTCAAACTTGGCACTAAATAACAATTATTGAGGTTTAAAACTAATCCCGTAGGTAAATGTAGAGGTAGCGTGCCGACGGCGATCACATCGACCTTGGAACCATTCCCGACGCGCATCGTCACCTCGTCCTTCGCCAGTCTCCGCTTATTCCGCAGCTCCTGCTTTGAGTTACAAATATGAGCAACGGCACCGGTATCAAATACCCAGGAGCTACTACGAGCACTGGTAAGGTACACATCAATTACAGGTATATCACATATACCTTTAGTGTTGCCGGCCTTCTTGTCCGCTAAGTATTTGGGGCAGTTCCGCTTCCAGTGACCCTTCCCTTTGCAATAAAAGCACTTAGTCTCAGGCTTGGGTCCATTCTTTGACTTCTTCCCGGCAACTGGCTTACCGGGCGCGGCAACATCCTTGCCGTCCTTCTTGAAGTTCTTCTTACCCTTTCCTTTCTTGAACTTGGTGGTTTTATTGACCATCCACACTTGATGTTCCTTTTTGATTTCTACCTCCGCTGATTTCAGCATTGCAAATACTTCAGGAATGGTCTTTTCCATCCCCTGCATATTGTAGTTCATCACAAAGCTCTTGTAGCTAGGTGGGAGCGACTGAAGGATTCTGTCAATGACTGCGTCGTCTGGGAGGTTAATGTCCAGCTGGGACATGCGGTTGTGCAACCCAGACATCTTGAGTATGTGCTCACTGACAGAACTATTTTCCTCCATCTTACAACTGTAGAACTTGTCGGAGACTTCATATATCTCGACCCAGGCATGAGCCTGGAAAACCATTTTCAGCTCTTCGAACATCTCATATGCTCCGTGTTGCTCAAAACGCTTTTGGAGCCCCGGTTCTAAGTTGTAAAGCATGCCGCACTGAACGAGGGAGTAATCATCAGCACGCTGCTGCCAAGC
Source organism: Aegilops umbellulata (assembly GCA_032464435.1). Taxonomy (NCBI): domain Eukaryota; kingdom Viridiplantae; phylum Streptophyta; class Magnoliopsida; order Poales; family Poaceae; genus Aegilops; species Aegilops umbellulata. The sequence continues at coordinate 341,405,388 of CP136059.1, forward strand.
GTTCATAACGTCTTGGTTCTCTGGGACGGGTGCATCACCTAGCGGTTCTTCTAGGACATATTGTTTCCTGGCAGCTATGAGGATGATCCTCAGGTTCCGGACCCAGTCCGTATAGTTGCTGCCATCGTCTTTCAGCTTGGTTTTCTCTAGGAACGCGTTGAAGTTGAGGTTGACATTAGCGTTGGCCATTTGATCTACAAGACATTTATGCAAAGATTTTAGACTGAGTTCATGATAATTAAGTTCATCTAATCAAATTATTTAATGAACTCCCACTCAGATTAGACATCCCTCTAGTCATCTAAGTGAAACATGATCCGATTCGACTAGGCCGTGTCTGATCATCACGTGAGACGGACTAGTCATCATCGGTGAACATCTCCATGTTGATCGTATCTTCCATACGACTCATGTTCGACCTTTCGGTCTCTTGTGTTCTGAGGCCATGTCTATACATGCTAGGCTCGTCAAGTTAACCTAAGTGTTTGCATGTGTCAATCTGTCTTACACCCGTTGTATGTGAACGTTGCAATCTATCACACCCGATCATCACGTGGTGCTTCGAAACAACGAACTGTCGCAACGGCGCACAGTTAGGGGGAACACTTTCTTGAAATTATTATGAGGGATCATCTTATTTACTACCGTCGTTCTAAGTAAACAAGATGCAAAAACATGATAAACATCACATGCAATCAAATAATAGTGACATGATATGGCCAATATCACATAGCTCCTTCGATCTCCATCTTGGGGCTCCATGATCATCTTGTCACCAGCATGACACCATGATCTCCATCATCATGATCTCCATCATCGTGTCTCCATGAAGTTGCTCGCCAACTATTACTTCTACTACTAAGGCTAACACGTTTAGCAATAAAGTAAAGTAATTTACATGGCGTTTCTCAATGACACACAGGTCATACAAAAAATAAAGACAACTCCTATGGCTCCTGCCGGTTGTCATACTCATCGACATGCAAGTTGTGATTCCTATTACAAGAACATGATCTCATACATCACATATATCATTCATCATTCATCACAACTTTGGCCATATCACATCACAAAACACTTGCTGCAAAAACAAGTTAGACGTCCTCTAATTATTGTTGCAAGTTTTACGTGGCTGCAATAGGGTTCTAGCAAGAACGTTTTCTTACCTACGTAAAAGCCACAACGTGATTTGTCAACTTCTATTTACCCTTCATAAGGACCCTTTTCGTCGAATCCGCTCCAACTAAAGTGGGAGAGACAGACACCCGCCAGCCACCTTATGCAACTAGTGCATGTCAGTCGGTGGAACCGGTCTCACGTAAGCGTACGTGTAAGGTTGGTCCGGGCCGCTTCATCCCACAATACCGCTGAAGCAAAATAAGACTAGTAGCGGCAAGAAAGTTGACAACATCTACGCCCACAACAAATTATGTTCTACTCGTGCAAAGAGAACTACGCATAGACCTAGCTCTGATACCACTATTGGGGAAGGTTGCAGAAAATAAAAATTTTCCTACGGTTTCACCAAGATCCATCTATGAGTTCATCTAGCAACGAGTGATCGGATTGCATCTACATACCTTTGTAGATCGCGAGCGGAAGCATTCAAGGACGTGGATGAGGGAGTCGTACTCGTCGTGATCCAAATCACCAGAGATCCTAGCGCCGAACGGACGGCACCTCCGCGTTCAACACACGTACAATCAGTGTGATGTCTCCTCTTTCTTGATCCAGCAAGGGGGAAGTAGAGGTTGATGAAGATCCAGCAGCACGACGGCGTGGTGGTGGATGCAGCAGTCACCACAGCAGGGCTTCGCCGAGCTTTTGCGAGAGGGAGATGTGTAGCAGGGGAGAGGAAGGCGCCAAGGCTTAAGGGTGCGGCTGCCCCTCCCTCCCCCCTTTATATAGGCCCCCTGGGGGGGCGCCGGCCCTGGAGATTGAATCTCCAAGGGGGGGGGGCGGCCAGGGGGGTGGAGTACCCCCCCAAGGCAAGTGGGGCGCCCCCCCACCCTAGGGTTTCAACCCTAGGCGCAGGGGGTGGGACAAGGGGGGCGCAGCAACCCACTATGGGCTGGTTCCCCTCCCCACTTCAACCCATGGGGCCCTCCGGGATGGGTGGCCCCACTCGTTGGACCCCCAGGACCCATTCGGTGGTCCCGGTACAATACAGGTGACCCCCGAATCCTTCCCGATGGCCGAAACTGCACTTCCTATATATAATTCTTTACCTACGGACCATTCCCGAACTCCTCATGACATCCGGGGTCTCATCCGAGACTCTGAACAACTTTCGGATTACTGCATACTCATATCTCTACAACCCTAGCGTCATCGAAACTTAAGTGTGTAGACCCTACGGGTTCGGGAGATATGCAGACATGACCGAGACGCCTCTCCGGCCAATAACCAACAGCGGGATCTGGATACCCATGTTGGCTCCCACATACTCCTCGATGATCTCATCGGATGAACCACGATGTCGAGGATTCAATCAATCCCGTATGCAATTCCCTTTGTCAATCGGTATTTTACTTGCCCGAGATTCGATCGTCGGTATCCCAATACCTCGTTCAATCTCGTTGCCGGCAAGTCACTTTACTCGTACCGTAAAGCATGATCCCATGATCAAACACTTTGATCACATTGAGCTCATTATGATGATGCATTACCGAGTGGGCCCAGTGATACCTGTCCGTCATACGGAGTGACAAATCCCAGTCTCGATCCGTGTCAGCCCAACAGACACTTTCGGAGATACCCGTAGTACACCTTTATAGTCACCTAGTTACGTTGTGACGTTTGGCACACCTAAAGCACTCCTACCGTATCTGGGAGTTACACGATCTCATGGTCTAAGGAAAAGATACTTGACATTAGAAAAGCTCTAGCAAACGAACTATACGATCTTGTGCTATGCTTAGGATTGGGTCTTGTCCATCACATGATTCTCCTAATGATGTGATCTCGTTACCAATGACATCCAATGTCCATAGTCAGGAAACCATGACTATCTATTGATCAACGAGCTAGTCAACTAGAGGCTTACTAGGGACTTGTTGGTGTCTACGTAAAATGGTTCTGATTCTTTTTGCACTGTCTTTCTGTACAAATTTTTTATTTTTCGTAATTTTGTAAGAATTTGTCAAGTATCATAAGTATGGTGAATGTTCAGATTATTACAGACTGTTCTGTTTTAGATAGATTCTGTTTTTAATGTATAGTTTGCTTGTTTTGATGAAACTACTGATTTATATCAGTGGATTAAGCCATGAAAAAGTTATATTACAGTAGAAACAATGCAAAAACAAAATATGAATTGGTTTGCAACAGTACTTAGAGTAGTGATTTGCTTTATTATACTAACGGATCTTACCGAGTTTTCTGTTGAAGTTTTGTGTGGATGAAGTGCTCGATGATCGAGAAGGTTTCAATGTGAGAAGAAGGAAGAGAGGCAAGAGCTCAAGCTTGGGGATGCCCGAGGCACCCCAAGTAAATATTCAAGGAGACTCAAGCGTCTAAGCTTGGGGATGCCCCGGAAGGCATCCTCTCTTTCTTCAACAAGTATCGGTATGTTTTTGGATTCGTTTCGTTCATGCGATATGTGCAATCTTGGAGCGTCTTTTGCATTTAGTTTTCTTTTTGCTTTTATGCACCATGCTGGTGTGAGATGGTCCTTGGTTGATTTATAGAATGCTCTTTGCACTTCACTTATATCTTTTGAGTATGGCTTCATAGAATGCTTTATGTGCTTCACTTATATCATTTGAAGTTTGGATTGCCCGTTTCTCTTTACATAGACAACCGCCATTTGTAGAATGCTCTTTTGCTTCACTTATATTTGTTAGAGCATGGGCATATCTTTTGTAGAAAGAATTAAACTCTCTTGCTTCACTTATATCTATTTAGAGAGATGACAGGAACTGGTCATTCACGTGGTTAGTCATAAAATCCTACATAAAACTTGTAGATCACTGAATATGATATGTTTGATCCCTTGCAATAGTTTTGTGATATAAAGATGGTGATATTAGAGTCATGCTAGTGGGCAGTTGTGGATTGTAGAAATACTTGTGTTGAGGTTTGTCATTCCCGTAGCATGCACGTATGGTGAACCGTTATGTAACGAAGTTGGAGCATGAGGTGTTTATTGATTGTCTTCCTTATGAGTGGCGGTCGGGGACGAGCGATGGTCTTTTCCTACCAATCTATCCCCCTAGGAGCATGCATGTAGTACTTTGTTTCGATGACTAATAGATTTTTGCAATAAGTATGTGTTTCTTTATGATTAATGTTGAGTCCATGGATTATACGCACTCTCAGCCTTCCATCATTGCTAGCCTCTTCAGTACCGTGCATTGCCCTTTCTCACTTCGAGAGTTGGTGCAAACTTCGCCGGTGCATCCAAACCCTGTGATATGATACGCTCTGTCACACATAAGCCTCATTATATCTTCCTCAAAACAGCCACCATACCTACCCATCATGGCATTTCCATAGCCATTCCGAGATATATTGCCATGCAACTTCCATCATCATCATATACATGACTCGAGCATTCATTGTCATGTTGCTTTGCATGATCGTAAGATAGCTAGCATGATATTTTTATGGCTTGTCCGTTTTTTGATATCTTTGCTACGCTAGATCATTGCACATCTCGGTACACCTCCGGAGGCATTCATATAGAGTCATATCTTTGTTCTAGTATCGAGTTGTAATATTGAGTTGTAAGTAAATAAGAGTGTGATGATCATCATTATTAGAGCATTGCCCCAATGAGGAAAGGATGATGGAGACTATGATTCCCCCATAAGTCGGGATGAGACTTCAGACTTTATGAAAAATAAAAGAGGCCAAAGAAGCCCCAAAAAAATGAGGCCAAAGAAGCCCACCAAAAAAATTAAAAAAATAAACAAAATAAAAAAAATGAGAGAAAAAGAGAGAAGGGACAATGTTACTATCCTTTTACCACACTTGTGCTTGAGAGTAGCACCATGATCCTTCATATAGAGAGTCTCTTGAGTTATCACTTTCATATACTAGTGGGAATTTTTATTATAGAACTTGGCTTGTATATTCCAACGATGGGCTTCCTCAAATGCCGTAGGTCTTCATGAGCAAGCAAGTTGGATGCACACCCACTTAGTTTCAGTTTGAGCTTTCATACACTTATAGCTCTAGTGCGTCCGTTGCATGGCAATCCCTACTCCTCACATTGACATCAATTGATAGGCATCTCCACAGCCCGTTGATTAGCCGCGTTGATGTGAGACTTTCTCCTTTTTTTTCTTCTCCACATAACCCCCATCATCATATTCTATTCCACCTATAGTCCTATGTCCATGACTCACGCTCATGTATTGCGTGAAAGTTGAAAAGGTTTGAGAAACGTCAAAAGTATGAAACAATTGCTTGGCTTGTCATCGGGGTTGTGCATGATGTGAATATTTTGTGTGGTGAAGATGGAGCATAGCCAGCCTATATGATTTTGTAGGGATAACTTTCTTTGGCCATGTTATTTTCAAAAGACATGATTTCTTTATTAGCAGGCTTGAATTATTATTGTCTTAATGTCAAATGATAGACTATTGCTTTGAATCACTCGTGTCTTAATATTCATGCCATGATTAGACATATGATCAAGATTATGCTAGGTAGCATTCCACATCAAAAATTATCTTTTTTATCATTTACCTACTTGAGGACGAGCAGGAATTAAGCTTGGGGATGCTGATACATCTCCGTCGTATCTATAATTTTTTATTGTTCCATGCCAATATTATTCAACTTTCATATGCTTTTTGGCAACTTTTTATACTATTTTTGGAACTAACATGTTGATCCAGTGCCCAGTGCCAGTTCCTGTTTGTTGCATGTTTTTTGTTTGGCAAAAAACCCATACCAAACGGAATCCAAATGGAATAAAAACTGATGGAGATTTATTTTGGAATATTTATGAATTTTGGGAAGTGGAATCATCGCGAGACGATGCCCGAGGGGGGCACGAGGCAGGGGGGCGCGCCCCAAGGTGTCAGACGCGCCCCTGACCCTCGTGGCCACCCCGTAAGGTGATTGGAGCCCTTGTTTCGCCGCAAGAAAACTAATTTCTCGGAGTTATGGATCTCTGGGAATTTAAGAAATGGTAAAGGACCAGAAAACAGAATGCAGAAACAGAGAGAGACAGAGAGACAGATCCAATCTCGGAGGGGCTCTGGCCCCTCCCACGCCATGGAGACCATGGACCAGAGGGGAAACCCTTCTCCCATCTAGGGAGAAGGTCAAGGAAGAAGAAGAAGGAGGAGGCTCTCTCACCCTCGCTTCCGGTGGCGCCGGAGTGCCACCGGGGGCCATCATCATCACCGCAATCTACACCAACACCTCCGCCATATTCACCAACATCTCCATCACCTTCCCCCCTCTATCTACAGGAGTCCACTCTCCCGCAACCCGCTGTACCCTCTACTTGAACATGGTACTTTATGCTTCATATTATTATCCAATGATGTGTTGCCATCCTATGATGTCTGAGTAGATTTTCGTTGTCCTATCGGTGGTTGATGAATTGCTATGATTGATTTAATAACTTGTGGTTATGTTGCTGTCCTTTGGTGCCCATCATATGAGGGCACGCGTGGATCACACCATAGGGTTAGTTGTATGTTGATAGGACTATGTATTGGAGGGCAAGAGTGACAAAAGCTTCAACCTAGCATAGAAATTGATGCATACGGGATCGAAGGGGGACCAATATATCTTAATGCTATGGTTGGGTTTTACCTTAATGAACGTTAGTAGTTGCGGATGCTTGCTAATAGTTCCAATCATAAGTGCATAGAATTCCAAGTCAGGGATGACATGCTAGCAGTGGCCTCTCCCACATAATACTTGTTATTGGTCTAGTAAAGTAGTCAATTGCTTAAGGGACAATTTTGCAACTCCTACCACCACTGTTCCACACTCGCTATATTTATTTTAGTTGCTTCTTTACCTTAACAGCCCCTAGCTTTTATTTTCTCGCTCTTTATTTTCTTGCAAGCCTATCCAAAAACACCTAGAAAGTACTTCTAGTTTCATACTTATTTCCAGTAAAGCGAACGTCAAGCGTGCGTAGACTTGTATCGGTGGTCGATAGAACTTGAGGGAATATTTGTTCTACCTTTAGCTCCTCGTTGGGTTCGACACTCTTACTTATTGAAAGAGGCTACAATTGATCCCCTATACTTGTGGGTTATCAAGACCTTTTTCTGGCGCCGTTGCCGGGGAGTCATAGCGTGGGGTGAATATTCTCCTGTGTGCTTGTTTGCTTTATCACTAAGTAATTTTTATTTGTTGTTCTTAGTTGTTCTCTATCTTTATTTATGGATATGAAACACGAAATACCAAAAAAATTAGGTGTACTTGCTACTCATGGAGATGGGGAACCTCCTAAAACCCTCGATGCTGGTTATGCGAAAGATATTATGTACTACTTTAATAATCCTGAGAAAACCCCATTCAACTATGTAATGGGAGTAACGTTGGATTAATGTGAATACTTTAGGGATTATCGCTTGACTCAAAAAGGGAAACTATTATGGGATCAAATTCATATATTTAAGTGGTATGCTAGGCAACTATGCTTGAATTATGATTATACTTGTTGCTCTAGGATGAAGGCTCCACACCTTCCCTTTTCATGAAAATTTAATGATAATAAAACCTTAGCTTCTTATGCTAATGGTATATATGATTACTATGATGTGGAACAAATAGAAGAATTTGTTGCTTTTATGGGTGCTTATGAAATTGAATCTATGTTTAAAGAGTTTGAAGATTTTGATGATGCTGTTTATAGACCTGAAAATTTAGCTATCCTGAAATATTGTTATGAGAATTATGAATACAATTACGAAATTAATGCACTTATTGAGAAAGTCTCCGTTGTCCAAGAAGAGACTAATATTTTGCAGGAATCTATGGAAGAAGAAGTTGATGAAACTGTGACCTCATTGGATGAAAAAGATGAGGAGGAGAGCGAAGAACAAAAGGAGGAAGAGCGAATTGATCACCCGTGCCCACCTTCTAATGAGAGTAACTCTTCAGCTCATACATTGTTTAATTCCCCTTCGTGCTTACCGAAGGATGATTTTTTGATAGAAAGACTGTAAGGGAACCCCCTACAGTATAATTGGTGCAACAAACCCAAATTGCAAGTACCATGCCTTGAACCTGGGTGGGTGGGAAGGCATCAGCCCCTTCCCACCACTAGGCTATGCCTTAGTCTGCTTACCGAAGGATGATTGCTATGATGACTATTATTATCCCGTTGATTCTCTTGAAATATCCCTTTTTGATGATGCTTGCTATGCTTGTGGCCAAGATGCCAATATGAATTATGCTCATGAAGATGAACTTGCTATAGTTCCTTATGTTAAACATGAAATTGTTGCTATTGCACCCACGCATGATAGTCCTATTATCTTTTTGAATTCTCCCAACTACACTATATCGGAGAAGTTTGCTTTTATTAAGGGTTATATTGATGGGTTGCCTTTTACCGTTGCATGATGATTTTGATGAGTATAATATGCATGTGCTTGCTGCTCCTACTTGCAATTATTATGAGAGAGGAACTATATCTCCACCTCTCTATGTTTCCAACACGATAAAATTGCAAGAAACTGTTTATACTATGCATTGTCCTTTACTATGTGTGCATGAATTGTTCTTTTATGACGTGCCGATGCATATGAAGAGAGTTAGACTTTGTCATTACTTGATATATGTTGCTTTGTGCTCATTACTAAATGCTAAATCATTGCTAATTAAAATTGGCTTTGATATACCTTGGGATCCGGGTGGATTCACTACTTGAGCACTATATGCCTAGCTTAATGGCTTTAAAGAAAGCGCTGCCAGGGAGACAACCCGGAAGTTTTAGAGAGTCATTTGTTTCTGTTGAGTGCTTTAATATAGTTTAAAAACAACAAAAATAAAGAGGGGAACCCAAAACTTTTCAAAAAGGAAAGTGAAAGTGAGAAAGACAAGCATTGTTGAAGTGGGAGAGCTCCTTGAACTTTGTTCATGCTCACGGCAACTTTGTGAATCTTGATTACAGAAACTTTTCATCAAAAATAATTATCCCCTTGTACAATTCCATTGTATTATAAAAATAATGTGCTAAGGTTTGCCTTTAGGATGTTTACAATACTTGTTGGTTTGTGCAGTGCAGGACAGAAAATTTCGCTGTAGTGCGCGATTTTACATTTTTTACTGAAACGTAAAATGGTTCTGATTCTTTTTGCACTGTCTTTCTGTACAATTTTTAATTTTTTGTAATTTTGTAAGAATTTGTCAAGTATCATAAGTATGGTGAATGTTCAGATTATTACAGACTGTTCTGTTTTAGACAGATTCTGTTTTTAATGTATAGTTTGCTTGTTTTGATGAAACTACTGATTTATATCAGTGGATTAAGCCATGAAAAAGTTATATTACAGTAGAAACAATGCAAAAACAAAATATGAATTGGTTTGCAACAGTACTTAGAGTAGTGATTTGCTTTATTATACTAACGGATCTTACCGAGTTTTCTGTTGAAGTTTTGTGTGGATGAAGTGCTCGATGATCGAGAAGGTTTAAATGTGAGAAGAAGGAAGAGAGGCAAGAGCTCAAGCTTAGGGATGCCCGAGGCACCCCAAGTAAATATTCAAGGAGACTCAAGCGTCTAAGCTTGGGGATGCCCCGGAAGGCATCCCCTCTTTCTTCAACAAGTATCGGTATGTTTTCGGATTCGTTTCGTTCATGCGATATGTGCAATCTTGGAGCGTCTTTTGCATTTAGTTTTCTTTTTGCTTTTATGCACCATGCTGGTGTGAGATGGTCCTTGGTTGATTTATAGAATGCTCTTTGCACTTCACTTATATCTTTTGAGTATGGCTTCATAGAATGCTTTATGTGCTTCACTTATATCATTTGAAGTTTGGATTGCCCGTTTCTCTTTACATAGACAACCGCCATTTGTAGAATGCTCTTTTGCTTCACTTATATTTGTTAGAGCATGGGCATATCTTTTGTAGAAAGAATTAAACTCTCTTGCTTCACTTATATCTATTTAGAGAGATGACAGGAACTGGTCATTCACGTGGTTAGTCATAAAATCCTACATAAAACTTGTAGATCACTGAATATGATATGTTTGATCCCTTGCAATAGTTTTGTGATATAAAGATGGTGATATTAGAGTCATGCTAGTGGGCAGTTGTGGATTGTAGAAATACTTGTGTTGAGGTTTGTCATTCCCGTAGCATGCACGTATGGTGAACCGTTATGTAACGAAGTTGGAGCATGAGGTGTTTATTGATTGTCTTCCTTATGAGTGGCGGTCGGGGACGAGCGATGGTCTTTTCCTACCAATCTATCCCCCTAGGAGCATGCACGTAGTACTTTGTTTCGATGACTAATAGATTTTTGCAATAAGTATGTGTTTCTTTATGATTAATGTTGAGTCCATGGATTATACGCACTCTCACCCTTCCATCATTGCTAGCCTCTTCGGTACCGTGCATTGCCCTTTCTCACCTCGAGAGTTGGTGCAAACTTCGCCGGTGCATCCAAACCCTGTGATATGATACGCTCTGTCACACATAAGCCTCATTATATCTTCCTCAAAACAGCCACCATACCTACCCATCATGGCATTTCCATAGCCATTCCGAGATATATTGCCATGCAACTTCCATCATCATCATATACATGACTCGAGCATTCATTGTCATGTTGCTTTGCATGATCGTAAGATAGCTAGCATGATATTTTTATGGCTTGTCCGTTTTTTGATATCTTTGCTACGCTAGATCATTGCACATCTCGGTACACCTCCGGAGGCATTCATATAGAGTCATATCTTTGTTCTAGTATCGAGTTGTAATATTGAGTTGTAAGTAAATAATAGTGTGATGATCATCATTATTAGAGCATTGCCCCAATGAGGAAAGGATGATGGAGACTATGATTCCCCCATAAGTCGGGATGAGACTCCGGACTTTATGAAAAATAAAAGAGGCCAAAGAAGCCCCCCAAAAACTGAGGCCAAAGAAGCCCACCAAAAAAATTAAAAAAATAAACAAAATAAAAAAATGAGAGAAAAAGAGAGAAGGGGCAATGTTACTATCCTTTTACCACACTTGTGCTTGAGAGTATCACCATGATCCTTCATATAGATAGTCTCTTGGGTTATCACTTTCATATACTAGTGGGAATTTTCATTATAGAACTTGGCTTGTATATTCCAACGATGGGCTTCCTCAAATGCGGTAGGTCTTCATGAGCGAGCAAGTTGGATGCACACCCACTTAGTTTCAGTTTGAGCTTTCATACACTTATAGCTCTAGTGCATCCGTTGCATGGTAATCCCTACTCCTCACATTGACATTAATTGATAGACATCTCCACAGCCCGTTGATTAGCCGCGTTGATGTGAGACTTTCTCCTTTTTTTTCTTCTCCACATAACCCCCATCATCATATTCTATTCCACCTATAGTCCTATGTCCATGACTCACGCTCATGTATTGCGTGAAAGTTGAAAAGGTTTGAGAAACGTCAAAAGTATGAAACAATTGCTTGGCTTGTCATCGGGGTTGTGCATGATGTGAATATTTTGTGTGGTGAAGATGGAGCATAGCCAGCCTATATGATTTTGTAGGGATAACTTTCTTTGGCCATGTTATTTTCAAAAGACATGATTTCTTTATTAGCAGGCTTGAATTATTATTGTCTTAATGTCAAATGATAGACTATTGCTTTGAATCACTCGTGTCTTAATATTCATGCCATGATTAGACATATGATCAAGATTATGCTAGGTAGCATTCCACATCAAAAATTATCTTTTTTATCATTTACCTACTTGAGGACGAGCAGGAATTAAGCTTGGGGATGCTGATACGTCTCCGTCGTATCTATAATTTTTTATTGTTCCATGCCAATATTATTCAACTTTCATATGCTTTTTGGCAACTTTTTATACTATTTTTGGAACTAACATGTTGATCCAGTGCCCAGTGCCAGTTCCTTTTTGTTGCATGTTTTTGTTTGGCAAAAAACCCATACCAAACGGAATCCAAACGGAATAAAAACTGATGGAGATTTATTTTGGAATATTTATGAATTTTGGGAAGTGGAATCATCGCGAGACGATGCCCGAGGGGGGCACGAGGCAGGGGGCGCGCCCCAAGGTGTCAGACGCGCCCCTGACCCTCGTGGCCACCCCGTAAGGTCATTGGATCCCTTGTTTCGCCGCAAGAAAACTAATTTCTGGATAGAGATCGTGTCTAAAATTCAGCCCAATCGGAGTTACGGATCTCTGGGAATTTAAGAAACAGTAAAGGGCCAGAAAACAGAATGCAGAAACAGAGAGAGACAGAGAGACAGATCCAATCTCGGAGGGTCTCTCGCCCCTCCCACGCCATGGAGACCATGGACCAGAGGGGAAACCCTTCTCCCATCTAGGGAGAAGGTCAAGGAAGAAGAATAAGAAGGAGGCTCTCTCACCCTCGCTTCCGGTGGCGCCGGAGTGCCACCGGGGGCCATCATCATCACCGCAATCTACACCAACACCTCCGCCATCTTCACCAACATCTCCATCACCTTCCCCCTCTATCTACAGGAGTCCACTCTCCCGCAACCCGCTGTACCCTCTACTTGAACATGGTACTTTATGCTTCATATTATTATCCAATGATGTGTTGCCATCCTATGATGTCTGAGTAGATTTTCGTTGTCCTATCGGTGGTTGATGAATTGCTATGATTGATTTAATAACTTGTGGTTATGTTGCTGTCCTTTGGTGCCCATCATATGAGCGCACGCGTGGATCACACCATAGGGTTAGTTGTATGTTGATAGGACTATGTATTGGAGGGCAAGAGTGACAAAAGCTTCAACCTAGCATAGAAATTGATGCATACGGGATCGAAGGGGGACCAATATATCTTAATGCTATGGTTGGGTTTTACCTTAATGAACGTTAGTAGTTGCGGATGCTTGCTAATAGTTCCAATCATAAGTGCATAGAATTCCAAGTCAGGGATGACATGCTAGCAGTGGCCTCTCCCACATAATACTTGTTATTGGTCTAGTAAAGTAGTCAATTGCTTAAGGGACAATTTTGCAACTCCTACCACCACTGTTCCACACTCGCTATATTTACTTTAGTTGCTTCTTTACCTTAACAGCCCCTAGCTTTTATTTTCTCGCTCTTTATTTTCTTGCAAGCCTATCCAAAAACACCTAGAAAGTACTTCTAGTTTCATACTTATTTCCAGTAAAGCGAACGTCAAGCGTGCGTAGACTTGTATCGGTGGTCGATAGAACTTGAGGGAATATTTGTTCTACCTTTAGCTCCTCGTTGGGTTTGACACTCTTACTTATCGAAAGAGGCTACAATTGATCCCCTATACTTGTGGGTTATCATCACCCATGGCCCATTTGCATTGTATTTTGTATCTGGATATGGTGGAACAGGTAAAACCTTCCTATGGACCTGTATTGTTGTGTATCTAAGAGCTGAGCGTAAGATTGTTCTTACCGTGGCATCTTCTGGTGTTGCCTCGCTACTCTTACCAGGTGGAAGAACAGCGCACTCACGTTTTAAAATCCCCATAGATATAGATGAAACATCATTGTGTGATATGAAACATGGGGCAAAGTTAGCTAGGCTAATCAAATCAGCTGTCCTTATTATTTGGGATGAGGCACTTATGACCCATAGACGTTCTTTTGAAGCAGTAGATAGATCAATGCGCGATATTCTTTCTGAATAAGATCCGGCTCTTGCTCTGCTTCCTTTTGGTTTGAAAGTGTTTGTGTTAGGTGGTGATTTAAGACAAATTCTTCCCGTTGTAGAAGGTGGTGTGAGAAATCAAACTGTAAATGCAGCCGTCACAAATTCACCATTATGGGCCGACACACAAATCTTGCAATTGCACACTAATATGAGACTGATAGCACCATCACTTTGTCTAGAGCGCGCTGAGCAATTATCTGAATTTAGTGCGTTTGTGTTATCTATTGGTGACGGTACATTTCCGGCATGTCGTAGAGGGGATGAGACAGAGCCAACTTGGATAGAACTTCCTTTGGACCTTGTTATAATGTCAGGTGATAACAAGCTTCGTACGATCATAGATGCAATCTTCTATGATTTCAATGATAGATATATGGATCCCTCATATTTATGTGAGCGTGCAATACTATCTCCTACACATGATGTATGTGATGATATTAATGAAGTAATGATCTCTATGGTTCCTGGCAACACAAGAGAATATCTAAGTTATGACTGTGTGTCAAAACTCACTGAAAAGTTAAGTGATATGGAAAGCATTTATCCAATCGAATATCTAAACATGCTCACTGTCCCTAATTATCCAGATCATAAGTTGGTTCTTAAAAAAGGAATACCAATTATGTTGCTTCGAAACCTAAATCAACCTACAGGTCTTTGCAATGGTACACGAATGATAATCACAGATCTAGCTGATCGATTGATTGAAGCACGCATTATAACTGGATCAAACATTGGTGAGACTGTTTACATCCCTAAGATTATGCTGTCCACAAAAAACAAAAGGTGGACCTTCACTCTAGAAAGACGTCGGTTCCCAATTAGAGTGTGCTATGCAATGACAATCAACAAGAGTCAGGGACAAACTCTATCAGCAGTTGGACTTTATCTTAGGAACCCTATTTTTTCCCATGGACAGCTCTATGTTGCTCTATCTCGTGTAACATCAAGATCTGGTCTTAAAATTCTAATCGAAGATGATAAACAGAACTTTACACGATGGACAAGGAATATTGTGTATTGTGAAATTTTTACAGCACTGGAGTAGTACAAGAGCTTTGAAAGCACATATACATAGAGATGTATATACATGTATACATGTGAATAAGTATAACTATAACTCTTTTTCACGTCATGCGTTTGTCTAAATGTCAGCTTGTATTAACCGACGCCATTTCTTTTGTTGCAACATCGATGTACATAAACTATATTTGCATCTCTTTTCCACTGGTAATTCATCTGTTCTTACTTCTTTCTTTGTACAGAGTGAAATCAATATCTTATGCAATGCATATAACTACAGAAATGTATTTTTGTTATAGGTATTCAACTCTCTTTCGAATGTGTCTCCGGTTAGCAGGCAGTGGAGCATTTGTGTACGTATTGCTCGCATGTGGGACTACTGTGACACACGTGATGGTCAACCTCCATTACATGTTGACTCACAACAGAACAGAGCTTCCTCACAAGACTATAGAGGAACTAAAGGACATGGATCCTTGGGAAATAGAGGTGTGTGGCGCCGACATTTAAATTAATGTTTTCTTCTCCTTTCAGTGATTTGCTTTGCAACTATGCATGTGGTGAAGAAAATAAAACTCATAGATATTTTCATATAACAGAGCACAAATTTCCTATGCATTGTCACAATTTCAAAGGTGATGCCTGATCAACTGTGGTGGTTCCAATCCTGTCAAAGTGTCATCGCTCTGCAAACTCATATGGTTCTGAGTTCAGATGCAGCGCTAGGTGCATCTCCACAAAAGCTTATCCAAAGTAAGACATGCGGCGGTTTTAAGAATTCACTTTTACTATTGCCATTTGGCTATGAAATAATAGAATTTGAACTTCATGTCCATAGGTTCCGACTCTGTATGGAAGGAACTGATAGCACAACAGCAGCAGAATTTGTCTTCTTCAACCGAGTTGCACAGCAACTTGTTGGGAAGAGTGTGATGTCTCTTCTTAGATCATCTGGGCTGCCTCGTGAAATAGTAGCAGTGGTCTCTCAGAAATACACCTTAGCTGTTTCAGTCACCAAGAAGAGCCTTTCTCAAAGGAACATGTCATTCCAGGTCAATGGAATTGAAACATTCTTTGGAAGACAAAACTTTGTTCTGCATGACACTCGTGGTGATAGTGTCATGCCCATGCTCACTGCAAATGGATCTTCTGCTCAACCTACACTTGTTTCATCTGACCCAAGTTCGGCACAGACGTTGCCTCATTTGTCCATTCCAGCTGAACCTGTGTTGAAGAAAACTCCACCACGTGTGGTATGTGATCTACTCTGTCAATTATATTTCACATGCATTATTTGTCAATGCAGTACCTCTCATTTGAGCATTTGATTTCTTTGTAGCCTATTCGAAATCTCAAACGAAAAGAATCTACTCCTGAGACTGCAGACAACGCTTCACTCAATTTAAGTACCCCTAGAACCAACAGTTGGCAGGTATGTTCTCTTCAAGATCATTTATACTTGTATCAGTTTCTGCTTTGTGCTAAGCATTGAACATCAGTGGATAGAAGCATCATATTAAGTAACATTATACACGATCAAATTTACATAGGAGTGCGTCTTATTAGCGTAGCAAACGATAATTTAATTCTGTTGCTCCTTGAACCATTCATGCATACACACATGATACTACATATATATGTAGCACAATCAATGTAGTGCTATGAACTTCTATCATTAAGCAAATGATATGCTCGTTTGCTAAACATATGAAGTTTGATTATTAAATAACCACTTAGTATTTAAAAAAATTGCACAACCATTCAATTTAGATTTATTAAAGCACTTTTTTTCTTTGTTGGATACACACTCGTTTGACCTCATAGTCTGGATATGAACTTGTTTACAAATTGTAAGTTGCAAAACTGAACATGGCAACGAGCAGCAGAACACTGAAACGCCAAAAGAAACAACTGTTACCACTGAGGATGATGCTGATCACGACAAAGGGTAACACCTACTCCACCTGCTTGTTCATATTTCACCTAAATCGCTGAAAATGTACTTCAATTGAATATACAGACACATGGATGGTGATCTTCCCTCTGAATCTAAAACTGCAGGTGATGATGGTGCCATTCCGAAGAAAAGGTAACTAGACCTAGAGCTAACAATTATTTTCATTGCAAAAATCGAGTGAGACTTATTTGTATGCCATTCATAGCAAAGTGAGCCTTGACATTCCCTCTGGATCTGGACTTCCCAAGCCTGGTGCCTATGCAAACCGTAAGAGAGGTGGTGCTGGCACGAAAGGAAAGTAAGCAGCCACAAAGGTAATTCGCAACCAACACAATTACTGCTTTGCTTAATCATCATATTGATGAAAAACTGAATAAATCTGATAGTAACAACCTCCCTTACATTACTTGCGCTTCAGATAGATTTTAGTGTTGTTTACTGAACTGTATTACGTGTCTTCTAATGCAGGTGATGTCCTTAGCTCCTTGCGTTTGGATGGTCGCATAAGACCATGATGCTTCCTATCTAAGCTCATTTGACTCTGCCTGTTAACCATATGTGCCAATGAAACTCCCTTATGCTATGTAATATATGAATGATCCACCAAAGTAATGGCGGAGCCAAACTTACCAATATTACATGATATGTAGCTCATGTTCAGCCAACTGCTTTTCCATTTACCGTTGTCTCTCAGCGTAAGCAGATTTGTTGTGCATCTGTTCTATGCTAGAAGCTTGTAAGACTAAATGTTCAGCTAGCTGCTTTTCCCTTTGATGCCACTTGTTGGCATAAGCAGAAGCGCTGCCTACATATTGTATATAGTGGTACGTTGGAAGACTTGAACCTATGTTATGGTTTCCCTTATGCAGTAAAATACTTATGTGAATTACACGAGGTTGTTCTTACTATTATATATTTTATTTGAATACCATGTCTTCCTGTTAATATGGATCTCCTGCCTTGGTCTGTTTGTTATGTATATATGAGTGCTCTAATGATTTATTTTCTCTCAAGTGGACCGGTTTTCACCATCTCTACATTCTATTCGTTGCCTCTGATTTTTTTGACCAAATAAGCACGTTTACAAGTAAGCAAGCTAGACACGTACGCCCAGATATGACCAAAGAGGCGCGCCCAGGGCGCGCCCCAACCTCTAGTTATCCATTGTACTCGGGCGCTTCAAGGCACTACTATCCCTAGTCCACTCATGTCCAATCATCCTATACGCCATGCTCTCACCTCACTCAAGGGAACCAGAAATCCCATTTTGGGTGACTTCCCTGGGATGGAATAGCGGTTGGATAAGCTTGCTCAACATTAGCAACAATAATGAAAAAGGAGGATCAGAAAAAAAAATGTGGCATTCTCGGTTACCGATTCCGGAGCGGCAACACTGGTAGCTTTGAGAGTCACGGAAAGATGGCGATTTGTAGTACATTTAGTGAGCGTGAGTCGCATGTCAGATAGTGATTGACAGATTGTGTAAGGACAAACAGAGAGCGTACCAAATCGTCTCACAAAAGTAAAACTAAAATTTAATTAGACAACACATGACCACAAAGATTGCAAATTGTACTTTTGTAAAATGGTACAACAATCATCAGTAACTTTATTCGCTCTCACGTGCAATCAAGCCAAGCGCTGCTATGTACCGCGCGTGAGTATTAGCACATGGTCGCCCACATGAGTTTCAGGTGGGCCTGCCCAACTACTTCAAATATTTATTTAGAATTTCTGCAAATTTTAAAATAGTCAAGATTTCAAAAAATGTTTGTGTACTTAAAAATGTTCTCTATTAAAAATATCACGAATTCAAAAAAGTCTTCATAAATTTGAAAATTTGTTCATGAATTAAGACAACA
Source organism: Aegilops umbellulata (assembly GCA_032464435.1). Taxonomy (NCBI): domain Eukaryota; kingdom Viridiplantae; phylum Streptophyta; class Magnoliopsida; order Poales; family Poaceae; genus Aegilops; species Aegilops umbellulata. The sequence goes on from CP136059.1 coordinate 341,424,057, forward strand.
GAAAACCATGAGAAAAAAGAAGAAGAAAAACCTTTTGGAACCTTTCCAAAACTGACAGAAGGTTCTAGATGTCTCCCAAAACCACGGTGAAAACCAGTTGCAGATTACATAATCAGAAAAAAGAACAACCAGTCTCTGGCGGCCAATAAGCAGGCCCGTCGTGCGCACCAGATAGAGGAAGGCCTGTCGACGAGCTTGCCAGAAGTCTCCGATAATGACCAGACAATGGTTGTGGCCTCTAATGACGAGTTGGCACCGCTTCCCGTGCCATTCCATGCCGACTTGACCATGGAATAGGCGCAGACGCACTTCGACGATGTCATGGCGAAGGAGCAGCGAGCGCCACAGCCGGTCTCGGCATTCTGGTAGGCGAAGGAGGAGCAACGCTGCAACCTCGACCTCCTCAGGCATCACCGGCAGGTGGATGGCTAGATCTACGGCGAGTTCGCGAGTGAGGAGGCCATAGCGGCCATGGGCGTGGAGAACTCAAACTTCGTCGCGGCGCTGCGTGCTCTACGAGGCTTCTGCAACTTTCGCACGTCTCGGATGCCCAGGCGGCCACAGACGCGAAAGCCGCCAGCTCCACGTCCTTTCATCGGAGCTGCACGCCATTGGCACCGCTACGACGATAAGGCCGGCCCATCCACGTCCATCACCGACCTCACCTCCACCGATGACAGCCAGGGAGCAGACTTCAACAGAAGAGTAGGGCATCATAGATGGAGGCCCCTCGTGTCTCATGTTGGCTAGTCCATGTCCCACTCTTCCTCGCCGGTGACCACACCTTCACTTCCTGGGGCTCACGGCCGCCGGACATCGACACGGAGGGGAACAACAAGGACGTGGAGGCCGGACGTTTTCTGGGTCTCACGACCACTGACGAGGATTTAGACTAGGTTATCTTCCGGATGCTTTTGTTTTGTTGAAATATAATGAGATGTAATGAGTTTGGTCCTGTTTACATGAAAATCGTCGTTTATTAGAATCTGGTTTCAAATGTATACAAGCATGGTTTGATGGTAGACTCTCATATCATTGTCCACGGATGCGCCCACGGACAAATACAATGTCTGTTTTGGGTGTCTGTCTTGGACATGCCCTTAGTATGGGAGATGATGTCCATGTTGTTGTCATGCTCGGCATTGTTTGATCATGTGTCTTGTGAATAAACATTTCATTGGAGATAGGTACTTCAACCATGTTCAATTGCTCATGCTTAACATAAAAAAAATGCTGGAATGACCTGAATGCAAATCTAAACCTTCACATGATAACAAAAAATACGTTTTTTCTTTCATGACTTTGTTACAAGAACTTTTGTATCGGCCCAAAGCATTATTTTGGTGCAAAGGGTGGATAAAGTGGTCACAGTTGTTACTAAAAAAAGTTGTCACAGCTGACGACCTACCAGAGGACTAAGATCACAACTAAGAGATTCTCAGAAATTGACTAAGCAAAGGACAAAGGAATTCATATCGGCTCCTACCACCCGAGCCCTTTATAAGGAGCACCCGGGTAAAAGATAAATACCACCTTATTTTCCATTTTAATTCTCTGTTTTTGAATACCACATGCCATTTGGTGCATTATGTGTTGTGTCTCTATACAATAATTGTTTGGATCTAATAGGCTTAGAAGGCATAGGGAATTGTCCATGGATAATCAGGTACTACGCTGCATCGTCGAAATTCCTACTGCCTTGCAAGGCACGTCCGGAGTTCGAGCCAGAGGGGCAGGAAGGGCCCAGGAGCCGGAGATTTTTTCCCGGCATGTGTCGTCGGATGTGACGACGATGGTTGATTAGTTGCTTCGATCGCCACCTGCCCATCGGACTGGCATGTAGTGCTAGAACCCGCGCGAGGCAGCGCCACTCCATGCTTGTCGGCGTTCTGGGAACGGGGGTCCCCAGACTTGCCTGCCTGCGGCCTGCAGCGTGGCTCAAAGGAGGCCCAGCACGGCCCATCTTCATCAACACAAGACCCAAGACCCTCGCGAGGGGCCAAGCCTCGCGGGGTGGACGACACAGAGCTTCCTCAGGCGCGGCCTCATCAGGCTGGCTCACGAGGAGGTGGAGAGATCAAGGCGGGGTACCTCACGAGGTGCCCATGACGTAAGCCATGACGACCACGGGCGCCGGGCGGGCGTCAGCCTGCGTAGTGTCCTCCTTTCCTCTTTGGTGCAAAGGGGGCAAGCGCAGGCGAGAGGATCAAGCAAAGGCATCCATTTCGGTGCAACGAGACCAAGACCAGCTCCGCGACAAGGAGGAGGTCATCGTGGAGCCCAAGCCAGCGTCATCACCAGAGCCTTTGGCAGGCGAGGACCGACTTTAGTCAGGATAAGTGTACCAGATGTTCCCCTTCAAAATGGCCAACTGTTGGCGCCCTTCCCGCTCAATATTTGGGAAGAAGCCCAGGGCCTTTGCCTATAAATAGGACTAGCCACCCCCAGGGCAGAGGCAATCAGGATAGACGGAAGGTCGAGAACTAGCGAGCTAGAATCCAGAGAGAAAGAAGGGCGGCTGAACTCCTCCTAGCAGTTCATCCTCCCAGCCAAGAACAGGCCCTCGCGAGGCTGTTCTTCCTTGTATTGTTCATCCTCATCAGCCCAAGAGGCAATCCACCACACCACAGTAGAGTAGGGTATTGCACCACATCGGTGGTCCGAACCAGTATAAACCTTGTGTCTCTGGTGTTGTTCTTTCAGTAGTTTAGATCTTTGCGAGACGGAGAGGTAGAGAGCATAATCTCCGCGCGCACCCCAGAGTTCGAACCTTAGGGTCTGCCGGGACCCGAAATCCGACATTTGGCGCGCCAGGTAGGGGTGCGCCGGAATCCACCTTTCTATCGCTTCGCGTCCCGTCGCATCGTCATCACCATGTCCGGCGACCACACGGGCAATCAAGATCCATGGGCGGCGTGGCCCGCCCGCGGAGAGCCGCTCGCCTCGGGCGACCCCGCGCCCCAGGAAGCTCGTGGTCCGCAGGGCGCTGCGGGCCGCGGGCGGCGCAGACAGACTTCAATAACCCTCACGCCGCAGCAAGCGCGGTCGGCAGCAAGGGCCTCCAATTACGCCGCGACCACGACACCGTACACCCGCCGGGAGCAGACGAACTCGAGGCCCGCGCTCACGGTGGCGCGAGAGCTGCTGCAGTGCAGGCTGCTGGAGGGCGGCCACGATGTGCTGCTGGAGCGGGTCGCCGAGCTCCTGGGCTTTGCCGCCTCGGGGGCTCACCCCTTCTGCATCCATCTCCCGTCTCAAGCCCAGGGCGGCACGCGCGGGGGCCCTGCGCGCGCCCACAGGCCCCGAGACTACCCCAACGCCAGTGAAGCCGCCGGCGCCGGACTGGCAGTGGCGCCACCCCTGCCCCCGGCACGTGAAGGAGAGGGACTCGGCGCGGCCCTCGGCTCCAGCGGGCAGCCGCGCTACCACCCCACGGTGGGCACGTCAAGCAGAGCAGCCTGGCACACAGAGCACTACGGCGTAGCCTTCGGGATGACGGCGCCAGAAGAATACGAGCCACACATGATGGACCAAGGACCCGCTCGCGAGGGCGAACGAGGCTCTCTCCTCAGCCCGAGCTGGGAGGAAGAGACACCAGAAGCTGAGCTCTTCCAGGAGCCCTGGGACGGTTCCGCCGACCGCACTGGGGCGACGATTATCGGGTACCGCTAATTTCTCAGGAGCAGGCGTACGCTAATCATGGATCGCAGGAAGTGCAGGTCGCCACAGCAAGCAGCTGCCCCGCTCCCACGGTCTCCTACCCCTCGGGAGGAGGGCGCAGGGGGCTGCAGGGGAGGGGAGGAGATCCGACATCACCACCGCGGCGTTCGGAGCAAGGCATTCTCAGGAGGTAGGCCCTCCGCTGGGGAGGCGCCTAAGGGCCTGCCCCTGGCGGAGGACCCGTGGTCGTCGGGGAAACCACTGGCGACCGCTCTACCCCACCGGCGGCGTCCTGGTTTTCGATCGTCGTTGGTGGCACTAGAGTGTGGCGCAAGGCGGGGCCCTCGTCTGGCGATATGAAGCAAGGCCGGTACCTGTGAAGAAGGCCGAGTGCCTGTGAAGCTCGCCGCCCCGTGACACTCTCACGTAATAATGAGTGGGGCTGTACACGCCCTGGAGTCTTAGGGGTGCAGGCCTCAGGCCCTGGGGCTCCCTCCCATGCCCAGTGGACAGCACTTAGCTCCACGCTGGTGAGAAGACGTCCAATACTAGATTAGGTGCCGGACGTGGCCTTTTGTCTGCTTTCTTTGCCTTTTCCTTTGGTTGTAACTTTTCCCCCGTTGGATTTAAGTTCGATTCAAATTTGAGATTTGCATGTGTTCGGGGAAGGGGTGCTTAGTCTCGTTCGAACCATTTCTCGCGTTCTGGTTACCGCCTCACCACAGCTGCCTCCCCTCGCGAGCCCCTCGCGAGATGGGTCAGGCCCGGCTTGTGCGTGACCCGGACTGCCGCTGTCGCTCCCTCTCAGGAGGATTTTCCGGTGCCTGTGGAGGTAGTCCTTTTAAGGAAAGGCCCGGAGCCTGTGAAGAAGGCGAATGCCTGTGAAGACTGTCGCGTTTCGGAAAAGGCCCGGAGCCTGTGAAGAAGGCGAATGCCTATGAAGACTGTCGCGTTTCGAAAAAGGCCCGGAGCCTGTGAAGAAGGCGAATGCCTGTGAAGGTGTCGCATTTTGGAAAAGGCCCGGAGCCTATGAAGAAGGCGACTTCCTGTGAAGTTGTCGCATTTCGGAAAAGTCCCGGAGCCTGTGAAGAAGGCCAACGCCTATGAAGCTCCCCGTGAGCGACGCTCTCGTGTCCTACGGATTCAGCCACAGAACACCCAAGGCGACTCGCCCTCCCACGGGCTACCTCGGGAGCCTGCGCAAAACAAAGGTAAACCAGCCAACTACCGGGCGTGGGCGCACGCACAATGTAACAACTACTGAAACAACGAGCACATATTTTACATAAGGGGCTCCCCCTCCCAAAATGCTCTCGCAGCCGTCAGGCCAAAACCTGAGTTCTATTCATGCAGGGTAAAAAGTGTTGGAAATATGCCCTAGAGGCAATAATAAAAGCATTATTATTATATTTCCTTATTCATGATAATTGTCTTTATTCGTGCTATAATTGTGTTAACCGGAAATCGTAATACATGTGTGAATAACAGACAACAATATGTCCCTAGTGAGCCTCTAGTTGACTAGCTCGTTGATCGACAGATAGTCATGGTTTCCTGACTATGGACATTGGATGTCATCGATAACGGGATCACATCATTAGGAGAATGATGTGATGGACAAGACCCAATCCTAAACATAGCATAAGATCACATAGTTCGTTTGCTAGAGTTATCCAATGTCAAGTATCCTTTCCTTAGACCATGAGATCGTGTAACTCCCGGATACCGTAGGAGTGCTTTGGGTGTGCCAAACATCACAACGTAACTGGGTGACTATAAAGGTATACTACGGGTATCTCTGAAAGTATCTGTTGGGTTGACATGGATCGAGACTGGGATTTGTCACTCCGCTTGACGGAGAGGTATCACCGGGCCCTCTCGGTAATGCATCATCACAATGAGCTCAATGTGACCAAAGTGTTTGATCACGGGATCATGCATTACGGTAACGAGAAAAGTGACTTGCCAGTAACGAGATTGAACGAGGTATTGGTATACCGACGATCGAATCTCGGGCAAGTAAAATACCGATTGACAAAGGGAATCGTATACGGGATTAATTGAATCCTTGACATCGTGGTTCATCCGATGAGATCATCGTGGAGCATGTGGGAGCCAACATGGGTATCCAGATCCCGCTGTTGGTTATTTCCCGAGAGCCGTCTCGGTCATGTCTGCATGTCTCCCGAACCCGTAGGGTCTACACACTTAAGGTTCGGTGACGCTAGGGTTGTGAAGATATGTATGTGCAGTAACCCGAATGTTGTTCGAAGTCCCGGATGAGATCCCGGACGTCACGAGGAGTTCCGGAATGGTCCGGAGGTAAAGAATTATATATAGGAAGTGCTATTTTGGCCATCGGGACAAGATTCGGTGTTATCGGTATTGTACCGGGACCACCGGAGGGGTCCCGGGGTCCACCAGGTGGGGCCACCTGCCTTGGTGGGCCACATGGGCCTTAGGGGGTGCGCCTTGGCCTGCTTGGGCCAAGGGGAACCAGCCCCAAGGGCCCATGCGCCAAGGAAACTTGGAGGAGGGAGAGTCCAAAGGGGGGAAGGCACCTCCGAGGTGCCTTGGGGAGGATGGACTCCTCCCCCCTCTTGGCCGCACCCCTTCCTTGGAGGAAGGGGCAAGGCTGCGCCCTCCCCCCCTCTAATGCACCTATATAAAGGGGGGCAGGGGAGGGGGCAGCGCACCCTAATGCCCTGGCACTCCCTCCTCCCTGCAACACCTCCTCCTCATCCCGTAGTTGCTTAGCGAAGCCCTGCCGGAGTTCTGCTGCATCCACCACCACACCGTCGTGCTGGATCTTCCTCAACCTCTCCTTCCCCCTTGCTGGATCAAGAAGGAGGAGACGTCTCCCGTCCCGTACGTGTGTTGAACGCGGAGGTGCTGTCCGTTCGGCACTAGATCATCGGTGAATTGGATCACGGCGAGTACGACTACCTCATCCACGTTCACTCGAACGCTTCCGTTGCGATCTACAAAGTGGTATGTAGATGCTATCTAATCTGAATACTCGTTGCTAGATGAACTCATAGATGGATCTTGGTGAAACCGTAGGAAAAATTTTAATTTTCTGCAACGTTCCCCAACAGTGGCATCATGAGCTAGGTCTATGCATAGTTCTTCTTGTGCGGGTAGAACACAATTTGTTGTGGGCGTAGATGTTGTCAATTCTTCTTGCCGTTACTAGTGAATCTTGATTCAGCGGTATTGTGGGATGAAGCGGCCCGGACCAACCTTACACGTACGCTTACGTGAGACCGGTTCCACCGACTAACATGCACTAGTTGCATATGGTGGCTGGCGGGTGTCTGTCTCTCCTACTTTAGTTGGATCGGATTCGATGAACAGGGTCCTTATGAAGGGTAAATAGAGATTGACAAATCACGTTGTGGTTTGAACGTAGGTAAGAAAACGTTCTTGCTAGAACCCTAATTCAGCCACGTAAAACTTGCAACAACAATTAGAGGACGTCTAACTTGTTTTTGCAGCAAGTGCTTTGTGATATGATATGGCCAAAGTTGTGATGTATGATGAATGATCTATATGTGATGTATGAGATGTTCATGCTATTGTAATAGGAATCACGACTTGCATGTCGATGAGTATGACAACCGGTAGGAGCCATAGGAGTTGTCTTTATTTTTTGTATGACCTGCGTGTCATTGAGAATCGCCATGTAAATTACTTTACTTTATTGCTAAACGCGTTAGCCATAGTAGTAGAAGTAATAGTTGGCGAGCAACTTCATGGAGACACGATGATGAAGATCATGATGATGAAGATCATGGTGTCAAGCCGGTGACAAGATGATCATGGAGCCCCAAGATGGAGATCGAAGGAGCTATGTGATATTGGCCATATCATGTCACGTTTATTATTTGATTGCATGTGATGTTTATCATGTTTTGCATCTTGTTTACTTAGGACGACGGTAGTAAATAAGATGATCCCTCATAATAATTTCAAGAAAGTGTTCTCCCTAACTGTGCATCGTTGCTAAGGTTCGTCGTTCCGAAGCACCACGTGATGATCGGGTGTGATAGGTCCTTACGTTCGCATACAACGGGTGTAAGATAGATTTACACACGCAAAACACTTAGGTTGACTTGACGAGCCTAGCATGTACAGACATGGCCTCGAAACACAGAAGACCGAAAGGTCGAGCATGAGTCGTATAGAAGATACGATCAACATGAAGATGTTCACCGGTGTTGACTAGTCCGTCTCACGTGATGATCGGACACGGCCTAGTTGACTCGGATCATGTAATACTTAGATGACTAGTAGGGGGATGTCTATCTAAGTGGGAGTTCATTAAATAATTTGATTAAATGAACTTTATTATCATGAAATTAGTCTAAATATTTACAATATGTCTTGTAGATCAAATGGCCAACGTAGTCCTCAATTTCAACGCGTTCCTAGAGAAAACCAAGCTGAAAGACGATGGTAGCAACTATACGGACAGGGTCCGAAACCTGAGGATTATCCTCATAGCTGCCAAGAAAGATTATGTCCTAAGAGCACCGCTGGGTGACGCACCTATTCTCCCTGCAGAACAAGACGTTATGAACGCTTGGCAGTCACGATGCGATGATTACTCCCTCGTTCAGTGCGGCATGCTTTACAGCCTAGAGCCGGGACTCCAAAAGCGTTTTGAGAGACATGGAGCATATGAGATGTTCGAAGAGCTGAAAATGGTTTTCCAAGCTCATGCCCGGGTCGAGAGATATGAAGTCTCCGAAAAATTCTTTAGCTGTAAGATGGAGGAAAATGGCTCTGTCAGTGAGCACATACTCAAAATGTCTGGGTTGCACAACCGCTTGACTCAACTGGAAGTTAATCTCCCGGATGAAGCGGTCATTGACAGAATCCTCCAGTCGCTTCCACCTAGCTACAAGAGCTTTGTGATGAACTACAATATGCAGGGGATGGTAAAGACCATTCCTGAGGTATATGCTATGCTGAGATCAGCAGAAGTAGAAATCAAGAAGGAGCATCAAGTGTTGATGGTGAATAAAACCACTAAGTTCAAGAAGGGCAAGGGTAAAAAGAACTTCAAGAAGGACGGCAAGGAAGTTGCCGCGCCCGGTAAACAAGTTGCCGGGAAGAAGCAAAAGAATGGACCCAAGCCCGAAACTGAGTGCTTTTATTGCAAGGGAAGTGGTCACTGGAAGCGGAACTGCCCCAAATACTTAGCGGACAAGAAGGCCGGCAAAACCAAAGGTATATGTGATATACATGTAATTGTTGTGTACCTTACCAGTACTCGTAGTAGCTCTTGGGTATTTGATACCGGTGCAGTTGCTCACATTTGTAACTCAAAACAGGAGCTGCGGAATAAACGGAGACTGGCGAAGGACGAGGTGACGATGCGCGTCGGGAATGGTTCCAAGGTCGATGTGATCGCCGTCGGCACGCTGCCTCTACATTTACCTACGGGATTAGTTTTAAACCTCAATAATTGTTATTTAGTGCCAAGTTTGAGCATGAACATTGTATCTGGATCTCGCTTAATTCGAGATGGCTACTCATTTAAATCCGAGAATAATGGTTGTTCTATTTATATGAGAGATATGTTTTATGGTCATGCTCCAATGGTTAATGGTTTATTCTTAATGAATCTCGAACGTGATGATACACATATTCATAGTGTGAATACCAAAAGAGTTAAAGATGATAACAATAGTCCGACATATTTGTGGCACTGCCGCCTTGGTCACATAGGTGTCAAACGCATGAAGAAGCTCCATGCAGATGGACTTTTAGAGTCTCTTGATTATGAATCATTTGACACGTGCGAACCATGCCTCATGGGTAAAATGACCAAGACTCCGTTCTCAGGAACAATGGAGCGAGCAACCAACTTATTGGAAATCATACATACCGATGTATGCGGTCCAATGAGTGTTGAGGCTCGCGGTGGCTATCGTTATGTTCTCACCCTCACTGATGACTTGAGTAGATATGGGTATATCTACTTAATGAAACACAAGTCTGAGACCTTTGAAAAGTTCAAGGAATTTCAGAGTGAGGTTGAAAATCAACGTGATAGAAAGATCAAGTTTCTACGATCAGATCGTGGAGGAGAATACTTGAGTCATGAATTTGGCACACACTTAAGACAATGTGGAATAGTTTCACAACTCACGCCGCCTGGAACACCTCAGCGTAATGGTGTGTCCGAACGTCGTAGTCGCACTCTATTAGATATGGTGCGATCTATGATGTCTCTTACCGACTTACCGCTATCTTTTTGGGGCTATGCTTTAGAGACTGCCGCATTCACTTTAAATAGGGCTCCGTCGAAATCCGTTGAGACGACACCGTATGAATTATGGTTTGGGAAGAAACCTAAGCTGTCGTTTCTATAAGCTTGGGGATGCGATGCTTATGTCAAGAAACTTCAACCTGAGAAGCTCGAACCCAAGTCGGAAAAATGCGTCTTCATAGGATACCCTGAAGAAACTGTTGGGTATACCTTCTACCTCAGATCCGAAGGCAAGATCTTTGTTGCCAAGAATGGATCCTTTCTGGAGAAAGAGTTTCTCTCGAAAGAAGTAAGTGGGAGGAAAGTAGAACTTGATGAAGTGTTACCTCTTGAACCGGAAAATGGCGAAACTCAAGAAATCGTTCCTGAGGTGCCTGCACCAACTAGAGAGGAAATTAATGATTATGATCAAGATACTTCTAATCAAGCTCCTACTGAAATTCGAAGGTCCACAAGGACACGTTCCGCACCAGAGTGGTACGGCAACCCTGTCTTGGAAATCATGTTGTTAGACAACGGTGAACCTTCGAACTATGAGGAAGCAATGGCGGGCCCGGATTCCGACAAATGGCTGGAAGCCATGAAATCCGAGATAGGATCCATGTATGAAAACGAAGTATGGACTTTGACTGACTTGCCCGTTGAACGGCGAGCCATAGAAAATAAATGGATCTTTAAGAACAAGACAGACGCGGATGGTAATGTGACCATCTATAAAGCTCGGCTTGTCGCTAAGGGTTATCGACAAGTTCAAGGGGTTGACTACGATGAGACTTTCTCACCGGTAGCGAAGCTGAAGTCCGTCCGAATCATGTTAGCAATTGCCGCATACTATGATTATGAGATATGGCAAATGGACGTCAAAACGGCATTCCTTAATGGTTTCCTTAAGGAAGAATTGTATATGATGCAGCCGGAAGGTTTTGTCGATCCTAAGAACGCTGACAAGGTGTGCAAGCTCCAACGCTCGATTTATGGGCTGGTGCAAGCATCTCGGAGTTGGAACATTCGCTTTGATGAGATGATCAAAGCATTTGGGTTTACACAGACTTATGGAGAAGCCTGTGTTTACAAGAAAGTGAGTGGGAGCTCTGTAGCATTTCTCATATTATATGTAGATGACATACTTTTGATGGGAAATGATATAGAACTCTTGGACAGCATTAAGGCCTACTTGAATAAAAGTTTTTCAATGAAGGACCTTGGAGAAGCTGCTTATATATTAGGCATCAAGATCTATAGAGATAGATCGAGACGCCTCATAGGTCTTTCACAAAGCACATACCTTGATAAAATATTGAAGAAGTTCAATATGGATCAATCTAAGAAAGGGTTCTTACCTGTGTTACAAGGTGTGAAATTGAGCTCAGCTCAATGTCCGACCACAGCAGAAGATATAGAAGAGATGAGCGTCATCCCCTATGCCTCAGCCATAGGTTCTATTATGTATGCCATGCTGTGTACCAGACCTGATGTAAACCTTGCCGTAAGTTTGGTAGGAAGGTACCAAAGTAATCCCGGCAAGGAACACTGGACAGCGGTCAAGAATATCCTGAAGTACTTGAAAAGGACCAAGGAAATGTTTCTCGTTTATGGAGGTGACGAAGAGCTCGTCGTAAAAGGTTACGTCGACGCTAGCTTCGACACAGATCTGGATGACTCTAAGTCACAAACCGGATACGTGTATATTTTGAATGGTGGGGCAGTAAGCTGGTGCAGTTGCAAGCAAAGCGTCGTGGCGGGATCTACATGTGAAGCGGAGTACATGGCAGCCTCGGAGGCAGCACATGAAGCAATTTGGGTGAAGGAGTTCATCACCGACCTCGGAGTCATACCCAATGCGTCGGGGCCGATCAAGCTCTTCTGTGACAACACTGGAGCTATTGCACTTGCAAAGGAGCCCAGGTTTCACAAGAAGACTAGGCACATCAAGCGTCGCTTCAACTCCATTCGTGAAAATGTTCAAGATGGAGACATAGAAATTTGTAAAGTGCACACGGATCTGAATGTCGCAGATCCGTTGACTAAACCTCTCCCTAAGGCAAAACATGATCAGCACCAGAACTCTATGGGTGTTTGATTCATCGCAATGTAACTAGATTATTGACTCTAGTGCAAGTGGGAGACTGTTGGAAATATGCCCTAGAGGCAATAATAAAAGCATTATTATTATATTTCCTTATTCATGATAATTGTCTTTATTCGTGCTATAATTGTGTTAACCGGAAATCGTAATACATGTGTGAATAACAGACAACAATATGTCCCTAGTGAGCCTCTAGTTGACTAGCTCGTTGATCGACAGATAGTCATGGTTTCCTGACTATGGACATTGGATGTCATCGATAACGGGATCACATCATTAGGAGAATGATGTGATGGACAAGACCCAATCCTAAACATAGCATAAGATCACATAGTTCGTTTGCTAGAGTTATCCAATGTCAAGTATCCTTTCCTTAGACCATGAGATCGTGTAACTCCCGGATACCGTAGGAGTGCTTTGGGTGTGCCAAACGTCACAACGTAACTGGGTGACTATAAAGGTATACTACGGGTATCTCTGAAAGTATCTGTTGGGTTGACATGGATCGAGACTGGGATTTGTCACTCCGCTTGACGGAGAGGTATCACCGGGCCCTCTCGGTAATGCATCATCACAATGAGCTCAATGTGACCAAAGTGTTTGATCATGGGATCATGCATTACGGTAACGAGAAAAGTGACTTGCCGGTAACGAGATTGAACGAGGTATTGGTATACCGACGATCGAATCTCGGGCAAGTAAAATACCGATTGTCAAAGGGAATCGTATACGGGATTAATTGAATCCTTGACATCGTGGTTCATCTGATGAGATCATCGTGGAGCATGTGGGAGCCAACATGGGTATCCAGATCCCGCTGTTGGTTATTGCCCGAGAGCCGTCTCGGTCATGTCTGCATGTCTCCCGAACCCGTAGGGTCTACACACTTAAGGTTTGGTGACGCTAGGGTTGTGAAGATATGTATGTGCAGTAACCCGAATGTTGTTCGGAGTCCCGGATGAGATCCCGGACGTCACGAGGAGTTCCGGAATGGTCCGGAGGTAAAGAATTATATATAGGAAGTGCTATTTAGGCCATCGGGACAAGATTCGGTGTTATCGGTATTGTACCGGGACCACCGGAGGGGTCCCGGGGTCCACCAGGTGGGGCCACCTGCCTTGGTGGGCCACATGGGCCTTAGGGGGTGCGCCTTGGCCTGCTTGGGCCAAGGGGAACCAGCCCCAAGGGCCCATGCGCCAAGGAAACTTGGAGGAGGGAGAGTCCAAAGGGGGGAAGGCACCTCCGAGGTGCCTTGGGGAGGATGGACTCCTCCCCCCTCTTGGCCGCACCCCTTCCTTGGAGGAAGGGGCAAGGCTGCGCCCTCCCCCCCTCTAATGCACCTATATAAAGGGGGGCAGGGGAGGGGGCAGCGCACCCTAATGCCCTGGCACTCCCTCCTCCCTGCAACACCTCCTCCTCCTCCCGTAGTTGCTTAGCGAAGCCCTGCCGGAGTTCTGCTGCATCCACCACCACACCGTCGTGCTAGATCTTCCTCAACCTCTCCTTCCCCCTTGCTGGATCAAGAAGGAGGAGACGTCTCCCGTCCCGTACGTGTGTTGAACGCGGAGGTGCTGTCCGTTCGGCACTAGATCATCGGTGAATTGGATCACGGCGAGTACGACTACCTCATCCACGTTCACTCGAACGCTTCCGTTGCGATCTACAAAGTGGTATGTAGATGCTATCTAATCTGAATACTCGTTGCTAGATGAACTCATAGATGGATCTTGGTGAAACCGTAGGAAATTTTTTAATTTTCTGCAACGTTCCCCAACAAAAAGACAGGAGCGACATATACTTAGTCGGACAAATCCCCCAATGCGTCCTCAGGAGCGCCTCCCGAGCCGTCGCTAGCGTCGCTGAACTCGCCATCGCCGTCTGCATCGTCACGAGCGGCGTCAGGGCCGTTCACCACACCGCCCTCTTCAGCGGCCGCGATCACGTCGTCGTCATCCGAAGCGAAGGCCCTGACAAGAGCGTCCACGTTGTCTTCCACCCAGTGCGCCAGGTCGTCTCGGACGGCCTGGGGAACTGGGGCGATGGCGGCGTCAAAGTCGAAGTTGGGATCCATGTTCCGAAGATGGCTGAAGACAGGGGAAAAGGCGCGCCCGAGCAGGGCGCGACTCCTCTCCTCCACCAACCTGTCGGCCCTGACCGACCGCGCCTCCAGCTGCGTCACCACGGCAGTGAAGAACTGAAGGTTGCCAGCATAATTGATTGTGTGCGGCTCGCTAACAGCCGCCTCGCAGATGTTGTCTAAGGCCGTGTTAGCTCTCTCCTGGAGCGTGGCGAGCATGGGGGCGTGCACGTGCTCCAGGACCTGACGCTGACGTATCTCATCCGCGTTCTGGCGTGCGACGGCCTCAGCCTCCTCCACTCGCTGGCAAAGATGGAGCATCTCGGCCTGAGAGGCGACTAGCTCCCCTTGCGCAGCCTCAAGGGCAGCCCAAGAGGCATCGGCCCGCCGCACCGCCTCCTCCTGTTTGGCCCTCAAGGCTGCGGTCCTTCCTTCCGCCTCAACCCGGATCAACTCCAGTCTCCTCTCGAGCTCGCGCTCGAGGTCTTGGCGCGCCATCGCCACTCGACGACCAACCTCCTCCAGGACGCGGGCTTCCCGTGCGGCGACATCCTCCTCCGCCCGCGTCACCAGGCGCTCCCTCGTCTCCAGCCGCTCGTACTCACGGGTGCGTTCGGCGGCCTCTAGCATCAACGCTTCCTCATGCTTCTGGAGCTCAGCCGGGTCGCCTGAGGCCACCTTCATCGACGCAAGGGTTGCCTCGCGCAGCTCCACTTGCTCCTCCAGTGAGTGGCACCGGGCCAGGAGCTCCCGAGCCCACTCCTCCGCCACTTCTCGCCGTCGGTCAGCTTCCCGGGCCTCCTCAGCGGCCTGGGATCGGGCCACCCGGGAGGCCTCCAGTGACGCCCTCGCCTCTTCATCGTCAAGGTCGCGCTGATGGCGCGCGAGTGTCACGACCGATTTTTCCGGGCTTTAATTTCCAGAAAAGGGCCGTTGTGCTCACTAGCCCCAGGATTACTGTTAGCTGATGAGGCACCGACTTGTTACAGAAATTCCAAGCAAAAGTACAAAATATGTAGTACAAGACCATTGTGGCCTATGAGTACATCAAATGATTTCTGGTGGATGAGGGCGGAAGCGGTTTGTGGATCACCACGGTCTAGGGGACTCCATTTTCCCACGGGAACAGCTGACCAGGTTAACTCCTATCTTCGCGAGGCTGCTATCACCGTTGCTTAGGTTCCGGGGCTGTCATCACGTTGCTCCTCTCCAAGCAAGCAATCTGGCCAAGACAATAGCCAGGGACAAGCCAGTGAGTACTTTGAATGTACTCGCAAACATTATGAACATAGGTATAATATAACAATGATGTGCTGAAAATATTTTATGCTCATGACGTTAGTCACAAAAGATAAATAAAACTCTGATGCGTGCAAGCATGTTATATATGAATATGTAATAACATAGTAGTATAAAAATTTATGGAATAAACAACAAGCATGCCACATTCGGGCGTCTTAGCGACACCACATGAAGGGCTTTAAAAGAAATGCCGCAGTCGGGCGTCTTAGCGACACCACATACAGGGCTTTAAAAGAAATGCCGCAGTCGGGCGTCTTAGCGACACCACATACAGGGCTTTAAAAGAAATGCCGCAGTTGGGCGTCTGTGCGACACCACAGAAAGGGCTTTAAAAGAAATTCCACAGTCGGGCGTCTTAGCGACACCACATAAGGGGCTTTAAAAGAAATGCCACAGTCGGGCGTCTTAGCGACACCACATACAGGGCTTTAAAAGAAATGCCACAGTCGGGCGTCTTAGCGACACCACATAAAAGGCTTATCATCTTAGTGAATATCCAGGAAATAGTACCATCCCAGGGATATCCATTATTTCAAATCATGCAAACGGTTAGTCCTCAATGATAGTAATAATCATAATCATCATATATCACAAGTCATAATCAATAGTCGGGTTTAGTAGTTTCTCCTCCGAAGACCGACACTTGACCCATCCCAGACTGTAATCCTTAACGGCTATTCGAATAGGTCTAAATATCTCTGCAGAGGGTGTACTCTTTACCCACGAGTAACGGATTCCTTTAGTCCATCGGGACTAATTCTGTCTACGGTCTTTTAATTGAAAACTCACCTGACTTGCACACACCAGCTTAACTCACCGGTGTCTGGAATCACCCACGACACCTGTCAAGCAAACTCTAAGTGGGGAGGCTACAACCTCGCGTAGCATGGGATCAAATTTCTATTGCGCGCTCTAAGGGGTATCCCCCTCTTGGTCCCAACCGGATACACCCATGCCCCCGGACCAGGTGGCATGCCTACCGGATGTAGCCGGTATCTTCCACCATGGCCTCTCTGTACGGTGTGTGCCAAGACAAGGGTTAACAACTTACTGAACCATACCCCACCTATGGTAGGGACCAGTGGCAGTACGAAACAAGTATGGGGGTTACCGGAACAAGACTCGATCTATGGCCGACTCAGGAGGCTTATGAGTTTTCCTGCATGACATGGGTAACAAAATTATTTCAACCAACAAATCAACACTCATTATACCTTGCAATGCCATACCGGATATAACCGTCCCGACGGAGACCGGCGACAAGCTCACGCCTACCCAAGGCAGAGGCTTTCCCAGATTCCTTACTGGCATGGATGTAAGGCACATGAGGATGATTACCAACACATGTATGTTCATTTCCAACAGCAAGGGAAATCACCAATATGCATCCATGCAAAAATGATCATATCACATGAAATAACAACACTCCGAATTAAGATGGTGTTATAAATGTGTCAACTAACACACCAAAAATATTATTCCGGGGTTCAGAATGCTTGCCTTAAAGTTGTGGAGAGGTGGGGTGCTCTCCAAAACTTTTGAAAGCTTTCTTCCTCCCTCCAAAAATCCTATTTTCAAAATTATGCAAATAACACATATTTCAAAAATAGTACAAAAAGTTGTTTGGGAAAATTTCAAATAAATCTTAAAATAAACTAGACAGAATTTGAGAGATGTAGGAAAAAGAATCAATTCATTTGGAGTTATATTTAAAGAGTTATAGACAGTCAAAGTTCTGGTCAAATCTGTTTTTAAAATAAAGATATAAAAGAAAACGCTTCGGACATAATACGCTTTCGGCGCAGGGAAAACGTACTGGGGTGTTTTACGCCTTCACTTAAACACGTGGATGGCGCGGGGTGTCACTGATAGTGGGTCCAGGGGGCCCACTAGTCAGGTTTGACTAGTCTTTTTCCCCCTCCTTCCTCTGTCCCGAGCGGAGGCGGAGCTCCGGCGATCGTCGCCGGCGACTGGCGGCTCCTCGCGGGGCCCCGAGGGCGGGGATGGATCCGCCACTCCAGGGCGGTCCTCCCGGTGGTTGCTAGGCAGGTAGGGATGGAGGGAGCTGCCGGCGGCGAGCTTCGCGGTGGAGGAGGCTTCGGGAGAAAAGTGCTTTTGTGGCTCCGGTGGCTCCCCGTCGCGGCTGGGGGTCTAGGCGGCTCCGCAAGATGGATTGGAGTCGTTTGGTGGCGTTAGTTTGACGGGAGGGGCTCGGGTTTCGGTGAACGGAGCTGGGACGTGGCGGCGGCTGCGGTTGTCAGAGTTGGGGAAGATGGTGTTTCCCCGACGATTGCGGGCTGTGGGGGTGCCATGGGGGTAGCCTGAGGTCGCCCGCGTGCTCGGATGGTTTCGGGGCGTCCTTTATAGCGTGGTTAGGTCGGTCCGAGGTGGCCGGAGATAAGAACGGCGGCGAACCGCCTCTCTGTGCTGCAGGGCGACGTGGCGGTGGCCGGCTAGCTCCAGGGGCTAACGACGACCACTACACTGTCGAAAGAGGCGAGCTGGCGCGCTGTGGTGGTTTGGGCGGTGCTGCCCATGGCGGTGGCGGATGCGGCCGCGGGCGTGCCGCCAAGCGGCTCTGAGGGCGGCGCTATAGGGCGCCAGGGGGCGGTCGGGGCCTTTGGCGTGACGCGGCGAGGAGGAGAACGACTGGCGTGGCTCTGCAGAGCGGGTAAGGCCAGGGGCGCGACGCGTCGACTCGGCGCGGCACGTGCAAAACGCGTGCTCTGCTCGCGCCCAGAGCATGCACGAAACGTGCTCGACGAAATGCCATGGCATGCTCGGGTTCCAAACCACAAGAGGGTTAGCAAGGTGGGGCTATAGGCTAGGGCAACACCATTGGACATGCTGGTTTGGTCAGGGGATCAAGTTCATAGAGCAAACAAAAACCCATGTCAAAACTGATCATGCCCATAAGGTGTTTGATAAAATGCCAGAGGCATCTAGGAAGGTCTTGGAGTGGTCAAAAACTCCAGATTGAAGTCTCTTTAGATGCAAGATAGAGTGGTGAGGTTAGTTTGTTAAAAGGAGAAACTTGTTAGTGCAAGTTTTGCAAAACTTCAGTTTTGGACAGAAAGAAAAGGGCATGATTGCAAGCACTTAGAATCATCCAATGGGACCACTCTCCAGGACTTAAGGGTTTTGCAAGGTGCACTACAATCATGAGAAAGCTCAAGGGCCAAAGAGCAAGCAAGAATATGGTTGCTGTACAAACCATCATGTTGGACCAGAATGAAGATGATGCTGATTCACTTCAAATTTGCAAATAATATCACTGGGTTTTTGCATAAAGTTGAATCATATGCTGCTAGTAACATCCCATAATTTTGGTGGAAGCTAGAAAGAAGTATTTAAATGGGTTGTAGTGCAAAATTGCCCACTGTACCAGAGAAGAAAAATTGGGTGTAGAGCTCAAAATATCTCAAGAATAAAATATATTTTTGCACAAAAGTGATTTAAAAACATCTCATGACATCTCCAAATTTTGGTGGGATTATTGAATAAATTTTTAAAGAGGTTGTAGTTCAAATATGGCCATATAACCTGTAAAAACCATTTTCAATAAAATGAAGATCAGGCAAATCAATTTTGTAATTAGTTCTACTAATGAAAGAAAAGTTTTTCTTGAGAGGTTTTAAACAAGTCCAAAAACATATTTGAAAAGTTTTCACTTTGGGGGAAAAACTCCATAATAACAAGGGGGAAAAAGGTTCAGAAATAAAAAGGGAGCCCAGAAAATAAAAGTTTTAATTCCTGGCAAAATTATTAATTAATAAAACAAGGCCAAAAAATTTGGGTGTCACAGCGAGGGCGATGGCGGCCTCCAGCCCGCGCCTGCCTGCGGCCAGGCGAAGACCCTCGGCCTCCAGGCGCGCGTCTTCGTCGGCGAGCTCCTCCCCGAGCAGGTCCACCGCGTCAGTCGCCCTTCGAAGAAACCCTTTGCGGTGAGCGCGACGCTCCCGGGCGCGCTCGAGCACGTCTTCCACGTCACCATCTGCCCCAAGCAAGCGCCGGGGGCCACAAATCATCGTTCCCCCTCCGGGCAGGGGGCTGGGGGCTGGCGCCCTCGCGACGTCCGGGCGTGCCGCGCCAGAAGCCCGGCCTGGAGCCAGCTCGTCACCAGATGAAGGGCGCGGGGGGCGCCTCAGCCAATCACAGTCACGACCAGATGAGAAGCCCACGGCAGACTGGCTATGCCACGAGAGGGCCCGCGAAGGAAGATCTCGGGGAGTGAAGGGCAACAACGCGCCTCGAGACGGTCCACCCCTTCAATCGCCCTCACCACAAGAACAGTGCTGCTCGGGGCACTAGGGGGCGGTGGAGGAGGCGAAGCCAAAGGAGGCGGCACCTCAGCTGCTTCTGCGAGCTCAGCCGGTAGGGGCCTGCGGAGCAAGGGTCAGTAAAAGCAACAAGAGGGTCAGAGGCTGGAAAAGGAGAACACTTACTCATCAGTGGCGAAGTACTTCCTGCGCTTCAGCAGGCGACAAGGCAAGTCTTCACCCAGGGCCTCCCTTTTCCTCCGGAGGGCCTCAAAGTCCACGCAAAAACGACCCAAGAGAAGAGCGCAGGGATCAACCTGCGATAAAGACGGAGTGTCGAGGCGATCCGCGTCCAGGGCGCCTGCCTGACGCATGCTGCCAATCGCCTCGCCAGAAGTCACGCCTGGGGCCTCGGAAGCCTCAGCCCCAGGCGCCGGGGGCGGCTGCTGGCCACCCACAGCCTCAGCGGCATGGGCCCCGGGAGCCGCTCCTTCAAGAGCATCGCCCGGTGCTGCCACCTCATTAGGGGCCCCCTCAGCCTCTGGTGCCTCATGCCTCCCCGCTCCGCCACTTGAGAAAGAGTTGCCTTGGCTGACTGCAAGGGCAGTCACCATCACTGGGTTCTCGCGAGGCCCCTGGAGGCCAACAGGGCGCAGCCCCCACTCATCAAAGATAGGCATCTGCTTCACAAAGTCATCCTTGTTCTTGCAAAGGTACAGCAGGGCCCCTCCCCGTTGGACGCTCCCCGGGTTGGGGTCACCAGTCAAGACCAAGAGCACCTTCCTCAGCACTTCAGGCGTCAAATCCTCTTCCTGGAGCCACATATGATCACCACGCCAATTGAAGGTCCACATTCGACGGGAGTGGCGCTTGAGAGGAGCAATACGGCGTAACAGGAACTCCTTCACCACCTTGGGCGCAGTCACGCCGTTCGATTTCAAGAACATGAAGCGACGCCAGACAAAGGCGAGCCGGGGGCTCTCGAGCGTCTCCTGGCCCCAGCCTGAATTGGGGACAGCAGGCGAGGTTGGCTTCGACAGCAGGGGGCTGGGCACCCCAACGTCTACATACAGCCACCGCTTGCAGAACCCAGCCGAAGGCGGAGGGAGCCCGAAGTCGATCCCAGAGGCCGTTGTCTCGGGCGCGGCGACAAAGCTCACGCACGTCGAGCACTGGGTAGAGTCGACGAGGCGCAGGGAGAAGAAGTTGCGCAGCAAGGCAACTGACGGAGCGATACCCATCATTGCTTCGCAAACAAAAGCAAAGACTGAGAGAAGGGCGATGGATTAGGGACCCAGATGCATCATATGGATCTGGTAATGGGAAAGCACGGCCTTGAAGAAATCAGAGAAGGGGGGAACCAGACCCGCCCACAGGGCATCAGCGAAGTAATGGACCTTGGTGATTATCCTATCAGTGGGGAAGTGAGACGTGGGCCAGGCCGTCGTCCACCCGCACTCGTTGAAGGTAGTAGCCAGAGCCGAGCTGACCTTGCCTAGGCCCTCTCGATTAAGTATGATCGACCGGCCGACGGTGGGGGCCACCAACGGCGGAGGCGTGGGTTGCTTCCCTCTTCCTTTCTTCGTCGGAGCCATGGCGATGGGAAGAGGGAGAGATGGTTTGAGATTGGGTCGAGAGCAGGAGCTGGAGTTTGAGCGGAGGAAGGACAGAGGGCGCACGAGTAAAGGGAAGAAAGCGGCTGTGTACAACTACGGATCTGCCTAGCACGGCGCTGAATAAGAGGGCGTGGGGGAACAGTACCGCCCACGTCCAATCAACCACCACGCAGTGCCCAAGGCCGCAGGCTGTTAGGGCCCGCGGCGCTTCGCCCTTGTCCTTTCTCCTCCCTGCACGGCCAAGCCCGGGCGCGCCTTGGGCCCGGGGGCAACTGTCGGCGTTCTGGGAATGGGGGTCCCCAGACATGCCTGCCTGCGGCCTGCGGCGTGGCTCAAAGGAGGCCCAGCACGGCCCATCTTCATCAACACAAGACCCAAGACCCTCGCGAGGGGCCAAGCCTTGCGGGGCGGACGACACAGAGCTTCCTCAGACGCGGCCTCATCAGGCTGGCTCACGAGGAGGCGGAGAGATCAAGACGGGGTACCTCACGAGGTGCCCATGACGTAAGCCATGATGACCACGGGCGTCGGGCGGGCGTCAGCCCGCGCAGTGTCCTCCTTTCCTCTTTGGTGCAAAGGGGGCAAGCGCAGGCGAGAGGATCAAACAAAGGCATCCATTTCGGTGCAACGAGACCAAGACCAGCTCCGCGACAAGGAGGAGGTCATCGTGGAGCCCAAGCCAGCGTCATCACCAGAGCCTTTGGCAGGCGAGGACCGACTTTAGTCAGGATAAGTGTACCAGATGTTCCCCTTCAAAATGGCCAACTGTTGGCACCCTTCCCGCTCAATATTTGGGAAGAGGCCCAGGGCCTTTGCCTATAAATAGGACTAGCCACCCCTAGGGCAGAGGCAATCAGGATAGACGGAAGGTCGAGAACTAGCGAGCTAGAATTCAGAGAGAAAGAAGGGCGGCTGAACTCCTCCTAGCAGTTCATCCTCCCAGCCAAGAACAGGCCCTCGCGAGGCTGTTCTTCCTTGTATTGTTCATCCTCATCAGCCCAAGAGGCAATCCACCACACCACAGTAGAGTAGGGTATTGCACCACATCGGTGGCCCGAACCAGTATAAACCTTGTGTCTCTTGTGTTGTTCTTTCAGTAGTTTAGATTTTTGTGAGACGGAGAGGTAGAGAGCGTAATCTCCGTGCGCACCCCAGAGTTCGAACCTTAGGGTCTGCCGGAATCCGAAATCCGACAATGATGGATTCCATTTGTCCAAACCCACTTCACATTAAAATACAAACAAGCGAGCAGCGGCATCAAGCAAGAAGTCGAGAGAGCAAGGCCACAGGCGTGCATCCTTCGTCCCCCAATGTCGCTTCTTGGTGGCTTCGTCCCCCGGTGTCCCCCATGAATTGTCCATGGCTCCCACGACCAATACAATGTCGTGCAACACATGTAGAACTAGCTGTCTATCAAGTGGCACAAATCAGTTAGTCTTCTAGTTAGCAGTTATAAACTGAAAATTCATAGCATCCTCCATCCCAGCACACTTTGTCCTAGGTTCCTAGTCCCAGTTTGGACAAATAGACAGAATGTATTCCGCAAAAAAAGGACATAATGTGCATTCCAACAAAGAGAAAATTTAGGGCTAATCAAAGTACACTACTATTTTGTTATAACCTCCCTAAACACATCAATGGAGGAGATCTCTCCATACCTTTCATAATAAAAGTAGGATGATCTTTCTTTTAAAAAAATGTTGCCCACGCCAAGCGTATCAATACGCGGCCTGTGTACGTACCGTCCGTACACGGCGTATGTGGCATACCCAAACCCTATTTGGCACCCTCAACTTTTTTTTGTCTTTCTTTTTAATCTTCAAAATGTATGAGCTGCGGGAGATTCAAAATCCAACCCTCAAGGTTTACTTCAACTTCTAGTAATCAACCAGGACAGATTACTTGTTGTGCCCACTTGCTTTCTTTTTTGCTTCTTCCGTGGCAAACATAACTTCGTGCACTTTTAGGCCAGTTTTTTCATGTTTTTTAAGCCGGGATTTATTCGGTTTTATTA
Organism: Aegilops umbellulata; assembly: GCA_032464435.1. Classification (NCBI taxonomy): domain Eukaryota; kingdom Viridiplantae; phylum Streptophyta; class Magnoliopsida; order Poales; family Poaceae; genus Aegilops; species Aegilops umbellulata. The sequence goes on from CP136059.1 coordinate 341,447,351, forward strand.
TGTGTTTTTTGTTTTTTGTTTTATTTTATTTTCTCTTTTTTCAATCAAATTCCTGAACTTTTTCTTAAATTTGTGAATCGTTTTCAATTTCTTGAACTCCATTTGCAACTTTTTAGAGATCTTTTTTCTTAATTTGTGAATTTTTTTAAATCCATGAACATTGTTTTCAAGATCGATGAACATTTTTCAAATCTGGGAACTCTTGTGCCAGCCCAACAGGCGCTCGGCGGTAGCAATGCTGTCACCTAGTTGGGCCAAGGCCTAAGCATTTTCTTCTTCCCTTTTTTCGTTAATCCATATTTCCCCTTTTAAACTGTATTATTCGTTTTGAAACCTGTTCAAAAATATGAAAATTTGTTTGGAATGCTAGAAAAATGTCTTGTTTTCAAATATTATCTACAATTCCAAAAAATGTTATGTAATTTCGAAAAATGACCCCGTTTTCAATTTTTAGTTCACAAACTTAAGAAATGTTTGTGTTTCAAAAAAAGTGGATATTTTTAAAAAAATACATGCCTCGAAATTTTTGTTCAAATGTTTCATCAATTGTTGGGAATTTGTTAACAATTTTTGAAAAAAAGTGTTCAAGTATATAAAATCTCATACACAATTTGAAATTAAAAAATTGTTGAAAAATTTCAAGAAATGGTTAGGACATAAGAAAATGTTCATGTTGATTTATAATGACGAAAATTGCAAATAACAGAAGTTTCCAAATTAGGAAAAACTACATGCTCATGGATGCATCCATGTGGCCTAGTCACGCACACCTCTTCCAACTAATAATTTTTGGACTATCGATAAGTGACCCCAACTTCTTGCAGTAGAATGGCACGGACATATGAGGCATCAATGCCTGGTTTGAGTGACTTCCAACACCGTTTGCATGCCGTGGTACGTCCGGCCATTTATCGACCCTTTTCATCGAGTAAACTCCAGAAAAATGCAAAACTTGTTTAAAATCCAAACTACTTGCATTGTTGCCTTTAAATGGTCACAGAAGCTGGTGGAAATTTTTGGGCCATTTGACGGATGTGAAACAACAACGTGTGCTTTCAAACGGATCCTTTTTGCCTATTCAAATACTCCCCGTTGAACATGGTTGTATTTTTAGACATCCTTAAAATGGCTCCAACTTTTGCAAGTAGATGGGCATGCCCATGATAGGCATCCATACCTGGTTTGAATGACTTTCAACACTGTATGCAAGATCGGCCTTGTTTAAGGGAGTTGGTGGCAACATATGGGATGTTCCATCATGACAAAACCAGATCTGTTCACTGCATTTATTTCCTCAACAAGATCCAGAATATCCAGCTGGCTCCATAGCTCTCTTGCATGCACGCAATCAAGGAGGATATGTCGAACATCTTCAGCAGCTTGATGACATACAGAGCATGCTCCATTTGACCCTATGTGTCTGTTAGTGAGTATAGTTTTGTTTTGCGGGTATTAGTGAGTATAGTTTTAAGAGGCATAATTCCATGTAAGATGCGCCAACATATGATATGAACTTTACGTGGAATTCGAAGCTTCCACATAGTACTCCACACAGCCAGAGAGCATTTACGTGGAATTTCATGGGTAATTTAAATCGCTCTCATGTGCAATCAAGCCAAGAGCTGCTATGTACCACGCGCGAGCATTAGGGCATGGTCGCCCACATGAGCTTCAGGTGGGCTGCCCGACTGCTTGACCGACAACCACGAAAAAATAAATCAATCGCTATGTGATAGCCTCCCTTTCGCTCAAAAAGAAAATAAATGTGTGTCCCTCCAAGCGAACGAGCGTAGTTCTTTTACAAAAAATAATTAAATTTTTTTGGACGGTTTTATTTTCATAAAAGAATGAATTTGGAAAACAAATTTGTTAATTTTAAATATATTCATCAATACATTTTTTAACAAATTATAAAAATTGTCAATTTTTTAAATAAGTTCATGGATTTGAAAAATGTCCATGAATCAAAAAATGCTGATGAGTTTGACAAAAATGTTGGCACCTATGAATTTTCAATGTTTTTTCAAAAAATGTTCTTGATATCTTTTTCAATGTTCAATATTTAAAAAAATCTTCGTGAAATTTGGAAAAGTTTGTGCACTTAAAAATGTTCTCTATTAAAGAAAATCATGAATTCAAAAAAAGTGTTCATAAATTTGCATGAATTAAGAAAAGAAAAAAGAAATCAGAAAATGTGAGAAAAAAGAAGAAAATACCATTTGGAACCTTTTTAAAACCGATGGAAGGCTCTAGAAGTGGCCAGTGTCGGCATTCCGTCAGGCACATGAGGAGTAGCACTACAACCTCAACCTCCCCGCGCATCACCGGCAGGCCGATGGTTAGATGAACGATGAGTTCGTGGGCGAGGAGGTCCGTGGCAGCTATGGCCGCGGAGAACCTGAACTTCGTTGTAGAGCAGCTGGTGCTCTACGAGGTCATGTGCAATGCTTGCGCGGTGGCCTCGGATGCCCGGGCAGTTGTGGACGCGAACATCGCCAGCTCCGCATCCTTTTTGCCGGATGGAAGTCTAACTAATCCCTGGGTGGTTTTGGTAATTCATAACAACATATAGCTCATTGAACTAATATCCTCTCAAGATGAATATTTCAGGAAGTTCAATGAATGGCATGGCATGGACTAGAAATATGGACCCCTCAAATGCTAAGGACACATATTGGCAAAAGCTCAAGAATCTTCATTTTGTTTTAAGTGACCCAAGATCACATTGAGTCCATAGGAAAGCCAATACTATTAAAATGGGATGATGTGTTGCTTAATGGCTTGCTTGCTTAAATGCTTAATGATATTGCTCCTAAACCCTCAACCACTCTCTCCATCCAAATATGTCAAAACCTAAACTCCAACTCGGCGCCACCGAGTTCATATGACATAGCCACTGCCAGAAACCCTAACAATTCGATTTCACCGATATGGGTCTTGATCTCACCGAGATGGCCTTGCCAACGCTCTATGACTTGTTGCATCCATTTAGGTCTCACCGAGTTGGCTTGATATTCTCTCTATTGCCTTATTGCTTCACTTCAGTCTCACCGAGTTGATGCAATCGGTGCCACCGAGTTGATGCAATCGGTGCCACCGAGATGATGTTTGCCCTAAAGCCCTAGCACATCGGTCCCACCGAGTTGTTCTAGTTGGTCACATTTTGAACTAATCGGTCCTAGCGATTTTATCTATTCGGTCTCACAGAGATAGGTCAAATGTGTGTAACGGTTGGATTTTGTGTGGAGGCTATATATACCCCTCCACCCCCTTCTCCATATGTGAGAGAGCCATCAGAACGTGCCTACACTTCTACCATACATTTTCTGAGAGAGAAACACCTACTCATGTGTTTAGATCAAGATATTCCAATCCTACCAGAAGAATCTTGATTTCTAGCCTTCCCCAAGTTGTTTTCCACTCAAATCATCTTTCCACCATATTCAAATCCGTGAGAGAGAGTTGATTGTTGGGGAGACTATCATTTGAAGCACAAGAGCAAGGAGTTTATCATCAACACACCATCTATTACCTTTTGGAGAGTGGTGTCTCCTAGATTGGTTAGGTGCCGCTTGAGAGCCTCCATCAAGTTGTGGAGTTGAACCAAGAAGTTTGTAAGGGCAAGGAGATCGCCTACTTCGTGAAGATATACCAGAGTGTGGCAAGTCCTTCGTGGGCGATGGCCATGGTGGGATAGACAAGGTTGCTTCTTCGTGGACCCTTCGTGGGTAGAGCCTTCGTGGACTCGCGAAACTGTTACTCTTCGTGGGTTGAAGTCTCCATCAACGTGGATGTACAATTGCACCACCTATTGGAACCACGCAAAAAATCTCCGTGTCTTCATTGCGTTTGCACTCTCCAAACCCTTCCCTTTACCTTCATATGCAATGTTCTACTTTCCGCTTCTACACTCTTAGAATTGCATGTGTAGGTTGATTGCTTGACTTGTGCTAATTGCTAAAATATGCCCACAACTAAAATTGGGAAAATGTCAGATTTTTATTTGATCAAGTAGTCTAATCACCCCCCCGCCTCTAAACATACTTTCGATCCTACACCGGAGTTGCGCGTCATTGGCGCTGCTGCGATGACGAGGCCGGCCCATCCACGTCCATCATCGACCTCAGCTCCACCGATGACAGCCAGTGAGCGGACTCCGACAAGGAAGCTTAGGGCATCAGAGACGGTCGCGCCTCGTGTCCCATGTGGGCTAGTCCATGTCCCTTGTCCCACTCTTCCTCATATGCGACTGCACCTTCACTTCCAGGGGCTCATGGCCGCTGGATATCGACACAGAGGGGGAACAACAAGGACGTGGTGGCTGGACACTTTCTAGGGCTCATGGCTGTCGGAGATCAACACGGAGGGGAACAACAAGGATATGGAGGTCGGATGCTTTCTGGGGCTCACAGGCGTCGGCGAAGATTTAGACTAGGTTAACTTTCTGACACTTCTGTTTAGTTGAAATATACCAAAATGTAATGAGTTTGGTCCGTTTAAATGAAAATCATTCGGTTTACATGAAAATCACCCAGTTTGTCAATATCCGGTTTGAAATGTAGGTAGTCATGGTTGGATGGACGACTCCCGTATCACTGTCCGCAGACAAATACAATATTTGTTTTACAGGTCAGCGTTGGAGATACCCTTAGTATGGGAGATGATGTCCATGTTGTTGTTATGCTTGGCATTGTTTGATTATGTGTCTTGTGAATAAATCTTTCATTGGAGATAAGTGCTTCAACCATGTCCAATTGCTCACGTTAAACTACAAAAATATATGCACGAACGACCTAAATGCAAATCTAAACCTTCACACGCTATCAAAAATACGTTATTCTTTCGTGAACTTTGTTACAAGAACTTTTGTATCGGCCTAGAGCATCATTTTGGTGCAAAGGATGGATCAAGTTGTCACAATTGCCGACCTACCAGAGGACTAAGACCACAACTAGTAAGAGATTCTCAGAAATTGACAAGACAGAGGACGAACGAATTCATATCGGCTCCTACCACCCGAGCCCTTTATAAGGAGCATCCGAGTAAAAAATATGAATTCCACCTTATTTCTCATTTTACTTTTCTATTTTGGAATATCCAATGACATTGGATGCGTTGTGTGTTGTTTCTCTATGCAATAATAATTCAAAATATAATAGGCATAGAAGTCATTAGGAATTGTCCATGGATAAGCAGGTACTAGTTACTACGTTGCCTCGTGGAAAATCCTACTGCCTTGCAAGGCATGTCCGGAGTTCAAGCCAGAGGAGCCTGAAGGGACTAGGAGCCAGAGATTTTCGTCCGACATGTGTTGTCAAACATGACGGCTGCAGTCGATCAGCTGCTTCGATCTCCGCCTACCCGCTGAATGCCACACAATACGGGAACCCGTGGGAGACATCGCCGCCCCACACTGGATTCCGTTTGCATGTACCCACCTCGCAGTTGAAAACAAACAAGCGAACAATGGCATCAAGAAAGAAGTCGAGAAAGCAAGGATAGACGCGTGCATCCTTCGTCTCTCTGCGCCGATTTGTTGGTGCGGCTTACTTACTGGCTTTTGCTATGGCGAGTAGGGGACGATCGATATTGTACCTAGGGTTGTGCCATTGATTCAATTAATACTAGACTCATTAGCATTCCAAATCTCAGATTATTTGGTACTTTTACAGTTTAACCATAGCTGGTTTGCAAAGGAAACAATACAATTTGTTATTCAGTCTAACGTGAACTAGCCAATATCACCATGTATATTATCCATGGCGACCACACAATGCCGTGCGACACATGCAGCTAGTTGGTTGCCAATCGGCTCGCCTTGGTTAGTGTGCTAATTAGCACTTATAAAGTCTTGCATACCACTTCTTCTGGGTCGGGCATGCAGCCGCCACTGATTCCAGTTGGGCCAACGTCTTTTCGGATGGGTGCCTAGCTTATGCTAGGTCTAGAACTTGATCAGACTTGCCCACGGACTACGTGTCGCCACTATCTTTTCTAGGTTGTGTCATGCGCGTGGCAGCAAGATCTATCACCACCACGCGCCCACTAGCCACTTACCGCGAGTGAATGTGGCAAAAATATTTGAAAGTTCACTTGGATTAGCGGGTTCTACCCTTTCTGTGCCGCCAGTGAAAGTCGGTGCCACGTTGAACCCATCCCAATAAGTTCCATCATCTTTGGATCCAGTAAAAAGGCCAAGGAGTCCGATCAACGAGCAGTACTGATTACGATCGGTGGTATTTCAGACCAGGCCTCCTCTGTGGTGCGCGACTAAGGGCATGTACAATGGTGCTATCTTAGGAGTGCCATGTAGGATAAGGCTAGTCATAGTGGGAGTAACATAAGTAGTAACATACATGCCACATAAACAAAAAAGATGATGCGTGCCATGTAATTAAAGAGGAGAGCGACAAATAGAGTAACATAATATGTTACCATCACATAGCGTTTTCCAACGCAAAATGAGTCTACAAAGCAATAAATGAAGATATGTATGTTACTACACCTATGACACTTCTCACTATGGAGGTAGTAATATAGAATAGTAACATATGTATGTTACTAGTCTAAGTTACTCCTCACTATGACTAGCCTAAATGACGAGGTGGAGGAGAGAGAACTCGTAAGAAAAGGCTTGTCTTCTCTTATTTAAAAGAAGACAAAAGATGATCTCTTAGCATAATATGTTTTACCACGTTTTTAGGAATAGCTACTTATTGAAGATAATGCTAAGACATGATCCATTGTAGACATCTTTTTTTGTCATCTCTAAATAACATGCAAGACTTAAGATAAAACTATCTTATCAACCATTGTACATGCCCTAAAGAAGAGTATACAACAACTGGATGCAGATACTAATTCGGCAACCAGTGCTTACCATCACGCCATGATGCGCATTAATACTTCTTCACATGTTATCTTCAAGGCTGTCATTCGGACCCATAAGGATGAGTGGGCATCCAGGGTCTTTGGGTTCAACCAATGGGAGATTTGGGTGGCAACTCACCAGTAGGATTTTTTTGACAGTAAACCCAACAATAGGATATGTTATACATGAGGGTTCATTTATTTCCTACACGTATTTAGTTCTTGCCTTATGGGCTGCCATGTGTGACTTCCGTTTTCATTACACTTGTATCAGATCTTATAAATATTGCAATAATTAATGGATGGTTGTGTGCATCAGTCGATGTAGAGCCCGAGTGTTTTCCTCTCTTCTAAAAATATGTTATTGCAAATAGGCAATCAAACCAAAATTAAGGACCAAAACAGGTCAAATCCCACCAAATCAAGACGTCAAAACAGAACCCCCCCCCCCCCCCCCGCGAAGGAAAAAAAGAATCAAATTGGCGTGATTTTTATTAAATTTTATGGCTTGTCTTGCTTAATATTGTTATCTCTACTCCTAATGGAGCAGTTGGTAGTCTCGCTTCCAGGTTTTTTTCCGTCCCACCTTCCATGGTTTTTTTGGTACCTCGTCCCACCTCACACTGAGGCGCCACGAACCAAAAAAACCGCGTACCGAAGCCCCAACCCACCCTCACGCATTCCAGGGCCTAACCTCCAATCGCACCCAAGACAATTCAGTGAAAAAACCTACGAAGATTAACCAGCGAAAAAAAAACCTAATGGAGGAGTTGGTAGTCCGGTACGGTTTATTTTCAACACTTTCCTAATGACAAAAGATCACGGATCTAATTTTCATACCTTAGCCAAATCAACGAATCTCTCTCATTAATACAATTTGCTTTAGGAAACCAATAATAGATTCTTTCCTACCTTAGCAAAATCAACGGATCTCTCCCATTAATGCAATTTGCTTTAGCAAACAAATAATAGATTCTTTCATATCTTAGCGAAATCAACAAATCTCTCTCATTAATGCAATTTGCTTTAGGAAACAAATAATAGATTCTTTCCTACCTTAGCCAAATCAACGGATCTCTCCCATTAATGCAATTTGCTTTAGCAAACAAATAATAGATTCTTTCCTACCTTAGCCAAATCAACAGATCTCTCTCATTAATGCAATTTGCTTTAGGAAACAAATAATAGATTTTCAGGAAACAAATAATCTCTAATCTCTAATCTCTATCTCTAATCTCTAATTCTCTAATAATAATAATAATTATTAATAATACCTAAATACCTAAATACCTAAAAGAAACGCATCGTTCTGTTTTCCGTCTTACGTCGTCGAACCCTTCGTCGAGCCTCCCTCTCGTGCGCTGTTGGTTTTCCCTGCGTACGTTCCACCCCAAACGTGATTCGTTCTTCTTAATTACGTGGTCCTACCCCCATGCGATCCGGCGAAAGAACCAGCAAAACCGTCATACCCATCCATGCAAGCAACGAAAAATCCACGCAAGCCGTGTCTCCTCCTCCCTGTTCAAACCCTAGCCGCCCCTTCCTAGTCGACGCCGCTAGCGAGTAGCGCGTAGCACAGGCACTAGTGTGGCCCTTCCGTGGTCCCCCTTGATCTCACAATGAAACAACTCGTCGGCATCGACGACAAGCGGGTGCGTCCGGTGGATGGGTCAAGCAGGACAGAGAGCGGTGGATCCGGGACATAGCCATGAAGTCTGCTTCGATGCGCTCCCTGTATTGTCTCAAGTGCATGGGTCGATCCTGGACGGCGGGCGATGGATCAAGGACGTACATAGCAGCTTTCACCTATGCAAACGGCTGACTACTCAACCTCCTCTCGGCGGTGGCAGCGGCCAGGTCTGGTTAGCTACCATTTATCTTTAATACATGCCAGTACTACGACTCTGCGTCTGCGAGGTCTTCGCCAAGATCGCCACCCTCTCTTCCCATGCCTATTTCTATTCGCAGTACTGGATTTTCCTTACTGCGAGGTGATAATGTGTATGCATGGTCTACAATGGAGTTTACAAGATAGATTCACTTACTCAAAGATTCAGCCTAACATTTTCCATAAGGATTATGTATGTTATACCAACTGTCAGTAATCTCTACTACTAATGTCTTAGTTGGTAGTCTCGCCTCACTCCACCTCATCCCACCACTCCTATCTTTCGCCCACCTTTGACAACATCACATCACAGCATTGGGCTGGCCCATTAACGTGTATGTGAACGCAATCCTCCCATCGCCTGCCCTCCTTGCGATAATCCCGACGTCCTCACGCTACCGTCCTCTTCTCCCTGATCTCCTCTACCAGTGTGCCTTCCTTGCGATCCTCCCGACGTGTCCTCGCGTCGCCGTCCTCTTCTCCCCAAACTCCTCTACCAGGGGGACTCCTCCATGACCCAGGTGGAGCGAACATTGTACACATGTTTTTTTGGCTTTCACCGGTTCGTTCTCTACCCCTCCTCCATGACTCCCTCGCCATCGATTTTTTTCGACGTCTAAATGCAATCCCTCCGTGGGGAAGTATGATGTGAAGGAGAGAGGCCACGATGGCGAAGGTGAGGTGGGCATCATCCCATTTTAAAGGAGAGGGCTCCAGCGAAAAATGTCTCACTACAGCGAAAACCGAGCGGAAGGGGAGGGTCCGACAGGAAAACATAAGGGTGTGTCATGGGGTGGAGTTTTTATTTTGCTACACTAGATCGCGGGAACCTGCCGTCGACCTTGAGGTTGGTGTATGAGAGAAATAAGCTTCAGTATCAATAATTTGTCCGAATCATTTATATACAGTATAGCCCGTAGCAACGCACGGGCGTTTTACTAGTATAAATCTATAATCCTGATGTAACTTGTACATATATGGGTCAGACATACCTCAGCAGTAAATGATTGAAACACCCCCTGGGAGCCACGAGATTTTGTGAATCTAACTTCTATTATTCTATATGACTTTTGCTTGCTCTGGAATACATTTTAAAGCACCGTATGCTTGATTTGTCCCCAATTTGTTCAGTTGTGATTCGTGTAAAAGAATCTACTAACATGGAGAATATTCATCTAGTGGTGCCTACATGTCTGAAGGTAGCTTAAGTAAAGCAACCACTCTTTCCATGATTTAGATACCATCTTCAATTGTTGTAGATAATGTGGATCATCATGTGCAATATGTTTCCTATCTGTGCTAACTGCACCATATCCCTTTGCGCCGAAACATGACACTACTACAACGGGGATCCTCACAAAATCTGCAAACTTACCACAAAAAAAATCTCTGATCATCCCCCAAGCATATCAATTGGTCATCTAACCAATAACACTTTTCAGGTATTTGAGGTGGACATAACTGATGAATCAAGGTTATAGCCCATTGGTCTCGATTTACATGAAGCGGAGAGACTCCAGTACATGGTCCCTCCGAACATGTGATTTGGGGCCTTCCTGGCCCACAACATAGAGTTCTTTATTAAAGAAAACATTGTTTTTGTCAAGGCTCCAGAAGGCTCCTTGACAAGCAAAATTCTTTTATCGGAGTGACCTGTATTCTGGCATTTCATGTCGAGGATAATGAATTGCCCACATGTGACATCATGAAAACTTTGGCTTCTAAGGCATGGGCCTTCATCATTCACACACAACTGACCTCCTCCAGTAGGAATGGGAGTGTCAAGTCCCCATTCTCAAAGTCGAAGACCCTGGCCTCAGTTGGCCAGAAGTCAGCCGCCAAAGAACCCCCCCTGAGTTTCTACCATGAAAAGCTCATTTTAAAGCAATAGATGTGGGAACTAATCTCATTAGGGTGCTCGAGGAGTACCTCTCCATCATATGAACAAGGGATTGAGCACTTCCGCCACTGTCCATTAGCGATGGCTTGGAACTAGGTAGTATTAGCATCCCCTTTTATGAGCAATTTTGACCCCCTCTACATTGCTAGAAGAGCTCCTAGCCCTTGAAGATATCCATAAGGGAGGCTTCCAGGTTACAACGCAACATCTAATCGTCAGCAGGGAGACCAGAAGTATTGGCAATCACATCCAGAGACTTAACCTGGTCCATTAGGGCCCCCTTACGGGCCCAGAGCTCGGCACCCAGGTCGACCCTCCATCCTCGCATGAATTGCCGAACTGATTTTGCACAATGGTGCCAAATATCAACGGCACAAAACGTCCGCAGTGGGGATGCCTCAGCCTCGACCCACCTAAGGTGTACATCGTCTATAAAACCCAACTGAAGTAGCCATGAGGGTTCGAAGTGAAGTTGTGACGTCCTAGGAAGGGAGCCCTTCCCCGATGTGAAAAGCAGAGGAGAGTGGTCTGATCCAATCCGAGTGACCGCCTTGAGCGAACACAATGGGAACATGACCTCCCACTTGATGGACACGAGGACCCGATCCCAGTGGGAGGTCATGTTCATCGTATACACCAAAAAGTTCAGTGTGTATTCAAAAAAATGTTCACCGTATATTGGGAAAAAAGTTCATCTTATGTTACATAAACTACAAAAAAATGTGGAAAGAGAAACTGAGAAAAAACAAAATCTGAAAAGAGGAAAAAACATGAAATAGCAATGACCCCTATCACTCACCTTTCTCCGCGATGGCCAAGGCCTAAGCACGGCGACACAACCCTGTCTTAGCCACAGTGAACTATGTGCGGGATACATAACAAAATGTATTATTTTTCCTAAAACAAATGATCCTTTGCTATTGACCCACCCAAGTATAAATGAATTTATGTCACTATGTACCGTTCACGTGATCTATAAAGAGAGAGGGTTTTCTAATCAGAAGATGAATATCTGATTTCATTATTTTCACTTCCATGTCTTGGAGTTATCCAATCTCATCGAGTGTATTATTTGTTGCATCTTTGCACAATAGATATTTTAGATAGGCATAGTGTCGGTGTCAAAACCGGCGGATCTCGGTAGGGGGTCCCGATCTGTGCGTCAAGGTCGGATGGTAACAGGAGACAAGGGACACTTTATTTTACCCAGGTTCGGGCCCTCTCGATGGAGGTAAAACCCTACTCCTGCTAGATTAATATTGATGATATGGGTAGTACAAGAGTAGATCTACCACGAGATCAAGGAGGCTAAACCCTAGAAGCTAGCCTATGGGTATGATGATGGTTATGATGTGTTCGTCCTACGGACTACAACCCTCCGGTTTATATAGGCACCGGATAGGGTTAGGGTTACACAGAGTCGGTTACATTGGTAGGAGATCTTGAATATCCGCACGCCTAGCTTGCCTTCCACGCCAAGGAAAGAACCTTCCGGACACGGGATGAAGTCTTCAATCTTGTATCTTCATAGTCCTGGAGTCCGGCTGAAGATATAGTTCGGCTATCCGAACACCCCCTAATCCAGGACTCCCTCAGTAGCCCCCGAACCAGGCTTCAATGACGTCGAGTCCAGCGCGCAAATTTGTCTTCGGCATTGCAAGGCGGGTTCCCCCTCCGAATCTTGTGTACCTTTATGAATAATGTCCGTAGCGCTCCTCGGTCTCGGTGCCCAATAATTGCCGTCTTCCACGTGTTGAACGAATGCGAAAAGCCCGGGGGTGTTTTTATATTCACACCCTTGGTCATATAAACGAGCCACCTATTTAACGGGATGGGGATCTAGATCCAAAGCACATCTTCTTCTCCCCGCGAGTTATCATCAGAGCGTCTCCAGCAAAGGTCCATTCCAACATGGCCAGCCGTCGTAGCTCCTCCCCTCGCCCCTCTAGCCCCAAATCCGGAGACTGGGAGAGTTGCACCATCCCACACAGCGAGCTAGTGTCACTGCAGGCCAAAGGGTTCCTTCCCCAAGCATATATGGTCCCGGTCCAAGCCAGACTCGCCACCTACAACGGCGGCAAGCAAGCGGAGAGCACCCCCAATCCTTCTAAAGGAGAGCGGGTGTGCCTCGTCCCTTATTTATTAAGGGGTCTGGGATTTCCAATTCATCCATTCCTCCGCGGGCTTATGGAGTTCTATGGCCTCCAGCTGCACAACCTCACGCCTGGCTCCGTGCTACATATTGCCGGCTTCGTTGCCCTTTGCGAGCTATTTTTAGGCGTCGAGACTCATTTTGCGTTGTGGAAGAGGTTGTTCTGCTTGGTGCCCCGTTCTCAGAAGGGGTCTATATACCAAGTGTGCGGAGCCGAAATATGGCGCATCGCCGGGACCGGATACCTATCCGGAACCCCAAAGAAGGCGTCCGAGGACTGGCCTTCAGAATGGTTCTACATAGACGACGTCCCGCTGCCGGACCCTGTCCGGGTCGGCCTCCCTGAGTTCAGCATGGCTCCCTTAAAGAAACACTTAAGTTGGCATCCGCGGAGCTCTCAGAGAGAAAGCAACAGAGACGTTCTTTACCTGATGGGCCGGATAAGACTGTTGGCTCATTCCGGACTAACCATGATTGGAGTCATGGCCGCATGTATTATGCGGGGGGTGCAGCCGCTTCAATATAGGAGTCACCCCATGTGGGATTTCAACGGGGAGGATGGCGCCACCCGTTACGGCCGCAAGGGGCCAGACACAGCTGTCGCTCTAGTAAAGATTCTAACATCTTTGTACAAGGGAGAAAAGGAGGACTTCCTCCGCGTCAACCCGTGGGCTGGATTCACTATGTATGAACCTCCAAGTTGGGTAAGTGAACAATTGCACTTGCCCGCTTATTTAATGCTCCCATGACTAGATACGTAATCTGGTGATTTCAATGCAGGAGCTTCGACAGGAGGTAAAGGATATCAACAGCTGCCCTCCACAGCCTGAGGACCCAGAACGGTCCCTCGATCCGGACTCCGAAGAGGATCCGGACATATTGGTGGAGCTCATCGACGGGGTGTTCCACCAGTTAAGCAAAGATAATACCTTGGTGGCCATTACGGCTGATTATCCCGGGTTAATCCCGGCCTCCCAGGTGACAGAAACCGGAGTGTTTATTCCCGCAAGAGAGATTCCGTCCTTACATATTCCGGTGTTTCTGACAACAACCGTATTTTACAGGGGAGATTTCCGAGGAGGGAGGCCGAACCTGCGGCGGCTAGCCAACGAGGAGCCGCCGGGCCCCATGGGGTAAAAAGGGATTAAGTCCGGACTGAGAGTTTGGCACAAAGGTATAACGTGCCCTCTGTCTTCCTGGCGTTATTCTGTCAGGGCATGTTAACATCTGTACTGTTTCCAGGACAAAGAGGCCTCGCCGGACTATACCCGGAGGGGCCGCCAACCGCGCCTCTACCAGCCAGGCCCCAACGTCTGGTCCGGAGGCGGGGACAAACACCAGGCTTGCGCCTGACGCTCCTCCAACAGAGGACGCGGACCGGCTATCTGCCACAAATTCAGAAGTGGAGAGCGCCATGAACCATAGGCGTCGCCGGACAGTTCTACGCGATGCTTGTTTCTCCCGAGAGGCCTTAGACGCCTTCAATTCGGGAGATGCGTACCTTCGTGCTGCTCAAGATGGTTTAGCCAGAGCCACGGAGCAGTATGTGAAAGACATACGGGTAAGAAAATTTAAATATATATATATATACCAGTAGCCCCCGAGACTTGAAACAGTTAAACTAACTGATTTAAGGATCGTATAATATGTAGGTTCTTACTGAGAAGAACAACGTGCTGTCCCAGGAGCTGGAAAAGTGCAAGGCCCAACTAGAGGCCGCACTAGCCGCAACAGGGGAGCCCAAAGGGACCCCCTCAGGTATGATATACTTTGAGAGATTAGTATTGTGCGGCTTATGTGTGAATCTGACAATTAATGTTACAGATGGTGCCGGACTAGATCCGGAGAGGCAACAACTCTTACACCAGTTAAAGGCTGGCGAGAGTACACTGACAAGGGTGAGGCGAGAGAAGAATGATCTTTCAGGATGCCAACACCAAGCTGGATGTTGAACTGAAAGACGTTCGTGGCCAGCTATCTGACTCCACGAAGGAGAATCAACGTCTTTGACGCGGCATATTTAGTAAGTGCTTGAGCGAACCCTTTGAAAAAAAAGGAGTTCGGCGAGGAAGACGAATAACAGAATTATGTCTGTAGGTACGTTCACAGGTCGTCCTGCAGAGGAGATGCCCGGTTCTATGGGTGACCTTCTCCCCGAACTCTTGCAACTGCACGAACGAATTCAGCAGGCAATGCAAGGGGTTGCCCGGGCCTTATGGCCTGCCCACTCCACGCCCGAGGGCCTTGGAGAGCTTGCGGAGAAGCTGACGGGAGCTCGGCGGCGCATCCGGTTGTGGAAGATATCAGCCTACCGACAAGGCGCGAGGGAGGCCTGGGCCATGGTGAAGACCCGCTTTACGAAGTCTGACCCCAATCACATGGCCGAGGTCGGACCAGTGGGGCCTGATGGGAAGGAGATCCCTGTGAGCTTAGTGTATGGCCAGGTAGAGCTGGCCGCAAAGTATTCCCAGCAGGACTGTAAATTAGAAAGCCTGTTAGATGGTATAGAGGAGGAATACGATCAGTCAAGATGACTATGTAATTTATAATTGACAAGTGTAATGCCTTCTAGCCGGATTGTAGATCGTTTGTCGTTGCCGACCTTTTCGCTTCGACCTCGGGACCTAACGGTCAGGAGTGTGTCCGAATACCATAACGGCTATATAAAAGCCGGGGTATGCATGGAGACCAGGCGTAGGGGTCATTAGTGCTTTATCAGACAAGTGCCCAACTAGTTATGTTATATTACATGGTTAGTAAGAAACATCTTCCAGAGAGAATAGTTCCGTTAAGGGTTCCTTTCGCTGGGGTGGCGTGCCCTAAAGTGCACGTCCGGACTGCAAATGCAGAAGATCATCTGGGGGCATGTATAAAATAAAAAGGTTCATCTTTAGTTCACCGACCGAATATTCCCTTAAGAACGCTAGCTTTTGGCTTCACCCAGTCTGAGGTACACATCCGGCTTATCCGGCAGTAACAATCGCAGAGGTGCTCCCTTTACCGCCTAGCCGAACAATCGGGAACGTAGGGGTAAGCACAGGAGCCAGGCAACCTAGCTTGGCCAAAACTTAAGTCATATCGATGCATATAATGGCGAAGAAAAGGTGCATGCGGAAGTCTGACGCATGCGTTGGGTGTGAAACCCATATAGATAAGCTTCTGTTAAAGAAGCCCCCAGGTTTAAGGCGCGCGGATAGCGCGTCATATAATGAGCCTTTTACGGGCTAGAAAAGAAAAGAGTAGTAGACAAAGTAAAAAAAGGTATAAATGTAAATAATGGACAGAGGAAGGAGACGAACACAGAGTCCGGCGCTAGGCATAGAATCTTCGGAGACGTGTGGCGTTCCATGGGTTCGGCTCGAGTCGGTTGTCCGATGCATCTCGCAGGCGGTACGCTCCACCAGTTAGGACGTGGTCGATTATTAATGGACCTTCCCATTTGTACTTGAGTTTGTTCTTTTGCTTATCCGGCAGGCGCAGAACTAGTTCACCAACGTTGTAATTTTGGCCCGTACTTCTCTACTTTGATATCTTCGATCTTGCTGTTGATAGAATGCGGAAGGGGCCTTAGCCACGTCACGCTCTTCCTCTAAGGCGTCCAGGTTGTCCTGCCGATCAAGCTCGGCTTCTCTTTCTTCGTACATGCGCACTCGAGGTGAGTCATGAATTATGTCGCAGGGCAGAATCGCCTCAGCGCCGTACACCATAAAGAATGGCGTGAATCCGGTGGTAAGATTTGGCATGGTTCGCAGCCACCAGAGTACGGTGTCGAGCTCCTCTACCCAGTGCATATCAGATTCCTTGAGGGACCGCACTAGTCTGGGTTTGATGCCGCTCATGATGAGACCATTTGCACGTTCGACCTGACCGTTAGTTTGTGGGTGATAGACAGAAGCGTAGTCGAGCTTAATGCCCATGTTTTTGCACCACAGCTTTACTTCATCAGAGGTGAAGTTTGTGCCATTATCGGTGATAATGCTGTGGGGGACACCATAACGGTGTACGACCCCGGATACGAAGTCTATCACAGGTCCGGATTCAGCCGTCTTGACAGGCTTGGCTTCTATCCATTTGGTGAATTTATCCACCATGACCAATAAGTATTTTTTCTTGTGGGTTCCGCCTTTAAGGGGTCCCACCATATCAAGCCCCCAGACCGCGAAAGGCCAAGTGATGGGGATAGTTCGGAGGGCGTTGGGTGGCATATGGCTTTGGTTGGCAAAGAGCTGGCAACCGACGCACCGTTTGACTAGGTCCTGAGCGTCTGCTCTAGCCGCCGGCCAATAGAAGCCAGTACGGAAAGCCTTGCTTACAAGGGACCGAGCCGCGGCGTGATGGCCACCGAGTCCGGCATGAATTTCAGCCAACAGACTCCGCCCTTCCTCTTCGGAGATACACCTTTGAGGGACTCCTGTAGTGCTTTTCTTATATAGCTCTCCCTCGTGGACTTTATAGGCTTTAGATCGCCGCACTATGCAGCGTGCCTCGTTTTGGTCCTCGGGGAGTTCCTGCCTAGTAAGGTAGGCTAGGAATGGTTCTGTCCACGGGGCGATGACCACCATTATTGCGTGGGCTGAGGGTGTAATTTCGGTGGCGGGGCCGCCGATTATGTCTGATTGTTCGGCATTGGGTTGTGCGGTTATGCCCGGGCTATTATCCGAGGGTTCCCCCTCCCATGTTACGGATGGTTTGAATAATCTTTCTAAGAAGATGTTGGGGGGACTACATCTCGTTTTGCTCCAATGCGTGCCAGGACGTCTGCTGCCTGATTATTTTCTCGGGCTATGTGATGGAACTCCAGTCCCTCGAACCGAGCTGACATTTTTAGTACGGCATTGCGATAAGCTGCCATTTTTGGGTCTTTGGCGTCGAAGTCGCCATATATTTGGGATATCGCGAGGTTTGAGTCCCCGCGTACTTCCAGGCGTTGAATGCCCATGGATACCGCCATCCGGAGGCCATGTAGAAGGGCCTCGTATTCGGCTGCATTGTTGGAGTCCGTGTACATAATTTGGAGTACATATTGGACTGTATCTCCTGTAGGGGACGTCAAAACGACGCCAGCCCCCAATCCGGCCAGCATTTTGGAGCCGTCGAAATGCATGATCTAGTTTGAGTTCGTGCCGTACTCTTTAGGGAGTTCGGCCTCTGTCCATTCGGCGATGAAGTTGGCTAGGACTTGCGATTTAATTGCTCGCCGTGGCTTGTAGGTTATATCGAACGGGAGGAGCTCTATGGCCCATTTTGCTATCCGGCCTGTTGCATCGCGGTTGTTGATAATATCGTTGAGTGGTACTTCCGAGGCTACTGTAATAGAACACTCTTGAAAGTAGTGTCGTAGCTTCCGGGATGCCATGAATACCACGTATGCGATTTTTTGATAATGCGGGTACCGTGATTTGCATGGTGTGAGGACAGTGGACACGTAGTAAACCGGCCTTTGAAGGGGTAATTTATGTCCGTCCGTCATCCGTTCGACGACGAGTACTGCGCTAACAACTTGATGGGTTGCGGCAATGTACAATAGCATGGGTTTGCCGGTATTCGGCGCGGCCAGGACGGGGTTTGTTGCCAAGATGGCCTTTATTTCCTCGAGTCCGGCCGTGGCAGCGTCCGTCCACTCGAAGTGTTCGGTGCGCCTAAGGAGGCGGTAAAGGGGTAGTGCCTTTTCTCCCAAGCGGGAGATGAAGCGGCTTAAGGCCGCCACGCATCCGGTGAGTTTCTGAATTTGCTTGAGATCTTTTGGGACATCCAATTGTGACAGATCTCGGATTTTAGCTGGATTTGCTTCAATTCCTCTGCCGGATACAATGAAGCTCAGGAGCTTTCCGGCTGGGACACCGAAAACACATTTTTCCGGATTGAGCTTCATGTCGTATTTTCGCAGGTTGTCGAATGTAAGTCTCAAGTCGTCTACTAGAGATTCGACGTGTCTTGATTTAACGACCACATCATCTACGTACGCCTCCACTGTTTTGCCGATATGGTTTGCCAAACATGTTTGAATCATGCGCTGATATGTCGCGCCGGCGTTTTTGAGCCCAAAGGGCATTGTGTTGAAGCAGAATGGGCCGTATGGCGTGATGAATGTTGTTGCAGCTTGGTCGGATTCTGCCATCTTTATTTGATGGTAACCGGAGTATGTGTCGAGGAAACACAGGGAATCGTGTCCTGTGGTGGCATCGATGATTTGATCAATTCGAGGGAGGGGAAAGGGATCCTTTGGGCAGGCCTTATTAAGGTCTTTGAAGTCGACACACATGCGCCAGGATTTGTCCTTCTTTGGTACCATTACCAGGTTTGCTAGCCAGTCCGGGTGTTTGATATCTCTAATGAATCCGGCCTCCAATAATTTGGCTAGCTCCTCTCCCATGGCCTGTCTCTTTGGTTCGGAGAAACGCCGAAGGGTTTGTTTGATAGGTTTGAATCCTTTCTGGATATTTAAGCTGTGCTCGGCCAGCCTGCGTGGGATTCCTGGCATATCTGAGGGGTGCCAAGCGAAAATATCCCAGTTCTCTCATAGGAACTCGCGCAGTGCGGCGTTTACATCAGGGCTCAATTGTGCCCCGATGGAGGCTGTTTTATTCGGGTCCGTTGGGTGGACCTGGAATTTGACTATTTCGTCCGCTGGTTTGAAGGATGTGGATTTGGATCTCTTATCGAGTATCACATCATCCCTGCTAACCGTGGATCGCAGCGCCGTCAGCTCTTCGGCCGCTAAGGCTTCAGATAGTGCCTCGAGGGCCAATGCGGCTGTCTTGTTTTCAGCGCGGAGTGCTATGTCCGGATCACTAGCGAGAGTGATAATTCCGTTTGGCCCAGGCATCTTAAGCTTCATGTACCCGTACTGGGGTATGGCTTGGAAAACTATGAATGCCTCTCGTCCTAATATAGCGTGATATCCGCTTCTAAACGGGGCCACCTGGAACGTGATTTGTTCGGACCTGTAATTATCCGGCGTGCCGAATACCACATCTAGTGTGATCTTTCCGGTGCAGCGCGCTTCCTGACTGGGGATTATTCCTCTAAAGGTTGTGCTGCTTCGCTCAATGCGGTTCCAGTCTATTTCCATCTTTTGGAGGGTTTCCTCGTAGATGAGGTTGAATCCGCTGCCTCCGTCCATAAGTACCTTTGCGAGGCGACAGCCGTCCACTATGGGACTGAGAACCAATGCGGCTGGCGCACTGGCTGTTCGGAATTTAGGTTCGTCGCTCGCATTGAAGGTGATGGCAGTATTGCTCCATGGATTTATGGTCGCTACTTGGTAGACTTCGGCGAGGCTGCGAAGTGTTCTTTTTCTCATGTTATTTGATGCGAAAGTCTCGGAGATTGTGAGAACGGTACTGAAATTCTCGGGCTGGTTTCCTTCGACCTCTGGATTTAGGAGGTCCTCGCCAATTTTGGCCACCTGCCGGAGTATCCAACATGCCCTGAGGCTGTGAGTTGGGGTGGCATCCTCTATACTATGAATCTTGCAGGGTCCATCGAGCCACCTTTCTAGCACGGTTCCGTGCCCCCTAGAGGGTTTTGATTTTTATTTAATCTGGGCGCTTTGCATTAGTGCGCCCTTTTGATTCGGACGAGATTGCTATTCAAGGCCGGATTATCCCAAAATTTAATTTCGGTTTTCCGAGCACTTTCCATCGCACAGTATTTTTGTACTATGGACGCCAAGTCAGCAAAGCGCGTAATATTACGACGACTTATGGCGTTGAGTATCCCCTTGTCCGTGCAGTTACTGCAGAAGATTGAAATCGCGTCTCCCTCGTGGCAGTCCTTTATCCTGTTCATAAGCAGGAGGAATCTGGCCCAGTAATGATGTACTGTTTCTTCAGGCATCTGCTTGATTTGGGAGAGATCGCTTAAGATCGGACGGGCGGAATTCATTAGATCTGATACTTCACCCGGTTTGCTGTTCGGAGGCCGAATGACCTCCGGATTCCGAGATCCGGAGTCCTGTATGTTTTCCGGTTTGCCTGGTTCCAAGCCTAGGTCTTGGGTTGTATCCTCCCCTCTGTGGATATCCGGCATGGAGGGTTCCGGAATTCGGACGTAACTGGTCCTTAAGATTGATGAAGGGTCACCGCATTGTGTTTCCACCACAGCAACATGATGGGTGGCTTGGGGAGAGTTGATTTCCCTTAGATCGGGTTTAGGCCCAACCTGGTCGTAGTTTGTAGCGACCCCCAAGGCGGCGATGCGATCCAGGAGCTCGTTTATGGAGGAAAGCTCCACCGGATCTAGCTACTCGGCCAATTCCGAGCTGACGCGGAGATTGTTTTCGATGACCCGAGAGGTCACCGTCGGCGTAATGGCCGAACGGGCGGTCATGAGAAAACCACCCAGCCGGAGGGGTTGGCCGATAGCCAAAGTTCCCTCAGTGATGGCGCCGTCTTTAAAGACGGGAAAAGGCATCCTTCCTGATCGCGACGGCACAGAGGAACTCTCAATGAAAGCACCAATGTCGGTGTCAAAACCGGCGGATCTCGGGTAGGGGGTCCCGATCTGTGCGTCAAGGTCGGATGGTAACAGGAGACAAGGGACACTTTATTTTACCCAGGTTCGGGCCCTCTCGATGGAGGTAAAACCCTACTCCTGCTAGAATAATATTGATGATATGGGTAGTACAAGAGTAGATCTACCACGAGATCAAGGAGGCTAAACCCTAGAAGCTAGCTTATGGGTATGATGATGGTTATGATGTGTTCGTCCTACGGACTACAACCCTCCGGTCTATATAGGCACCGGATAGGGTTAGGGTTACACAGAGTCGGTTACATTGGTAGAAGATCTTGAATATCCGCACGCCTAGCTTGCCTTCCACGCCAAGGAAAGAACCTTCCGGACACGGGACGAAGTCTTCAATCTTGTATCTTCATAGTCCTGGAGTCCGGCTGAAGATATAGTTCGGCTATCCGAACACCCCCTAATCCAGGACTCCCTCACATAGGCATCGGAGACATTGGGAACTGTTGGAAATATCAGCAATTTACCAAATAATTTTGCTAATGGAAATACTAGATAAAGCATGACTAATATAGCAGAAATAAAGCAAGTCATGCAATCTGACAGAGTGAAGGTAAATAGCATCTGCATATATGAACTTGAAGTAAACACATCTAGAACAGACACTAGACGAAGTTGCATATATGAAGTAGAACCTATCATATATAGGGCAGAAACTAGAGCAAAGAACTGTGGCAGGGCATCTAACAGAAAGAGCAAGAACACGTATGGGACAGCAGGAGCAGAAGCACTGGACTTGGGGTCGACATCCTCTCCAGCCATGTCGATGAGGTTGTCGACGTCGGGGAAGTAGTCGTCGGAGTCCGTGATGAAGAAGTCAGTAGTCCCACGGAGCGCTCCCCAAAAAATCTTGTCACCCTTCTCGCGTACTGTAGACATCGGCTCGGCTCATCCCCACAACCCGCTGCGCGTCGCGTCGCGTCGCGTCGCATCGTGACAAGGCGAGGCGAGGCGTGGCGTGGCTTGGCGAGGCGGGCGGCGGAGGAGGAGCGCACGTGAATGTCCCTCTTGTTCTCATGCTCATACATGTGGGGAAAGAGCCTCCCTTATAAAGAGGTCCAAGTCCCTCTAAACTAGCAATGTGGGACTAAACTTTAGTTCCACCTCTTGCCTTGCACGAATGGGCTGCGTGGGCCTATAGGATTTATTAGGAATTTCTGAAACTGCTATTGGGCTTGGCCCAAAATAGACAAAATTCCAGCAATCCCCCACCAGATCCCAGAGGCACACAAAATTTGCCTTTGGTTCCAAAACACTGTTTTATATACCGGTACTACAGTGGAGAATGTTAAGTTGAACTTCCACCTAGAACTCTATGCTACACTAGTAAGCAACTTGGACAGTGGACTGGGCCTTGAACTGCAAGTTTTCTGCGAATCTAGCTTCACATAAAGCCTTGACCGATACATGGCTACCGTGGGTCTTCCCCGCGGGTGGAGCTTATGCGTCATACTCCAAGACCTTTCATGAGTTTACTAGAGAGAACCCTACTCTCATAGATTGCGACGTTTAACAATCAGACTCATATAGGTGTGTTCTTCAAAAGATGTTCTGCAGTACAACATCTCTACTTAAATGAGCCACTTAGAACACATTAGGATATACATCAACCTGCCATGCAGTTTTAGGAGAGTATTGCATCTTAATGGAGTGGTATTGTTAATAGTAAGGATACTCTCCTCTCAACAGATCAACAACTTGTCTTCCACATCTAATTCACGGGATCTCCGATCACAAAGAATAGGTTACCACTGTGAACAACTCATATTGTGGGTCTCATACCCATCTCCCTCGATGCATTATCTATCACATTACGTGATAGACCCTTAGTAAAAGGATCTGCCAGATTTTTAGACGTTTGGATATAATCCAATGCAATAACTCTGGAGTTTCTCATTTTCCTGACAGACTTTAACCTTCTCTGAACATGTCTTGATGACTTCATGTTATCCTTTGAGCTGCTCACTTTCGTGATCACAGTTTGATTGTCGCAGTTCATAAGGATACCCGGTACTGGTTTCTCAACAACCGGCAAGTCATTCAAGAGCCGGCGAAGCCAATCTGCTTCGACCGTAGCTGTATCTAGTGTTGTGAGTTCTGCTTCCATTGTTGACCTTGTTAAGATGGTCTGCTTGCAAGACTTCCAAGAAACAGCGCCACCTCCGTGAGTGAATACATATCCGCTCGTCGCCTTTATCTCATCAGCATCTGAGATCCATTTTGAGTCACTATACCCTTCAAGCACCTTTGAGTGCCTAGTGTAGTGAATTCCATAATTCGCAGTGCCTTTCAAATAACACAAAACTCTCTCTAGAGCTTTCCAATGCACATCTCCTGGTTTTGAGACAAACCGACTCAGTTTGCTAACAAAAAAAGAGATGTCAGGTCTTGTAGCACTGGCTAAGTACATAAGCGAGCCAATAATCTGAGAATATTTCAATTGATCTCTAGCAATTTTTCGATTCTTTCGAAGTAACACACTCGCATCATATGGTGTTGGAGAGGGCTTGCAGTCACTATAGCCAAAGCGACTCAAGATCTTTTCCACATAGTGAGATTGAAGCAATGTAATCCCACCATCATCGTCTCTCAACAACTTGATGTTCAGAATGACATCAGCCACTCCTAAATCCTTCATCTCAAAACAGGGAGATAGGAAATCCCTGACCTCCTTAATAACATTCAGATTTGTTCCGAAAATCAGTATGTCATCAACATACAAGCAAAGGATGACTCCCTCGCCCCCACCATGGCGATAGTACACACATTTGTCAGCTTCGTTTACAACAAAGCCTGCAGCTGTTAAAGTTCTTTCAAACTTCTCATGCCACTGTTTAGGTGCTTGCTTGAGTCCATACAAAGACTTCAGCAATTTGCACACTTTTCCTTCCTGACCATCTAGTACAAACCCATCTGGTTGTTCCATATAAATTTCCTCGTCCAACTCTCCATTTAGGAAAGCAGTCTTAACATCCATTTGATGAACAAAAATACCATGTGAGGCAGCTAGTGAAAGTAGAACTCGAATAGTGGTCAGTCGAGCCACAGGTGAGTAAGTATCAAAGAAGTCTTCTCCTTCCTTTTGGTTATAACCCTTATCCACGAGCCGAGCCTTGTACTTTTAAATAGTACCATCAGGCCTTGAATACCCATTTGCATCCTATAGGTTTGCACCCATAAGTACGATCAGTTATCTCCAAGTTTCATTCGCCAAGATGGAATCCATCTCGCTACGAACCGCTTCCTTCCAGTAGTCAGCATCTTCAAATGCATAGGCCTCTGAAATAGAACTGGGAGTGTCATCTATGAGATACACAAGAAAATCATCACCAAAGGATTTTGCAGTCCTCTGTCTCTTGCTCCTAGTAGGAACTTCATTGTTCTCCTCCACAGGACTTTCAAAGTGTTCCATCGAAATGGAAGGTTCGGTAATTGTAACTGGTTCCTGATTCGATGAACTAGGCATCTCCTGATTAGATGAGGTAGCCATATCCTTCATGGGAAAGATATCTTCAAAGAAAGTCGCATCATTCGAATCCATGATCGTACCGACATGCATGTCAGGTATCTCAGATTTTACAACCAAGAATCTATAACCAATGCTATGAAAAGCATATCCCAGGAAAACACAATCCACGGTCTTTGGTCCAAGCTTGCGCTTCTTTGGAATTGGCACATTGACTTTTGCCAAACAACCCCAGGTTCGTAGATAAGAGAGCTTTAACCTTTTCTTCTCGTATTCCTATCTCTTTGTTCTTTGTGGGAACTCTGTTTAGGACATGACATGCAGCCAATATCGCCTCCCCCCACCATGCCTTGGAGAGACCTGATGTGTCTAACATGGCGTTAACCAAATCAGTTAGAGTACGGTTCTTTCTTTCGGCCACCCCATTTGACTGAGGTGAATAGGGAGGCGTCCTCTCATGGATTATACCATGTTCCGCACAAAAAGCATCAAATTCATTGGAAAAATACTCTCCACCACGGCCGGACCTAAGCCTCTTGATTTTCCGATCAAGTTGGTTTTCCACTTCAGCTTTATAGATCTTGAAAAAGGTTCAAAGCCTCATCCTTAGATTTTAGAAGATACACACAGCAGTATCTACTGGAGTCATCAATTAACGTCATGAAATATTTCTTTCCACCTTTTTTCAAAACACCATTCATTTCACATAGATCTGAATGTATGAGTTCTAGTGGTGCAAGATTTCTCGTTTTCGCAGTCGTGTGAGACTTACGAGATTGCTTAGCTTGCACACAAACTTGACACTTAGATCCCTTGACAGTGGTGAAACTAGGGATTAAGTTCAACTTCGCTAGTCGCGACATGCAACCAAAGTTAACATGACAAAGACGTGAATGCCACACATTTGATTCACTATTGTTGCAAACATGATTAACAACTTTATTGCCAACGTCTGATAAGGATAAACGAAACAGGCCTCCTGACTCATAGCCTTTACCAACAAAGGTTCCATACTTGGATATTACAAATTTATTCGACTCAAAGACAAGCTTATAGCCATCTCTACACAGAAGAGATCCGCTAACAAGATTTTTATTGACGGAGGGGACATAATGCACATTCTTCAGTCGCACGATCTTCCCCGAAGTAAACTTCAGATCGATCGTGCCAACACCACAAACAGAAGCACTTGAACCGTTGCCCATCAGCACGGTTGAAGTCCCTGCGGTCTGATAAGACGAAAACATGGAAATATCACCGCATACATGCACATTAGCACCCGTGTCAATCAACCAATCAGGAGAATGACATACTGAAAGAATAGTGGGAAATGTACCATACCCAGGATCCTTCATGTCAGTGTCTCCAATGACAACATTAGCGGTCTTGCCGCCTTTCCCAGGATGACGCTTGTCATAGCGATTAGGGCAACTAGGAGCCCAATGATCAGGATCCCCACACACATGACAAACTCCTTTCTTCTTGTCATTCTTCTTCTTGAAGTTCGTGTGTTGCACAACCTTGTTCTTTCCATCAAACTTTGCTTTACCATCAAACTTGCCCTTGTTCTTGAACTTATGGGGCTGGAAGTTCTTCTTCTGTACCAGATTGGCACTAGATCCTCCCTCAATACCTCGAGCATGTGTGTCCTTTGCTCTCGCCTTTTCTTCCACATCAAGAGTGCCAATGAGATCCGGGACGGAGTGAAAACTCTTGTCTCTTATGTTTCAGTAAGGTAGCAAAGTTCCTCCACGAAGGAGGAAGCTTAGTGTTGATACCTCCGGCAACAAACTTATCCGGAAGCATACAACTGAAGTGCTCAAGTTCTCTAGCAAATGACTGTATCTCATGAGCTTGCTCAACCACGGAGCGCTCTTCAGTCATCCTGTAATCATAGAATTGCTCCATGATGTACAGCTCAGTGCCAGCATCCGAGACCCCAAACTTGGCCTCGAGTGCATCCCATATATCTTTTCCATTATCAATTGACGCATAAGCATGAACTATGTTCTCACTAAGAACACTCAAGAGAGCAGCCTTAAACAGAGTATCCATTTTCTGAAAAGCTTGTGCCTATTGAGCATCAAGCTCCCCTTCAGGTTTGCCAAGAGTGGCCTCATAGCAACTCATGGTTTGAAACCATAAGACTGCTCTCACGCGCCACCTCTTATAGTGGATACGCTCAAACATAGGAGGTCTCATGGAAGTAGCAAAACCACTTGGGGTAAATTGCCTATAATAAGGTTTTTGGATTGTTGGAAATATGAGCAATTTACCAAATAATTTTGCTAATGAAAATACTAGATAAAGCATGACTAATATAGTAGAAATAAAGCAAGTCATGCAATCTGACAGAGTGAAGGTAAATAGCATCTGCATATATGAACTTGAACTAAACACATCTAGAACAGACACTAGATGAAGTTGCATATATGAAGTAGAACCTATCATATGTAGGGCAGAAACTAGAGCAAAGAACTGTGGCAGGACATCTAACAGAAAGAGCGAGAACACATACGGGACAGCAGCAGCACTGGACTTGGGGTCGGCATCCTCTTCAGCCATGTCGTCGATGAGGTTGTCGACGTCGGAGTCCGTGATGAAGAAGTCAGCAGTCATGCGGAGCGCTCCCCAAAAACCTTATCACGCATGGCGAGAGGAAGAGGATCTTCTGGTGACCTCGTCTCCACTATAGCAAAACATTTCTACATCGGCTCGGCTCATTCCCGCAACACGCGGCGCGGCGCGGCACGACGGAGGAGGAGCGCGCGTGAATGTCCCTCTTATTCTCATGCTCATACATCTGGGAAAGAGCCTCCCTTATAAAGAGGTCTAACTCCCTCTAAACTAGCAATGTGGGACTAAACTTTAGTTCCACCTCTTCCTTGCACGAATGGGCTGCGTGGGCCTCTATGATTTATTAGAAATTTCTGAAACTGCTATTGGGCTTGGCCCAAAATAGACAAAATTCCAGAAGGAACTACTGATTGATATCCGGTATTACAACACGCACCTCTGTTCTTCTCCATTCTACTCGGTCACTTCAAGGCGGTACTATTCCTCGCCGCCTCACGCCCACTCATCCTATACGCTATCCTCTCGCGTCACTCAAGCGAAACAACAATCACATTTTGGGTGGCTTCCTTTAGTAAGCCTGAATCGCTTGACAGATAGTGATTGACAGATTGGTAAGGACAAATAGAGAGAGCGTACAGAGTCGTCTCAGAAAAGTAAAACTAAAATTTAATTAGACAACCCCATGACCACAAACACTGCAAATTGTACTTATGTAAAATGTTACAACGGGCATTAGTAATTTTAATCGCTCTCATGTGCAATCAAGCCAAGTGCTGCTATGTACCGCGCGCGCGTATTACCACATGGTCGCCCGGTGAGTTTCAGGTGGGCCAGCCCAACTGCTTCCGATAGTTTTTCTTAGATTTTTTGCGAATTTGAAAATATTTAAGATTTCAGAAAATGTTTATGCACTTAAAATTGTTCTCTATTAAAAATATCACGAAGTAAGAAAAGTTTTCATAAATTTGAAAATTTGTGCATGAATTTAGAAAAGAGAAAAGAAAACAAAAAATCGTGAGAAAAAAAGAAGAAGAAAAACCTTGTGGAACCTTTCCAAAAGCGACAGAAGGTTCTAGAGGTTATCCAAAACCATGGTGAACCAGTTGCAGATTACATAAACAGAAAAAGAACAACCAATCTCATAGGCAGGCCTGTCGACGAGCTCGCTGGAGGTCTCCGATAACGACCCGACGATGGTTGTGGCCTCTGACGACGAGCTGCTGCCCCTACCCATGCCATTCCATGACAACTTGACCATGGAACTAGCGCAGGCGTACTTCGACGATGTCATGGCGGAGGAGTAGCCGACGCCGCAGTAGGTGTTGACATTCCGGTAGGCGCAGGAGGAGCAACGCTACAACCTTGACCTCCTCACGCATCACCAGAAGGCGGATGGCTAGATCTTCGACGAGTTCGCGGGTGAGGTGGCCGTGGTGGCCATGGCCGTGGAGAACTCGAATTTCGTCGTGGAGCAGCAGGCGCTCTACGAGGCCCGTGCAACGCTTGTGCGCCTCGGATGCCCAGGCAGCCGCTGGCGCGAAAGCCACCAGCTCCACGTCCTTTTCGCCGGAGATGCGCGCCATTGGCACCATTATGACGATGAGGCCGGCCCATCCACGTCCATCGTCGACCTCACCTCCATTGATGACAGCCAGGGAGCGGACTCCGACAGGAAGGGTAGGGCATCAGCAACGGCGGCGCCTTGTGTCTCATGTCAACTAGTCCATGTCCCATGTCCCATTCTTCGTTGCCAGTGACCACACCTTCACTTCCTGTGGCTCACGGCTGCCGGACATCGACACGGAGGGGAACAACAAGGACGTGGAGGCCGGTCGTTTTTTGGGGCTCATGGCCACCGACGAGGATTTTGACTAGGTTAACTTCCGGATGCTTTTGTTCAGTTGAAATATAATGAGTTTGGTCCGGTTTACATGAAAATCATCCGGTTTGTTAAAATCCAGTTTAAAATGTATACAAGCTTGGTTGGATGGACAACTCCCAAATCATTGACCGCATACGCGCCCATGGAAAAATACAGTGTTCCATTTTAGCGGTCCGTGTTGGAGATGCTCTTAATACGGGAGATGATATCCATGTTGTTATGGTTGGCATTGTTTGATCATGTGTCTTGTGAATAATTTTTTTTACCTGATGTGAATAAAAATTTCATTGGAGATAGGTGCTTCAACCATGTTCAATTTTTTTTGCGAAAATTAAACCATGTTCAATTGCCCATGCTTAACTTAAAAAAAAGCACGAACGACCTAAATGCAAATCTAAACCTTCACATGATACCAAAACGGTTTTCTTTCGTAAACTTTGTTACAAGGACTTTTGTACCGGCCCAGAGCATCATTTTGGTGCAAATGATGGATAAAGTTGTCACATTTGCCGACGTACCAGAGGACTAAGATCACAGCTAAGAGATTCTCAGAAATTGAATAAACAAAGTACAAACGGATTCATATCGGCTCCTACTGCCCGAGCCCTTTATAAGGAGCACCAGAGTAAAAGAGAAATACCACCTTATTTGCCATTTTAGTTCTCTGTTTTGGAATATCACATGCCATTTGGTGCATTGTGTGCTGTGTCTTTGTACTGTAATGATTTTAAATTTAATAGGCTTAGAAGGCATAGGGAATTGTCCATGGATAATCGGATACTACGATGCCTCATCAGCATTCCGACTGCCTTGCAAGGCACGTCTGGAGTTCGAGCTGGAGGAGCAGGAAGGGCACAGGAGCCAGAGCTTTTTGCCTAGCATATGCCATTGAACGTGACGACGGCGGTCGATCAGCTGCTTCGATCGCCACCTGCAGGCTGGAATTGCAAGTCATGCGAGAAACAGCACGAGTCATTGCCGCCCCACGCTGGATTCCGTTTGCACGAGTCAGCGTCCCAGTCGAAAACAAACAAGCGAAGAGCGGCGTCAAGCAAGCAGTCGAGAGAGCAAGGCTGCATGCTTGCATCCTTCGTCCCCCAGTGTCGCTTCTTGCCCGCTTGTGCCATGCGGGATCTGGGATGACAGTGTTAGGTAATTCAGGATTGTAGCTGGGGCCGTGCCATCGATTCGATTCAATTTATACGAGGCTCGTTAGTCGTTACCATTTCGATGATTGGGGCCTTTTACTATAGCTGATTTAGAAAGAAAAAAAAACAATTTGTTCTTTTTTAGTCTAACACGAATTGGTCTATCTCCGTGCATTGTCCATGGCTCTCATGACCAATACATTGTCGTGAAACACATGCAGAGCTACCTGTTTGTCACTCGGCACGAATCGGTTAGTCTTCTAATTCACAGTTATAAAGTGAAAATTCATAGCATCCTCCATCCCAGCACACTCTGTCCTAGGTTCCCAGTCCTAGCTTGGACAAATAGAGAGAATGTATTCCGCAAAAAAAAGAAAAGGACTGAATGTGCATTCCAACGAAGAGAAAGTTTAAGGCTAATCAAAGTACACTTTTGTTTGGTTACAACTTCCTAAACACATCAGCGGAGGAGATCTCTCCAACCTTTCATAATAAAGGATAGGATGGTCTTTCTTTAAAAATAATATGTTGCCCGCGCCTAGCGTGCCAATATGCGGCCAGTGTACGTACTGCCCATACACGGCGTATGTGGCATACCCAAACCCTATTTGATGCCCTCAATTTTTTTAATTTTTTTAATCTTCAAAAAGTATGAGCTGCGGGAGATTCAAAATCCAACACTCAAGGTTTACTTCAAGTTCTAGTAATCAATGGGGACGGGCTACTTTTTGGGCTCACTTGCTTTTTTTTCGCTTCTTTCATGGCAAGCATAAGTTCGTAAACTTTCAGGACAGTTTTTTTCGTGTTTTTTAAAGCCGGGATTTGTTCTATTTTATTATGTATTTGTTTCGTTTTATTTTTTTCCTTTTTTCCTCTTTTTTAATCAAATTCGTGAACTTTTTCTTAAATTTGTGAATCTTTTCAATTTCTTGAACTATTTTTGCAACTTTTAAGAGATCTTTTTTTGAAAAATTGTGAAATTTTCAAATATGTGAACATCTTTTTCAGAATTGATGAACTTTTTTCAAATCCGCAAACGCATGGGCCATCCCAACAGGCGCCCGACGGGAGCAACGTCGTCGCCTAGTTGGGCCAAGGCCTAAGCCTTTGGTTTGTTCACTTTTTTGTTAATTCACATTTTTGACTGTATTATTCGCTTTGAAACCTGTTTAAAAATATGATAATTTGTTTGGAATATCAGTAAATGTTCTTGTTTTCAAATATTCTCTACAATTTTAAAAAATGTTATGGAATTTCAAATAATGACCATGTTTTCAATTTTTTTTGTTCACAAAATTAAAAAATGTTTGAGTTTCAAAAAAATTGTTTTTTTAAAAAACAATACGTGCTTTGAAATTTGTGTTCCAAATTTTCATCAATTGATGAGTATTTGTTAACGATTTTATAAAAAAGTGTTCAAGTTTGTAAAATTTAATAGACAATTTGAATTTTGGAAATTATTGACAAATTTCAAGAAATGGTTAGGACATAAGAAAATGTTCATGTTGAATGACAATGACGAAATTCGCAAATAACAGAAGCATTCAAATAAGGAAAACCTACATGCTCACAGATGCACCCGTGTGGCCTAGTCAGGCACACTCCTCTCAACTTGTATTTTCTGGACAGTTGATAAATGACCCCAACTTCTTGTAGTAGCCTAGCACAGACATATGAGGCATCAATGCCTGGTTTGAGTGACTTCTGATACGTTTGCATGCCGCGATACCTCCGGCCATTTATCCACCCTTTTCATCGAGAAAACTCCAGAAAAATGCAAAACTTGTTAAAAATCCAAACTACTTGCATTAATGCCTTTAAATGGTCATAGAAGCTGGTGGAAAACTTTGGGCTATTTGATAGATGTCAAACAACAACGTGTGTGAAAGTGCAACTAATCCCCGGGTGGTTTTGGTAATTCATAACAACATATAGCTCATTGAACTAATATCCATTCAAGTGAAATATTTCAGAAAGTTCAATGATTGCATTGGCATGGACTAGAGATGTGGACCCCTCAAAATGCTAAGGACAAAGATTGGCAAAAGCTAAAAAATCTTCATTTCTATTTTAGTGATCCAAGATCACATTGAGTCCATAGGAAAGCCAGTACTATTAAAAGGGGATGAGGTGGTTCTTAATGGTCTACTTGCTCAAGTGCTTCATGATATTGCTCCAAAACCCTCAGCCACTTTCTCATTTCCACACTTGTCCAAAACCTCAAAGTCAAACTCGGCCCCGCCGAACCACTCCATTCGGCGCCATCGAGTTCAGTTGACATAGCCACTGCCAGAAACCCTAGACAATTCAGTCACACCGATACGAATCTCGGTCTCACCGAGATGGCCATGTGAACTCCTTGTTTCCCTTTGTAACATTTCGGTCTCACCGAATGAGCGATCGGTCCCACCGAATTTGCTTGACAAACTCTCTGTTTGCTCTTTGCTGAAGTCGGTCTCACCGAGTTCAAGCAATCGGCTTCACCGAGTTGATGTTTGCCCTAAGCCCTAGCACATTGGTCCCACCGAGTTGATCTCGTTGGTCCCACCGAGATTCCTAACGTTCACATTTTGAACTAAATCGGTCTCACCGAGTTCTTCTATTCGGTCTGACCGAGTTGGGTCAAATGTGTGTAACGGTTGGATTTTGTGTGGAGGCTATATATACCCTTCCACCCCCATCTCCATTTGTGAGAGAGCCATCAGAATGTGCCTACACTTCCACTACTCATTTTCTGAGAGAGAACCACCTACTTATGTGTTCAGACCAAGACATTCCAATCCAACCACAAGAATCTTGATCTCTAGCCTTCCCCAAGTTGCTTTCCACTCAAATCATCTTTCTACCATAGCCAAATTTGTGAGAGAGAGTTGAGTGTTGGGGAGACTATCATTTGAAGCACAAGAGCAAGGAGTTTATCATCAACACACCATCTATTACCTTTTGGAGAGTGGTGTCTCCTAGATTGGTTAGGTGTCGCTTGGGATCCTCCGACAAGATTGTGGAGTTGAACCAAGAAGTTTGTAAGGGCAAGGAGATCGCCTACTTCGTGAAGATCTACCCGAGTGAGGCAAGTCCTTTGTGGGCGATGGACATGGTGGGATAGACAAGGTTGCTTCTTCGTGGACCCTTCGTGGGTGGAGCCCTTCGTGGACTCGCGCAACCGTTACCCTTCGTGGGTTGAAGTCTCCATCAACATGGATGTACGATAGCACCACCTATCGGAACCACGGGAAAAATCTCCGTGTCTACATTGTGTTTGCCTTCTCCAAACCCTTCCCTTTACCTTCATATGCAATGTTTTACTTTCCGCTGCTACACTCTTACAATTGTATGTGTAGGTTGATTGCTTGACTTGTGCTAGTTGCTAAAATCTTCCAACACTTAAAATTGGGGAAAAGTTAGATTTTTATTTGGTTAAGTAGTCTAGTCACCCCCCTCTAGACCTACTTTCGATCCTACAAGTGGTATCAGAGCTTTGGTCTCCATTTGCCTTGATTTCCATAGCTTTGGTGATCATAGCCTTGGTTTCACAACCTGGGAGAGTATGGCGTCTAGTGAGGGAAATTACCACCATAGAGGTCCTTACTTTGATGGTACTAATTTTGCTAGTTGGATGCATAAGATGAAAATGCATATTCTTAGTCATAACCCCGCCGTTTGTGCTATTGTGCGTATTGGCTTGCAAGGTGAATACTTCACGGATGGAAGAGAACCGGATCGTGAGGCGTCCGCGGAAGAGTTGAAGATGTTGCAATACAATGCTCAAGCTTGCGATATTCTCTTCAACGGTTTGTGCCCCGAAGGATTCAACAAAATCAGCTGTCTTGAGAATGCAAAGGAAATTTGGGATACTTTGGTTGATATGCACGAAGGTACCGAGTCCGTGAAGGAATCCAAATTGGATGTGCTCCAAAGTCAACTTGACAAGTTCAAAATGAAGGATGTTGAAGGAGTCGCTGAGATGTATTCTAGGTTTGCTCTCATCACAAATGAGATTGTCGTCTTAGGAAGCGAAGAGATGACCAATAAATTCATCATCAAGAAGATCCTAAGAGCCTTGGATGGAAAATATGATACCGTGTGCACATTGATCCAAATGATGGCCAACTACAAACATCTCAAGCCAACGGAAGTCATTGGTAGAATTGTTGCTCATGAGATGTCACTCAAGGATAAGGAAGAGCTCCACAACAAGTGTAGTGGTGCTTATAAAGCTTCATGTGATGCTCCTACAACATCAAGTGAGAAGCAAGTCTTCAATGAAGAACTGAGCTTAATGTTGAAGAACTTCAACAGATTCTACAAGAATAGAAGCAAAGAGATAAGTTCCAAGTCAAGGTCCTACAATGACAAAAGATTTTCTAGTCGTGATCGCAATTGCTACAATTGTGGAAGACTCGGACACTACTCCAATGAGTGTCTGACTCCCTACAAGAGAAGAGAAGATTCACCTAAAAGGAGAAGTAAAAGAGATGAATCACCACCAAGAGAGAGAAGAAGTAGAGATGATCATTATGAACGAAGACCCTCTCATAGAAGCATGGATTCAGATAGGAAGGACTAGTCATCAAAGAGATACACAAGATGAACACATCAAGCTCACGTTGGTGAACGGGTATCCGGCTCCGACTCCGACAACTACTCCAAGAGAAGTTATCACTCCGACTCCGAATATACTCAAGACAAAGGTGTTGCCGGTATTGCACTGGTGTCATCCAACTCCTACGACATATTTGACTCACCAAATGAAGGAATTGGAAGATGCTTCATGGCTAAAGGCCCTAAGGTATCATACCCCGGGTATGTTGATTTCAATAGTGATGAAGATGATTTGCTAGGTGATGATGATTTACTTGTTGATAACACTAGTGATGAAAACTATGATGAATTTGCTATTAATCAAGCTAATCAAGATAAAACGAATGACAATGATAAGAAGGAGATTGAGGTCTAACTAAAGAACTAAACACTCTTAAGCTAGCTCATGAAACAACTCTGGAGGATCATCGAGAGCTTTTAAAGATTCATGAGAAGCTATGCTTCGAGGAGCTAAATTTGGAACAAGAGCATGGGTTCTTAAAAGCAATCAATGATGATCTTTGAAAGAAAAGTTCTTCTTACATTGCCAAGCATTTACTCTTGTCTACTTATATGCCACAAGTAAAATCTAGCAATAAGAACAAGAAAGATTCTTCTTCTAAAAATAACAACAATCATGCTAAATCCAGTATTGTTGCTTCTAGTAGTTCTCTTGATTCCACTAATGATTCTCTTAGCCAATTTACACTTGATAAAGAAAATATCTTATTGAAGGGAATCATATAGGAAGTTATTTATAAGAGTCTTTCCGGAAGTAAGCAATTTGAGGAAATTGTACGCAAGCAAGGAAGGCACCGGAAGAATCAAGGTGTTGGTTTTGAACGAAAGTTCAATGCCAATGGAGTTGAGTGGGAAGAAGATCAATACCCCAAGATGAAGTTTGTTCCCCAACAAGAGAAGTATGACCCCACTTCTTTCGAGGGACACAAGCTCAAGATGATCTTCCACCACAAGACCACAAGATAAAAGGCAAGGAAAAGCTTCAATAAGAGATTGATTCATTTGAAGAAGCTCCTAAGGCCATGGTCAAGTGGGTTCCCAAGACTACATCAAGTTCTACTTCATCAAGTACGACTACAACTCCAAGGATTCCCATCAAGTTGATGTGGATCCCAAAGAAGAAAAACTGGGGTGTTCTTGAGGGTGACTCCGCCAACATACTTCACACACATTCATTTTGGCAAGGACAAGTGCAATCAACTTCCATATCTTGCACTAGTTCATGGAGTCACAAACCCTCTTGTTGGTAAGACAAGGGACAAGGTAACATAATGCTTTCATGGACATCATCCTATGCGTGTTTCACTCTATGTATATGGATATCCTTGTGTGTTCCTTGTGGGACTAACCCACGTAGGTATTAAAAGTGCAACTCACTCCAATGGATTGCTCCAAATGATCTACATAAACATTGAGCATCCACATCTTCAACACCTACATGAAGTCATCATCGACAAAACCCAAGGTTAGTTCATCCCTCTAAGGGGGGATATCACATCTAGGGGGAGCTTTGCTCTAATAATTGAGCTAAAGCAACTCTAATGGTGTGAACACAACAATGCTTTATGTAAAAGTGGTAATCCCACTTGTGCTTAAACGATGAGTATGACCTATGATCAAATGTTCTCATTTGACTCCTAAGTCAATATACTAATATATAGATGACCTAGTCATCGCCAATTGCTTGATAGATGCTAGAGTGTTTGTGCATGCTTGCCAAATGTTTCATTTGCCATCTTATTGTGTGAGCATGTTGGTTGCATAATTTTCTCCATTAGAGGACATCCATTTGTTGCTTTGGTTTTTATTTTTGCCAAATGGATGGACAAGAACACCTAAGTACGTCCTCTAGCTATCTATGCTTTTCTCGTCTCAAACTCTATTCATGCTACATCACAAAGTTTGAACAAGTCGAATTTGGACCCTCCGGGTGAGGTGCACTCGGAGCCACCGATCCGTCAAGGGCTTAACTTCCAAAACCTCTTAATGCATTTCGGTCAGAACAACTCACTCCCACTCGGTCTCACCAAACACATTAAGTTGATCTAGATTTTCAATCTCGGTGCAACAAATTTGAACAATTCGGTCACACCGAGTTGCAGCAACTGCTATCAGTTTTGCACCTCGGTGCCACTAAGTCGTTCCACTCGGTCGCACCGATAGTGACTGGGTATATATACCGCGGGTTGAAAATTTGGAAAATTCTCCAAACACTCGACCGAGCCTCCCAACTCTGACGCCCCCTTGGTCTCCGGATCGTCGTCGTCGTCGCCAGTGACCCCCTGCCGCTGGTCTCCACCGCCGTCAACGGGATTCTCACCGCCATTGCCGCCGTAGCAAGTACGTCGCCAAGTTAGGATACGGATTTGACCCCTTTGTGCTTTCTCTGATTCCGATTCTTGCACAAAGTTCATTACCATTGTTCCTCCCACGTATGAGACCAATCTATCCACCAAAAGAATTCATTAGAATAGATTTGATGCAAAAACTTAGGGTTAGTGTCGGTGTCAAAACCGGCGGATCTCGGGTAGGGGGTCTCGAACTGTGCATCAAGGTCGGATGGTAACAGGAGACAAGGCACACTTTATTTTACCCAGGTTCGGGCCCTCTTGATGGAGGTAAAACCCTACTCCTGCTAGATTAATATTGATGATATGGGTAGTACAAGAGTGGATCTACCACGAGATCAAGGAGGCTAAACCCTAGAAGCTAGCCTATGGTATGATTGTGTATGATGATGGTCGTCCTACGGACTACAACCCTCCGGTTTATATAGACACCGGATAGGGTTAGGGTTACACTGCGTCGGTTACAATGGTAGGAGATCTCGAATATCCGCACACCTAGCTTGCCTTCCACGCCAAGAAAAGATCCTTCCGGACACGTGACGAAGTCTTCAACTTTGTATCTTCATAGTCCTGGAGTCCGACTGAAGGTATAGTTCGGCTATCCGAACACCCCCTAATCCAGGACTCCCTCAGTAGCCCCTGAACCAGGCTTCAATGACGACGAGTCCGGCGCGCAGATTGTCTTCGGCATTGCAAGGCGGGTTCCTCCTCCAAGTTCTTCAAGAAGATTATAAACACCACAGAATAGTGTCCGGCTCTGCAAAATAAGTTTCCACATATTGCCATACAGAGAATAATATTAACACAAATCAAATCTGCTGGCATATCCCGCAGTGCGTCATAACACTGCGGCCAAGCCTTCTATATAAATTGTTTTCATTGTTCCATCTCAGCTCGTATAGCGAGGCGGTTTCCTTGGCACGTCTTGTCGAAGCAGAGATCGTCTGCCCCCCTTTAACGGGATTCTCATCAATACGGACGTGGGTAACCCAATCGTGCCTGTTAGCACGTCTTGCCTTAATTAAAGGCTAGTCCAAGATGGTTACGGGGAGGGCGCTTGATATTCTGCCTCTTATAAAGAGACCAAGGCCCTGTTCCCCGCTTCTATTCTCAAAACAAGTTCACCCGTCGCCTCGAGTTCCAGCACCCTAGGCTTCCAGATTCCGAGCGCACCGGATCTTCGACAATGTCCGGCTCCGACCTCCAAGGCCGATGGATGCCCTCCTATGTTACGGAGGAGGACGTATCAAGGTTGAGGGAAGCTAGATTCCTGACCAGGGAGATTCCCCACAGGCTACCTGTTTAAGGACAGGTGATCCCTAGCCCTCAGCCCGGCGAGAGTGTGGTATTTATATCCCACTTCCTTCGCGGATTAGGCTTCCCCGTGGATCCTTTTGTAAGGGGGCTGATGTTTTATTATGGGCTGGAATTCCACGACTTAGCTCCGGAGTCCATCCTCCATATCTCCTCATTCATAGTTGTGTGCGAAGCGTTCCTCCGTGTTACCCCTCACTTCGGACTGTGGCTCAAGACCTTCAAAGCAGAACCGAAGATAATCGAAGGGCGTCACGCCGGGTGCGGAGGCGCTGCTATAAAAAGAAATGCCGACGCTCCATGGCCCGAGGGCGCTTTTCAAGAGGAGCTTGGCTTATGGCAACAGGAATGGTTCTACATCACCACTCCTCGGGGCGCCGCATGGGTGGCGCCTCCGGCCTTTCGCTCGGGTCCCCCACCACGGTTAGCATCGTGGATTAGCACGGGGTTAGATCGGGGCTTGCCCAAAGACGTTCCTCTGCTGCAGGGTCGCATTAAGGATCTCTTGAAGGGAGACTTCGACCTGGTCAAGGTGACACAAGTCATGCTGATTCGCCGGACACTGCCCGGCCAACGTCGCCCCCTTCGCTTGTGGGAGTTCAATCCGGAGGGACCGCGAGCTCTCCAGAATTTTATGGGCGTGACGCCTGTGGAGATGTATAAACTGTTCTTCGGATCACAAGAAGTGAGTCCGGATTTGACCGAGGATGCTGGTTTAAGCCGCAATCGCCCGGATACTGAAGTAGGTGACCATGCGACCGGACCTTCTATCCGCATAATTAACTTGCTTTTAACAGCGTTTCTCTTTTTAAGTAGGAGTGGATAGCGAAGGCGAAGCTGATCAGGTGTCCGGCTCCCCTTCCCGAAACCAGGCTGGATCCCGTGCTAGTCAGGATGCTGGAGGAAGTGCCTTTGGAGGGAAATAAGGGGGAGGACAAGGAAACCGCGGCCTCCTCGAAAGAGGCCCTTCCAAAGGGGGGAATCGACAATTCCTCTCCTAAGGGAAAGAAAAGGGCCGCCTCTGATGACCCGGAGACCGTAGCCTCGAAGCGGGGGAAGGAATCCTTGTCAAAGGACCAAACGCCGGGGAGTCCCTCGGCCGAACTAAACCCAAAAAGGGACCAGCTCTCCAACGAGCCGTAAGTAGAGGAAGAGTTTTTCTTTTAAGAGAAATCCTTGATTTATATCTGGGAAATTTTAACCGGAACCTTACTTTGTAGTTCGGACCTCAGCCCTTCTCAGCAGAACTCGTCCTCGGGGGATCTTCTTCCAGAGATGATGGAGAGCGGAACGCCTCCTCCTTCTGTATCGCCTAGCAAGGTGGGCGACGCTGAAGTGTCATCGCGGGGGATTTCTCCGGATCCGCTAAGGGCGGACGGTGCTGCCCCCCAAGGTTCTCCATGTCCGGCCTTTGAGGAAGGCCATGGGACGAGTCCGGCACCATCTGGTGTTCGGTCGGAGGAGCTAAAGACTCTGCTGGGGCGAGCCTCTGTCTCAGAGGAGCACCGTGCGTTAATGAGCACGGTGATTGAAAAGATTTCATCCGCAGAAAGCGGACTGCACGAGGCCGTCAAGAGCTTAGTGGCAGGCCTTGAGGTACGTTTTAAATAACGTATATTTGTATTAATTGCGCATAAATAAAGTGCGCCCTGTATAGATAGTAGCCCCTGAGACTCTATGCGTCGTAAAGGTGTACAGCGCGCAGAGGATCTTAATCCCAGGTCCTTTAAGTGGCACCTTTATATGCAGGTGGCTGATTGTCCGGAGTCAAGCCAGACTTGTGAATATGCCGAACTAAAGCGACAACTGGATGAGGCAGAAGCCGACATCATGCTTGTTAACAAGCGGCTTGATGGTGCTCAAGGTATTGAAATCATTAGGCAATTGTTAGTAAGACGAGCTGTATGTCAATATCTTACCGTGTGTGTGCTTGACGCAGATGGTGCGGCCGCCGTGGAAGGTCTTAGGGCCGAACTCGCCCGAGCGAAGGATCAAGCCAGAAAAAGTGATGCGGCTGCCGTAAAAGCCCTTGAAGAGCTGAAAGCCGAACAGGCTGCCCATTGCCGAAACAAGGATGAAATGGCTAATATGGTCGTAAAGTTAAAGAGCGCTACTGACCATTGCAAGCTTCTTGAAGAAGAAGATCGAGTGAAGCAAACGAGTTTAGAGAAGGCTGTTGCTGACGCCAAGGACGCCCGCTCTATAATGAGAGCGGCGAAGGAAGAGATGCGTCAAGCCGGACAGATTGCGGATGGGAAGCCCTTCTCGCTGCAGCGAAAATTTTGTGATCCGAAGTTTGCCCCGTTAAACCGGATGTGGAGTATAGAGGACACCTATCTGGATATGGCGGCTAGTGCCACTGATGCGACCGAACACTTTCGAGATAAAAAGGATCATGAAGTGGAAAAGCTCTTTTGGTCGCAATTCATCAATCCAGAGCATCCGCTGGCAGTGGACGATCGCCTGGCCCAATGGGCCGAGCTGAATAGATTGTCCGGACTCGCCATGAAGTACGTCATGGATCGTCTGTGTCCGGGGAGATCGAAGCCGAAGAGCTATTTCAGCTTGGTGCAGCAATTGCTAGACATGGTGCCACATGTCGATGCTATGAAGAGGTCAGCGTGCGTAGAGGGCGCTCGGCTGGCTCTTGCCCGTGTCAAGACATACTGGGCAGATATGGAGCCCACCACTGTTACGTCCCGGGATTCGGACAGAAGCCGAACACCTGCCGAGCACTATTTTGAGGAAGTCCTCGAAGGCGCTCGCGTAATAGAGACGCAGTGCTCGAAGGATGCTATATTATGATAGCATATGTAATCATAAAACAATATTTGGATAAATTGTAGTGGCATTTTTTTGGACTTGTGCCTTCAAGTACTAAGAACACCTCCTGTGCGGCCATTTTAATATATAAATTCTGAAAGATTGCAGTCATTGGCTTCAGCCCCCACGCACATAGTGCGGGGGTGCGCGCAGAAGACACATTTTCACACTTAACCCAACATCTTGGTCCTACAAAAGGAGGTTATAGCGCAGCGGGCTAGGCAACCGGACTATAATGCTTTAACACTTTCACTTAGCCATAGGAGCTTGACAGTGGGACTCTTTAGGTAGCCCTTTAGCGGCGAATGCGCTTTGCCCGAGTTCGGAGCGCGTACGTGCCTGACCGGGAAACGGCCCTTTGTCAAAGCG
The DNA here is from genome assembly GCA_032464435.1 of Aegilops umbellulata. Classification (NCBI taxonomy): domain Eukaryota; kingdom Viridiplantae; phylum Streptophyta; class Magnoliopsida; order Poales; family Poaceae; genus Aegilops; species Aegilops umbellulata. The sequence goes on from CP136059.1 coordinate 341,489,216, forward strand.
GAGGGATTCGAAAAATCCCTATGAGTCATCGAGTGGCGACCAGTCTCGCGCTACATCATGACAGTCGGTTTTCGGCTTTCTCTACTGAGGTGCTCACCCGGCCGAACCAGGGCACAATCGCAGTAGTTCTCCTGGTGCTACCTGAGCCGATAGAGCGGAACGTAAGGTGGCCGAACTCAGGAGCCGGGCAACCCAACATATGACCAAAATCATGATTCGGAGCTGATGCATATAGTGCCAAAACTCGCGACGCCGGACACTCCCTAAGGTGTTCGGTCTTTATCAGTGCGGGTGAGACAACACCCTAAAAAAAAGAGCCCCTAGTGTCCAGGTACGAGCAGTAATTCTGGCGTGGCCACATGCCAAAACGCCAGCCTCCTCCTTGGTTATGGCAGAACAAACCAGGGGATGTATAGCAGCAAGAGACAGTAAAAAAGGTTTACGCAGGGTCTTAATCTAAAAAGAAACCTTAAGACGGGTCCCTACTGCACGTCTGCGCCTATGTCTCCGTTGTGCCGTGTCCTGGACGGGCGCCGCACGGCGTTCATCTGTAAAAGAGAGGAACTGAATTGAAAATGAGTTGTGCGGAATAAAAAGATAATAAACAAAATATAAAGTAAAAAATATATTAAGTTGAGATTTATTGTCTCTGCGTATAGCCCCTGGTACGGGGGCATATGGCGTTTATGAGCCTGCATTGATGACGGACGTGTGCCGAACTTTGTTGAGTCTGGGTCCGTGGCCTTTGATGACTTATAAAAAAAGTCTTTTGGCTGGCGAGGCCACTTTATTGTGCGGCTGTTTAAGCAGCCGCACAGTCCTCCGTTTGGAGGAGGCGTATTTTAGTGCGCTCCCTTTAAAGAGATGATGCCTCGTGGACCGGGCATCTTAAGTGTGAGAGATGCGTAATGCGGTATGACATTAAAGCGAGCGAAAGCTCCGCGTCCCATTAGTGCTTGATAGCGACTTGAAAATGGGACTACATGGAAGGTCAGCTTTTCACGACGGAAGTTATTGGGAGAGCCAAATATGACCACAAGCCGGAGAAAACCCATACAGTGGGTGTCCGGGCCTGGTGCTACCCCTTGAAAGGAGGTTTTGCTGTGGCGGATTCTTGCTGGGTTTATGCCCATGCGGCGGATTGTATCCTGATATATCAGGTTTAGTCCACTGCCTCCGTCCATAAGGACATTGGTAAACTGGAATCCATCGATTATTGGATCCAGTATCAGGGCAGTCTGGCCTGCGTTTTTGATAGTTCTAGAATAATCTAGCTGATAAAAAATGATTGGCTTTAGTGACCAGTGGCGGGACTCCTGAGGGGAAAGTTTGATTGTACGTACCTTTGTGGGTGTCATACGTTTTGTTACGTGAAGTAAGTTCACTGTTTTGACTTCTTGTGGGAAGTTCTTATGTTTCCTGGTACTCTGCCTTTGGGGTTCGTCCTCCTCTTCACTTGGTGTGTCGAGCCCCTTGTGTTCGGTGTTAAGCTGTCCGGATTGTTTAAAAACCCAACAGTCTCTGTGGGTGTGATTGGCAGGCTTCCCAGGAGTACTGTGTATCTGACATATTCTGCCCAGGATTCTATTTAAGCTGGACGGGTCATCCCTGTTATCCTGAGGGGGTGGTTTTGTTTGATTTTGCCGCGAGCTTTTGAATCTGGCATCGACTGCCGCGCTCTTCGGAGTTTTTCCTTTGATTCGGCGACGGTCCTTATTTCGTCGCGGTTTTCCGTTTCCATCCCTGATTTCGGATGTACTTGGGTCGCTGGGGCTGCACCGTGCCAACCAGCTGTCCTCTCCTGCGCAAAAGCGGGTCATGAGGCTTGTGAGTGCGGCCATTGTTCTTGGCTTTTCCTGGCCGAGGTGTCTGGCGAGCCATTCGTCTCGGATATTATGCCTGAAAGCTACTAAGGCCTCGGCGTCCGGACAATCCACTATCTGATTTTTTTTAGTAAGGAATCTGTTCTAGAACTGTCGCGCTGATTCTCCGGGCTGTTGGGTTATGTGACTGAGGACGTCTGCGTCCGGAGGGCGGACGTAGGTCCCTTGAAAATTTGCTCGGAAAGCATCCTCGAGCTCTTCCCAACTTCCAATTGTGTTTTCGGGAAGGCTTTTAAGCCAGTGCCGGGCTGACCCTTTAAGCTTAAGGGGTAAATATTTGATGGCGTGGAGATCATCTCCTCTAGCCATATGTATGTGGAGGATATAATCCTCGATCCAGACTCCGGGGTCTGTTGTTCCATCGTACGCCTCTATGTTGACAGGTTTGAATCCCTCTGGAAATTCATATTCCAGGACCTCATCGGTGAAACATAGGGGGTGTGCGGCGCCCCTGTATTTGGGTGTTCCGGATTCTAATGATGGCTTTTTTGCATTGCTTGCGAGAGCTTGCTTTCTTGGCCCGTAAATGGACCTGGCTGGGCCATGATGCGAGTCTTTAATTGGGTCGCATGCCCCTTTGAATGCGGTGCCACTTGCTGTTTTATGGTGGCCGTGTGGTCGTCTATCCGACCGTATGGCTTTTTTATTTTTCGAATGCGAGGGCTCTAGGGCCTCTTGATCGAATTCGGGCAGTAGTTTTCTCTTCGGATAGCTTTTAGTGCGGCGGCTGCCGCCGTATTTGTCTGCGGTCTTGATTACCTTGCTCCATCTTATTCTGAGTGCATCTTCCGCCGTCTTTAGCTTCCGCTTCTGCTTTTTCAGGTTGCGTGCTGTAGCAACAAGCCTTTCGTGGAGATTCTTCTGCTCCATGGTTTTATCCGGCGTGAGATCGTCCGGAGTTCTGTTATGGCCGGGGGAGAGCTGTCTGTCCTCTCTATCCGGATTGTCCTGTTCGGACGGTTGCTCTGAGGCGCGCTCGTCGTCTACCGGCTCACCCTGCTCTATGGCTGTGTCTTGATCAAGGCGGGGCTTGGCTCGGCGTTTTCGTCGCCGCTTTAATTGCTTTTCGGAGGGTTTGTCCCTTTTTTCGTCCCCTTTTTCCTCGTTGTCGTTTCCCTTAGGGGTATCCACCATGAATACATTATTAGATGTGGTGGCAGTCCAGCGCCCTACAGGTGCTGGTTCTTGTTCGTCCCCTCCTTCGTCGTCCATACCGTCGAAGTGTTCGGATCCAAAGTCAAGCATGTCGGTTAAATCGTCGACAGTGGCTATTAAGTGGGTGGTGGGTGGGCTTTGAATTTCTTCGTCGTCTGAATCCCAACCTCGCAGACCATAATCCGGCCTGGGCTCTCCTGATAAAGAGAGAGACTTGAGAGAATTCAGGATATCACCGAAAGGTGAGTATTGAAAGATGTCCGCGGCGGTGAACTCCATTACAGGCGCCCAATCAGATTCGATCGGCGGGGGCCCGGAAGGCTCGGAGTTCGGAGAAGAGTCCGGCTCCTTGGAGTCCTGGGCCGTGCGGAGTACGGGGCTGGCGTTTGGCTCGATCGCCTTTGAGATCGCAGCCCCTGAGGTGACGTCCAACCGTTCATCCTCAGAGAACGCAGTGGGCTCCGAGTCAAAGATCGGGACCGGTGCGTGTGCGGCCTCCAGGTTGCTATTCGGAGGTAGAGCTATATCATGCCCCTCGAAGTAGTGCGGCGCGCTTGGCTGTGGCTCGAACCCGTCGAAGATCAAGTCTCCGCGGATATCAGCCATGCAGTTTAAGCTTCCAAACCTGACTTGATGGCCAGGGGCGTAGCTTTCGATCTGCTCCAGATGACCAAGCGAATTGGCCCGCAGAGCGAAGCCGCCGAAGACGAAGATCTGTTCGGGGAGGAAAGTCTCACCCCGGACCTCGTCATTGTTGATGATCAAAGGAGCCATCGGGCCTAAAAGCGACGACACAGAGGAACTCTCAATGAAAGCACCAATGTCGGTGTCAAAACCGGCAGATCTCGGGTAGGGGGTCCCGAACTGTGCGTCAAGGTCGGATGGTAACAGGAGACAAGGGAAACTTTATTTTACCCAGGTTCGGGCCCTCTTGATGGAGGTAAAACCCTACTCCTGCTAGATTAATATTGATGATATGGGTAGTACAAGAGTGGATCTACCACGAGATCAAGGAGGCTAAACCCTAGAAGCTAGCCTATGGTATGATTATGTATGATGATGGTCGTCCTACGGACTACAAACCTCCGGTTTATATAGACACCGGATAGGGTTAGGGTTACACAGAGTCGGTTACAATGGTAGGAGATCTCGAATATCCGCACACCTAGCTTGCCTTCCACGCCAAGAAAAGATCCTTCCGGACACGGGACGAAGTCTTCAACTTTGTATCTTCATAGTCCTGGAGTCCGGCTGAAGGTATAGTTCGGCTATCCGAACACCCCCTAATCCAGGACTCCCTCAGTTAGGTTTCCGCCGAACTCATCTCGGACCGACCGATCTAAGGATCTCGGTCACACTGATTGGCCCTAGCCATTGCACAAGTACAACTTGGTCTAACCGAAGTGTGCTAATCGGTGCTACCGAAATCACTTCCTCTGTGAAACCCTAGCATCTTGGAGTCATCAAACCGCATTTCGGCCCGACTGAAACTGTGTGTTTAGACTGTGTTAGTGCTTCGGTGTCACCGAGTTTGTCAAATCGGTAGCTCCAAAATGCTTTCTGCAGAAAACTAAAATTAAGTTTTTGACTCAATATTTTTGCAAAACAAGTTGCACTTTGTGATGCTCATCCACTCTATCTATATTCAACTATTCACAGGGTTAGTTTCAGCGATGCCAGAGGGCAGTGATAGCCAGAACAAGTCTGAAGAGCAGGTCAACCTCAGTGAGGGCATTAGTCCCTCAAGTAGTTATGATGAGGGGAGCAGAAACACTCCCAGCAACTTGCCTAAGGCAGCCACCAGGAAGAAGAAGAGAACATCTAAATCTGAGGATGAGGAATTTGTCATTGAGGAGGAAGTGACCTCCAAGAAAGTGCTCAATAAAGAGTATGTTGCTGCTGCAACCAAGCCTAGAATGCAGAAGAAGGCTCCTGCCAAGAGAGTTCCAATGTCCAAAGACAGAGCCTCAACTCAAGAAACCATGGAGTTCACTCTTGAACCAAAAGAGGAAGAGGCTGCTGGGGGAAAGAAGAGGAAGGAGAGAGTCAGAAAGACCATTGCCAGAGTGATTGGCAAACCTTCTATGATGAGAGATTCTGAAGAAGAAGAGGAGGAGTTGGAAGAGCCCGTTGCACGTCCACCAAAGACTCAAAAGCTTATGGGAGATGCCATAAGGACTGAGGCTGCTCCATCTAAGCCCAAGTCTGTCCCCAAGCCTCAACTCAAGCTCAAGCCCCCAAGACAACTGCACCAAAGATATCAATAAGAAACAACCCTGCTGCTGAGAAGAATAAGGCCCTAGTGCCTGAAGCTCAAGAAGATGATGAGCCACTAGTGCTCAGAAAGTTGAAGCCCAAGATTCCAGATCATAGTGATGATCATCTTGTGGCAGAAAGTATGAAAGTGAGAAAGGATGCAGGTCTGAGACTTTGAAGACAGACTGATCCTTATGCTACCAGGAGGAGAACTGATGTGGACTACCGCGTTCACATAAAGGAACAATAGGATTTATATGAGACAGTCTTGTTGGACAAGAAGCCCATAGTTTGTGACATGAGATGGGTTGATTGGAAATACATTGATGAAAATGAGGACTATTTGCCAGGTGTGCATGAGAGCTTCAGAATTAATGAAGTTGACAAGTTTGTTGGTCAGAAGTTGACTAAGTGGAACGATGAGATGATAATGCAATTCTATTCCACTGCTTACTTCTACCCAGATGGAAAGATTGTCTGAATGACTGAAGGTACAAGGTATCAATCAACAATCTCAGAATGGGCCAAGTTGATTGTCGGTTTCAAAACCGGCGGATCTCGGGTAGGGGGTCCCGAACCGTGCGTCTAGGCGGATGGTAACATGAGACAAGGGGCACGAAGTTTTACCCAGGTTTGGGCCCTCTCGATGGAGGTAAAACCCTACGTCCTGCTTGATTAATATTCATGATATGGGTAGTACAAGAGTAGATCTACCACGAGATCAAGGAGGCTAAACCCTAGAAGCTAGCCTATGGTATGATTGTTGTATGTTGGAGTTGTTCTATGGACTAAAACCCTCCGGTTTATATAGACATCGGAGAGGTTTAGGGTTACACAAAGTCGGTTACAATGGTAGGAGATCAAAATATCCGCATCGCCAAGCTTGCCTTCCACGCCAAGGAAAGTCCCATCCGGACACGGGACGAAGTCTTCAAACTTGTATCTTCATAATCCTGGAGTCCGGCTGAAGGTATAGTCCGGCTATCCAGACACCCCCTAATCCCGGACTCCCTCAGTAGCCCCCGAACCAGGCTTCAATGACGACGAGTCCGGCGCGCAGATTGTCTTCGGCATTGCAAGGCGGGTTCTTCTCCAAACTCTGCGTACCTGTTGAATAATGTCCGGTTTTTATAATGTAGCGCTCCTTGGCTTCTTCGCCCAATAATGGTAGCCTTCCACGTGTCGAACGAATACGAAAAGTCTAGGTGTTTTTACATTCACACCCCTGGCCGCGTAAATGAGCCACCTATTAAAGAGATGGGGATTTAGATCCAAATCACATCTTCTCCCTTCCGCGAGCAGTCATCAGAGCGCATCTAGCAAAGGTCCATCCCACCATGGCCAACCATCGCAACTCCTCTTCTCGCCCATCCAGCCCTAAGCCGGGAGACTGGGAGAGGTGCTCCATCCCGCATAGCGAGCTAGTATCGCTTCAAACCAAGGGATTCCTCCCTCCGGCCTATATGGTTCCGGTTCGAGCCGGACTCGCTACCTATAATGGAGGAGAGCAAGCGAAGAGCGCCCCTAATCCCTCCAAAGGAGAGCGGGTATGTCTCGTCCCTTATCTAGTAAGAGGACTCAGATTTCCAATTCATCTGTTTCTCTGAGGGCTTCTGGAGTTCTACGGCCTCCAGTTGCACAACCTCACGCCCGCCTCTATATTGCATATGGCGGGCTTCGTTGCCCTTTGCAAGTTGTACTTGGGTATTGAGGCTCATTTCGCGCTGTGGAAGAGGCTATTCTGCCTGGTGCCTCGTTCTCAGGAGGGGTCCATATATCAAGTGGGCGGAGCCGAAGTGTGGCGCATCGCCGGGACCGGATATCTATCCGGAACCCCAAAGAAGGCGTCCGAGGACTGGCCTTCGGAATGGTTTTATATAGATGATGTCCCGCTGCCGGATCCTATCCGGGTCGGTCTTCCCGAATTCAACAGTGCTCCCTTAAAGAAACGCTTAAGCTGGCGTCCACGGAGCTCTCGGAGAGAAAGTGACAGGGACGTCCTTTACCTGATGGGCCGGATAAGACTATTGGCTCATTCCGGACTAACCATGATTGGAGTCATGGCCGCATGCATTATGCGGGGGGTGCAGCCACTTCAGTATAGAGGCCACCCCATGTGGGATTTTAACGGGGAAGATGACGCCACCCGTTGTGGTCGTAAGGGGCCGAACTCGGCTGCCGCTCTGATAAAGATCTTGTCCTCTTTGTACAAGGGAGAAGAGGAGGAATTCCTCCGCGTCAACCCCCAGGGTGGATTTACTATGTACAACCCTCCGAGTTGGGTAAGCAGACAATTTAGCTCTACCATCCGTTTCATATTCCCATGATCAAATATGTCGTCTAACGACTTCAACGCAGGAACTACATCAGGAAGTAAAGGATATAAGCAGCCGTTCTCCACAGCCCGAGGATCCAGAACGGTCCCTTGATCCGGACTCCGAAGAGGATCCGGATATAGCTGTGGAGCTGATTGACGGGGTATTCCATCAGCTGAGCAAGGATGATACCTTGGTGGCCATTACGGCCGATTACCCAGGGCTAATCCCGGCCTCCCAGGTAACAGAGACCGGAGTCTCATCACTTTGGGAAGGAATCCATCCTCACGTGTTTCAGTTTCCCTGACAACAAACGTGTTTTGAAGGGGAGGTTTCCGAGGCAGGAGGCCGAGCCGGCGGTGGCTAGCCAACGAGGGGCCGTGGGACCCCGTGGGGCAGAAAGGAATGTAGTTCGGACTGAGACACCGGCGCAAAGGTAAAGCGCACCATCTTTTTCCCAGGTTTTATTCCTTCAGGGCATATTAACGCTCGTGCTCTCTTCAGGACGAAGAGACCTCGCCGGACTATATCCGGGGAGGTTGCCAATCATGCCTCCACCAGCCAGGCTCCAAAGCCTGGCCCGGAAGCGGAGGCGAACACAAGGCGCGCACCGGACGCTCCTCCGACAGAGGATGCGGACAGGCTGTCTGCCACCAATTCCGAGGTGGAGAGTGCCATGAACCACAGGCGTCAACGGACAGTTCTTCGCGACGCTTGTTTCTCCCAAGAGGCATTGGATGCCTTCAACTCGGGAGATGCGTACCTCCGTGCCGCTCAAAATGGTTTAACCAGAGCCACGGAGCAATATGTAAAAGACATACGGGTAAGAAAATTTGTGGTAAATATATATATACCAGTAGCCCCCGAGACTTGAAACAGTTAGAATAACGGATTTAAGGATCATTTGTTATGCAGGCTCTTACAGAAAAGAATGCCCTACTGTCCCAGGAGCTGGAAGAGTGCAAAGCCCAACTTGAGGCCGCACTAGCCGCGGCAGGGGAGCCCAAGGAGACCCCCTCTGGTAATTTATGCTTCGAAAGATAAATATTTTGTGAAGTGCGGCGTGGGTACAAATCTGACAAATGAAATTGCAGATGTCGCCGGATTAAATCCGGAAAAGCAACAACTCCTACGCCAGCTGGAGGCTGGTGAGAGCGTGCTGACAAAGGTGAGGTGGGAGAAGAACGATCTCCAAGATGCCAACACCAAGGTGGGCATTGAACTGAAGGATGTTCGGGCCAGCTGTCGGACTCCACTAAGGAGAATCAACGGCTTCGACGCGGCATATATAGTAAGTGCTTAAACGAACTCTGAAAAGGGAGTTCGGCGGGGAAGTCGACTAACAGAGTTATGTCTATATGTATGCTAACAGGACGTCCTGCAGAGGAGATGCCCGGTTCAACGGGTGACCTTCTTCCCGAGCTCTCGCAACTGCACGAACGAGTTCGGCAGGCGATGCAGGGTGTTGCCCAAGCCTTATGGCCATCCCTCCCCATGCTCGAGGGCCTTGGAGAGCTTGCGGAGAGCTGAAGGGAGCGCGGAGGCGCTCCCGGTTGTGGAAGATATCGGCCTGCCGTCAAGGCGCTAGGGAGGCCTGGGCCATGGTGAAGACGCGGTACACAAAGGCTGACCCAAACCACATGGCCGAGGTCGGACCTGTGGGGCCCGATGGGAAGGAGATCCCTGTAAGCTTAGTATACGGCCAAGTTGAATTGGCCGCAAAGTATTCCCAGCAGGACTGTAAATTAGACAGCCTGTTAGATGGTATTGAAGAGGAATACAATTAGTCAAAGTGACTGTGTAACTTTTAATTGACATGTGTAATGCCTTCTAGCCGGATTGTAGATCGTTTGTCGTTGCCGACCTTTTCGCTTCGACCTCGGGACCTGATGGTCCGGAGTGTGTCCGAATACCCTAGCAGTTATGTAAGAACCGGGGTATGCATGGAGACCAGGCATAGGGGTCATTAGTGCTTTATCAGACAAGTGTCCAACTAGTTATGTTATATTACATGGTTAGTAAGAAACATCTTCCAGAGAGAATAGTTCCGTTAGGGGTTCCTTTCTCTGGGAGGCATGCCCTAAAGTGCATGTCCAGAATGCGAACGCAGGAAAAGCATCTGGGGGCATATATATAAATAAGTAAAAAAGGTCATCTTTTAGTTCACCGACCGAATATTCCCTTAAGAACGCTAGCTTTCGGCTTCACCCAGTCCGAGGTACACATCCGGCTGATCCGGCAGTAACAATCGCAGAGGTGCTCCCTTTACCACCTAGCCGAACAATCGGGAACGTAGGGGTAAGCACAGGAGCCAGGCAACCCAGCTTGTCCAAAACTTAAGTCATATCGATGCATATAATGGTGAAGAAAAGGTACATGCGGAAGTTTGACACATGTTTTGGGCGTAAAGCCCGTATAAATAAGCTTCTGTTTAAAGAAGCCCCCAGGTGTAGTGAGCGCGAGTAACACGTCACTTGTTGAGCCTTTGACGGCTATAAGAAAGAAAAAGAGAAAGGGTGGAAGGAGAGAAATATAAGACAGAAAATATAAAAAATGGACAGAGGAAGGAGACGAACACAGAGTCCGGCGCTAGGCGTAGAATCTTCGGAGACGGGCTGCGTTCCATGGGTTCGACTCGAGTCGGTTATCCGAGGCATCTCGCAGGCGGTACGCTCCTCCAGTTAGGACTTGGTTGATTATGAAGGGACCTTCCCACTTGGGCTTGAGTTTCTCCTTTTGCTTGTCCGGCAGGTGTTGAACTAATTCGCCAACGTTGTAATTTTTGGCCAGCACTTCTCTGCTTTGATATCTTCGAGCCTGCTGTTGATAAAATGCGGAACGGGCTTTTGCCACATCGCGCTCCTCCTCCAAGGCATCCAGACTGTCCTGCCGATCGAGCTCGGCTTCTCTTTCTTCGTACATGCGCACTCAAGGTGAGTCATGAATTATGTCGCAAGGCAGAACTGCCTCTGCGCCGTACACCATAAAGAATGGTGTGTATCCGGTGGTGCGATTCGGCGTGGTCCGCAGCCCCCAGAGTACGGAGTCGAGCTCCTCTACCCAGTGCGTGTTGGATTCCTTGAGGGACCGCACTAATCTAGGTTTGATGCCGCTCATGATAAGACCATTTGCACGTTCGACCTGGCCATTAGTTTGTGGGTGATAGACGGAAGCATAATCGAGCTTGATGCCCATGGTTTTGCACCAGAGTTTTACCTCGTCGGCCGTAAAGTTCGTGCCGTTATCAGTGATGATGTTGTGGGGGACGCCGTAACGGTGTACGACCCCGGTTATAAAGTCTATCACCGGTCCGGATTCGGCCGTCTTAACAGGCTTGGCTTCTATCCATTTGGTGAACTTATCCACCATGACCAGTAAGTATTTTTTCTTGTTAGTTCCCCCTTTAAGGGGTCCAACCATGTCAAGCCCCCAGACCGCGAAGGGCCAAGTGATGGGGATAGTTTGGAGGGCGGTAGGTGCACTAGTAGAAAACCGACCTTTAGTCCCGGTTCCCGAACCGGGACTAAAGGGTCGTTACTAATACCCTCGCCCTTTAGTCCCGGTTCAAACCAGAACCGGGACAGATGGGCCTCCACGTGGCCGCTGCCGGCAGCCCAGGCAGGGGGGCCTTTGGTCCCGGTTCATGACATAAACCGGGACCAAAAGGGTTCCACACGTCAGCAGGAGGTTTTTCTTTTTTTTTAAAAAGTGGCGGTTTTAGGGGTTTAGGGGATTATTTTAGGTTGTTATTAGCTAGCTAATAGAGAGAAGTGTCCTCTCTTATATGTAGTCCTTGGTTTACCTACGCTACTGCTATATATGTTCATTTCACCCGCATATATATATATATATATATATATATATATATATATATATATATATATATATATATATATATATATATATATAATAACTCATGCATGCTCGCATCATACATCATCATATATAATAACAAGTCCTACTAATTAATCAAGCATCATCATACAACTTCTACTCGTTATTAATAATAAGTCATACGATCATCATCCTCATAGTCATCGAAACCCAACCCTACATAATTGTTCTTAGCACATGATCATCAGTATCTGCAGGTAGCTAGGATCGGACCTAAACACACTTAAGGTAAAATAGCATAAAACAATATAGACCCTGACTCTCCATTATGAAGAATGGAGATCATCCTGTCTCCAATTCTTGCGCCTCGCTTCCTTTTGCTTCCAAGAAGCTCCTTACGACTGTCCATACATTTTTTCCATCCTTTGATTGTCATGTCTCCACTTGTTTTAGAAATCCGGTATGGGCAGTTGAGATTCGTAGGGTGACCTAGATATATGTTCAAAACATGAACGGTGCCGCCATTCTGATACATCAAATGAGGCACACACTCCTCTAGGATTCTCTGTTGAAAAACATAGTAATAACTTCGTAGTTAGCAATGTACTAGTTTTAGAAGTATGCAAAAAGATGCACGGATGTCCTAACAGTAAAAATCTTACCAGGGTATCTCCATGGTAGTTACCGTAGTTCAACACGTGCACTAGTGGCACGTATTGACCATAATGTTGAGGAGTTCGACTGTAGATATTGTAATTCTCAAGATCATTACAAAATCCAACCAGATGAGTTTTCTACTTGTAAGTTAACTCAGAGCCATCGGTGTAATAAGTTCGATCTACCATATTCTACACATTCTTTGATACTTCAAAATAAGCTGTTAATGGAAATAAGTTGTCAACTATTTTGAAATGAACATTATAAATTAGTTAATAATTAACTATGTTTGAGAAACTCACATAGCGGTAGAACTGGAGGAGTATCAACAAGGACCCAAATGTCCATATTGTCTTGCTCGATTTTAGGATCACCAAGATCCATGGTGACAAGCATACCCTCATCAAAACCATACAATTTGCAAAATGCTTCCCAATTTTTGCAACCAAAATGGGTTACGCTCTCAGCATTATACAACTTTACTTCAAAATCCACATCATGATGGGTCCTTAGGTGAATTTTCTTCGTTTCAAAATTTTCATGGTCTTCAAAATCCATCGTCTCCAAGACATAGTGTCTTGCATGGCATGGGATCAACTATACTCGAATTGTAAAAGATGAAAATTACACGCTGAAATAGTTGAAGTCATGCTTAATTATGTCACAAAAACACTTGTCGTCGTTGCGTACCGTTTCAACTTCGAAGGTCTCCTCGAGCTTAATGCTGAAGCGCCGACCATCGTCCAGGTGAGGCCTGTCGCACTCACCTCGATCGTCGTGGCACCAGTCGCACTCCCCCGGGAGACTTTCGTCGTCCGATGATGACATTTACTATACGTTCATAATTCAAAGACTAAATTAGATCATTATTATTCAACTAATCATATGCATATGCCTTGCATAGTGCTCTCCAATTTGAGCATTCAATAAGTAGTATTCAAATTAGGATGCCTTCAATTATAAGAAAAACTACATCATCTCCATGTGTCCGTACATCGAATATTATCACTAATACACATCGAATACTATATATCATACATATCGCTAGTACAGCTAGAACCGTAGCGCCCGACGGGTATCGGCGCGGGCGGTGGACACCCAAAGGGAAGGAACCATCACAGGATCATAGCTCCAGTGAGATCCCTGAAGAACCTGCCAGGTATTCTCGAACCTGCCCTCCAACGCAACCATGTCCCGACGGACGTGCTGGTCCTCCTCGCTGACACGGTGACGTACCACCTCCGCGGTGTCCGGAAGCCTCGGCACCGCCACTGGCCCACGCGACCGCCACCAAATAAGGATCGGGTCAACGACGGGCTGGCTCCTCACCAAGCTACGCCCCCGGAAGGTAGCGCCTCCCAATACCACCCCGGCGGAGCCCAGTCCCGGACATGGCCCATCTGGTCAAGTAGGTGTCGTCCGCCCCCGACTCGACGACGAGGATGCGGGATAGGCATCGTCCACGTCGATGCGGGAATAATTGCTTTAACTAAAAAAATAAACTAGTTCTATTAATTTTCTTGCTAAAAATAAACCAGTTTTATTAAATCAACTAGTTTAACTATATATGAAGCACTTACTATAAATAAACTTGCTAAAAATGTAGTTAGTTCAACTATTAAATCAACTACTTTAACTATAGTTCTAGTTAGTTCAACTACTTACTATGAATAGTTAAATAAAGTAGTTTATTAAATCAACTAGCTAGTTCAACTACTATATATGAAGCACTTACTATAAATAAAATAAAATAGTACGACTTACTAAAAATAAACTAGTTTAACTATAGTTCTATTATTTTTCTAACTTATTGTATTAAACACTTTCTCTTCTTATTTTTTCCTTTTTCCTCTATTCTAAATATGAACATATTCATAAATGACATATATCATTCACAATTTTCCTATACATACACAATAAATTGACAAAGAAAATACTATGAACAAATTAATTACACAATATGGAAAAAAATCTAACAGAAAAATATATGAACTACACATCTAACAAAAAATCTATGAACTACAAAAAATCTAACAAAATCTAACAAATTAATTAACTACTAGTAACATCAATTAACAAATTAAATCTCACGGCGACGGTGTCGGGGACGGCGACGGGGACGGCGACGGCGAGGTGCGGCGCGGGGCAGGGGCGGGGCGCGCGGGTCGGGGCGGCGTCGCGGGGCGTGAGGCGGCGACAACGTCGATCGGGGCGGCGTGGGGCGTGAGGCGGCGACGGCGTCGATCGGGGCGGCGCGGGGCGTGAGGCGGCGACGGCGTCGATCGGGGCGCCGCGGGGCGACGACGGGGTGGCGCGGGGCGACGACGGGGCGGCGCGGGGCGACGACGGCGACGACGGGGCGGCGCGGGGCGACGGCGAGGCGGCGCGGGGCGACGACGAGGCGGATACGGCGGACGGGGCGGCGTCGGGCGGGTGGGGAAGAACGAACTGAACCAAAATTTCACGAGTGCTGCTTATATAGGCAGAGAATTGGTCCCGGTTCGTGGCAGCAACCGGGACCAATGCCCCCCCTTTAGTCCCGGTTGGTGCCACCAACCGGGACCAAAGGCCTCTTTTCAGCAGCCCAAAGGGCGGGAAGCGGCGGCCTTTGGTCCCGGTTGGTGGGATGAACCGGGACCAAAGGGGGGCAGTGGTCCCGGTTTTTGTCACGAACCGGGACCAATGCCCCCTTTGGTCCCGGTTCACCGGGACCACTGCCCCCCTTTGGTCCCGGTTCATCCCACCAACCGGGACCAAAGGCCTTCTGCTGCCCCGCGCCCAAAAGTTTAGTCCCACCTCGCTAGTTGAGAGGGCTCTGGAGTGGTTTATATGTGCTGCTGCGCCCACCCTCTCGAGCTCCTCTCAACTGCAGGCTTTCGGGCCTAAACTGTCACTATGTGCCTGTGGGCCTACTGGGCCTCCTGCGGGCCTGAATCCTGGCCCATGGTAGGGTTTCTAGTCGTATTCAGGCCGTGGTGGCCCAGTAGGTGGCATTTTTTTTCATTTTTGCTATTTATTTTTTCGTTTCTACTTAGAACTAAATACTTATAGTTTTTTAGTGATTTCTTTTTTCTATTAGGTCACAAAAATTATAAACTTTCTGTTAGTGCCATTAGTTTTAGGTCACAACTCATAAATAAAAAGAAAAAAAAATATAGAAGAAAGGAAAAAAACTATATAAAAAACTAGCTATTTATTTTTTCATTTCTACTTAGAACTAAATATTTATGATTAACTTTAATAAAAAATGAGCATAGATGCTTATTTTTAATGACTTATTACAACTCATAAATAAAAATAAAAAAATAAATATAGAAGAAAGGAAAAAAACTATATAAAAAACTAGCTATTTATTTTTTCATTTCTACTTAGAACTAAATACTTATGATTAACTTTAATAAAAAATGAGCATAGATGCTTATTTTTAATGACTTATTACAACTCATAAATAAAAAGAAAAAATAAATATAGAAGAAAGGAAAAAAACTATATAAAAAACTAGCTATTTATTTTTTCATTTCTACTTAGAACTAAATACTTATGATTAACTTTAATAAAAAATGAGCATAGATGCTTATTTTTAATGACTTATTACAACTCATAAATAAAAAGAAAAAAATAAATATAGAAGAAAGGAAAAAAAACTATATAAAAAACTAGCTATTTATTTTTTCATTTCTACTTAGAACTAAATACTTATGATTAACTTTAATAAAAAATGAGCATAGATGCTTATTTTTAATGACTTGTTACAACTCATAAATAAAAAGAAAAAAATAAATATAGAAGAAAGGAAAAAAACTATATAAAAAACTAGCTATTTATTTTTTCATTTCTACTTAGAACTAAATACTTATGATTAACTTTAATAAAAAATGAGCATAGATGCTTATTTTTAATGACTTATTACAACTCATAAATAAAAAGAAGAAAATAAATATAGAAGAAAGGAAAAAAACTATATAAAAAACTAGCTATTTATTTTTTCATTTCTACTTAGAACTAAATACTTATGATTAACTTTAATAAAAAATGAGCATAGATGCTTATTTTTAACGACTTATTACAACTCATAAATAAAAAGAAAAAAATAAATATAGAAGAAAGGAAAAAACTCTGGCCGCGACAAGGACCAACCCTTTAGTCCAGGTTCATGCCACGGACCGGGACCAATGGTGGTGGGCCAGGAACCAGGCACATTGGTCCCGGTTCGTCCCACCAACCGGGACCAAAAGGTCCAGACGAACCGGGACCAATGGCCCACGTGGCCCGGCCGGCCCCCTGGGCTCACGAACCGGGTCCAATGCCACCATTGGTCCCGGTTCTAGATTGAACCGGGACTAATGGGCTAACCCACCCTGGACCATTGCCCCCTTTTCTACTAGTGGTGGCATATGGCTTTGGTTTGCAAAAAGCTGGCAACCGACGCATCGTTGGACCAAGTCCTGAGCGTCTGCCCGGGCCGTCTGCCAATAAAAGCCTGTACGGAAAGCCTTGCTTACAAGGGACCGAGCTGCAGCGTGATGACCACCGAGTCCGGCATGAATTTCAGCCAGCAGGTTTCGCCATTCCTCTTCGGAGATGCACCTTTGAAGGACTCCGGTAGTGCTTTTCTTATAAAGTTCTCCCTCATGGACTTTATAGGCTTTGGATCGCTGCACTATGCAGCGTGCCTCGCTTTGGCCCTCTGGGAGTTCCTGCCTAGTAAGGTAGGCTAGGAATGGTTCTGTCCACGGGGCGATGACGGCCATTATTACGTGGGCTGAAGTTGTGATTTCATTGGCACAGCCTTCGATTATGTCAGATTGTTCGGTATCGGACAGTGCGGTTTGGTCCGGGCTAATATTACCATGTTCCCCTTCCCATACTACGGATGGCTTGAACAGCCTTTCCAGGAAGATGTTGGGGGGATCGCATCACGTTTAGCGCCGATGCGTGCCAGGAAGTCTGCCGCCTGATTGTTTTCTCGGGCTATATGGTGAAATTCAAGCCCCTCGAACCGAGCTGACATTTTTAGGACGACATTGCGGTAAGCTGCACATTTTTGGATCCTTGGCATCGAAGTCTCCATTTATCTGGGATATCGCGAGGTTCGAATCCCCGCGCACCTCTAGGCGTTGAATACCCATGGATACTGCCATCCGGAGACCGTGTAGAAGGGCCTCATATTCGGCTGCATTGTTGGAGTCCGTGTACATAATCTGGAGTACATATTGGACTATGTCTCCTATGGGGGATGTCAAAACGACGCCAGCCCCTAGACCGGCCAACATTTTGGAGCCGTCGAAATGCATGATCCAGTTTGAATATGTGTCGTAACCTTTAGGGAGTTTGGCCTCCGTCCATTCTGCGACGAAGTCAGCCAAAACTTGCGACTTGATAGCTCGCAGTGGCTTATAAGTTATGTCGAACGGGAGGAGTTCGATGGCCCATTTTGCAATCCGGCCCATTGCGTCGCGGTTGTTTATAATATCGTTGAGTGTTCCGATGCTACTGTGATTGAACACTCTTGAAAGTAGTGTCGTAGCTTCCGGGATGCCATGAATACCGCATATGCAATCTTTTGATAATGTGGGTACCGTGATTTGCATGGGGTGAGGACATTGGACACGTAGTAAACCGGCTTTTGAAGGGGGAATTTGTGTCCGTCCGTTTCCCGCTCGACGACGAGTACTGCGCTGACAACTTGATAGGTTGCTGCAATGTACAATAGCATTGGTTCGCCAATGTTTGGCGCGGCCAGGACTGGATTTGTTGCCAATATGGCTTTTATTTCATCGACTCCGGCCGTGGCGGCATCCGTCCACTCGAAGTGTTCGGTGCGCCGAAGGAGGCGATAGAGGGGTAGTGCCTTTTCTCCCAAACGGGAGATAAAGCGGCTTAGAGCCGCCACGCATCCGGTTAATTTTTGTATTTGTTTGAGGTCCTTTGGGATATCCAATTGTGACAAAGCTCGGATCTTGGCTGGATTTGCTTCGATTCCTCTACCGGATACAATGAAGCCCAAGAGCTTTCCGGCTGGAACGCCGAAAACGCATTTTTCCGGGTTTAGCTTGATGTCATATGTTCGAAGGTTATCAAATGTAAGCCTCAATTCGTCTACTAGAGATTCGACATGTTTTGTTTTTACGACCACATCATCCACGTATGCCTCCACTATTTTGCCGATCTCGTTTGTCAGACATGTCTGAATCATGCGCTGATATGTTGCGCCGGCGTTTTTGAGCCCAAAAGGCATTGTGTTGAAGCAGAATGGGCCGTATGGGGTGATGAATGCCGTTGCGGCTTGGTCTGGCTCTGCCATCTTGATTTGATGGTAGCCGGAGTATGCGTCGAGGAAACACAATGAATCGTGTCCTGCCGTGGCGTCGATAATTTGATCGATGCGGGGGAGGGGGAAGGGATCCTTTGGGCAAGCCTTGTTAAGGTCTTTAAAATCGACGCACACGCGCCAGGATTTGTCCTTCTTTGGTACCATCACCAAACTTGCTAGCCAGTCCGGATGTTTTATATCTCTCATGAATCCGGCCTCCAATAGCTTGGCTAGCTCCTCTCCCATGGCTTGTCTCTTGGGTTCAGAGAAGCGCCGAAGGGCTTGTTTGACTGGTTTGAATCCTTTTAGGATATTTAAGCCGTGTTCCGCCAGCCTGCGTGGGATTCCTGGTATGTCTGATGGGTGCCAGGCAAAAATGTCCCAGTTCTCATGTAGGAACTCTCGCAGTGCGGCGTCTACATCAGGGTTTAGTCGTGCCCCGATGGAAGTTGTTTTATTGGGGTCCGTTGGATGGACCTGGAATTTGACTATTTCATCCGCCGGTTTAAAGGAGGTGGACTTGGATCTTTTCTCGAGTATCACATCGTCCCTGTTTACCGTGGAGCGCAGCGTAGTCAGTTCCTCAGCCGCTAGGGCTTCGGACAGTGCCTCAAGGGCCAACGCGGTTGTCTTGTTTTCGGCGCGGAGTGCTGTGTCCGGATCACTAGCAAGAGTGATGATTCCGTTCGGCCCGGGCATCTTGAGCTTCATGTACCCATAATGGGGTATTGCTTGGAAGATTGTAAATGCTTCCCGCCCTAGCAGAGCGTGGTATCCGCTACTGAACGGGGCCACCTAGAATGTGACCTCTTCGGACCTGTAATTATCCGGCGTGCCGAACACCACATCTAGTGTGATTTTTCCGGTGCAGCGCGCTTCTCGACTGGGGATTATTCCTCTAAAGGTTGTGCTGCTTTGCTCAATGCGGTTCTAGTCTATTTCCATTTTTTGAAGGGTTTCCTCGTAAATGAGGTTCAATCCGCTGCCTCCGTCCATGAGTACCTTGGTGAGGCGAAAGCCGTCCACTATTGGACTGAGGACCAGTGCGGCTGGTGCTCGAGCTGTTCGAAACTTAGGTTCATCACTGGCATTAAAAGTAATAGCCGTGTCACTCCATGGGTTTATTGTTGCTACTTGGTAGACTTCGGCGAGGCTGCGGAGTGTTCTTTTTCGCATATTATTTGATGCGAAAGTCTTGAAGACTGTTAAAACTGTACTGGGGTCCTTGGGGTGGCTTTCTGTGGCCTCCGGAATTAGGAGATCTTCGCCGATTTTGGCCACCTGCCGGATTATCCAACATGCTCTAAGGCTGTGAGTTGGTGTGGCGTCCTCTGTACTATGAATTTTACAGGGTCCATTAAGCCATCCCTCCAGTACGGTTCCATGACCTGTAGAGGGTTTTGGTTTTTTGGTTTTTAACCCGGGTGTCTGATGATGATGCACCCTTTTATTTCGGACGAGGTTTCTATTCAGGGCCGGATTGTCCCAAATTTTAATTTCGGTTTTCAAGTCGCTTTCCATCGCATAGTACTTTTGTACTATAGACGCCAAGTCAGCAAAGCATGTAATATCACGACGACGTATGGCATTAAGGATTCCTTGGTCCATGCAATTTTTGCAGAAGATTGAGATTGCGTCTTCCTCTCGGTAGTCCTTTATCCTGTTCATAACCAGGAGGAACCTTGCCCAGTAATGATGTACTGTTTCTTCAGGCTTTTGCCTGATTTGGGATAGATCGCTTGTGTTCGGGAGGGTGGGTGTAATTAATTCCGAGACCTCACCTAATCTGGGACCCAGAGGCCAAGGAGTTTTCGAACTCTGAAGTTTGGGTTCTTGGATGTTGTCCAATGAGTCTAGCCCGTTGCCTGATTCTAAGTTCAGGTCTTGAGTTACATCCTTCCCTCCGTGGATATCCGGCTTGGAGGGATCGGGAATCTGGACGTAGCTAGTCCTTAAGATAGGTGAAGGGTCGCCGCACTGTGCCTCTACCACGGCAACATGATGGGTGACTTGGGGAGAATTAATTTCTCTTAGACCGGGTTTAAGCCCAACCTGCTCATAATCCGTAGTGACCCCAGGGCGGCGATGCGATCCAAGAGCTCACTTACGGAAGAGAGCTCCATTGGATCCAACTGCTCGACGAGCTCCGAGCTGACGTGAAGATTGCTTTTGATGACCCGAGAGGTCACCGTCGGCGCAACAGCCGAACAGGCGGTCATGAGAAAACCACCTAGCCGAAGAGTTTGGTCGACAGCCAAGGCTCCCTCAATAACAGCGCCGTCTTTAAAGACGGGAAGAGGCATCCTTCCTGATTGCGACGACACAGAGGAACTCTCAATGAAAGCACCAATGTCGGTGTCAAAACCGGCGGATCTCGGGTAGGGGGTCCCGAACTGTGCGTCTAGGCGGATGATAACAGGAGACAAGGGACACGAAGTTTTACCCAGGTTCAGGCCCTCTCGATGGAGGTAAAACCCTACGTCCTGCTTGATTAATATTGATGATATGGGTAGTACAAGAGTAGATCTACCACGAGATCAAGGAGGCTAAACCCTAGAAGTTAGCCTATGGTATGATTGTTGTATGTTGGAGTTGTTCTACGGACTAAAACCCTCCGGTTTATATAGACACCGGAGAGGGTTAGGGTTACACAAAGTCGGTTACAATGGTAGGAGATCTAAATATCTGCATCGCCAAGCTTGCCTTCCACGCCAAGGAAAGTCCCATCCGGACACGGGACAAAGTCTTCAATCTTGTATCTTCATAATCCTGGAGTCCGGCTGAAGGTATAGTCCGGCTATCCGGACACCCCCTAATCCTGGACTCCCTCAATGATCAATACCCCAAAGGAAGAGGAAAATGACACTGATGTATATGCCAAGCCTAGGAAGGACCACAAATCCATGGCTCACATGTACAAGGAAATTCCTGATGATGCCCTGGAGACACACAAGTTTGGATCCATATACTATCTGTTGTCTGGCTTGACCACTATCAACACTATACTAAGGCACACTCTTTTGCCCAAGTCAGGATGTTAGAGTAGTCCTTATGGTATACGACTTCTAGTCCAAGTCAGTTTTGTACTCCTACCTCAAGTCGGTTTGTACCCTCTTATATACTATTGTATGCCGCACCAAATCAATCAATAAGCAACAGTTTTATTCAGCTTTCAGAACGAATATGGTGGGATGGTAAGAGTCAACATGAAGACCTATAATTCTTTGAAGATGTTAGTATGTTAGGCTCTTTTGAATGAGAGGAATGCGAGAGTGTTTCGTAACAAGGCCCCCTTACCCTCACACCCTCACACGTTATTGCATCGATCAAGGCGGAGGCGAAACTCTGGGTGCTTGCAGGGGCAAAATTTCTGGAAAACATTTTACCGAAAGAGTAATCCCTTCATGTTTTTGTGTGACCTTTGTGGTCATGTAACAAACATGCTTAGTTCTTCTCTTACTATTTAGTATGATGAGGCAATTTTTTTGCCTTCGTTTAAAAGAAAATATTCGGACTGCCTTGCAAGGCATGTCCGGAGTTCGAGCCAGAGGAGCAGGAAGGGCCCAGGAGCCGGAGCTTTTCGCTCGGCATGTGTCGTCGAACGTGAAGATGGTGGTCGATCAATTTCTTCGATCGCCACCTGCCCGCTGGACTTGCATGTCATGCGAGAACCAGCGCCAGTCATCGCCGCCCCACACTGGATTCGGTTTGCACGAGCCAACGTCACAGTTGAAAACAAAGAAGCGAAAAGCAGCGTCAAGCAAGCAGTCGAGAGAGCAAGGCTGCAGGCGTGCATCCTTCGTCCCCCGGTGCCGCTTCTTGCTCGCATGTGCTATGCGGGGTCTGGAATGACAGTGATAGGTAATTCAGTATTGTACCTGGGGCCGCGCCATCGATTCGATTCATACGAGGCTCATTACCATTCCGATGATTTGGGCCTTTTACTATAGCTGATTTAGAAAGGAAAAAAAACAATTTGTTCTTTTTTAGTCTAACACGAATTGGTCTATCTCCGTGCATTGTCCATGGCTCTCATGACCAATACATTGTCGTGAAACACATGCAGAACTACCTGTTTGTCACTCGGCACGTGCATACACTCATGGTTAGTCTTCTAATTAGCAGTTATAAAATGAAAATTCATAGCATCCTTCATCCCAGCACACTCTGTCCTAGGTTCCTAGTCACAGTTTGGACAAATAGAAAGAATGTATTCCGGAAAAAAGGACAGAATGTACATTCTGACGAACAGAAAGTTTAGGGCTAATTAAAGTACACTTTCGTTTTGTTGCAAACTCCCTAAACATATCAATGGAGGAGCTCTCTGCTTCTCTCCATACCTTTCATAATAAAGAATAGGATCCTCATTTTTTTTCAAAAAATTTGTTGCCCGCGCCGAGCGCGGCGATGCACGGCATGTGTACTTACCGCCCGTACACGACGTATGTGGCATACCCAAACCCTATTTGGCGCCCTCAACTTTTTCTCTCTTTCTTAATCTTCAAAAATTGTGAGCCGCGGGAGATTCCAACTCCAACCCTTAAGGTTTACTTCAAGTTCTAGTAACCAACTAGGACATTTTACTTGTTGTACCCACTTGCTTTCTTTTTCGCTTCTTTTGTGGCAAATATAACTAAGTGATCTTTCAGGCCAAATTTTTTCTTTTTTTAAACCAGATTTTCTTCTGTTTTATTCTGGATTTTCTATTTTTTTTTACCATTTTTCTTTTCAATTTTTCCTTTTCTGTTTTTTGAACTGAGTGAACTTTTAAAAAATAAAATTCAAATTCATGAACTTTTTCTCAACTTGTGAATCTGTTTCAATTGCCTGAAATTATTATTTTTTTTATTTTTGTAGCATTTTTTTAATCTGTAAAAAAAGTTCAAATACATGAAAATTTTGCTCAGAAACGAAGAACTTTTTTCATATCCGCGAACGATTTGGCCAGCCTAACAGGCGCCAGAGGGGAGCTATGTCGCCACCTAGTTGGGCCAAGGTCACCTAAAAAAACCTAGTTGGGCCAAGGCCTAATCTTTTTTTGTTTTCCTTCTTTTTTCTGTTAATTCATTTATCTCCTTTTTAATATATTATTCGTTTACCCTAAAAAATTGTATTATTCATTTTGAAAAATGTTCAGTTTTTTTGGAATAACCAAAAATATCAAATATTTTTTACAATTTTAGAAAATATTCTGGAATTTCAAACAAGTTCTGTTTTTGAATATTTTGTTTACAAATTGTAGAAATGCTTGCATTTCAAAAAAAGATAAATTTAAAAAAATATGTGGTTTGCAATTTGTGTTCAAAATGTTTCATCAATTGTTGATAATTTTGGAAAAACTGTAGTGGTTTGCAAACTTTTCATACAAATTTGTAATTCAAAAATTATTGACAAATTTCAAGAAATGAATATGAAATAAGAAAATGTTCATGTTGATTGATAATGACGGAAATGCAAATAACAGAATCATTTGAATTAGGAAAAACTACATTCTCATGATGCACCGTCTGGCCTAGTCTCGCACACTCCTCTCAACTAGTATTTTTTGGACTATGGATAAAAGACCCCAACTTCTTGAAACAGCCTGGCATGAACATATGAGGCGTCCATGCCAGGTTTGAATGACTTCTGACACCGTTTGCACGTTTCGACACGTCCGACCATTTATCGGCCATTTTTCACCAAGAAAACTCTAAAAAAATGCAAAACTTGCCAAAGAAAATATACACAACTTGCATTGATGCCTTGAATTGGTCACTAGTGAAAACTTTTGGGCCCATTTGAGGATCTCAAAAAATAGTGTGGTTTCAAACAGGACCCTTCTCGCCTACCCAAACACCCTTTGTTGAACATGGTCTATTTTTGGACATCCTTAAAATAACTCTAACTTTTGCAAGCAGGCGGGTATGCCCATGGTAGGCATCCATATCTGGTTTGAATGACTTTTGAGACTGTATGCAGATCGGCCTTTTCTTAACCGTGAAAACTCCAGAAAATGCAAAACATGTTGAAAACCCAAAGAACTTGTCATGATGCCTTACAAGGCCATGAAAAAATTGGGGCCGTTTAAGGGGTGTTGAGAAATGAGGTGCTCCAAACCGATCCTTCTGGCCTACCCGAACACTCTTCGTTGAACATGATATTTTTTGAAAATCTCAGGACTGACCCCATCATTTGCAAGTAGGTGGGCATGCCCATGTTAGGCATCTATGCCCAATTTAAAGACTTCCGACACTGTATGCACGGTTTGACGCGTCCAACCATTTATCGATCTTTTTTCACGAGGAAAACTCCAGAAAATGCAAAACTTGTCAAAATCCCAAACAACTTGGCATTGTGCCTTGAATTAGTCATGCAAGGCGATGAAGAAAAATTGGGGTCATTCCAAGGATGTCGGTAAACAAGGTGCTCTCAGACAGAGCCTTCTAGCCTTACCCGAACACCCTCCGTTCAACATGGTCTCTTTTTGGACATCCTTGAAATGACCGCAACTTTTGCAAGAAGGTGGGCGTGCCCATAGTAGGCATCCATGCCAGGTTTGAACGATTCCGCCACCATATACAAGTTGCGACACGTCCGGCCATTTATCACCCTTTTAGACCGAGAAAACTCCAGTAAATGAAAATTTTGTAGAAAACCAAAACAACTTGGCATGGTGCCTTAAATTGGTCATACAAGCAATGAAAAAAATTGGTGTCATTCGACGGATGTCGATAAACAACGTGCTGGAGCCTTATGACCTACCAGGACACCATACATTGAATATGGTGTTTTGTGGACATTCTTGAAATGACACTAACTTTTACCAACAGGTGGGCATGTACATGGCACACATCCATGCCAGGTTTGAAGGAAAAAGGTATTCAATGTCCTAATTTAAACAGGTACTTAAAATTGTTATTTTATGTTTGTATGATAACTAAATGGGATAAAATTGAAAACTTTTCTTTTAAGAATAATAAAGCTCAAGAAGGTTAAAAATGAATGAACGAAAAAAAGAAGAGAAACGAAAAAATAGAAAAGAAAAAGAAAAAATTAGGCCTTGGCCCAACTAGGCGTCGATATCGCTCCCCTCAGGCGCTTGTTGGGCTGGCCCAAGCGCTCGCAGATTTGAAAAAAGTTTATCGACATTGAAAAAACTATTGATGAATTAGAATTTTTTGGAGATTTTCAAAAATGATTTACTAGAGAAGATGCAAAAAAGCGTTCCCGGATTTTTGAACCTTAGATTACGAGCCATTTTTCCGGTTTAGGGAACCTTCTAGGAGGTTCCTGAATTGCTTTTTTTTCTTTTCTTTTATCATTTTATCATCTCTCCTATTTTTTATTTTTCTTTCCTTTTTTATTTTATTTGACCTTTTCCTTTTTTAATATTATTGTTTCTCTTTTACATATGTTATTTTTTTTCAGATATTCAAAATTTTGTTGAGAATTTCAAAATATTTCATGTTTTTCAAATTTTATTCATTTTTTCAAAAGTTGTTCATACTTTCAAAACCAAACTTTAGATTTTCACAATTTTCATATTTATTAATCAATGTTCAGAAAAACCTGAAAATGTTTTGAATTTACAATTTTTCTTAGATTGCACCTTTTGTTCATATTGATTAATCAATGTTCACAATTCAATGAAATTTTCTTAAATTTAAAACAATTTTCATGTTATTAAATTTTGTACAAAGTTTCTAAAATTGTTCCCAGTTTCAAAAATTCATCGCAAATCCAAAAAAAAGTTTCCTTTTGCAAAAAATCAGCATTTTAAAAAATGTCCATGTTTTCAAAATTTGTCTACACAATCAGACAATGTTACTTTTTTTCAAATTTTGTTCAAATATTCAAAAAATGACTGGGGATTTTCAAATAATGCTCGTGCTTTCAATTTTGCTCGTAATTTAAAAATGTTGATGTTGATTTTTTTTCTACAGACTACAAAAAATGTTCAGGCAAACTCAATTTTATTTTACTATTTATCAGTTTTTTTAATTTTGAAATTGTTTAGGACTGATTTTTTTAAATGGAAAAACAATTCCTTGTTCAAATTTTTTTGCTCCTTTTAAAAAAAATGCTTGTGTTTTGACATTCTCATCAGTTTGGGAAGACATGGACATTTTTTTCAAAAAAAAATATACAATTTTGAGTATGCAAGTATATGTATTTTAGGAAAAAAAATGAAAATGCGAATATTTTTTGAAATTTGTAACAAAGTTTTGTAAGCATGAGCATTTCTTGAATAACAAAAAGGAAAATAAAAAGTAAAAAACTTTAAATGAAAAAGAAGCAAAAACCAAAAAGAAAGTGGGGAAAAGACTAGTTCGCTACAATAAACCGGTCGTTGCGGATAGTTCTAGCTTACCGCATTTCCTAGGTAGACACTGAAGCTTATCAGTTCATGTAGCTAGCGATGAGCAGTTGCAGCAGGAGTTATAGGGTTTGATCCCTTGTATTGTCATTCCTTTTTTGGTGATTTTTTCCCTGTTTCCGCTCGTGATAATTTGTCGGCCCGGTTGGGCGGCCTCCTGTGCGTGGCGTTGTCTATTAGACACTAATCCCCGAATGTAAGGCGTATATGTTCTAGCGGGCGACCCACCACACATAAGAAAGTGGTTATAATTTGTTAAAGGTTCATATTGCCCTTTATATGTTTAGTGGGGTGGGGGTTGTACTATTCGGGGATCATCAAAGTATAAGCTTGATACTAGTACATGATGAGCGATATTTTTGTGCTTATTTCACTATTGTTTAACCCGAAAAGTAGCAATTAACCAGTAAAACTTCATGGATGGTTACTTGACTCCTACTCTGATAATAAACTCCATTGTTCAACTTTGTTACAAAAAACTGTGCACTGGTTTGGCACATCATTTTGAGAGGTCAGAATTTGCTGTTTATACAAAGGATCGATAAAGCTCTCACAATTGTAGACCTACCAAAGGACAGACTAAATTCATAACTAAGAGATTCTTAGCAACCGACCTAACAGAGGACAAACCAATTCAAGTCGGGGCCTACCGCCCTAGCCTATTATAAAAAGTAAGACTTCACCGAGTCAAAGATAAATAGCACATGTTTCTAAAAAAAGATAAATAGCGCATTATTTCTCATTTTACTTCACTGTTTTGGAATTGTCCAATGCCATTTGGTGCATGATGTGTTGTGTCTCTCCGAACAAGGATTTTAATTTGATATAGGCATAGAAGGCATCAGGATAACCAGTTACTCCGCTGCCTCAACGATTTTCTCCCTGACTTGCAAGGCACGACTGGAGTTCAAGTTAGAGGAGCAGGAGGAGTTCAGATTTAGTGGAGCAGGAAGGGTCCAAGAGCTGGACCTGTTCCTTGGTGGCCCATTCTCGGAAGTGTTGGCGATGGTTGATCCAGTGCTTCGTCGCTGCATGCCCGCAGGAGTGGAATGAAGTGCGGGAGCCCACGCGAGCTAATTCCTTCCAACGCAGGATTGCATCTGCAAGTACTCCCCTTGGAGTAAAACAAAAACGCAAACAGCCGTGCCAAGCAACAAGTCAAGCGAGCAAGTCTACTGGATTAGGCAATGACCTCCGGATTTTACTTAGCTGGTGCAACTTCCACTCTGGCTAGTGCTTTTTTCTTTCTTTTGCGAATGAAAGGATTTCATTAATTAAGTAGGAGCATTACAGGAATCCTATAATGGCTGGTGCTATGGGGGGTAGGGATTAGGGAATGATCGGTCCTGCACCTGGGGCCACGTTATCAATTCCATTCATCCCAACGATCAGTTTGTTATAAAACTACAATATGTTATCTAGTCTAACGCTAACTAACATATCATGTAACGTCCATGACTTTCACGAGACCACGGCCACACATGCAGCTAGCTGGGTAGTGTGTTAACGAAAGCACACTGATTTAAAAATTTGTGGACAGCTTTTTGAAAAGTGTTTAGTATGTGTTTGTAAAAAAGTTCAGTGTATATTAGAAAAACTTTTAACTGAAACAAGTTCACGGTATATTGAAGAAGTACGCAGCGTGTTTTAAAAAATTGCTCATCATACAATTTAAAAAGTTTATCGCATATTAAAGAATGTTCTATATGTACAACCAAAATGTCCATCGTATATTAAGAAATTGTTCATCGTATACACCAAAAAGTTCAGTGTGTATTTGAAAAAATGTTATGTATATTGGGAAAAAAGTTCATCGTATGTTACATAAACTACAAAAGAAAAATGTGGAAAGACATACTGAGAAAAAGCAAAATCTGATAAGAGGAAAGAAAACCGAAAAAAGCCCACAATAGCAACGACCCATATCACTCACCTTTCTCCGTGTTGGCCAAGGCCTAAGCACGTCAACACAACCCTGTCTTAGCCTGAGAAATTGATTGACAGTGAACTGTGTGCGGGATACATAACAAATGGATTATTTTTCCTAAAACAAAAGATCCTTTGCTACTGACACACCCCAGTACAAATGAATTTATGTCACTATCTACCATTCGCGTGATCTATAAAGAGCGAGGGTTTTCTAATTAGAAGATGAATAGCTTATTTCAATATTTTCACTTCCTTGTCTTGGAATGATCCAATCTCATCCGGTGTATTTTTTGCTGCATCTTTGCACAGTAGATATTTTTGATATGCGTAGGCATTGGAGGCATTGGGAACTACCGATGGAGATACGGTATTACAACATGCTCCTCTGTTCTTCTCCAATTCTAGCGAATCGCTTCAACGCTCAGTAATCCTATACGCCATGCTCTCACGTCACTCATGGGAACAATTAGATTTTGTTTGGCTTTGAGGGGATGGAATAGCGGCTGGATAAGCTTGTTTAACATTAGAAACAATCATAAAAAGAGGATAAGAATAATGTGGCATCCTCGGTTATCTGTTCAGGAGCGGCAACACTGATGGCTTTGAGAGTCACGCAAAAAGGGCGATTTGGCAATACATTTAGTAAGCCCGAATCGCATGTCAGGTAGTGATTGGCACATTGGTGAGGCCAAGAAAGTGATAGCATACGAAAGCCGTCTCACAAAAGTAAAATTAAAGTTTAATGTGACAACCACGTGACCACAAACACTACAAATTACTTTTGTGGAATGGTATAATAGTCATCCGTAATGTTAATTGCTCTCGGGCAATCAAGCAAAGTGCTGCTATGTACGCAAAACCCTATTTGCCGCTCGTTACGGCAAGTTGTTGGGGAGATCAATGAGTGTTGGGGTGGGCCGGCCCATGAAACGTTTCAGTGATCCTTGTTTAGGAAACATTCGTGGTGGTTCCCAACCAGTTTTCTCTGGATTTGGGAACCTTCAAGGAGGTTCCAGTAACATTTTTTTCAGTTTCGTTTTTGTTTTTCCTTTTATTTTTCCTATTTCATTTTTTCTTCTGTCTCCTTTTATTTTTCTTTTTTCCTTTTCTCTTTGTTCTAGTTTTATTTTAATCGTTTTCTGTTATTTTTGTTTCCTTTTTATTTTTCCTTTTCTTCATACTTTTCATTTCAGAATTTTACAAATGTTTAAATATGTTCAAAATATTTCCAATTTGTATGCATTTAAAATAATGTTTGGTATTTTTAAAAATTATTCGAGTTCTATAAAAAATGTCCAAAGTTTCAAAAAATGTTACGGTTTTTTTAAAACAAATCGTGCATGTATTATAAAATGTTCACGTTTCCAAAGATGTTCGAGATTTTCAAAATTGTTCTCTGTTCCATAACTTGTTCTTATATTTTAAAAAATTCATGCTTTCACAAATTTTTCTTTCAAAAATTTGTTCTAGTTTTCATATATTGTTCACAAATTCAAAATACTTCATAATTTATTTGTGTTTCCAAAAAATGTTCGGATTTGTAAAAATTCTTTGAAGTTCAAAAAAGTTCACATTTTATGAAAAATGTTCACAGTTTTCAGAAAAATGTCCTGTTTTCAAAAGTTTGTTCACGTATTCGAAAAATGTTAGCAATCCCGAATTTTTACAGGAATTTAAAATTTCGTCTCCATTTAAAAATTTGTTCTTAATATTTTAAATGTGTTCATGCTTTCAAAAATTGTTTATGCCAAAAATTTATTCCCGTTTTCAGATTTTGTTCAAAAATTCTAAAATGTTCACGTTTCTGGAAAAAGTGCAGGAATTTCAATATGAGTTCACAATTTCAGAAAATTTCAAAAAATGTTCGTCATTTTTTCAGGTAGATTTAAGTTTGATACTTTGATGGAGTTTTTAGTTTCGTGATGCATACCTGCCGCAAGAGCACTTCAGTCGTATTTGCTTTCCTCGAGTGAACATCAACGCGCCATCGCAGGTTAGAATCCCAGGTATTACGAACAATTTTTTGCGATTTTTACCCTCGCTCCGCTCCGCACCGCAATGGGCCGGCCGAAGTAGACTGCCCCCTGTGCGATTGACCGACTACTTGCCGCAAAAGGGCGGAATATAGGAGTTCTTGCTATGTACCACGTGTGAGCATTAGCGCATGGTCGCCCACGTAACCTCCAGGTGAGCCAGCCCAACTTTTTTTCAAAACTGCTTTCGATCGCCAGCCACGGAAAGAAAATCGCTATGTGCGAGCCTCCCTTTCGCTAAAAAAGAAAACAAATATGTGTGCCTCCAAGTGAGCGAGCGCATTTGTTTTATAAAAATAATTAGTTTTTTCAGAAGGTTTTATTTTCAATTAAAATGAATTTGGTAAATAAATTCGTAAATTTTGAAGAATATTCACGAATTCAAAAAACATTCATGACTATGGAAAAAATGTTGGTCAATCCAAACATGTTCACAAATTTGAAAGGGTGTTCGGGAATTTTGAAAAACTCGTTCATACTTTCAAAAAAAGTTCAGAATTTGCTAGGAGAGGTCAGAATTTGCTGTTTGTACAAAGGATCGATAAAGTATTCAATGCCCTAATTTAATAAAATGTTCTGTGCACTGGTTTGGCACATCAATTTGAGAGGTCAGAATTTGTTGTTTATACAAAGGATCGACAAAGCTCTCACAATTATAGACCTACCAAAGGACGGACTAAGCTCATAACTAAGAGATTCTTAGCAACCGACCTAACAGAGGACAAACCAACTCAAGTCGGTGCCTACCACCCAAGCCTATTATAAAAAGCAAGATTTCACCGAGTCAAAGATAAATAACACCTTATTTCTCATTTTACTTCACTGTTTTGGAATTGTCCAATGCCATTTGGTGCATGATGAGCCGTGTCCCTCCGCAACAGGGATTCTAATTTTTTTTCTTTTTGCGGGGTAACAGGGATTCTAATTTGATATAGGCATAGAAGGCACCAGGATAACCAGTTACTCCGCTGCCTCAACGATTTTCTCCCTGACTTGCAAGGCACGTCTAGAGTTCAAGTTAGAGGAGCAGGAGGAGTTCAGGTTTAGTGGAGCAGGTAGGGTCCAAGAGCTGGACCTGTTCCTTGGTGGCTCATTCTCGAAAGTGTCAGCCATGGTCGATCCGGTGCTTCGTCGCCGCGTGTACACATGAGTGGAACGAACTGCGGGAGCTCACGCGAGACAACATCACCCAACACAGGATTGTATTTGCAAGTACTCCCCTCGGAGTAAAAGAAAAACGCGAAGACCAGCCTGAAGCAACAAGTCAAACGAGCAACTCTATGGTTTAGGCGATGATATCCGGATTTTACTTGGTTGGTACGACTTCCACTCTGGATCCGGATTTTACTTGGCTGGTACAGCTTCCACTCTGGCTGGTGGGATTAGGGAATGATCGGTCCTGCACCTGGGGCCACGTTATCAATTACATTCATCCCAATGATTAGTTTGTTATAAAACTACAAGTTGTTATCTAGTCTAACGCTAACTAACATATCATGTAACGTCCATGACTTCCACGACCACACATGCAGCTAGCTGGCTAGTGTGTTAATTAGCTAGCTGGCTAGCCATGCTTGCAGCTCAACACTACTCAACAGTAAACGATTGTCGTCCTTGTGCCTTAGTACTACCACGAGACACTGTGAATTGCTTGCAATTGGCATAACTTGTGCATGTTCATCAATACATATTCAAGCACCAAGCAAGTCCTGAATCAGTTCATTGTGATTTCTGTAACTTTTTTTCTGTTAACAAGGAAATGATAGTCTATAATTGTTATAAAGTTTCTGAAGATACCTCCAGTTAAGCAACACTTCTTCCACTAACTCCTCCCCTAATCTGTTATGTCATGTTTATTGTTGTAGATAAGGTGAGCCGTGCTGTGTGTGAGTAGTGTAATATATTTCCTGCTGCCTACTAGGGACGCGGTGCAGCTGAGCAATCTCCCTAGCACCAAGACATGGTACTACTACATGGGAGATCCTTTCAAGGTCTGCAAACTTACTATGGAACAAAGTTTCTTACCATTCCGGCATATTGCTCATCTAACCAATACTATACGTTTCAGGCATTTGAGGTGCATGATGTTGGGCAAGTCAAGACGACAATCATCAGTTTTGATCTAAGGGAATGGAAGAGAGTGCAGTCATGGTGATTCGGTGCCAAGACAACAATTTTTTTTCAAGACACCCATAACCATAAGGGACCTTGACATGTACTCCCTCCGTCTCAAAATAAGTGTCTCAACTTTGCACTAACTCTAGTACAAAGTTGTACTAAGCTTGAGACACTTATTTTGGGACGAAGGTATTGAATTCATGCTCTAGCCGACTCATCCAAAAGTCCGAACTGATGGAGGGAGGCATGTGCCGCTTTCCTAATCAAAAGATAGGAGAGCACCCCTTCTCCCGAAGTTACGGGGTCATTTTGGGTAATATATTTCAACACTCCCCTTCACGTCTAGACTATTTTAGTCCATAGACGTGGGATCGGTGTAGGCCGCAGGATCTTTTTATTTTAATACTGCATTGGCAGGGTCTTGAACTCAAGACCTTTTGGCTCGGATACCATATTGAATTCATGCTCTAGCCAACTCATCCAAAAGTCCGAACTGATGAAGGAAGGCGGACAATATATTTCAACAGAAGGGAGTATTATTCTTTTGTTGGAGCAACCTGTACAATGACGTTCCAGTTTTAAGGAATATGGATCGTCCACATGTAAAACTTTGGCTCCTAGGGTGGGAGCTTTTCATCAATTACCTTGTATTGTTTTAGTGCATTATTGCTGCAAGTAGCTTGTTCCTTGCGATGAACACCATATATCAGCTAGTTACTAAAATTAGTGTTTATGATATAATGTACAGTTATTTAACTTGATATAGTAAATGAAAAACCAGACCAGCAGAGGAGGAGCCCTCTGAATATTTATTAATTAAAAATTAAGGTATAATGTGTGAGAACTCAGGTTCAAACCCAGGCCGGCTAGGAGAGGCTCCACTGCGATCTAACCACTGAGCTAGGCGCCCATCAACAGAGATATATAGTAGATTAGTGTGGAACTTGATGTTCATTTTGTTGTTATGCTTGCTCTTGTTTAGTATGAAACTTCAATATGGTGTGCTCTTGTTTTCTATGAACAAAATCTTCAGTTGGAGATATGTGATTTTGTTCATGTCCAGTGGGTGGCGCTTTAATAGCTATAAACCAGAGGATGTGAATCATCTAAATGTGAATGAAATCCAGTACTGACATCAAAAATACTTTTTATTTCATTCTTCGTGATCTTTATAACAATAAACTTTGTGTTGGGATTGGTGCATCGCATTGGTGTAGATGTTAAAATGCATTATTTGTTAAAGGATCCGTGGAAGTTATCATAGCCGCTGACATATGAGTGGAAAAGCTCTTGCAACCACCGACCTATGAGAGGACCAAGCTCATAACTAAGGATTCTTGGTTGTTGACCTACCATCGAACAAAAAAAATTCAAGTCATTGGTAACCACACGAGCCTTTTATAGAGACTTCCCTGAGCCAAACAGGAATAGCTTATTCCTTGTTTCTACTTCTCTGTCTTGTAATTATCCAGTCCCATTTCATGCATTATATGTTGTGTTTTTGCACAATAAGAATTTGCTTTCGATAGGATAGGGATAGAAGGCATCAGGAATTATCAACGGAAAACCAGAGTGATAACATGCGTGAGCTTGTTCAAACAGCCACCACACCTCTCCGTCCTATTTAGTTGTTTCAATTATTTTCCCTCCATTGTCCTTGGTGCTTCACTGCTTCGGCCATCCTGCATGCCACGCTCTCATTTATCGTAAGGTACTAGGGCAACGATAATTTCTATCTTGTATGCGATATCTAGGACAAAAAAGCCTTCGAGTATGTCTAGAAATGTTCAATACGGTAAACTTAGTAGGCTTGACTCACTCGTCATCTGGAGAGTCTCTGATTTGATTGCTTTTAGCCAAGTCTGAATGGAGTTTTGATCAATTTAAGGTTTTAGATATCTATATCTATACTCCTATATAGTGTATTAGTATTGAAGGATACATACCATTGGATCTTTGTAATCCGACGGCTCACACTAAATGGATTTGGATAGAGGACCGCGTGGCCATGTATAGACCGTTGGATAGAGTAATCCAACGGCTCAGGGTGTAGGTATTCGCGGTGTGGCACATCATTTGCTTCCTGGCTGCCGGCGTGACGGAGGGTACATGCAGATGCTGATTCGTTTGAAGTTGGGATCTACTGCTCATTTGCAGATTATCCCCTCTTAGTATAAGGTCTACGCGTTGTCATTCTCGACAAGTGATTACCTCCAACGTGTATTCCTTATATCTGAATTGTAGCATACACAAGGTAATGGCAATGTAGCCTATTACTGTGAGATCTATTGATCTTCAATGTGTTATGTTCACACAATTAAGGTTGAGAATTTTTCAAGTTTTTCACTTGAGCATCAAAATTTTGCATTCTTATTACAGAACCATGATGGTTTTAATTTACCACCCGTAAATTAATTATCTTTGGTTCCTCATGTAGGCAAAGATGACTGCCAAAGAGTTTGAGGAGGTTGCCCTCAATGGCCACAACTACCCTACATGGGCTATGGACATCAAGATCAGTCTTGCGTCTCGTGGGATTACGCGTGCAATCCAGCCCTTGAGACTCCTCTTCTGGCTAGAGTCACGTCGCTGACAGAACATCAGAACTATGCTGCTTTATTCATCATAAGGCACCATATTCATCTAGATCTCAAGTCCGAGTATTTACAGGAGGAATCTCCTAGTACTCTGTTTCTCAACCTCAAAACGAGGTATGAACAACAGAAGGCAGTAGTCCTGCCAGAAGCACTCCATGATTGGACTCATCTCCGTCTTCAGGATTTCAAGTCCATTGGTGAGTATAATCATGTTGTTCATAAGATATGTTCCAAACTGCACTTTTGTGAGAAGGAACCTACTGATGGAGAGAAGCTAGAGAAAATTTTGTCTACTATGTGCTCCGTTCAGATAGGACCTCCAACAGCAATATTGTGCTCGTAACTACACTGTCTATTCCGAGCTTATTCACATGTTACTTCAGGCTGAAAAGCATGATGAGCTACTCGCTAAGAATGTCTCTCAGCGCCCAGTTGGGGCACAACCTTTGCCTGAAGTTCATCTGAATGTCGCGAATAGACAAAAGTTTAATGGTACCTTTCGGCGTAAACAATCCAATTTCAAGCATAAGTGAAAGTGCAATGGGAATAGGAGATCCAGAAACCCAGGAAAGGGAAAAGGCACTTCAAAGCCCAGATTTGATAAATCTAAGCTTTGCAACAAGTGTGGATGTTACACACATTCTACTAAAAAGTGCACAATGCTCAAGCATCTGGTTATGCTGTACCAGCAATCTCAGGGCCAGAAAGCACCTCAAGGTAAAAGGTTTGAAGCCAACTTCAACCTTCATCCGCATAGCGCAAAAGGAGCCGGTGGTTCGCACGATGTTCCTCCTGGACCGAGCAACACCATGATTCCTTATCCGCCTAAGGATCCTGCTGAAACAGAGAACATGTTGATTGAGTACACCACAAACAACGTGTTCGGCGACTTCGACTAGTCCCTCAATCTCCTAGTGATCTACTTAATTATGTACATTTGTGATGATTGTAATAAGAGCATAAGTTTGTTGTTGTCTTTATATTGTATTGTATCAGCACATTTGATATAATAAAGATTGTATTATATGTATTACCATGAGGTCTTTTTATTGAAAATTCTTTATTTGATATAGTTCTCTACGGGGACAATCCGATGGAAGAGGAATTATGCCTTGTGGACAGTGGTACCACAAACTCCATACTGAGGGACATGGTGAAGGAAATATGCCCTAGAGGCAATAAAAAAGTTATTATTTATTTCCTTATTTCATGATAAATGTTTATTATTCATGCTAGAATTGTATTAACCGGAAACATAATACATGTGTGAATATATAGACAAACAGAGTGTCACTAGTATGCCTCTACTTGACTAGCTCGTTGATCAAAGATGGTTATGTTTCCTAGCCATAGACATGAGTTGTCATTTGATTAACGGGATCACATCATTAGGAGAATGATGTGACTGACTTAACCCATTCCGTTAGCTTAGCACTCGATCGTTTAGTATGTTGCTATTGCTTTCTTCATGACTTATACATGTTCCTATGACTATGAGATTATGCAACTCCCGTTTACCGGAGGAACACTTTGTGTGCTACCAAACGTCACAACGTAACTGGGTGATTATAAAGGTGCTCTACAGGTGTCTCCGAAGGTACTTGTTGGGTTGGCGTATTTCGAGATTAGTATTTGTCACTCCGATTGTTGGAGAGGTATCTCTGGGCCCACTCGGTAATGCACATCACTTAAGCCTTGCAAGCATTGCAACTAATGAGTTAGTTGCGGGATGATGTATTACGGAACGAGTAAAGAGACTTGCCGGTAACGAGATTGAACTAGGTATTGAGATACCGACGATCGAATCTCGGGCAAGTAACATACCGATGACAAAGGGAACAACGTATCTTGTTATGCGGTCTGACTGATAAAGATCTTCGTAGAATATGTGGGAGCCAATATGAGCATCCAGGTTCCGCTATTGGTTATTGACCGGAGACGTGTCTCGGTCATGTCTACATAGTTCTCGAACCCGTAGGGTCCGCACGCTTAAAGTTTCGATGACAGTTATATTATGAGTTTATGTGTTTTGATGTACCAAAGGAGTTCAGAGTCCTGGATGAGATCGGGGACATGATGAGGAGTCTCGAAATGGTCGAGACGTAAAGATCGATATATTGGACGACTATATTCGGACATCGGAAAGGTTCCGAGTGATTCGGGTATTTTCGGGAGTACCGGGGAGTTACGGGAATTCGTATTGGGCCTTAATGGGCCATACGGGAAAGGAGAGGAAGACCTCAAAGGGTGGCCGCACCCCTCCACATGGGCTGGTCCGAATTGGACTAGGGAGGGGGGCGCCCCCTTCCTTCCTTCTCCTTTTCCCTTCCCTTTTCCTTCCCTCATACTCCTACTACTTGGAAGGGCTCCTAGTTCTACTAGGAAAGGAGGAATCCTACTCCCGGTGGGAGTAGGACTCCCCTAGGGCGCGCCATAGAGAGGGCCGACCCTCCCCCCTCCACTCCTTTATATACTGGGGCAGGGGGCACCCCATAGACACAACAATTGATCGTTTGATCTTTTAGCTGTGTGCGGTGCCCCCCTCCACCATAGTCCACCTCGATAATACTGTAGCGCTGCTTAGGCGAAGCCCTGCGTCGGTAGAACATCATCATCGTCACCACGCCGTCGTGCTGACGAAACTCTCCCTCAACACTCGTCTGGATCGGAGTTCGAGGGACGTCATCTGGCTGAACGTGTGCTGAACTCGGAGGTGTCGTGCGTTCGGTACTTGATCGGTCGGATCGTGAAGACGTACGACTACATCAACCGCGTTGTGCTAACGCTTCCGCTTTCGGTCTATGAGGATACGTAGACAACACTCTCCCCTCTCGTTGCTATGCATCACCATGATTTTGCGTGTGCGTAGGATTTTTTTTGAAATTACTACGTTCCTCAATAGTGGCATCCGAGCCAGGTTTTAAGCGTTGATGTTATATGCACGAGTGGAACACAAGTGATTTGTGGGCGATATAAGTCATACTGCTTACCAACATGTCATACTTTGGTTCGGCGGTATTGTTGGATGAAGCGGCCCAGACCGACATTACGCGTACGCTTACGCGAGACTGGTTTTACCGCCGTGCTATGCACACAGGTGACTAGCGGGTGTCAGTTTCTCTAACTTTAGTTGAACCGTGTGTGGCTACGCCCGGTCCTTGCGAAATTAAAATAGCACCAACTTGACAAACTATCGTTGTGGTTTTGATGCGTAGGTAAGAACGGTTCTTGCTAAGCCCAGTAGCAGCCACATAAAACTTGCAACAACAAAGTAGAGGATGTCTAACTTGTTTTTGCGGGGCATGATGTGATGTGATATGGTCAAGACATGATGCTAAATTTTATTGTATGAGATGATCATGTTTTGTAACCGAGTTATCGGCAACTGGCAGGAGCCATATGGTTGTCGCTTTATTGTATGCAATGCAATCGCCCTGTAATGCTTTACTTTATCACTAAGTGGTAACGATAGTCGTAGAAACATAAGGTTGGCGAGACGACAACAATGCTACGATGGAGATCAAGGTGTCGTGCCGGTGACGATGGTGATCATGGAGGTGCTTCGGAGATGGAGATCAGAAGCACAAGATGATGATGGCCATATCATATCACTTATATTGATTGCATGTGATGTTTATCTTTTATGCATATTATCTTGCTTTGATTGACGGTAGCATTATAAGATGATCTCTCACTAAATTTCAAGATAAAAGTGTTCTCCCTGAGTATGCACCATTTCCAAAGTTCGTCGTGCCCAGACACCAAGTGATGACCGGGTGTGATAAGCTCTACGTCCATCTACAACAGGTGCAAGCCAGGTTTGCACACATAGAATACTCGGGTTAAACTTGACGAGCCTAGCATATGCAGATATGGCCTCAGAACACTGGAGACCGAAAGGTCGAGCGTGAATCATATAGTAGACATGATCAACATAGTGATGTTCACCATTGAAAACTACTCCATTTCACGTGATGATCGGTTATGGTTTAGTTGATTTGGATCATGTGATCACTTAGAGGATTAGAGGGATGTCCATCTAAGTGGGAGTTATTAAGTAATATGATTAATTGAACTTTAATTTATCATGAACTTAGTCCTGGTAGTATTAGCATATCTATGTTGTAGATCAATAGCTGGCGATGTTGCTCCCCGTTTAATTTTTATATGTTCCTAGAGAAAACTAAGTTAAAATATGTTAGTAGCAATGATACGGATTGGATCCATGATCTGAGGTTTATCCTCATTGCTGCACAGAAGAATTATGTCCTTGATGCACCGCTAGGTGACAGATCTATTGCCGGAGCAGATGCAGACGTTATGAACGTTTGGCTAGCTCAATGTGATGACTACTTGATAGTTTAGTGCACCATACTTAACGGCTTAGAATCGGGACTTCAAAGACATTTTGAACGTCATGGACCATATGAGATGTTCCAGGAGTTGAAGTTAATATTTCAAGCAAATACCCGAGTTGAGAGATATGAAGTCTCCAACAAGTTCTATAGCTAAAAGAGGGAGGAGAATAGCTCAAGCAGTGAGCATGTGCTCAGATTGTCTGGGTACTACAATCGCTTGAATCAAGTGGGAGTTAATCTTCCAGATAAGATAGTGATTGACAGAATTCTCTAGTCACCATCACCAAGTTAGTAGAACTTCGTGATGAACTATAATATGCAAGGGATAACAGAAACGATTCCCAAGCTCTTCGTGATGCTGAAATCGACGAAGGTAGAAATCATGAAAAAACATCAAGTGTTGATGGTTGACAAGACCACTAGTTTCAAGAGAAAGGACAAAGGGAAGAAGGGGAACTTCAAGAAGAACGGCAAGCAAGTTGCTGCTCAAGTGAAGAAGCCCAAGTCTGGACCTAAGCATGAGACTAAGTGCTTCTACTGCAAAGGGACTGGTCACTAGAAGCGGAACCACCCCAAGTATTTGGCGGATAAGAAGGATGGCAAAGTGAACAAGCTATATTCGATATACATTATTGATGTGTATTTTACTAGTGTTC
The DNA here is from genome assembly GCA_032464435.1 of Aegilops umbellulata. Lineage (NCBI taxonomy): Eukaryota > Viridiplantae > Streptophyta > Magnoliopsida > Poales > Poaceae > Aegilops > Aegilops umbellulata. The sequence goes on from CP136059.1 coordinate 341,529,679, forward strand.
GTAGCAACCCCTCGGTATTTGATACTGGTTCAGTTGCTAAGAGTAGTAACTCGAAATGGGAATTGCAGAATGAACAAAAACTAGTTAAGGGCGAGGTGACGATGTGTGTTGGAAGTAGTTCCAAGATTGATATGATCATCATCGCACACTCCCTATACTTTCGGGATTAGTGTTGAAAATAAATAAGTGTTATTTGGTGTTTGCGTTGAGCATGAATATGATTTGATCATGTTTATTGCAATACGGTTATTCATTTAAGTTAGAGAATAACTGTTGTTCTGTTTACATGAATAAAACCTTATATGGTTACACACCCAATGAAAATGGTTCGTTGGATCTCGATCGTAGTGATACACATATTCATAATATTGAAGCCAAAGGATGCAAAGTTAATAATGATAGTGCAACTTATTTGTGGCACTGCCGTTTAGGTCATATTGGTGTAAAGTGCATGAAGAAACTCCATGCTGATGGGATTTTGGAATCACTTGATGCTTGCGAACCATGCCTTATGGGCAAGATGACTAAAGACTCCGTTCTCCGGAACAATGGAGCGAGCAACTGACTTATTGGAAATTATACATACTGATGTATGCGATCCGATGAGTGTTGAAACTCACGGCAAGTATCGTTATTTACTGACCTTCACAGATGATTTGAGCAGATATGGGTATATCTACTTGATGAAACATAAGTTTGAAACATTTGAAAAGTTCAAAGAATTTCAGAGTGAAGTGGAAAATCATCGTGACAAGAAAATAAGGTTTCTACGATCTGATCGTGGAGACAAATATTTGAGTTACGAGTTTGGTCTTCAATTAAAACAATGTGGAATAGTTTCACAAATTCGTGCCACCTAGAACACCACAACATAATGGTGTGTCCGAACGTCATAACCGTACTTTATTGGATTGTCAGGACCCCGATCCTAAGTCACACCGATCCAGCAGGTAACACATCATATCACTTTGCGGCCTCACGCACGGTATTCCCACGGGTGCCACCTTACCTGGCCCGGGACCGTTTGTGCCTTTTGGCTCACGTATATGATAGTGTCACTAGCATCCATATGACAAAGAACCCGGGCTGACATGGCTAGTCGTGAACCCAAGACGGCACTAACCCATGAGGACAGGCATGCATGAATCACATCGAGCATGTCGGTCAACAACGTATAAATCCAGGCTATAGCACTGGGCTAACAGGACTCCGGTAACCCGGGCTGTAGCAGGCTAGGCAGGACTCCGGATAACACCGCGTGACATTTCCCTGAAGGGACAGACACAGGAACGAAGTGAAACACATGCCGGCCAGTCAAGTGTTCCGAGCAGTAGTGCTGGGCTAGCAGGACTCCGGTGAACCGGGCTGTAGCGGACTACTATCGCTCAGAAGCACTAGACTACATTTCCCCATATGATAGGCTGCCAAGGATAAACAACTAGATAGTCGGATCCCACTCATACCAAGCATTTCAATCATACACACAATATGCCCGATATGAGTAAATACAACATGGCATCACAACATAACTCTACGACTCAAAGTAATTATTCATTAGGCTCCGAGGAGCGAGATATTACAAACATGGGTCTCATGACCCAACATTCAGAGCATACAAGTCAAAGCACAAGCGGAAGCTTAACATGTCTGAGTACAGACATCTACAAATGAAAAAGGCTTAGAAGCCTGACTATCTACCAGATCCTGCCGAGGGCACAAGATCGTAGCTGAGGTATCAAGCTAAACGTCGAAGTCCAAGCGGTACTACTAGCGAGACTGAAGTCTCTCTGCAAAAACATAAAATAGGCAAACGTGAGTACAAATGTACTCAGCAAGACTTACATCAGAACTAACTACATATGCATCAGTATCAATAAAGGGGGTGGTGGAGTTTGACTGCAGCAAGCCAGCTTTGACTCAGTGGCTAACCTGAACTACGACTGTAACTAACTCTCTTGAGGTGGCGCACACGAGTCCACATATTCACCATATCAATACACCACTATGGATCCGCTCCGTCTCCCTATGAGAACGCCATCCATAGCACTCACGCTTATCTTGCGCATTTTAGAGTATCCACTTTCACTTGTCTATGAACTATGCAAGGGGTCCAAGTTTCCATATCCGAGGAATCCGGCTATTCGAATAGATAATGATAACCCTGCAGGGGTGTACTTCTTCACACACGCTCTCGCCACTTATCGCCCTGTACACGTCATGTACCTCGGCAACCTTCAAGCGGAAGCCGGGCGAGGGAGTCGGCCACGACCTGACTAACCACACAAGTCTCTCGTCCAGGTTTATCACCTATTCGGGTTCCATCCGCAAGGAGATCCGTCCGGGGTGTCGCTCACGGCCCCAAACGATGTGTACAGGGTTCCAAGCCCACCAAACAGGCGGCGCTCGGCATACCCGGCCACGGTGCCTAGTCTGTCCCAAGCCCACCTGTACAGGGTGCCACTTCGTAGACTACTAACACTACCTACAAACACCAGAAACTAGTTGCAACTCCTGGACAGAGATCAAGTTGATTAATAAGTCGAGAGGGGCACTTAAGTATCCCAATGCGTGGTAGTAACTGTTCATGGATCACAAACACAGAACTCAGTTCCTGAGGACGGCTGCAATGAGACAACCCACCATGTACTCCTACATGGCCTCTCACCGCTACCTTTACCAAATCGTGTTCACGCACTTAGCTCTCAACAGTAGGACATGTTCACCACATTCCAATTCATTCCCGATGAATCAGACCCGACTCAACTCTAAGCAGTAGCAGGCATGACAAACAAGCATGAATGAGTAGGCACATCAGGGCTCAAACAACTCCTACTCATGCTAGTGGGTTTCATCTATTTACTGTGGAATGACAGGTCATGCAAAGGATAAAGGGGTTCAGCTACCGCAGCAAGTAACACATGAATCGTTGTTGTCCTAATGCAATAAAAGAGAGCAGGAGCGAGAGAGTGGGATTGTATCGGAATGAACAAGGGGGTTTTGCTTGCCTGGCACTTCTGAAGATAATATAGTTCTTCATCGGTGTCATCGAACTCGTCGTCGGAATTCGTCTATCGAGGGGGACAAATACCGGCAACAGAGAAAGAAACACAATCAATGCAATGCACAATATGATGCATGAATATGACATGGCAAAAAGGTATGTCGTTTGAGCTAATGCAACTAACAGCAAGTTAAATGGAGTTGGTTTGAATCTAAGATTCAAATTCAAACTCCATATGTGCTTATTTACTGTCATTTATGCAAATTGCCCTGTACAGCAACCCTAGGTTGTTCAAACATGCATGCAAATGCCATAAACAGATTCCTTGAATTTTTCTGATAATTTTTCATATATAATTTATTTCATTTGGAGTTATAGATTAATTTCTATGATTTTTCAAAGTTTTGGATAATTTCTGAATTAAACTAATCATTTAAGATTTATTTAAATTCCAAAAAAAAGGATTACTGCGTCAGCCTGACATCATCATGACGTCAGCAGGTCAACGGGGCGCGGTCCAGGTCAAACCTGGACGGTGGGGCCCGCGTGTCAGTGCCTTTAGACTAACCAATTTCTGTTAGTCCTAATCCTAGGTTAATTAACAGGGTGGGTCCCATTTGTAATCGACCCAGAGGGGTCAACTGGGCCCACCCGGGGTCAAATCCACCGGCGGCTTGACGCCGGTGAGGCCAGGGCCAGCGGAGGGGTGCGGGTTTTCTCCTCCGGCGACCAAATGGCCGACGGAGGGCGTCTACGTGACGCGGGCGCTCGTCCGCATCGAGTAGTGGCAGTGGCTGGGCCTGAGGTGGCCGGGTTCGTCACCGGCGTCGACCTTGGCGGTCGCCGGAGCTCGGGTGAGCTCGGGGTCGACGCTACGGTGGCCGAGGAGGCTCGTGCGAGGCACCTACGTGCTCTACGTGGTGCGGGAAGGGAGATGAGCATGACGGTCGGACCACTAGGTGGCCGGAGGCTCGTCGGCGGCGATCACAGACGGCGGCGCGTGCGGGCGAGCAAGATTAGGCAGCTACGGCGCGCGAGAGCGAGAACAGAGAGGGGGAAAAGGTTCGGTGGCTCACGGCGAGTGCAGGAAAGCGAACGGCGAGCTCGGAGAAGAGCCGGAGTGGTCGGGGCGGCGATGGCGATCTCGGCGGACCGAGGTTGAAGAAGATGGCGTGGCCGGTGTTCGGGGGCATCCGGCGGGGCGTGGCTCAGTGGGGAGGCGTGTACGACGGAGGCGGAGCTCGTGGGCATGTCCAGGGGGAGAGGGGGAGGCAGTGGCCGCGGTGGGGCTTGTCGGCGGCGACGGACCCGCTCGGGTGGTTGAGAGGAAGAGGTCCAGGGGAGGGGAGAGGCCGCGGGTGAGGGGAGAGAGAGGTCGGGGGGGTGCGTGGCGTCGACCAGAGCGTCCAGAGGGGAAAGGGGGCAGCCAGGCAGGGAGGAGGTGGACGGCGCGTGGGCGCGCGCGGGGGGCACACGCCCGTCCTCCTGGCAGAGGAAGAAGACGATAGGGGAAGGAGGCGGTGGTGGGCTGGGCCGCCAGCTGGAGTTGGGCCAGGTGGGCTGCCAGGTGAGCGCCAAGTAATTTTCTCTCTCTCTGTTATTCAGTTTCTGTTTTCTATTTATTCTATAGTCTTTAGGGCTTTATTAGAAATACTTAGACACTTCCAAAAATCATGAAACTACTCATGATCACTGTTGGGAATATATCCTACAGTAAACATTTTAGTTTATGATTATTTGGGCATTTAAAATATTTTATAGGATTTAAATACTCAAATGCAAATACTGTATGATTTAATTCAGTGACCCCCAATTGACCTAGGAAAATGTGCAAAATTTTTGGCAGAGGTTCAAGACCAATCCAAAGATGATGAACATTTTAGAGGGGCATTTTGGGTTCAGTGAAATGATTTTAGTAAACCCTAGTTGGTTTTAGGGGGGTGCTGGGGGTTCTGTCATCCCCATTTCAAAATTCCTTTGAAATCAAACATGATGCATGGATGCAGATGCCACTGGTTGCAAACAATTCTAAGGCTGTGACAACTCACCCCCACTAATCAAGAATCTCGTCCCGAGATTCAAGACGTGAGGTAAAAAGATAGAGGGAATGCAAAGCTAACTTGATCTTCATGATCCAACTGTCTCCTCGAGGTTGTTGATTCGATCATCATCTTGATCTTGACATCCTTGCTTTCGAAAACTTCTTCCAACACGACGACAACAGAATGAAACTCTACAGGAATCGATCTTCTTGAAGATCGAGCAACTCACGATCAACTCATGGAATGAGACATGATAACAACTCTTGAGCTGAGACACAAAATGCATATCAGAGGAATGGAAGAACAAACGACGGGGTTTCAAAGTAGCGAGGAAAAATTGCCATGATTCCATAACGGGGCACCTCAGGGAGGGTGACTCGTAGAATTATTCCCTTAAGTGGCAAAAAGAATTACTTTTGATACAGAGATCATTGAAACTCTTCATACCAGCTTAAGGCAATTAACAATTGATCGCTTGAAAGGACTCGAAGAAATGACATACTCGGACTAGAATGGATGATGTGAACTACCTTGTTGAAGGCAACGCAATGGATGATTTGCATACACGTGCTCTCAAGAACTTGAGCATTTCCATAGCCATCAAGGTCTTACCAACATCCGTGTCAAGGATCTTGGCAACACAATATACCACCATGATGAATAGTGATAGACGATGCAGACGCAAAGGAAGATAACACCTTCTCAGATTTCACCTTGGCGAGGCCAAGGAAACAAAATCTGGATGATCGACCGAGAGACATTTAGCCCTCCGCTTCTAATGTTCTCCTTGATGTACTAGGTACCACGGTCAATGCCTAAAAGCATCAATAAGGCCATCAAGTAAAGGTCGGACTTCGGGAGCACAAAAATCCATAAGGATCAACTATTGAAATAAATTCTACGAGATCCTTATGGGGAGGTGGCCCACTTTCTCAATCAAGATACTACAACAATAAGTCTTCCGGTTGGGTGTGTTGGCCACAACATCCACTTTACCGGGTTACAAAGAGACCAATATTATAGTTCTTGAGAAATGTTCCAACCATCATATCTGCCTGAGAATCAGATCTGGTTGGTGTCAGGATATTCCAGACTCGTCAAGTCTAGAGAGAAAATGAAAGTTTGCAACACAAATCGAAGAGATGGCGTTGCGAGATTCTTAGGAAATGAACTACGATAGCAAGCTCCAAAACATGAATGGGTTTTGCTACAAACCTGTGAACATGTTGTCCAAGAAAAACATGGCCATGTAGTAGTCTTACAATAAAACACTACCGAGTTCGGGGGGAAACCATCAACGAGGATATCGAAGTCCTTGCATAAGTCTAGCTCTTAGGAAGAAACTTCTTCTCCTTGAACAAATCAATCAGTGGCTTGGTGTGCTACGGAATTCGTATGGAACGAAGATGATCAGTCTAATAGACCACGGAATACTTTGCACATGCATGACCGATTTGGGAGGATTCCAAGGAAAACAAAACAAACCTTTCTCAAATTCATGGCGGCAACTTACACCTAATGCACGTGAACCTGGAGAAAGTCACTTCTCGCAGCCAATCATATGCCTCATGAACGGAACACGAAGGCATTGCTTACAAGTTTTCAACACTAGGTTGATGTTCAACATGAGTCATGGGGGGAGACAAAATGTTGCTGATGGGTTCAACAACAACTCATCAGTATTTCCATATCACTGGACTTCCACCATCATGTCAACACGGTGATAGCATTGGTCAGACCAAAATATGTAATGGTGTATGCTCGAGGGATGAACCACGAGTAAGACAACATTACGAATATCGTTGGTTCTGATTTGACTTGACGATAGCCCATACTCAAGTCAAAGTTTTGACAAGGTAATAGATCCAGCAACTGATCACGAGGATCAATTGGTGAAGATATCATCTTTCTTCAACACACACACACACAAGAGGATATTCCTTAACATGAACTAAGTCGGACAAGCTCTTATCTTCCAACTCTCCAAGTTGTTGTTTAGCTTAACCAACCAGCTCAGGGATATCCAACACGGATTCTTGGAGAAGGGGTGGTTCACAAGAAACCAACTTGATCACGAACTCAACATAGCGGTCAGGTGACAACCTGGTGATACTTCCGAGAAGATATTCAGAATATCACGAACCACCGGTATGTTACTACGCTCGAGAACAATCTTGCTTTTCAGGGCAAGATGACATGATCAAATAAGCAGGGGATTGAATAATCCTAACTCATTGATCGAAGAGTGCACCAGCAATAAGGACTAGGTAGCACGATCAATCTTAGGATGATGATTTAATAACTAACACACTAAGAATGAGATTATTGTCCATTAACTACCAAGCAACAGAGTTGCTAGGAGTATTGATTTCACACATCATGGTTCACTTGTCGGCATTCCGGCTGTGGCAACACGCAAACCGAGGAATGAGCAATGATGGCAAGAAGTATTACTGCGTCAAGAATTCATAAGAGGTGGTGCAATTCTCATGACACTCTTGACATAAAGATGGTGACACTCCAAGGTAGAACAGAACAAAAGCTGGATTGGCATTTTGATCTGTGGTATACAACTGCTTTGACCCAATCCTGGATATGGATGAGGTACTGGAGTTTGTTTCTCCTACTCATTCCGGAATAGAACGACTTGACGGGCCACAAGAATAATAGGCATCGATGAACGAATGCACGCATGCTCTGGACTATCAATTGATAGACGAAGGTCAGAAAACGACTAAGGAGGGACAACTCAAGGAACATATGATCTTCTGAGTTGTGGATGCATGGATTAGTATGTCAAACGAGTTCAACGAATTTCTTCCGGATAATCCATGCGGAGAGGTAGGACGGGTAGATTCACAATTATGGATGGAGAACTCCTCAAGAGTACTCTGGCTATGATCTTTTGGTTCAACAGAACTTCTGCCATAAGCAGTTCATGGTATTTGGAAGAATGATATACCACGGACCTCGATGACTATCGCAAAGGTTACTAATGTCCTAAAGGAACTAGCAAGCACTATCAACATGAAGTAAGTAGGATGAATCTCGGGTTCGAAAACCCAGGAGTAGAATACCTACTACTAAACGGCATCACGGGATGCTGTCGAGAATGGTGGCCAGAATCATCACACCGGAAACACATAGCATTGCTAGATTACTAGATGAACCCCTAAGACACCTAGGGTCATAATAATAGCTCCAACATATATGTCGAGGTAATAGAATACCTCAACTCACCGATTAGTGTGCTTATTCTGACCAAAAGGACATCGGGAATGGAAGGAAAGGATTTGCAAATGCATCAGACTAGTTAGAAACCTGGGATGACTCGGGCAGCATAACGGCTGTAAATGCTCAGAAAAAGATTTGAGACATTCACAACAGTTTGCATAGACACTCAACAACATCATATCAAAGTTCTGAGGCCAGTTATGAACATATGGAAGTAGTAGAAACTGAACTGAGGTTTGAACTCAACAATCATAGGCGACTACAGTTTAGTAACACGTCATCCTGAAAGATAGATGAGAAGGCCTAGTTCTTAATCCCCGTAGAAGAGAAGAGGTTGACTCAGATCGGAAGGGCATAAGGTAAAGGAGTAAAAAGAGCCTTACGTTCCCTTCCACAATCAATTCCCCTATATAACTAAAGCATTTCTAGACACAACTTCGACCGGTTTGGCTTGGTAATCCTACAGGCAGTCAGGCTCTGATACCAACGCTGTCAGGACCCCGATCCTAAGTCACACCGATCCAGTAGGTAACACATCATATCACTTTGCGGCCTCACGCACGGTATTCCCACGGGTGCCACCTTACCTGGCCCGGGACCGTTTGCGCCTTTTGGCTCACGTATATGATAGTGTCGCTAGCATCCATATGACAAAGAACCCGGGCCGACATGGCTAGTCGTGAACCCAAGGCGGCACTAACCCATGAGGACAGGCATACATGAATCACATCGAGCATGTCGGTCAACAACGTATAAATCCGGGCTGTAGCACTGGGCTAACAGGACTCCGGTAACCCGGGCTGTAGCAGGCTAGGCAGGACTCCGGATAACACCGCGTGACATTTCCCTGAAGGGACAGACACAGGAACGAAGTGAAACACATGCCGGCCAGTCAAGTGTTCCGAGCAGTAGTGCTGGGCTAGCAGGACTCCGGTGAACCGGGCTGTAGCGGACTACTATCGCTCAGAAGCACTAGACTACATTTCCCCATATGATAGGCTGCCAAGGATAAACAACTAGATAGTCGGATCCCACTCATACCAAGCATTTCAATCATACACACAATATGCCCGATATGAGTAAATACAACATGGCATCACAACATAACTCTACGACTCAAAGTAATTATTCATTAGGCTCCGAGGAGCGAGATATTACAAACATGGGTCTCATGACCCAACATTCAGAGCATACAAGTCAAAGCACAAGCGGAAGCTTAACATGTCTGAGTACAGACATCTACAAATGAAAAAGGCTTAGAAGCCTGACTATCTACCAGATCCTGCCGAGGGCACAAGATCGTAGCTGAGGTATCAAGCTAAACGTCGAAGTCCAAGCGGTACTACTAGCGAGACTGAAGTCTCTCTGCAAAAACATAAAATAGGCAAACGTGAGTACAAATGTACTCAGCAAGACTTACATCAGAACTAACTACATATGCATCAGTATCAATAAAGGGGGTGGTGGAGTTTGACTGCAGCAAGCCAGCTTTGACTCAGTGGCTAACCTGAACTACGACTGTAACTAACTCTCTTGAGGTGGCGCACACGAGTCCACATATTCACCATATCAATACACCACTATGGATCCGCTCCGTCTCCCTACGAGAACGCAATCCATAGCACTCACGCTTATCTTGCGCATTTTAGAGTATCCACTTTCACTTGTCTATGAACTATGCAAGGGGTCCAAGTTTCCATATCCGAGGAATCCGGCTATTCGAATAGATAATGATAACCCTGCAGGGGTGTACTTCTTCACACACGCTCTCGCCACTTATCGCCCTGTACACGTCATGTACCTCGGCAACCTTCAAGCGGAAGCCGGGCGAGGGAGTCGGCCACGACCTGACTAACCACACAAGTCTCTCGTCCAGGTTTATCGCCTATTCGGGTTCCATCCGCAAGGAGATCCGGCCGGGGTGTCGCTTACGGACCCAAACAATGTGTACAGGGTTCCAAGCCCACCAAACGGGCGGCGCTCGGCATACCCGGCCACGGTGCCTAGTCTATCCCAAGCCCACCTGTACAGGGTGCCACTTGGTAGACTACTAACACTACCTACAAACACCAGAAACTAGTTGCAACTCCTGGACAGAGATCAAGTTGATTAATAAGTCGAGAGGGGCACTTAAGCATCCCAATGCGTGGTAGTAACTGTTCATGGATCACAAACACAGAACTCAGTTCCTGAGGACGGCTGCAATGAGACAACCCACCATGTACTCCTACATGGCCTCTCACCGCTACCTTTACCAAATCGTGTTCACGCACTTAGCTCTCAACAGTAGGACATGTTCACCACATTCCAATTCATTCCCGATGAATCAGACCCGACTCAACTCTAAGCAGTAGCAGGCATGAAAAACATGCATGAATGAGTAGGCACATCAGGGCTCAAACAACTCCTACTCATGCTAGTGGGTTTCATCTATTTACTGTGGAATGACAGGTCATGCAAAGGATAAAGGGGTTCAGCTACCGCAGCAAGTAACACATGAATCGTTGTTGTCCTAATGCAATAAAAGAGAGCAGGAGCGAGAGAGTGGGATTGTATCGGAATGAACAAGGGGGTTTTGCTTGCCTGGCACTTCTGAAGATAATATAGTTCTTCATCGGTGTCATCGAACTCGTCGTCGGAATTCGTCTATCGAGGGGGACAAATACCGGCAACAGAGAAAGAAACACAATCAATGCAATGCACAATATGATGCATGAATATGACATGGCAAAAAGGTATGTCGTTTGAGCTAATGCAACTAACAGCAAGTTAAATGGAGTTGGTTTGAATCTAAGATTCAAATTCAAACTCCATATGTGCTTATTTACTGTCATTTATGCAAATTGCCCTGTACAGCAACCCTAGGTTGTTCAAACATGCATGCAAATGCCATAAACAGATTCCTTGAATTTTTCTGATAATTTTTCATATATAATTTATTTCATTTGGAGTTATAGATTAATTTCTATGATTTTTCAAAGTTTTGGATAATTTCTGAATTAAACTAATCATTTAAGATTTATTTAAATTCCAAAAAAAAGGATTACTGCGTCAGCCTGACATCATCATGACGTCAGCAGGTCAACGGGGCACGGTCCAGGTCAAACCTGGACGGTGGGGCCCGCGTGTCAGTGCCTTTAGACTAACCAATTTCTGTTAGTCCTAATCCTAGGTTAATTAGCAGGGTGGGTCCCATTTGTCATCGACCCAGAGGGGTCAACTGGGCCCACCCGGGGTCAAATCCACCGGCGGCTTGATGCCGGCGAGGCCAGGGCCAGCGGAGGGGTGCGGGTTTCCTCCTCCGGCGACCAAATGGCCGGCGGAGGGCGTCTACGTGACGCGGGCGCTCGTCCGCATCGAGTAGTGGCAGTGGCTGGGCCTGAGGTGGCCGGGTTCGTCACCGGCGTCGACCTTGGCGGTCGCCGGAGCTCGGGTGAGCTCGGGGTCGACGCTACGGTGGCCGAGGAGGCTCGTGCGAGGCACCTACGTGCTCTACGTGGTGCGGGAAGGGAGATGAGCACGACGGCCGGACCACTAGGTGGCCGGAGGCTCGTCGGCGGCGATCACAGACGGCGGCGCGTGCGGGCGAGCAAGATTAGGCAGCTACGGCGCGCGAGAGCGAGAACAGAGAGGGGGAAAAGGTTCGGTGGCTCACGGCGAGTGCATGAAAGCGAACGGCGAGCTCGGAGAAGAGCCGGAGTGGTCGGGGCGGCGATGGCGATCTCGGTGGACCGAGGTTGAAGAAGATGGCGTGGTCGGCGTTCGGGGGCATCCGGCGGGGCGTGGCTCAGTGGGGAGGCGTGTACGACGGAGGCGGAGCTCGTGGGCATGTCCAGGGGGAGAGGGGGAGGCAGTGGCCGCGGTGGGGCTTGTCGGCGGCGACGGACCCGCTCGGGTGGTTGAGAGGAAGAGGTCCAGGGGAGGGGAGAGGCCGCGGGTGAGGGAGAGAGAGGTCGGGGGGGTGCGTGGCGTCGACCAGAGCGTCCAGAGGGGAAAGGGGGCAGCTAGGCAGGGAGGAGGTGGCCGGCGCGTGGGCGCGCGCGGCGGGCACACGCCCGTCCTCCTGGCAGAGGAGGAAGACAACAGGGGAAGGATGCGGTGGTGGGCTGGGCCGCCAGCTGGAGTTGGGCCAGGTGGGCTGCCAGGTGAGCGCCAGGTAATTTTCTCTCTCTCTCTCTGTTATTCAGTTTCTGTTTTCTATTTATTCTATAGTCTTTAGGGCTTTATTAGAAATAATTAGACACTTCCAAAAATCATGAAACTACTCATGATCACTGTTGGGAATATATCCTACAGTAAACATTTTAGTTTATGATTATTTGGGCATTTAAAATATTTTATAGGATTTAAATGCTCAAATGCAAATACTGTATGATTTAATTCAGTGACCCCCAATTGACCTAGGAAAATGTGCAAAATTTTTGGCAGAGGTTCAAGACCAATCCAAAGATGATGAACATTTTAGAGGGGCATTTTGGGTTCAGTGAAATGATTTTAGTAAACCCTAGTTGGTTTCAGGGGGGGTGCTGGGGGTTCTGTCATCCCCATTTCAAAATTCCTTTGAAATCAAACATGATGCATGGATGCAGATGCCACTGGTTGCAAACAATTCTAAGGCTGTGACATGGATATAGTACAATATATGATGTTTCTTACCAATTTACCACTATCGTTTTGGGGTCATGCATTAGAGACAGCTGCATTCACGTTAAAAGGGGCACCATCTAAGTCCGTTGAGACGACACAATATGAACTGTGGTTTGGCAAGAAACCAAAGTTGTCGTTTCTTAAAGTTTGGGGTTGCGATGCTTATAAGAAAAGATTTCATCATGATAAGCTCAAACCCAAATCGGAGAAATGTGTCTTCATAGGATACCCAAAGGAGACAGTTGGGTACACCTTCTATCACAGATCCGAAGGCAAGACATTCATTGCTGAGAATGGATACTTTCTAGAGAAGGAGTTTCTCTCGAAAGAACTGAGTGGGAGGAAAGTAGAACTTGATAAGGTAATTGTACCTTCTCCCTTATTGGAAAGTAGTTCATCACAGAAATCTGTTCCTGTGACTACTACACCAATTAGTGAGGAAGCTAATGATGATGATCATGTAACTTCAGATCAAGTTACTACCAAATCTCGTAGGTAAACCAGAGTGAGATCCGCACCAGAGTGGTACGATAATCCTCTTCTGGAAGTCATGTTACTAGACCATGACGAACTTGCGAACTATGAGGAAGCGATGATGAGCCCAGATTCCGCGAAATGGTTTGAGACCATGAAATCTGAGATAGGATCCATGTATGAAAACAAAGTATGGACTTTGGTTGACTTGCCCGATGATCGGGAAGCCATAGAAAATAAATGGATCTTCAAGAGGAAGACGGACGCTGATAGTAGTGTTACTATCTACAAAGCTAGACTTGTCGAAAAAGGTTTTTGACAAACTTCAAGGTGTTGACTACGATGAGATTTTATCACTCGTATCGATGCTTAAAGTTTGTCCGAATCATGTTAGCAATTGCCGCATTTTATGAAATCTGGCAAATGGATAACAAAACTGCTATCCTTAATGGATTTCTTAAAGAAGAGTTGTATATGATGCAACCAGAAGGTTTTGTCAATCCTAAAGGTGTTAACAAAATGTGCAAGCTCCAGCGATCCATCTATGGACTGGTGCAAGCATCTCAGAGTTGGAATATACGCTTTGATAAGTTGATCAAAGGATATAGTTTTATACAGACTTGCGGTAAAGCCTGTATTTACAAGAAAGTGAGTGGGAGCACTACAACATTTCTGATAAGTATATGTGAATGACATATTGTTGATCAGAAATAATATAGAATCATTCTGCAAAGCATAAAGGAGTGTTTGAAAGGAGTTTTCAAAGAAAGACCTCGGTGAAGCTGCTTACATATTGAGCATCAAGAACTATAGAGATAGATCAAGACGCTTGATAAATTTTTTCAATGAGTACATACCTTGACAAGATCTTGAAGTAGTTCAAAATGGAACAGTCAAAGAAAGAGTTCTTGCCTGTGTTACAAGGTGTGAAATTGAGTAAGACTCAAAGCCCGACCACGGCAGAAGATAGAAAGAGAATGAAAGTCATTCCCTATGCCTCAGCCATAGGTTCTATAAAGTATGCCATGCTATGTACCAGATCTATTGTATACTGTCGGTGTCAAAACCGGCGGATCTCGGGTAGGGGGTCCCGAACTGTGCATCTAGGCGGATGGTAACAAGAGACAAGGGACACGATGTTTTACCCAGGTTTGGGCCCTCTTGATGGAGGTAAAACCCTACGTCCTGCTTGATTAATATTGATGATATGGGCAGTACAAGAGTAGATCTACCACGAGATCGAGGAGGCTAAACCCTAGAAGCTAGCCTATGGTATGATTGTTGTATGTTGTCCTACGGACTAAAGCCTTCCGGTTTATATAGACACCGGAGAGGGTTAGGGTTACACAAAGTCGGTTACAACGGTAGGAGATCTAAATATCCGCATCGCCAAGCTTGCCTTCTACGCCAAGGAAAGTCCCTTCTGGACACGGGACGAAGTCTTCAATCTTGTATCTTCATAGTCCAGGAGTCCGGATGAAGGTATAGTCCGTCCATCCGGACACCCATAATCCAGGACTCCCTCAGTAGCCCCCGAACCAGGCTTCAATGACGACGAGTCCGGCATGCAAATTGTCTTCGGCATTGCAAGGCGGGTTCCCTTCCAGATTCTGTGTACCTGTTGAATAATGTCCTATGTTTTGTGAATGCAGCGCTCCTTGGCTTCTACGCCCAATAATGGCCGCCTTCCATGTGTCAAACGAATACAAAAAGTCTGGGTGTTTTTACATTCACACCCCTATCCGCGTAAATGAGCCGCCTATTTAAAGGGATGGAGATTTAGATCCAAACCACACCTTCTCCCCTCCGCGAGTAGTCATCAGAGCGCATCCAGCAAAGATCCATTCCACCATGGCCAGCTGTCGCAACTCCTCCTCTCGCCCTTCCAGTCCTAAGCCTAGAGACTGGGAGAGGTGCTCCATCCCGCATAGCAAGCTAGTATCGCTTCAGACCAAGGGATTTCTCCCTCCGGCCTATATGGTCCCGGTTCGAGCTAGGCTCGCCACCTATAATGGCGGAGAGCAAGCGGAGAGCGCCCCCAATCCCTCCAAAGGAGAGCGTGTATGCCTCGTCCCTTATCTAATAAGAGGACTTGGATTTCCAATTCATCCGTTTCTCCGGGGGCTTCTGGAGTTCTATGGCCTCCAGCTGCACAACCTCACGCCCGCCTCTATATTGCATATCGCGGGCTTCGTTGCCCTTTGCGAGTTGTTCTTGGGTGTTGAGGCTCATTTCGCGTTGTGGAAGAGGCTATTCTGCCTGGTGCCCCGTTCTCAGGAGGGGTCAATATATCAAGTGGGTGGAGCCGAAGTGTGGCGCATCGCCGGGACCGGATATCTATCCGGAACCCCAAAGAAGGCATCCGAGGACTAGCCTTCGGAATGGTTCTATATAGAGGATGTCCCACTGCCGGATCCTGTTCGGATCGGCCTCCCTGAGTTCAACAGTGCTCCCACGAAGAAGCACCTAAGCTGGCGTCCACGGATCTCTCAGAGAGAAAGTGACAAGGACGTCCTTTACCTGATGGTCCGGATAAGATTATTGGCTCATTCCGGACTAACCATGATTGGAGTCATGGCCGTATGCATCATGCGGGGGGTGCAGCCGCTTCAATATAGAGGCCACCCCACGTGGGATTTCAACGAGGAGCACGACGCTACCCGTCACGGCCGTAAGGGGCCGGACTCGGCTGCTGCTCTGATAAAGATCTTGTCCACTTTGTACAAGGGAGAAGAGGAGGAATTTCTCCGCGTCAACCCTCAGGGTGGATTTACCATCTATAATCCTCCAAACTAGGTAAGTGAGCACTTTCACTTGTCCATCCGTTTTGTATTCCTACTGTCGAATATATAGTCTCACGACTTTATCGCATGAACTGTGCCAAGCTGTTAAAGAGATAAACAGCCCCCCTCCACAACCCGAGGATCCGGGATGGTCCCTCGACCCGACCTCCCAAGAGGATCCGGGCATATCTGTGTAGCTAATTGATGGGGTATTCCATCAATTAAGCAAGGACAACGCCTTGGTGGCCATTACGGCCGATTACCCGGGGCTAATCCCAGCCTTCCAGGTAACTGAGACCGAAATCCCAATACTTTGAAAGGGGACCCGTCCTCGCGTGTTTTCGATGACCGTATAACAACCGCGTTTTGCAGAGGAGGTCCTTGAGGCGGGAGGCCGAACCTACGGCGGCCAGCCCACGTGGGGCTGCGGGGCCCTGTGGGATAAAAAGGAGTGTAGTCCGGACTGAGGTGCCGGCGCAAAGGTATAGCGCGCCTTTTTATTCCCAGGTGTTATTCCTTCAAGGCATATTAACACTCGTGCTCTGTTCAGGACAAAGAGACCTCGCCGGACTATATCCGGAGAGGCTGCCAATCGCGCCTCCACCAGCCAGGCTCCACAGCCTGGCCCGGAGGCGGAGGAGAACACGAGGCGCGCACCGGACGCTCCTCCGATAGAGGATGCAGACAGGCTGTTTGCCACCCATTCCTAGGTGGAGAGTGCCATGAACCACAGGCGTCGCCGGACAGTTCTTCGTGATGCTTGTTTCTCCCAAGAGGCATTGGATGCCTTCAATTCGGGAGATGCGTATCTCCGTGCCGCTCAAAATGGTCTAGCCAGAGCCACGGAGCAATATGTAAAAGACATACGGGTGAGAAAATTTAATGGTTATATATATCAGTAGCCCCCGAGACTTGAAACAGTTAGAATAACTGATTTAAGGATCATGTAATATGCAGGTTCTTTCAGAGAAGAATACCCAACTATCCCAGGAGCTAAAAGAGTGCAAAGCCCAACTTGAGGCCGCACTAGCCGCGACGGGGGAGCCCAAGGAGACCCCGTCTGGTAATATATGCTTCAAAAAGATAAGTATTATGTGAAGTGCGGCGTATGTGCGAATCTGACAAATGAAATTGCAGATGGCGCCGGACTAGATCCGGAGAAGCAACAACTCCTACGCCAGCTAAAGGCTGGTGAGAGCGTGCTGACAAAGGTGAGGCGGGAGAAGAATGATCTTCAGGATGCCAACACCAAGCTGGACGTTGAACTAAAAGATGTTCGTGCCTAGCTGTCGGACTCCGCTAAGGAGAATCAGCGGCTTCGACGTGGCATATTTAGTAAGTGCTTAAACGAACTTTGAAAAAAGAGTTCAGCGAGGAAGTCAACTAACAGAGTGATGTTTGTAGGTATGCTAACAGGTCGTTCTGCAGAGGAGATGCCCGGTTCTACGGGTGACCTTCTTCCCGAGCTATTGCAACTGCACGAGCGAGTTCGGCAGGCGATGCAAGGCGTTGCCCAAGCCTTATGGCCATCCCTCTCCATGCCCGAGGGCCTTGGAGAGCTTGCGGAGAAGCTGAAGGGAGCGCGGTGGCGCTTCCGATTGTGGAAGATATCGGCCTGCCGTCAAGGCGCTAGGGAGGCCTAGGCCATGGTGAAGACGCGGTACACAAAGGCTGACCCAAACCACATGGCCGAGGTCGGACCTGTGGGGCCCGATGGGAAGGAGATCCCTGTAAGCTTAGTAGACGGCCAAGTAGAATTGGCTGCAAAGTTTCCCAGCAGGACTGTAAATTAGACAGCCTGTTAGATGGTATTGAAGAGGAATACAATCAGTAAGAATGACTATGTAATTAAATTGACATTTGTAATGCCTTCTAGCCGGATTGTAGATCATTTGTCATGGCCGACCTTTTCGCTTCAACCTCGGGACC
Organism: Aegilops umbellulata; assembly: GCA_032464435.1. Classification (NCBI taxonomy): domain Eukaryota; kingdom Viridiplantae; phylum Streptophyta; class Magnoliopsida; order Poales; family Poaceae; genus Aegilops; species Aegilops umbellulata. Next base: position 341,547,789 of record CP136059.1, read on the forward strand.
TGACGGTCCGGAGTGTGTCCGAATACCATCGTGGTTATATAAGAACCGGAGTATGCATGGAGACCAGGCGTAGGGGTCATTAGTGCTTGAACAGACAAGTGCCCAACTAGTTATGTTATATTACATGGTTAGTAAGAAACATCTTCCAGGGAGAATAGTTCCGTTAAGGGTTCCTTTCCCTGGGAGGCATGCCCTAAAGTGCATGTCCATTCTGCGAAAAAGACGCAGGAAAAATCATCTGGGGGCGCATAGATAAATAAGTGGAAAAATCATCTCTCAGGTCACCGACCGAATATTCCCTTAAGAACGCTAGCTTTCGGCTTCACCCAGTCTGAGGTACACATCCGGCTGACCTGGCAGTAACAATCGCAGAGGTGCTCCCTTTACCACCTAGCCGAACAATCGGGAGTGTAGGGGTAAGCACAGGAGCCAGGCAACCCAGCTTGGCCAAAACTTAAGTCATATCGATGCATATAATGGTGAAATAAAAGGTACATGCGGAAGTGTAACACATGTGTTGGGCATAAAGCCCGTGTGAATAAGCTTCTGTTAAAAGAAGCCCCCAGGTTTAATGAGTGCGAATAGCACGTCATGTGATGAGCCTTTTAAGGCTATAAGAGGAAGGGAGAGGAGAAGGAGAGAAATATAAGACAGACAGTATATAAAAAATGGACAGAGGAAGGAGACGAACACAGAGTCCGGCGCTAGGCATAGAATCTTCGGAGACGGGCTGTGTTCCATGGGTTCGGCTCGAGTCGGTTATCTGATGCATCTCGCAGGCGGTACACTCCACTAGTCAGAACTTGGTCAATTATGAAGGGACCTTCCCACTTGGGCTTGAGTTTGTCCTTTTTCTTGTCCGACAGGCGTAGAACTAATTCGCCAACGTTGTAATTTTTGGCCCGTACTTCTCTGCTTTGGTATCTTCGAGCATGCTGTTGATAGAATGCGGAACGGGATTTGGCCACGTCACGCTCTTCCTCCAATGCGTCCAAACTGTCCTGCCGATCGAGCTCGGCCTCTCTTTCTTCGTACATGCGCACTCGAGGTGAGTCATGAATTATGTCGCAAGGCAAAAATGCCTCTGCGCCGTACACCATGAAGAATGGTGTGTATCCGGTGGTGCAATTCGGCGTGGTCCGCAGCCCCCAGAGTACGGAGTCGAGCTCCTCTACCCAGTGCGTGTTAGATTCCTTGAGGGACCGCACTAATCTGGGTTTGATGCCGCTCATGATAAGACCATTTGCATGTTCGACCTGGCCGTTAGTTTGTGGATGATAGACGGAAGCATAATCGAGCTTGATGCCCATGTTTTTGCACCAGAGTTTCACCTCGTCGGCCGTAAAGTTCGTGTCGTTATCAGTGATGATGTTGTGGGGGACGCCGTAACGGTGTGCGAGCCCAGATATAAAGTCTATCACCGGTCTGGATTTGGCCGTCTTAACAGGCTTGGCTTCTATCCATTTGGTGAACTTATCCACCATGACCAGTAAGTATTTTTTCTTGTGGGTTCCGCCTTTAAGGGGTCCAACCATGTCAAGCCCCCAGACCGCGAAGGGCCAAGTGATGGGGATAGTTTGGAGGGCGGTGGGTGGCATATGGCTTTGGTTTGCGAAAAGCTGGCAACCGACGCATCGTTGGACCAAGTCCTGAGCGTCTGCCCGGGCCGTCGGCCAATAAAAGCCTGTACGAAAAGCCTTGCTTACAAGGGACCGGGCTACAGCGTGATGACCACTGAGTCCGGCATGAATTTCGGCCAGCAAGTTCCGCCCTTCCTCTTCGGATATGCACCTTTGAAGGACTCCGGTAATGCTTTTCTTATAAAGTTCTCCCTCATGGACTTTATAGGCTTTAGATCGTCGCACTATGCAGCGTGCCTCGTTTCGGTCCTCTGGGAGTTCCTGCCTAGTAAGGTAGGCTAGGAATGGTTCTGTCCACGGGGCGATGACGGCCATTATTACATGGGCTGAAGTTGTAATTTCATTGGCAGAGCCTCCAATTATGTCAGATTGTTCGGTGTCGGGCAGTGCGGTTGGGTCCGGGCTGTTATTGCCAGGTTCCCCTTCCCATACTACGGATGGCTTGAACAACCTTTCCAAGAAGATGTTGGGGGGACGGCATCGCGTTTTGCGCCGATGCGTGCCAGGACATCTGCCGCCTGATTGTTTTCTCGGGCTATATGGTGAAATTCAAGCCCTTCGAACCGAGCTGACATTTTTAAGACGGCATTGCGGTAAGCTGCCATTTTCGGATCCTTGGCATCGAAGTCTCCATTTATTTGGGATATCGCGAGATTCGAATCCCCGCGCACCTCTAGGCGTTGAATGCCCATGGATACTGCCATCCGGAGACCATGTAAAAGGGCCTCGAATTCGGCTGCATTGTTGGAGTCTGTGTACATAATCTGGAGTACATATTGAATTGTGTCTCCTGTGGGGGACGTCAAAACGATGCCAGCCCCTAGTCTGGCCAACATTTTGGAGCCGTCGAAATGCATGATCCAGTTTGAATATGTGCCATACTCTTTAGGGAGTTCGGCCTCCGTCCATTCTGCGACGAAGTCGGCCAAAACTTGTGACTTAATAGCTCGCCGTGGCTTATAAGTTATGTCGAACGGGAGGAGCTCGATGGCCCATTTTGCAATCCGGCCCGTTGTGTCGCGGTTGTTTATAATATCATTGAGTGGTACTTCCGAGGCTACCACAGAGTTTGGCAAGGGAGTACAATAGTGATCTAGGAGTTGATCACTGGACAGCGGTCAAAATTATCCTTAGTGGAATAAGGATATGTTTCTCGATTATGGAGGTGACAAAAGGTTCATCGTAAAGGGTTACGTCGATGCAAGTTTTTCACACTAATCCAGATGATTCTAAGTCTCAATCTGGATACATATTGAAAGTGGGAGCTATTAGCTAGAGTAGCTCCGTGCAGAGCATTGTAGACATAGAATTTGCAAAATACTTACGGATCTGAATGTGACAGACCCGTTGACTAAAATTATCTCACAAGCAAAACATGATCACACCTTAGTACTCTTTGGGTGTTAATCACATAGCAATGTGAACTAGATTATTGACTCTAGTAAACCCTTTGGGTGTTGGTCACATGAAGATGTGAACTATGGGTGTGAATCACATGGTGATGTGAATTATTGATGTTAAATCACATGACGATGTGAACTAGACTATTGACTCTAGTGCAAGTGGGAGACTGAAGGAAATATGCCCTAGAGGCAATAATAAAGTTATTATTTATTTCCTTATTTCATGATAAATGTTTATTATTCATGCTAGAATTGTATTAACCGGAAACATAATACATGTGTGAATATATAGACAAACAAAGTGTCACCAGTATGCCTCTACTTGACTAGCTCGTTGATCAAAGATGGTTATGTTTCCTAGCCATAGACACGAGTTGTCATTTGACTAACGGGATCATATCATTAGGAGAATGATGTGATTGACTTGACCCATTCCGTTAGCTTAGTCGATCATTTAGTATGTTGCTATTGCTTTCTTCATGACTTATACATGTTCCTATGACTATGAGATTATGCAACTCCCGTTTACCGGAGGAACACTTTGTGTGCTACCAAACGTCACAACATAACTGGGTGATTATAAAGGTGCTCTACAGGTGTCTTCGAAGGTACTTGTTGGGTTGGCGTATTTCGAGATTAGGATTTGTCACTCCGATTGTCGGAGAGGTATCTCTGGGCCCACTCAGTAATGCACATCACTTAAGCCTTGCAAGCATTGCAACTAATGAGTTAGTTGCGAGATGATGTATTACGGAACGAGTAAAGAGACTTGCCGGTAACGAGATTGAACTAGGTATTGAGATACCGACGATCTCGGGCAAGTAACATACCGATGACAAAGGGAACAACGTATGTTGTTATGCGGTCTGACCGATAAAGATCTTCGTAGAATATGTGGGAGCCAATATGAGCATCCAGGTTCCGCTATTGGTTATTGACCGGAGACGTGTCTCGGTCATGTCTACATAGTTCTCGAACCCGTAGGGTCCGCACGCTTAAAGTTTTGATGACAGTTATATTATGAGTTTATGTGTTTTGATGTACCGAAGGAGTTCGGAGTCCCGGATGAGATCGGTGACATGACGAGGAGTCTCGAAATGGTCGAGACGTAAAGATCGATATATTGGACGACTATATTCAGACATCGGAAAGGTTCCGAGTGATTCAGGTATTTTTGGAGTACCGGGGAGTTACAGGAATTCGTATTGGGCCTTAATGGGCCATACGGGAAAGGAGAGGAAGGCCTCAAAGGGTGGCCGCATCCCTACCCATGGGCTAGTCCGAATTGGACTAGGGAGGGGGGCGCCCCCTTCCTTCCTTCTCCTTTTCCCTTCCCTTTCCTTCCCTCCTACTCCTACTACTTGGAAGGGCTCCTAGTTCTACTAGGAAAGGGGGAATCCTACTCCCGGTGGAAGTAGGACTCCCCTAGGGCGCGCCATAGAGAGGGACGGCCCTCCCCTCCTCTAGTCCTTTATATACGGGGGCAGCGGGGCACCCCATAGACACAACAATTGATTGCTTGATCTTTTAGCCGTGTGCGGTGCCCCCCTCCACCATAGTCCACCTCGATAATACGGTAGCGGTGCTTAGGCGAAGCCCTGTGTCAGTAGAATATCATCATCGTCACCACGCCATCGTGTTGATGAAACTCTCCCTCAACACTCGGCTGGATCGGAGTTCGAGGGACGTCATCGGGTTGAACGTGTGATGAACTCAGAGGTGTCGTGCGTTCGGTACTTGATCGGTCGGATCGTGAAGACGTATGACTACATCAACCGCATTGTGTTAACGCTTCCGCTTTCGGTCTACGAGGGTACGTAGACAACACTCTCCCCTCTCGTTGCTATGCATCACCATGATCTTGCGTGTGCGTGGGATTTTTTTTTAAATTACTACGTTCCCCAACAGATGAAATATTTCCAAACTCTGAAAAAGATGAATGGAGATATTCTTACTATCGTTGGATGCGATACAATGATTTTTCGTACTGGCCGTGCCATATTCACCCTCCCAAGTGGTACACAAGTGACGATTGAGGATGCTTTATTGTACCCTGATCCTTAACGTACCCCGATCAGTTATCGAGATATCTGTAAAAATGGTTTTCATATGGAAACCCATGAAAACAACAACAAGGAGTATCTACTCTTTACAAAAGATCACGGATATGGCAAAAAGGTACATGAGAAAATTCCTTCTCTATCGTCTGGTTTGTACTATACATACATCAAACCCGTAAAACATGTTGCATACAAAGTAATTTTTCACAATGTTAATGCATTCCAAACCTAGCATGATCGCCTACACTACTAGGGAAAACCCTAGTAGTAGTGCTGGTTTTAGAGCTACTAGTAGTGCTTGTACAAGCGCTACCAGTAAGGCGCTACAGCTAACTGGTAGCAGTAGCACTCTTGTTGGAAAATCGTTGTTGATAGAGGTAAGTAGCAGTAGCGTTTCTTCTGAAAAGCGCTACTGCTTAGTTTTCCTGTTTTTTTAAATTGCAGCTTATTTTCGCTGTATTTGTATATGTTTTATATACAGTACTTTCATCATATGATTTTATGACCATGATTAGTTAGCATATACAACAGTGTGTGAAATGAAGGTGTATTAGGTTCAAGTGGAGGCAACATGTGGTGCACCACATGTTGCCTCCACTTGAATCTAATCTGCCTACACAACCTATTTAATCATCATCACAGTCATTACGACCAACGCTAGCTATTTAATCATCATAGTCATAGTGTAGCACATAATCATCTTCAAACTCATTCTTGCTAGCTAATCACCACCAACACTAGCTACGGTAGCTATCTAATCACCACCAACACTAGCTAATAATAATCATCATAGTCATTACCACCAACACTAGCTATTTAATCATTAGTCATAGTGTAGCACATCATCATCTTCAAACTCATTCTAGCTAGCTAATCACCCGTGCTGCTCTCTCTCAGGTAAAATAGCATATAACATGTGTAGCACTCCTGCTTCATCATATTGGAGCATGCAGATGAATCTGCCTCCTAATTGTGGGATGCGCTTTTGATTGCTGCCCCTAGTACTTCTCTGCGATCCTTTTGCTCCAGTCTTTGACTATTAAGACTTGCTCGCTTTTAGAAATCATGAATGCACTCATATGCAATGTAGGATGTCCTGGCCGTAAGCTAACCATTAGCAATGAAGTTTAGCTTAAAAAATAATGTATGCAAAAGATGCACTGACGACAAATAGTAAAAATCTTACCATCTTTCCTAAATAGATGTGGCCGTAGTTCAATACGCATGCTAGTGGTCGCACATTTTGAGTACTAAGATTTTGAAGTTCAGGAAAATAATTTATCTTGATAGTATGAAGGTCCTCAAGCCATGAAACATAATGACTTATCTCCTCGCAGTTTAGTTCAGCCCTGGGACAGTAGTAGGTCATGTCTACCAAGCGCCGGACATGTTTGCTTGAATGGAAATAAGCTATCAATAGAAATTAGTTGTCAACTATTTTTTAATAAAAAATATCCAAGAAATAAATATGGTTGAGAAACTCACAAAATGGTAGAACTGGAGGCGTCTGCACATCGACCTAGATGTTGATATTACCTTTAATATCATCTTCCGGACGAATATCAAAGGTGATAAGCATATCAGGCTCAAATGCATAAGCCTTGCATATTGCTCTCCCATTTTTGCATTCAAAATCATTGTAGGTGTCTGCATTGTATAATTTTGTGGCAAAAGTATAACCATGCTTGGTCCTCAAGTGAACTCTCTTTACCTCCATAGTTTTTATAGGACTGAAACCAATCTTATCCAAGACATACATTCTTGCATGGCAGGGGATACACTAGTAGAACAGTAAAAAATTAAAATTGTAAGTTGAAGCAAAATAAGTAGAAGTCATGCTTAATTATGAAAAAAGACCTATCGTTGTGACTTACTGTATCCACTTCGAAGGTCTCATCCAGCTTGATGCTGAAGCGCCTACCACCAACTAGGAAATGTCTGTCGCACAGGCCGCGCTCGTCTTCGCAGTATTCGCACATACCAAAATCCTTTTCGTCGTCAGACATTTCCTATGTTCATAGTTGAAACATTAATTGAAAATCGATCGAAGGCAACTACCAGTAAACTCAACACACAGATCACTATTACTCAATATGCAATGGGTTGACTTTAGGTCCGTCAAGTCTTCCTTCCTAATTAAACTCTCATCTCACGTATATGGTGGGCACTCCCTCTCTGATATTGCGACCGTCGGTGATGGTCGCTACTCCTCCTTTCCCTAGTGATTACAAACATGTAGCACAAGGAAAAGAAAGAGAAGCGACTCCCACAACAACAGTCGGCATTCTTCTTCTCTCATATATGGTGGACACTCCCTCACCGATTTTTTGACTGTCGATGATGGTGGCTACTCCTTCTTCCCCTAGTGCATAACAAAGGTCTAGCACAAAGAGAAGAAGGAGAAGCGACCCCCACGACAATAGTCGGCATTCTTCCTCTCTCAAATATATATATATGGTGGACACTCTCCCTCACTGAAAGACATATAAGGAGCTGAAACAGACCTAAAGTCAACCCTTTCCATATATCGAGCAATGACATAGAAAAAATGCCCTATGTTTTGCCGAAATATCATTGAATTCCCGTTTTGGCAAATCACAAGCACTCGATATGCCCTACATTGTAGCACAAGTCATGCTAAAATTCATGAATTTTTTTGGCATGACCTTTGCTAAATACAGGACATATCAAGCGCCTGAAATTTGCCGGGACGGAAAGGAATCAACATTCCGGCAAAACATAGGCCACTCGGAGGCACATTGCAAACAAGAACACAAAGACATCATCTATATTTCAGAATGCATCATCATCGCCATCAATGACATGGCAACTATATAGCACTAGCATTTTCATCATCGACATTTACAACACATTATCATTTGGCTATTCTCACCTAGAGGTCTTAAGGGTCGACGATGGGGACGACTGCGGGGATGAGGCAGGGGCAAACTTGATTTCTGCATAAACAAAATTTATTAACCACTTACTATAAATAAACTAATTCCATTAAGCACTTACAATAAATAAACTAATTCTATTAAGCACTACTATAAATAAACTAGTTCTATTTAGCACTTGCTATAAATAAACTAGTTCTATTAAGCACTTACTATAAATAGCATAGTTCTATTAAGCACTTACTATAAATAAACTAGTTATATTAGGCACTTAGTATAAATAAACTAGTTATATTAAGCACCTACATTCTACCTATCTATACCGTAGTTCTAGTCCTAACATCTATCCATCCATCCATCTATCTATATATCCATCAATATAACCATCCATCCATTTCAAATTCTACCAAATAAAAATTTTCATTACTAAAATTTCTAATCAAAAGACCTAAAATTTCCTATTCTATTCAAAACACCTAAAATAGTCTAAAAAATTATTCTATTAAAAAACCTACATTCTACAATGTCTACATTCTAAAATCTACATTTAAATTACCTACATTCTACAAGAACAGAGACAAGGGAGGGAGGAAGAAGGGGTAGGAAGGAGGGAGGGAGGAGGGGGAGGAAGGAGGGAGGAGGAGGGAGGGAGGAGGGGGAGGAAGGAGGGAGGAGGCGGGAAGGAGGGGGGAGGAGGAGAAGGGAGGAGGAGGGGGCGCCGGGGGGAGGAGGAGGAGAAGGGAGGAGGGGGCAGAGGGAGGAGGAGGGGGCGCCGGGGGAAGGAGGAGGAGAAGGGAGGAGGGGGGCAGAGGGAGGAGGAGGGCGGAGACGGAGGTAGGGAGTTACCTAGGGAGTGCTAGTGGGCGACGGCGGTGACGGCGCGCAGTGGTTTGCGCGAGTGAGAATGCGAGTGGAGAGGCAGGGACGCGCGTGGGTGGATAAGGTACACATTGTAGTAGCGCTGGAAGGCAAACAACGCTACTGCTAAGGTACATAGCAGTAGCCATTTCTAGTAGTAGCGCTTGTTAGAGGAAAGCGCTACTCCTAAGTTCAGTAGCAGTAGCGCTTTTTAAGTCTAAGCTCTACTAGTATACCTAGCCTGCCTGCAACGGTCTGGCAATTATAATAGTAGCGTGTTTTGCATCCACAGCGCTATTGTTAAGTGATTAGTAGCAGCGCTGTTGTCAAAAAGCGCTGCTGCTATTTAGCAGTAGCGCTTGCTTCTAAAAAGCGCTACTGGTGAGCTCTTGTGTATAAGCATTTCCTAGTAGTGATAGGCCATCCCGGAATCGGGATGATGAGACAAATTACTAGCAATTCCATTGGTCATAATTTGCTTGAGTCAAAATTTCCTCAATCTTCAGATTTTGTGTGCACATCTTGTGCCACGGGAAAGCTAATTTTGAGGCCCTCGCACCGTAAAATACAAGTTGAACCACTTCAGTTCCTTGAACGTATTCAAGGGGACATTTGTGATCCCATTCAACCATTATCTAAACGTTTCAGGTATTTCATGGCTCTGATTGACGCATCTACACGATGGTCACATGTGTGTCTTCTATCCACACGGAACAATGCATTGCCAAGATAAGAAGGCAAGTCATTAAGTTGCAAGCCCATTATCTTAAAAGTCAAATTAAGTCTTCGAATGGACAATGCTGCAGAATTCTCCTCACGTGCTTTCAATGATTATTGCATGGCTTTGGGGATTGAAGTTCAACACTCTATTCCATATGTCCATACACAAAATGGTTTGGCTGAATCATTGATTAAGAGGATCAAACTCATTGCAAGACCTTTGTTGACGAATTGCATCCTGCCAACCTCTTGTTGGGGTCATGATATTTTACACACTGCCAACTTGATAAAATTGAGGCCAACTGCATATCACGGTTCTTCCCCTCTGGAATTGGTGCGTGGAAATTCTCCTAGCATTTCCCATCTGCGTAAGTTCGGATGTGTTACATACATCCTGTTCTCACCACCACAACGGACATCTATGGGCCCACACATGAAGTTGGGGATCTATGTGGGGTACGAATCGCCGTCGATTATCACGTACCTGGAACCCTAACTGGGGATCTATTCACAACCCGTCATGCTGATTGCATATTTGATGAGGAACATTTTCCAGCATTAGGGGGAGATTTCAAGTACCAGAAAGAATGCCCAAAAATTGATTGGAATGCTCATGTCATTTCATCCTTTGATCCATGCACCCAAGAGACCGAACTTCAAGTTCGGAAGATTATTAATTTGCAACATCTAGCAAATAATCTGCCAGATTCATTTACTGATCTGAAAGGTGTTACAAAATCCTTAAATCCGGCCAGAAACGCGCCAGGAAGAGTGGAGGTACCAATAAAAACCACTCAACTCCCTATTCGTAAAAAGAGGGGGAGTAGTACGGCATCTGACCTAGAGCATGCTTCTACCAAGCAACAAAGGAAATCGAGGAGAAAACCTTAGAGTCGGTAAATGTAGGTCAACTCAACGTTAACAAACACCTGATGGGTAGTATACACCCAGTGGAAGGGCAACCTCCACAACCCAACTCCAGTGTGCACAAACTAGCTAGTTGGGACATCGGAACACCTAGACTCAATCGTATTGGGAAATCACGAAGAGTCACTAAGGATGCAGGAAATTTCCATCAACTATGTTGATTCTGGAGAATCATTTGACAGTAAGACTATGACTGTCGACATTTATTTTGCTGAAAACATCACAGATACCCTTCTCACTGATCATGATCCAAGCCAAAAGTGCTCCGACTTGCCTAAATAGAAGGATGCAATCCAAGCAGAAATTGCCTCGCTTAACAAAAGAAAGGTATTCACTGAAGCAATACTGACACCTCCCAGTGTTTTCCCTGTGGGATTCAAATGGGGTTTTCTCCGGAAACGGAATGAGAACAATGACGTGGTGAGATATAAAGTTAGGCTCATAGCACAAGGTTTCATGCAGAAATGCGACATTGATTTCACTGAAACATATTCTCCAGTAATGAGTGCAAGCACTTTTCGATATTTTATATCCTTGGCAGAAAAATCGTCTATCTATGCAGTTGATGGACGTCGTGACCACATATCTTTATGGGTCACTAGATTCAGACACATATATGAGGTTCCTGACGGAACCTCTGTCCCAAATAAAGTGCAAAACGCAACATGTATTGTGTAAAGCTGAATAAGTCATTATATGGCTTAAGCCAGTCGGGACGGATGTGGTACAATCGACTCAGTGTGTTCCTTCTTAAGAAAGATTACTCCAGTAATGCTGATTGCCAATGTGTCTTCATCAGAAAGTCCTCTACAGGATTTTGCATCATTTCTGTGTACGTTGATGATCTCAACATCATTGGCAACACACCAGACATTGATGAAGCACACAATCACCTAAAGATGAAATTTAAGATGAAGGATTTGGGTAAAATCAAATTTTTCTTAGGCATTCAACTTGACCACCTTCCCTCGGGAATCATGGTACACCAATCTGCCTATATCCAGAAAATATTGAAGAAATTCAATATGGACAAATCCTATCCATCTAAAACTCCCATGGTGGTTCGATTTCTAGACGCAAAGAAAGATCCGTTCAGACCAAAAGACCAAGGGATGATAGAGAAGAGGTGTTGGGACCTGAAGTTCCATACCTCTGTGCCGTTTGAGCGTTTATGTATCTTGCAAATTGCACGAGACCTGATATTTGCTTTTGTAGTAAATCTACTTGCTAGACATAGCGCAGCTCCCATGAAACGTCATTGGTCTGGAGTGAAGAACATCTTTCGATATCTCCAAGGCACAAATGATCTTGGTCTATTTTTCCAGTTCCAGAGAAATCGGGACTCTGATATGATTGGATATGCAGATGCCGGCTATTTGTCTGATCCCCATAATGCCAGATGACAAACCGGTTTTGTGTTCCTACACGGTGACACTGCTATATCATGGAAGTCTTCAAAACAGACTCTGATGGCAACATCTATCAATCATTCTGAAATAATTTCATTATTTGAAGCAACATGTGAATGTGTATGGCTTCGCAGAATGGTAAACCACATACAACAGTCATGTGGAATTGGTTCGATAAAATCACCTACCATTATCTATGAAGATAATGCGGCACATATGCAAACATGATACATCAACAGTAATATCACTAAGCATATTTCACCTAAGTGTTTTTCCCCATAATCTTCAGCAAAGTGGGGAAACAAACGCTTACAAATTAAATCATGCGAAAATCTTGCTGATTTATTTATCAAGTCTTCACCAAATTCTACATTCCAGAAATATGTTCATGGAATTGGTATGTGATGACTTCGGGACTTGCAAGCGTAAGGGGGAGTCTCTTCTTGAGATATCCTTGTTCAAACATCACATTACGCTATCTCTCTTTGTGAATATATGTTTTAGGATCTCATCAAAAAAATTATGAAGAACTTTTGGAGAATCTTTTGAGATGATAGAGCTTCCCGGACAATCGTGAAGATGATTCTACATGGTCAAGCTTAGATTAGGGGGAGTGTTAAGATTAAACTATAATTTATAACTAAGGAAAATCTCCCATTACCCAACGGAAAAGCGGTTGCACCTGCACGGACGGATGTGTCCGTCGCAACCCTCGCATCTCCTTGGAACCGATGCCTGCTCTCGATCATCGTGTCTCTCCAGAAGATATATAAGCACCCTGTAAACATGGATCAACACTACTCGATCATTTGATTTCGAACAATCTCTACTCCTAATATCTCAGTTGGTAGTCTCCGCCGGTTAATTTTCGTCCCACCTCTCCTGGTTTATTTTCGTCCTCCCTCCCACATCACAGGTAGACACATCGACAAAAAAAAACCCAGCGATCCCTCCACGTCCGTCGATCCAAGGACAGTCCTCCCATCGCACCGAGTTAATTGCACAGAAGTACCACAATTCGGGCATCACATGCAGATTGGTACCATGATTGCTAATTTTTGCGTGTCAGTACCAACATTGGTCTAAGTTTTTGCAAATTAGGCTAAAACGCATATTTATACGTATTGACGCCCGATCCGACAGCTCGGGCCCACCCGTCAGGTGCCACGCTGGCCAATCGGCGTGTGCCCGCGCGTGCCCGCGCGCTGACTAGGACGAGCCGGTGCGCTACTGCTCTCCAACCTGGTCCGGTCGCACCAGCTCCAGCCCGGCTGCACCATTCCGCTCCTCTCCTCCTCCTCGCTCGTTTTCTCCGTCGCTGCCGCCCGCGTCCCGACTGCCGGCCGCCGCACCGCCGACGCCATGGTTTTGGAGGACGAAAGCAACGACGACCATTCTAGCCTCCCGTACATGCAGTCTTCCTCCACATACGGTCTCAACGAGGTCAGTACAGGGTTAGGGTTAGGGTTTCAGATTTGGGATTTCTTGATTTGGTTGATATCGCTAGGTTTTTATTTGGCCATTGTCTTTGTGCGAGCTTCTGCAGGTCCCTTTCAGCATTGAAGATCCAGATTACAAGGGGCTTGAGCTGGATGTGATGTCTCCATGTGAGAAGCACAGCATGGCATCTGAGAGGCTTGTTGCCTTTGAAGGAACAGACACAGGCAGGAGGTTTTTAGCATGTGCATAGCCGGTATGGATTGTAGGATTGTAGGCATACTGATTTTTTTCTTACTTGGTCAGTGCCATATTGAACTCTGTTTGTTGGAGTACTCTGCTTGCTGTCAACATTTTGGTTCATAGTGGTTAGAGTAGCTTATTTAGGTCAAGCATGAGTATATTTTGCTGGAGTACAATGGCATAGTAATTTTTGTTAATAGTGGTAGTAGAGTAGCTTACAAATGTTTGAACACTACTTGATATGAACAGTAGAGTAACTAACCTAGTCAGTCAGCTACTCAAGTGGCTACTCCTCTTGTTAAATGTAGTGGTCTGATGCTAAATTTAGACATTCTTTTTGGCAACTGCAGTGATTTTGTGTAATTACTTGTTGTATGAACTGTTTTGTTGTTGTTGTTGTTGTTGTTTTTGCAGGAAGGTAGCAATTGTGGCTTTGTTGAATGGGTTGATCACCAGTGGCCCCCAACAATGCAGAATGCATTGTTGAAGCTATGGCAATGGTTGAAGATGCCAAAAGTGCTAGGGTGAATGACAATATTGAAAGTTCTTTCACTATCCACCATCTGACAGAAGAGAAGAACAAGCTGGAGGCAAACTATGACAAGCTAGTCCAAGATGTGCATGAGCTGATGAACTTCCAGGAAGATAAGGTGGTGGATTTCAGACATCTGCAGTCTGTCATTACATATCAGCAGGAGGTAAGAAAAGAACTGATTGATGATATGAAGGCAAAGATGGCAACTGAGATGGCAAAGAAAGATGCAGAGACCCAGCAACTTACTCAGAAGTATGAGCTGCTGCTCAACCTGACAAGAGCTCAAGCAATAGTCATTCAGAACTTGAAGTTGAACAAAATGAAAGAGAAGCAAGTGTTTACTGAAGCTAGTATGAATTTGGAGCTCAAGAATGCAGAACTAACTAAGTGTCAGGAGAAGCTCACCCAAGAGAAGCTACAGTTGAAGCTTCAGGTTGCTGATCTGCTTAAGGGAAATGAAAAGCATATTGAAGAGAAGTGGCAGTTAGAGTTTCAGAATGAAAAGTTGAAGGAGAAGTTCAAGGGGATTCAGGCCATCTTGGAGAAGTGAAGAAGATGAAAATGAGATTAGTGGCATTGCTGACCTTTTGGGAATGATGGTTGTGTAATGACCTAGCATCTAGGAACTAATGTTGTGTACTGTATGCTTGTACTAATGGTGAACTATGGCTGTGTATGTATGTAGTAGTTATGCTTTTCATCCTTTTGTGAGAAAAGGATGAACTATGCATTTGAAGTGGAACTCCTCTATGTATTGTGAACAATGGTTATGTATTGCTATGTATGGATCAGTTTCTTATTATGTATGGATATGCTGATTATGTAGATGGATATGTTGATGATGGTACATTATGACAATGTTGCAGAAACCAGACAGTACATTGCAATAAAATAGGAACAAGACTCACTAAATCTCATTGCATCATAAGATAACTTCACTGATCCATTACAACTTGATCCACTACAACTTGGCTACAACTGAACCAACTAACTAACTTAATATCTTGCCTGCAGCTAAGCCAAGCACAAATATAGTGAAAAGAAACAACACATTGTGAAATTTGGCCCTAATCCCTGCAATCTCTACATTCTTCTCTCTGAGTTGAGTTTGCAGAGACAGAAACATGGCCTCCCTTGTGCCATCATCTTCACTTGGAGTCAGGATTGGAAATTGATATTCAGATCTAGCAACAGTTGCACCTTTAAGCCTCCATACTTCATCACGCAGATCCCCAATGAGCTCACTCCAGAATGTGGGCAATGGATCATCATGCCATTGCACAAATCCACAACCACCGTGCTATTAAGATACACAAGCAAATTTCACCATGCTGCCACATACTATTGCACAGAAGAAAGAGGAAGAAAATTAGGGCAAAAAACAACACTCACCATAGCATCCACGCAGCTATAGTACCTCCTACCAAGGTTCCGCCTTCTCCAGGAGATCCATCTTGGCGCCTTCCTTGGAGTTGAGCAGTGGCACATCACTAGAGGCTCGTATGCCATTGGGTTCTCGCGGTAGCGCACCGGCGAGCGCGACTCCTCCCCCCTCCTTCCTGCAGCTCGACAAAATCCGGGAGCGGACCCGACACTGGACGACCACGACATCTCGGCCGCCAGCCCCAGTCAGCGCCTCTGAGATTTCTCCTTGGCTGCGCTCCAAATGGCCACCGCGTGGATGAACCCTAGTTTCGTTCCCCACTCTGAGATCTGGTGCTGTCACTTTAATAGTAGAAGAGGTATCTGTCCCACCTGTCAGAATCCCCAAATGTGGTACTGGATGTTATGTGATGCCCCATTATTGGTACTGACATGCAACAGATAGCAGCAGTATTGGTACTAATTTGTCACAAGTAACTGCAATTGTGGTACTACTTTGCAAATACTGGTAGTTCAGATAACCACCTAAAGTTCAACATTCAGAAAACCACCTAAAGGTGAACATTCAGATAACCACCTAAAGTTCAACATTCAAATAATCACCTAAAGTTCAACCACATATCCAGTAGCAAGTTCTACATTACAATATCCAGTAGCAAGTTCTACATTACAATATCCAGTAGCAAGTTCTACATATCCAGTACTCCACCTCAAGTTCAACATTACACGCATCAAGTTCAACATTACTAGAGTACTCCACCAGTACTCCACCTCAAGCATCAAGTTCAACCAAAATAACACCACAGTATTTCACATTACATGGCTCCTCCTCCTCCCATGCTAGCACTAAAGTAGGACATCCATCCACAGTGTGTGCCATCAGTAGGAATGTCAGCATATTGCCTGGGGGCAATGAATGGCATTGGAGCACCTCTTCCAGCTCTTCATCTGCCTCTGCCAGCTCCTCTTCCAGATGGTGGTGGTGTAGTAGAAGCACCAGCTCTTCTGCCAGCTCCCCTTCCTCTTTCAGATGGTGGTGTTGTAGTAGAAGTAGCACCAGCTCCTCTGCCAGCTCCTCTTCTTCCAGATGATGGTCGTGTAGGAGCAGAAGCAGCAGGTCTTGGCTGTCTTGCTGTTGGTGCAGTAGAAGGACCAGCAGCTCTTGGCTGTGAGGTACTTGGAGTAGCCTTGCAAAGAAAAGGAAACAATTAATAATGCTAGAAAGAAATGTACAAGAAAGAAAACATTAGTATATTTCAAGGTGAAAAATTATTACCACATGCTTATTCTTCCTCAAAGCTAGCTCAGGCTTCAACTGTTTAAGACAGATTGTGTACCTATGCCCTTGGAGACCACAATTGCCACATGTTATGGTCCCCATTCTTGAAGTTTCTTTTGGCTTTGGTACTTCAAATTTGCCCTTGATCCTCTTTTCTTTCCTTCTTCCTCTCTTGATTTTGAATGCAGGTGGTTCTATGTCTGGACCAGGGATCCTTGTCCAATCATGCTCACCAGGCACAGGAAAGATCATTGGTTCATAAGCTGCAGCATAAAAATCTTTCTTGAAGAATTTGCTGACATAATCCTCTGGTTTCCTTTTAGCCTTGTTTATTGCAGAGATGGCATGGTTGCAAGGTATGCCACTAAGGTCCCACTTCCTGCATCCACATGTCTCAAGTTCCAGGTTGACAGCATGTGTTTGCTGCCCACTTGTAACTTGCCATAAGTTGACCCCTGCCTGTATTGGCTTGCAGTATCTGGCCCTCTCCTTCTCAGCCTCTAGCTTCTCACTGTAATGAGGTGTTATCTCCCATCTTGCTTCCTTTACACTCTCTCTCTTCATGTGCCACCTCACCATTTGGTTATCTTTTATCCCATCACACATTG
Source organism: Aegilops umbellulata (assembly GCA_032464435.1). Lineage (NCBI taxonomy): Eukaryota > Viridiplantae > Streptophyta > Magnoliopsida > Poales > Poaceae > Aegilops > Aegilops umbellulata. The sequence continues at coordinate 341,565,188 of CP136059.1, forward strand.
TCCTTATAGGTTTTCTCCTAACATCTAGAATGTACTTGTTGAACACCTTAGACAAGTTGTTCACTACCAAGTCAGTCTTGCAGTTTGTGTCAAATGCATGCCTTGCCCATGTCTTTTTTGGTATTGCAGTAAGCCACTCCCAAGCTTCCTCACTTTCAGCTCTAAGATCATTCATTGCAATATTAAATTTGTGTTCATTGTAGGCATAACTAGCATTATCCATGCACTTCTTAAGATCTTCACCCCTAAACCCAGCATTTTGGAAATTTGCATATAAATGTCTAAGGCAAAATCTTTGGTTGCAATTTGGAAAAACAGCATTCACTGCATTCAATAACCCCTGACACAAACAATTTCACAAGTCTAAGCTACAAGCTAAAGAAATATGCACCAATGAAAATCTAAGCTACTGTAAACACTTGTTCAAAACAGAATGAAATATGCAAACACATACCTTTTGTCTATCTGACATTATAGTATAAGCTCCAAACTTGCCCACTTCTCCCCCTAGGCAAATTTTCAGTTGGTGTAGAAACCAACACCAACTAGCTTTGTCCTCTTGACCAACTATGCCAAATGCCAGTGGATATATGTTGTTGTTGCCATCTCTACCAGTGGCAGCAAGTAGTTGAGCACCTGTAGTGAGCTTAATGAAGCATCCATCAACACCTGCATAATCAACATTTCCAAGTGAGATACAATATGGAGTACTCTACAATATGTAAATGGTTCACATAAGAACTAACCAATGAAAGGCCTACACCCATTGAGAAACCCCTCCCTTGCTCCATTAAGGCAAAAGAACATGGCATGGAATCTTGGGCCTAGGTGGGGTATTTTTGCATTTGGTACTGGAGTAACAGTAGTCACTATTACTCTACTCCTAGTGTTTGTGTCCATGACAGTCTGAGCATAGTCTTTAAGCCTAGGATATTGCTTCTTGTGATCTCCTAACACAGCTTGAATAGCTATGTTCTTTGCCCTATATGCCATGCACTTGGGCACATCTACACCATATTTTTCATTGCATGCACAATTATAGTCTGAATAGCAGTAGTTATATCAGATCTAAAGAGATGCTCATATTTCTATGCTAGCCACTTAGCACTAACCCTGGTGGTCTCAGTGGTAGTAGGGCAAGTGTGCTCTAGTCTCATCTTCTTAATTACAAAGGTTTTCTCCCCTTTTATAACTGTTGCCACCATTAAGAACTGACATTTTTTATCTGTACACTCAACAATTATCCTCTGATCTGAATTCCTATGATACCTGAAATTCCTGGCCTGGGTGATGTGCAAATTCAACAAAGCATCTTTAATTGATGCTGATCCCTAAAACACAACTTCATACAGTTGCTCATGTGGTTTCTCCAATTTCTCATTATACCACTTCCTAGCAGGCCTTTTCTTTGCCCTACTCTTCCTTTTCTTTGGTAGGATAAAAGAGAGTGGCTCAAAACCATCATCATCACTCTCCCTCAACAACCCCTTCTCTTCTTCATCTGATGATGGTCTGAAATCAGGTTCAACCTCTGGTAGCTCACTACAATGTGACCTAGTGGTTGGGCCTCTTCTAACTGGCAGCTTCTGCTTCTTCTTTACAGGTTCAACTATAGTTTCTTCTTCTTGTTCAAAAGTCCTATCTTCCTCTACCTCAAATGGGTCCTCAACTTCAGTGTCACCCTCATAATGCAGCATTTCTTCCTCTTCTGATTGATAATCATCTGATTCTTCCTCTTGTACTTCTAGCTCTCTCTGTCTCTTTCCCTCTTCCACCTCTACATCTTCATCATCAACCATGTAATTAGGATCACTTCCAATTTGACCATCCTCATCAGAGGCATCACTGTCCTCATAAGCCTCAAATCCTTGATATCCCTCTTCTTCTTCTTCCAAAACTGCTTTCAACTTGTCTGTTGCATTTTTGCTTTCTTGTGTGCAAACACCAGCAGGACCAGCAGGGTGATGTGTCCTACATTGACTGTCAAAGACTACTCCTTCCTTATCAACAGCTAAGATAGGAGGCTCACTCAGATCATAAACAAGAGGCTCTTGGTACACCACAGTGGACAAGTCTGGCTTTTCAAAATGCTGCCTCTCAAAATTAGTATCAGGGGGTGGACAAGCCCTGACTAGCAAATTAAGCACCAATTTGTCCTGGATCTTCCTCTTTATCATCTGTAATTATGCATGACTGTCTACCAAATCCAGCCCTTTCTCTCCTAAAGATGGATTTTCAATGTGAAACAAACAATCATATGCATTAAATCCTTGGGTTTCCATCACTGCAACCAAATTCAGATAAGTAATATCTGAATCACACAGCTTCATCTCCAATGGCTCTCTTGCATCAAAATGGATCCTTACTTCCCAAATTTCTTCTTCCAAACTATAGAACAAATTAAATTTCATGTATTCATTATAATTACTCTTAATTTGGAGAGCAACAGTATAGTACAGTACAATTTAAAGTAACCTATAAGTCTATTATTTACTAATTGAGCACAATAGCAAAATTTGGAGAGCAATAGTACAGTACGGAACAATTTAAAGTAACAGTACCAGACAGTACAGAACAATTTGGAGAGCCACAATAATCCCAAATTTTTACTGTCATTGAACTAATTTGAGAGTGCAATACACTATGTTACTAGGTTAGTTTAATTGTCCTATACTAGTCACTTCAATTGGATAAAACCTAATCCCCAACTGGATAAAGCAGAAGATGAACAAACCCTAAAAATGCCCAATTAGATAAATCAGAGGAGGAGAGGACAAGGGTACTTACAGCACGCCGCCAAGTCCACGCGTCAACTCATGGTTGTTGCTAGGGTTCGCCACCCACTGATGCGCCAACCGCAACCGCTGCTCCATGGTGAGTAACATCGACTCCTCATCGTCGGTCGAGTACGCGGAGCTGGAGTCGTCGCTGCCATCCCCGTCGACGCCAGCCGTTCCGCTAGGAGGCCAGAATGGCATCTCACCGCCGCCGTGGACGCCCTCGCCGCCGCCTGGCGGAATCGCCGACGCCATGGACTAGGGTTCGAGCGAGGAGGAGGAGGGGAGGGGAATGGTGCGGCTGGGCTGGAGCTGGTGCGACCGGACCAGGTTGGAGAGCAGCAGCGCACCGGCTCGTCCTAGTCAGCGCGCGGGCACGCGCGGGCACGCGCCGATTGGCCAGGGTGGCACCTGACGGGTGGGCCCGAGCTGTCGGATCGGGCGCCAATACATATAAATACACGTTTTAGCCTAATTTGCAAAAACTTAGACCAATGTTGGTACTGACACGCAAAAAATAGCAATCATCGTAGCAATCTGCTTGTGATGCCCGAATTGTGATACTTGTGTGCAATTAACTCCATCGCACCAGAGAAAAAGGGCTGGAAAAAAACTACGAAAATTAACCTACGAAAAAAAACCAGCGATCGCTCGCTGCTCCATCCCTCGCCCCCGCCGCCCGAGCGAGAACCACCGAGGCTCCCCTCGACTCCCCTCGATTTGTTTGCCCCAGCCGCCATAGCAGAGCACTTCACCGCCGCCAAGATGTGAGGGGAGCCGCCGCGATCCTCCTCTGCACGCATCGCCGCCTGCGATGCTGCATAACCACGGTCTCCAGTCTCCACTGGCGCCGCGATGGCTGTGCCCTCCACCCAGATTCGTCCGCCATTGGCCGTGTATTGTCCCTCCCGATGGGATCCAGCCTCCACCACTGCACATGGTGCGAGGGAAAGGCCGTGCGCGGGCGTCGTGATGTGGTCGTCACGTGGCACGGCACGATCCAGGCTCTGGAGTGGGTCGACGATCTTGAGTTCGCCATAGTGCCGCCCAGAGGCCCCCTTTGTGAGGCCGCCTACGCAGACGCTTGGTGCACCGCGGCTGGATCTCCATCTCCACCAACAACAGGGACAATGCCAGAGACCAGGTAATCTTGTGAATACGATGGCACTATCATGTACATGGTGCACAGTTCAGTGTTGAGACCACTTGCAGCTGCATGCTCATGCAACCATGGATGTCAGGCACGGGATGTGCTAGACATTGTTCAGTGTCAGGAGGTGAGCATCACCATGACGAGGCACAGCCTTGGGGCAGCGCTGAACGCATTTGACATCACTGAGAATGGCTACAGCTGCACGGCCGCCGCAGCACGTTCACTTTCGCCCTGCGCGGCGGCAGCACCGGCTTCAAGAAGCGGTTTAACGCTGCCACGGCCACCGGCCTCTGTGTTCTGTCGCGTCCGCAACGCTCGAGACATTGTCCGCAACGTTGATGAAGGTGAAGGAGATGGAAATTTCAGATAGGACAACATAAAAAAAATATTCAGGCATGTCTTTACCACTGCAAAATATTCAGTCACTGCCCTTGTGCCGATTCTTTTCTGCTTTATCCATGAATCAGTCTGTGCTTCCCCCAAATTCATGCATTTGAAGTTTTGAACTAAAGCTTAGTTGATGTAGGGAAGTGAATTGTAGATGTATTTTTAAATTTATATTTAGTACTAGAATTCTGTTTTCAATTCAGTTTCACATCATCGTGTCACTAGAAATTTCAACATGGTATGCTTGTTCGTTTAGACTAGACAACTTTATGAAAATGCGGCATCGGCATCAGTATGCTGCCATTGATCGTATTGCCAAGATTTTTTGTACATCATCTGACACAACATCATATAGTCAATATGATTCCCTATGCACACTGCCTATTAACTGAATTACTAGAATGTTCATTGTTTTCTTCCATGTGTATCCCTTGGGGTGTTGTTCTTATGAGCACTTATTTGGAGGTTTATGAAGTCCTCCTAGAGTTTGAGAAATTTTAATGAGAATTGGTTTGACAGAAACGGGAGGAGGGGCCATTAGGACAATTTTTACGTAGAAGAGATCTCGGGCAGACTGGAACATATGGACCAAAACTGGGGCAAGAGTTCAGTAGCTTTGATGTTGTTGTTCTGGAACTCTTTATGTCGTGAAATAGCTAGGAAATTTGCATTGGTGCACTTTGTATAATGTGGGGTCCTCAGACCGAGACAATATTGCAAAAAAACGCGCCTTAAGGTTCTAACGAACATGCTTTAGAGGTGTTTTTACAGATGTGCTCCTGCTTCTATCTACTGATCAAATGACTTTCTATTTCATTGTTTTCTGCCAATATATTATTCAGCAGTAATGACTGATAAGAATAAGATAAGCCAGCGAGTGTGAAGTAGCAAGATAGTTTGAAAATTCAGAATCTTCATTGCAAGTACACGAACTGATGTTTTTTGCCCACACATTGCTCAATGATAATTTATACCATGCCTTTAATTTACTAGATGAACTGCACACCTGAACGCAACACTAATGGAAAGATTCAGCATCTTGGTCGGCTGCTCGTGGCGGGGCTTGTGGCTGGTGGTTGTGGCAGTGGCAGAGCAGTGTCCGAGAGCGTGGCGCAAGCAGTGGCCCCTGCTATGTGGGCTGATGGGAGCACACCATCCAAGCAGCGCTTCAAGTCTGACAATGTCCGCTCTACACCAAGGTACGTGGGCACTCGTGCAAAGATCTAACATCTTCACCGACTAGGACTAAGGTATGTGTTTTCTTCTGCCCGTGTGATGTGGTGATAATTTGTTATGCATATGTTTGTAGATGTTAGTCAGTATTTGGGAGATATGAGGTAGTTTGCTAGATAAGAAATAGAACAAGAACAAGAAGGAGCTTCAGTTGGACCATGTTAGTGTGAACTTGGAGCACAGAAATTTATAGGAGGTCGTTGTCGTAACCTAGGTGCTTAAGATCTGCGGAACTATAACATTTTCTGAGTCTAAGTAAAACAAATTTACTTTCTGGGTCTAACTATGTTAATAATTTCTTGCGTGAATAGATGGGCCAAGCCGAGCAGGCCATCACTTTTGTGAAAACTATATCGCCATTTATTTAGCTAGTACAATGTTTATTTTCTGAAAACTATATTGTTGTTGTAGGTTATCTGATTAAAATTACATCCCCTGCTTGTGTTTTATGAGTTGATTTCTACCATGTATTGTAACGGTCGTGCAGTGACCTTTTCGAAGCGAGATGTTTTTTGTCATGAATGTAAACTTGAATTGCTAACACGCTGGTACTTTTATCTGATGAGCATTTGACATGATTTTGTTGTTTGTGAGGGTTGAAGCCAAAGGAAGAACAACATACAATGAGGTATTCTCCAAAGTTCAAACGCATGTATCCTTCACTAATTGGCCATGATAAATCATCCCCGAATGCCAAGTTTAAATATCAATGGAGTTTTGCTATAATTTTTGATGGCTTTATCTAAACTGTAACTATGCAGTCTTCTTAAGAAAAAAAATAAAGAGTATCCTGAATGCCACTGCAAAAAAAATATCCTGTGGAGCTGATGCTGAAAGGCATAAAATTCAATACTTCTATTACATTATTGTCATGCCATTTTTTTTGCTGATACATAACACGTCTTTCAAATATATATGCTTGGGAACTGATTTATTTTCTTCCCGCTTGATTCATCAACTACCTCAACCAGCTACTGTCTATTACAGGTTGCAGATGAAATTTATTCAGAGCTGAAGTCCATGGCACATATTGGTCAAGGGGTTTGTATAATATGGACTTCTCTGTTCCCTTTCCACTTTTTTCTTGGAATTAAGAAGCATCGCTCCCAATTCCATTTAGCACGGAACTAATACAAAGAGTGCCGGCCCACCAAATGTCATGGTTCCAGAAAGCTTATTACAAACATCCACATGTTATAGAACCTCTAACCAGCACCGCCACCTTACTGTCTTTGCAACTACGACAGTGGAACACAACAACCTCGTACTGGCCGGATCCTCCGTGCCATGTCCATCCAACGCCGCTCTGCTTCGTGCTTCTCCCGAGCGCCCTGCTCGCCGGCTCCACCAACCTCCCGCCCAGGCCTCTCCATGTCATCGCCAGCCACCCTCCCTGTGCAGTGTCGACCTGCTGGTCGCGGTGCTGCTTTGCATCCTTTATGATGATGCATCTGGAACATATGCGGAATGAGGCATCCATGGTCAAGCTTCGATAGACTTGCTAAAGTTAAAGCTCATGATGAACTTATGCAGACGATGTCTCTGATGTTCAAGAGAGAACTCTGTTGAAGAGAGAGCTATAAATGTTTCTGCAACAACGGACCTGCAGCCTGTAGGTAATTGGTCTTGTGTCTTCCAGCTACAATAAAAAGAGTCTAAGCGATCAAGGTCCTACTAATCAATTAAGTTGGCCGTTTGCTTGCTTCTTGTGCCTACAACATGCTCGCTGGATTATTTTATCGTAGTATGAAAGCTTGTAAGCGCCAGATTGAGGTCCTACTAATAAATTAAGGTGGCTGCTTGCTTGCTTTTTTTTCCTCAGTATTGCAAGCTTTAGTGTGAATTAAAAGGAATTTAGTTCCTCTGAGCACAATTTAATTATTGGTGAGCATTCAGGTGGGTGATCAGCTTATGCTCCACCGATGCAGGCATCCAGAGGTTCGACTGCGTTGGCAGGAGCTCGGTTGGTTTACTTATACGCTTTTTTTTCTGCAACATTGGGTTATTTGTGTAGTTCATGCATGTTCGTCCTCTTTATATGGTTTTTCTCATAATGCGTGGCCCGAAGATAGGTTCTTTTAGTTGCTACAGATTTTAGTTTTTTCTGCTTACTGTCATGTCCACTTTTTTATCTGATTAAGCAACTAATATATGAATATCTGTGCAAAGTTCTACCATTTTTGCACTCACTTATGGGGCCATCTATGTAGAGTTTGTTCTGCTATTCTCCAACTTAAATAAAGAATGCAGTCTCATGTCATTGTCTTTGCCAATACAGTTTGTAATGCAATCCAATTGTAGTGTCATGTTCCAGCTCCTTTTATTTTCATCGTGATGTGCAAGGTTGTTCATGTGCTCTTCTTTCCATACACTAATCAAAGTGTACATGTAGATGCTAAAAATTGCTTATCATCAAATTACTTGACTTATGTACTGCTTGGACTTGTTTAATTAAAGAGATGCCTCTTTAAATTGACTATATTTACTTGTCACACATCATTTGGGTCTTTTGCATTGCCAAGAGTTGTTACCTGAAACTTCATACATTGTATAATTTCTTGCTATCCTTCTGTGCATGGAGTCATCTTCTGGGTAGTACAATTCAGGTCGACCATGCTGAGATAATCATCATTTTAGTTATGACAGATTACCAAGTTTAATATTTCAGTTCTCTGAAACATAATCTGATTATGACAGCTTATCAAATTTAATATTCTACACATGGTGAACTTCATCAAATTAGGATACCTACTTGTTTTATCATTCTATCAGCAACCTAAGCTGATACTATAAGATATTAAACCCATTTGTAGTTCAGACCTTGCACGATTCTGATGAGGAAGAAAAAAGTGACTTGTCCCTATGGGCTATGGAGACAATGGATCTCCTCTGTATCAAGGTGATGTTGGTTCGACAAATGGATATCTCTACCTTTTGTTTTGTGAAGAGTTGTGTCTCAATCCTGGTGAAACGACAGGGAAATAGAATACAGGGTCTATAATGAAAAGATGTTTTATTTTGAGCACGATGCAAAACTTGTTCTCAGTATACTATGCCATTTTTCATATGTTGACATGTGATTCCAAATAAGTTCTATTGGTTTAGAAAAATGTAATCCTGCAAAAGAAATATTCCACATTTTAATTTTAAATTTAATATATATTGTATATGAGCTTATTTTAATTTTTTTATTTAATATATGTTTATAAAATGAAACGACAGGAGAGGGTTTATAAAATCTCTACTTCTTCATGTTGCATCAAGGCATTGATGTTGGACTAGAATGCATATGTTTTATAATAAAAAGACAAACCTCATGCATTTGTTTTTATTGCAACTTTTTTGTAGTCATCAATAGTCGTCAAGTATTGTTTGATCATTTTTAGGGTATTGTCATTCTTTTTACAGACCACTTGCGTTGGGCAAGAGGGTTCTGCTGTGGAGACCAAGAAAAAGGATGGCAACATTGGGGACGCCTCAACTGCCGATGATGAACGCAGCTCGGAACAAGCAAAGCTCCACGCGAGGCTCCCCTTCTTAGATCAGTACTAAGGACTGCAGTTATGTGGATCCACTTTACCAGAATGTTGAGCCCATCATATCGTGTTCGACCCATGAACCGAAAGGATTGCTTGCCATTATGTGGTATAGTTGTCCTTTGAGATATATTATTGTTTGTATGAATTATGAGCTTCTCTGTGTCTAAATTTACTCAAATAGTCTTCTAGGAATCTTGTTTTTGATCCACTTTGGAGTCAAAATTTGTTGCTTGACACTTTGTTGTCTAACCCTCAATTAAAGTTATTACTATATTCAAGTGATCGAATATTAGTCAGTGTATTACATTTTTTATTTTCTTATTTATCTTAGTTGTGCCTTTTGGTATTATGTCATCATAGTGGAATTTCAAATATGTTAGTGATTACATATGACATTCCTGCACATTTTACTGTTTCTCTTATGTATTTTTCACACATAGTTTTTTTATTTGGCGCATCACCTGGCAAGTACCTATCTCTAGTACTATTATACAGAGGAGTATGTAGGCCGTTTCGTTTCCTCCCTTGTCCCTCACTGGAGCCTGCCATGGCAGCGTCCACTGAAGAGAAATGAATTAAATAAGTGACCAAGGGTAGAATTAGCACTAAATAGGAAGGCAGTTGCCGCCCTTGTCCCTCCCTGCCATGGCAGCGTCGACCAATGGCTTACTTAGAACACGAGTTTGTGGATTTTGTGATAAGAGTTAGTGTTGAGAGGAGCAAGATGGGGTTTGTCTGTTCGGGTATGGTTGTTTGAGTGGAATAATTTCTCTACTTTAGAAATTGCATGAGCGAGCGGTTCATAATTATTTTATCAAGTCATACAATTTTTTGGTTAGGATAGACAGGTAATTTCATTCATCGGTTGCCTCAAGAGTTAATAGTGTACATGTTGGGGATATCAGTTGCATGCAAAACAACAGATATCATATTTTGTTTCATGGTAATGCATGCCATTCAACTAAGTGTTATAACGTGGCAATGGCGGCGGAGACATCAGATCATTCTTCTTGGCTTGGGGTGCGTCATGGGCGGCGCACGCCTCGTCTCCCTTGATGGTGGTGGCAGATCGAAACACAGGGAGCAGATCAGGGTGGAGATTGGGGTGGTTGGCGTGGGACATCTCCTTACCTTTTGTGGGGAAGTAGGTATGAGGGAGGGTGCCATGGCGAAGGTGAGGTGGGCATCATCCGGCTTTAAAAGAGAGGGCTCAAGTGAGAAATGTCTTCTATGACAGAAAACCGAGCGACAAGGGGAGGGTGCGTCATTGGATGGGGGTTTTGTGTTGGGACTGCATGAGAAAACAGAGCGGATAGTTCGGACAATCACAATTCTCCTCCACATATTGGCTCGATCCGGGGAACTCGGACTGCCCAGGCAGTTGGAGTTTTAGGAGCCCGTTGGGTGCCCGTTTGATGTTCGAACAAGCCCAGACATTCGAGGGAGAAATGAGCTTCGACTTTGGAGACGACATTAATCTTTTGTTTAATTCATTATATATATATATATATATATATATATATATATATATATATATGCATTGTAGCTCGTAGCCCGTAGCAACGCACGGTCGATGATGCGGGGTGTTGGGAGTAAGTATCATGTATCAATATTTAATCTGGGATGTACATTATTATTCTTCTTACCATCCAGTTGTTAGGAAGGAATGGGTCTGTAGCTCGGCACCTGATCCGATGGGCTTAAGTCTTAAGAAACTTCAGTGCATACTTAACATGGAGCAACCTATAGACAATGATTGCTTCAACACCGTCGTGCGTATACTCGCATGAGACGAGAGAGTATTGTTCACGAACCCTCCTATACACTACATGGATCTAATATTTTGTGTAAGTTATCGTAACTCTTCATTCTATGTGGCATTAGTATCAGCATGTTGAAGCAATATTTATTTTGTTTACTTAGTCCATGATGCTAGAGGCAACACGAGGTCAGAAGTTTTGCGAGAAGGAAACTATCCAGACGTTGGCAACATTATTTGATAGCTGGCCTGGCATGGACAACAACATCTCACCGTGCAACATGGTAAGTAAAGTATTTTGCCTATTGTTATCATGGTTTATTGTTGTTTCTAATAGCTCCACGTGTTGATTTATCTTCCCTATGCATCCATTGGCCGATACATCTTGTAAATCATCGACAAAGAGGCATGTCGTCTATATATTATGGACCCTATTCAAACATCACAATTGTCAGAGGATAAAAATTTGAGGCATGCACTGAAATTTAAAAGTTTTGCAAGGGATTTACCGAAAAAGGCTTTCGCCCCGCTTTATATATAAAGCAAAGATCATCCACAACCCAATACAAACGCACGCCACCACAACACACGCACGCACCCAAGGCCGGATACATAGGCGCTGAGCGCAGCAACACCACTCCTAGCACTACCACCGCGAAGAGATGAAGCCGCATACGATGAACCGTGGGCTCCAAGGCGGCGCCTTCAGGAAGGATACGACACCGGAGCGCCGCCGCCGCCTGATACAAGGATCAGGATTTCCCCTGGAGCCGCACGACGGGCAATGAGAGCCGCGACGACGCCTTCAAGAAGGGAACGAGCTCGCCGCCGCCGGTCCGTCCGAAGATAGAACAGGTTTTCACCCCGGCCAACACTCACCGCCACCGAACGCCACATCCCAGCTACCACGCCGCTCACACGGCCATGGCCACCGGGCAGCACCAAGCGACGGGCTCTGCCCATGAGCACCACGCTACCACCTCCAGGGCCGCCGCCCTGACATGCAAGACCTCGACACCGTCTCGCCCGATACCCGCCGCCACCCCCACCAAAGAGACGAGTGGAAAGGTCCCACCTTACACACCCCTGGGCGACCCCCAGCGTCGAGACCCAAAAGGCCAGACAGCAGTGGCTTCCATCGACCCGTCCTGCAGCACCGGGCGCGAGACGAGCTAGGTCCTGCAGCACCGTGAGCGAGACGAGGTCAGTCCTGCTGCACCGTGCGCGAGACGAGCTTGGTCCTACTGCACCGTGCGCGATACGAGCTCTGTCCTGCCGCACCGGACGCGAGACGAGTGATGGACTGCAGCTGGGAGAAGGCCAGCCCTTCGACGGAAGTAGCTCCCGGATGACAAGGAGAGGGGTCGAAGGCCGAAACAGGCCGCCTACGGACAAGCCGACGCCGAAACATGCCAGCCGCCGCCGCACCCGACCTGCCAAGCTGCCGTGGAGCCATCCACGGCCGGAGCAGGAGGCACACTGGACCACTACCCAACCCGCGCCGCCCGCCATGCTCCAAGTGTTGGAGCCGCCGGACACGCATCTCCCGCTTCCGGCGAGCCACCCGCAGCCACCCGAACACGCCGGACCGAGCCACCACAAGCCAGCACGCCGGAGCTACCACCATGTTGGAGCCTACACCCCGCCGGAGCGAAGCAGAGGCGGCCAACCCACGCCGCCCACGGCCCTCGTCGCGAGGTGCGGCAGCGGACAGAGCTGGCCAAGGCCATCCGCCACCACCGGGACCCCCGCACGCGCCACCATCCAGCCCGGCGTCCAACGCACGGCCCCCCGCCGCCACGGCCCGCGCCGTCCACGCCCACGAGAAGCCGACCGAAGGGAACCCCGATCCAGATCTGGATCGAGAAGTCCAGCCCCGCCGCCCCGCGCCGACACGCCCCACCTGATCCGCGCAGCCACCGCAGCCAGCACGCGCCAACGCCGCCCGCGCGCCTCGCCGCCGCCGCGCCCCACGCCGAGCACTGCGCCCCGCCGACCACCGCGTCCGCGCCGCGCGCCGCCAAGCCAGGAGGAAGAGAGCCCCGCCGCCGCCGACACGGACCTGGCTTTGCCCGGCCGCACCCTCCGGCGGCGGCGAGGGGAAGGGGAGGCAAGAGGAGGGCTAGGGCCGGCGGCGCCTAGGGCTTCGCCCAGCCGCTCGCGGGAGCGGTCGGGACGAAGCGACTTGCATGTTTAAAGAAGCACTCAAAATAAAGCTGCCTAAATGGCAACGTTTATTTTTGTTTGGTATTCCAACGAGTATAGACGGGTAATGAATTCATAATAAAAACATTTATTTTTGTTATCACTATATTCTTTATATTATTAATTTAAAAAATTGCAGGAATGTGTCTGGCTATTTTGTTTTTCATTTTATGCTCTGGTGGAACGGTAAAGAATTCGCCAAGCCGATTTGCATTTTGAGTATTGTCTGTTGCATGTTCTAAGACCTTCGGCGTGAAATTTTCATACTAACTACATATATTGTTTGTGCAGGACGGGTATGAGTTGAGGAAGCAGTTTGTATTATACTTGCTAAAACACTGTGGGAATTAAGCTAAAGGCAACTTTCTTAATATTGTGAAAGAATATCTTAAACGCATCATCTAGATACTGATAGTTTTGTTATAGATGTTAAGGTCGAACATCGCTCAATTTGTTACATGGGCATGTCGTTATTTTTTCTTTTTGTTATCATTTTACATTGTAAAAATGGAGGAAGTACTTAAATAATTGTGTTTGTGTTATATTGTTTGCACGTGTGATATTTAACATGTAACTCGTGCAAACTATTTCAAGAGCCCGTGGCAACACACGGGCAGTCTACTAGTTAGCTCTAGTTCGTGACAAATTACTTTGCTATGTGCATCGCATAAGGAAGGACTCTTCTATGACCTGATTGCTAACCATGGTACATCTGTCATCCATTATTTGTGACGAGAATAAAACTAGAGACCGTTCATGGGGCAGAGAGACCAGTGCCCACAGCCACCGACGTCGGCGATGCTCCGTGCGACTGCCGAGAAGCACGGCCGATGTTCGAATAGGAGGAGTGGGAACTTCGGCGCACGGTGGAGCCGCCGCTACTCGCCGCGCGTCCGCCGTCCGATCATGGCAGCTAGCCATTCGATGGCCGGGTTGCCCGCCAGCCGTTCGACGAAATGCCGAAGGCATGCACGCCTGGGCCACGACAGCGCCGCCACGCGGGAACAAGCAAACAGCGGCGCCCAGCGAGACGTTGAGCGAGCGAGGATGAACGACTCCAGGCTTGCTAAGCCGGTGCAGGGGCGCAAGCACGCGGTGGCGGCGGCGGCGGCTCACCGGTGAGCATTAGCATCCACATAAATCTATTCTTCTACTAGCTCGTTTCAAAAGAACAATTTGCTGTATTCTATTCTAGCGCTAACTGTCCATCACCAGATGTTCAATTCTTAGCTTCAACGATCACATGATGCCGTGCCATCTCCGCCCAATAGACGCACGCACACATCTACTCCTAGCAAACTAGCCATTCGGCGCTCCTCGATTAGTCTGTTAATTAGCACTACCCAGTAAAAAAATTCATGGATGGTTACTTGACTCCTACTCTGATAATACTCACTCCGTGAAGTGGTTACCACACTACACTCTGTCCTAGGTTCCCACTTACAATTTGGAGGAATAGTCAGAGTGTGCACTCCAACAAAGAGAGAGTTTAAGGCTTTTTAAAGTACAATCTTGCAGTACGCATGGCTAATAGAATATGTAAACAGAGTTGTGGACTGCACCAGGTCCGGGCCTCCAGCCTTCACCGATAAATGGCTGCCGGGAAGGGTCCAAAATGTTCGGCGAGGAACGGACAATCAAAGCCACATCAGTGGCAGTGATGTTCTTACTAATGTATTTTGCTAACCACAAGAGACCTTGGTGTTTTTACCTATCAGTTCCCGGTTTGCAGCTGTAAAGCTACATATCAAACTTCATATAGGTGCCTTGATTGTTCTAGGCTTGTATGAATATGATAGCAGGAACCAGTTGTGGGGAGAAGGGAAACCTTGCGTTTAAAAGCTCCACTTGTAGATCTGCAGGTTTTGCGGGGGACCAGATTCGTGATCGCGCTTAATCTGCTTCTAGGTGTTTGAGCCAATTCCTTATGGATTTGTTTGCTTCCTTTTAAAGTAGGCAAGTTCACAATTGCAACTCTGTTATGCCACACCTGCCATGGTGGCTCACCTGTCATCGACACATAGTTTTGCCGAAGCTGCCAAAGTTTTGGTGACTGGTTTGTCTACCTCCAAAATGAAAAAGGGAAAAGGTCTGCAGCGATTTATCGGACTACTCCTACTGTGGTGGGATAATGTAAGCGTGAGTAAAATTTCCACCTTTGAAAAGTTTAAACTAAAATTTATGCCACACTTGCCATTTGGCGAAGTATAAGAGTAGCATCTTTGAAAGGCATAAAACTAGCGACTACTGCGGAATCGACAGGAGCCACCATGACAGCTATTCCCTCTGCTATAGTACTGTATTTGAAGTTTGCGTTTTATATGGTGCAGTCTTCAACTGGTCGCTGGCCTATAAAATACAGAAGTTGCTGTGTTGGAAAGAGCAAGAGGCACAGTCCTTCCAGAGATACGTGCATTAGCAATAGAGAATGGAAGGGGGTGGTGAGAGGGATGAGATTGGATGCGAAGCTCACCATGGAGGTGCAGTGCAGAGTGGTGGGGAGCACAAAGACAGCACTACCGGTCACGAAAAAGATGGGGAATTCCAGGTGCAGGTATACTACTACATTTTTGTGCATTTCTAAGGTTGAATTAAGTTGTGTACTTGTTTCTGTTCAGTGTGAACTTTTTTGCTGCATGGTAGCAGCCAAGATGGAGGAAGTTCTTGGCTCATGTTGGGCCTGGAGCTCTTGTGGCCATTGGCTTCTTAGATCCTAGCAACTGTAAGCTCCTTTATTTTTGCTCAGAGCTGCATACCGTTTAGATACACTCTTTAACAAAAAATGAGACCAACTTTCAAGGTGGTAAAGCTTGTTTCTGATGTATGATTTGACAGTGGAAACTGACATGCAAGCTGGAGCTGACTTCAAGTATGAGGTAGTATAGTTGCTGCCTTCTTGCCTTTGATGGGCACTACTGCAGTACTGCTACCAACTAAATGAGTTTTTTTGGGGGGTATCCGGGAAAGGAAACATATATTTTGCAGCAGATTAGTTTTGCAACTTTAGTTAAATTTTAAGGAAGCGATATGAATGCTCTTAAATTTTGCATCATGGGCCTTTTCGAAAAGACAATTCATACAACTTTGGATGAGAGTACCACTTATGGCAGTTCACACAGTAATTGTAACCTGAGCCAGGGTCCATTTTTTCAAATCCTTGGTGAACAAACTCGATTATAAACCCTGCTTTCAATGCTTAATTGCTTATCACATATGTAGATCACAACATTTCAAACACTTTTCCCCAGACTATCAATTGATCAACATAGAAGGACATGATGTCTTATTTTGTAAAAGTATATTTACATATAGGGACGATTATATGGGAAGCGGATTTGTAGCACCCGGGTGCTCCACACCCCTATACGAACATTAAATTCAAAAATATACCGAGAAATTTGAAAAAAAATCTGAGATTTTGAGATATCAAACCTGTGTTCCCGATCTACTGCCTTGTGAAATTTCGTGAAAAATACCAGGAAACGTATTCATGGAAAAAAAGACAAAAAAATGCTACGTATAGAAAAACTGTTTGGATGGATTTTTGTTCGGACAATATTTCTTTCGCCACGGATACGTTTCCTAGTATTTTTTCATGAAATTTCACATGGAAGTAGATTGAGAACCCAGGTTTGATATCCCCATATTTCAGATTTTTTGAATTTTTTGGGTATTTTTTACGTTTAATATTCGTATAGGGGTGTGGAGCACCCAGGAGCTCCTGTGCATTTTCCCATGCATTCTAAACTACTTTACTAGTGGCAGGTGGGGTAGTTGACCAACATTCTATATAGTTCTTATCAAAGAAAATATTACCCTTCTACCTTACTTTTATCTTGGTCTCCCACTTGGAGCTTAATTAAGCCCTGGGAGGCAACATCGGGGACATGGCCAAATATTTAGTTCACGCACTCCCTCCTTGCCAAATTATATTGCATATAGAATATGGTCACAGTCAAACTTTAGACATTGACCAAGTTTTAGGACAAAATGAACGTTTACAATACCAAATGTATTCCATAAAAATAGATTTCATGTTGAATCTGGTACTGATTTGCTAACAAATCAACATATATTTTACCTTAAGATGTAGCCCATTTTATCTTTTTTTTCTTTGGAAGGTTGTAAAACTGGATTCTTAGTATACCCCCTTAAAGAAATATTATGAACCTTAAGCAGAAAAGAGTACTAGTTGAAATTGGAGTGAAGTGCATTATAGGTCCCTGAACTATTTCAGAGGTGTCATCTGTCATGTAGATCTTCAAACTATGAAAATCAACATCCAGGTTTCGAAGTGTAGGAAGTGTGTCATTCAGGTCCAAAATCTGTCCGACCCCATCTGGCCAGCCAACTGGAGCCATGGACCTGTGACATGTTAGAAGGGGCCCCCACAATGTAAAGGTCGGTGACGAAAATCTGCAAATAAATTCAAATTCATTGTTTCAAAAAAATGTTCGTGGATATGGAAAAATGTTAACGAATTTAAAAGAATGTTCGTTAGTCTATAAAAATGTTCACAAATATGGACAAATATTCGCTATTTTAAAAAAATGTTGGCGAATGATGAATTTGAAGAAAAAAAATTACAAAGATGAAGTTGGTAAAATGTTCGCGACTTAAGAAAATGTTTGCTAATGATAAATTTTATTAGAAAGGAAAATATGTTCACGAACAATAAATCTTAAAATATGTTTGCGAACAACAAAAAAAGGTCGCAGATATGAAATAAATGTTTGCGCCTTTAAAAAAAGTATTCACGGACAATAAATTTACAAAGATGTTCAGGAATGACCAATATTGTTTGCAAATATGAAAAAAAAGTGTGTGACTTCAAAAAATGTCCGCGACACAATGAATTTGGAAAAAAATATTAATGATTTAAGAAAAGTTTGCGGATGATAACTTTTAAAAGAAAAGAAAATGTTCGTGGACCACCAATATTGTCCACGAACGAATATGTTGACTAACCACAAAACATGTTCACGAATATGGAGAAAGTGTTGGCGAATGATGAATTTGAAAAATGTTTGCACAAAATTAATAAATGTTCATTTTTAAAATTAGATTTTTTTATTTTTTTTATGAATTTTAAATGTTCACGGATTTACAAAGATGTTCATGGTTAAAAAATGTCCATGAATTTGATAATAAGTTTATGAATTTACAAAATGTTCAAGGTTTCAAAATATATTCATAAATAGTGAAAAAAAATGTTCACGAGTTTACAAATAGTGCTAAAATTTCCAAATTTAACTTTCGTGACTTTAAATGTTCATTAATTTGTGGTTCGCGAACACATGTTCAAATTTGTCTTCCGCGAACATTTTTTAAAGTCATGAACATTTTTTCCATATTCGCAAACATTTTTTGAAACAATCAATTTTAATTTATTTGGAGTGAAGTGCATTTATCATTCCCTGTAATTTATTTGAATTTATTTGCATATTTCCGTCACCGGCCGTTACCTTGTGGGATCCCCTGTCCGCCGTGTCATGGGTCAACGGCTCTAGCTGGCCGGTAAGGCGGGGTTGGACAGATTTTGGACCAGAATGACACACTTACTGCACTTCGAGGACCTGAATGCCGATTTTCATAATTTGAGAATCTACATGACACCCCTGAAATAGTTTAGAGACCTACAATGCACTTTACTCTTGAAATTACCATACTTGGATGTGAAGTCTGGACCTGCTTATCTATATTGTTTAAAAATCCTACAGTAATGTTCTAACCAATTAGAAAATAAACTTGCCCATGTGCTGTAAGAGGGGAATAAATATTGTAATAGGTTAGCCAGTGGTCTACATGCCCATATTAATGTGATTGTGTAAAAAAATATTTTATTTGGTAAATTCTTATTGGCTTACCGAAGAAAACATGATTTTATTTGATAAGTCAGTAAGAGGTGGGGTAGTTGAGGCGGTTTTCGGAGAAAATTGATATCGATGAAATCAAATCAAAGATGGGAGACGAAAAAAAATCAAAACAGAGAGGAGGGAGAGAGGGCATATCTAAGGTTAAGCTTCATGTACTAGCCAACGCAACCAAAAGTCCAAACTGATGAAAAGGGTTACACAATCTGTATATAAACTTCAACACCCCGTCTCAGGTGTGATGCGGGAAGTCAATACATGAATAGACTCAGAGGTATGGCTCAAGAGACCTCTACATGGACACAGAGGGAGGAACAACAATTTTTAGAGAAATTGCGAAAGCTAGGACTTAAACCGAAGACTTTAGACCCTGATATCATGTTAAGCGTCATACACTAGCCAACACAACCAAAATCCAAACTAATGAAAATGGCTAGGCAATCCACATATACACTTCAACAGGACGAAGTAAGAGTGTATGACACAACACTACATCTTTTTTAAGTAGGAGAAATTCTTGACAAAGACAGATTCTCATGAGGGAACAAACATCCACCTTCTCCAGCAAACTTAGCCGCATCCACGTCCTCCCCGACGATGAGAACAACAAAGAAGCACCTCCACCACTGCCAGAGAATGTTGCAGGCTACAGCCATCAGCCTCATGGTGGACGGCGCGAGGGGGCTCTTGTGCTTCTTAGATTGTCGTGGTTGGTCGACAATGACAATCGCAAGGAAGCCAGGACAACGGCTCCAAGTGGTGGTTGAAGTGTCGGCGCTTGCATTTTGTTGGAAGGCCCTCGTGGGTGCTTCCATTCTTCATGGTTGTTGTCGGTGTCAAAACCGGCGGATTTCGGGTAGGGGGTCCCGAACTGTGCGTCAAGGTCGGATGGTAACAGGAGACGGGGGACACTTTATTTTACCCAGGTTCGGGCCCTCTCGATGGAGGTAAAACCCTACTCTTGCTAGATTAATATTGATGATATGGGTAGTACAAGAGTAGATCTACCACGAGATCAAGGAGGCTAAACCCTAGAAGCTAGCCTATGGTATGATTGTGTATGATGATGGTTGGCCTACGGACTACAACCCTCCGGTTTATATAGACACCTGATAGGGTTAGGGTTACACAGAGTCGGTTACAATGGTAGGAGATCTTGAATATCTGCACGCCTAGCTTGCCTTCCACGCCAAGGAAAGATCCTTCCGGACACGGGACGAAGTCTTCAATCTTGTATCTTCATAGTCCTGGAGTCCGACTGAAGGTATAGTCCGGCTATCCGAACATCCCCTAATCCAGGACTCCCTCAGTAGCCCCTGAACCAGGCTTCAATGACGACGAGTCCGGCGCGCAGATTGTCTTCGGCATTGCAAGGCGGGTTCCTCCTCCAAGTTCTTCAAGAAGATTACAAACACCAAAAATAGTGTCCGGCTCTGCAAAATAAGTTTCCACATATTGCCATATAGAGAATAATATTAACACAAATCAAATCTGCTGACGTATTCCGCAGTGCGTCATAACACTGCGGCCAAGCTCTTTATATAAATTATTTCCGTTGTTCCACCTCAGCGTATTTGGCGAGGCGGTTTCCTTGGCACGTCTTATCGAAGTAGAGATCGTGTGCCCCTTTTAACGGGATTCTCATCAATACGGACGTGGGTAACCCAACCGCGCCATTTACCACGGCGCTTGGGAGGCAAGTGAGTTTTATTAGGTAGGTGGGGATGCCTAACCGCACCCGCTTGTATAAAGGGATAAGGATTCACCTTTTTAACCTACGCCTTCTTCCTCCTTTGCCAATCCCTCTCTCGCGCACTCAAGCTCCAGCGCCCAAGTCCGCTCTTCCTTCCTCAACCTTCTCCAACTATGTCTGGAGCGGGAGGCAAGTGGATGGCCTCCTCCGTTACGGATGCCCAAGTAAAAAAGCTAAGGAAAGCCGGATACTTGTCCAAGGACATCCCGCATCGGCTTCTTGAGAAGGGGCAGCTTCTTCCTACCCCAGGGCCCCATGAGAGGGTAGTTTTTCTTCCTCACTTCCTCCGCGGACTGGGCTTTCCACTTCACCCATTTGTCCGGGGTCTCATGTGTTGGGGAACGTAGTAATTTCAAAAAAATTCCTACGCACACGCAAGATCATGGTGATGCATAGCAACGAGAGGGGAGAGTGTTGTCTATGTACCCTCGTAGACCGAAGCGGAAGCGTTGACGCAACGTAGAGAAAGTAGTCGTACGTCTTCCCGATCCGACCGATCCAAGCACCATTACTCCGGCACCGCCGAGTTCTTGGCACACGTTCAGCTCGATGACGCACCCCTAGCTCCGATCCAGCAAAGCTTCGGGGAGGAGTTCCGTCAGCACGACGGCGTGGTGACAATCTTGATGTTCTACCGGCGCAGGGCTTCGCCTAAGCACTGCAACGATATATTCGAGGTGGAATATGGTGGAGGGGGGCACCGCACACGGCTAAGGAATGATCACGAAGATCAACTTGTGTGTCCACGGGGTGCCCCCTGCCCCCGTATATAAAGGAGCAAGGGAGGGAGGAGGCCGGCCCTAGGTTTGGCGCGCCAAGGGGAGTCCTACTCCCACCGGGAGTAGGATTCCCCCTTTCCTAGTCCAACTAGGAGTCCTTCCATGTAGGGGGAGTAGGAGAGAAGGAAAGGGAAGAGAGAAGGAGAAGGAAGGAAGGGGGCGCCCCCCTTCCCTAGTCCAATTCGGACTAGAGCAAGGGGAGGGGCGCGGCCACCTTTTGGCCCTTTCTCTCCTTTTCCCGTATGGCCCAATGAGGCCCAATACGAATTCCCGTAACTCTCCGGTACTCCGAAAAATACTCGAATCACTCGGAACCTTTCCGAACTCCGAATATAGTCGTCCAATATATCGATCTTTACGTCTCGACCATTTCAAGACTCCTCGTCATGTCCCGATCTCATCCGGGACTCCGAACTCCTTCGGTACATCAAAATGCATAAACTCATAATAACTGTCATCGTAACCTTAAGCGTGCGGACCCTACGGTTCGAGAACAATGTAGACATGGCCGAGACACGTCTCCGGTCAATAACCAATAGCGGGACCTGGATGCCCATATTGGCTCCTACATATTCTACGAAGATCTTTATCGGTCAGACCGCATAACAACATACGTTGTTCCCTTTGTCCATCGGTATGTTACTTGCCCGAGATTCGATCGTCGGTATCCAATACCTAGTTCAATCTCGTTACCGGCAAGTCTCTTTACTCGTTCCGTAATACATCATCCCGCAACTAACTCATTAGTTGCAATGCTTGCAAGGCTTAAGTGATGTGCATTACTGAGAGGGCCCAGAGATACCTCTCCCACAATTGGAGTGACAAATCCTAATCTCGAAATACGCCAACCCAACATCTACCTTTGGAGACACCTGTAGTACTCCTTTATAATCACCCAGTTACGTTGTGACGTTTGGTAGCACCCAAAGTGTTCCTCCGGCAAACGGGAGTTGCATAATCTCATAGTCAAAGGAACATGTATAAGTCATGAAGAAAGCAATAGCAACATACTAAACGATCGGGTGCTAGGCTAATGGAATGGGTGATGTCAATCAGATCATTCAACTAATGATGTGACCTCGTTAATCAAATAACAACTCTTTGTTCATGGTTAGAAAACATAACCATCTTTGATTAACGAGCTAGTCAAGTAGAGGCATACTAGTGACACTCTGTTTGTCTATGTATTCACACATGTATTATGTTTCCGGTTAATACAATTCTAGCATGAAATAATAAACATTTATCATGAAATAAGGAAATAAATAATAACTTTATTATTGCCTCTAGGGCATATTTCCTTCAGTCTCCCACTTGCACTAGAGTCAATAATCTAGATCACATCGTCATGTGATTCAACATCAATAGTTCACATCATCATGTGATTAACACCCGTAGTTCACATCATCATGTGACCAACACTCAAAGGGTTTACTAGAGTAAGTAATCTAGTTCACATCTCTATGTGATTAACACCCAAAGAGTACTAAGGTGTGATCATGTTCTACTTGTGAGAGAAGCTTAGTCAACGGGTCTACCAAAATTCAGATCCGTATGTATTTTGCAAATTTCTATGTCTACAATGCTCTGCAGGGAGCTACTTTAGCTAATTGCTCCCACTTTCAATATGTATCTAGATTGAGACTTAGAGTCATCTAGATTAGTGTCAAAACTTGCATCGACGTAATCTTTTACGACGAACCCTTTTGTCACGTCCATAATCGAGAAACATATCCTTATTTCACTAAGGATAATTTTGACCTGCTGTTGAGTGATCTACTCCTAGATCACTATTGTACTCCCTTGCCAAACTCAGTGGTAGAGTATACAATAGATCTGGTACACAGCATGGCATACTTTATAGAACCTATGGCTGAGGCATAGGGAATGACTTTCATTCTCTTTCTATCTTCTGCCGTGGTCGGGTTTTGAGTCTTACTCAATTTCACACCTTATGACACAGGCAAGAACTCTTTCTTTAACTGTTCCATTTTGAACTACTTCAAAATCTTGTCAAGGTATGTACTTATTGAAAAAATTTATCAAGCATCTTGATCTATCTCTATAGATCTTGATGCTCAATATGTAAGCAGCTTCACTGAAGTCTTTCTTTGAAAAACTCCTTTTAAACACTCCTTCTTTTGCTTTACAGAATAATTCTACATTATTTCCGATCAACAATATGTCATTCATATATACTTATCAGAAATGTTGTAGTGCTCCCACTCACTTTCTTGAAAATACAGGCTTCACCGCAAGTCTGTATAAAACTATATGCTTTGATCAACTTATCAAAGCGTGTATTCCAACTCCGAGATGCTTGCACCAGTCCATAGATGGATCGCTGGAGCTTGCATATTTTGTTAGCACCTTTAGGATTGACAAAACCTTATGTTTGCATCATATACAACTCTTCTTTAATAAATCCATTAAAGAATGTAGTTTTGTTTATCCATTTGCCAGATTTCATAAAATGTGGCAATTGCTAACATGATTCGAACAGACTTAAGCATAGATACGAGTGAGAAACTCTCATCGTAGTCAACA
Source organism: Aegilops umbellulata (assembly GCA_032464435.1). Classification (NCBI taxonomy): domain Eukaryota; kingdom Viridiplantae; phylum Streptophyta; class Magnoliopsida; order Poales; family Poaceae; genus Aegilops; species Aegilops umbellulata. Next base: position 341,589,193 of record CP136059.1, read on the forward strand.
CCTTGAATTTGTCGAAAACCTTTTGCGACAATTCTAGTTTTGTAGATAGTAACACTACTATCAGCGTCCGTCTTCCTCTTGAAGATCCATTTATTTTCTATGTCTTGCCGGTCATCGGGCAAGTCAACCAAAGTCCACACTTTGTTCTCATACATGGATCCCATCTCAGATTTTATGGCCTCAAACCATTTCGCGGAATCTGGGCTCACCATCGCTTCTTCATAGTTCGTAGGTTCGTCATGGTCAAGTAACATGACCTCCAGAACAGGATTACCGTACCACTTTGGTGCGGATCTCACTCTGGTTTACCTACGAGATTCGGTAGTCACTTGATCTGAAGTTACATGATCATCATCATTAGCTTCCTCACTAATTGGTGTAGTAGTCACAAGAACAGATTTATGTGATGAACTATTTTCCAATAAGGGAGATGGTACAATTACCTTATCAAGTTTTCTACTTTCCTCCCACTCACTTCTTTCGAGAGAAACTCCTTCTCTAGAAAGGATCCATTCTCAGCAACGAATGTCTTGCCTTTGGATCTGTGATAGAAGGTGTACCCAACTGTCTCCTTTGGGTATCCTATGAAGACACATTTCTCCGATTTGGGTTTGAGCTTATCATGTTGAAACTTTTTCACATAAGCATCGCAACCCCAAACTTTAAGAAACGACAACTTTGGTTTCTTGCCAAACCATAGTTCTGATTGTGTCGTCTCAACGGACTTAGATGGTGCCCTTTTTAACGTGAATGCAGCTGTCTTTAATGCATAACCCCAAAAACGATAGTGGTAGATCGGTAAGAGACATCATAGATTGTACTATATCCAATAAAGTACGGTTATGACGTTCGGACGCACCATTATGCTGTGGTGTTCCAGGTGGCGTGAGTAGTGAAACTATTTCACATTGTTTTAACTGAAGACCAAACTCGTAACTCAAATATTCGTCTTCGCGATCAGATCGTAGAAACTTTATTTTCTTGTCACGATGATTTTCCACTTCACTCTGAAATTCTTCGAACTTTTCAAACATTTCAGACTTATGTTTCATCAAGTAGATATACCCATATCTGCTCAAAACATCTGTGAAGGTCAGAAAATAATGATACTTGTCGCGAGCCTTAATTTTCATCGGACCACATACATCGGTATGTATGATTTCCAACAAGTCAGTTGCTCGCTCCATTGTTCCGGAGAACGGAGTCTTAGTCATCTTGCCCATGAGGCATGGTTCGCAAGCATCAAGTGATTCCAAAATTCCATCTGCATGGAGTTTCTTCATGCGCTTTACACCAATATGACTTAAACAGTAGTGCCACAAACAAGTGGCACTATCATTATTAACTTTGCATCCTTTTGGCTTCAATATTATGAATATGTGTATCACTATGATCGAGATTCAACGAACCATTTCGTTGGTGTGTATAACCATAGAAGGTTTTATTCATGTAAACAGAACAACAATTGTTCTCTAACTTAAATGAATAACTGTATTGCAATAAACATGATCAAATCATATTCATGCTCAACGCAAACACCAAATAACACTTATTTAGGTTCAACACTAATCCCTAAAGTATAGGGAGTGTGCGATGATGATCATATCAATCATGGAACTACTTCCAACACACATCGTCACTTTACCCTTAACTAGTCTCTGTTTATTCTGCAACTCCTGTTTTGATTTACTACTCTTAGCAACTGAACCAGTATCAAATACTGAGGGGTTGCTATAAACACTAGTAAAGTACACATCAATAACATGTATATCAAATATACTTTTGTTCACTTTGCCATCCTTCTTATCCACCAAACACTTGGGGTAGTTCCGCTTCCAGTGACCAGTCCCTTTGCAGTAGAAGCACTTAGTCTCAGGCTTAGGACCAAACTTGAGCTTCTTCACTTGAGCAGCAACTCGCTTGCCGTTCTTCTTGAAGTTCCTCTTCTTCCCTTTGCCCTTTTCTTGAAACTAGTGGTCTCGTCAACCATCAACACTTGATGTTTTTCTTGATTTCTACCTTCGTCGATTTCAGCATCACGAAGAGCTTGGGAATTGTTTTCGTCATCCCTTGCATACTATAGTTCATCACGAAGTTCTACTAACTTGGTGATGGTGACTAGAGAATTCTGTCAATCACTATCTTATCTGGAAGATTAACTCTCACTTGATTCAAGCGATTGTAGTACCCAGACAATCTGAGCACATGCTCACTAGTTGAGCGATTCTCCTCCATCTTTTAGCTATAGAACTTGTTGGAGACTTCATATCTCTCAACTCGGGTATTTGCTTGAAATATTAACTTCAACTCCTGGAACATCTCGTATGGTCCATGACGTTCAAAACGTCTTTGAAGTCCCGATTCTAAGCCGTTAAGCATGGTGCACTAAACTATTAAGTAGTCATCATATTGAGCTAGCAAAACGTTCATAACGTCTGCATCTGCTCCTGCAATAGGTCTGTCACCTAGCGGTGCATCAAGGACATAATTCTTCTGTGCAGCAATGAGGATAAACCTCAGATTACGGATCCAATCCGCATCATTGCTACTAACATCTTTCAACACAATTTTCTCTAGGAACATATCAAAATAAACATATGAAAGCAACAACGCGAGCTATTGATCTACAACATAGATATGCTAATACTACCAGGACTAAGTTCATGATGAATTAAAGTTCAATTAATCATATTACTTAAGAACTCCCACTTAGATAGACATCCCTCTAATCCTCTAAGTGATCACGTGATCCAAATCAACTAAACCATGTCCGATCATCACGTGAGATGGAGTAGTTTCAATGGTGAACATCACTATGTTGATCATATCTACTATATGATTCACGCTCGACCTTTCGGTCTCCGTGTTCCGAGGTCATATCTTATATGCATAGCTCGTCAAGTATAACCTGAGTATTCCGCGTGTGCAACTGTTTTGCACCCGTTGTATTTGAACATAGAGCCTATCACACCCGATCATCACGTGGTGTCTCAGCACGAAGAACTTTCGCAACGGTGCATACTCAGGGAGAACACTTCTTGATAATTAGTGAGAGATCATCTTATAATGCTACCGTCAATCAAAGCAAGATAAGATGCATAAAAGATAAACATCACATGCAATCAATATAAGTGATATGATATGGCCATCATCATCTTGTGCTTGTGATCTCCATCTCCGCAGCACTGTCATGATCACCATCGTCACCGGCGCGACACCTTGATCTCCATCGTAGCATCGTTGTCGTCTCGCCAATCTTATGCTTCTACGACTATCGCTACCGCTTAGTGATAAAGTAAAGCATTACAGGGCGATTGCATTGCATACAATAAAGCGACAACCATACGGCTCCTGCCGGTTGCCGATAGCTCGGTTACAAAACATGATCATCTCATACAATAAAATTTAGCATCATGTCTTGACCATATCACATCACAACATGCCCTGCAAAAACAAGTTAGACGTCCTCTACTTTGTTTGTTGCGAATTTTACGTGGCTGCTACGGGCTGAAGCAAGAACCAATCTCACCTACGCATCAAAACCACAACGATACTTCGTCAAATAGACTCCGTTTTAACCTTCTCAAGGACCTGGCGTAGCCATACTCGGTTCAACTAAAGTTGGTGAGACAGTCTCCCGCAAGCCATCTGTGTGCAAAGCACGTCGAGGGAACCGGTCTCGCATAAGCGTACGCGTAAGGTTGGTCCGGGTCGTCTCATCCAACAATACCGTTGACCCAAAGTATGACATGCTGGTAGGCAGTATGACTTGTATCGTCCACAACTCATTTGTGTTCTACTCGTGCAAATAACATCAAACCATAAAACCTAGGCTCGGATGCCACTGTTGGGGAACGTAGTAATTTCAAAAAAATTCCTACGCACACGCAAGATCATGGTGATGCATAGCAACGAGAGGGGAGAGTGTTGTCTACGTACCCTCGTAGACCGAAGCGGAAGCGTTGACGCAACGTAGAGGAAGTAGTCGTACGTCTTCCTGATCCGACCGATCCAAGCACCGTTACTCCGGCACCTCCGAGTTCTTGGCACACGTTCAGCTCAATGACGCACCCCTAGCTCCGATCCAGCAAAGCTTCGGGGAGGAGTTCCGTCAGCACGACGGCGTGGTGACAATCTTGATGTTCTACCGGCGCAGGGCTTCGCCTAAGCACTGCAACGATATATTCGAGGTGGAATATGGTGGAGGGGGGCACCGCACACGGCTAAGGAACGATCACGAAGATCAACTTGTGTGTCCATGGGGTGCGCCCTGCCCCCGTATATAAAGGAGCAAGGGAGGGAGGAGGCCGGCCCTAGGTTTGGCGCGCCAAGGGGAGTCCTACTCCCACCGGGAGTAGGATTCCCCCTTTCCTAGTCCAACTAGGAGTCCTTCCATGTAGGGGGAGTAGGAGAGAAGGAAAGGGAAGAGAGAAGGAGAAGGAAGGAAGGGGGCGCCCCCCTTCCCTAGTCCAATTCGGACTAGAGCAAGGGGAGGGGCGCGGCCACCTTTTGGCCCTTTCTCTCCTTTTCCCGTATGGCCCAATGAGGCCCAATACGAATTCCCGTAACTCTCCGGTACTCCGAAAAATACTCGAATCACTCGGAACCTTTCCGAACTCCGAATATAGTCGTCCAATATATCGATCTTTACGTCTCGACCATTTCAAGACTCCTCGTCATGTCCCGATCTCATCCGGGACTCCGAACTCCTTCGGTACATCAAAATGCATAAACTCATAATAACTGTCATCGTAACCTTAAGCGTGCGGACCCTACGGTTCGAGAACAATGTAGACATGGCCGAGACACGTCTCCGGTCAATAACCAATAGCGGGACCTGGATGCCCATATTGGCTCCTACATATTCTACGAAGATCTTTATCGGTCAGACCGCATAACAACATACGTTGTTCCCTTTGTCCATCGGTATGTTACTTGCCCGAGATTCGATCGTCGGTATCCAATACCTAGTTCAATCTCGTTACCGGCAAGTCTCTTTACTCGTTCCGTAATACATCATCCCGCAACTAACTCATTAGTTGCAATGCTTGCAAGGCTTAAGTGATGTGCATTACTGAGAGGGCCCAGAGATACCTCTCCCACAATTGGAGTGACAAATCCTAATCTCGAAATACGCCAACCCAACATCTACCTTTGGAGACACCTGTAGTACTCCTTTATAATCACCCAGTTACGTTGTGACGTTTGGTAGCACCCAAAGTGTTCCTCCGGCAAACGGGAGTTGCATAATCTCATAGTCAAAGGAACATGTATAAGTCATGAAGAAAGCAATAGCAACATACTAAACGATCGGGTGCTAAGCTAATGGAATGGGTCATGTCAATCAGATCATTCAACTAATGATGTGACCTCGTTAATCAAATAACAACTCTTTGTTCATGGTTAGGAAACATAACCATCTTTGATTAACGAGCTAGTCAAGTAGAGGCATACTAGTGACACTCTGTTTGTCTATGTATTCACACATGTATTATGTTTCCGGTTAATACAATTCTAGCATGAAATAATAAACATTTATCATGAAATAAGGAAATAAATAATAACTTTATTATTGCCTCTAGGGCATATTTCCTTCAGTCTCCCACTTGCACTAGAGTCAATAATCTAGATCACATCGTCATGTGATTCAACATCAATAGTTCACATCATCATGTGATTAACACCCGTAGTTCACATCATCATGTGACCAACACTCAAAGGGTTTACTAGAGTAAGTAATCTAGTTCACATCTCTATGTGATTAACACCCAAAGAGTACTAAGGTGTGATCATGTTCTACTTGTGAGAGAAGCTTAGTCAACGGGTCTACCAAAATTCAGATCCGTATGTATTTTGCAAATTTCTATGTCTACAATGCTCTGCAGGGAGCTACTTTAGCTAATTGCTCCCACTTTCAATATGTATCTAGATTGAGACTTAGAGTCATCTAGATTAGTGTCAAAACTTGCATCGACGTAATCTTTTACGACGAACCCTTTTGTCACGTCCATAATCGAGAAACATATCCTTATTTCACTAAGGATAATTTTGACCTGCTGTTGAGTGATCTACTCCTAGATCACTATTGTACTCCCTTGCCAAACTCAGTGGTAGAGTATACAATAGATCTGGTACACAGCATGGCATACTTTATAGAACCTATGGCTGAGGCATAGGGAATGACTTTCATTCTCTTTCTATCTTCTGCCGTGGTCGGGTTTTGAGTCTTACTCAATTTCACACCTTATGACACAGGCAAGAACTCTTTCTTTAACTGTTCCATTTTGAACTACTTCAAAATCTTGTCAAGGTATGTACTTATTGAAAAAATTTATCAAGCATCTTGATCTATCTCTATAGATCTTGATGCTCAATATGTAAGCAGCTTCACTGAAGTCTTTCTTTGAAAAACTCCTTTTAAACACTCCTTCTTTTGCTTTACAGAATAATTCTACATTATTTCCGATCAACAATATGTCATTCATATATACTTATCAGAAATGTTGTAGTGCTCCCACTCACTTTCTTGAAAATACAGGCTTCACCGCAAGTCTGTATAAAACTATATGCTTTGATCAACTTATCAAAGCGTGTATTCCAACTCCGAGATGCTTGCACCAGTCCATAGATGGATCGCTGGAGCTTGCATATTTTGTTAGCACCTTTAGGATTGACAAAACCTTCTGTTTGCATCATATACAACTCTTCTTTAATAAATCCATTAAAGAATGTAGTTTTGTTTATCCATTTGCCAGATTTCATAAAATGTGGCAATTGCTAACATGATTCGGACAGACTTAAGCATAGATACGAGTGAGAAACTCTCATCGTAGTCAACACCTTGAATTTGTCGAAAACCTTTTGCGACAATTCTAGTTTTGTAGATAGTAACACTACTATCAGCGTCCGTCTTCCTCTTGAAGATCCATTTATTTTCTATGTCTTGCCGGTCATCGGGCAAGTCAACCAAAGTCCACACTTTGTTCTCATACATGGATCCCATCTCAGATTTTATGGCCTCAAACCATTTCGCGGAATCTGGGCTCACCATCGCTTCTTCATAGTTCGTAGGTTCGTCATGGTCAAGTAACATGACCTCCAGAACAGGATTACCGTACCACTTTGGTGCGGATCTCACTCTGGTTTACCTACGAGATTCAGTAGTAACTTGATCTGAAGTTACATGATCATCATCATTAGCTTCCTCACTAATTGGTGTAGTAGTCACAAGAACAGATTTATGTGATGAACTATTTTCCAATAAGGGAGATGGTACAATTACCTTATCAAGTTTTCTACTTTCCTCCCACTCACTTCTTTCGAGAGAAACTCCTTCTCTAGAAAGGATCCATTCTCAGCAACGAATGTCTTGCCTTTGGATCTGTGATAGAAGGTGTACCCAACTGTCTCCTTTGGGTATCCTATGAAGACACATTTCTCCGATTTGGGTTTGAGCTTATCATGTTGAAACTTTTTCACATAAGCATCGCAACCCCAAACTTTAAGAAACGACAACTTTGGTTTCTTGCCAAACCATAGTTCTGATTGTGTCGTCTCAACGGACTTAGATGGTGCCCTTTTTAACGTGAATGCAGCTGTCTTTAATGCATAACCCCAAAAACGATAGTGGTAGATCGGTAAGAGACATCATAGATTGTACTATATCCAATAAAGTACGGTTATGACGTTTGGACGCACCATTATGCTGTGGTGTTCCAGGTGGCGTGAGTAGTGAAACTATTTCACATTGTTTTAACTGAAGACCAAACTCGTAACTCAAATATTCGTCTTCGCGATCAGATCGTAGAAACTTTATTTTCTTGTCACGATGATTTTCCACTTCACTCTGAAATTCTTCGAACTTTTCAAACATTTCAGACTTATGTTTCATCAAGTAGATATACCCATATCTGCTCAAAACATCTGTGAAGGTCAGAAAATAATGATACTTGTCGCGAGCCTTAATTTTCATCGGACCACATACATCGGTATGTATGATTTCCAACAAGTCAGTTGCTCGCTCCATTGTTCCGGAGAACGGAGTCTTAGTCATCTTGCCCATGAGGCATGGTTCGCAAGCATCAAGTGATTCATAATCAAGTGATTCCAAAATTCCATCTGCATGGAGTTTCTTCATGCGCTTTACACCAATATGACTTAAACAGTAGTGCCACAAACAAGTTGCACTATCATTATTAACTTTGCATCCTTTTGGCTTCAATATTATGAATATGTGTATCACTACGATCGAGATTCAACGAACCATTTCGTTGGTGTGTATAACCATAGAAGGTTTTATTCATGTAAACAGAACAACAATTGTTCTCTAACTTAAATGAATACCTGTATTGCAATAAACATGATCAAATCATATTCATGCTCAACGCAAACACCAAATAACACTTATTTAGGTTCAACACTAATCCCTAAAGTATAGGGAGTGTGCGATGATGATCATATCAATCATGGAACTACTTCCAACACACATCGTCACTTTACCCTTAACTAGTCTCTGTTTATTCTGCAACTCCTGTTTCGATTTACTACTCTTAGCAACTGAACCAGTATAAAATACTGAGGGGTTGCTATAAACACTAGTAAAGTACACATCAATAACATGTATATCAAATATACTTTTGTTCACTTTGCCATCCTTCTTATCCACCAAACACTTGGGGTAGTTCCGCTTCCAGTGACCAGTCCCTTTGCAGTAGAAGCACTTAGTCTCAGGCTTAGGACCAAACTTGAGCTTCTTCACTTGAGCAGCAACTCGCTTGTCGTTCTTCTTGAAGTTCCTCTTCTTCCCTTTGCCCTTTTCTTGAAACTAGTGGTCTCGTCAACCATCAACACTTGATGTTTTTCTTGATTTCTACCTTCGTCGATTTCAGCATCACGAAGAGCTTGGGAATTGTTTTCGTCATCCCTTGCATACTATAGTTCATCACGAAGTTCTACTAACTTGGTGATGGTGACTAGAGAATTCTGTCAATCACTATCTTATCTGGAAGATTAACTCTCACTTGATTCAAGCGATTGTAGTACCCAGACAATCTGAGCACATGCTCACTAGTTGAGCGATTCTCCTCCATCTTTTAGCTATAGAACTTGTTGGAGACTTCATATCTCTCAACTCGGGTATTTGCTTGAAATATTAACTTCAACTCCTGGAACATCTCGTATGGTCCATGATGTTCAAAACGTCTTTGAAGTCCCGATTCTAAGCCGTTAAGCATGGTGCACTAAACTATTAAGTAGTCATCATATTGAGCTAGCAAAACGTTCATAACGTCTGCATCTGCTCCTGCAATAGGTCTGTCACCTAGCGGTGCATCAAGGACATAATTCTTCTGTGCAGCAATGAGGATAAACCTCAGATTACGGATCCAATCCGCATCATTGCTACTAACATCTTTCAACACAATTTTCTCTAGGAACATATCAAAATAAACATATGAAAGCAACAACGCGAGCTATTGATCTACAACATAGATATGCTAATACTACCAGGACTAAGTTCATGATGAATTAAAGTTCAATTAATCATATTACTTAAGAACTCCCACTTAGATAGACATCCCTCTAATCCTCTAAGTGATCACGTGATCCAAATCAACTAAACCATGTCCGATCATCACGTGAGATGGAGTAGTTTCAATGGTGAACATCACTATGTTGATCATATCTACTATATGATTCACGCTCGACCTTTCGGTCTCCGTGTTCCGAGGTCATATCTTATATGCATAGCTCGTCAAGTATAACCTGAGTATTCCGCATGTGCAACTGTTTTGCACCCGTTGTATTTGAACATAGAGCCTATCACACCCGATCATCACGTGGTGTCTCAGCACGAAGAACTTTCGCAACGGTGCATACTCAGGGAGAACACTTCTTGATAATTAGTGAGAGATCATCTTATAATGCTACCGTCAATCAAAGCAAGATAAGATGCATAAAAGATAAACATCACATGCAATCAATATAAGTGATATGATATGGCCATCATCATCTTGTGCTTGTGATCTCCATCTCCGCAGCACTGTCATGATCACCATCGTCACCGGCGCGACACCTTGATCTCCATCGTAGCATCGTTGTCGTCTCGCCAATCTTATGCTTCTACGACTATCGCTACCGCTTAGTGATAAAGTAAAGCATTACAGGGCGATTGCATTGCATACAATAAAGCGACAACCATACGGCTCCTGCCGGTTGCCGATAGCTCGGTTACAAAACATGATCATCTCATACAATAAAATTTAGCATCATGTCTTGACCATATCACATCACAACATGCCCTGCAAAAACAAGTTAGACGTCCTCTACTTTGTTTGTTGCAAATTTTACGTGGCTCCTATGATCTGGACCCGAACTTTGTCCTCAACATCTCGGCGTTTATCGTTGTGTGTGAGGCCTTTCTCCGCGTCCGCCCCCACTTCGGCCTCTGGCTCAAGACCTTCAACGTCAAGCCCAAGGTGGTGCCCGGCACCCAGGCGGAGTGCGGAGGCGCTATGGCCGGCAAGATGGCCAACGTCCTTTGGTTCGATGGCTCCTATGTGGAGTCCCTAAAGGGGTGGCAGGCCGGGTGGTTTTACATCACCGAGCCACGCGATCCGAAATGGGTCACAGCCCCCGAGTTCAGATCTGGACCCCCCACGCGGCTCATGTCCTGGAAAGAGACGGGCCTGTCGTGGGGCAACGAGGAAGAAGTGACTGGGTTGCAAACGTGCATCCAGTCCCTGGTGAACAGGCCAATCCGGCTGATCAATGTGATCCAGGTCATGCTCGCTCACCGGATCCTCCCGTGCCAACAACGGGATTTTACTTTGTGGGAATTCGACCCGGCGCAGCACCAAACCCTCAGTAGGCTCTTCGACACGACGTATGAAGACGTCTGGAAGGTGCTGACCAAAGGCGCCGAGTCCCCCACATCCGCTTCCGAGGACCGCGGATGCAGCTCGCAGCATCATGCTAGCGAGGTGAGCTATCTATACCTTTGACAGGTTTGTTAAGCTCTTCTTCATAGATTAACTCTATGCGGGATCTAAACTCCCTTTACCTTTGACAGGCTTGGCGGGCTATATCCGGACCAATTAACTGTCCGGCTCCCCTGCCCGACGACCCAGCCCCAGCTCTCTTGGTGAAGCTGCTGGCTCTGGCACCTTATGTGGTGCCGGAGAAGAAGGCCAAGAAGAAGAAAACCACCGGGACTCGAAAAAGTTCCCGCAACATGGTGGTGTCGGACTCATCATCTGACGAGTCTGCGACGCTCTCCTCTCGTGAAAACGAGGAGGAGGAACAAGAAAGCTCTCCCCCCCCCAGCGAGGGGAGAAAAGAAGAAGAAGGCCACCCCAACGGGGGAGGCCGAGGGGTCGAGGAAAAGGAAGACCCCTTCGCCGGACTACTCCCACGACGCCGAAGAGGGCGGAGAGGAGTGGTCGGACAGAGCCAAACGTCCGGCGAAATCGTAAGTATTTATATACCAGAGTGACTCATGATATTCTTTTAATGCGCGGCTTTCCCTAATATCGCTCGTAATTTATGCAGACCGCCTCGGGCCGAACTCGGCGATTCGTCGAGCGGCTCCCTGGATTCGTCGGACGTGAACTCTGTTCCGCCTGCTGTCTCCCCCTGCAGGGCGGACGACACCGAAGTGGTGTCCCGCCAAGCTCCAGGGCAGGAGGAGATAGTCCTGGAGGAGCCGCAAGGCAATCCTCTGGACCCCAGGAGTAAAGGGGATGAAACCCCCCAGGGCTCGAAGTCCGGCTTTGTGCGGACACCGCGCCGGACTCGACAATCCCGGTCCGCGGTGGGTGAACTCCTTCCAAGAGGAGTAAGCCGTCTGAGCCGGCGACCTCCGTCCAACTAGAGGCGCCGGACAATCTGCTGGAGGTGCTTGAGGGCGCCGCCATCGACGAGGAGCACCGTACTGTTATGAGTACGGTGATCCAAAGGGTTCAGTCCGCCAAGAGCGGACTGACTGAAGCTTGCGCTAGCCTTCTAACAGGCTTCGAGGTAAGTAAAAATATGTCAAATTATTTACCGCATAGACAGTAGCCCCTGATGCTCTGTTCGATGTTTGGAAAGAAAAGCCGAATAGAGGATCTAGTAATTTTCGCAGGAGTCTAACAACAAAAAGTCAAATATGCGTATGCAGGCTTCGCTGTCCACCGCCGCACTGACTGCGCAGGTGGATGTCCTTAAAAAGGACCCTGGGCGGACCGAGCAAGAGCTCGGCCTTGCCAAACGGCAGCTCGAGGAGAAAGAAGGTAAGAAATACCCTAAAAAAGAAAAAAGGTGCCTATAGAGAGGCTTGATTGCAGAAAGAAATAACAGGATTGTACTGCTTATTGTAGGGGCCACAACCGAGGTGGCAACCCTGAAGCAGGCGCTGGCTGATGCCGGAAAGAAAACGGCCAAGGAGCGCGCCGAGCGAGAAAGGCTTGGGGTTCAGGTCGGCGAGGTGCAGCAAGAGCTGCAAGCTCTCATGAAAAAACATGAGAGTTTGGAGCTTGAGTCAAAAGCGCAAGCATCCGAGCTCGCGTCGGCCCTTGAGACCGCCAAGAGTGCCAAGGCCGAAGCCCAAAAGGCCCTCCAAGAGTTGGAGGAGGTGAAAAAGATAGCAACGGGTAAGGCATTCTCAATGCAAAGTAGGAATATAAAAGTAAACTACCTGTTACTTACCCGAATCCGGAGTTCTCCAGGGGCGTTCGCCGATCTTCCCCGCAGCGTATCCGACGCCGCCGCATTCTACCGAGCTGAAGAGGGCAGCTCGACGGAGAGTGTGTTCTGGTCTCAGTATTCTGAGGCCGGACACCCTGTGCCTTTGAGCGATCAGCTGAAACAGCTGGTCGAGCTCCACAAGGCGGCCGAACAGGCCATGAAGGGCTTACTAGTTCGGTTGTGGCCTGGAGAGGCCCTGCCTGGGAGCTATTTCGGGCTAGTGCGGCGGCTGGTGGAGGCCTGTCCACGGCTTGAGGTCATCAAGCGCTCCGCCTGCATTGAAGGCGCCCGGAGGGCCCTTGCCCGTGTAAGGGTACACTGGGGTAAGCTGGACGGAGAGAAGCTGGTGAAGGACGGGCCGCCACCGGGGAAGGAGCATCGCAAGCCCGAGAACTACTACAAGGAAGTTCTTGCCGGAGCCCGCCTTGTCGCGGATGAATGTACTAAAGATGTAGTATTTGAATGAACTCGCTCGTTTGTATCCTGTGCGCTGAAAACTTGTTCATATGCGCTAAGCAATGCTTATTGAATTTAAAATATTATTTTCTGTGCGGTCGTTTATCAAAAATTGAGAGATGGCCAGTCGTCGGCTTCTGCCCCCATGCCACTAGTGCTGGGGTGTTCGGGATAAACCTGAGGGCTCTTTTTCCCATAGTTGGGTCCTTCGAGGGAGGCGCTCAGCACAACGAACCAGGCAATCGGACTATAATGCTTGAACACTCTCACTTAGCCATAGAACGTTATAATTTTAAATTTCGGCGAAGCCCCTAGTTCGGAAGGCCGAATTCGGGGCGCTATCCACGCATTTGGCCGGACATAGCCAGCTCCTCGCTTGAAGCGGCATAAGTCTTTAAGGACTCGAAAAACCTCTCGAACAGCGACCGGTCTCACGCCTTATCATGACAGTCTGTTTTAGCTTTCTCCACTGAGGTGCTTAACCCAGCTGAACTGGGGCACAATCGCAGTGGTTCTCCTAGTGCTACCTTAGCCGATATAGCGGAACGTAAGGCACCAAAACATAGGAGCCGGGCAAACCCAACATGTGACCAAAATCATGATTCGGAGCCGATGCATATAGTGCTATAAGTTCGGGGTGCCGCACTTGTGAAAGTGTACGGACTTCTCACACCAGATAGAAGGGTAATGAAGCCCCTGGCGTGTTTTTCCGTACCATGGTGTACGGTTGCGATCATGTTTATTTAATGAACATATATATTAAAAGAGGACAACACAAAAAATAGGCGAAAAGCTATGCATTGTTTATAGAGAGGCTATTAACCAAAGCCGAACGATACAAGTAGTGCGATAAGCAAAAAAGATATTAGACTATTTAACATGTCCTGATCAGGGGCAGGCCGCGGAATTTAGAAACAGATATATCGCTCGAAATAGAGACCACCTGAGAGTTCCGTAATGCGGGCGTAGCTTTGTCTGCTTCCCTGGGTCTTGCATCGTCTGTACGGCAGCAAAGCCGAACAGGTTATCCAGAGTGTGGAGTCCTGAAAGTAAAAAAATAATCCTGCAGCCCCTAGTACGTTTGACGCCTTATTGTAAGCATGCCGTTAATGTGCCCCTCCCCCTGTGCCCATGGAATTTCGAGGGCGTAATTGTGTACTCGAGGTACTAGCTCCGCTATGTTGCGATGGCTGGGGTTGGGGCCGTATTGCTACGCTTGCTCCGAACGTGCCAGGCGGTCTTGTTGCAGGTTACTCCGGGCGCGCTTTGTATTGTCCGGCTGTTTAACGGCCGAACTGGAGAGTTGCCTTGAAAGGCTGCTTTGTACTTCCGCTGCGAGGGCCGCCGTGTGCTCCTCCATACGGATGGAGTGTTCAGTGTTTTCGTTGACCGTAATTACTCCTTGAGGGCCTGGCATCTTGAGCTTGAGATATGCGTAGTGCGGCACCGCATTGAATTTAGCGAATGCGGTTCGTCCGAGCAGGGCGTGATAGCCACTGCGGAACGGGACTATATCGAAGATTAACTCTTCGCTTTGGAAGTTATCCGGAGATCCGAAGACCACATCAAGTGTTACAGAGCCTGTGCAATTGGCCTCTACACCTGGTATGACGCCTTTAAAGGTCGTCCTTGTGGGCTTGATCCTTGATGGATCTATGCCCATTTTCCGCACTGTATCCTGATAAAGTAGGTTCAGACTACTGCCGCCGTCCATGAGGACTCTTGTGAGATGAAATCCGTCAATGATTGGGTCAAGAACCAATGCGGCAAAACCGCCGTGACGGATGCTAGTGGGGTGGTCCCTTCGATCAAAAGTGATCGGGCAGGAGGACCATGGGTTGAACTTTGGGGCGACTGGCTCCATCGCGTATACGTCCCGTAGCGCACGCTTCCGCTCCCTCTTGGGAATGTGGGTCGCGTATATCATGTTCACCGTCCGCACTTGTGGGGGAGACCCCTTCTGTCCATTGTTGTTCGGCGGCCTGGGCTCCTCCTCGTCGTCGCTATGCAGCCCCTTGTCTTTGTGTTCGGCTCTTAACTTGCCTGCCTGCTTGAACACCCAACAATCCCTGTTGGTGTGATTGGCTGGCCTTTCGGGGGTGCCATGAATCTGGCACGAGCGGTCGAGTATCTGGTCCAAACTGGACGGGCCCTGGGTATTCTTTTTAAATGGCTTTTTCCACTGATCGGATTTATAGCCTCTGAATCCAGCATTTGTTGTCGTATCCTCATTGCTGTCGCTGCTAACGCGGCGCTTTTGCTTATTTCGACGTGTCCTGCCACTTTTGTCCTTGGTATCCGAATTACCAGGGTTCTTCGATAAGTTGTTGCTGCGAGCTAGCCAGCTATCTTCGCCCGCGCAAAAGCGGGTCATGAGTGTCGTGAGGGCTGCCATAGATTTCGGCTTTTCCTGTCCCAGGTGCCGGGCAAGCCACTCGTCGCGGATGTTATGTTTGAAGGCTGCTAGGGCCTCTGCGTCCGGACAATCGACTATCTGATTTTTCTTTGTTAGGAACCGTGTCCAGAATTGCCTGGCTGATTCTTCTGGCTGCTGAATTATGTGGCTTAGGTCATCGGCGTCCGGTGGCCGCACATAGGTCCCCTGGAAGTTGTCGAGGAATGCGGCTTCCAGGTCTTCCCAAGAATCGATTGAGTCCGCTGGTAGGCTGTTAAGCCAGTGCCGGGCTGGTCCTTTGAGCTTAAGGGGGAGATATTTGATTGCGTGTAGATCGTCGCCACGTGCCATGTGGATGTGAAGGAGATAATCCTCAATCCATACTGCTGGATTTGTCGTACCATCGTACGACTCGATGTTGACGGGTTTGAAACCCTCTAGGATTTTATGATCCATTACCTCATCTGTGAAGCATAGTGGGTGTGCGGCGCCCCTGTACTAGGCTATGTCACGACGCAGCTCGGAAGAGCTATGCCTGTTGTGTTCGGCCCGGCTGGATTTATTGTGTCCGGAGTGAAGATCATCATGTGTCGTCGGGCGTTTGCGCGATCCATAGATCGATCTTGTTTGCCTTGCTTTATCCTCCAGTACGTCTCGCAGGTCTGGTGTAGGTGCCTCCCCCTCTGATTGGGGTAGCGGCCTGCGTTTAGGATAATTTTTGGAGGGGCGCTCAAGTTCATACTCTTCGGCCGCAAGGACTTCAGTCCATCTGTCAGCTAGCAAATCTTGATCAGCTCTAAGCTGTTGCTGCTTTTTCTTTACGCTATTTGCCATGGCTAGAAGCCTGCGTTTGAAACGCTTTTGTTCGGCGGGGTCTGATGGTACGACGAATTCATCGTCGTCGAGGCTTGCCTCGTCTTCGGAGGGAGGCATGTAGTTATCATCCTCAACCTCTCGCTCTGCCGCTCTCTCATGAGGGCTGGCTTCTCCATCTTCCTGCGCCGAATCTTGCTGGATTTGGTGTTCTTCGGCGCTATCCGGGGTAGTATTATCTCCCGTGCCGGAATCACCGTTTCTGCTGTGGCGGGATTTAGAGCGACGCCGTTGACGCCGGCGTTTTGGCTGTTTTTTCGAGGTGTCATCCTCCGCTGTTCCATCGCCATCTCCATCCTTTGGGGCGTCCACCATATATATGTCATATGACGAGGTGGCGGTCCAGCGCCCTACAGGTGCTGGTTCTTGTTCGTCTCCTCCTTCGTCGTCCATACCGTCGAAGTCTTCGGAGCCGAGTCAAGTATGTCGGTTAAATCATCGACAGTGGCTATTAAGTGGGTGGTGGGTGGGCTTTGAATTTCTTCGTCGTCCGAATCCCAACCTCGCAGACCATAGTCCGGCCTGGGCTCTCCTGATAGAGAGAGAGAGAGAGACTTGAGAGAATTCAGGATATCACCGAAAGGTGAGTACTGAAAGATGTCCGCGGCGGTGAACTCCATTATAGGCGCCCAATCTGATTCGATCGGCAGGGGCACGGGAGGTCCGGAGTTCGGAGAAGAATCCGACTCCTTGGAGTCATGGGCCGTGCGGAGTGCGGGGCTGGCGTTCGGCTCGATCGCCTTCAAGATCGCAGCCCCCGAGGTGACGTCCAACCGTTCATCCTCAAAGAACGCAGCGGGCTCCGAGTCGAGGATCGGGGCTGGTGCGTGTGCGGCCTCCAGGGCACTATTCGGAGGCAGAGCTATATCATGCCCCTCGAGGTAGTGCGGCGCGCTTGGCTGTGGCTCGAACCCGTCGAAGATCAAGTCTCCGCGGATATCTGCCGTGTAGTTTAAGCTTCCAAACCTGACTTGATGGTCAGGGGCGTAGCTTTCGATCTGCTCCAGACGACCAAGCGAATTGGCCCGCAGAGCGAAGCCGCCGAAGACGAAGATTTGTCCGGGGAGGAAAGTCTCACCCTGGACCTCATCGTTGTTGATGATCAAAGGAGCCATCGGGCCTAAAGGCGACGACATAGAGGAACTCTCAATGAAAGCACCAATGTCGGTGTCAAAACCGGCGGATCTCGGGTAGGGGGTCCCGAACTGTGCGTCAAGGTCGGATGGTAACAGGAGACGGGGGACACTTTATTTTACCCACGTTCGGGCCCTCTCGATGGAGGTAAAACCCTAATCCTGCTAGATTAATATTGATGATATGGGTAGTACAAGAGTAGATCTACCACGAGATCAAGGAGGCTAAACCCTAGAAGCTAGCCTATGGTATGATTGTGTATGATGATGGTTGGCCTACGGACTACAACCCTCCGGTTTATATAGACACCGGATAGGGTTAGGGTTACACAGAGTCGGTTACAATGGTAGGAGATCTTGAATATCCGCACGCCTAGCTTGCCTTCCACGCCAAGGAAAGATCCTTCAGGACATGGGACGAAGTCTTCAATCTTGTATCTTCATAGTCCTGGAGTCCGGCTGAAGGTATAGTCCGGCTATCCGAACACCCCCTAATCCAGGACTCCCTCAGTTGTCATGGCAGAGAGTTGATGGTAGGGGAGGACGACAGACCCATATTGTGGATTAGTTTAAACCCATGGCCATAGATGTCTCAGGTGACGATGAAAATTGCGGGCAGTATCTTTGGAAGTGCCATTGAGGTTTTCATCCCACCTTGAAGCCGGGTGAAAACCCTAGGTCCGACTCCCGAACCAAGCAACTGCAGCACAGTGGCGAATCTTGGAGGAAAATCAAGGGCAGGCTCAAAGTCAATGGCGTGAAGAAAAAGCCAGCAAGTCTCAATTCTTTTGTTTAAAGAAGGCTAGAATTTGCCATAATACTATTAGGAACATGTACTATTAACTACTAATTTCCTTTTTTCATTGTTGGAGGGCAGGCTCAAGCCTAGTAAAGCCTGCCCATTTCATTCGCCACTGCTGCAGCATCCTGGGAAAAATTGCTGCTAGCATTTCTCATTTGGCGCAGTATGTTTCCATGTTCAGATGTTTAAAATATTTACGACACATAATTATTTTATACTAAAATCTTGCTAGAATTGTGTACAAAATTCATTTTCGTAATATCTCATAAATGTAACACATATAGCCTACCAAAAAAACTCTCACTTCAGCATGTCTTCACAAATACAGGCCACCACACATCTGGATGTTTCAACAAATGCAACCAACCACAACAGTAATTACACTTGTATGCACTGAAGATGTATAGGATGCACAGCATGCTTGAGGGAAGTATAATCATAGCAGATAGCACATAAGCAAAGGACACCATTGAGCACACTGTCATCCATCATGGTATACTAGCTACATTGAGGCATCGGCTAGGTCTTTCCTGTATGGCGCCGGCTGGTCTCCGTCTGCACCGGACGCCAACACCGGTGCCCTACCAGCCTCCGCCTGGCCCTGCACCCTCTCTGCCACTGGTACGTACGTCACCACCATGTCTTTCCTGAACGTCAGGTACCCGACGGCGACGAGGTAGGCGGCCATGAGCGCAAAGACGACCATAGAGACCAGCGCATTGGTGTACCTTGGGAGGTGGTTATGTGCCAGCCAGTCTTTGTAGGTCCATACCAGGAAGTAGGTGTTGACGATGATGAGTGCCACACTGAGGGCCCACGCGATGATCACCGTCTGCACCCATGCATTGATCATCATATGCGCGTTCGCAATTCTGATCTCTAAAGTTGCAATATGTGACATCCAATTTTTTCTATGTGTAATTTTGTGTTATAAACGTTACTATTTGTGAATGTCGATTGTGTAATTTTGTGTTTGTTGTGAGGAAATTGTTTGGAGGCTTACATAGATGGACTCCTTGAGGGGTCCTACTTTCTTGCTGCTGTTGCAGAACTTGAGGAGAGGGATGAGAGAGAATGGCAACTCAAACGAAAGAATCATCTGCATCAGAGAAGAAAAAACCAGGAACCAAGCTCATCAGTCAGCCCGGAGATTAATATTTCTTTGGGTAGAAAGTGCAGATTAACTAATCAGCCATTGCAGTGACCATTTTTTTAACTAGGATGGTGGAACTGGGAAGAGGTCACGGAGGAGTACCGAGGAAAGGATGATTAGCTTGCCAGCGCCTGACGGACCGCTCACAATGGAGACTATAAGGCTTGGAGCAATGGCGATGACCCGAGTGATGAGGTTCCTAACCCAGTTCTTCATCTTCATGTCCAGAAACCCCTGTAATATAGACCATAATTGTAAGGGACGATGTCTAAAATCACTAGCAAAATTAATGCTCAAGAATGCCTTCTGACTAATTTGTATAAATAAACTGGATAGCACCTGGATTAGGAATGGTTACCTGCATGATGACCTGCCCAGCGAATGTGCAACTAATTGTGGTGCTTTGCCCAGAAGCTAGCAGTGCAACAGCATATACAACAGAGCTTGATCTCCCCAGAACATTCTGAATGGAACAAAAAAGATAATTAAAGAACGCTTCAATTCAACTCCTTCGTGGTAAGCGAGGCTGAAGCTGGAATGACCCTTTCAACAACTCAAGCGTGGCATACCCTAAGCAGCAGAGGTGCAGATTGAAGAGTAAGATCGCCACACGCGCCAGCATCGGCCGGAGAGAGATTATTAGCACTGCAAATGGATCCAGCAACGATAACCACCGCGACGTTGATGAGGAACGCCACGATGAAAGCGAGGCTGCACTCTATGAGGAAGTATCTGCAGGCCACCTATTCAAAACATGATAACAGTGAGCCATTTGGCCACTCAGCAACCAACTGCATCTAGTCCTTAGAGCGCTTTTTCCTATCCTATCGGTGCAACCTGCTCTGATGCTTTTGTCTGATCGTGGAGTCTTCCTTGAGAGGACAAGGGCAGAGTGCAAGAAAAAGTTGTACCTGCATGCATGTCACAGAAAGGCTCACTATGAACTTTGCATCCATATGGATCGACGCACAATAACAAGAGTGAACAAACCCTGGTGACTAAATAAGTTCCTTACGGTGTGATGATAGCGCCAAAGAGTGCAATCGCGTTGGCAGCAACACCTTTCCCTCGCAGAGAGGGGACAAACATGCCCTTGGTCACATCCCTAGCAGATGGACTAAGGTAGCTCAATTCTCCGAAGAAGCAGCCTGCCATGGTGAACATGAATGCTGCTATGATGAACTCCAGTTTCCGGGCCTGGTGATACACATGAAGATACATGGTAAGGTTAAATCATCAGTAGCCTATATCTGCCTAAACAATCATGTAACGTATACATAGCTGAAAAATTGTAAGGAGAGGTTTGTGTTTGCGTACACCAAATCTCTGCACCCCAAGAAGCAAGAGGGTGCTGAACACCGTGAGGATAACTCCAGCCCACACAGGAATTTTGAACAATATGTTGAATGCAAAGGCGGTGCCCAACACTGCAGTAGATACAGATTATGTTACTCAAACGTAACAGCAAAGAAAAGAAATAGGTGTACTGATCAACCTTCAGGGATATCATCAGAAATTACTGCAAGCTCTGCAATGATCCATAAGCAAATATTGACGAAGTGGGGATACTCTTCCCTGCAGAGTTCAGCAAGATGCCTCCCTGTACAGGATTGAGCGATAAGTGCAGATTTGATATGCAGAAACCATGACAGATAGTTGAGCGAAAGGTATCGGTTTTCACTCCAAGGTTGGCAGATAATGTTTGTATAAAGAGCGCAAAGATCATCCCAACTAAGATGACCCACAGAAGCTGATCGTGGTAAATTTAAAATAAAATCAGATTGGTAACGAAAGAATGCTGAATACACGGAACAAAAGGAGAGAAACAGAAATGACTGGTAGAGTGTGTTCTTTCATTTTCTGACAGATCTTTCACTCTATATTGGTATAAATAATTATTTCTCTTGATTACATCTGTCTATTTTTTTAACCAATAAATCAAGTTAATTGATACCATTTATTTGGTGTGGACTAGACTTCTCTAGGTTTATTGTACCACTAATATAATATCTCAAAATCTCAGATTTTTTTTCAAATTTCTCGGTATTTTTTTGAATTTAATGTTCGTATAGGGGTGTGGAGCACCCGGGTGCTACAAATCCGCTTCTAGAATGCATGCTCTTTTTTCTTCATGACTAGTCTCGATGAGGATCCCCAAGAGATGGCAAGCAAAGAAGGGAGAAATCAAAGAAAAAAAGGATCATGATGAAGCCATCAACAAGCAGAGGAAGATGCAAGGACAAATAGAAGGGTTATCACACGGAAGATTACTACTACACCTTCCTTAGGGCAAGCATTTTAACTAGGTTGTTGCCTTGCCTGCTATGAGACTCTTGTTAGGTTTATGGTATGTGTTTCTTAAGTCTTGGAGGACATATTTCCTTTATGGGTCATTTATTCAGCTAGTGATTGATGTTTTTGTTGAGGCTATTCATAACATAGTGCACATGTTGGCAGTTTGGATGATTTGGTTTGTGTACTTCACTCACTACCTTGAGCTGTGGTGATATGGTATTTTTAATCTGCAACCTAGTTACCATAAATATGCAACACTAGGAAATTTTCATCTGGAGCATTTTGAGCCTGCTCCAAGGACAATTGGTTGCATATCTTGGATAAGGTTGAAGAAAGTGCATATGATATGGTGTGTTTTAAGGAGATTAAGAAAGAATCCTTTGACATGGACTTCATTGTGAATCAGATGCCTCATATGACGGTTTCATTTATTCTTGTTGACCTGAACGTCAATGAATTTTCCAAGGATAGGGTATGTCAATGCTCCGTACTATAAATTCTGCCTTACCTAGATTTTAGTCTATCCCCAGCCATAGTTCTTAACTACTAAGGCACATTTGTTTGCCATAACATATGTGTGGAGCGTGAATCGACAGGCATAGTACTGATGGCTTCGAACAAGAAGAAGTATCAAGCATACGTAGGAGCTCCAATCACCCATTTATCTTCACTTTACTAGACAACGTGTTAACAACCACACCAGATCTTGGAATACCACGAGTCAGATCGGATATTAAAGAATACCCTGAATTCCCAGTGTCTTCCAATCCTGAACCCATGAACAAAGCAAGAAATGTACACCAAAATGTGACATGGATCAGATCCATGCATGTCAACATATGCTAGTGTAGTACGTAGACACTCAATCAATTCGATTCATGGATGCAACTTGTGTGGCGATATCAATTATATATGTGTGTCTTTTCCTAGCTGGCTAATATGTTATCGTGATACCGGCCTCACCATTTGGTATGGTTGCATTGCTTATGTGCTTGATGGGATAGAAAGTTCTCTTCTATAGAGTGCAAATATTTATTACTAGGTGGTGGGCTATACCCCTCCTATTACACAGGGTTGATATTTATTATTGGCTAGTGTGCTATACCCTCATTCCGTTCTTTGTGATCCACGCATGTCTCTACACTACATATAATTTTGTTTGGTCATGAACTAATTCATATGTTTTTATGATGAAACTAATTCATATTTTTCTCGCACAAACCATTTGGTTGTGCCAAAACCCTCTCAACATTCTCTCTCCCCCTTACAAATTTTGAAATTTTGGAAGTTTGAGAATTAAAATGTTCAATCTTTTGAAAGTTTAAATTCTTTGAAACTTCTGATTTTCTAAAAGTTTGGATCACAAAAAGTTTAACATATCACAAAGTTTGTCACTTTTCAAAAGTTTGAAATTTGAAAAGTTAGAATTTTCTAAAAAAAACTAGAATTTTTTAAGTTAGATTAATTTTCTGAAAGTTGGTGATGTATTTTATAAAGGTGACCCCCCCATATACCATGTGCCTTCTCTCTTTATCATTTGCTTCTATAAAGCTGGAATGTGTTAGAAAAACTCAATTTTGGGTGAAATCTATTTGGATCTATGGATCGACGGCAAGCAGTAGAATATCTTCGCATCCCATCCTTCACGGCACATCTGGTTGAATAGACATCTGTTTTTTTCTTTGAAGGACAACTTATTGCTCTTATGGCTTTGAACCCAAATATTCTACACAAGTAACTACAAATCCATTACTGTAGAGTTTGGGATACAAAACAAAAGGGGGTTAAACATCCGAAAGAATTCAAAGCAAGACATTTTGTGGCTTATAAAAGCAATTTTGGCTAAACAATATCTATGCTTCGTTGAGAATTTGGAGGCACGTTGTTGACCAATTACCATCCAACCAAAAGAAATGACTTTTTGGGTGGTATAGTATGATAATGTAGTTTATTCGCTCGTTCCTTCCCAAAAAAAGGTCATGCCACAGTGTTACTATTGACTTGAACTTCGTCAATCTGCTCAATGACAGGGCATCTCTTTGTCATGTGCTATGAACACAGCCTTACCCAGATTGTAGTCCATCCACCGCAACAGTTCTCCACTACTAGGGCAATTAACGCGCAGCGCAAACTGACTCGCATATTAATGATGGGATTGAAAAAGAAGAAATATCAGGCATATGTAGGAGCTTCAATCTCCTATGCAGCTTCATTCCACCATACAAAGTGTTAATAACCACACTTCTATGTGTTGTAACATGAGATGGGTCTCATATGCATGCACACCTTTCAATTCTGAGTCCATGAACAAGCATACACCAAAAGGTGCCACTAAGAACATCTATGCATGTTATTGGTGGTCGTGGACGGCTTTAATTCCATGTGTCTTCCAATCCTGAAACCACAAAGAAGCATCCAGATTTGCACCAACATATGCAATGGAGAAGGTCTTGCATGTGAAGTTGTGAACACGTACTAGTCTATCTCTATCTCTACATAGTAGGCGGACACTCAGAACAAGTAGATTCATGGATGTGATTAATGTCGATTATATAGAATGCAGAGTGAGTTAAATAAACTTTACTTATTCCTTAAAGGAGATGCTACTCTTCCGTCCTTTGTACCCAAATATCATTCACGACCAATCATCAATAGTTCTTTGATATGGAGTTGGTAGACGATATGGGCAAGGGTTAAAGATTCAAAATCATCGACAACAAAACCCCATGACTTTGGCTTTGTGGCCTATCGGTTGACTCTCTGGCATGTAGTCATTCTTTTAGCACACTCTCAAGCCTATAGGACAAATTATATTTGACTCCTTAACTCTCGCATAGTCGGGCAAACATGCAGTCATGCACACATGCGCGTCGTGGGGACATGCTAGCCGATGTTGCTTTTCCATAATTGTTTTCATTTTTTCTTTCTTCCGTTCTTTATTTTCTTTTTCATTTCCTTTTTTCTATATTACATGTGTTTTCTTCCATTTACTGTCAGTATATGATTCCCTTTTCCCATTTTTTCACATCCTGTTCTTACTTTCCTTGATTTTTATTTTTATATCTTTATCTAGGAATTGAACATTTTCACAGTATATGAATTTATGTTAATGTGTATGGACACATTTTTTATAATGTATGAACATTTAAAAATACATGAAATTGTTTTTTATACAACTATTATTATTTTGGTATACAGAGACCTTTTTTTAATACGTGATTAACTTTTATTCATACATATGTGGAAGTTCTTTTCCTGCAATTTACGTTTTCCCCAATTTTGAAACAGGTTTTTAAGCCTTTTCAAACCTTTAAGAAAAAAATCCGAAAGAAATAAAAAAAATCTTGGTGTAATGACTCATTCCGTGGACAACGCATATATAGCATCAAATAAGATGACTCGGCCGGTATAGTCGGTGCTTTAAGTTCTGTTGGCCCAGAAAGATAGCCCAACGGACTCAATCTCAGCTTGGACAGCTCAAATTTCAGGATTTTTCTATTTGCCGCTCGTTGCGGCAAGTTGCCGGAAAACGCACATGCGAACGGCCGATCGACGCAACTGGGCCGGACCATTTGAGGAGAAACGTAAAAATGTTCCTGTTTTGTGGTTTCAAAAAATGTTTGTGCTTTCAAAATTTTGTTCACAATTTCAAAAAAAAAAATCTCGTCCTCAAAATTTGTTCACAAATTCAAAAATTATTCGGGGAGTTTCAAAGAATGTTCGGGCTTACAAAATTTGTTCGGAATTTCAAACATGTTCCTGCTTTTTTTTAAATTGTTCACAAATTCAAAATAATTTTTTTGTTTCTAATTTTTGTTCGTCTTTTTGAAAAATATTTGAAATTCCAAATTTTGTTCGTCTTTTTCAGAAATGTTTGGAGATTCAAATATTGTTCTTTTTCTTATACAAAAAATGTTTCAAAAATCTAAAACTAATAGAATTTTAAATTGTAAAAATGTTTGCATGTTATGTTTTTTTTTCACAAATTCAGACAATATTTACGATTTTCAAAAAATGTTCCTATATTGAAAATTTGTTCACAAATTTCATAAAATGTTCATGTTCTTGAAATTTTGTTTGCAAATTCAAAAACTGTTTGGGAATATGAAAGGATGTTCACATTTTTTATTGTTGTTCACAAATTCAAAAATAATGTTCGGGACTTTCAGAAACCGTGCATGCTTTTCCAAATTGTTCTCACTTCCAAAACAAATCAGGATTTTCCATTTGTTCTCGTTTTATAAATTTTGTTTTGAATCTAAAATGTTCTCCCCATGTTCAAATTTTGTTCACCAATTCAAAAAATGTTCATGTTTTTAAAGCATGTTCTGGAATTTTGAAAAATGTTCACGTTTTCAAAAATGTTTTGAAAATTTAGAAAATGTCCATGTTTTAAACAAATTGTTTGTAATTTCAAACAAAGTTACACTCTTCGAGTTTTGCTTACCAATTCCAAAAATGTTCACATTTACGAAAAATATTTAGGAAGTTGAGAATTTCTTCATAGCTTCAAAAGATGATGAGAAATTTTTGAATTCGTTCGTGTGTGTTAAAAAATATTCCTAACTTAATTAAAGTGTTCTAAATTTGAAACATTGCTTGCAAGGTTTTAAGTAATGTCCGTTTACGCCACTAAATATAGTACTTTATGTTTGCTTGCAAGGTTTTAGTCAACAATGTTCAATATGTGGACTGGTTAGCTGGACTCATTCGCTAGCAGCAGGTCTCTAGTTCAAATCCGATTTTGCGCGACGCATTGTTCTTGCGATTTTTTTCGCCGGACAGCTTGGTTTGTTCAACTCGAAATGGGCCAGCCCAGTTGGGCGCGCCCTGTGCGAAGGTAGGTCTGTTTGCCGCATAATGCGGTGAATAGGAGCTCCCCAAATTTCAGTCATAGTCCAGAAATCAATTGTGGCTAAACAAAATGTAAGCTGCGTCGAGAATTCAGAGGCAGATGGTTTACCATCCAACCAGAAGAAATTGGTCTGCATCTTACATCATGGTAATGTAGTACTCCCTTTGTTGACAAATATAAGATGTTTTGGATAATTCAATATAGACTATATACGGATTGAAATTGATGAACAAATTCACTAAAATGTGTCTATATACACCCGATTCAAAAAAGAACATTGTATACAGCCTCCGTCCCGAATTACTTGTCTTAGAGTTGTCTAGATATGGATGTATCTAACATTAACACGTATATAGATATATAGACAAATCTAAAACAAGTAATCCTGAACGAAATACAAAGATAATATTAGATATGCCACGCCGTTCTCCCAACATTTCATGCCCAAGCCAGGTCACGACAATGGAATTTTTTTGTAAAGGTCACGGCATGGTAATAGCCACACCAGACCGTACACTCCCACGAGGCAGATAGGGGAAAAAAACACCCCTGAATTCCCTATGTCTTCCAATCCTAAACCCATGGACAAGCAAGCAGATATTCACCAAAATATGCCATAGACAAGATGTTAACATATACTGGTGAAATCTCCTCTCTCTCTCTCCCTCTCCCTCTCCCTCTCCCTCTCCCTCTCCCTCTCCCTCTCTCTCTCTCTCTCTCTCTCTCTCTCTGGCTGAGGCGATATGTCATCGTCATATCGGTCGCATCAATCACTATGCGTGTTTGCTTATGTGCTGGATGGGATATGTACTAGCTTATAAAATGGGCGTCGGACGATACCCCTTCTATTATGTACCACCAACCCGGAAATTTGTAGTGCATGTTCCTCCTGCGTCACGGCCGTCGTGCACCAAACGAACTCAGTTGTGCATGTGGGTCTGCCGTCCTGTACCGTGGGAACATGTGGACGGTGTGCCGTGACGGCATTGTCACATGAAACGGCACCTGAACGTATTCCATTGTTTCACATTACGTATGCTTCACATGCCTTCTACGCTCACATTGAATGCCCGGCCCGACATGTCCTTCTTCGATTGGTAAGCGTAGCGGGAGCAGGCGTGCTCGTCCGCTACATCGCCGGTCTCCGCCCATAGTAGCTGTAGCATGTGTTGGTATTGTAACGGTATCATGGGAGAAGCGTTCATAGTCAGGTGGTCGTTGTGCGGTATTGTAGCCGTATCATGGAAGAAGTGTTTGTATTCAAGCCCTAGGGATGTAGGCGATGTTCGGTGAATCTCATTAACAAATCTCGGTGTCATGCCTCATGTAATCGTTTGGTCATCAAATAATCGACAGTCTGCCTCGGATTATTCAGCCCCCCTCCCCCCACCACCACCCACCCCCAACGATCGAGAAAACAGTTAGGAGGTGCCAGTAATTAGCGACACCTACGTGCCTACGTGCACTTCTGGGCCCCCTCGAATGTAGATCGACACTAAGAAAAAGGTCCATAAGAAGATCCACTAATGATCATGGAGAGCAATTAATGAATGAGTGCTTGTTCGGGAGGGTCACTTGGGGGTGGATTGAGAGCACGCTGCCATGTGTCGCGCTCTGGGCACTCTCTTCTATTTTTTTTCGCACGCGTTTTCGGCTTTTTAGATGTTTTTTTTAGGTTCTTTTGTCTTTTTGATTTTTCACTTGTCTTTCTCAGCTTTTGGACAAAAAATGAATTAAAAACATTTTTTTTGTTGTGCCTATCGGAAATAAAAAACATGTTTTTCTTTATTTCTGCGAGAGGCATGGATTTGCTTTCGTGCCTCTCAAAAATGGAAAAAAGAACGCATTTTTTTCTTTTCCTTCCGCGAGAGGCATTGATTTGCTTCTGCGAGAGGCGTGCCTCTCGATGATTGTGGCTCCAATTCTGTTCCTAATCTTATGCACTTTGTTTTTTTAACAAAAATAAAGTCCTGTGCGGTGAAGGACTTAATAGGCAATTAGCGCCAGGCTTAAAAAGGAGAGGCAGTTAGTACCGCCGATATCGAATAGATTCAGATTAATTCAGGCGCCAACGGTGTTACATGGGAGGGGCAATCTTGTAGGCTGTCCTCGTCAATTCTCCATCGGCAATGAACTAGCCAAGGTTAGGATTAATGGCTATTTCCATTAAGCTCCCTCAATCTCATCTTATATGCTTTGATATCTTACATCCAAATTATTTTTTTCTTATTTTGCGATCCGTGATGGTAAGTTTTCTACATGAAACTACTAATATCATTGATCCTATTTTCTTATGGAAATATTTTTTTTATATTAATTACAGTTCTAGTCTAAATATTTTTTGTGGGTCAACTGGAGATCTAATTTGTTCTAACACAAATACAGTTAGGTCTTTAGCCAGACATTATATGATAGCACTGGAATTGTTTTTATCAACTTGCCCTCCCCCCCTTCCCCTGGTTTTGTTTGGTTGTGCCTCTCGGAAACGAAAAAAACACGTTTTTCGTTAATTCCGTGAGAGACATGGATTTGCTTCCGCGAAAGGCACGAATTTGCTTCGGTGCCTCTTAGAAATAGAAAAAAGAACACGTTTTCTTTTTTCTTTTTCTTCCGCGAGACGCATGGATTTGCTTCCGCGAAAGGTACGGATTTGCTTCTGCAAGAGGCAAGGCTGTGCCTCTCGATGATTGTGACTCCAATTCCGTTCCTAATCTTATGCACTCTGTTTTTTTCAACAACAAAAAATGTCCTATGCGGTGAATGACTTACTACGCAATTAGCGTCAGGCTTCAAAAGGGGAGGTAGTTAGTACCGCCGGCTGCAGCTCTGCTGCCTCCTACCTCCCTTCTTCTCAAGATCGAATAGATTCAGATTAATTCAAGTGCCAACGGTGTTACATGCGAGGGGCAATCTTGTAGGCTGCCCTCGTCAATTCTCCATCGGCAATGAAATAGCCATGGTTAGGATTAATGGCTATTTCTATTAAGTTATCTTAATCTCATCTTATATGCTTTGAAATCTTACATCCAAATTATTCTTTCTTATTGTGTGATTTGTGATGCTAAGTTTTCTTCATGAAACTACTAATATCATTGATCCTATTTTCTTATGAGAATAATTTTTATATTAATTACAATTGTAGATCTAAATGTTTTTTGTGGGTCAACTGGAGATCTAATTTGTTCTAACACAAATATTTAGCTAGACATTATATCATAGCACTGGAACAATTTTTATCAACTTGCACCGCCCCGCCCCCCCTGTCCAATTCCTGGCTCTGCCTCTGTCCTACTCTGATAATAAACTCCATTGGTGAACTTTGGTACAACATCTATGCACTGGCTCGGCACATCATTTTAATATAGTGATTAGAATTTCATTTTTATACAAAGGATCGATAAAGCTTTCACAATTGCATACCTACCAAAGGACAACTTGGCAATCAACTTTACATAGGACAAATGGATTTAAGTCGGCGATCTACCACCCAAGCCTACTATAAAAAACAAGACTCCCCCTCATCATCAAAGATAAAAAAAGCACCTTATTTCTTATTTTACTTCACTACTTTGGAATTGCCCAATGCTATTTGGTGCATTTTGTGTTGTGTCTCCGACTCTCCGTGCAATAGGGGTTTGAGTTTGATATAGGCATAGAAGACGTCATGAATTGTTCATGGATAACCAGTTACTCCACTGCCTCCAGAATGTTTTCCCTGTCATGCAAGGCCCAGGAGTAGGAGTTGTTCCTCGGTTGCCTGTTGTTGAACGTGACAACAATGTTTGATCTGGTGCTTCGATCGCCTCGTGGCCGCAGGAGTGGACCAAAGTGCAGAAACCCACGCGAGGCAGCGCCGACCAATGCAAGATTCCGTTTACAAGTACCCGCCTTGCAGTAAAAAACTAGATGAACAGTTGCACCATGCAACAGGTCAAGCGAGCAAGTTAAGGTTCGCTGGAGATCCCGCCAGTCTACCTGGCTGGTACAACTTCCACTCTGGCTATTGCTATAGGATTAAGAAATGGGACGATCGGTATTGCACCCGGGGCCATGATATCAATTCCATTCATCCTGATATTGGTGCTTGGTACAAACCTTCTCACTAATAAACGTATAAAGGATAATGTGGACATTTGACAACTTCCGTATGTATGATTTTTTTTAGGCTAACTTTCGTATGTATAGTGAATCACGGACTGGGACATAAAAATCAACACGCTGCCAGGATTCGAACCCGCGATCTTCGAGCCTTGAAGGAGTGCAGCTATGCACTAAAAAGGGAAAAACTAGCTACTCGGCCTATAACTACTTGTGATCTGAGGCTAGCGCGGATGTTTTATTAACACAGAGAAGCGACAAAATTGAAACAATGTTTACAATATTTCGAATGTTTCACTGAAAATTGAGCACATCTTTTAAATACCGAATATTTTTTAGATTCTGTGAACAATTTTCTAAAACAGAACATTTTTCCAAATTCCAAGACGAAATTTGAATACATGGTCATCTTGTTAAATCCACTAACTTTTTTAAATACGCGAACATATTTTGAAATCCATGATTTCTATAATAAACGAATTTGAATATGTGAACAATATTTTAAAATGAGATTTTTTTTTGATAAAACGAATACTCTTTGAAAAATTGCAAGACATTTTGAAATTCTGAGCACATTTTAATAAGGAGAACAAAAAACAAAATTCTGATTCGTTTTTTGAAAAATTGTTCACATGAGCAAATTTCGAAACACTGAACTTTTTTGTATACACAACTAATTTTGAAATTCTGATTTCTTTTAAAATGTTGAGAACAATTTTTGAAAGCATGAAAAAAAACTGAAACTCCAAATAATTTTTCGAAAACATGAAAAACTTTAAAAATGAACATTTCGTCAGACGCGTACTATTCTTAAAAACATGATAAAAGATTAGAATATTTGAACATTCTTTTCAAAAAAATGAATAATTTTAGAATAACTTAAACATTTTTTTTCAAATGTAACTAAAAATAGAAAAAGAAACAAAAAGTGATAAAAGCAAAAAATAGAAACCAAACCAAAAATGGAAAAATTCAGAAAAAATGGTCTAGGAACTGGCTAGGAACCTTCTAGAATATTCACAATACCAGTGTCTCGAACACTCACATGGGCCAGCCCATTCAACGATCGTGCGCATGATTGCTCAACCATCTGCCGTAACAAAAAAATGCTAAAAAAAAAAGACTATTTGCCGCAAAATGCAGCAAATCGAAAATTCCATACGTTCGGGGACTAGCGTCTAATAGATGGCGCCATGCAGACGAGGCCGACCGACTGGGTTGATGCATTGTCAAGCACGGAAAAAGTAAAAAAATCATCAGAAAATAATGGCAATTCGCGGGATCGAACCCTATAATATAACTATAGTTGTTGACCACTTGTCACTAGCCACACAAGTTGATAAGCTACAGTGGCTAACTAGAAACACGGAATACAAGAACTATCCATCAGTGATCCCTTTACTTTAATGAACCAGTCTTTTCTCACTATTTCTCTTTCTTTTTTCTATTCACTTTTTTTTGTTTTTCTGATCGCTTTTTGTCTCTTTTTTCTTTTTCCTGTTTCGAAAAAGGCTCCCACTTTTACAAATATTTACATTTTAAAATATTGTACATAAATTTTTTTGAATGCTCAGAATGTCAAAGCACGAATATTTCCTAAAAAGAGTGAACAAAATTTTCAAAAAATGTCAAAAGATGAGAAGGCTCCGTATGAAAGCACGTTATTTCTCGGCATCCCTCAAATAACCCTATTTTTCAATGGCTTGTATGACCAATTAAAGGCATCATTTCAAAATAGTTTTGGCTTCTGACAAATTTTTCCAATTTTTTCGAGTTTCCTCGGCCAAAAAAACCATGTTCAACGGAGGGTGTCCGTCTAGGCAAGAAGGCTTCATCTAAGAGCACGTTGTTTCGCGACATCCTTGAATTTACCCCAATTATTTTCATGGCCTTGTATGACCAATTCATGGCACCAGGCCAAGTTGTTTAGATTAACTATATGTTTTGCATTTTATGGAGTTTTCTCGGTCAAAAGAGGTTGATAAAATGGCCGGACGTGTCGCAACTTGCATACGGTGCCGAAAATCATTCAAACGTGACATGGATGCCTACCATGGGAATTCCCACCTGCTTACAAAAGCTGGGGTCATTTAGAATGTCCAAAACTATAGCATATTCAAGAGAAAATTCCTTATTTGACACTATCTTAATATCTGGTTTCTTATTTTACACTGGAAAAGTTTTTCTTCCCTATTTGATACTAGTCCTAAATTTTATTCCCTATACGACACTTCCGTCCATTTTGAGCCTAAATGACACCTGAAAAGACGATTTTGCCCCTCATGCGGTATGTGTGCGCGCGCGTGTGTGCTGTTGCGTGTGTGGGTGCACGCGCACATGTGTGATGATGCTGCATGTGTGTGTGCATGTGTGCTGTTGCGTGTGTGTTTGCTACTGCGTGTGTTCGTGCGCGCGTGTGTGTGCTGTTGCGTGCCTATGTGCTGCCTGTGTGTGTGCTGTTGCTGCTGCGTGTGTGTGTATGTGTGTGTGTGCTGCGTGCGTGTGTGTTGCTGCGTGCATGTGTGTTGCTGCGTGCATGTGTGTGTGTGTGTGCACGCACGCGTGCGTGTTGTTGCGTGTGTGTGTGTGTGTTGGTGCATGTGTATGTGTTGCTGCGTGTGTGCTCCCGCCCTCGCACTGATGCTGCGTGTGTGCGCTATTGCCCCCCACACACATACCACATGAGGGGCAAAAGAGTCTTTTCAGGTGCCATTTAGGCTCAAAATGGACGAAAATGTCATATAGGGAATAAAATTTAGAACTTGTGTCAAATAGGGAAAAAAACTTTTCCAGTGTCAAATAAGGAAGCAGATTTTAAGATAGTGTCAAATAAGGAATTTTCTCCATATTCAATGGAGGGTGTTCGGGTAGGCAGAAGTCACCGTCTGAGAGCATGTTGTTTCATGGCATCTTTGAAATAACCCAATTTTTTTAATGACCTCGTCTCACTAATTCAGGGCATCATGCCAAGTTGTTTGAGTTTCTGACAAGTTTTGCATTTTTTGTAGTTATATTGGTCAAAAAGGCTGATAAATGGCCGGAAGTGTCGCAACTTCCATAAGGTGTCGAAAATTGTTCCGACTTGGCATGGATGCCTAACATGAACATGCCAACCTGCTCGCAAAAGTTGGGGCCATTTCATGAATGTCCAAAAATAAACCATGTTCAACGAAATGTGTCCGCGTTGGCAAGAAGGCTTCGTCTGAGAGCATGTTGTTTCATGACATCCTTTGAAATCTCCATTTCTTTTCATGGCCTTGTATGACTAATTCAAGGCACCATGCCAAATTCTTTAGGTTTCAGATAAGTTTTGCACTTTCTGGAGTTTTCTCAGTCAAAAAAGACCGATAAATGGCCAGATGTGTCCCAACCTGCATACAGTGTTGAAAATCATTCAAACATGGCATGGATACCTACCACAAGCATTCCCACATGCTTACAAAAGTTGAGGTCATTTCTAGAATTTCCAAAACTAACCCTATTCAACGAAGGGTGTCTGGCTGCCAAAAGGCACCATCCGAGAGCATGTTATTTTTGACATCCTTAAAATGGCCCTAATTTTTTCCATGACTTTGTATCACCAATTCAAGGCACCATACCAAGCTGTTTGGGTTTTCGACAAATTTTGCATTTTCTGGAGTTGTCTCGGTAAGAAAAGGCTGATAAATGGCCTGACATGCCGTAACTTGCAAACGGTGTTGGAATTTGTTCAAACCTGGCTTGTATGCCTACCATGAGCATGTCCAACTGCTTGAAAAAGTTATGGTCATTTTAAGGATGCCCAAAAATACACCATGTTGACCGGATGGTGTTTTGGGTAGGCCACAAGGCTACGTCTGAGAGCACATTATTTCTCGACATCCTTGAAATGACCTAAATTTTTTGTATGGCCTTGTAAGACCAATTCAAGGCTAGAAGAAAAAAAATTGATTATCTTGAGTGAAGTGTGTAAAGTATTATCAATTTCTCGAAGATAGGTCAGATCAAAATATGGGTTTCAAACTGAAGATTATGTTCTCTGCTAGAACTTCTATAGCTAAACAAGCCAAAGAACAATGTTCTGGATTGGACTAAACTCTTTGCAGGTCGGACAGGCAATACATGGAGGTAGAGGACCATGGATCTAACAATTTGCTTCTAAAGGAAGTGCCAAACCATGCAAATTGGCCGGATGGTAGAAGATGGTCGTGCGAGGAAGCCCTTCTGGCCATAAATTCCGCGAAGAGAGGTAAGTGCACGCCTCTGGTGATGGGCGTTGAGAGGCATTCGGGCAAGGATCCATTGGTGGCCGCACACGGCTTGAATTCCCCGTGTCTTCCAATCCCAGAACCACGAGTAGGCATGAAGATCCTTGCCAGTGTAGTCCGTCTCCATATAGTACGTACACACTCGATCAAGTCGATTCATGGATGTAGGCATGTAGCTAGTCTAGAGATATTGATTATATATGTATGTCTTTCTTCTAGCTGGCCGATGTGCTATCGTGATGTTGGCCTCACCATTTGCTATGCTATTGTTAGCTATGTGGTTGAGGGGATAGAAAGTGGAGTACTGATTTATAGGGTGCACAGTTTTATTACCTACCGGCGACCGGTGGACTATACTATTTTTCCTCCAAGGTGGAGCACTGAGAGAGAGAGAGAGAGAAGAGACAGAGAGAGACTTTAATATCTCTTCCATTATGTTTTTTTTTCGAAAAGGGGGTGTACCCTAGCCTCTGCATCAGAAAGATGCATACGGCTTATATTATTAAAAAGATAATCCAGTAACAAAGTCTCGAAAGGTCATAGTGCATACATAAACAAAAGCTCGAAAGATAATCCAGTAACAAAGTCTCTTCCATTATGTACCACACACAACCCTTTAAGGTTTCCATTACTAACAAAAAAGATTGTTTTTTTTAATTACCGGTCGGTGGGCTATACCCCTCCTCACTACTGGATTCGCCTACTTTGCCAAGTTTTCAGGAAACTCGATAGAGCCCAGAATCAACTCGGCGACGAGTTCACCTAGTTCCGTACTTAGTGAACAAGACTTGGCTAGACACCAGTTGGCAACCATTAAGTTCGCCGAATTCTTATTATCAAAAACTGGGTGAACATTTAAGCACGTGTTGTCGAGTTTTGTCGGAAACAGAAATCGGCAGACTACACTTTCAGGCAGGACGGGGCGTTGACGGAGATGCCATGTGGCACAAAGCTCTGCCAAGTTCTCTCGAGATTAATTTGGCAAAGATCCGACGAATAGGACATGTCGTGTGATAGTTTCTATTGCTCGGTCCCCTGTCTTTGTTGACAGGGCCGGTCCTGAGTTTTTAGGGGCCCGGGGCGAAAGTAAAGCTCGGGGGCCCTTAGTATATATTTTGTGTGCGGATATAGGGGCCTTAATATAAGCAACACAACAATTATAGTAGTATTGTTGTCTGTATTTTTTATAATAAATCTAAAAGCAATATTGATATGATATATAGTTTATACACACAATGCTGACAATAAACAAATTTGCATGAAAAGTTTGACAGTAAAAGCCATGCATCATGTTGACGAAAATAAATTACTTAATTAGCAATAAACAAAGTGATAATGATCACCTATTAAAATGGCCGGAGAAAGGAAATTGCGTCAGCCAAATTGGCACCAAAATTTTAGCCTAAATCAGCATGATCTCCTGCAATCGCCGCTGATCTTCCGTGTGATTTTGGCCTGCATGCAAATCATTGCAGGGCAACTTTTCAGCGGCGATATTGCCGCAACCGCGGCCGTTTCTCTGCTGCGGTTTAAAATGATGAATATGTTAATACCTTGGATCGGTTGAATCGCTGCTGGTTATTGTCCGATCCGGCGCTTGGCGATGACGCGATCTGTATATGCGTCTGCGGCATGCGCTCTGCGATGTGGATGAGCGTGTGCGTGCTGGGTGATGGCGCAATCTGGCGCTGGCCTGGAGTAGAGATGGAAGAACAGAGTTCATCCATGAAACAGCGACTCGTGTTCGCGTCCAGAGATGATGATCGTGGCTGGGGGATATTGGAAGACGTGAACTCACAATCGAATCTCGGAACTTATTTTTAGATGGGAATTAGGAAACTAGACGGGCGTCACGCAATCAACTCGTACGAGCCTATGATTACAGGGGCCCTCACCGAAGGAGTGGATGTGCTCGTGCGTGGATTACCAAGCTGCGTACGGTGACTGCCTGCACAGCGTAGCGTAGGCTTAGTGCGTAGCTTCGACGGCTCCCGGCGTGGGCTAGCTAGCTGACTGGTACATCCGCTCGTCGTAGGCCTACGTACGTACCTCGATGGGGGCCCCTGGACACTGGGGGCCCGGGGCGGCCGCCCCCCTGCCCCCCCCTCAGGGCCGGCCCTGTTTGTTGAGACCTCACTGGCCGAAACTCGACAAACCTTTTGCCCAGTTCGAAACTCTGCAGACTCTCGTCAAATAAGATCCTAACGCGTGGCGGTGCCATACCGTCCAATCCTCCATTTTGTTGAGTTCATGTTTGCCGGAACTCAGCAAACCTTTTGCCCAGTTCGGAACACGGCAGGCTCCTGCCTATTATACCACTTCTGTTATGTACCACATACGGTCGTTTAAGATTTTATTACTCACTGCTAGGCTATACCCCGCCACCTATGCCTCTTCTACAAATGTGCCATGGACTGTCCTTGAAATTCACATATTTTATGTCTTTACACTACACATGATTTTACTCGTTTTGCGGTGAAACTAACTAATGTTTGCTCGCACAAATCTAATCGCATGTATGTTCGGCATCAAAAATGAATTACTCATTAAGAGTTGCCCCTATTTAAATATGTAATGAGCTTTGTTTTTTGTTTTTGTTACATTTTAGAGTTGATTTTTTCAGAAGTACAATACAGACGTACATGCTCACAGCACACATGTGCACTCAACATCTATGCACGCGCGTACTCGCATAGACTGAATGGGTAGATTTTGAGATTAACGAAGTAACCACATGCACCTCATAGTCAACGTTGGACTTGAATATCATGTAACTCATAGAGAATGATGTTCCCATATGAATAGTAATAAAATATAGTAAATGGTTTAAAAAAATGAATTTTTATAGATGTTTGTCTTACTGTCGCAAGCATCTTTGAAAATTTTCATGCGAAAAGGAGCAGCGGTGTTTCGCTGGTAAAATAAATAAATTTAGTATGACATTTTGGGGTAACATTTGGTGGTTTTTTTTCATAGGCCAATATGTTTAATCTTTTTGCCTACAAATTTCTGTGTAGCATTTGAATGTGACAAACAATACATAGAATTTTTGTTGAATTTTTTTTGACAATTCAAAAATATTTTCACGTGCAGAAGCGCGCACTCCGGGAGCACCGATGGATTTCTGGTAACTGATCTTGCTATCTTCTATAAGATTATGCTACATTGTCGACATACCCTCGACAAAAATCATCAGTATATGAACATATATTAACTATTTTTTTTAAAAATTTGTATAAGTAAATATTTTATATAGACATTTTTTGATATGTGATGAATATTTTATTTCATACATACATGTTTGTTTTTGCAATGTACCCTTTTTCCCAATTATAAAACTGGTTCATAATAATATGTTTTTAACAGTAAAGTAAAATAGTTTTCTCAAATAAAGAAAATAAAAATCCAGGTTAATGACCGATGCCATGGACGACCCATATAGTATCAAGTAGGAGCACCATTGTTGGTTTATCAGGTTTTGTTGATCCAGAAAGTTAAGCCCACCAAACAATATAAAAGCTCCTATATTATCCCCATTTCAGGTCCTTCAGGCCCAAACTAAGCCCGTACCGCTCAAAGTTCAGTCTGCAGTCCAGAAAGCAATTTTGGCTAAATAAAATCTAAACTTTTGTCGATAATTCGGAGGCAAATGATTTACCATCCAGTCAGAAGACATGATTGTTTTGCATCTTACAGCATGAATCTGCCACGCTGTTCTTTCAGTTTTTCCTATCCGAGCCAGGTCATGCCATGGTAAAAACTTGCTGAACCATGAGCCACGTGGTGGATCACCCATTCTCCTCTCTCCCTTCTCTCCATTCTCCTTCTCTGTTTTTGGCCGATCGTTACTTCGCACCTCATGCGCCACACACCCCTTTCTTTTCTAGGTGAAGTAAGGTTAGTTGGCCTTGGCGTTTCATTTTCTTTTCTGTCATTCTACTGAAGAGTAGGGCGCATTTTCCCTTTGGGGCATTCTGCTGAAGGGCAGGGCACTTTTTCACTCAAAACTACAGAAGGAGACGGCAACATTGAATTCATTCCCTTTGGCCAATAGCGATGAGGCTGGTCACAATGGATAGGAACATAAGGTAGTAACATACACACTTATCTAGACTATGTTACTACCTCCACAGTGGGTAGGAACATATAGGTAGTGTCATGCAACGATGCATTTATTAGCTTATAGACTCATTGTTTCTTGAAGTGTGTGATGTTCCGGTAACTTAGCTAGTTACCACAAGCACCTCACTCTTCATTGAATATGTGCCACATAAGCAACGTTGTATTGAAATATGTGATGTTACTCCTAAGTTCCACCCCATTGTGACCAGCCTGATTGTTCCTGTTGTAGAGAATGAAAACATGGGGGACAGATATAAAAGTGAGATCCTCATGCATGTCGATTCGCTAGGTGGCAAGAGGCGCTCGTGCGAGGGTGCTCTTGTAAGCACGGATGCCGTGGCAAGCTCACATTGGTGGCATTACGCACTGAAGGGAGATCATGCCTGGAGATTTGTTGGGTGCTGCGAGGCACTCGTGCGAGGGTGCGCTTGTAGGCGCCAATCATGTGGCGAGCGGCGAGTG
Source organism: Aegilops umbellulata (assembly GCA_032464435.1). Taxonomy (NCBI): domain Eukaryota; kingdom Viridiplantae; phylum Streptophyta; class Magnoliopsida; order Poales; family Poaceae; genus Aegilops; species Aegilops umbellulata. The sequence continues at coordinate 341,628,807 of CP136059.1, forward strand.
CTTGTCGATGACCACACACAACTTCAATTCCCAATGTCTTCCATTCCCGAGACCACGGAGAAGCATGGATATGCACCAAAATATGCCAGGCGAAAGATCCTTGCATGTGTATGTATGTGTGTGTGTATTTCGAGGGTCCCCAATTGCATTTCAATCATCGACTCGCAATTAGGGGAGTGTGTGTTTGTCGAGGGTCCCCAGTTGCATGTCAACCATCAACTCGCAACTACGGGTGTGTGTGTGTGTATGTGTATGTGTGTGTGTGTCGAGGGTCTTTAGTTGCATGTCGACCATCGACTCGCAACTACGGGTGTAGTTGTGAACACTTGCCAGTTTGATCCATCTCTATATGGTACATGGACATTTGGATTGAGAGGAACTTATGTGGATGCAGCGTTCTCGTGTTACTTGGTTGAAGGATGGCGACCACAACACAAAATTTTTCCACGCCAAGTTTGTGTGGCGTGCTAGGAAAAATCGTATAAAGAAACTTGAGGACATCAATGGTGTTATCCATACTGACAGTAAGGCGATGGGTGCAGCAGCAACTAGATATTTTGAGGATATTTTCACGGCTGAAAGTAATCTGGACTGCTCACCTATCATAGATCTTATTTCGCCTTTGGTAGGAGAGGACACAAATGATATGCTGTGTGACGAATTCACAGAGAAGGAAATATCAGATGCTCTTTTTCAGATTGGTCCTCTTAAGGCACCGGGTGCAGACGGGTTCCCTGCACGCTTTTTTCAACGGAACTAGTCTACGTTGAAGGAAAGTGTTATATCTGCTGTCATGGAATTTTTCCGTACAGGAGTAATGCCACCTGAGGTAAATGATACAGTGATTGTCATGATTCCAAAAATTCAGAACCCAGTTAAGGTTACTAATTTTCGACCTATTAGCTTATGTAATGTTATTTACAAAGTGGTGTCAAAATGCCTGGTTAATAGACTTAGACCTGTTTTGGATGATATTATCTCCCCCTATCAAAGTGCTTTTATCCCTGGTCGTATGATTACTGACAATGCACAGATAGCCTTTGAATGCATCCATCATATCAAACAAGAGAAGGACTCAACAAGGAGTTTCTGTGCATACAAACTTGATCTATCAAAGGCATATGACCGGGTAGATTGGTCTTACCTTAAGCAAATGATGCTAAAGTTTGGCTTTGCTCACCAATGGGTCGACTGGATAATGACATGTGTGACCTCGGTGAGATACTCCGTGAAATTTAATGGAGCCATCTTGGATTCTTTTGCACCGACGCGTGGTCTTCGGCAAGGTGATCCACTATCCCCATATTTGTTTCTGTTAGTTGCTGATGGTCTGTCTACTCTAATAAATCAAGGCATTGAATTGGGCAATATTTCCCCGCTGAAAATCACAAGAAGGGCCCCTGGTATATCCCACTTGTTATTTGCTGACGATACTTTGCTCTTCTTTAAAGCTTGTGATCAACAAGCCACACATGTTAAAAACATTCTGGATGCTTATGGTCATGCTACGGGACAACTTATCAACCCGGCCAAGTGCTCTGTTTTATTTGGTAACTCTTTCCCTAAGAACACAGTTGATTCAGTTAAGATCGTCCTTCAAGTCTTAACTGTTGGTTTCGAGGAAAAATATCTTGGGCTTCCAACCCATGATGGAAGAATGACAAAGGGTAAATTCCAGAATCTCAAAGTTAAACTTACGAAGCGCTTGTTTTCTTTCGATGGCCACCCAACTCAAGCTGGTAAGGAGGTGCTAATTAAATCTGTTGCACAGGCAATTCCAAATTATTTAATGAGTGTCTTTAAGCTGCCTTTTGAAGTTTGTGATGATCTGAACCGTATGGTCAGAAATTATTTTTGGGGAGCGGAGAAGGGAAAGAGAAAAACACATTGGTTTGCATGGAACAAAATGACAAGGCCTAAGTGTCAAGGTGGTTTGGGCTTCAGAGATTTCAGATTGTTTAATCAAGCTTTGTTAGCACGGCAGGCATGGCGTCTCTTAACTCATCCAGATAGTCTATGTGCTAGGCTACTAAAGGCAAAATATTATCCTAACGGGAGATTGGAGGATACCGTTTTCACGGGTAATCCATCGCCCACTTGGCAAGCTGTATGCCATGGCCTTGAACTGTTAAAAAAAGGTATAGTTTGGAGGATTGCAAATGGTCAAAATGTTAGGATTTGGCGTGATAGATGGATTGTTCGGGATCCTACTGGTGGACTCATATCTCCTAAAGGACGATGCAGATTTAAATGGGTTTCTGAGCTTATGGACCACAATGGAAACTGGGACAACATAAAATTGCAGCAATTCTTTCTTCCAGTGGACATCTGTGAGATCCAAAAAATTCGACCCTCTCATCGCCTTGGCGAGGATTTCATAGCCCGGGCTTCAGAAAAGTCGGGTGTTTTTACAGTGAGGAGTGCTTACCGTTTGGCCTCGGATGACCTTCATAACGAGCGCACGGTCACTTCAAGTAACCGGCCGGATGGACGCCGTGAGGGCTGGAGGGCCCTATGGTCTTGTCCAGCTCCCCCCAAAGTGTTGAGCTTTGCATGGCGCCTTGCAAATAATTCCCTTGCCACATGGTCTAATAAGTTGAAACGTAATCTGGAGACTAGTTCCCTATGCCCTGTTTGTGGCGTTGATGAAGAGGATGTTGGAAATATGCCCTAGAGGCAATAATAAAAGCATTATTATTATATTTCCTTATTCATGATAATTGTCTTTATTCGTGCTATAATTGTGTTATCCGGAAATCGTAATACATGTGTGAATAACAGACAACAATATGTCCCTAGTGAGCCTCTAGTTGACTAGCTCGTTGATCGATAGATAGTCATGGTTTCCTGACTATGGACATTGGATGTCATTGATAACGAGATCACATCATTAGGAGAATGATGTGATGGACGAGACCCAATCCTAAACATAGCATAAGATCGCATAGTTCGTTTGCTAGAGTTTTCCAATGTCAAGTATCCTTTCCTTAGACCATGAGATCGTGTAACTCCCGGATACCGTAGGAGTGCTTTGGGTGTACCAAACGTCACAACGTAACTGGGTGACTATAAAGGTATACTACGGGTATCTCTGAAAGTATCTGTTGGGTTGACATGGATCGAGACTGGGATTTGTCACTCCGCTTGACGGAGAGGTATCACCGGGCCCTCTCGGTAATGCATCATCATAATGAGCTCAATGTGATCAAAGTTTTTGATCACAGGATCATGCATTACGGTACGAGAAAAGTGACCTGCCGGTAACGAGATTGAACAAGGTATTGGGATACCGACGATCGAATCTCGGGCAAGTAAAATACCGATTGACAAAGGGAATCGTATACGGGATTAATTGAATCCTTGACATCGTGGTTCATCCGATGAGATCATCGTGGAGCATGTGGGAGCCAACATGGGTATCCAGATCCCACTGTTGGTTATTGCCCGAGAGCCGTCTCGGTCATGTCTGCATGTCTCCCGAACCCGTAGGGTCTACACACTTAAGGTTCGGTGACGCTAGGGTTGTAGGGATATGTATGTGCAGTAACCCGAATGTTGTTCGGAGTCCCGGATGAGATCCTGGACATCACGAGGAGTTCCGGAATAGTCCGGAGGTAAAGAATTATATATAGGAAGTGCTGTTTCGGCCACCGGGACAAATTTCGGGGTTATCGGTATTGTACCGGGACCACCGGAGGGGTCCCGGGGGTCCACCAGGTGGGGCCACCAGCCCCGGTGGGCCACATGGGCCTTAGGGGGTGCGCCTTGGCCTGCTTGGGCCAAGGGGAACCAGCCCCAAAGGTCCCATGCGCCTAGGGTTCCAAAAGGGAGGAGTCCTAGTGGTGGAAGGCACCTCCTAGATGGCTTGGGGGGGGGGGGGAACCTCCCTGGCCGCCGCCCCCCTTGGGAGATCAGATCTCCCAGGGCCGGCGCCCCCCCAGAGGCCTATATAAAGGGGGGAAGGGGAGGGGGGCAGCGCACCCTTTGCCCTGGCGCCTCCCTCTCCCTCTCCAACACCTCCTCCTCCTCCGTAGAGCTCGGCGAAGCCCTGTCGGAGTACTGCAGCTCCACCATCACCACGTCGTCGTGCTGCTGCTGGAGTCTTCTTCCCCAACCTCTCCTTTGCCTTGCTGGATCAAGAAGAAGGACACGTTACGCTGACCGTACGTGTGTTGAACGCGGAGGTGCCGTGCTTTTGGTGCTAGGATCTCCGGTGATTTGGATCACGGTGTGTACGACTACTTCATCCCCGTTCTTTGAACGCTTCCGCTCGCGATCTACAAAGTGGTATGTAGATGCAATCTCTCTCTCCCATGACTCGTTGCTAGATGAACTCATAGATGGATCTTGGTGAAACCGTAGGAAAAATTTTAATTTTCTGCAACGTTCCCCAACAGTGGCATCATGAGCTAGGTCTATGCGTAGTTCTCTATTGCACGAGTAGAACACAATTTGTTGTGGGCGTAGATGTTGTCAACTTTCTTGCCGCTACTAGTCTTATCTTGCTTCAGCGGTATTGTGGGATGAAGCGGCCCGGACCAACCTTACACGTACGCTTACGTGAGACCGGTTCCACCGCCTAACATGCACTAGTTGCATAAGGTGGCTGGCGGGTGTCTGTCTCTCCCACTTTAGTTGGAGCGGATTCGATGAAAAGGGTCCTTATGAAGGGTAAATAGAAGTTGACAAATCACGTTGTGGCTTTCACGTAGGTAAGAAAACGTTCTTGCTAGAACCCTAATTCAGCCACGTAAAACTTGCAACAACAATTAGAGGACGTCTAACTTGTTTTTGCAGCAAGTGCTTTGTGATATGATATGGCCAAAGTTGTGATGAACGATGAATGATCTATATGTGATGTATGAGATGTTCATGCTATTGTAATAGGAATCACGACTTGCATGTCGATGAGTATGACAACCGGCAGGAGCCATAGGAGTTGTCTTTATTTTTGTATGACCTGCGTGTCATTGAGAAACGCCATGTAAATTACTTTACTTTATTGCTAAACGCGTTAGCCATAGTAGTAGAAGTAATAGTTGGTGAGCAACTTCATGGAGACACGATGATGGAGATCATGATGATGGAGATCATGGTGTCAAGCCGGTGACAAGATGATCATGGAGCCCCAAGATGGAGATCGAAGGAGCTATGTGATATTGGCCATATCATGTCACGTTTATTATTTGATTGCATGTGATGTTTATCATGTTTTGCATCTTGTTTACTTAGAACGACGGTAGTAAATAAGATGATCCCTCATAATAATTTCAAGAAAGTGTTCACCCTAACTGTGCACCGTTGCGACAGTTCGTTGTTTCGAAGCACCACGTGATGATCGGGTGTGATAGATTCTAACGTTCACATACAACGGGTGTAAGACAGATTTACACACGCAAACACTTAGGTTGACTTGACGAGCCTAGCATGTACAGACATGGCCTCGGAACACAGAAGACCGAAAGGTCGAGCATGAGTCGTATAGAAGATACGATCAACATGAAGATGTTCACCGATGTTGACTAGTCCGTCTCACGTGATGATCGGACACGGCCTAGTTGACTCGGATCATGTAATACTTAGATGACTAGAAGAGGGATGTCTATCTAAGTGGGAGTTCATTAAATAATTTGATTAAATGAACTTTATTATCATGAACTTAGTCTAAAAATTCTACAATATGTCTTGTAGATCAAATGGCCAACGTAGTCCTCAACTTCAACGCGTTCCTAGAGAAAACCAAGCTGAAAGACGATGGTAGCAACTATACGGACTGGGTCCGGAACCTGAGGATCATCCTCATAGTTGCCAAGAAAGATTATGTCCTACGAGCACCGCTGGGTGACGCACCTATTCTCCCTGCAGAACAAGACGTTATGAACGCTTGGCAGTCACGCTGCGATGATTACTCCCTCGTTCAGTGCGGCATACTTTACAGCTTAGAGCCGGGGCTCCAAAAGCGTTTTGAGAGACATGGAGCATATGAGATGTTCGAAGAGCTGAAAATGGTTTTCCAAGCTCATGCCCGGGTCGAGAGATATGAAGTTTCCGACAAATTCTTTAGCTGTAAGATGGAGGAAAATGGCTCTGTCAGTGAACACATACTCAAAATGTCTGGGTTACACAACCGCTTGACTCAACTGGAAGTTAATCTCCCGGATGAAGCGGTCATTGACAGAATCCTCCAGTCGCTTCCACCTAGCTACAAGAGCTTTGTGATGAACTACAATATGCAGGGGATGGTAAAGACCATTCCTGAGGTATATGCTATGCTGAAATCAGCAGAGGTAGAAATCAAGAAGGAGCATCAAGTGTTGATGGTGAATAAAACCACTAAGTTCAAGAAGGGCAAGGGTAAAAAGAACTTCAAGAAGGACGGCAAGGAAGTTGCCGCGCCCGGTAAGCAAGTTGTCGGGAAGAAGCCAAAGAATGGACCCAAGCCCGAGACTGAGTGTTTTTATTGCAAGGGAAGTGGTCACTGGAAGCGGAACTGCCCCAAATACTTAGCGGACAAGAAGGCCGGCAAAACAAAAGGTATATGTGATATACATGTAATTGATGTGTACCTTACCAGTACTCGTAGTAGCTCTTGGGTATTTGATACCGGTGCAGTTGCTCACATTTGTAACTCAAAACAGGAGCTGCGGAATAAACGGAGACTGGCGAAGGACGAGGTGACGATGCGCGTCGGGAATGGTTCCAAGGTCGATGTGATCGCCGTCGGCACGCTGCCTCTACATTTACCTACGGGATTAGTTTTAAACCTCAATAATTGTTATTTGGTGCCAAGTTTGAGCATGAACATTGTATCAGGATCTCGTTTAATTCGAGATGACTACTCATTTAAATCCGAGAATAATGGTTGTTCTATTTATATGAGAGATATGTTTTATGGTCATGCTCCGATGGTTAATGGTTTATTCTTGATGAATCTCGTACGTGATGATACACATATTCATAGTGTGAATACCAAAAGAGTTAAAGTTGATAACAATAGTCCCACATATTTGTGGCACTGCCGCCCGGGTCACATAGGTGTCAAACGCATGAAGAAGCTCCATGCAGATGGACTTTTAGAGTATCTTGATTATGAATCATTTGACACATGCGAACCATGCCTCATGGGTAAAATGACCAAGACTCCGTTCTCAGGAACAATGGAGCGAGCAACCAACTTATTGGAAATCATACATACCGATGTGTGTGGTCCAATGAGTGTTGAGGCTCGCGGTGGCTATCGTTATGTTCTCACCCTCACTGATGACTTGAGTAGATATGGGTATATCTACTTGATGAAACACAAGTCTGAGACCTTTGAAAAGTTCAAGGAATTTCAGAGTGAGGTTGAAAATCAACGTGATAGAAAGATCAAGTTTCTACGATCAGATCGTGGAGGAGAATACTTGAGTCACGAATTTGGCACACACTTAAGAAAATGTGGAATAGTTTCACTACTCACGCCGCCTGGAACACCTCAGCGTAATGGTGTGTCCGAACGTCGTAATCGCACTCTATTAGATATGGTGCGATCTATGATGTCTCTTACCGACTTACCGCTATCTTTTTGGGGCTATGCTTTAGAGACTGCCGCATTCACTTTAAATAGGGCTCCGTCGAAATCCGTTGAGATGACACCGTATGAATTATGGTTTGGAAAGAAACCTAAGCTGTCGTTTCTAAAAGTTTGGGGATGCGATGCTTATGTCAAGAAACTTCAACCTGAAAAGCTCGAACCCAAGTCGGAAAAATGCGTCTTCATAGGATACCCTAAAGAAACTGTTGGGTATACCTTCTACCTCAGATCCGAAGGCAAGATCTTTGTTGCCAAAAATGGATCCTTTCTAGAGAAAGAGTTTATCTCGAAAGAAGTAAGTGGGAGGAAAGTAGAACTTGATGAAGTGTTACCTCTTGAACCGGAAAATGGCGAAACTCAAGAAAACGTTTCTGAGGTGCCTGCACCGACTAGAGAGGAAATTAATGATGATGATCAAGATCAAGCTCCTACTGAAATTCGAAGGTCCACAAGGACACGTTCCGCACCAGAGTGGTACGGGAACCCTGTCTTGGAAATCATGTTGTTAGACAACGGTGAACCATCGAACTATGAGTAAGCAATGGCGGGCCCGGATTCCGACAAATGGCTGGAAGCCATGAAATCCGAGATAGGATCCATGTATGAAAACGAAGTATGGACTTTGACTGACTTGCCCGTTGAACGGCGAGCCATAGAAAATAAATGGATCTTTATGAAGAAGACAGACGCGGATGGAAATGTGACCATCTATAAAGCTCGGCTTGTCGCTAAGGGTTATCGACAAGTTCAAGGAATTGACTACGATGAGACTTTCTCACCGGTAGCGAAGCTGAAGTCCGTCCGAATCATGTTAGCAATTGCCGCATACTATGATTATGAGATATGGCAAATGGACGTCAAAACGGCATTCCTTAATGGTTTCCTTAAGGAAGAATTGTATCTGATGCAGCCGGAAGGTTTTGTCGATCCTAAGAATGCTGACAAGATGTGCAAGCTCCAACGCTCGATTTATGGGCTGGTGCAAGCATCTCGGAGTTGGAACATTCGCTTTGATGAGATGATCGAAGCGTTTGGGTTTACACAGACTTATGGAGAAGCCTGTGTTTACAAGAAAGTGAGTGGGAGCTCTGTAGCATTTCTCATATTATATGTAGACGACATACTTTTGATGGGAAATGATATAGAACTCTTGGACAGCATTAAGGCCTACTTGAATAAAAGTTTTTCAATGAAGGACCTTGGAGAAGCTGCTTATATATTAGGCATCAAGATCTATAGAGATAGATCGAGACGCCTCATAGGTCTTTCACAAAGCACATACCTTGATAAAATATTGAAGAAGTTCAATATGGATCAATCTAAGAAAGGGTTCTTACCTGTGTTACAAGGTGTGAAATTGAGCTCAGCTCAATGTCCGACCACGGCAGAAGATATAGAAGAGATGAACGTCATCCCCTATGCCTCAGCCATAGGTTCTATTATGTATGCCATGCTGTGTACCAGACCTGATGTAAACCTTGCCGTAAGTTTGGTAGGAAGGTACCAAAGTAATCTCGGCAAGGAACACTGGACAGCGGTCAAGAATATCCTGAAGTACCTGAAAAGGACTAAGGAAATGTTTCTCGTTTATGGAGGTGACGAAGAGCTCGTCGTAAAAGGTTACGTCGATGCTAGCTTCGACACAGATCTGGATGACTCTAAGTCACAAATCGGATACGTGTATATTTTGAATGGTGGGGCAGTAAGCTGGTGCAGTTGCAAGCAAAGCGTCGTGGCGGGATCTACATGTGAAGCGGAGTACATGGCAGCCTCGGAGGCAGCACATGAAGCAATTTGGGTGAAGGAGTTCATCACCGACCTCGGAGTCATACCCAATGCGTCGGGGCCAATCAAGCTCTTCTGTGACAACACTGGAGCTATTGCACTTGCAAAGGAGCCCAGGTTTCACAAGAAGACCAGGCACATCAAGCGTCGCTTCAACTCCATTCGTGAAAATGTTCAAGATGGAGACATAGAAATTTGTAAAGTGCACACGGATCTGAATGTCGCAGATCCGTTGACTAAACCTCTCCCTAAGGCAAAACATGATCAGCACCAGAACTCTATGGGTGTTCGATTCATCACAATGTAACTAGATTATTGACTCTAGTGCAAGTGGGAGACTGTTGGAAATATGCCCTAGAGGCAATCATAAAAGCATTATTATTATATTTCCTTATTCATGATAATTGTCTTTATTCGTGCTATAATTGTGTTATCCGGAAATCGTAATACATGTGTGAATAACAGACAACAATATGTCCCTAGTGAGCCTCTAGTTGACTAGCTCGTTGATCGATAGATAGTCATGGTTTCCTGACTATGGACATTGGATGTCATTGATAACGAGATCACATCATTAGGAGAATGATGTGATGGACGAGACCCAATCCTAAACATAGCATAAGATCGCATAGTTCGTTTGCTAGAGTTTTCCAATGTCAAGTATCCTTTCCTTAGACCATGAGATCGTGTAACTCCCGGATACCGTAGGAGTGCTTTGGGTGTACCAAACGTCACAACATAACTGGGTGACTATAAAGGTATACTACGGGTATCTCTGAAAGTATCTGTTGGGTTGACATGGATCGAGACTGGGATTTGTCACTCCGCTTGACGGAGAGGTATCACCGGGCCCTCTCGGTAATGCATCATCATAATGAGCTCAATGTGATCAAAGTGTTTGATCACAGGATCATGCATTACGGTACGAGAAAAGTGACCTGCCGGTAACGAGATTGAACGAGGTATTGGGATACCGACGATCGAATCTCGGGCAAGTAAAATACCGATTGACAAAGGGAATCGTATACGGGATTAATTGAATCCTTGACATCGTGGTTCATCCGATGAGATCATCGTGGAGCATGTGGGAGCCAACATGGGTATCCAGATCCCGCTGTTGGTTATTGCCCGAGAGCCGTCTTGGTCATGTCTGCATGTCTCCCGAACCCGTAGGGTCTACACACTTAAGGTTCGGTGACGCTAGGGTTGTAGGGATATGTATGTGCAGTAACCCGAATGTTGTTCGGAGTCCCGGATGAGATCCCGGACATCACGAGGAGTTCCGGAATAGTCCGGAGGTAAAGAATTATATATAAGAAGTGCTGTTTCGGCCACCGGGACAAATTTCGGGGTTATCGGTATTGTACCGGGACCACCGGAGGGGTCCCGGGGGTCCACCAGGTGGGGCCACCAGCCCCGGTGGGCCACATGGGCCTTAGGGGGTGCGCCTTGGCCTGCTTGGGCCAAGGGGAACCAGCCCCAAAGGGCCCATGCGCCTAGGGTTCCAAAAGGGAGGAGTCCTAGTGGTGGAAGGCACCTCCTAGATGGCTTGGGGGGGGGGAACCTCCCTGGCCGCCACCCCCCTTGGGAGATCAGATCTCCCAGGGCCGGCGCCCCCCCCCAGAGGCCTATATAAAGGGGGGAGGGGAGGGGGGCAGCGCACCCTTTGCCCTGGCGCCTCCCTCTCCCTCTCCAACACCTCCTCCTCCTCCGTAGAGCTCGGCGAAGCCCTGTCGGAGTACTGCAGCTCCACCATCACCACGCCGTCGTGCTGCTGTTGGAGTCTTCTTCCCCAACCTTTCCTTTGCCTTGCTGGATCAAGAAGAAGGAGACGTTACGCTGACCGTACGTGTGTTGAACGCGGAGGTGCCGTGCTTTCGGTGCTAGGATCTCCGGTGATTTGGATCACGGTGTGTACGACTACTTCATCCCCGTTCGTTGAACGCTTCCGCTCGCGATCTACAAAGTGGTATGTAGATGCAATCTCTCTCTCCCATGACTCGTTGCTAGATGAACTCATAGATGGATCCTGGTGAAATCGTAGGAAAAATTTTAATTTTCTGCAACGTTCCCCAACAGAGGACACGTTTCATACCTTTTGTACATGCACAAACACAAGAGTCCTTTGGAAGGCTATGACTGCTGAATGGTTTCTGCCAGATGTTTCTTCGATCAAGCCAACGGGGTCTGATTGGTTCATTTAGTATATTTGTGAGATTGACGAGCATACACGGGTTCGCCTGCTGATGCTCTTCTGGAGGATCTGGTATGTTAGAAACGAGCTCGTACATTATAAGCCCGCCCCCCTGTTGAAGTCTCCGTCAGATTTTTGTCCAGCTATATATCCTGCTTACAATCCATTGCATCTAGTCCTGATGATGATCATGTGAAAAGAAAAGCACCGCTTCAGTTCTGTTTCCCTCTACAAGCTCACACATGCAATAACTTCACCACTGAACTAGTCCCTTGGACTCCTCCGGCCACTGGGCATGTAAAATTGAACACAGATGGATCCATTCTGGACGGTGTGGGAGGAACGGGCATGCTGCTCCGTGACCACACCGGCGCAATCATATTCAGTTCTTGCAGGCATCTTTTTTCCTGTGATGATGTATTGGAGGCTGAGATTTTAGCGATCCGAGAAGGACTATTGCTAGCTTTACAGTGGAGCAATCTACCAATTGATGTTGAAAGCGACAGTTTGGAGGCAGTCAACATGGTGAAAAGTGGAGATACAAACAGATCAAAATACGCCTTTCTTGTTAGAGAGATTAAAGATAGTATGACCGAACGTAGTTCTTGTATTACTCATATTCAACGAAGTTGTAATAATTCTAGTCATGTTTTGGCAAACTTTGGGAGGACTCAAGGCTGAACTGCTGTATGGCTTGGGTCGGGACCCGAGATCGTTTTGGACGCTGTTAAGCGTGACTGTACCTGTGATTTGATTGAGTAATACAAGAATTCTTCCGCAAAAAAAAAAAACTACTGTAGAGATATTCATAGACACTGGAGTATATATGTATGCCATTTTTTATTCTAGCTGGTTGATGAGCTATCACGATATTGGCCTCGGCATTTGCTATGTTTGTGTTGGCTATGTGCCTGAAAGTTGTGGATCTTTATATTACCGTCCCGCGGGCTATGCCCTTCCTATCAGGACGGCGCCACTGTGAATCACTGAGAGAACGGAACAACTATACGTACGATCTTTCTTGTACGATCCTTCTATTATGTACCTACCACACAACAGTAGTTTAAGATTTTTATTACTTGCTGGTGGGCTATACCCCGCCTCGTATACCTCTTTTACAATGTACAATGGACCGTCGTTTAAGATTCACATATTTTATGTCACTATACATGATTTTACTCTTTATCATGAAACACATTTTTCGCGTTCAAACTAACTCACGTTGCTCGCACAAATCTAATTGCATGTATGTTAGGCATCTAAAATGATTTACTGATATTAACAGATGGCCCTATCTAAATACGTACCGAGCTTTTTATTTTTGTTACATTTTAGAGATGGTTTCTTTGATAAGAATGCTACAAACATAGACGCTTACAACACATATGCGCACTTATCATCTAGCTATGAGCGCGCACACTTGTATCATACACTTATGAGCACCTTTAAGTGACTGAGTGGGTAGATCTTGATATTAACAAAGTAACCACTTGCACCTCGTAGTTGATGTTGGACTTGAGTATAATGTAATTGATCTTGCTATCTCCTATAAAATTATGGTACGCCAGTGACATACCCTTGAAAAAAATCTGTATATGGACATGTATTAACTAAACTATACTATTTTACATTCTAAAAATAAATATTTTTTCATACAGGGACAGTTTTTTCAACACGTGATAAATATTTTAATTCATACATACGCACGTGATTGTTTCTGCAATGTGCTCCTTTTCAAATTTTAAAAATGATTTATGATGATATGTTTTTCACTGTTAATTTTTTCCTCAAATAAAGAAAATAAAAATTCCAGGTTAATGATCCATGTAATGGCCGGCCCTGTAGCGTTAAGCAGGAGCACTCAGCCCGTTGTTGGTTTATTGGGTATTATTGGTCCAGAAAGTTGTACGCCCCATCTCGCCTTCAGCGAGACGGTAGGAACCCATCGCTGAAGTGGAGACCGACATGCGCCGTCCCTATAGAACGGGAGGCCGCAGCCTCCTTTTTTTTACGTTTTCAATTGTTTTTGCTTTATTTTATTAGTTTTGTTTATATATGTGTGTTTGAGCCACGTCATGCTTGATAGATGTGTATAGTTCCTTTTCGGTATATCCTCGTTGTATAAGGGGTTTTCTGCACTTTGACACACATGTATATGTAATGGCCTTTGGCCCTCAGGAAATACTCCCTCCGTTCAAAATTACTCGTCCAAGAAATGAATGTATCTAGATGTATTTTGGTTGTAGATACATTCATTTTTGTGACAAGTAATTCCGAACGGAGGGAGTACTAGTTGTTGTTTATCCAACATAGTATCAGATGTTAGGTTCCCCTCTTTCCCGCATGCTGCAACTCCATGCTAGCTCCTCCCCCGATCCGCCCACTGCCAGGTCCGATCCGTCCGTCCCGGCTCTCCTCGCCGCGGATAGGACGCCCCAGTCCTCCTCGCCGCGGCTCCGGCCCTTCTCGGCTGCTCCGCTACCCGGTTCGAGCTCTCCTTGCTCGGCTCTGCTACTCCCGCTGCTGAAGCAGCGGCTTCCCCACGCACAGGTCCCCGCGGCGGCCTCCCGCGGCGGCTTCTCTACGTGAGCGAGCGCTCGCTCGGCCGCTGGCTGCTCGGCCGCTGGCTCTGCTCGCCTCGAGTACACGCGCGCCTCAGCTCAGTCCGGCCCGCTCGTCTCCTGGAGTCAACACGAGGCGCCTCTTCCCCGGGCGCTCCTCTCCCCGACCATGAGCGGAGCCCTCTCGCTCCGGACTCAGTCCGGGCCTCTCGCTCCGGACTTAGTCCGGGCTTTTCGATCCGCATCCAGTTCGGGTCCAAAAAAATAACAAGAGAAAAGCAGAGAAGCAGCAGGAAGACTTCTTCATGTCTTCTTCGGGCTATGTCACTGTTCCTCGGTGCTCGGTGATCTTCGATGGCACCAACTATGCTGAGTTTGTGGATTCATGCACATCCATATGCATGGTCTTCTTCTGTGGGGTGTTCTTTCTGGCGAGGTCCCCTGCCCACCATGCCCTGTTGCGCCTATGGCCCCAATCCCACCGGTGCCACCGGTACTTGCTGCTGAGGCTTCTCAGGCTGACCGGGATGCCTACAAGGCCCTTGATGATGCTGTAGTTGATGCTTATAATCAGCAGGTATCTGCTTATTCCGATGCTCTTTCGGTGTACCGGGATGATCTCTCTACTTACACTTAGTGGTGCAATGACGATGCTCGTGCTGTTGCTGTTTACACTGCAAGTGTCCTCTCTTAGTTTGCTTCGGAGTTCATGGGACTTGGCATAGTTACAGCGATGTGGTCTTATCTTTGTTAGCGCTATCAGCCCTCTGGTGATGCTCTCTATCTATCTGTGGTGCGTCAGGAGCACGCACTCCAGCAAGGTGATTCCTCTGTTGATGAGTTCTATTCACAGTGCTCTGCCACCTGGCGTCAGCTTGACTCTCTTCGGACAGTTGTGTGTGGCACCTGTTGTTGCTGTCAGACTACTCGGTCTGATCTGGAGTTTCAGCAGGTCCATGAGTTCTTATCTCGTCTCCGTTCTGAGTTTGAGCCCAGACGTGCTCACTTGCTTGCTCGTGGTCGTGTTCCAATCTCGGAGGTGCTTGCCGAGCTTCGTGCTGAGGAGACCCGCCTTTGCTCTGCTGGTTTGCTGGTGGTCCCGTCTGTGTTGGCTGCTCGGGCTCCTGTGTCGTCTGCTCGGCTCACCGCTCCACTGCTTCTCCCCACACCTGTAGGGGGGGGGGGTGAGTCGCCCTGCTTATACTGAGAGGGGTCGGTCGCGCCGTGACACCTTCTGTGGCTACTACTCTCAGCCAGGTCACCCAGAGTCTGATTGCCGTGAGAAGAAGCGAGACCAGCGGCGCTCCTCTTCCAGTGGGACTCCTGGATCTTCCTCGACTCCGTGACTCACTGACCAGGACATTGTGATGCTCAAACGCCTCTTGGCTTCCTCAGGCTCTTCGTCGACTGGTTCAGCTGATGCTGTGACTGCATCCACTTCTCCACCGCCGCAGGGATCTACACAGTTAGGTACATCTTCGTCGGTTTTGGATTCTAGAGCCTCCTTCCATATGTCTTATGATTCCTTTGTGTTGTCTTCTCTCCGACCTCTTGATTCACCTGTTAATGTTCTTACCGCCGATGGCACACCTCTTCCTGTTGCTAGTCGTGGTCTTCTTTCCACTCCATATTTTTCTTTTCCTAGTATTTCACATGTTCCTCGCCTTACCATGAATCTGTTTTCCGCTGCCCAACTTACTGATTCTGGTTGTCGTGTCATTCTTGATACTGACTCTTGCTCTATTCAGGATCGTCGCACCAAGGCTTTGGTTGGTGCTGGCCCCCGGCGCCGTGAGCTAGAGGGCCTTTGGGAGGTTGACTGGCTTCGTGTTCCTTCCGCTGCCACCACTCCTGCTAGCTCCCATGCTCTTGCTGCCTCTTCGTCTACGTCCTTCCAAAAGTGGCATCATCGCCTTGGTCACATATGTGGCTCTCGCTTGTCTTCTTTAGTTCGTCAGGGCCTCTTGGGGTCTGTATCTGGAGATGTTTCTTTACATTGTAATGGTTGCAGACCTAGCAAACAGACCTAGTTGCCTTATCCTACCAGTGAATCGGTATCTCAGCATCCTTTTGACATAGTTCATTCTGATGTTTGGGGTCCTGCTCCCTTTGATTCGAAAGGTGGTCATCGCTATTATATCTTGTTTATTGATGATTTCTCTTGCTACACTTGGCTCTACTTCATGAAATCTCGTAGCGAGGTTCTCTCTATATACAAACATTTTGCTGCCATGGTTCACACCCAGTTTTTTGATACGTCTCCACGTATCTATAATTTTTTATTGCTCCATGCTATATTGTCTACTGTTTTGGCCTATATTGGGCTTTATTTTCCACTTTTTTATTACTTTTGGGACTAACCTATTAACCGGAGGCCCAGCCCAGAATTGCTATTTTTGCCCTATTTCAGTGTTTCGAAGAAACGGAATATCAAACGGAGTCCAAATGGAATGAAACCTTCGGGAACGTGATTTTCTCAACTAATATGATCCAGGAGACTTGGACCCTCCGTCAAGAAAGCCACGAGGCGGTCACGAGGGTGGAGGGCGCCCCCCAGGGCGCGCCACCTGCCTCGTGGGCCCCTCGAAGCTCCACTGACGTACTCCTTCCTCCTATATATACCTACGTACCCCCAAATGATTAGAGATAGAGCCAAAAACCTAATTCCACTGCCGCAACCTTCTGTACCCACGAGATCCCATCTTGGGGCCTGTTCCGGAGCTCCGCCGGAGGGGGCCATCATCACGGAGGGCTTCTACATCATCATAGCCCCTCCGATGAAGTGTGAGTAGTTTACCTCAGACCTTCAGGTCCATAGTTAGTAGCTAGATGGCTTCTTCTCTCTTTTTGGATCTCAATACACGAGTAGAAAAAGGGTCAAACGTGAAGCACATTAGTGCCGGTTTGTATTTGAGCCAGCACTAATGTATACATTAGTGTCGGTTCCAACGGCTAGCCGGGCCGCTTTCATTAGTACCGGTTCGTGGCTAACCTTTAGCACCGGTTCGTGCCACGAACCGGTACTAATGAAAGTGGTGGCAGGATGTTGTCAGTCTGGGCCCCCTCCAGCACCTTTAGTACCGGTTCTTGGCACGAACCGGTACTAAAGGTCGTCCTACATAAACCCTTCTTCCACCCGAGCTCGCTCTGTTCTTCCCCTTTCCCCTCTGCTCTCTGTTCTTCCCCTCTTACTCTCGAGCTCATCACACATTTTGCCCAAAAATTGTCAAGATTTGAAGGCCCCCATCCATTCAAATGATCACAAAGGTTAGCAACTTTGTCCTTTCATCTCTCATTGCTAGATTAGCCCTTGCAATGCTTTATATAGTGATTACTTTGTGAGTTTAGTAATTTGGGAGGATATATATATATATATGTGCTAGTATTTGATTTATATGCAATTTGAGGTAAAAAATAACACTTAGTTTGCATATGTAGGTGTGGTTTACTTAGTGCCTTCTAAATCTCCGTCGTAACCACCGTCGATCGCCCGCACCGTCCCGTCGCCGGCACCACCTTGTGGTGAGCCTCTTGTTCATGAAATTTTATATAAAAATTGATGTTTGTGTGATTTGGATATATAGTTACTCGTATAATTATCTTACCCGTACGTTGTTTGTTATACATATAGTGCCATGGTTTTGATATCCGTCCCCGTCGGCCCTCGTCCTTGTTATGATTCGGATGTGGTATATATATTCTCTTTTAAAACTAGTTGCATTTCGTGTTTATGACAAATTATGCCCATCAAGTTGACATAGATATTTTTTCTAGGAGGTATGTGAACCGGAAATTCCAACCGACCCTATTGTTGAGAGGTTAAATTTAGTTGAACGAGAAAACGAGTACTTGAAAGAAAAATTGAAAAGAATTGAGGGGGAGAAGATGGAATTGGAGTTGCATGGTGCCGATGTCGTCGATGATCACAAGATCAAGATGGAGAAAATGCGCTTGAAGATTAGAAATATTAGAAAATATGCCATCGATAGTGAGGCTTGGTATCATTATGCTGTTGGATCAATTGTTACCTTAGCTGCGATCTTGATCGCATTTGTTGTTGCATTTAAATGCTTTAGCTAGAGAGTTATTTGTTTGTTGCATTTAAGTGTTGTATGAACTTGTATTAAGTTGGTGTTTTTGGTGCTGTGTATTGAAGATGAGCCGACAATGGATGTGCGATGACCGATGCTCTCCCGAGTTCACTAATGGCGTGCAAACTTTTCTGCTTGCGGCTGAGGCAAACAAGCGGGCGGATGGTTTTATGCCTTGTCCATGTGCTGTCTGTAAGAATGGTCAAAATTACTCTAAGTCAAGAACCATTCACCGCCACCTATTTAAGTCTGGTTTCGTACCCCACTATAATGTTTGGACCAAGCACGGAGAAAGAGAGGTTATGATGGAACACAATGAAGAAGAAGAGGACGACGACAGCTATCCTAGCCATGGGTTCCCTGAATACGATGATACAACAATAGGGGAAGAAGCTGAGCCGGTAATGCGGGAAGAAGCTGAGCCGACAATGCGGGAAGAAGCTGAAGAAGAGGCATCAGATGAGCCCGTTGATAATCTTGGTCGGGCCATTACCGATGCAAAGAGAAACTGCGCAAATGATTTGGAGAAGAAGAAGTTGCAGCGCATGTTAGAGGATCACAAAAAATTGTTGTACCCGAATGGTGTAGGTGACAAGAAAAAGCTGGGCACCACACTGGAATTGCTGCAATGGAAGGCAGAGAACGGTGTATCTGACAAGGGATTTGGAAAGTTGCTGGTAATGATAAAGGATATGCTTCCAAAGGACAACGAATTGCCCGAGAGTACGTACGAAGCAAAGAAGGCTGTCTGCCCTCTAGGGTTAGAGGTGCAGAAGATACATGCATGCCCTAATGATTGCATCCTCTACCGCGGTGAGTACGAGGATTTGTACGCTTGCCCGGTATGAGGTGCATTGCGCTATAAAATCAACCGCGATGACCCTGGTGATGTCGAGGGCGAGCGCCCCAGGAAGAAGATTCCTGCCAAGGTGATGTGGTATGCTCCTATAATACCACGGTTGAAATGTTTGTTCCAAAACAAAGAGCATGCCAAGGCGATGCGATGGCACAGAGAAGACCGTAAGAAAGACGAAAAGTTGAGAGTACCCGCTGATGGGTCGCAGTGGAGAAAAATCGAAAGAATGTATGGGAAGGAGTTTGCAGATGACGCAAGGAGTGTATGGTTTGGTCTAAGCGCAGATGGCATTAATCCTTTTGGGGAGCAGAGCAGCAACCATAGCACCTGGCCTATGACTCTATGTTTGTATAACCTTCCTCCTTGGTTGTGCATGAAGCGGAAGTTCATTAGGATGCCAGTGCTCATCCAAGGCCCTAAGCAACCCGGCAACGACATTGATGTGTACCTAAGGCCATTAGTTGAAGAACTCTTACAACTGTGGAATGGAACAGGTGTACGTGCGTGGGATGAGCACATGGGGGAAGAATTTGACCTAAAGGCGTTGCTGTTCGTGACCATCAATGATTGGCCTGCTCTCAGTAACCTTTCAGGACAGACAAACAAGGGATACCGCGCATGCACGCACTGTTTGGATGATACTGACAGTATATATTTGGCTAATTGTAAGAAGAATGTGTACCTGGGACATCGTCGATTTCTTCCGAGCAGGCATCCCGTGAGAAAGAAAGGCAAGCATTTCAAAGGTGAGGCGGATCACCGGACGAAGCCTCGCCACCGTACTGGTGCTGATGTACATGATATGGTCAAGGATTTGAAGGTGGTCTTTGGAAAGGGTCCTGGTGGACAACCTGTTCCGAATGACGCTGACGGACGCGCACCCATGTGGAAGAAGAAATCTATATTTTGGAACCTGCCCTATTGGAAAGACCTAGAGGTCCGCTCCGCAATCGACGTGATGCACGTGACGAAGAATCTTTGTGTGACCCTGCTTGGCTTCTTGGGCATGTATGGGAAGACAAAAGATACACCCGAGGCACGGGAGGACCAGCAACGTATGCACGGAAAAGACGGCATACATCAGGGTCATGCAAGCTACTCTCTTACCAAAGAAGAGAAGGAAATCTTCTTTGGATGCCTGCTCAGTATTAAGGTACCGTCTGGCTTCTCGTCGAATATAAAGGGAATAATAAACATGGCAGAGAAAAAGTTCCAGAACCTAAAGTCTCATGACTGCCACGTGATTATGACGCAACTGCTTCCGGTTGCATTGAGGGGGCTTCTACCGGAAAACGTTCGATTAGCCATTGTGAAGCTATGTGCATTTCTCAATGCAATCTCTCAGAAGGTAATCGATCCAGAAATCATACCAAGGTTAGAGAATGATTTGGTGCAATGCCTTTTTAGTTTCGAGTTGGTGTTCCCACCATCCTTCTTCAACATCATGACGCACGTCCTAGTTCACCTATGCGAAGAGATTAACGTTTGGGTCCTGTATTTCTACACAATATGTTCCCCTTTGAGAGGTTCATGGGAGTCTTAAAGAAATATGTTCATAACCGTGCTAGGCCAGAAGGAAGCATCTCCAAGGGCCGTCAAAATGAGGAGGTCATTGAGTTTTGTATTGACTTTATTCCTGACCTTAAGCCGATTGGTGTTCCTAAATCGCGGCATAAGGGCAGACTGGATGGAAAAGGCACACTAGGAGGGGAACAAATAATATGTATGGGCGGACATTCTCTCACTGAAGCACACTACACAGTTCTACAGAATTCCGCCTTGGTGGCTCCGTATATGGATGAACACAAGAATTTGCTACGCTCCAAACACCCGGAGTGGTCTGATGACTGGATTACACGTGAACAAACCAGGAGTTTCGCTAGCTGGTTGCAGACACGTACCATGCATGACACCTCTATTGAAGATGACCTGTACTTGCTGTCCCAGTTACCATCTTCGAATATAATGACTTTCAAAGGGTACAAGATAAATGGTAATACATTTTACACGGTCGCCCAAGATAAGAAGAGCACCAACCAAAACAGTGGTGTCCGCTTTGATGCAGAAACCAAGACGGGAAAGGAAACATATTATGGTTATATACAGGACATATGGGAACTTGACTATCGACGTGGTTTGAAGGTCCCTTCGTTTCGGTGCAAATGGGTCATATGACACGAGGCGGGGTAACAGAAGACCTGCAGTACGGAATGACAATAGTGGATCTCAACAATCTTGCGTATGCAGACGAACCATTCGTCCTAGCCAATGATGTGGCACAGGTTTTCTATGTGAAGGACATGTCTACCAAGCCAAGAAAAAGAAAAGATAAGGAAGCGAATGCATCGTACGATGAGCCAAAGCGGCACATAGTTCTTTCTGGGAAGAGAAACATCGTGGGAGTGGATGACAAGACAGACAAGTCAGAAGATTATGAAAAGTTTGATGAAATTGCTCCATTCACAGTGAATATTGACCCGAGCATCCCGTTAAATGATGAAGATTTTCCATGGTTACGGCGCAAAGGGACACACGTGAAGAAAAAGTTTCACACCCAAAGATTTGGGATGTGATCGGCTTCACTATCATCACTTACTTCTGTGTTTCACACCCAGAAGGGAATCTCTGTAATAGTTAGGGTAGTTAATTATGTGTTTTGGCATTTGAAACGCGAAGAAATTTTATGTGCAAACAAATTCTTTCACGCCTTTACTGATTTTTAAAGTTAAGTTATTCACAAACTAGTGATTCACACTAATTTCAAATAATTCAAAATTTAAACTATTCAAATTTGAAAACTACGGGCACTAACAGAAAGTTTGTATTTTTTTGTACCTAAAGCAAAAATATTCAAAAAGAAACTCTAAATACACAAAAAAACAACTAAAAAAATAAATAAAGCAAAAAAATTAAAAAAGCCCGCCTACTAGGCCAGAGCGGCCTGCATACGACTAGAAACCCAACCAATTGTTGGGCCAGGATGCAGGACCGCAAAGGCCCAGTAGGTCCACAGGGCAGCACAACACAGGTAGGCCCAAAAGGCCTGCATTTGAGAGGAGCTCAAAGGAGCAGCCGCGGCTGGGTTTATAAACCAGTGCGGCTGCCCTTCGCTAGGCGAGGTGGGACTAAACTTTGCGCCCCTCGCCTGGCAGCGCACCCCCCTTTAGTACCGGTTCGTGGCACCAACCGGTACTAAAGGGGGGGCCTTTAGTACCGGTTGGTGCCACGAACCGGTACTAAAGGGGGTGCGGTTCCTGCCGCTTGGCCTGGCCAAAACAGGCCTTTAGTACCGGTTGGTGGCTCCAACCAGTACTAAAGGTGCCTTCTATATATACAACACTTACGAAAATTTCATTCTCCCTCTGTTTCTTCCTCTGTTTCCCCATTGAAGCACCGCCCGCGCGCCCCGATCGATCGACGCCGTCGCCGTCGACGCGCCCATCCCCGTCGCCGTCGCCGCCCCCGTCCTTGTGGCCGCCCTCGTCTCCGTCGCCGCCCTGGGCCCGTCCCCGTCGCGCCGTCCCCGCGTCGCCGCCCCTGCATCATGCCCCGGACCGTCGCCGCCCCCGGCCGTCGCCTCGCCGTCGCCGTCGCCCCGCTGTGAGCTCTCCCCCTCTAAGCCCTCTCCCTCGCCCCCGGCGGCCACCATGGGCGCCGCCCCTCCCCGAACCCATACACACACACTACATGCACACACACACACACTACACACACACACTACACGCGCACACACACACAATTTTTCTGTTTTTAGCTTTTAGTTTTTTCTGTTTTTCTGTTTTTCATACAAAGTTTTAGATGAATTAATTAATTAGATTAGATTAATGTCAAATAGTATATAGAAATGTTAGTTATAATATATATAATGTCAAATGTTATAGAAATGTTAGAAATTTTGGAAATGTTAGTTTTAGCTAGCTAGATGATTTAGATTAATTTCAAATTGTTAGACGATGATCGATGTTCTTTTAGTTTCTTATATTTTTAGTTATAAAATTTAGAATTTGCATATATGAAATAACAATCCATCATTTAAAAAATGTTACTTTACTTTTGCGGCATATAGTATTTGTTGTCGACGATGCCCGGCCCGCATCCTCGCTGTCGACACGTCCGCGACGACGTCCGGTTGACCCATGTCCGGGACTGGGCTCCGCCGGGCTGGCACTGGGAGGTGCTGCCTGGAGGGGCACGCCGCTTGATGAGGAACCCGACCCCGGGTCCCGTAGTCGACCCTGATCTTGTTTGGTGACGTTCGCGTGGGCCAGTTTCGGTGCGGAGGGAGCCTGCCCTGCCGGAGGTGGTACTCGCCGTGTCAGGGAGGAGGACGAGCACGTCCATCGCTACATGGTTGCGTTAGAGGGCGGCAGGTTCTCCAATACCTGGCAGTTTCTTTAGGGATCTCACTTCAGCTATGATCCTGTGAGGGTTTCTTTGGGTGTCCACCGCCCGCGCCGCAGGAACCGCGAGTGTCCTAGATTCTTCTGTAGTATTCGATCTTTAATTAGCTACCTAGCCAGTGATGTACTATTCAATATTATCTATTATTCGAGACGATGTATTCGAGATTATATCTATTATTCGAGACGATGTATTCGAGATTATATCTATTATTCGAGACGATGTATTCGAGATTATATTTATTATTCGAGACGATGTAATTTGAATACTAAATTGTTTTATATTTCTTTTGGATTAGTTAAATAAAAGCTATGGAGGACAATACCGACAGAGAGGGAGAACAGACCATGTTCGATATGATACGCGGGCGAGATGATGATCAGAATGAAGAAGATTATGACGGCTTCGAATTTCTAAACAACACCGGAGAGGGTGATATGATATTCGATCGCGACGACCGAATTGATGAAGTCATGAACTACGATTATGACGATGACGAAGAACATGTTGATCCTGAAACAACAAAGACCGGCGAGGTATATATATCTATATAAGTAGGCATCTGGTGATCATCACATGTTTTAAATGAGTTGAAGTTATATTAACGAATCGATCTTTCTTCTTTCAGCCATCCAGATCGAGCAAATCTTCAGGCAACAGGACGAAACGAGGCCCGAACAAAAAGTTGAAGGAGGGCGTAAAGTACAATATAGAGGCAATCAAATCTAATGGCAAACCATTAGCGCCTAAGAAGGTTGCGGACAAGTTCGTTCGTCAGTGCAGAGTTCTTGTGAAGGACCAACTCCCGATCTCCCTTCAAGAATGGAGAGAGCCAGCAAAGCCACGTCCAGATGTTACTTTTGTCGACGACAGACAAAAAAGTCTGCTTTGGGATACTCTCATGGAACATTTCACCCTACCAGACCATTTCATAGATGCAGATGTGGAGAAAGTCAAGGACGCCGCTCTTAGGAAGATGGCGGTTGCATTCAACAACCACAAGAATCGTGTATGGGACAAGTACGTCAAGGGAGGAAGGAAGACTCTAGTATTCGAGGGAACACTAGAGAATCAAAGTGCTCATTGGGACGATTTCGTGAAATTCAAGGATTCAGAATTAGCTAAGGAACGGTCGAGAATAAACAAGAAGAATGCCGAAAAAAGGATAAGTTCCATAAGGTGGGGCCAGGTGGCTACGCGGTGGCAATGCCTAAGTGGGATAAGTCTGAGAAAGAGATGGAGGATGCAGGTGTCACTCCGGTTACTAGGAGCTGGCCCCCCAGGTGCAGGACTTCGTTCTATGCGCATGGGGGGGGGGAGTTGGACCCGAAGACAGGCAACGTTTCGACGAAGGCATGTCTGAACGGAGCCGACGATAAGATACTTGTTGCAATAGAAGAGGCTCGAACGGGGGTGTTCCAGCCCAACAGAGAGAACGACGAGCTTACGCGTGCCCTGGGAAATCCTGAACACCCGGGAAGAACACGAGGCAAGGGCGCTATTCCGTGGTATGAGGGGTTTTCGGACTGGAACGCCGACTACAGAACCCGTGCGAGAAGGAAGATTGCGGAGGAGAAGCAAAGGAAGATGGAGGAGGAGAAGAGGAAGCTGGACTATGAACGCCTTCAAGGCCTAGAATCAGCGCACGCGGACTTGGCAGTCAAATTCCAGCGGCAGCAGGAGTAGATCGACTCACTTAGCCAGCAAAGGGGGTCTTAGCAGCTGCAGCAGCAAGCGGATGATCCAGCATTGGAAACCACCACCCCATCCATGCCGAGAAGCAGCGTGGGTTCCGCCCTGTTTGACGCAATGCTGGATAGATACCCCGTGGATGACATCACGGAGAACACTAACTGCGAGCTACACTTCAAAATTAAGAACATATCCTTGAAGGTGGCGGACGGCGTTGCTTATACAAATTCCCCCAATGTAACCTTCCATTGCAACCCGATTCCAGCAGGCTATGCTCGTGTCGTGGTTGATGAGGTGGTGGACCAATATTCGGGGCTAGAGCTTGACATTCCTGGAGGTGACGAGGAGCACACACTCGGAGAGGCCAAACATCGTATCATCCTATGGAGAAAGGATTGCATCATCTTTCGAAGGCCACCGACACCGCGTCACCCGACTCCTCGTCGAAGTCCGCCACCGATTCAGCAGACTCCCGCTCCTCCAAGTCCACCAACACGTGAGGCCACTCCTCCTCCTCCAAGTCCGGCAAAGTGTCAGGCCACTCCTCCTCCAAGTCCGACACAGCGTCAGACGTCCACTCCTCCTCCAAGTCCGGCACAACCTCAGGTCACTCCTCCTCCAAGTCCGGCACAGCTTCAGGCCACTCCTCCTCGTCCAACTCAGCCCCGTCAGCCGTCTCCGCCGCCTCAGCAATCGCAGAAGAGACACCCCGCAGCTATGGTGCATAGCGGTATGAGTCGAGGTCATAGTACAGGAAGTACAGGCGGAGGCAAGCGATATAAATATGGTCCAAACCTCACTACTCCTCTTCCTGAGAGGGCTTACGACAGGACCGAGGAGCAAACCAAGGCCATAGTGCGGGCATAAGTCGACGCCCATTTTGGACCGAAACCGCCACCGCCGCCAAGGGAGAAAGTGCCTGTGGAAGTTCTTGACCACTTCATTCGTATGGCTCAACCACCAGCTCCTAAGCCTGTTGACACAGACTATGAGCGCCACATCAGGAAGTTACATCGACAACGTCTACAGAAGGAGGCGAGCTCGAGCTCGAGCAAACAACAAGCAGCTGTCAAAAAATGCGGGAAACCGTTGCCCAGCTGGGAGAACAGGTGGCACAATTGATCCCCCGCTTGTTGTGCCAACAACACGTGACAGTATGCGCACCCAATATTATTGTGGGCAAATAGTTTACATTCCCGAGGTGGGTGATGTGGTAATAACCCAGGAGCATGTAATGCAGGCTGAAACTCTCAACATCACTGTTGGACAACTCCTCGAGATCGAGGACATGCCTGTGCTTAGAGAGGAGGAAATAAAATGGAAATATGTCCTGGGCCAACCTTTGGTCAAGCCAGAAGAGGTCAAGAAGCTCCCAACGAGAATGTATGAATTGCATCAATGGTACATGGACATTACCAAGAGATCCGATCGAGAGTCCCTCATGGTGCAAGTCAAGAAAGATCATTACTACCATCTGAAACCTGTGACCGTTGAGTATTCTGAACTGTTTTAGTTATACAATCAAGACGCACTCGACAAATCTATCGTCAGTTGCTATTGTCTGTAAGTGATTTCTTTCTATAATTTAAGTCTCAAGCTAGCTGTAGTGATCCTTTTGATCAATCATTACCTGTAATTATCCTCACTATATTCTTTTCTGTGGTATTATGCAGGATGAAGATGTATGAAATGAGAAAAGGTGGATCCTATGGCATTGGGTTCATTGACCCAAACACCGTTAATGAATAAACATGGAACATAAACAAGCATCATGAAAAGCAGGTAGAGGACAGCATGCTAGAGTTCTTGAAGCGCCTCAAATACAATGAAGATATACTACTTCCTTACAACTTCTAGTGAGTCACACTTTCTTGTACTACAAATTCTCTTTTTTTGCCTACTAGCTAGCTACATGTTTTTGCTTATATATGCCCGCTTAATTAAGACATGCAAACGTGTGTGCATGCAGATATCACTGGATCTTGTGTATCATTAAAGTTGACGCCGGAACAGTTGAAATACTGGACTCACTACTCAAAGCAAATAGTGGTGACTATAACATCTTGTTTGGGATAGTCAACAGGTAATTTCAATCATTATTAACTATATATCTCGGCCTATTTAGTTCATCATTTCCTGATATGAACTATTTAATAACCCCTTTATTCATTTTCTTTGTCGGCGGGCAGGGCTTGGGCAAGGTTCATCAGCGTCACGGAAGGCGAATGGAAACAAAAGCTGAAATGGTTTCGACCCAGGGTAAGTAATTAAGTAGTACTAGCTATCTAGCTAGCTGCCATCTCTTTAATTATCATGCTTGATTAATTATTATTTGATCAAATTCCATTCTCGTAAAGGCCATTCAGCAGGCGCAGGGGACTGATCTGTGTGCATTCTGCGTTTGCGAGAACATTCGCATGATGGCGTCCTAAAGGAGCAGATCTCAAAGACAGGAATGGGTATGCTTGTCAGAATACTATTCATAATTTGTACACCATTATCGATATCTAGTCACACAACTAATACACATGCACATTGATCTCCTTCTTAACAGTTCACAGAGGTGCAGGACAAGCTCCTAGAAACGGAGCGCGTAGAAGCACTTCAAGAGGAAATAGCGGGATTTTTGCTCGACCAGGTCATAAATCCGAAGGGAGAATACTATTACCCGCTACCGCCCCCATCGACCAGGTCATGAACCACTTCCAATTGTCATCGTGCTCCGAAGGCACCAATTAGGCTAATGCCACTGGCTCTGAAGGCAACATGCATATGTAGGAGAAATTGTATATAGCTATACATGTGTGTATGTGTGAATTAATATGTGGTGGTTTGTGAGACATTGATGATATATATATATATATATATATATATATATATATATATATATATATATATGCATAACGTGTACAATGTGTAGTACAGTAAAATACCAGCAAACGAAAAAGAATTAAAATGGAAAACACAAGATTAAATGAAAAAGAAATCATAAAACCAAAAACCAAAAACCCCCCAAACATTTTAGTACCGGTTGGTGTTACCAACCGGTACTAAAGGGCTCCCGGCCCCCGGAGCTGGCTCGTGCCATGTGGTTGCCCTTTAGCACCGGTTCATGCTGAACCGGTACTAAAGGGGGGGGCTTTAGTGCCCACACTTTAGTGCCGGTTATGGAACCGGCACTAAAGGGCCTTACGAACCGGTGCTATTGCCCGGTTCTGCACTAGAGATACAATGTTCTCCCCCTCTCTCGTGGAGATCTATTCGATGTAATCTTCTTTTTACGGTGTGTTTGTTGAGACCGATGAATTGTGGGTTTATGATCAAGTCTATCTATGAATAATATTTGAATCTTCTCTGAATTCTTTTATGTATGATTGGTTATCTTTGCAAGTCTCTTCGAATTATTAGTTTGGTTTGACCTACTAGATTGGTTCTTCTTGCAATGGGAGAAGTGCTTAGCTTTGGGTTCAATCTTGCGGTGTCCTTTCCCAGTGACAGTAGGGGCAGCAAGGCACGTATAGTATTGTTGCCATCGAGGATAACAAGATGGGTTTTTTATCATATTGCATGAAACTATCCCTCTACATCATGTCATCTTGCTTAAGGCGTTACTCTATTTTTACTTAATACTCTAGATGCATGCTGGATAGCGGCCGATGAGTGGAGTAATAGTAGTAGATGCAGGCAGGAGTCGGTCTACTTGTCTCGGACGTGATGCCTATATCCATGATCATACCTAGATATTCTCATAACTATGCTTAATTCTGTCAATTGCTCAACAGTAATTTGTTCACCCACCGTAGAATACTTATGCTCTTGAGAGAAGCCACTAGTGAAATCTATGGCCCCCGGGTCTATTCTCATCATATCAATCTCCAATCACTTTATTATTGCTTTGCTTTTTTACTTTGCCTTTTATTTTACCTTGCATCTTTATATCAAAAATACCAAAAATATTATCTATCATATCTCACTCTCGTAAGTGACTGTGAAGGGATTGACAACCCCTAATCGCGTTGGTTGCGTTGAGCTATTTGTTTTGTGTAGGTACGAGGGACTCGCGCGTGGCCTCCTACTGGATTGATACCTTGGTTCTCAAAAACTGAGGGAAATACTTATGCTACTTTGCTGCATCATCCTCTCCTCTTCGGGGAAATTCAACGCAATGCTCAAGAGGTAGCAAGAAGAATTTCTGGCGCCATTGCCGGGGAGTCTACGCAAAATTCAACATACCAAGTACCCATCACAATTCCTTATCTCTCACACTACATTATTTTCCATTTTCCTCTCGTTTTCCTCTCCCCCACTTCACCCTTGCCGTTTTATTCGCCCTCTCTTTTCCGTTTGTATTTTTCTCTCTTGCTTGTCGTTATGGCTAGTCTTATATCTTCTCTATTGTCTCTCGAGAATGAAGTTCTAAATTTTAAACAAAGGGAGGGAGAAAATCTAAAAGACGCTTGGTATAGAATTTGCAATGCTCAAAATAGATCAACTAAGAAGCAATCTACTTCAGTTCTTCTCCGTAATTTTTATGTAGGTGCTAATCCTTGGTATAGATATATCCTTGATACCATTACCGGAGGGAATTTCTTGGGTAGCCACACTTTTGATTCTTACAATGTATGATAGATTTATTTGGATCACCACCTCTTTTGGTTAATGGAACTATGTTAACTTTGGAGCATGTAATGCAAAGACTTGAAATTATTGAAAATAAAGTTGCTACCATTGAATTAATTGAAAATCTAGATAGAAACATCCACAATCAAATTACCCAATATGGATCTAAGGTGGGAGTAACTTTGAAAAATATTAAGGAGAAGGAACCCATAGTTAATGAGAGAATAAATCAAGATTCCACTAGAATTGATAAA
Source organism: Aegilops umbellulata (assembly GCA_032464435.1). Lineage (NCBI taxonomy): Eukaryota > Viridiplantae > Streptophyta > Magnoliopsida > Poales > Poaceae > Aegilops > Aegilops umbellulata. Next base: position 341,658,834 of record CP136059.1, read on the forward strand.
CTTGAGGGTATCATTACCAACTTGGGAACCGCTTTTTCTTCCGTAAAGAATACTCCAAGTCCACCTACTAAAAATGCCAAGCTTATGTATGTTCCTAAGAATAAGGGTGAATCCTCTAGTAAGGAAACTGCGGATCTTAAATCTATAAGTATTCATCCCAATCCTTTTGCTATCATTAAGGAACCATTTGCTACAGATGAATTTCTCGATTTTGTGCCTAAAAGTTTGATAATTACTAAAAAGAAAGAAATCTCTAAAGAAGGTAGATGCCTCATTGAAGAATTGCCTACCAAAGATGGCAATACTTAGATCTATCCTCGCTATTATGCCTAGCTAGGGGCGTTAAACGATAGCGCTTATTGGGAGGCAACCCAATTTTATTTTTTGTTTTTTCTTCTGTTTAGGAATAAATAATCCATCTACCTTCTGTTTAGATGTGGTTTTGTGTTTTAATTAGTGTTTGTGCCAAGTTAAACCTATAGGATCTTCTTGGATGATAGTTATTTGATCTTGCTGTAATTTCCAGAATCTTTCTATTCACGAAAACAATTGTTAAGAATCACCAGAATGTGATAAAATACTGATTCGAATTGCTGCTGATCAATAAACAAATTTTATAGGTCTTCCTATTGTTGTAGAATTTTTGGAGTTCCAGAAGTTTGCGTTAGTTACAGATTACTACAAACTGTTCTGTTTTTGACAGATTCTGTTTTTCGTGTGTTGTTTGCTTATTTTGATGAGTCTATGGCTAGTAAAATAGTTTATGAACCATGGAGAAGTTAGAATACAGTAGGTTTAACACCAATACAAATAAACAATGGGTTCATTACAGTACCTTGAAGTGGTCTTTTGTTTTCTTTCGCTAACGGAGATCACGAGATTTCTGTTGAGTTTTTTGTTGTGAAGTTTTTATGTTTTGGGTGAAATATTTTGATGGATTATGGAACAAGGAGTGGCAAGAGCCTAAGCTTGGGGATGCCCATGGAACCCCCAAGATAATCCAAGGACACCAAAAAGTCAAAGCTTGGGGATGCCCTGGAAGGCATCCCCTCTTTTCGTCTACTTCCATCGGTAATTTTACTTGGAGCTATATTTTTATTCACCACATGATATGTGTTTTGCTTGGAGCGTCTTGTATTATTTGTGTCTTTGTTTGTTAGTGTGCCACAATCATCCTTGCTGTACACACCTTTTGAGAGAGCTATACATGAATTGGAATTTGATAGAATACTCTATGTGCTTCACTTATATCTTTTGAGCTATATAGTTTTGCTCTAGTGCTTCACTTATATCTTTTAGAGCACGGTGGTGGATTTGTTTTATAGAAACTATTGATCTCTCATGCTTCACTTAGATTATTTTGATAGTCTTAAATAGCATGGTAATTTGCTTAATAATAATATGCTTGGTATTCAAGATTTGTAAAACTTTCTTTTGAGTGCGTTGAATACTAAGAAAAGATTGATCCTTGATAATTGTTTTGAGATATGAAGGTGGTGATATTAGAGTCATGCTAGTAGAGTAGTTGTGAATTTGAGAAATACTTACGTTAAAGTTTGTGATTCCCGTAGCATGCACGTATGGTAAACCGTTATGTGATGAAGTCGGAGCATGATTTATTTATTGATTGTCTTCCTTATGAGTGGCGGTCGGGGACGAGCGATGATCTTTTCCTACCAATCTATCCGCCTAGGAGCATGCGCGTAATACTTTGCTTTGATAACTTCTAGATTTTTGCAATAAGTATATGAGTTCTTTATGACTAATGTTGAGTCCATGGATTATACGCACTTTCCTTCCTTCCACCATTGCTAGCCTCTCTAATACCGCGCACCTTTCGCCGGTATCATACACCCACCATATACCTTCCTCAAAACAGCCACCATACCTACCTATCATGGCATTTCCATAGCCATTCCGAGATATATTGCCATGCAACTTTCCACCGTTCCGTTTATTATGACACGCTCCATCATTGTCATATTGCTAGCATGATCATGTAGTTGACATCGTATTCGTGGCAAAGCCACCATTCATGATTTTTTCATACATGTCACTCCTGAATCATTGCATATCCCGGTACACCGCCGGAGGCATTCACATACAGTCTTATTTTGTTCTAAGTTTCGAGTTGTAATTGTTGAGTTGTAAGAAAAATAAAAGTGTGATGATCATCATTTTTAGAGCATTGTCTCAAGTGAGGAAAGGATGATGGAGACTATGATTCCCCCACAAGTCGGGATGAGACTCCGAACGAAAAATAAAAAAGAAAGAGAAAAAGAGGCCATAAAAAAAGGCCCAAATAAAAAATAGAAAAAAAAAGAAAAAAATGAGAGAAAAAGAGAAGGGATAATGTTACTATCCTTTTACCACACTTGTGCTTCAAAGTAGCACCATGATCTTCATGATAGAGAGTCTCTCATTTTGTCACTTTCATATACTAGTGGGAATTTTTCATTATAGAACTTGGCTTGTATATTCCAATGATGGGCTTCCTCAAAATGCCCTAGGTCTTCGTGAGCAAGCGAGTTGGATGCACACCCACTTAGTTCCTTTTGTTGAGCTTTCATATACTTATAGCTCTAGTGCATCCGTTGCATGGCAATCCCTACTCACTCACATTGATATCTATTGATGGGCATCTCCATAGCCCGTTGATACGCCTAGTTTATGTGAGACTATCTTCTCCCTTTTTGTCTTCTCCACAACCACCATTCTGTTCCACATATAATGCTATATCCATGGCTCACACTCATGTATTGCGTGACGATCGAAAAAGTTTTGAAAATGCCAAAAGTATGAAACAATTGCTTGGCTTGTCATCGGGGTTGTGCATGATTTAAATACTTTGTGTGGTGAAGATAGAGCATAGCCAGACTATATGATTTTGTAGGGACAACTTTCTTTGGCCATGTTATTTTGAGAAGACATAATGTCTTTGTTAGTATGCTTGAAGTATTATTATTTTTATGTCAACATGAACTTTTGTCTTGGATCTTTCGGATCTGAATATTCATACCACAATTAAGAAGAATTACATTTAAATTATGCCAAGTAGCACTCCGCATAAAAAATTCTCTTTTTATCATTTACCTACTCGAGGACGAGCAGGAATTAAGCTTGGGGATGCCTGATACGTCTCCAACGTATCTATAATTTTTTATTGCTCCATGTTATATTATCTACTGTTTTGGACTATATTGGGCTTTATTTTCCACTTTTTTTATTACTTTTGGGACTAACCTATTAACCGGAGGCCCAGCTCAGAATTGCTGTTTTTTTTGCCTATTTCAGTGTTTCGAAGAAACGGAATATCAAATGGAGTCCAAACGGAATGAAATCTTCGGGAACGTGATTTTCTCAACAAATATGGTGCAGGAGATTTGGACCCTCCGTCAAGAAAGCCACGAGGCGGTCACGAGGGTGGAGGGCGCCCCCCTAGGGCGCGCCCCCTGCCTCGTGGGCCCCTCGAAGCTCCACCGACGTACTCCTTCCTCCTATATATACCTACGTACCCCCAAACGATCAGAGACAGAGCCAAAAACCTTATTCCACCGCCGCAACCTTCTGTACCCACGAGATCCCATCTTGCACTACTAGGAAAAGGCCTATAGATTATATGGCCACTAATGGCGCACCAGACATGTGGTGCGCCACTACTATATAGTAATGGCGCACCAAATATAGTAATGGCGCACCATGAGTTGGTGCGCCATTAGTGTGGTAGACACTAATGGCGCACCAGACCCATGGTGCGCCACTAGTAACAATTTTTTTCCAAAAATACTAATGGCGCACGAGGGCACAGTGCGCCATTACTAGTTTAACTAGTAATGGCGCACCTGCCACACAATGCGCCATTACTAGTTTAACTAGTAATGGCGCACCTGCCACACAGTGCGCCACTACTAATTTTTTTAAATTTCATGGGCACTTTTTGAATTCAAGAATATTTTTTCAAATTTGATGATATTTTTCTCATATTCAATATGAAAAAATATTGAATATTCATGAGGACACCCGATCTCGATCCCCCTCCATCTCGATCACTATCCCCCCTCGCCAGATCCCCCTCGCCGCCGAGCACCCCCCGCACCCTCCCCCGCTCTACCGCCGCCGACGACCCACCGCACCCTCCCCCGCTCCACCGCCGCCGAGGACCCCCCCGCTCCACCGCCGCCGACGACCCACCGCACCCTCCCCCGCTCCAACGTCACAAATGAATGCAACTAAAAATCCAAAAAAACAAATTTGATTATATTTTCAAATAACAAATTTGATGATATTTTCAAATAACAAATTTGATGATATTTTTAAAAAAATTATTACTGTTTTTAAAAATTTATTACGGTTTCATATTCATATGCATTTTCTAAAAAATTATTAGATGCAACAAAAAATAATAATAATAAAATTTCTTATGGCGTACTGTTGGCTAGTGCGCCATTGCTATGCAAAAAAAAGTTACTTATGGTGCACCTCTGGGTGGTGCGCCATTGCTATCTAAAAAAAGATTACTTATGGCGCACCGCTCGGGGGTGCGCCATTGCTATCAAAAAAAATTCTAATGGCGCACCGCCAGGGGGTGCGCCATTAGTGATCCTCCCCCACTAAAATCGTCAATCCCCTTTCTTTCCCCAATCGATCACATCTCTCAAGGCCCCGATTCCATCTCTCCCTCGGTACCTCCATCCTCCAGGCCTTCGCCGCCGCCGGCGGCCAAGGCACCAACCACCTCCTCGGACGGGGCGCTCTTCCTCGCGCTCCCCTCACCAAGCACGACGCCGGCCACCTGCTCCTCACCAACCACGACGCCGGCCACCTGCTCCGTCGTCTCCGGCAGAGGTTACTCCACCTAGCTGCAGCACTCGTGCGCTTGGCGGCTATGGTTTGCCTCCAGCCCCTTCCCTCCCCCATCAACGAGAGGAGCATCCGGTGCCCCCGCCCTCGAGTTCATCGACGACGCCGTCCTCTAGCCGCAGCCGCCGCAGGTACAGAGCCCCCGATTCCATCTTCCCCCTCGCCCCCATTTTTTTCCTTGATCCAACCCATCCTTCAGATGTAACGCTATGATCTCCATCTTTCAGATGTTATAATGTACAGGAGCAACTTTGCACCAATGCATGATTCTAGTTAAAGTGCCAAACATTCTTAAACAAATGAATTTTTTTGCAATTTGGCATGATTACTTTGATCTTCTAGATGCTTCAGTCTCATTGTAGATTGAATTTGTTCACGCCATACATCTGTGTTGTGCTTCATAGGCAGCAACAATCGATCTTATTGATATATGGCTGATAGATTATCTGGTGCACCCAAAATATCCTTTATGTTGAGCACTACACAACTAAAAGGTGTAGTTTACACAATCAGGTGGGCAAACATTGTTGCCTCAAAGGTGGGTAGGGTTGATAAAACTGCATTCATATAGATTAGCCTTCCACCATAGTTAACAGCTTGTTCGGTTAATCCCTCCCACAAGGGGATTGGAGGGGATTGAGGTGGATTTTGACTTGTAGAGGATGTAATCCCTCACAATCCCCTCCAAACATATATAGCCTTGGGTAGAGAGAGAAGAGTGGGTTTCAGTTTGCTCTGGGCAGTGATGTGCACTGGAGTAGCCCTGTTGACATAGTTCATAGCAGTAGGTATTTCAAAAAATATGGAGTAATGCATAAATTTGTACTCCAGCAAGTTTACTCCAGTACTCAGTTTAAAATTCAGTTTACTGTTAAATGAAAGTAATTTAGTTTACTGTTAAATTTCAGTTTCACAAGCTAGTTGCCAACAAACAAAGCCTATGCTTATGAAGAATAAATCAGCTGAAATGAGATACTGATCCTTTTTTACTTTGTTTGCTCAGATTGTTGGAAATATTAAGCTCTCAATCACTGAAGGCCACTGCAGTTATTTGAATTCAACCATTTAGGTGAGCTACAACTAGGAGGATTTTGGAGTACTCTGAAACTGTTGCTTTTAGAACATGCTGTTAATTGATGTCAGTTAACTGAATCAGTACAAAACTCTTCTATGGAGTTAACCGAAGATCAGCAAGCAAATCAAAATGTGCAACACATTTTCTTCAGTCCTTAACTGACAACACAATTTCTTCAGTCTAGTGATGCAGCAATTTCTTCAGTCTAGTGTAAATGTAACTGACTACTGTTCAAATACTCTAGTGTATTTAGTGTAAATCTAGTCTGAAACTAGTAGAGCTCTTGGTGATTTGCAAATTCAGTTTAAATAAAAATTTGGTACATGACTACTGATCATGTATGAAAGATGTTGCTACTGGATGAGAAAATATGATGAATTGTATTCGGAGACTAATCTTCTATTGTATTCGACGAATCTGCTGTTGTTGTGTGGTGTTGTCTATACTCTGTCCAATAATATATTTTGTAACCTGTGAAAATATCAGAAAAGAAAAAATCCCTAATATTCATACTAGTGGCGCACCACCACATAGTGCGCCATTAGTAAGTCAGAGCACACTAATGGCGCATCATCCACCAGTGCGCCATTAGTATGCCAAAGCACATGGGTAAATATGGCCCCCTGGGAGGCATACTAATGGCGCACCATGGGATATACTAATGGCGCACTGCGTGGTGCGCCATTAGTAAGAAATTCTAATGGCGTGGTGCTAGTGGCGCACCTGTAGTGCGCCATTAGTAGGCAAAACAGGTGCGCCACTAGTAGGCCTTTTCCTAGTAGTGTTGGGGCATGTTCTGGAGCTTCGCCAGAGGGGGCCATCATCACGGAGGGCTTCTACATCATCATAGCCCCTCCGATGAAGTGTGAGTAGTTTACCTCAGACCTTCGGGTCCATAGTTAGTAGCTAGATGGCTTCTTCTCTCTTTTTGGGTCTCAATACAATGTTCTCCCCCTCTCTCGTGGAGATCTATTCGATGTAATCTTATTTTTGCGGTGTGTTTGTTGAGACTGATGAATTGTGGGTTTATGATCAAGTCTATCTATGAATAATATTTGAATCTTCTCTAAATTCTTTTATGTATGATTGGTTATCTTTGCAAGTCTCTTCGAATTATCAGTTTGGTTTGGCCTACTAGATTGGTTCTTCTTGCAATGGGAGAAGTGCTTAGCTTTGGGTTCAATCTTGCGGTGTCCTTTCCCAGTGACAGTAGGGGCAGCAAGGCACTTATAGTATTGTTGCCATCGAGGATAACAAGATGGGGTTTTTATCATATTGCATGAAACTATCCCTCTACATCATGTCATCTTGCCTAAGGCGTTACTCTGTTTTTACTTAATACTCTAGATGCATGTTGGATAGCGGTCGATGAGTGGAGTAATAGTAGTAGATGCAGGAAGGAGTTGGTCTACTTGTCTCGGACGTGATGCCTATATGATCATACCTAGATATTTTCATAACTATGCTCAATTCTGTCAATTACTCAACAGTAATTTGTTCACCCACCATAGAATACTTATGCTCTTGAGAGAAGCCACTAGTGAAATCTATGGCCCCTGGGTCTATTCTCATCATATCAATCTCCAATCACTTTATTATTGCTTTGCTTTTTTACTTTGCCTTTTATTTTACATTGCATCTTTATATCAAAAATACCAAAAATATTATCTATCAGATCTCACTCTCGTAAGTGACCGTGAAGGGATTGACAACCCCTAATCGCGTTGGTTGCGTTGAGCTATTTGTTTTGTGTAGGTATGAGGGACGCGCGCGTGGCCTCCTACTGGATTGATACCTTGGTTCTCAAAAACTGAGGGAAATACTTACGCTACTTTGCTGCATCATCCTCTCCTCTTCGGGGAAATCCAACGCAGTGCTCAAGAGGTAGCATTTTCCACGCCCATTCGTACTTTTCGTGCTGACTCCGCTGGTGAGTTTATCTCCCAGCTGTTGCGTGGTTTTCTTGCGGGACAGGGTACTCTTGCCCAGTTCTCGTGTCCTGGTGCACACGCTCAGAATGGCATTGCGGAACGTAAGCATCATCATCTACTTGAGACGGCTCGTGTGCTGATGATTGCCGCTTCCCTTCCGCCTCACTATTGGGCTGAGGTTGTTTCTGCATCCACCTATCTCATCAACATTCAGCCATCGACTGCTTTGCAGGGTATTCCTATGGAGTGTCTCTCTGGACGTTCTCCTGACTACTCAGCTCTTCATATGTTTGGATGTGTGTGCTATGTTCTTCTTGCCCCACGAGAACGCACCAAACTAACTGCTCAGTCGGTTGAGTGTGTCTTCCTTGGCTACAACGATGAGCACAAGGGCTATCGCTATTGGGATCATGTTGGTCGTTGTTTGTGCATCTCGTGTGATGTGACTTTTGATGAGTCTCGCTCTTACTACCCCTGTCCTTCTTCCTTGAGCTTCTCTGTGGACATTTCTTTTCTTCTTCTCCCTGATACACTCTGCTATGTGCCTTCTGTTTCATCTCCTCCTCCTGCACCTCTCAATCCCTCCCCTTCACCACCGACACCATCTTCCCCATCCTCCCCCCTCACCTCTCCACCATCATCTCCAGTTCATCAACCTCTCTCACCATTTCCTCTCCACTATACTCGTCGCCCTCGTTCTGAGGATACTTCTCTTGACGCGCCTTCCACCTCTGGTGCACCTACCTTCACGCCTCCCCCGGTTCATAACCTCCGTGCTCGGCTTCGCCCCCCACCTGATTGCTACTCTCCTGCTCGGCACGGTCTCTCTGTTATTGCTGTGCCCACTTCCTATCGGACTGCCATGACTCAGCCTGAATGGCAGCTTGCAATGGCCGAAGAACTTGATGCCCTTGAGCACTCTGGCACATGGGATCTGGTTTCCCTCACTTCCGGTGTTCGTCCCATCACCTGCAAGTGGGTCTACAATATTAATACTTGCTCTGATGGCTCTCTTGAGCGCTACAAAGCGCGTCTTATGGCCCATTGTTTTCAGCAGGAGCAGGGACGCGATTATGATGAGACATTCGCTCCTATGGCCCACATGACCACTGTTTGCACTCTTCTTGCTATGGCTTCTGTTCGTCATTGGTCTCTCTCTCAACTTGATGTTCAGAACGCCTTTCTCAATGGCGACATGCGTGAGGAGGTTTATATGCAGCCACCACCAGGGTACTACGCTCCTGATGGTATGGTCTGTAGACTTCGTCGCTCCCTCTATGGTCTTAAACAGGCCCCTTGTGCCTGGTTTGAGCGCTTCGCCTCTATGGTGACTGCCGCTGGTTTCTTGCCCACTGATCATGATCCCGCGTTGTTTGTTCACACGTCTCCTCGTGGTCGGACTCTTCTCCTCCTCTATGTTCATGACATGATCATCACTGATGACGACCTTGACTATATTGCCTTTGTTAAGGCTCGCCTTCGCGATCAGTTCCTCATGAATGATCTTGGTCCACTTCGCTACTTTCTTGGGATTGAGATCACCTCGACCTCTGATGGCTTCTACATCTCCCAAGAAAAATATATTCAGGATCTTCTTGCTCGCACTGCTCTCGGTGATGAGCGCACTGTTGTGACTCCTATGGAGCTCAACGTTCAGCTTCGTGCCTCCGATGGTGACCCTGTTCCTAATCCCACTCGCTATCGTCATCTTGTTGGCAGTTGTCGGTGTCAAAACCGGCGGATCTCGGGTAGGGGGTCCCGAACTGTGCATCTAGGCGGATGGTAACAGGAGACAAGGGACACGATGTTTTTACCCAGGTTCGGGCCCTCTCGATGGAGGTAAAACCCTACTCCTGCTTGATTAATATTGATGATATGGGTATAACAAGAGTAGATCTACCACGAGATCGGAGAGGCTAAACCCTAGAAGCTAGCCTATGGTATGATTGTTGTTGTTGTCCTACGGACTAAACCCTCCGGTTTATATAGATACTGGAGAGGGCTAGGGTTACACAGAGTCGGTTAAAAGGAAGGAGATCTACATATCCGTATTGCCAAGCTTGCCTTCCACGCCAAGGAGAGTCCCATCCGGACACAGGAAGAAGTCTTCAATCTTGTATCTTCATAGTCCAACAGTCCGGCCAAAGGTTATAGTCCGGCTGTCCGGACACCCCCTAATCCAGGACTCCCTCAGTAGCCCCTGAACAAGGCTTCAATGACGATGAGTCCGGCGCGCAGATTGTCTTCGGCATTGCAAGGCGGGTTCCTCCTCTGAACACTTCATAGAAGATTTTGAACACGACGATCGTGTCCGGCTCTGCAAAACAAGTTCCACATACCACCGTAGAGAGAATAGCATTTCCACAAATCTAATCTGCTGACGTATTCTGCAGTGTGACATCACACCACAGCCAAGCCATTATACGAACCGTTTTTTACAGCCAATCTTAGCACAATTTGCGAGGCGGTTTCCCTGGCACGTCTTGTCGAAGCAGATATCGTGTCCCCTTATCGCTGGATTCTCATCAATACGGACGTGGGTAACCCAACCGCGCCATCAATTACGGCGCTTGGGGGATGAGCGAGTTTTACCAGGCTCGTGGGGACGCATAGTTTCGTCCGTCCATATAAAGGGACAAGGGTTCACCTTTTTCCATCCACGCCTTCTTCCTCCTTTGCCCATCCATTCTCGCACACTCGAGCTCCAGCGCGCAAGTCCACATTTCCTTCCTCGACCTTCTCCAACCATGTTCGGAGCGGGAGGCAAGTGGATGGTCTCCTCCGTCACGAAGGGAAACATCAAGAAACTGAGGAGAGTCGGATACTTGCCCGCGGACATCGCGCATCAGCTCCCAGATGTGGGGCAGTTCAACCCCAGCCCCAGGCCCCACGAGAGGGTAGTGTTCCTCACCCATTTCCTCCGTGGACTGGGCTTCCCTCTCCACCCATTTGTCCGGGGGCTCATGTTCTACTACGGCCTGGACTTCCACGATCTGGCCCCGAACTTTATCCTCAACATCTCGGCGTTTATCGTCGTGTGTGAGGCCTTCCTCCGCATCAAGCCTCACTTCGGCCTATGGCTGAAGACTTTTAATGTCAAACCGAAAGTGGTGCGTGGCCAGCAGGCGGAGTGTGGAGGCGCCATGGTGGGCAAGATGCCGAACGCCACATGGCTCGAGGGCTCCTACATGGAGACCATAAAGGGGTGGCAATCGGGGTGGTTCTACATCACCGAGCCGTGCGACCCTGAATGGGCAGCGGCCCTCGAGTTCTGATCCGGAATCCCCATGCGGCTCACCTCCTGGAAAGAGAAGGGCCTGCCCTGGGGTAGTCCGGGAGAGCTAACCGGACTCCAAACTTGCATCCAAAACATGGTGAGCAAGAAGCTTAAGCTCGTCAATATAGTCCAGGTCATGCTCATCCGCCGGATCCTTCCGTGTCAACGACGGGCATTCGATTTGTGGGAGTTCGACCCGTCCCAGCACCAAACTCTGAGCGAGCTCTTCGACACAACACACAAGGATGCTTGGAAGGTGCTATTCAAGGGCGCCGAGGTCCCCCCTCCCCTTACCGAGGATCGCGGATTCAGCCCGAAGCGCCAAGCCAGCGCGGTAAGCTGTTTTACCTTTTATAGGGTATTCATTCTTTATAGTTTAATCATATGCGGGGTCTAAGCTCCCATGCCTTTGACAGGACTGGTAGGAGACGGCCAGACAGATCGACTGTCCTGCTCCTTTGCCCTAAGGCCCAGCAGACGCTCGCTTGGCGGAGCTGCTGGTTCCGGCACCTTACGTGGTGCCTGAGAAGAAGGCCAAGAAGAAGGCCACGGGGACTCGAAAGAGTTCCCGGCGCCCGGCGGTGTCGGACTCATCGTCCGATGACTCCGAGGCGCACTCCTCCCATGAAGACGAGGAGGAGGAAAAAGAGGTTTCTTCCCCTCCAGCAGGGGGAGAAAATAAAAGGAAGGCCGCCCCAACTGGGGAGGCCGGAGGGTCCAAGAAGGGAAGGACCCTTCCTCCGGACTATTCCACCAACGCCGCCGACAGCGAAGACGAGTGGCCGGCCAGGGCCAAGCCCCTGGCGAGGTCGTAAGTATTCGGACACCAGAGTGACTCGTAGCGTTCCTTTATTGCATAGCTTCTCCTGACGCCGAATATAATCATGCAGTCCGCCTCGAGCCTGGCTCGACGTGTCATCGAGCGGTTCCTTGCGTTCGTCGGATGTGAATAGCCTTTCACTTCCGGCCGCCTCCTCCCCTCGCCCTACGGACACCATCGAGGTATTGTCTCAGGGGGTTCCAAACCGAGGGGAGGTAGTCCTGGGGGCGCCTCAAGGCGACATCCCGGACTCCAGGCGCAAAAAGGGAGCAAGGCTCCCAAGGGCTCCAAGTCCGGCCCTGGGCCGAACACCGCACCGGAACCTTCAGTGGTTCCAGACTCTGGCAGGCGGCCCCCCACTAAGAAGGGCAAGCCTACCGCGCCAGTGACCTCCGTCCAACCGGAGGCACCGGATAACTTGCTGGAGGTGCTTAACGGCGCCTCCATCGACGAGGAGCACCACACTATAATGAGTGCGGTGATCCAAAAAGTTCAGTCCGCCAAGAGCGGGATGACTGAAGCCTGTGCCAGCCTTCTAACAGGCTTTGAGGTATGTAAAAAATATATAAAAATATTACCGCATAGACAGTAGCCCATGGTGCTCTGTTTGGCGTTCACAAAGAAAAGCCGAACAGAGGATCTAATAATATTCGCAAGAGTCTAACATAATTGTGTCGATATGCGTATGCAGGCTTCGCTGCTGGCCTCCGCCACACTGACTGCGGAGGTTGATGCGCTGAAGCAGAACCTCGAGCGGTCCGAGAAAGAGCTCGACCTTGCCAAGAAGCAGCTCGAGGAGAACCAAGGTACGTAATGCCTTGTCTGTGTGTGTATATGTAAAAAGTATGCGTTTGCAAGAATGACAAGATCATTATCGATGTGCTAGGGGCCACGATCGAGGTAGCGACCCTGAAGCAAGTGCTTACCGAGGCCGAAAAGAAGGCGGCCACGGAGTGGACCGAGCGGGAGAAACATGAGGCACGGGTTGGCGAGGTGCAGCAAGAGCTCCATGCTCTCGTGAAGAAACATGAGACTTTGGAGTTGGACTCATAGACTCGAGAGTCCGAGCTTGCTGCGGCCCTCGAAAGCACCAAGTCTGCCAAGGCCGAAGCCCAAAAAGCCCTCCAGGAAATTGAGGCGATGAAGAAGATAGCGGCAAGTAAGGCATTCATTATGCAAAGCAAGCACGTGAAAGTGAATTACTTGTTACTCACCCAAGTCCGGAGCTCTCAAGGAGCATTCGCAGATTTGCCCCGCAGCGTGTCCGATGCCGCCACCTACTACCGGGCCGAGGAAGGGAGCTCGACGCAGAAGGTGTTCTGGTCTCAGTATGCTGAGACCGGACACCCAGTGCCCTTGAGCGACCAGCTGAAGCAACTGGTCGAGCTCCATAAGGTGGCCGAACAGGCCATGAAGGGTCTTATAGTCCGGCTGTGGCCTAGAGAGGCCATGCCTGGGAGCTACTTCGGGCTGGTGAGGCGGCTAGAAGATACTTGTCCGTGGCTTGAAGTCATCAAGCGCTCCGTCTGCATCGAGGGCGCCCGCAGGGCCTTTGCCTGCCTGAAAGTACACTGGGGCAAAATGGACGCGGAGAGGCTGGTGAAGGACGAACCACCGCAGGGCAAGGAGCATCGCCACCCCGAGATGTACTATGAGGGCGTCCTGAAGGGTGCCCGCCTTGTGGCGGACGAATGTTCCAAGGATGTAATATTTGAGTAAACTCGCTCGTGTGATCTTCTACACTGGAAACTTGTTCATATGCGCTATGCAACGTTTGTTTGAATTTAAAATATTACCTTCTATGCGGCCGTTTATTAAATCTGAGAGATGGCGAGTTGTCGGCTTCTGCCCCCGTGCCACGAGTGCTGAGGTGTTCGGGATAAACCTGAACACTCTTTTCCCATTCTTGGGTCCTTCGAGGGAGGTGCTCAGCACAACGAACAAGGCAATCGAACTATAATGCGTTATCACTCTCACTTAGCCAGAGAATTCTATAATTTTAAATTTTGGCGAAGCCCCTAGTGTTCGGAAGACCGAGTTCGGGGCGCTATACACGGCTAGGCCGGACAAAGCCGACTCCTCGCCCTAAGCGGCATAAGTCTTTAGGGACTCGAAACCTCTCGAACAGCGACCAGCTCTCGCCCTATCATGACAGTCAGTTTTAGCTTTCTCTACTGAGGTGCTTAGCCCAGCTGAACCGGGGCACAATCACAGTAGTTCTCCCAGTGCTACCTTAGCCGATATAGCGGAACGTAAGGTACCAAAACATGGGAGCCGGGCAAACCCAACTATTGACCAAAGACATGATTCGGAGCTGATGCATATAATGCTATAAGGTCGGAGTGCCGCACTTGTGAAAGTGTTCGGACTTCTCACGCCGTATTATGGGGTGCTTGAGCCCGTGGCGTATTAGCCGTACCAAAGTGTAGGGGTGCTGAATGTCATGAATGAACATATATACATAAAAAGGAATGAATAGAGAATGCAATAATAGACTGAAGCTAAGCATTGTTTATTTGAAAAAGGTGCATTAAAAGCAGAGCGATACAAATAATGCGATAAGCAGGAGATGGGACTATTTGACATGTCCCCTCCAGGGGCGAGCTGCGGAATGATATGTAAAACAGGTATTTTGCTCGTTATAGAGACCACCTGGGAATCCACAGTGCGACGTAGCTTTCTGCCTCCCTGGTTGTTGTATCGTATGTTCGGCAATTGTACTGCCGAGCAGGTCTTCCGGAGAGTAAAGTCCTGAAAGTAAGAAAAAATGATAAAATCGGCAGCCCCTAGTGCGGTTGAGCCGCGTTTTGGGGCGTGCCGTGGTCATGCCCCTCCCCCTGTGCCCATGGTATTTTCAGAGCGTAATTATGTACGCGTAGCACGGATTTCACCGTTTTGCGAGGGCTGGGGTTGGGGCCGCATTGCTACGCTTGCTCGGAACGTGCCAGTCGGTCTTGTTGTAGGTTACTCCGAGCGCGCTTGACGGTGTCCGGACGTTTTATCTCCGGACTGGAGAATTGCCTTGAGAGGCTAATTTGTACTTCCGCTGCGAGGGCCGCCGTGTGCTCCTCCGTTCGGAGAGAGCGTTCGGTGTTTCCATTGACTGTAATGACTCCGCGAGGTCCTGGCATCTTGAGCTTGAGGTATGCATAGTGCGGCACCGCATTGAACTTTGCAAATGTGGTTCGCCCGAGCAGTGCGTGATAGCCACTGCGGAACGGGACTATATCGAAGATTAACTCCTCGCTTCGGAAATTATCCGGGGATCCGAAGACTACTTCTAGTGTGACTGAGCCTGTGCAATGGGCCTCTACACCTGGTATGATGCCCTTAAAGTCGTCTTTGTGGGTTTAATCCTTGAGGGATCTATGCCCATTTTGCGCACTGTGTCCTGATAAAGCAGGTTCAGGCTGCTGCCACCGTCCATAAGGACTCGAGTGAGGTGAAATCCGTCGATGATTGGGTCTAGAACCAATGCGGCAAATCCGCCGTGGCGGATCTAGTGGGGTGGTCCCTGTGATCGGAAGTGATCGGGCAGGAGGACCATGGGTTGAACTTTGGGGCGACTGGGGATGTGGCTTGCGTATATCATGTTCACCGTCCGCACTTGTGGGGGGAAACCCTTCTGTCCTCTGTTGTTCGGCGGCCGGGGCTCCTCTTCGTTGTCGCTATGTAGCCCCTTGTCTTTGTTTTCGGCATTTAACTTGCCAGCCTGCTTGAACACCCAACAATCCCTATTGGCGAGGTTAGCTGGCTTTTCGGGGGTGCCATATATCTAACACGAGCGATCGAGTATACGGTCCAAGCTGGACGGGCCCGGAGTGCTTCTTTTGAATGGCTTTTTCCGCTGACCGGGCTTAGAGTCTCTGAATGCGGCATTAACTGCCGTATCCTCAGTATTGTCACTGTTAATGCGGCGCTTGTGCTTGTTGCGACATGACCTACCACTACTGTCCTTGGTATCCGAATTACCAGGGCTCTTTGACATGTTATTGCTGCGAGCCAACCAGCTGTCTTCTCCCGCGCAAAAGCGGGTCATGAGTGTCGTGAGGGCTGCCATGGATTTCGGCTTTTCCTGTCCAAGGTGCCAGGCAAGCCACTCGTCGCGAATGTTATGCTTGAAAGCCGCCAGGGCCTTTACGTCCGGACAGTCGACGATTTGATTTTTCTTGGTTAGGAACCGTGTCCAGCATTGTCTGGCCGATTCCTCTGGCTGCTAAATTATGTGGCTCAGGTCATCAGCATCTGGTGGTCACACATAGGTGCCCTGGAAGTTGTCGAGGAATGCGGATTCCAGGTCTTCCCAACAACCAATGGATTCTGCTGGCAAGCTATTAAGCCAATGCCGGGCTGGTCCTTTAAGCTTGAGTGGGAGGTATTTGATGGCATGTAGATCATCACCACGGGCCATGTGGATATGAAGGAGATAGTCCTAGATCCATACCGCGGGATATGTCGTACCATCGTATGATTCGATATTCACGGGTTTGAAACCCTCTGGGATTTGATGATCCATTACCTCATCTGTGAAGCATAGCGGGTGTGCGGCGCCTCTGCACTGGGCTATATCACGACGCAGCTCGAATGAGTTTTGTCTGTTGTGTTCGGCCCGACCAGATTTACTTTTGCTGTATCTGGCGTGACGGTTATTGTCTCATGTCGTGGGGCACGCACGCGATCCGTAGATCGATCTTGTTTGCCTTGCTTTGTCCTCCAACATATCTCGCAGGTCTAGTGCATTTCCCCGTGACTTGGTATTTTTGAGTGACGCCGGGGTGCGGCTTGAGTTGTGGGCCGAGGGGCCTCTCTGTCGCGGCCACGAGGTGGCCGGTCAGCCACGACATACGCTATAGATGTAGGTTTAGATGCTTCCTCCTCTAATTGGGGTAGCAACCTGCGCTTTGGGTAGCTCTTGGAGGGGCGTTCGAGTTCATATTCCTCGGCCACAAGGACTTCAGTCCATCTGTCAGCTAGCAAGTCTTGATCAGCTCTAAGCTGCTGCTTCTTCTTCTTAAGGCTATTTGCCGTGGCTATAAGCCGGCGCTTGAAGCGCTCTTGCTAACGGGATCCTCAGGCATGACAAATTCGTCGTCGCCGAGGCTTGCCTCGTCTTCGGAGGGAGGCATGTAATTATCGTCCTCTTCCTCTCTATCCACTGCTCTCTCATGAGGGCTGGCTTCTCCATCCTGCTGCGCTGAATCTTGTTGGAGGGGGTTGTCTTCGGCACTGTCCGGGGTGTTATTATCTCCTGTGCCGGAATCACCGTTTTTGCTCTGGCGAGACTTAGATTGGCGCCGCTGACGCCGGCGCTTAGGTTGCTTCTTGGAGGGGTCATCCTCCGTTGTTCCGTCTCCATTGCCTTCTTTGGGTGTGTCCACCATATATATCATACGACGAGGTGGCTTTCCAGTGCCCTATAGACGCTGGTTCATGTTCGTCTCCTACATCGTCATCCATACCATCGATGTCCTCGGAGTCGAAGTCGAGCATGTCGGTCAAATCATCGATAGTGGCTATGAAGTGGGTGGTGGGTGGGCGTCCAATATCTTCGTCATCCGCATCCCAATCCTGCCGGTCATAGTCTGGCCAAGGCTCTCCTGACAAAGAGAGAGACCTTAGTGAGTTCAGTATATCGCCAAAGGGCGAGTGCTGAAAGATATCCGCGGCGGTGAAATCCATGATCAGCGCCCAATCGGATTCGATTGGCAGGGGCGCGGAGGGTTCAGAGTCCGGAGAAGAGTCCGGAGAAGAGACCGGCAAAGTGGAGTCATGGGCCTCACGAAGGGTAAGGCTAGTGTTTGGCTCGATTGTCGTTGAGGCTGCAGCCTCCATGGCGGGGTCTAACCACCCACCCTCGGATGGCGCAGTTAGCTCCGAATTAAAGGCCGGAGCGGATGCAGGTGCGGTCTCCAGGGCACTGTTTGGCGCCAGAGCTAAATCATGCCCATCGAGACAGCGTGACGCACTCGGTCGGGGCTCGAATCCGTCGAAGATCAAGTCTCCGCGGATATCGGCCTTGTAGTTCAAACTTCCAAACCTGACCTGATGGCCAGGGGCGTAACTTTCAATCTGCTCCAGATGGCCAAGCGAATTGGCCCGCGGTGCGAAACCGCCGAATAAAAAGATTTGTCCGGGGAGAAAAGTCTCACCCTGGACTGCATCGCTAATGATGATTGAAGGAGCCATCAAGCCTAATGACGACGACACAGAGGAACTCTCAATGAAAGCTCCAATGTCGGTGTCAAAACCGGCGGATCTCGGGTAGGGGGTCCCGAACTGTGCGTCTAGGCGGATGGTAACAGGAGACAAGGGACACGATGTTTTTACCCAGGTTCGGGCCCTCTCGATGGAGGTAAAACCCTACTCCTGCTTGATTAATATTGATGATATGGGTAGTACAAGAGTAGATCTACCACGAGATCGGAGAGGCTAAACCCTAGAAGCTAGCCTATGGTATGATTGTTGTTGTTGTCCTACGGACTAAACCCTCCGGTTTATATAGACACCGGAGAGGGCTAGGGTTACACAGAGTCGGTTACTGATACGTCTCCAACGTATCTATAATTTTTGATTGCTCCATGCTATATTATCTACTGTTTTGGACTATATTGGGCTTTATTTTCCACTTTTATATTATTTTTGGGACTAACCTATTAACCGGAGGCCCAGCCCAGAATTGTTGTTTTTTGCCTATTTCAGTGTTTCGAAGAAACAGAATATCACACGGAGTCCAAACAGAAAATTCCTTTTTAGAACGTGATTTTCTTCCCGAATAAGATCTAGGAGACTTGGACCCTACGCCAAGGAAGCTCCAAGAAGGGCACGAGGTAGGGGGGTGCGCCCTACACCCCCAGGCGCGCCCCCACCCTCGTGGGCCCACCGAAGCTCCACCGACGTACTTCTTCCTCCTATATATACCCACGTACCCCCAAACGATCAGAACAGGAGCCAAAAACCTAATTCCATCACCGCAACTTTCTGTATCCATGAGATCCCAT
The DNA here is from genome assembly GCA_032464435.1 of Aegilops umbellulata. NCBI lineage: Eukaryota > Viridiplantae > Streptophyta > Magnoliopsida > Poales > Poaceae > Aegilops > Aegilops umbellulata. The sequence continues at coordinate 341,677,795 of CP136059.1, forward strand.
CTTGGGGCCTGTTCCGGAGCTCCGCCGGAGAGGGCCGTCATCACGGAGGGCTTCTACATCATTATAGCCTCTCCGATGAACTGTGAGTAGTTTACCTCAGACCTTCGGGTCCATAGTTATTAGCCAGATGGCTTCTTCTCTCATTTTGGATCTCAATACAATGTTCTCCCCCTCTCTTGTGGAGATCTATTTTATGTAATCTTGTTCTTTTGTGGTGTGTTTGTTGAGACCGATGAATTGTGGGTTTATGATCAAGTCTATCTATGAACAATATTTGAATCTTCTCTGAATTCTTTTATGTATTATTGGTTATCTTTGCAAGTCTCTTCGAATTATCCGTTTGGTTTGGCCAACTAGATTGGTAGTTCTTGCCATGGGAGAAGTGCTTAGCTTTGGGTTCGATCTTGCGGTGTCCTTTCCCAGTGACAGAAGGGGCAGCAAGGCACGTATTGTATCATTGCCATCGAGGATAACAAGATGGGGTTTATTTCATATTGCATGAATTTATCTCTCTACATCATGTCATCTTGTTTAAAGCGTTACTCTGTTTTTCACTTAATACTCTAGATGCATGCTGGATAGCGGTCGATGAGTGGAGTAATAGTAGTAGATGCAGAATCGTTTCGATCTACTTGTCACGGACGTGATGCCTATATACATGATCATGCCTAGATATTCTCATAACTATGATCAATTCTGTCAATTGCTCAACGGTAATTTGTTCACCCACCGTAGAAAACTTATGCTCTTGAGAGAAGCCACTAGTGAAACCTATGGCCCCGGGGTCTATTCTCACCATATCAATCTCCATCACTTTAATCTTGCTTTGTTTTTACTTTGCCTTTTTCTTTTCACTTTGCATCTTTATATCAAAAATACCAAAAATATTATCTCTATTAGATCTCACTCTCGTAAGAGACCGTGAAGGGATTGACAACCCCTATTCGCGTTGGTTGCGAGTTGCTATCGATTTGTGCAGGTACGAGGGACTTGAGTGTGGCCTCCTACTGGATTGATACCTTGGTTCCCAAGAACTGAGGGAAATACTTACGCTACTCTGCTGCATCATCCTCTCCTCTTAGGGGAAAACCAACGCAAGCTCAAGAGGTCGCAAGAAGAATTTCTGGCACCGTTGCCGGGGAGTCTACGCAAAAAGTCAACATACCAAGTACCCATCACAATCCCTATCTCCTGCATTACATTAGTTGCCATTTGCCTCTCGTTTTCCTCTCCCCCACTTCACCGTTGCCATTTTATTCGCCCTCTCTTTCTCCTTCTCCTTCTCCTTCTCCGTTTGCCTTTTTTTTCGCTTGACTTTTGTTTGCTCGTGTGTTGGATTGCTTGTTTGTCGCGATGGCTCTACCAAATTTTGGTGATCTTCACCTTAAAAGGTTAGAGGAGATCGAAAACAACGTTAGGAAGTTTATGGTTTTGCAATTTGAGCATCATAATTTCTTTAGAAACGAGCTTAAGGAACAAAAAAGTTTTATGAGTTATATGAATAAAGAGCTCGATGATATGTCTAAAGAATTTGATGGTATAAGATCCCAAATTGCTCGTCTTGAAAAGATGACTGCTGAAATTTCGGATATGCAAGCTACCTTAGTCAATTAGATGGCTGCAAAACCGAATACTTATGAAAATCAAGATAAAGATCTAAAAGTTATTGATGTGTCCCCTATCAAATCTTTTTTTTGCAATATGAATCTTGATGAAACTGAATATGATCTTCCTTTACCTAGAAGGCGTTCCAAAAATTCGGAGTATTTAGATCTTTATGATGAAACTGATGAAAGTGGGATTGAAAGAAATAAAAATTTAAATGTTGCTAAACCCACTATATTGGATTTCAAGGAATTTAATTATGAAAGTTGCTCTTTGAATGATTGTATTTCCTTGTTACAATCTGTGCTAAATTCTCTACATGCTTATAGTCAAAAGAAAGCCTTCACCAAACATATTGTTGATGCCTTGATGCAATCTTATGAAGAAAAACTTGAGTTGAAAGTTTCTATCCCTAGAAAACTCTATGATGAGTGGGAGCCAACCATTAAAATTTAAATTAAAGATCATGAGTTTTATGCTTTGTGTGATTTGGGTGCTAGTGTCTCCACTATCCCCAAGACTTTGTGTGATTTGCTAGATTTCTGCGATCTTGAAAATTGCTCTTTAAACTTGCATCTCGCGGATTCTACTATTAAGAAACCTATGGGAAGAATTAATGATGTTCTTATTGTTGCAAATAGGAATTATGTGCCCGTAGATTTCATTTTTCTTGATATAGATTGCAATCCTTCTTGCCCTATTATTCTTGGTAGACCTTTTCTTAAAATGGTTGGTGCGATTATTGATATGAAGGAAGGGAATATTAGATTCCAATTTCCATTAAAAAGGGGCATGGAACACTTTCCAAGAAAGAAAATAAAATTGCCATATGAAACCATCATGAGAGCCACTTATGGATTGCCTTCCAAAGATGGCAATACCTAGATCTATCCTCGCTTTTATATATGCCTAGCTAGGGGCGTTAAACGATAGCGCTTGTTGGGAGGCAACCCAATTTTATTTTTACTTTTTTGTGTTTTTCTTCTATTAGGGAATAAATAACCCATTTACCTTCTATTTGGATGTGGTTTGTGTTTTAATTAGTGTTTGTGCCAAGCTAGACCTATTGGATCTTCTTGGATGATAGTTATTTGATCTTGCTGTAATTTCCAGACACTTTGCGTTCAGTGACCGAATTATTAAAAATCATCAGAACGTGATAAAATACTCATTCCAATTGCTGCTGATCAATAAACAAATTGTCTAGGTCGTATAATTGTGGTAGAAGTTTTGCAGTTCCAGAAGTTTGCGTTAGTTACAGATTACTATAGACTGTTCTGTTTTTGACACATTCTGTTTTTCGTGTGTTGTTTGCTTATTTTGATGAATCTATGGTTAGTAAAATAGTTTATAATCCATAGAGAAGTTGGAATACAGTAGGTTTAACACCAAAATAAATAAAGAATGAGTTCATTATAGTACCTTGAAGTGGTTTTATGTTTTCTTTCTCTAACAGAGCTCACGAGATTTCTATTGAGTTTTGTGTTGTGAAGTTTTCAAGTTTTGGGTGAATTCTTTTGATGGATTATGGAACAAGGAGTGGCAAGAGCCTAAGCTTGGGGATGCCCACGGCACCCCCAAGATAACCCAAGGACACCAAAAAGTCAAAGCTTGGGGATGCCCCGGAAGGCATCCCCTCTTTCATCCACTTCCATCGGTAATTTACTTGGAGCTGTATTTTTATTCATCAACATGATATGTGTTTTGCTTGGAGCATCTTGTATTATTTGTGTCTTTGTTTGTTAGTGTGCCACGATCATCCTTGCTGTAAACACCTTTTGAGAGAGTCATCTATGAATTAAAATTTGTTAGAATACTCTTTGTGCTTCACTTATATCTTTTGAGCTATGTAGTTTTGCTCTATGTGCTTCACTTATATCTTTTGAGCATTGCAATTTTGCTCTATGTGCTTCACTTAGATCTTTTAGAGCACGGTGGTGGTTTGTTTTAAAGAAAGTATTGATCTCTCATGCTTCACTTAAATTATTTTGAGAGTCATAATAGCATGGTAAATTGCTTAATGTTAATATGCTTGGTATTCATGATTTGTGAAATTTTCTTTTGAGTGCGTTGAATACTAAGAAAAGTTGGATGATTGATAATCGTTTTGAGATATGGAGGTAGTAATATCAAAGTCATGCTAGTAGAGTAATTGTGAATTTGAGAAGTGCTTGAGTTAAAGTTTGCAAGTCTCATAGCATGCATGTATGGTTAACATTATGCAACAAATTTGAAACATGAGGTGTTATTTGATTGTCCTCCTTATGAGTGGCGGTCGGGGACGAGCGATGGTCTTTTCCTACGAATCTATCCCCCTAGGAGCATGCGCGTAATACTTTGGTTTTTGATGGCTTGTAGATTTTTGCAATAAGTATATGAGTTCTTTATGACTAATGTTGAGTCCATGGATTATACGCACTCTCACCCTTCCATCATTGCTAGCCTCTTCGGTACCGTGCATTGCCCTTTCTCACATTGAGAGTTGGTGCAAACTTCGCCGGTGCATCCAAACCCCGTGATATGATACGCTCTTTCACACACAAACCTCCTTATATCTTCCTCAAAACAGCCACCATACCTACCTATTATGGCATTTCCATAGCCATTCCGAGATATATTGCCATGCAACTTTCCACCATCCAGTTTATCATGACACATTCATCATTGTCATATTGCTTAGCATGATCATGTAGTTGACATAGTATTTGTGGCAAAGCCACCGTTCATAATTCTTTCATACTTGTCACTCTTGATTCATTGCATATCCCGGTACACCGCTAGAGGAATTCATATAGAGTCATACTTTGTTCTAGTATCGAGTTGTAATCATTGAGTTGTAAATAAATAGAAGTGTGATGATCATCATTCAATAGAGCATTGTCCAAAAAAAAGAAAGAAGAGAGAAAGGCCAAAGAAAAAAAGAAGGCCCAAAAAAAGGAAAATAAATAAAAAGGGGCAATGCTACTATCCTTTTTTCCACACTTGTGCTTCAAAGTAGCACCATGATATAGCGAGTCTCATATATTGTGCTTCAAAGTAGCACCATGTTCTTCATATAGAGAGTCTCTTGAGTTATCACTTTCATATACTAGTGGGAATTTTTCATTATAGAACTTGGCTTGTATATTCCAACAATGGGCCTCCTCAAGTGCCCTAGGTCTTCGTGAGCAAGCAAGTTGGATGCACACCCACTTAGTTTCTTTTGCTGAGCTTTCATACATTTATAGCTCTAGTGCAGCCGTTGCATGGCAATCCCTACTCCTTGCATTAACATCAATCAATGGGCATCTCCCTAGCCCATTGATTAGCCTCGTTGATGTGAGACTTTCTCCTTTTTTGTCTTCTCCACATAACCCCCATCATTATATTCTATTCCACCCATAGTGCTATATCCATGGCTCACGCTCATGTATTGCGTGAAAGTTTATGAGTTTGAAATTATTAAGGTATGAAACAATTGCTTGGCTTGTCATCGGGGTTGTGCATGATGAGAGCATTATTGTGTGACGAAAATGGAGCATGACTAAACTATATGATTTTGTAGGGATGAACTTTCTTTGGCCATGTTACTTTGAGAAAACATAATTGCTTTGTTGGTTTGCTTGAAGTGTTATTATTCTTTATGTCAATATGAACTTCTGTCTCGAATCTTCCTAATCTGAATATTCATACCACAATTAAGAAATTTTGCATTGAAATTATGCCAAGTAGCACTCCGCATCAAAAATTCTCTTTTTATCATTTACCTACTCGAGGACGAGCAGGAATTAAGCTTGGGGATGCCTGATATGTCTCCAACGTATCTATAATTTTTGACTGCTCCATGCTATATTATCTACTGTTTTGGACTATATTGGGCTTTAGTTTTAACTTTTATATTATTTTTGGGACTAACCTATTAACCGGAGGCCCAGCCCAGAATTGCTGTTTTTTGCCTATTTCAGTGTTTCGAAGAAACATGATATCAAACGGAGTCCAAATAGAAAAAAAAATCCTTTTTGGAACGTGATTTTCTTCCCGAATAAGATCCAGGAGACTTGGACCCTACGCCAAGGAAGCTCCAAGAAGGGCACGAGGTAGGGGGCGCGCTCTACACCCCCAGGCGCGCCCCCACCCTCGTGGGCCCACCGAAGCTCCACCGACGTACTTCTTCCTCCTATATATACCCACGTACCCCAAAACGATCAGAACAGGAGCCAAAAACCTAATTCCACCCCGTAACTTTCTGTATCCATGAGATCCCATCTTGGGGCCTTTTCCGGAGCTCCGTCGGAGAGGGCCGTCATCACGGAGGGCTTCTACATCATCATAGCCTCTCCGATGAACTGTGAGTAGTTTACCTCAGACCTTCGGGTTCATAGTTATTAGCTAGATGGCTTCTTCTCTCTTTTTGGATCTCAATACAATGTTCTTCCCCTCTCTTGTGGAGATCTATTTGATGCAATCTTGTTCTTTTGCGGTGTGTTTGTTGAGACCGATGAATTGTGGGTTTATGATCAAGTCTATCTATGAACAATATTTGAATCTTCTTTGAATTCTTTTATGTATGATTAGTTGTCTTTGCAAGTCTCTTCGAATTATCCGTTTGGTTTGGCCAACTAGATTGGTAGTTCTTGCCATGGGAGAGGTGCTTAGCTTTCGGTTCGATCTTGCGGTGTCCTTTCCCAGTGACAGAAGGGGCAGCAAGGCACGTATTGTGTCGTTGCCATCGAGGATAACAAGATGGGGTTTATTTCATGTTGCATGAATTTATCTCTCTACATCATGTCATCTTGCTTAAAGCGTTACTCTGTTTTTAACTTAATACTCTAGATGCATGCTGGATAGCGGTCGATGAGTGGAGTAATAGTAGTAGATGCAGAATCGTTTCGATCTACTTGTCACGGACGTGATGCCTATATACATGATCATGCCTAGATATTCTCATAACTATGCTCAATTCTGTCAATTGCTCAACGGTAATTTGTTCACTCACCGTAGAAAACTTATGCTCTTGAGAGAAGCCACTAGTGAAACCTCTGGCCCCCGGGTCTATTCTCACCATATCAATCTCCATCACTTTAATCTTGCTTTGTTTTTACTTTGCCTTTTTCTTTTCACTTTGCATCTTTATATCAAAAATACCAAAAATATTATCTTTATTAGATCTCACTCTCGTAAGAGACCGTGAAGGGATTGACAACCCCTAATCGCGTTGGTTGCGAGTTGCTATCGATTTGTGCAGGTACAAGGGACTTGAGCGTGGCCTCCTACTGGATTGATACCTTGGTTCTCAAAAACTGAGGGAAATACTTACGCTACTCTGCTGCATCATCCTCTCCTCTTCGAGGAAAACCAACGCAAGCTCAAGAGGTAGCAGTTACAAGGAAGGATATCTACATATCCGTACTGCCAAGCTTGCCTTCCACGCCAAGGAGAGTCCCATCCGGACACACGACGAAATCTTCAATCTTGTATCTTCATAGGCCAACAGTCCGGCCAAGGGTTATAGTCCGGCTGTCCGGACACCCCCTAATCAAGGACTCCCTCAGCAGTCTTGTCTATCTTGCTGTTATGCGTCCTGACATCTCCTATTCTGTCCACATCCTGAGTCAGTTCGTTTCAGCCCCCACCTCTGTTCACTATAATCATCTCCTCCGTGTTCTACGATATTTTCGTAGCACGATCTCTCAGCGCCTTTTCTTTCCCCGCTCCAGATCTCTTGAGCTCCAGGCCTACTCTGATGCTACCTGGGCTAGTGATCCCTCTGATCGACGCTCGCTGTCTGCTTATTGTGTTCTTCTTGGTGGCTCTCTCATTGCCTGGAAGACAAAGAAGCAGACTGCAGTTTCTCGCTCGAGTACAGAGGCTGAGTTGCGAGCCATGGCTATGTTGACGGCTGAGGTGATCTGGTTACCGTGGTTACTTGCGGATTTTGGTGTGTCTGCTACTACCTCGACTCCCTTACTGTTACACAGTACTGGCGCTATCAGTATTGTGCGTGACCCGGTGAAGCATGAGCTCATCAAGCACATCGGTGTGGATGCCCACTTTGTGCGTGCTATTGTGTAGGATCAGATTCTCGCTGTTCACTGTGTGCCCTCTGAATTACAGTTGGCACACTTCTTCACGAAGGCACAGACTCGAGCGCAGCATAGCTTTTTCCTCTCCAAACTCAGTGTTGTTGATCCACCATGAGTTTGAGGGGGGGGTTAGATGTGTATAGTCCATTTTTGGTATATCCCTGTTGTATAAGGGGTTTTCTGCACTTTGACACACATGTATATGTAATGGCCTTTGGACCTTAGGAAATACTAGTTGTTGTTTATCCAACAATGCTATGGTAAAAACTTGCTGAACATCAGCCATGTATCACGGCTAATGTGGACACTAATCGTTGCCTACCACAGGAAAAACAGTTTCAGTGCCATCTGGTGACCCGTAGCAAAATGTGGGGATGGCCGGAACGGCCATCGACAATATGAATTCAAGCTTGCGATAAACAACTCAGTGAATTCGGAAATCCACACAACGCGATACTAGTTGCAGCGTAACACGAAACGCGTCTCCAAAGCAACCTTAATCTACAAAATTCTGGGTAACCTCCCATGCAGATAAAACCACCCCATGATTCAGATTAACAGTTTGCAGCATGCCCCACATTGTTATGCACCCCAAAAGGCAGACAGTGGCATACTGATAAGAATCAAGAAGATATATTGAACTAACGATATTGTGGGTGTTAACAAGGTTTTGGGTACCGGGCGGAATATTCGGATACCGCCCGGTATCCGCATTTCTCGCCACCCCACGAGAAAAAGTATGTACCGAGAGAAAATGTTTGAATTTTTTCAAATTTTTTGAATTTAAACTCTGGTAGTTAGGTTAGATATGCTCGAAACTCTTAAAGAACAGTCAGGCAGCATTGCCGTATTGGTAAACGCGGCCTTCCTTAATTTTTCCCTGTGGTCTCTGGTTCGAGTGACATGGTTCTACTTACTTTTTTCACAATTTTTATGATAAAAAGGAAGGTGCAGTAAAAAATACATGGGGTTGGAGAGGTTCGATCTTGAAACCTCATGGCACTAGAAGCTCATATACGAGCTAACCACTGCGACAAAAGGTAGCTTGCTGACGAAACCGACTGCAGATCCAATCTATACATCATTCAGAGTTTGAATTCAAAATTCAGATTTAAATTTCGTCCGAAATTTTTCTAGGATTTTGCGGTTACCACGTTAACCGGGAATTTCAGTGCCCCACGAGAAAAAAGGTGCACTCGAAATCCAAATCTGGGTGAAAATTTGCCTTCGGCGTCTACTAAGGCCGGCAGTGGCGGCGCTATTTGGGTCGTTCCCTTCTTGAAGGCATCGCCGTGGAGTAGTTCAAGGCCACTCTCTGCTACCTTCGGGGGAAACCCTAGATCGGATGATCGGATGACGGCGGCGCTCTAGTGTCGTTCCTCCCTTGGGGGCGTCATTTTTGAAGGTACACACGTGATCGAGGGACCAGAGGATGGATTCTTTGGTGGAGCGGTGATTCATCCTACACACTGATGGCGATGGATCTTGACGGCGTGTGTCGGTGTCAAAACCGGCGGATCTCGGGTAGGGGGTCCCGAACTGTGCGTCAAGGTCGGATGGTAACAGGAGACAAGGGACACTTTATTTTACCCAGGTTCGGGCCCTCTCGATGGAGGTAAAACCCTACTCCTGCTAGATTAATATTGATGATATGGGTAGTACAAGAGTAGATCTACCACGAGATCAAGGAGGCTAAACCCTAGAAGCTAGCCTATGGTATGATTGTGTATGATGATGGTTGTCCTACGGACTACAACCCTCCGGTTTATATAGACACTGGATAGGGTTAGGGTTATACAGAGTCGGTTACAATGGTAGGAGATCCTGAATATCCGCATGCCTAGCTTGCCTTCCACGCCAAGGAAAGATCCTTCCGGACACGGTACGAAGTCTTCAATCTTGTATCTTCATAGTCCTGGAGTCCGGCTGAAGGTATAGTCCGGCTATCCGAACACCCCCTAATCCAGGACTCCCTCAGCGTGGCATAGTGCAGATTCGGAGTTTGATGTGGGAGGATAGACTCGCACAGGAGGACGACGCCGTCGGACGTCGCGTTGGCGTCGATGGCAGAGAGACCTACCATGGTACATGCAACAGTACAACTCTGAAGATGAATTGGTGGCAGGTGGCTGCGGCGGCCTCATACCTGGCAGGCTTCCTGGTTGAGGAGTGCGCCGTACGGGTAGGTGCCCCATACCTGGCAGGCGTCCTGGTTGGGACCTCTGGTCTTCGATGTTTAGGTTTGGCTGCGATGTCTGTTTGGTATTAGGCCCATACTATCTGCGCTCTTTCATCAATTAGATAGGTGTAGGACAGTTGTTGCTTACACAGTGGCTTTAGTCTTGCTATTGTATGACTTTGTAAGATTTTGTGAGAATAATTAATAAAGTGGTCGTATGCATCACTTAGATGCAAAGGACGGGGGTCATCCTCTTTTAAAAAAAAACACAGGAACAACAGTTTCAGTGCCATCTGGTGACCCGTAGCTAAAGGCGGGTGTCGGTGTCAAAACCGGCGGATCTCGGGTAGGGGGTCCCGAACTGTGCGTCTAGGCAGATGGTAACAGGAGACAAGGGACACAATGTTTTACCCAGATTCGGGCCCTCTTGATGGATGTAAAACCCTACGCCCTGCTTGATTAATATTGATGATATGGGTAGTACAAGAGTAGATCTACCACGAGATCAAGGAGGCTAAACCCTAGAAGCTAGCCTATGGTATGATTGTTCTATATAGGAGTTGTTGTCCTACGGACTTAAACCCTCCGGTTTATATAGACATCGGAGAGGGTTAGGTTACACAAAGTCGGTTACAATGGTAGGAGATCTAAATATCCGCATCGCCAAGCTTGCCTTCCATGCCAAGGAAAGTCCCATCCGGACACGGGACGAAGTCTTCAATCTTGTATCTTCATAGTCCTGGAGTCCAGCTGAAGGTATAGTTCGGATGGCCGGACACCCCCTAATCCCAGACTCCCTCAGTAGCCCCTGAACCAGGCTTCAATGCCGATGAGTCCGGCGCGCAGATTGTCTTCGGCATTGCAAGGCGGGTTCCTCCTCCAAGTTCTTCATAAAAGTTTGTAAACACCAAGAGTAGTGTCCGGCTCTGCAAAATAAGTTTCCACATATTTCCATAGAGAGAATAATATTAACACAAATCTAATCTGCTGACATATTCCATAGCGTGACATCACACTACGGCCAAGCCTTTATTCGAATCGTTTTCACTTCTCCACCTCAGCGCGTTTTGCGAGGCAGTTTCCTTGGCACGTCTTGTCAAAGCAGAGATCGTGTCCCCCATTTACGGGATTCTCATCAATACGGACGTGGGTAACCCAACCACACCATTTATCACGGCGCTTGGGAGGCAAGCGAGTTTTACTAGGCTGGTGGGGACACATAGCCGCATCCGCCCATATAAGGGGATAAGGATACACCTTTTTACCTACGCCTTCTTCCTACTTTGCCTATCCATCTTTTGCGCACCCGAGCTCCAGCGCCCAAGCCCGCACTTCCCACCTCAACCTTCTCCAGCAATGTCCGGAGCGGGAGGCAAGTGGATGGTCTCCTCCGTCACGGAGGGCCATGTCAAAAAGCTGAGGAGGGCCGGATACTTGTCCAAAGACATCGCGCACCGGCTCCCTGAAAAGGGGCAGCTTCCCCCCACCCCAGAGCCCCATGAGAGGGTCGTATTCCTTCCCCACTTCCTCCGCGGACTGGGCTTTCCTCTCCACCCATTTGTCCGGGGGCTCATGTTCTATTATGGCCTGGATTTCCACGATCCGGCCCCGAACTTTATCCTCAACATCTCGGCGTTTATCGTCGTGTGCGAGGCTTTCCTCCACATCCGCCCCTATTTCGGCCTTTGGCTCAAGACTTTCAACGTCAAGCCGAAGGTGGTCCGCGGCAGCCAAGCAGAGTGTGGAGGCGCCATGGCGAGCAAGATGGCCAATGTCCGAGGGCTCGAGGGCTCCTTTGTGGAGACCTTGAAGGGGTGGCAATCAGCGTGGTTTTACATCACCGAGCCGCGCGATCCGGAATGGATCGCACCCCCTGAGTTCCGGTCCGGACCCCCCACGCGGCTCACGTCCTGGAAAGAGACGGGCCTGTCATGGGGTGACGAAGGAGAGGTGACCGGATTGCAGAGATGCATCCAGTCCCTGGTGAACAAGCAGCTCAAGCTTGTCAATATAGTCCAAGTCATGCTCGTCCACTGGATTCTCCCGTGTCAACAACGGGGTTTCACTCTGTGGGAGTTCGATCCGGCGCAGCACCAAACCTTGAACAAGCTCTTCGACACGACATACGAAGATGCCTGAAAGGTGCTTTTCAAGGGCGCCGAGGCTCAAGCATCCGCATCCAAAGACCGCGGATTCAGCACGCAGCGTACAGCTAGCGCGGTGATTTATCTGTACCTTTTACAGGATATTTGTTTCTCATAGTTTGACTCTATGTGGGATCTAAACTCCCTTACCCTTGACAGGAATGGCAGGTGAAGTCCGGACCAATTGACTGTCCGGCTCCTTTGCCCGAAGACCCAACAGACGCCCGTTTATCGAAGCTGCTAGCTCCGGCGCCTTACGTGGTGCCGGAGAAGAAGGCCAAGAAGAAGAAGGCCACGGGGACTCGAAAGAGTTCCCGTCATACGGTGGTGTCGGACTCGTCATCCGACGAGTCTGAGACGCACTCCTCCCGTGAAGACAAGGAGGAGGATGAAGAACCCTCTCCCCCTCCAGCGGGGGGAGGAAAGAAAAGGAAGGCCGCCCCAACAGGGGAGGCCGAAGGGTCCAAGAAGGGGAAAACCCTTCCTCCGGACTACTCCGCCGACGCCGACGACGACGAAGAGGAGTGGCCGGACAGAGCCAAGCGTCCGGTGAAATCGTCAGTATTCGGATACCAGAGTAACTCATAATATTCCTTTGTTGCACAGCTTTCCCTAATGTCGAACATAATTATGCAGACCGCCCCAGGCCGGACTCGATGAGTCGTCGAGCGGCTCCCTGGATTCATCGGACGTGAACTCAGTTCTGCCCACTGTCTCCCCCTGCACTGCGGACGATGCCGAAGTGGCATCGTGACAAGCTCCGGGGCAGGAGGAGGTGGTCCTGGAGGAGCCGCGAGGCGACCTCCCGGACTCCAGGAGTAAAGGGGACAAGACCCCCCAGGGCTCCAAGTCCGACTTTGAGCCGGACACCGCGCCGGAATCTTCAACAGTTCCGGACCGCGGTAGGCGAACTCCTTCCAAGAGGAGCAAGCCTTCTGAGCCGCCGGCCTCCGTCCAACCGGAGGTGCCGGACAATCTGCTGGAGGTGCTTAACGGCGCCTCCATCAACGAGGAGCACCGTACTATTATGAGTACGGTGATCCATAAGGTTCAGTCCGCCAAGAGCGGACTGACTGAAGCTTGCGCTAGCCTTCTAACAGGCTTCGAGGTAAGTAAAAATATTACCGCATAGATAGTAGCCCCTGATGCTCTGTTTGGTGTTCGGAAAGAAAAGCCGAATAGAGGATCTATTAAATTTCGCAGGAGTCTAACAAAAAGGAGTCAATATGCGTATGCAGGCTTCGCTGCTAGCCACCGCCGCACTGACTGCGGAGGTGGGTGCCCTGAAGAAGGGCCTCGAGCAGACCGAGCAAGAGCTCTGCCTTGCCAAACGGCAGCTCGCGGAGAAGGATGGTAAGAGATACCATATAGAAAAAAATAATATAAAAAAGATGCAATTGCAAAAAATAACAGGATTGTACTGCTTATTGTAGGGTCCATGACTGAGGTGGCGACCCTCAAACAGGCGCTGTCCGAGGCCGAGAAGAGAGCGGCCACGGAGTTCACCGAGCGAGAAAACTTGAGGCCCAGGTCGGCGAGGTGCAGCAAGAGCTTCAGGCTCTCATGAAAAAACATGAGAGTTTGGAGCTGGACTCGAAGACGCGAGCATCCGAGCTCGCGGCGGCCCTTGAAACTGCTAAGGCTGCCAAGGCCGAATCCCAGAAGGCCCTCCAAGAGTTGGAGGAGGTGAAAAATATAGCGGCGGGTAAGGCATTCTTTATGCAAAGCAGACATATAAAAGTAAACTACTTGTTACTTACCCGAATCCGGAGTTCTCCAGGGGCATTCGCAGATCTTCCCCGCAGCGTATCCGATGCCGCCGCATTCTACCGAGCCGAGGAAGGCAGCTCGACAGAGAAGGTGTTCTGGTCTCAGTACACTGAGGCCGGACACCCTGTGCCCTTGAGCGACCAGCTGAAGCAGCTGGTCGAGCTCCAAAAAGCGGCCGAATAGGCCATGAAGTGCTTCATAGTTCGGCTGTGGCCTGGAGAGGCCCTTCCTGGGAGCTACTTCGGGCTAGTGCGATGGCTGGTGGAGGCCTGTCCAAGGCTCGAGGTCATCAAGCGCTCCGTCTGCATCGAAGGTGCCCGTAGGGCCCTGGCCCGTGCAAAGGTGCACTGGGGTAAGCTGGACGGTGAGAAGCTTGTGAGGGACGGGCCGCCGCCGGGGAAGGAGCATCGCAAGCCCGAGAACTACTATAAGGATGTTCTTGCGGGTGCCCGCCTTGTGGCGGATGAATGTACCAAGGATGTAATTTTTGAATGAACTCTCTCGTGTTTATCCTGTGCGCTGAAAACTTGTTCATATGTGCTAAGCAATGCTTGTTGAATTTAAAATATTACTTTCTGCGCGGCCGTTTATCAAAAAATTGAGAGATGGCCAGTCGTCGGCTTCTGCCCCCATGCCACTAGTGCTGGGGTGTTTGGGATAAACCTGAGCGCTCTTTTTCCCATAGTTGGGTCCTTCGAGGGAGGCGCTCAGCACAACGAACAAGGCAATCGGACTATAATGCTTGAACACTCTCACTTAGCCATAGAACTCTATAATTTTAAATTTCGGCGAAGCCCCTAGTATTCGGAAGACCGAGTTCGGGGCGCTATCCACGCCTTGGCCGGACTAAGCCGGTTCCTCGCTCGAAGCGGCATAAGTCTTTAAGGACTCGAAAAACCTCTCGAACAGCGACCGGTCTCTCGCCTCATCATGACAGTCAGTTTTAGCTTTCTCTACTGAGGTGCTCAGCCTAGCTCAACTGGGGCACAATCGCAGTAGTTCTCCTAGTGCTACCTTAGCCGATATAGCGGAACGTAAGGCACCAAAACATAGGAGCCGGGCAAACCCAACTATTGACCCAAATCATGATTCGGAGCCGATGCATATAGTGCTATAAGTTCGGGGTGCCGCACTTGTGAAAGTGTTCGGACATCTCACACCATATTGAGGGGTACTGAAGCCCCTGGCGTATTTTGCCGTACCACAATGTACGGGTGCAACATGTCATTAATAAACATATATATAAATAGAGGATAATGCAAAAAAATAGACAAAAGCTATGCATTGTTTATAGAAAGGCTGCTGTCCAAGCAGAACGATACGAATAGTGCGATAAGCAAAAGAAATTGGACTATTTAACATGTCCTGGACAGGGGCAGGCCGCGGAATTGTATTCAAAACAGGTATACTGCTCGTAATAGAGACCACCTGGGAGTTCCATAATGCGGCATGGCTTGTCGGCTGTCCTGGATCTTGCATCGTTTGTGCGGCAGTTGAATTGCCGAATAGGTCGTCCGAAGGATGGAGTCCTGAAAGTAAGAGAAAAAAAAGAATCCGGCAGCCCCTACTACGGTTTAAGCCGTGTTTTGGGCGTGCCGTGAAGGTGCCCCTCCCCATGTGCCCATGGTATTTTGAGAGCATAGTTATGTACGCGAAGCACTGGTTTTGCTATATTGCGAGGGCTAGGGTTGGGGCCGCGTTGCTACGCTTGCTCGGAACGTGCCAGGCGGTCTTGTTGTAGGTTACTCCGGGCGCGCTTGACAGTGTCCAGCTTTTTAAGGGCCGGACTGGATAACTGCCTAGAGAGGCTGCTTTGTACTTCTGCTGCGAGCGCTGCCGTGTGCTCCTCCGTTCGGAGGGAGCGTTCGGTGTTTCCGTTGACCGTGATTACTTCTCGAGGGACCGACATCTTGAGCTTGAGGTATGCATAGTGCGGTACCGCGTTGAACTTTGCGAATGCGGTTCGCCCGAGCAGTGCATGATAGCCACTGCGGAACGGGACTATGTCGAAGATTAACTCCTCGCTTCGGAAATTATCCGGGGATCCGAAGACCACTTCAAGTGTAACTGAGCCTGTACAGTTGGCTTCTACACCTGGTATGACGCCTTTAAGGTCGTTTTGGTGGGCTTGATCCTTGAGGGATCTATGCCCATTTTCCGCATTGTATCCTGGTAAAGCAGGTTCAGGCTGCTGCCGCCGTCCATGAGGACTCTTGTGAGATGAAATCCGTTAATAATTGGGTCAAGAACCAATGCGGCAAACCCGCCATGATGGATGCTAGTGGGATGGTCCCTTCGATCAAAAGTGATCGGGCAGGAGGACCATGGGTTGAACTTTGGGGCGACTGGCTCCATCACGTATACGTCCCGTAGCGCACGCTTCCGCTCCCTCTTGGGAATGTGGGTTGCGTATATCATGTTCACCGTCCGCACTTGTGGGGGAAAACCCTTCTATCCACTGTTGTTCGGCGGCCTGGGCTCCTCCTCGTCATCGCTATGTAGCCCCTTGTCTCTGTTTTCGGCTCTTAACTTGCCTGCCTGCTTGAACACCCAACAATCCTTGTTGGTGTGATTGGCTGGCTTTTCGGGGGTGCCATGTATCTGGCACAAGCGGTCGAGTATTCGCTCCAAACTGGACGGGCCCTGAGTATTTCTTTTGAATGCCTTTTTCCGCTGACCAGATTTATAGCCTCGGAATCCGGCATTAACTGTCGTATCCTCATTGTTGTCACTGTTAACGCGGCGCTTTTGCTTGTTCTGGTGTGACCTGCCGCTTTTGTCCTTGGTATCCGAATTACCAAGGTTCTTGGTTAAGTTGTTGCTGCGAGCTAGCCAGCTGTCTTCTCCCGCGCAAAAGCGGGTCATGAGTGTCGTGAGGGCTGCCATAGATTTCGGCTTTTCCTGTCCCAGGTGCCGGGCAAGCCACTCGTCGAGGATATTATGCTTGAAGGCTGCTAGGGCCTCCGCGTCCGTACAGTCGACTATTTGATTTTTCTTTGTTAGGAACCGTGTCCAGAATTGCCTGGCCGATTCCTCTGGCTGCTGGATTATGTGGCTTAGGTCATCGGCGCCTGGTGGTCGCACATAAGTGCCCTGGAAGTTCTCAAGGAATGCGGCTTCCAGGTCCTCCCAAGAACCGATTGAATCTGCTGGTAAGCTGTTAAGCCAATGTCGGGTCGTTCCCTTAAGTTTGAGTGGGAGCTATTTGATGGCGTGTAGATCATCACGCGGGCCATGTGGATATGAAGGAGATAATCCTCGATCCATACCGCAGGATCTGTTGTGCCATCGTATGATTCGATGTTTACGGGTTTGAAGCCCTCAGGGATTTTACGATCCATTACTTCATCTGTGAAGCATAGTGGGTGTGTGGTGCCTCTATACTGGGCTATATCACGACGTAGCTCAAAGGAGCTTTGTCTATTGTGTTCGGCCCGGACGGATTTATTGTATCTGGAGTGACGATCACCGTCACGTGCCGTGGGGCACCCGCGTGATCCGTAGATCGATCTTGTTTGCCTTGCCTTGTCCTCCAGTATATCTCACAGGTCTGGCGCGTTTTCCCGCGCCTTAGCATGTTTTGGGCGGCGTCGGGGCATGGCTTGAGTGGAGGGCCTAGAGGCCTCTCTGTCGCGGCCACGAGGTGGCCATTCGGCCATGTCATGCGCTGGTGATGTAGGTGCGTCCTCCTCTAATCGGGGTAGCAGCATGCGCTTTGGGTAACGCTTGGAGGGGCGTTCGAGTTCATACTCTTCGGCCGCAAGGACTTCAGTCCATCTGTCAGCTAGCAAATCTTGAGCAGCTCTAAGTTGTTGCTGCTTTTTCTTGAGGATGCTTGCCGTGGCTAAAAGCCTGCGTTTGAAACGCTCTTGTTCGACGGGGTCTGATGGTACGACGAATTCGTCGTCGTCGAGGCTTGCCTCGTCTTCGGAAGGAGCCATATAGTTATCATCCTCAACCTCTCGGTCTGCCGCTCTCTCATGAGGGCTGGCTTCTCCATCTTCCTGTGCTGAATCTTGCTGGAGGGGGTGTTCTTCGGCGCTATCCGGAGTAGTATTATCTCCAGTGCTGGAATCACCGTTTTTGCTTTGGCGGGATTTAGAATGGCGCCGCTGACGCCGACGCTTGGGATGTTTCTTAGAGGTGTCATCCCCCGCTTTTCCATCGCCATCTCCATCTTTTGGAGTGTCCACCATATATATTTCATATGACGGGTGGCCTTCCAGCGCCCTATAGGTGCTGGTTCCTATTCGTCTCCTGCATCGTCGTCCATACCATCGATGTCTTCGGAGTTGAAGTCGAGCATGTCGGTTAAATCGTCGACAGTGGCTACAAAGTGGGTGGTGGGTGGGCTTTGAATTTATTCATCGTCCGCATCCCATCCTTGCTGGCCATAGTCCGGCCAGGGCTCTCCTGATAAAGAGAGAGACTTTAGTGAGTTCACGATGTCGCCGAAGGGCGAGTGCTGAAAGATGTCCGCGGCGGTGAACTCCATGATTTGCGCCCGATCGGATTCGATCGGCAGGGGCGCGGGGGGTTCGGAGTCCGGAGAGGAATCCGGATCCTCGGAGTCACGGGTCATGCAGAGTGCGGGGCTGGTGTTCGGCTCGATCGCCTTTGAGATCGCAGCCCCTGAGGTGGCGTCCAACCGCTCATCCTCGATCGGCGCAGCAGCATCCTCGATCGGAACCAACGCGCATGCGGCCTCCAGGACACTGTTCGGCAAAGCTAGATCATGCCCATCGAGACAATGCAGCGCGCTTGGCTGTGGCTCGAATCCATCGAAGATCAAGTCCCCGCGGATGTCAGCCGTGTAGTTCAAACTTCCAAACCTGACCTGATGGCCAGGGGCGTAGCTTTCGATCTGCACCAGGCGGCCAACCAAATTGGCCCGCAGTGCGAAGCCGCCGAAGACGAAGATCTGTCCGGGGAGAAAAGTCTCACCCTGGACCGCATCGTCATTGATGATCAAAGGAGCCATCGGTCCTAAAAGTGACGACACAGAGGAACTCTCAATGAAAGCACCAATGTCGGTGTCAAAACCGGCGGATCTCGGGTAGGGGGTCCGGAACTGTGTGTCTAGGCGGATGGTAACAGGAGACAAGGGACACAATGTTTTACCCAGGTTCGGGCCCTCTTGATGGAGGTAAAACCCTACGTCCTGCTTGATTAATATTGATGATATGGGCAGTACAAGAGTAGATCTACCACGAGATCAAGGAGGCTAAACCCTAGAAGCTAGCCTATGGTATGATTGTTGTATATTGAAGTTGTTGTCCTACAGACTAAAACCCTCCGGTTTATATAGACAACGGAGAGGGTTAGGGTTACACAAAGTCGGTTACAATGGTAGGAGATCTAAATATCCGCATCGCCAAGCTTGCCTTCCACGCCAAGGAAAGCCCATCCGGACATGGGACGAAGTCTTCAATCTTGTATCTTCATAGTCCTGGAGTCCGGCTGAAGGTATAGTTTGGATGGCCGGACACCCCCTAATCCCGGACTCCCTCACCGGGGATGGGCGGAACATGACAATCGAGAATATGAACTAGATAGGAAGTGCGGCTTGCCGCACCCCACCCGCCCCCGCAATATCCAACCTGGTATGAGACATTTTTTTATTTCATACATTTATACAATGAAAAGCAATGGTGCAAATGTTCAGTATGTTACAACAAAAGTGCAAAGGTTCAGTAGTTCACAATAATACATTCAGCTATCTAAGCATAGTTCTCAGGAAGAATACTTGTTGTGTGGGATAAGCGAAGCTAATGATGCCTGTGAGGCTGCAAATTCAAGCACTCGCCTACAATGAACCCCATTCAAATCCACTGAAGCATCCAATTGCTGCAATAGACCAAGAGGAAAATAGCAAATTAGCTCACCGGCTCACCAAAAGGTAAAAAGAAAAATAATGAAATAAAATCCAAGAACACGAACCTACACTACCATGGGTGAGTAGACAACGAAGAAATTAGCTCATATTTTTAGTATAACCAACAATTACTTTTACACATAGTAATCAGTAGAGTATTTGTAACCAAATGTATATTTATTCTCGTATGTAGTCAATGGACATAAAGCAAAATGTTAGAACTCTTTTCAGTTCCTAGACATTCTCATTTGTTAGGAAAATTGTTATGTACATACTTTCACTTTGCTGCTACAATTCACCTTCTCTGCCACATCACCGATGTTTTTGCACAAATAAGAATCTCAAAGAATTGAAAGTACCAACACAAAAGCAATAAATAGGCATTGCTTCAGAGAGAGAAAAGTTGCATTGGGCTTGGGCTCATTTCTTCCATGTCCGTCGGCCTTCCGCTCGAGTTCCCTCCAATATCATCCCAGGAGGCTTCAAAAAGAGCATTGTATATTTATACAAATTTCTTTCGCGTAGAGTGTCCACGACCACGTGCACAACATTGTTCAGTACCGTCGCATGGGCATGGTTCCCCTGCAAAAAATATAGCAATACGAGAGATTAATTATATAATCATGTAGATATAATATTGTAGAAAAGGACCTAGCATCAATGCATACTTTTTGGGGACGGGACTAAAAGGCAATGATATATAACAATTGCAAGGGCACAATTCCTCCTATGAAAGGTACATGTGCCTAAGGTAGCTTCTACAATTTTCTAAAGCTAACAACATAGAAAAGGGCCAGCCACCACTTGCGTGTTACCACTGAATAAGTCTATAATTTTGTAACATAAAAGGATCAGGCACCCTTTCCCACATCAGTTTGGCCATATTAACCAGGGCTGCTAGAATCAAGCGGGCCTTTTTCTTTCTTTCAGCAATGCTAACACTAACATGAATGCATGTGGATATTTTATTACCTTGAATGGAAAAGAACATTTATTTACACAGGATCTAGCAGCACCCAGGAGAAAAAATGAATGCTGTCAGGTTTCAAAGATTTTGGTTCCATCTGTCCATGCAAAATCCCTTTATTTTAAGAAGACATGACTAAGGGTCATGGCAATATCAGCTTCTATTCAAGTAGAAGCAGCACACCTGATTCAAACCACACTACGATATCAGTATGCATACATTTTGTAGATACCAAAGATTAATAAAATATAGTGATAAAAAGAGAAATGTAATTAGTGCACATTATTTATTGTTAATCTATCATCTTAGAAGTCCCACATAAAAATAGATAATCTGTAAAGACCATCGTGCATTTTTACTGAATCTTGAACTATTTGAGTTCATAAATTTAAAAGCATTAACTCAAGGGCTTGAACTAAGAAATATGATAGAACTGCAAATTGATTACATTGGCGGATTCAGAACACATACATAACAACAACTCTTATAGATCCTACCTAACACATGCATCCGCAATATTTTGGAGAGGGTATTGAAAATAAATTAAATTAATCTGGTTCCCAACCATTTATGTGGGGTTACATGATGTATTAAACGGCCCTAAGAAAAATACATTGGATTGGGCGAAGGAAAACACTTGTACCTATGTTTCGCTTCCTCTCTTTTGCCAGATCATGTTCCAAGGGAGAGTAGTGTAGAACAGAGTACCAATTAGCTTTGTGTTCATAACCATAATTTCATAATCAAGCCACACATGCATCTTTAGCACAGGGGCTAAAAAAGTTAGTGGGAGCACAATCTGAAAATACACAACACCAAAATGCTAACTTAACATGAGAAAGAGAAGTAAATACCCAAGCAGATGATTTGATCATTTTGTTTCCAAGGAAGAACGCTGACAGAAAGAATCATATATTGAACCTTAGAATAGCAGACATTCAGATCAACTCTATAGTCCGCAGTGTAGCTCTGCTAGCAGTTTACACGACAATAAAAGAACATGTAAAGTAAGAGGATAAATAAATACTTCTCCAGCAGTATGTGGTTTTCTCAGTGAAAACAAAATGAATTCTACAAAACCACATCTATGCAGATATGCTCCGCAGGAGGAAAATGCATGCTTACCCAGTATATTATATAAAAAATACCATATAAAACCAATATAAATACGACACCAAGACAGCTACTTATCAGGCTACCACAGGATGTAACCAATCGATGCAATAACACACACCTAAAGCAGTAGAGTGAATAAAAAGAGGGGGTTGTGAAGCAGTAGTCATTGTGTAACAGACAGACATTTAATCCTCTAATGTAGAACCGGAGATATCAATACATACATCAAGATGACTATTTTGTAGAGTAACTCGAGAAAAGAATTAACATGTTTGCCTGTTTTAAAAGCTCAAGTGAATATGCAGTTTGATTACAACCATACTCAACCATGTATCCGGTCATCTGTTCTTTACTCTCATGTAATTAAGAGAAACTCACTTCTTGTAGGTATCATGTGACATTGTCTTATCAACACTATTATAAATAAAATTAACCAATGGAATGCGGCTGGAACCTAGTGGGTGGAGCAAGAGATTCGATACTGTACTTCCCCTAAGCTGGTACTGAAGGCATATAATATACTCGTCAGATTTAGGTATTCTGTGATGGCCAGGTTATCAATGTACGTAGATGCTTTACAAATGTGTCAAAAGTGTTCTATCTCAATGTAGATGCAGTAACATATATGTATTCTGTACATGCAGTATTCTTCATATATTCTGCAGATACATCAACCCTATTCTTATTATAAAGATGGCCAGGTTATCAGTATTCTTGTTTTAACACAGGTTCAGTCTAATGAGTACAGATAGATGTGAGCTACTAAAACATGGTGGTGGCATCTCACCTTTAGAACAACACAGAGCATGTTGGACTGCCATCCCCCTGGGATCTGGGCGACCACCACGAGTGCCGGGAGGATCTCCTCTTCCTCCTTCCTCACCCTCTCTTCTTACCACCCCATCTCCCTCTCTGCCTCCTACTCTGACACAACAAAAAGTTAACAACATCAACACTGCAGAATCCAACCAATATATCTGCATCGTCAAACAAACATCGTACCAATAAATTTAACTGGCAGTCGGCTATTTCAGTAAATAAATCATGAACCATAACTTTCTATTAATTACCTTCCATTAGTAAGAAAAATGGCCCAATTACCATCATAAGAACGGTAGGCTTGAACCCCAAAAAATTTCAAGCTTGACCAAAGAGTGCCACCAAATAACAGGTTCCTAATACTACAGCAAAAACTAACTTCAGTCGAGGACAACAATGAGAAGCAGCACCAACTGAGACACACAACCACACAGATTCTTGTAAGCCGGAAACGACAACACTGAACCTCACAAGCTTATGCAGAGAACGCCATGTAAAATGAGCAACGATTACAGCTACAACACTGAACCTCACACGCTTATGCACGGAACAACATATAGAATAAGCAAGCGCTAGGACACACAGATTTGTAATATTTCCATCCACACTTGGCCTCAACGCCAAAATTCATGACTGGAAAGAACTGAGCCTGGCACTACTCCCCTGAGCCGGAAACGACAACACCGAACCTCGTAGGCTAATGCAGAGTACGAGCTTGGCACAGCCAAGCCGAATTCCCGGTCTACAGAGCTCAAATCAAGTGAGAACAATTAGCAAGAGGGGGGAAATCAACCTTCTGGTCACCACCTCCCGTGGCGAAGAGGAGGCCGCTCGGCTGGATGTTGATGGAGAAGATCTGCAGGCCGTCATGGCGAACCCAGCTGGGCTTCTCCGTCAGCATCTCCGCGCCCCCGAGGTAGGGAAGAGGAGGAGTCCTATCCGCACGGGTGACGGGCGCATGCCGTTCTCGGTGAAGACGCAGATGCGGCGGCTGGCGTTGCAGGAGAGCACATAGCGCGCCCGGCCAGTGTGGTGCGCCTCGAGGTAGAGAACATGGTCGCCGTCGAGGCCGCGGACGAGGAGTCGGGAGGAAGCCGCGGTGAGGCACGGGCGGGAGGAAGAGGAGAGGGGGCGACGGCGGCGGCGCGAGTGCGGGGCGGGTGCGTGGGCGAGCGACGGCGGCGGCCGGCGGGGCAGGCGCGGTTTAGGGTTAGGGTTTGGAGGGAGAGAAAGAGAGGCGGGCGGGAGGAAGAGGAGAGGCAGCGCGCGAGTGCGGGAGGAGGTTGCTGCAACAGGAGAGGCGGCCATTTTATACCTCAGGACGCGAAATGACGAAAATGCCCTCGGTGGGGCAGGCTATTCACGCGCGGTGGCACGAAGTTTTGACACTGTTTCGATCTACAGTGACTCGCCTCGATCCGACGGCCCGTATCCCTCCATCTCGCGATCGAACGGCCGAGAACGCATCAAGGACCAGATCCAACGGCCAGGAAGCGCTAAAGTCCAACGAGGCTGGGTTACTCCCACTATGTATCTTAGGTGATTTAGGCTTGCGATAACAATCAGTGAATTCAGAATCCACAGAACGCGACACTGGTCGCAGCGTAACAGGGTAGTCTCCCCTGCAGATAAAAGCATCACAGGATTCAGATTAACGGTTTGCAGCATGCCCACATTGTTATGCACCCCAAAAGGCAGACGGTGATATACTAATAAGAATCAAGAAGATGTATTGAAATAATGGTATTATGGGTGTTAAAAGGTGAAATAAAAAACTGGTACTGACCGTGCATACACTTTACAAAGGTCTCAAGCTCTGAGAAGCAAACATCTCTCTGCAAAAGGAATGGAGTTCGCTGACGGTATGCAAAGAATGAGAGATGATGACGGTCCGGATCGTTCCTCGGCTTCGCCGTGTCAATTGGCTCGGGGCATCATTTTGGCAGATGTCAGAATTCGTTCTTTACACATAGGATTGATGAAGCTCTCAGAGTTCTCAGCCGACCGGAGGACTAAGCTCTTAACCTAGAGATCCATAGCAATTGACCTAACAGAGGACAAACAAATTCATGTTGCCACCTGCCAACCAAGCCTTTTATAAGGAAAAAAACTTCCCTGAGCCGTGGGTCAAAGATGAATACCGAGTTCCTTATTTCTCGTTGTACATATTTGTTTCATAAGTATCCAATGCCATTTCATGTATTATGTGTTGTGTCTCTACGGAATAAGGATATGATTTTGATAGGCATCAGCATATGCAGTCGGCATAGAAGGCACCAGGAATCTTCCAAGGATAGCCGGATACTCTCCTGCCTCAATTGCTGCATAAATGTCTTGCTAGCACGCCCTGGACTCGGTGCCTCGCAAGATTCTGTTTGCGCTCACTCGCCCCGTAGCAGTGAAAGGCGGCTTCGAAGCAACACGTGGGGTGAGCAAGGCTGCCCGCGTGTATCCTCCGTCTCCCTTCCTGGACTTGCTAGTGTCGCTTCCACTCTCGTCCATGCTACAGGCCTACAGCCAGGAGAGAGTGATCGGGGTCGCATCTGTTAGAAATATAATTGGGTTTAAGTTAAATAAGGAGATAGAGATAGAGTTAGTTTAAACCACATGTAACTTGTCTTGTACTTCAAGTTTCTATCGCTCTTGTACTCCTATATATATCCTACACAAGGGTCAGATCAAACAACATACAACAACAATATTCAGCCATCTTAGAATTTCCACGTGATATTAGAGCGGTTAGTCTCACGACGCCGATCATAGGTTCTTCCACCACTTCCGCAGCGCGCCGCCCCCGGGGAGATTAATCTCCTCTCCCCGGGGGCGCGGCATCCGATCATCAAAGATAGATCGGTTCATTAGATTAGATTCAACTTTCGAATTCCCAATCTCCATGCAGTAGATTATTATTTTTAGCCACCAAATAAATCTCATAGCCCTTATATTCCAGTAAAAATCAGTGCAAATTCATGGCGGCGATCATGGTGGGCTCGACCGGGCGCTGCTGCATACCAGGTGGGCTCGATCATGGTGATCTTCAAGTTGGAACTCCACGGGCGCAGGCCAGGAGGGCCAGCCCGACAGAAGGCTTTGATCAAGCAGCACCGGCGGCTTCGTTCGATCCGATCTCCAACGCCAGCTACACCTCCATTCTTGCACCGATCGCAGCAAACGAGTCCATCAACATGCGGCAATGACCGGCCTTAGCTCCGATCTACATCAACCTCCGAACGCACTGCTGAGTACAGCGGATGCGAGCGTCCGGCCAGAGGGCCACAGGCGGTGCGGACACTGACGCGGCAATCTGCACGCGTCTCCACTCTCCAGCTTCATCGACCGGCGCACTCTCCAGCATCAGCTTCTCACGCACGCGCCATCAAGAAGCAGCAGTTCACGCACGGGTCCAGGTATGGGCATGCATATGTATCCAATCATGTACCTATCTCCCGTAGCTTGCAGCCATCTGCCCAAGCGACTGCGTCATGCATCAGCCGGTGCTCGTCCGCGCACGGGACTATGCACCAGCGGAACACATCTACCTCGAGCCGGACTGCAACTACATCAACATCTACACCGAGCGATCGACTCCTGCACCGAGCCGAACTGCATAACCTACACCGAGCTGTACTACTACATCGTCAGAGAAAAAAAATCTTCGTCGAGTACATCTACAAGAAGCGACACCAACATGCATCGTCCACACGCCAGGCCGGTGTGGAAAGAGATGCAATTCTTCATCGACTTCTCCGGCATGACACGGCGTCAACACACCGTTGCTGCAAGGGACGCCTTCAAGCGACATCATCGTCAACACGCTGTTGCAACGCCATAACCGACACTTCATCGCCAAGGTCTCCATCAACATGGTCTTCACCAGCATCATCGTCAACACACCGCCGCCGCCGCCTCGTCCACAAGATGGACACCTAGCGTCCTCTGACAGACCTTTCTGCAAGGCGCGACCTCGACGACGGCAATGACCGTGTCACGACGACGACGTCTTCCGCGTCATCCACGACGGCACGACTGCATCGACACGGCGTCACTACAGTGACGACCCAACACGGCCACACGGTTCTGGCAAAACCGATGTGTGCTCGATGGGCTTCCTCCGGTCTTGGCAAAATCGGTGGACTCATCGTCGACGGCATCCTCTGATATCCGCAAGGTGCATCGTCCACGTCTGCAGCTCCGTCATAGCGCATTTTTTTGCGCCTCCGGCTTTGTGCGGCTTCATCATCCACAACGACCACACCATCGACCATGACTACCTCGACCACGGCTACATCATCATGGTCGGCTACCTCGACATTAATGGCTACGTCTACAGCAACTCATTGGCAACAACTCCAGTCAACAGCGTCCATCTCGTCACTTGCGCCCACGACACTCCCGCTGTGAGTGCGGGAGGGAATATAGGAGAAGGCATGAAGGCACCAGAAGGGGACGCAGTCACCGCCCTAGGTGCCAACCCATCAGAGACGCAGTTGATGATGACGCAGCGGAGAAGACGATAAAAGCGCAAGACTTCAAATCCAGTCGTACTCGTCCGCTTCACTCCCGCTACGACTGAGGGGGAATGTTAGAAATATAATTGGGTTTAAGTTAGAGATAGAGTTAGTTTAAACCATATGTAACTTGTTTTGTACTCCAAGTCTTTACCCCTCTTGTACTCCTATATATACCCTACACAAGGGTCAGATCAAACAACATACAACAACAATATTCAGCCATCCTAGAATTTCCACAGCATCGATTCGATTCGATTCATCCCAATGATAATTTGTTATTTCTACTTTCTCAGTTAGAAAATAAAAGAATGTTATTTAATCTAACACCAACTGGCTTGTCACCATGCATTATCCATGTCTTCCACGACCACAGGTGCAATTAGCTGGCTAGTCATTTGGCACAACTATGTGCATTAGCATTAAATATGATTGACATCATTGTGCGGTAGTGCTCCATGGTGTACATGTGTTATAAGGGTGTCACATAGGTAAAAAAATAACAATATTATGAAGGTAGTTCCTTGCGATGAACACCGTCTATAAGCTAGTTGCTAAAAATTAATTAGTTTTTTTCCTTGAAGAGTCAACAACTGTACTTCGATGCACTTCATAGGAGAAAAAAATTTAGTGTTTATGATATGGCATCCAGTTATTTGACTTCAGAGAGTAGTTAGATATGAAAGTTGGTTTTCATGTAGTTGTTATAGTTTTTCTATGTTAGTATTTAATAGAAAAAGAGCCCGTGCGTGGCAACCGGTATACATATACCAAAATCACTCTTTCACGGGCATGCGTTGCAGCGCTCGATTCCTGTACATGCAAAGCTCTCGGACAAAAGTTGTCCCTATCGGATGTGGGGCCATGCATGTGTGCATGTACCCCCAATTTCTTCCCTCCCGCGAATCCCACCAGTCGGCCCTAACTTGTCTTTCCATAATCTCTCTCAGCCCCTTGATTTCAAAAGATGGGGCCCGACATCCTTCAAATTACATCGTCTCACGTTCATTTGTTTTAAAAGGAAACTTTTCTTTGTCGGAAAGCGAGCGTCTCAACGCTCGCGGGCGAGATAGCAATCCTCTACATATAATACGATCATGCTTTGCTATGGAACAAACTCAAATTGCCGTGAACCACAACTGGTTGAATCACTCTCCTAGCAATTCAGCAACCTGTCTCACCTTCCATTTCTGAGAGCATCTCCAACAGCCGCGCTAAACTAGCGCCGCGCCGCAAATTAGGCCGTTTTAGCGCGCGCGCAACGCGGCGGGTCGCTCCAGCGGGCGCGCAAAAACGGCGCGCGCGCGCTATAACGGGGTTGGGCGCGCGGTTGAAAACACTTACCCGCGCGGCGTATTTCGGGCGCCAGCTACAGCGCGCGGCACACTCGAGCGCTCGCGCCACACTCTCTCCTCTCCTCGTCCTACGCCCCGCGCGCGCCGGCGCCGGCGCCCTGCCACCCACCCATGGACACGCACACCGGCGCCCCGCTCACCCCGCTGTACAGCCGCGACCCCTCCCCCCCCCCCCCCCCCGCCGCCGCCGCCGCCGGAAACCCTAGCGCGGGAAGTGCTGGCGTCGCCACCGCCGGAGCTCCGCCGAGCGTCGGCCTCGCGCGCAGCCTCTTCTTGCCGCCGCGGATGACCACGGCGCCGGATGGGTGCAAGAAAGACAAAACCAAAAAGAAGAAGAGGAAAGGAGATGATGAGCTCAAAAATGCTATGGAAGCTATTGTGAAGGCAAGGGTCGAAGCCAATGAGGTAAGGAAAATGGCAAGGAACCAAGATGCCGTGGCCGAGGAGAGGAGGTTGGCGGACGAGGAGAGAAGGGTGGCGGCCGAGGAGAGAAATGTGGCTTTGGAGGAGAGGAAAGTGAGCAACAAGGAGCGAGCTAAGTTGTTGGAATGGGAGAAACACTTGTTCTTCTTGGACACATCTAACCTCAATGCGGCGCAAAAAGAGTATGTCAATCTTGCCCAACAAGAAGTCTTGATCCAAAAAAGAGCCTTGGTTCGTGCAATGGGTGGCGGTGGCTTCGGCGCCATGGGTGGCGGTGGCCTCGGCGCCATGGGCGGCAGTGGCCTCGGCGCCATGGGAGGCATGGGTGGCTTCGGAGCCATGGGAGGCATGGGTGCACATCCGGCCGCCATGGGAGGCATGGGTGCACCTCCGGCCGCCATGGGAGGCATGGGTGGCTTTTGGAGCACCCTCCGACGCTATGGCCGCCATGGGAGGCATGAGTTTTGCTTCTCTCATGGGAGGCATGGGTGCACCTCCGGCCGCCATGGGTGCAATGTCTTTCGATGTGCCTTCTCACACACATTCCCATAAAGATGCCGTTGAAGATCTTGCCAACACCGTCGGAGATTCACATGATGCGGTGCGTGATGCGGTGCTTGATGAGGAGAGGGAGGAAGATTCATCTTCGAAGGCGGAAGAGTCGTCTTCGGAAGATGAGGACGAAGACGAAGACGAGGAAGATGAAGATTGATGTGTCTTTCATGTCTTGAACTTTAGTTTGCATTTGAACTTGGTTGGATGAACTTGTGGGCATGATTTTGAACTTGTGGGCATGAACTTTTATTCATCAACTTGTTTGTGTCAAATTTCACATGTTCATTTTTGTCCAAAATATCATATATGCAAAATGCTCGGCGAGTCGCGCGCGCTGTATTTTTGCGCTCTGCTGGAGCGGCGCGCACGCGCTGCATTATAGTGCGGCTGCTGGAGCCAGCGCAGGCGCGCACGCAAAACCAGCCGCAGCGCGCGCGGTAAACAGGTTTTTTACGTGCGGCGCTTAGCGCGGCTGTTGGAGATGCTCTGAAGCGCCCCTTCCTTCTCACCCCAGTGCTTCCCACCCATTTACGCCGTTCAGTTACATGCCATCTCTCCTTAATCCTCCCTCCCCGCCTGGCCACTTACACTTTAAGCCGCAATTTTCCGTGTCATCTTTCTTCTCCTGCCTGTGCTTGGGGGGCACATCGTCAGTGACGATGATCTCTTGCTACCCGATGAAATACATGCCCTTCTTCTCTTTCCTCCACACATGGCCGTCAACTGCCGCCACGGGTAGCAGATGGCACACAACTACGCCACAGCCGAGTACACAAGCATCATCGTCACATAAACTACACAGCGGAGCTCCCTCTCAATTTTTATACCACAAATCGAAAGAAGTGGAAATAACTCGCCCCAGCCAAATAAAACAAAATTGTGAAAGACCCTTATAGAAACTAACAAAATAAGGAGGCTTGCATAGACATATGAGAACCGGACGGAGTATTAATTTTGCACTCGGAGAAGAAGCGGTAGAAAGTAAATAAAATATTTGATGAAATTACACCTGATTCTTAAATAGCTCTTTGGCATATGAGGCATGACCTCTTTACCTCTGCAAGAATAGCAAGAAGAGTAGATACTGTATCTTGAACACAATACTAACTAAATCGAGTCTAAGCTAGCTTTTTTGGCATATGAACACTTGCAAAACTATGTAATTTATAAATAAATAAGTAAGAAATACAAACATGCAATGGGAGGGACCCGCACAGATACATTGCTGTCTATATAGTGCTTTGTCTCCGCAGCCCGCTATGGTAGCTGGATTGCTGGTGTTTTCTTGGCATCGCCGCCCGATGGTGCCGCTCGCTGCGTTGCCGGCTGCCGCTGTGCCGAGCCTCCAATGACACCCGATGAGCTTATCCCGTTCTCGGTCGCGTGCGCCTGGCCTGCAGAGGAGTCTGCACCTCTGTCCTAACCAACACCGCCATGTAGCAACCGCGTGCCTGAACCCGCCCACGCGCCTTGGCCAAGCAACGGTTGCTGGCGGACCGTTGTCACGCCTTCACCCACACCACGGCTCATCCTGGCTTGTTCTTGCTGTCGCCGGCAAACAGGCCCTACTCGAAGAGAGCAATAGATCATCCCACGTAGTGCCGTTCTCTAATGCAACCCCACAATCTCCTCTTATAGCTCTCAGAGTTCTCGACCTACCGGAGGACTAAGCTTTTAACTTAGAGATCCGTAGCAACTGACCTAACAGAGAACAAACGAATTCATGTTGCCACGTGCCACCCCAAGCCTTTTATAAGGAACAGGACTTCCCTGAGCTATAGGTCAAACATGAATACCGAGCACCTTATTTTTTATTTTAGATAGGAGTATTTGGTGGTGCGGTGCTTCATCTTACACATTGATGGTGGCGGATCTCGGCGGCGTGGCGTTGTGAAGACTCGGCGTCTGATGCGCGGAGATGAACTGATGCAGGAGGAGGAAGCTGTCTGGCGTCATGGTGGCGTTGATGGCAGATAGGCCTCGCAAGGTCGGTGCTTCAATTCTGCTCTGAGGATGGACCGAGGGATGAAGGAGGTGACGGCCCTTGCAGCGTGCGGTGCTCACTGTGAGTGTGCCAGACCGGTGTGGGACCCAATTCAGGTAGTGTCTTGGATGGGACACCCGGCTTTAGATGTTAGGCTTTGTTGCAATGTCTGTTTAGTATTAGACCCGGACATTTGACACGCCTTCATCAAGGGGATAGGAGTAGCAATGGTGTTGCCAAGATGATGCCTTTAGGCTTATTGATGTATCACCTTGTATGGTCTTTGTGAATAATTAATAATATAGCTGCATGCATTGTCCAGATGCAGAGGCCGGGGGTATATCTTCCTTTTCTAAAAAAGTTGTTTTACAAGTATTCAATCCCATTTTGTGCATTACGTGTTGGGTCTGTCTCTACAGAATAAGAATCTGAATTTGATAGGCATAGAAGGCACCAGGAATCTTTCAAGGATAGTCGGTTACTCTGCTACCTCAATTGCTGCACAAATGTCTTGGATGACATCATCAGGGTGTACGAATTAGAGAAGCACGAGAGGCAGGGGAGCCGAAGCTGATTTTCGGGAGTCGATAGTGGAACGTATCGGCAACAGTCGATTCGGTGCCACGATCTCCGTCTGCCCACAGGTCAGGGACGATAAGCGGGAGCCGACGCGAGGCAGCACCGTCCCGGCATCTCGCGCAGGATTTCGTTTGCACTCACTCGCCTCGTAGCGGTGAAAGAAGGCTTCGAAGCAACATGTCGGGTGAGCAAGGCTGTGTGCGTGTATCCTCCGTCTCCATTCGTGGACTTGATAGCGACGCTTCAACTCTGGTTGGTGTTACAGGCCTAAGAAATATCGGGGTCGCATCGATTCGATTCGATTCATCCCAATACTAATTTGTTATTTCTACTTTCTTAGTTAAAAAAATAAAAAAATCAAAATTACTAATTAAGGAGTACTCGTTGCAAAGAACACTTCATTTTTCCAGGTCGCGACAAGTGGCGAAGATGCAGCGCGCCACTTGTCGCAACCTGGGAGTTTTCCCTTTTTTCGTAGATCTGTTTATTCAAAACGTTTTATCTCTTAAACCGTGCATCCAAATCTTGAAACGTTTTCACCATCGGATTCCTCTCGTCGAGATCTTCAAAACTAGATCCCATGTTGATAGGTTTTGACGAACTTTTTTTTCACGAAAAAAACCAGACAAAAAAACCGGGCGAAAAAACCAAATCGGGAGCATGGTTTTTTTCCTTTCCGAAAGAGGCACGCCCGTACCTCTCGCAAAATCACAACCGTACCTCTCGTGGAAGCAAAACCGTGACTCTCGTGGAAGAAAAAAAAACACGTTTTTTTTTTCATTTCCAAGAGGCACGACCGTGACTCTCGCGAAAATACAACCGTGCCTCTCGCGAAAGCAAAACCGTGACTCTCGCGATAGAAAGAAAACACGTATTTTTTCCCTTTCCAAGAGGCACAGCCGTGACTTTCGCGCAAGCACAACCGTGCCTCTCGCGGAAGCAAAACCGTGACTCTCACGAAAGAAAAAAAAAACAAAAAACACGTTTTGTTTTTCCCTTTTCGAGTGGCACGGCCGTAACTCTCGCGAAAGCACAACCGTGCCTCTCGCGGAAGCAAAACCTTGACTCTCGCAAAAGAAAAAAAAACAGAAAACGTGTTTTTTTGTTTCCGAAAGGCACGGCCGTGACTTTCGATAAAGCACAACCGTGCCTCTCGCGGAAGAAAAATCATGACTTTCGCGAAAGGAAAAAAAAGAAAACGCGTTTTTTCGTGAAAAAAAAAATTTTCGAAATATTTTTTGGTCGAAAAGCTAAAAAAGACCGGGGAAAAACCAAAACGTCGAAAAAACCCGGGAAAAAACCGTTTAAAAAGCCGAAAACGCGTGCGGAAAAAATAAAAAAACAAAATCCGAAGGAAGCGTCCAGAGCGCGACACGTGGCGAATGGCTGAGAGCGCGCCAAGTGGCGCTGATCGTTGCGAGGCTCTAGATGGAGCGCTCGTCAACTAGTTGCTCCCCAAAAGAATATTTATTTAGTCTAACGCCAACTGCCTGTCCCCTGCTGAAATTTGTGATGGGCTCTAGGCCCATATAACAATTTTTGAAAAATCTCTAAGGGCCCATGTGGGTTATATGGCACTAGGTGTAGTGCGAAGTTTAGTTCCACCCCGAAAGTGGAAGAGGAGTTGGACCTCCTTATAAGGGTTTCTCTTCCACATACTATTGGAGCTTGAGAAGAGAAGAGGCCCTCGCGCACTCCTCCTCCGCCGCCCGCCTCGCCACGCCTCGTCACGACGCGACGCGGGTTGCGGGTTGCGGGTTGCGGGATTGAGCTGAGCCGAGCTCACACCTACGCGTTATTTTGTCGAGCCCACGTCGCTCCACGCGGCTGCGTCTATATAAGTGTGCGGTGTCTCCTAACCCTAGCCACCACGAACGATCACATCTGCTCACGCCCACCGTCGTTCCTTTGCTGCTGCTGCCGCCGGTGACTCCATCCCGCCCGCCGCGTACACGGTCGACGGGAGAGCAGGTCTCCGAAACCACGCCCTTCTGGTTCTTGTACGGGGTGAGGGGCGAATAGGTTTTTGGGCAGCGATTACGCGACTGCTCGCTTCCGATCGTCTACTTCCTCTACGTCCGCGCCGCCTTCATCATAACCATGTCCACCGACGCCAACCGTGCTGCCGCCGAGAAAGCTGAAGCCGACAAGAAGGCCACCGAGGACGCCGTTGCTGCCACCAAAGCCGCGGCCTCTGCATGGCCTACTGGAGGGTACAACTCGTTTATCCCGCTCCTACTGTTTTCTGTTTTAGCCATACTAGCGTTATACGTAGATCTTTCTGCAATTAGCATAGTATGTGCTTGCTTGACTGAATATCAGTATGCGTTTATTTGTGTCAATGCCATGCTAGTGATTTACTCGTGAATTAATTTAGTCGAGAAATTGCCTATTTACTCAACAATCCAAAAACCTATTATGTGTAGAAATTGCCTCTCGCGGATAAATTTACCGGTACATACTTTAAGCGTTGGCAGACTAAGACCACGTTATGGCTCACGGCTATGAACGTGTTCTGGGTCACCGGTTACTCTCTTCTGTGACAACACTGGAGCTATTACTCTCTTCTCTTTTAGGACCCTTTTGCAGCAAGATATCAATCTTTTTCGGATCAAGTCCATCCCAATTTCTAGGATCAAATATATCAGGCTGAACGGAATTATTCATCTCCGAAATATTAGGATCATGATCTTCATCTAAAATATTGACAACATTACCTTCATCAATTTCTGTAGCGGCAACCTCAACCTCTTGCGCATTATTAGCAAGACCATGATCACCTTCATGAATTTCTGCAGTGACAACATCAACCTCTACTGCATTATCGTCGTGACCATCATCAATATTACCATCTGGAGTATGATTTTCAGAATTATTTTGGGGTACTATCACAGCCCATTTATCAAGGGCACCCCTTTGAATTTCAGCATCTTCTTCTAATTTCTGTTTCTTCTTACGCTTGAAGGCACCAGAATCATATTTTCTTCCAGAACTAGAATGCATGATTATTTCTGTTTCAATGAAATATATACTCTTTCAATTTATTTGAACTGATGAGCTCACATGAAATATAGGCTTGTGACATGTATAGGTAGTTCAAAAAACTTACAATCAGATAGAACCTTGATTTTGTACTTGGACGATAGTACAAGCAACTACTGAAATTCTCGAATCTGTGACTACTTCTGAACTTGAACGACTGCACAAAAAATCATTCCCAAACATATTAACACAACTCTGTAATTTGTATCAAAATTAGAGAAAAGGGGAGAGCGTAGGGAGCAGGGAGGGCACCACACCGGTTGGTCTTCTGTTCCTGTTGGGCGGCACCGCGACAGTGTCGGCCGGCCGCCGGCGCGACGGCATCCAGCACTAGAAAGTAGTCCGCTTCTTGCCCGTCGCCTCGCTGAACCTGCAAGGTTGCAACGCGATCGCCACCGAGCCGCCGATTCAGTCGGAAGTGATACGTCTCCAACGTATCTATAATTTTTGGATTGCTCCATGCTACTTTATATACTGTTTTAGGCCATATTGGGCTTTATTTTCCACTTTTATATTATTTTTGGGACTAACCTATTAACCGGAGGCGCAGCCCAGATTTATTGTTTTATGCCTATTTCAGTATTTTGAGGAAAAGGAATATCAGACGGAG
This sequence comes from Aegilops umbellulata, assembly GCA_032464435.1. Lineage (NCBI taxonomy): Eukaryota > Viridiplantae > Streptophyta > Magnoliopsida > Poales > Poaceae > Aegilops > Aegilops umbellulata. Next base: position 341,713,388 of record CP136059.1, read on the forward strand.
TCAAAACGGAACGAAATCAACTGTAGAAGTTATTTTTGGAAGGAAACCCACCTGATGGACTTGGACCCCACGTCAGAAGAGCCATGAGGCGGTCACGAGGGTGGAGGGCGCGCCCTCCCCCCTGGGCGCGCCCCCTGCCTCGTGGGGCCCCCGTAGCTCCACCGACGTTCCCCCTTCACCCATATATACCGTCGTACCCTAAAACTTCCAGAACAGAAGATAGATCGAGAGTTCCGCCGCCGCAAGCCTCCAGAGCCACCGAAAACCAATCGGGACCCCTTTCTGGTACCCTGCCGGAGGGGGGATCCATCACCGGTGGCCATCTTCATCATCCCGGCGCTCTCCATGACGAGGAGGGAGTAGTTCACCCTCGGGGCTGAGGGTATGTAACCGAAAGTTTACCACTGTTGGCAAAATTACCTAGAAAAGTTTACCAATGTTGAATAATAATTTAAGTGATTTGTTACAGTATAATATGATAAGGTTTTGCATTGGTTTATACTAACCTATCTCACGAGTTCTTGTTGAGTTTGTTGTGAATGAAGCTTTTGATAAAAAGAGAAACCATGATATGAGAGGAATTAAGGAGATACAAAAGTTCAAGCTTGGGGATGCCCAAGGCACCCCAAGATAATATTTCAAGAAGTATCAAGCATCTAAGCTTGGGGATGCCCCGGTAGGCATCCCACCTTTCTTTTTCAACAAATATCGGTTAGTATCGGTTGAGCCTAAGTTTTTTGCTTCTTCACATGAGTTGTGCTATCCTTGCAATATAGTTTTCTTTAGCTTTGCTTGCTATTTGAATAAAGTATCAAGATCTGAAATTCCTAAATGGGAGAGTCTTCGCATAGTTACATAATTATTTAGCTACTCATTGATCTTCACTTACATCTTTCGGAGTAGCTTGTTGTTTGCTCTAGTGCTTCACTTATATCTTTTAGAGCACGGTGGTGGATTTGTTTTAAAGAAACTTGATCTTTCATGCTTCACTTATATTATTTTGAGAGTCGTTAATAGCATGGTAATTTGCTTAATGTTAATATACTTAGTGTTCAAGATATGTGAAACTTTCTTTTGAGTGAATTGAATACTAAGATAAATTTAATGCTTGATAATTGTTTTGAGATATGGAGGTAATAATATCAAAGTCGTGCTAGTTGATAATTGTGAATTTGAGAAATACTTGTGTTGAAGTTTGCAAGTCTCATAGCATGCACATATGGGTAAAGTTGTGTAACAAATTTGAAACATGAAGTGTACCTAGCTTGTTCATCCTTATGAGTGGCGGTCGGGGACGAGCGATGGTCTTTTCCTACCAATCTATCCCCCTAGGAGCATGCATAGTAGTACTTTGCTTCGAGGGCTAATAAACTTTTGCAATAAGTATATGAGTTCTTTATGACTAATGTGAGTCCATGGATTATACGCACTTTCACCTTTCCGCATTTTCTAGCCTCTTTGGTACCGTGCATTGCCCTTTCTCACCTTGAGAGTTGGTGTAAACTTCGCCGGTGCATCCAAACCCCATGATATGATACGCTCTTTCACACATAAACCTCCTTATATCTTCCTCAAAACAGCCACCATACCTACCTATTATGGCATTTCCATAGCCATTCCGAGATATATTGTCATGCAACTTTCCACCGTTCCGTTCTTCATCATCATGACATACTTTACTTCTGTCATATTGCCATTGCATGATCATGTAGTTGACATCGTATTTGTGGCAAAGCCACCATGCATTATTTTCCATACATGTCACTCTTGATTCATTGCACCATCCCGGTACACCGCCGGAGGCATTCATATAGAGTCATATTTTGTTCTAAGTTTCGAGTTGTAATTGTTGAGTTGTAAGAAAAATAAAAGTGTGATGATCATCATTATTAGAGCATTGTCCCAAGTGAGGAAAGGATGATGGAGACTATGATTCCCCCATAAGTCGGGATGAGACTCCGGACGAAAAATAATAATAAAAAATAAATAAAAAGAGAAAGGCCAAAAAAAGGCCCAAAAAATGAGAGAAAAAGAGAGAAGGGACAATGGTACTATCCTTTTATCACACTTGTGCTTCAAAGTAGCACCTTGTTCTTCATGTAGTGAGTCTCATATATTGTGCTTCAAAGTAGCACTAAGATCTTCATGATAGAGAGTCTCTCGTTTTGTCACTTTCATATACTAGTGGGAATTTTTCATTATAGAACTTGGATTGTATATTCATACGATGGGATTCCTCAAATGCCCTAGGTCTTCATGAGCAAGCAAGTTGGATGCACACCCACTAGTTTTCTTTTGTAGAGCTTTCATATAGTTATAGCTCTAGCGCATCCGTTGCATGGCAATCCCTACTCCTCGCATTGACATCAATTGATGGGCATCTCCATAGCCCGTTGATTAGCCGCGTCGATGTGAGACTTTCTCCCTTTTTGTCTTCTCTACATAACCTCCATCATTATATTCTATTCCACCTATAGTGCTATATCCATGGCTTGCGCTCATGTATTGCGTGAGGGTTGAAAAAGCGGAAGCGCGTTAAAAAGTATGAAACAATTGCTTGGCTTGTCATCGGGGGTATAGAAGTTGGGAACATCTTTGTGTGACGAAAATGAAGCATAGCTTAACCATATGATTTTGTAGGGATGAACTTTCTTTGGCCATGCTATTTTGAGATGACATAATTGCTTAGTTAGCATGCTTGAAGTATTATTATTTTTGTGTCAATACGAACTTTTGTCTTAAATCTTTCGAATCTGAATATTCATATCACAAGTAAGAAGAATTACATTGAAATTATGCCAAAGTATCACTCCGCATCAAAAATTCTTCTTTTTATCATTTACCTACTCGAGGACGAGTAGGAATTAAGTTTGGCGATGCCTGACACGTCTCCAACGTATCTATAATTTTTGATTGCTCCATGCTACTTTATCTACTGTTTTAGACAATATTGGGCTTTATTTTCCACTTTTATATTATTTTTGGGACTAACCTATTAACCGGAGGCCCAGCCCAGATTTGCTGTTTTATGCCTATTTCAGTATTTCGAGGAAAAGGAATATCAGACGGAGTCAAAACGGAACGAAATCAACTAGAGAAGTTATTTTTGGAAGGAAACCCACCTGATGGACTTGGACCCCACGTCAGAAGAGCCACGAGGCGGTCACGAGGGTGGAGGGCGCGCCCTCCCCCCTGGGCGCGCCCCCTGCCTCGTGGGGCCCCCGTAGCTCCACCGACGTTCCCCCTTCACCCATATATACCGTCGTAGGCTAAAACTTCCAGAACAGAAGATAGATTGAGAGTTCCGCCGCCGCAAGCCTCCATAGCCACCAAAAACCAATCCGGACCCCTTTCTGGTACCCTACCGGAGGGGGGATCCATCACCGGTGGCCATCTTCATCATCCCGGCGCTCTCCATGACGAGGAGGGAGTAGTTCACCCTCGGGGCTAAGGGTATGTACCAGTAGCTATGTGTTTGATCTCTCTCTCTCTCTCTCTCTCTCTCTCTCTCTCTCGTGTACTCTACTTCACACGATCTTGATGTATCCCGAGCTTTGCTATTGTAGTTGGATATTATGATGTTTCTCCCCCTCTACTCTCTTGTGATGAATTGAGTTTCCCCTTTGAAGTTATCTTATCGGATTGAGTCTTTTATGAGAACACTTGATGTATGTCTTGGTGATCAACTTGCGGGTTTTGTGACATTGGGAACCTATGCATAGGGGTTGGCACACGTTCTTGATTCTCCGGTAGAAACTTTGGGGCACTCTTTGAAGTACTTTTATGTTGGTTGGATGAATCTGAGATTGTGTGATGCATATTGTATAATCATGCCCACGGATACTTGAGGTGACAATGGAGTATCTAGGTGACATTAGGGTTTTGTTTGATTTGTATCTTAAGGTGTTATTCTAGTAAAAAAACTCCAGGGTTGTTTGTGACACTTATAGGAATAGCCCAACGGATTGATTTGAAAGAATAACTTTGAGGTGGTTTTGTACCCTACCATAATCTCTAGTTTGTTCTCCGCTATTATTAGCTTCGGAGTGACTCTTAATTGCATGTTGAGGGATTGTTATATGATCTACATATGTTATTATTGTTAAGAGAACTTACACTAGTGAAAGTATGAACCCTAGGCCTTGTTTCCTATCATTGCAATACCGTTTACGCTCACTTTTACCACTTGTTACCTTGCTGTTTTTATATTTTCAGTTTACAAAAACCTATTCCTTCTATCCATGTTGCACTTGTATCACCATCTCTTCGCCGAACTAGTACACCTATACAATTTACCATTGTATTGGGTGTGTTGGGGACACAAGAGACTCTTTGTTATTTGGTTGCAGGGTTGCTTGAGAGAGACCATCTTCATCCTCACGTCTCATACGGATTGATAAACTTTAGGTCATCCACTTGAGGGAAATTTGCTACTGTCCTACAAACCTGTGCACTTGCAGGCCCAACAACGTCTACAAGAAGAAGGTTGTGTAGTAGACATCAAGCTCTTTTCTGGCGGCGTTGCCGGGGAGGCTAGGTAAGTGAAGGTATATATTTAGATCTTGCAATCGAATCTTTTTGTTTCTTATTTTATCACTAGTTAGTATTATAAAATAAAACTAAGAAAATGGAATTGAGTTTGTCTCATACGCTTCATCTTTTTAATATCTCTCGTGAGTATGATGGAAAGGAAAATTGTGCCAAAGTGTTAGAAGAAGAATGCATTAGAATGTTTGGCACTAAATCTCTGAATGATGAGCATGATTGCAATGTTGTTAGTATAAATTCCTTGAATATCCATGATGCTAATAATATGCAAAGCCACAAGCTTGGGGAAGCTATGTTTGATGAAATGATATTTTTTGTCCCTCAAGTTTTGATGAGCAAATTTACTATGATGAAAGCATGCCTCCTATCTATGATGATTATTGTGATGACACGTATGCTTTAAAAGATAATGATAACCATGAAACTTGTCATCTTGATCTTAATTTTCAATCACATGATAGTTGTTTTGTTGAGTTTGCTCCCACTACTATCCATGAGAAGAATTTTGGTTATGTGGAGAGTAGTAAATTTTCTATGCTAGTAGATCATGAAAAGAACGTTTTAGGTGCTGGTTATATTGTTGAATTCATTCATGATGCTACTGAAAATTATTATGAGGGAGGAATATATGCTTGTAGGAATTGCAATAATATCAAGTTTCCTCTCTATGTGCTCAAAGTCTTGAAGTTATGCTTGTTTTACCTTCCTATGCAAGTTGATTCTTGTTCCCGTAAGTTGTTTGCTCACAAAATCCCTATGCATATGAAGTGGGTTAGACTTAAATGTGCGAGTCATATTCTTCATGATGCTCTCTTTATGTTTCAATTCTTATCTTTTATGTGAGCATCACTGAAATCATAATGCCTAGCGAGGGGCGTTAAACGATAACGCTTGTTGGGAGGCAACCCAATTTTATTTTAGTTTCTTGCTTTTTGGTTCTGTTTAGGAATAAATAATACATCTAGCTTATGTTTAGATGTGGTTTTATGTTTTAATTAGTGTTTGTGCCAAGTAGAACCTTTGGGAAGACTTGGGTGAAGTCTTTATGATCATGCTGTAAAAAACAGAAACTTTAGCGCTCACGAGATTAGCTAGAACTTTTTTACTGGAGAGTGCTATTTAGTTTATTCTTTTTGCAGATGATTTCTAGACAAATTCCTCAGGTCCACCAATTTATTTTAGAATTTTTGGAGTTCCAGAAGTTTGCGTTAGTTACAGATTACTACAGACTGTTCTGTTTTCATTGTGTTGTTTGCGTATTTTGATGAATCTATGGCTAGTAAAATAGTTTATAAACCATAGAGAAGTTGAAATACAGTAGGTTTAACACCAATATAAATAAAGAATGAGTTCATTACAGTACCTTGAAGTGGTGTTTTGTTTTCTTTCGCTAACGGAGCTCACGAGTTTTCTGTTAAGTTTTGTGTTGTGAAGTTTTCAAGTTTTGGGTAAGGCTTCGATGGACTATGGAATATGGAGTGGCAAGAGCCTAAGATTGGGGATGCCCAAGGCACCCCAAGGTAATATTAAAGGACAACCAAGAGCCTAAGCTTGGGGATGCCCCGAATGGCATCCCCTCTTTCGTCTTTGTTCATCGGTAACTTCACTTGGAGCTATATTTTTATTCACCAAATGATATGTGTTTTGCTTGGAGCGTCATTTTCTTTTGTTAGTATTTTCTTTCTGTAGTTAGAATAATGTTTTGCCTCTTTAGTTTCAATTAAAAAGTCAAGGATAGCCTTTGCCATGCTTATTTTGCTAGTTTGCATGTTGCTGTTTGAAAACAGAAAGTTTACCGCTGTTGCAAAAATTACCTAGAAAAGTCAGAGCATGGTATAACGTTGAATCCTTTTTCATATTGAGCTCTGATAAATTTATTAAAGTGGGAATTTTAGTTCATAATTTTTAGAGTCAGGGAAGTATTGATACTCTTGCATTCTTTACAGACTGTACTGTTATGACAGATTGCTGTTATGTTTGCGTTGTTTGCATATGTTTGCTTGTTTAATGATTCTATTTGATGATAGGAGTATTAAATATGCAGAGGCATTTAGTATTCAATGTTGAATAATAATTTAAGTGATTTGTTACAGTATAATATGATAAGGTTTTGCATTGGTTTATACTAACCTATCTCACGAGTTCTTGTTGAGTTTGTTGTGAATGAAGCTTTTGATAAAAAGAGAAACCATGATATGAGAGGAATTAAGGAGACACAAAAGTTCAAGCTTGGGGATGCCCAAGGCACCCCAAGATAATATTTCAAGAAGTATCAAGCATCTAAGCTTGGGGATGCCCCGGTAGGCATCCCACCTTTCTTCTTCAACAACTATCGGTTAGTATCGGTTGAGCCTAAGTTTTTTGCTTCTTCACATGAGTTGTGCTATCCTTGCAATATAGTTTTCTTTAGCTTTGCTTGCTGTTTGAATAAAGTATCAAGATATCAAATTCCTAAATGGGAGAGTCTTCGCATAGTTACATAATTATTGAGCTACTCATTGATCTTCACTTATATCTTTCAGAGTAGCTTGTTGTTTGCTCTAGTGCTTCACTTATATCTATTAGAGCACGGTGGTGGATTTGTTTTAAAGAAACTTGATCTTTCATGCTTCACTTATATTATTTTGAGAGTCGTTAATAGCATGGTAATTTTCTTAATGTTAATATACTTAGTGTTCAAGATATGTGAAACTTTCTTTTGAATGAATTGAATACTAAGATAAATTTAATGCTTGATAATTGTTTTGAGATATGGAGGTAATAATATCAAAGTCGTGCTAGTTGATAATTGTGAATTTGAGAAATACTTGTGTTGAAGTTTGCAAGTCTCGTAGCATGCACATATGGGTAAAGTTGTGTAACAAATTTGAAACATGAAGTGTACCTAGCTTGTGCATCCTTATGAGTGGTGGTCGGGGACGAGCGATGGTCTTTTCCTACCAATCTATCCCCCTAGGAGCATGCGTAGTAGTACTTTGCTTCGAGGGCTAATAAACTTTTGCAATAAGTATATGAGTTCTTTATGACTTATGTGAGTCCATGGATTATATGCACTTTTACCTTTCCGCATTTGCTAGCCTCTTCGGTACCGTGCATTGCCCTTTCTCACCTTGAGAGTTGGTGTAAACTTCGCCGGTGCATCCAAACCCCGTGATATGATACGCTCTTTCACACATAAACCTCCTTATATCTTCCTCAAAACAGCCACCATACCTACCAATTATGACATTTCCATAGCCATTCCGAGATATATTGTCATGCAACTTTCCACCGTTCCGTTCTTCATCATCATGACATACTTTACTTCTGTCATATTGCCATTGCATGATCATGTACTTGACATCATATTTGTGGCAAAGCCACCATGCATTATTTTCCATACATGTCGCTCTTGATTCATTGCACCATCCCGGTACACCGCCGGAGGCATTCATATAGATTCATATTTTGTTCTAAGTTTCAAGTTGTAATTGTTGAGTTGTAAGAAAAATAAAAGTGTGATGATCATCATTATTAGAGCATTGTCCCAAGTGAGGAAAGGATGATGGAGACTATGATTCCCCCATAAGTCGGGATGAGACTCCGGACGAAAAATAATAATAAAATAAAAAAAGAGAAAGGCCAAAAAAAAGGCCCAAAAAATGAGAGAAAAAGAGAGAAAGGACAATGCTACTATCCTTTTATCACACTTGTGCTTCAAAGTAGCACCTTGTTCTTCATGTAGTGAGTCTCATATATTGTGCTTCAAAGTAGCACTAAGACCTTCATGATAGAGAGTCTCTCATTTTGTCACTTTCATATACTAGTGGGAATTTTTCATTATAGAACTTGGCTTGTATATTCCTACGATGGGCTTCCTCAAATGCCCTAGGTTTCATGAGCAAGCAAGTTGGATTCACACTCACTAGTTTTCTTTTGTAGAGCTTTCATATAGTTATAGCTCTAGTGCATCCGTTGCATGGCAATCCCTACTCCTCGCATTGACATCAATTGATGGGCATCTCCATAGCCCGTTTATTAGCCGCGTCGATGTGAGACTTTCTCCCTTTTTGTCTTCTCCACATAACCTCCATCATTATATTCTATTCCACCTATAGTGCTATATCCATGGCTTGCGCTCATGTATTGCGTGAGGGTTGAAAAAGCTGAAGCGCGTTAAAAAGTATGAAACAATTGCTTGGCTTGTCATCGGGGGTATAGAAGCTGGGAACATCTTTGTGTGACGAAAATGAAGCATAGCTTAACCATATGATTTTGTAGGGATGAACTTTCTTTGTCCATGCTATTTTGAGATGACATAATTGCTTAGTTAGCATGCTTGAAGTATTATTATTTTTGTGTCAATATGAACTTTTGTCTTAAATCTTTCAGATCTGAATATTCATATCACAAGTAAGAAGAATTACATTGAAATTATGCCAAAGTATCACTCCGCACAAAAAAATTCTTCTTTTTATCATTTACCTACTCGAGGACGAGTAGGAATTAAGCTTGGGGATGCCTGATACGTCTCCAACGTATCTATAATTTTTGATTGCTCCATGCTACTTTATCTACTGTTTTAGGCAATATTGGGCTTTATTTTACACTTTTATATTATTTTTGGGACTAACCTATTAGCCGGAGGCCCAGCCCAGATTTGCTGTTTTATGCCTATTTCAGTATTTCGAGGAAAAGGAATATCAGACGCAGTCAAAACGGAACGAAATCAACTGGAGAAGTTATTTTTGGAAGGAAACCCACCTGATGGACTTGGACCCCACGTTAGAAGAGCCACGAGGCGGTCAAGAGGGTGGAGGGCGCGCCCTCCCCCTGGGCGCGCCCCCTGCCTCATGGGGCCCCCGTAGATCCACCGACGTTCCCCCTTCACCCATATATACCGTCTTACGCTAAAACTTCCAGAACAGAAGATGGATTGAGAGTTTCGCCGCCGCAAGCCTCCAGAGCCACCAAAACCCAATCCGAACCCCTTTTTGGTACCCTACCGGAGGGGGGATCCATCACCGGTGGCCATCTTTATCATCCCGGCGCTCTCCATGACGAGGAGGGAGTAGTTCACCCTCGGGGCTGAGGGTATGTACCAGTAGCTATGTGTTTGATCTCTCTCTCTCTCTCTCTCTCTCTCTCTCTCTCTCTCTCTCTCTCGTGCTCTCGACTTCAGACGATCTTGATGTATCCCGAGCTTTGCTATTGTAGTTGGATATTATGATGTTTCTCCCCCTCTACTCTCTTGTGATGAATTGAGTTTCCCCTTTGAAGTTATCTTATCGGATTGAGTCTTTTATGAGAACACTTGATGTATGTCTTGGTGATCAACTTGCGGGTTTTGTGACATTGGGAACCTATGCATAGGGGTTGGCACACGTTGTTGATTCTCCAGTAGAAACTTTGGGGCACTCTTTGAAGTACTTTTATGTTGGTTGGATGAATCTGAGATTGTGTGATGCATATCGTATAATCATGCCCACGGATACTTAAGGTGACAATGGAGTATCTAGGTGACATTAGGGTTTTGGTTGATTTGTATCTTAAGGTGTTATTCTAGTAAAAAACTCCAGGGTTGTTTGTGACACTTATAGGAATAGCCCAACGGATTGATGTGAAAGAATAACTTTGAGGTGGTTTTGTACCCTACCATAATCTCTAGTTTGTTCTCCGCTATTAGTAGCTTCGGAGTGACTCTTTGTTGCATGTTGAGGGATTGTTATATGATCTATCTATGTTATTATTGTTAAGAGAACTTACACTAGTGAAAGTATGAACCCTAGGCCTTGTTTCCTATCATTGCAATACCGTTTACGCTCACTTTTACCACTTGTTACCTTGCTGTTTTTATATTTTCAGTTTACAAAAACCTATGCCTTCTATACATATTGCACTTGTATCACCATCTCTTCGCCGAACTAGTGCACCTATACAATTTACCATTGTATTGGGTGTGTTGGGGACACAAGAGACTCTTTGTTATTTGGTTGCAGGGTTGCTTGAGAGAGACCATCTTCATCCTCACGCCTCCTACGGATTGATAAACCTTAGGTCATCCACTTGAGGGAAATTTGCTACTGTCCTACAAACCTGTGCACTTGCAGGCCCAACAACGTCTACAAGAAGAAGGTTGTGTAGTAGACATCAAGCTCTTTTCTGGCGCCGTTGCAGGGGAGGCTAGGTAAGTGAAGGTATATCTTTAGATCTTGCAATCGAATCTTTTTGTTCTTGTTTTATCACTAGTTAGTATTATAAAATAAAACTAAAAAAATGGAATTGAGTTTGTCTCATACGCTTCATCTTTTTAATATCTCTCGTGAGTATGATGGAAAGGAAAATTGTGCCAAAGTGTTAGAAGAAGAATGCATTAGAATGTTTGGCACTAAATCTCTGAATGATGATCATGATTGCAATGTTGTTAGTATAAATTCCTTGAATATCCATGATGCTAATGATATGCAAAGCCACAAGCTTGGGGAAGCTATGTTTGATGAAGATGATATTTTTCCCCCAAGTTTTGGTGAGCAAATTTACTATGATGAAAGCATGCCTCCTATCTATGCGTTTCATCTACGATCAATCAATCCACGCGACGGGAAAGCGTATCGCTCGAGACTTGACCGGACCAGGCCCAAGAAGGCCTAAAACTGATTTTTTTCAGACTATACATATATGTATATGGACCCTAGTTGGGGGCCCCTGGATTTTGGGGGCCCTGTGCGAGCACACAGCTCGCACATGCCCTTGGACGGCCCTGACCTTATGTTACAAGTCATGCCATTATGGTGGTTCGTCACTATGGGCCTTAAGTCGCATGCGGGCCTTTAGACCCTTTATTGAACTGTCCTCTTCATGCTTGGTTTTGGGCTTCTGATGAACCTCTCTTTGCGTAACCCGGCCCCTCCTGGGCGGCTTACACAAATAGTTATATCCCCAACATTAGGCCCCAGATTGATTTGAATCGGTTCATGTCAATCTTAAAATACCTTAAAAAATACATCTTCTTGTCTTCTGTCAGTGCAAAGGTCGTAACCCGCCGTGACGTCATCTTCTGGATTCATGATAACCCGCCGTGATGTCATCTTCCACTGACTTCATTTTTTATTCCGCCATATCCTCAACGGATCTTCGCCGCCGGTGACTCCATCCCGTCCGCCGCGTACACGGTCGACGGGAGAGCTTGTCTCCGAAACCACGCCCTTCTGGTTCCTATACGGGGTGAGGGGCGAATAGGTTTTTGGGCAGTGATTACGCGACTGCTCGCTTCCGATCGTCTACTTCCTCTACGTCCGCATCGCCTTCATCATCACCATGTCCACCGACGCCGACCGTGCTGCCGCCGAGAAAGCTGAAGCCGACAGGAAGGCCGCTGAGGACGCTGTTGCTGCCACCAAAGCCGCGGCCTCTGCATGGCCTACTGGAGGGTACAACTCATTTATCCCGCTCCTACTGTTTTCTGTTTTAGCCATACTAGCGTTATACATAGATCTTTCTGCAATTAGCATAGTATGTGCTTGCTTGACTGAATATCAGTATGCGTTTATTTGTGTCAATGCCATGCTAGTGATTTACTCGTGGATTAATTTAATCGAGAAATTGCCAATTTACTCAACAATACAAAAACCTATTATGTGTAGGAATTTTTAGGCAAGTGGCTTTGCCGCTGCACTGAAATCGGATAAGTTTACCGGTACATACTTTAAGCGTTGGCAGACTAAGACCACGTTATGGCTCACGGCTATGAACGTGTTCTGGGTCACCGGTTACTCTCTTCTGTGACAACACTGGAGCTATTGCCCTTGCCAAGGAGCCCAGGTTTCACAAGAAGACCAGGCACATCAAGCGTCGCTTCAACTCCGTTTGTGAAAATGTTCAAGATGGAGACATAGATACTTGCAAAGTACATACGGATCTGAATGTCGCAGATCCGTTGACTAAACCTCTTCCGCGAGCAAAACATGATCAACACCGGAACTCTATGGGTGTTCGATTCATCACAATGTAACTAGATTATTGACTCTAGTGCAAGTGGGAGTGTCGGTGTCAAAACCGGCGGATCTCGGGTAGGGGTCCCGATCTGTGCGTCAAGGCCGGATGGTAAGAGGAGACAAGGGACACGATGTTTTTACCCAGGTTTGGTCCCTCTCGATGGAGGTAATACCCTACTCCTGCTTGATTAATATTGATGATATGGGTAGTACAAGAGTAGATCTACCATGAGATCAAGGAGGCTAAACCCTAGAAGCTAGCCTATGGTATGATTGTGTATGAAGATGATTGTCCTACGGACTACAACCCTCCGGTTTATATAGACAACGGATCGGGTTAGGGTTACACAGAGTCGGTTACATAGGTAGGAGATCTTGAATATCCGCATCGCCAAGCTTGCCTTCCATGCCAAGGAAAGTCCCATCCGGACACGGGACGAAGTCTTCAATCTTGTATCTTCATAGTCCTGGAGTCCGGCGAAGGTATAGTCCGGCTACCCGAACACCCCCTAATCCAGGACTCCCTCGGTAGCCCCTGAACCTGGCTTCAATGACGACGAGTCCGGCGCGCAGATTGTCTTCAGCATTGCAAGGCGGGTTCCTCCTCCAAGTCCTTCATAGAAGATTGTAGATACCAAAAATAGTGTCCGGCTCTGCAAAATAAGTTTCCACATAGTGCCATAGATAGAATAATATTAACACAAATCAAATCTGCTGACGTATTCCGCAGTGCATCATCACACTACGGCCAAGTTCTTTACAAATCGTTTTTACTTTTCCACCTCAGCACGTTTTGCGAGGCGGTTTCCTTGGCACGTTCTGTCGAAGCAGAGATCGTGTGCCCCTTTTACGGGATTCTCATCAATACGGACGTGGGTAACCCAACCGCGCCATTTACCACGGTGCTTGGGAGGCAAGCGAGTTTTATTAGGCAGGTGGGGACGCATAACCGCATCCGCCCATATAAGGGGGTAAGGATCCACCTTTTTACCTACGCCTTCTTCCTCCTTTGCCAATCCCTCTCTTGCGCACTCGAGCTCCAGCGCCCAAGCCCGCTCTTTTCACCTCAACCTTCTCCAACAATGTCCGGAGCAGGAGGCAAGTGGATGGTCTCCTCCGTCATGGAGGCCCAAGTAAAAAAGCTGAGGAAGGCCGGATACCTGTCCAAGGACATCCCGCACCGGCTTCCCGAGAAGGGGAAGCTTCTCCCCACCCCAAGGCGCCATGAGAGGGTAGTTTTCCTTCCCCACTTCCTCCGCGGACTGGGTTTTCCACTCCACCCATTCGTCCGGGGACTCATGTTCTACTACGGCCTGGATTTCCACGATCTGGCCCCAAACTTCATCCTAAACATCTCGATGTTTACCGTCGTGTGCGAGGCCTTCCTCCGCGCCCGCCCCCATTTCGGCCTCTGGCTTAAGACTTTCAACGTCAAGCCCAAGGTGGTGCGCGGCAGCCAAGCGGAGTGCGGAGGCGCCATGGCGGGCAAGATGGCCAACACCCTATGGTTCGAGGGCTCCTTTGTGGAGACCCTAAAGGGGTGGCAAGCAGGGTGGTTTTACATCACCAAGCCACACGATCCGAAATGGGTCGCGGCCCCCTAGTTCCGATTCGGACCCCCCACGCGGCTAATGTCTTGGAAAGAGACGGGCCTGTCGTGGGGCAACGAAGAAGAGGTGATCGGATTGCAAACTTGCATCCAGTCCCTGGTGAACAAGCCAATCAGGCTTGTCAATGTAGTCCAGGTCATGCTCGTCCGCCGAATCCTCCCGTGTCAACAACGGGACTTTACTCTGTGGGAGTTTGACCCGGCGCAGCACCGAGCCCTTAACAGGCTCTTCGACACGACGTATGAAGACGTCTAGAAGGTGCTAATCAAAGGCGCCGAGGCTCCCGCATCCACTTCCGAGGACCACGGATACAGCTCGCAGCGTCACGCTGGCGAGGTAAGCTATTCTCACCCTTTACAGGATGTTAAGTTCTTTCATAGTTTGACTCTATGCGGGATCTAAACTCCCTTACCTTTGACAGGCTTGGCAGGCGATATCCGGACCAATTAACTGTCCGGCTCCCCTGCCCGAGGACCCAGCCCCTGCGCTCCTAGTGAAGCTGCTGATTTCGGCACCTTATGTGGTGCCGGAGAAGAAGGTCAAGAAGAAGAAGACCACGGGGACTCGAAAGAGTGCCCGTAACATGGTGACGTCGGACTCGTCATCTGACGAGTCCGAGGCGCCCTCCTCCCGTGAAAACAAGGAGGAGGAAGAAGAAAGCTCTCCCCCCCAGCGGAGGGAGGAGAGAAGAAGAAGGCCGCCCCAGCCGGGGAGGCCGAGGGGTCTAGGAAAAGGAAGACCCCTCCGCCGGACTACCCCCATGACGCCGAAGAGAGCGAAGAGGAGTGGCCGAACAGGGCCAAGCGTCCGGCGAAATCGTAAGTTCGGACATCAGAGTAACTCATGATGTTCCTTTGTTGCACAACTTTCCTTAATGTCGAATGTAATTATGCAGCCCACCCCAGGCCGAATACAACGAATCGTCGGGCGGCTCCCTGGACTCATCGGACGTGAACTCCGTTCCGCCCGCTGTCTCCTCCCGCACTGCGGATGACGCCGAAGTGGCATCGTGACAAGCTCCGGGGCAGGAGGAGGTGGTCCCAGAGGAGCCGCAAGGCAACCTCCCGGACTCCAGGAGTGAAGGGGACAAGACCCCCCAGGGCTCCAAGTCCGGCTTTGAGCCGGACACCGTGCCGAAATCTTCAACAGTTCCGAGCCGCGGTAGGCGAACTCCTTCCAAAAGGAGCAGGCCTTCTAAGCCAGCGACTTCCGTCCAACCAGAGTCGCTGGAACATCTGCTGGAGGTGCTTGACGGCGCCTCCATCGACAAGGAGCACCGTACTATTATGAGTACGGTGATCCAGAGGGTTCAGTCCGCCAAGAGCGGACTGACTGAAGCTTGAGCTAGCCTTCTGACAGGCTTCGAGGTAAGCAAAAATATATCAAAATATTACCACATAGACAATAGCCCCTGATGCTCTGTTTGGCGTTCGGAAAGAAAAGCCGAATAGAGGATCTAATAAATTTCGTAGGAGCCTAACAAAAAGGAGTCAATATGCGTATGCAGGCTTCGCTGCTATCCACCGCCGCACTGACTGCGGAGGTGGGTGTCCTGAAACAGGACCTCGGGCGGACCAAGCAAGAGCTCGACCTTGCCAAGCGGCAGCTCGAGGAAAAAGAAGGTAAGAAATACCTTACAGAAAAAGGTGCCTATAGAGAGGCGTGATTGCAAAAAATAACAGGATCATACTGCTTATTATAGGGGCCACAACTGAGGTGGCGACCCTCAAGCAGGCGCTATCTGAGGCCGAAAAGAAAACGGCCGAGGAGCGCACCGAGCGAGAGAGACTTGGGGCTCAGGTCGGCGAGGTGCAGCAAGAGCTGCAGGCTCTCATGAAAAAACATGAGAGCTTGGAGCTTGAGTCAAAGGCGCAAGCATCCGAGCTCGCGTCGGCCCTTGAGACCGCCAAGGGTGCCAAGGCCGAAGCCCAAAAGGCCCTCCAAGAGTTGGATGAGATGAAAAAGATAGCAGCGGGTAAGGCATCCTCAATGCAAAGTAGAAATATGAAAGTAAACTACTTGTCACTTACCCAAATCCGGAGTTCTCCAGGGGCGTTCGCAGATCTTCCCCGTAGCGTATCCGACGCCGCCGCATTCTACCGAGCTGGAGAGGGCAGCACGACGGAGAGTGTGTTCTGGTCTCAGTATTCTGAGGCCGGACACCATGTACCCCTGAGCGACCAGCTGAAACAGCTGGTCGAGCTCCACAAGGTGGCCGAACAGGCCATGAAGGGCTTCATAGTTCGGCTGTGGCCCGGAGAGGCCCTGCCTGGGAGCTATTTTGGGCTGGTGCGGCGGCTGGTGGAGGCCTGTCCAAGGCTCGAGGTCATCAAGCGCTCCGTCTGCATCGAAGGTGCCCGTCGGTCCCTTGCCCGTGCGAAGGTGCACTGGGGTAAGCTGGACGGAGAGAGGCTCGTGAAGGACGGGCCACCGGTGGGGAAGGAGCATCGCAAGCCCGAGAACTACTACAAGGATGTTCTTGCAGGTGCCCACCTTGTGGCGGATGAATGCACCAAAGATGTAATTTTTGAATGAACTCGCTCGTGTTTATCCTATGCGCTGAAAACTTGTTCATATGCGCTAAGCAATGCTTATTGAATTTAAAATATTATTTTCTGTGCGGCCATTTATCAAAAATTGAGAGATGGCCAGTGAGGGAGTCCTGGATTAGGGGGTGTTCGGATAGCCGAACTATACCTTCAGCCGGACTCCAGGACTATGAAGATACAAGATTGAAGACTTCGTCCCGTGTCCGGAAGGATCCTTTCTTGGCGTGGAAGGCAAGCTAGGCGTGCGGATATTCGAGATCTCCTACCATTGTAACCGACTCCGTGTAACCCTAACCCTATCCGGTGTCTATATAAACCGGAGGGTTGTAGTCCGTAGGACAACCATCATCATACACAATCATACCATAGGCTAGCTTCTAGGGTTTAGCCTCCTTGATCTCGTGGTAGATCCACTCTTGTACTACCCATATCATCAATATTAATCTAGCAGGAGTAGGGTTTTACCTCCATCGAGAGGGCCCGAACCTGGGTTAAATAAAGTGTCCCTTGTCTCCTCTTACCATCCGACCTTGACGCACAGTTCGGGACCCCCTACCCGAGATCCGCCGGTTTTGACACCGACATTGGTGCTTTCATTGAGAGTTCCTCTATGCCGTCGCGATCAGGAAGGATGCCTCTTCCCGTCTTTAAAGATGGCGCCATTACGAAAGGAGCCTTGGCTGTCGGCCAAACTCTCCGGCTAGGTGGTTTTCTCGCAACCGCCTGTTCGACTGTTGCGCCGATGGTGACCTCCCGGGTCATCGAAAGCAACCTCCACGTCGGCTCAGAACTCGCCGAGCATTTGGATCCGATGGAGCTCTCGTCTGTAAACGAGCTCCTGGATCATATCGCCGCACTGGGCGTCGCCACAAATTACGACCAGGTTGGCCTTAAACCCGATCTGAGAGAAATTAACTCTCCCCAGGTCACCCACCACGTTGCTGTGATGGAGACACAATGCAGCGACCCTTCATCTATCTTAAGGACTAGCTATGTCCGAATCCCCGAACCCTCCATGCCGGATATCCACGGAGGGGAGGATACAATCCAAGACCCGAGCTTAAAATCAGGCAAATCGGATAACATCCAAGACTCCGGATCTCAGAATCCGGAAGTTCTTTGGCCTCCGAACAACAAACTGGGCGAGGTCTCAGATTCAATGACACCCGCCCACCCGATCTTAAATGATCTTTCCCAAATCAGGCAAATGCCCGAAGAAACAGTACATCATTACTGGGCCAGATTCCTCCTGGTTATGAACAGGATAAAGGACTGCCGCGAGGGAGACGCAATTTCAATCTTTTGCAGTAACTGCACGGACAAGGGAATACTCAACGCCATAAGCCGTCGTAATATTACACACTTGCTGACCTGGCATCCATAGTACAAAAATACTGTGCCATGGAAAGTGCTCGGTAAACCGAAATTGAATTTTGGGATAATCCGGCCCTAAATAGCAATCCCGTCCGAATCAAGAGGGTGCACCGCAGTAAGGCGCCCGGACTAAACGCTAAAAAATCAAAACCCTCTAGGGGGCATGGAACCGTACTGGAAAAGTGGCTAGATGGACCCTGCAAGATTCACAGTGCAGAGGACGCCACCCCAACTCACAGCCTCAGGGCATGTTGGATACTCCGGCAGGTGGCCAAAATTGGCGAGGACCTCCTAATTCCAGAGGTCGAAGGAAACCAGCCCGAGAATTTCAGTTCAGTTCTCATAGTCTTTGAGACTTTCACATCAAATAACATGCGAAAAAGAACACTCCGCAGCCTCACTGAAGTCTATCAAGTAGAGACAATAAACCCATGGAGTAATACTGCTATCACCTTCGACGCGAGTGACGAGCCTAAAATTCGAGCAGCCAGAGCACCAGCCGCATTGGTCCTCAGTCCCATAGTGGACAGCTGTCGCCTCGCAAAGGTACTCATGGACGGAGGCAGTGGATTGAACCTCATTTACGAGGAAACCCTCCAAAAGATGGAAATAGACTGGAACCGCATTGAGCGAAGCAGCACAACCTTTAGAGGAATAATCCCCAGTCAGGAAGCGCGCTGCACCGGAAAGATCACACTAGATGTGGTATTCGGCCCGCCGGATAATTACAGGTCCGAACAGATCACGTTCCAGGTGGCCCCGTTCAAAAGCGGATATCACGCTATACTAGGACGGGAGGCTTTCACAATTTTTCAAGCTATACCCCATTACGGGTACATGAAGCTTAAGATGCCTAGGCCAAACGGAATTATCACCCTCGCTAGTGATCCGGACATAGCACTCCGCGCCGAGAACAAGAAAGCCGCATTGGCCCTCGAGGCACTATCCGAAACCTTAGCGGCCGAAGAACTGACTGCGCTGCGATCCACGGTCAATAGGGATGACGTGATACTCGATAAGAAATCCAAATCCACATCCTTCAAACCAGCGGACGAAATAGTCAAATTCCATGTCCACCCAACGGACCCCAATAAAACAGCCTCCATTGGGGCACGACTGAACCCTGATGTAGATGCCGCACTGCGAGAGTTCCTACGAGAGAACTGGGACATTTTTTGCTTGGCACCCCTCAGACATGCCAGGAATCCCACGCAGTTTGGCCGAACACAGCCTAAACATCCAGAAAGGATTCAAACCTGTCAAACAGGCTCTTCGGCGTTTCTCCGAACCAAAGAGACAGGCTATGGGAGAGGAGCTAGCCAAGTTATTGGAAGCTGGATTCATTAGAGACATAAAACACCCGGACTGGCTAGCAAACCTGGTGATGGTACCAAAGAAGGATAAATCCTGGCGCCTGTGTGTCGATTTCAAAGACCGTAATAAGGCTTGCCCAAAGGATCCCTTCCCCCTCCCTCGAATAGATCAAATCATCGACGCCACTACAGGACACGATTCGCTGTGCTTCCTCGACGCATACTCCGGTTACCATCAAATCAAGATGGCAGAATCAGACCAAGCCGCAACAGCATTCATCACACCATACGACCCATTCTGCTTCAACACAATGCCTTTTGGGCTAAAAATGCCGGCGCAACATATCAGCGCATGATTCAAACATGCTTGGCAAACCAGATCGGCAAAATAGTGGAGGCGTATGTACATGATGTGGTCGTTAAATCAAGACATGTCGAATCTCTAGTAGACGACTTGAGGCTTACATTCGACAACCTCCGAAAATACGACATTAAGCTCAATCCGGAAAATGCGTTTTCGGCGTTCCAGCCGGAAAGCTCCTGGGCTTCATCGTATCCGATAGAGGAATTGAAGCAAATCCAGCTAAAATCCGAGCTTTGTCACAATTGGATGTCCCAAAAGACCTCAAACAAATACAGAAACTCACCGGATGCGTGGCGGCTTTAAGCCGCTTTATCTCCCGCCTGGGAGAAAAGGCATTGCCCCTTTACCGCCTCCTTAGGCGCACCGAACACTTCGAGTGGACAGACGCTGCCACAGCCGGACTCGAGGAAATAAAGGCCATCTTGGCAACAAACCCAGTCCTGGCCGCGCCGAACACTGGCGAACCCCTGCCATTGTACATTGCCGCAACCCATCAAGTTGTTAGCGCAGTACTCGTCGTCGAGCGGGCAACGGACGGACACAAACTCCCCCTTCAAAGGCTAGTTTACTACGTGTCCACTGTCCTCACACCATGCAAATCACGGTACCCGCATTACCAAAAGATCGCGTACGCGGTGTTTATGGCATCCCGGAAGCTACGACACTACTTTCAAGAATGTTCTATAACAGTAGCCTCGGAAGTACCACTCAACGATATTATCAACAACCGTGATGCAACGGGCCGGATAGCAAAATGGGCCATAGAGCTCCTCCCGTTCGACATAACCTACAAACCATGGCGAGCCATTAAATCGCAAGTCCTAGCCGACTTCGTCGCCGAATGGACAGAGGCCGAACTCCCTAAAGAGTACGGTGTGACACCCAAGTTTTATTTGGTTTTCTTTTTAAAAATTTATTTGACTTGAGGGGAGTGATTTAATTTTTTTTTAAGAGAACTCTCCCTCTCATATCATATCCTTATGGCAAAAGTTTTATTTGGATTCACCCAAGGTCTGCCTTTGGCCTTGGGAGTCCTTTCTCTTCATTTGGGCTTAAGACAAAATGTTTTTCATTTGAGAAAAATAGCCTTTGAAAATCTTTTTGAGTATGCACTATGGATTTTGAAAAAAAAATCTTTTGCCACTTGCAACTATCCCTTGTTGCCATGGCATTGGTGCAAATACTCTCTCCTAACCTTTCCCTCACCTTTGGATCAAGATTTGCATCAAATCCAGCAAGTTGAACCTCCCCATGTGATCATTTCCATTCAAAATTCTATTCAAATAGATTTCTGTCTTCTCTTATAGCACTTGGAGTTTTTCAAAGGAACTCCTTCTGTTTTGATTTTTGCCACCAAACCTTTTTCCCCTCCTAGTCCTTTGTACCATCAACCTAGAACTATGAAGATCCACTGGTCTCCAGTTCAAAATTTTCAAATTACATCTGCTGCAAGTTTGGACCAGAATTGCCAAATCTGGTGAAATTCATTCAAAACCTTCTCCAAAAATTCCAAGTAAATTCATGCAGCCTCTGGGTGCATTGAGTGGTCATCTCACCAAGTTACAGCTCCAAAAAAAATTATCTCATTGCAAAAACCTTCTGTCGAACACCTGCAATGCATGGTCACTGTCAAGTTTCAGAAATTCAGAGTTTCAGTTCAGTGCTTGCTGTCGTTTTCTTCAGAGCTGGGCATCGATCTCGCCAGTGCCCTCGCGTCGCCTTGCTCCTCGTCCCCGCCCTCTTGTTCCTGCACCGCACGAGCGCCTGGCACCTTGCGGGCGTCGGCGACGAGCAGTGGAAGGTGCGCCGCCACGTGACCGACGCCGACGGCGGCTTTACGGGCGCCAACGGGAGACACGGCGCCGACGACGCCACCAAGCGCCGCCCAAGCCACCGGAGCCCTCCGCGTGGCCTTCCACTCCCTCGAACGCGCTGTCGCCCTCGTCGTGAACCGCAGGGCGCGGAGCGCGCTCTCTGCCGCCTTTGAGCCCGTGTGGTCACCTCACCGTGGACAGACGCCATTACGCCGGGGCCAGCTCCGTTTAGTAGCGGAACGAATCCAGTAACCTCCACTGATGCTGCCCGACCGCTCAAACCACCCTCCAATCCATTGCTCCGCCGTAATCGCTCACCGGAGATTCTCCGTTTACGGCCACCCCGTCGATCTGCCTATAAATAGAGGCCCCGAGCTTCAACTCGAGCACCCACTAGCCCTGCACTCCCCCTAGAGCACGCCAGGCCTCTGGAAGAGCCCCGAGGAGGTCTCCTTCCTCGACTCCGGCCGCCGCGACCCGCCACGGGATCCAGCCCGATTCGCCCCCGTGTGTGCTCCTCCGCCTCCATTCTCCTGCCAGTAGCTTCACCATGCATCCCTCGTTCTGACCCGCACTTCAATTTGAAGCTTGCAGCCCTCCACCGGAGTTCCCCATCCTCACCCGAACCGCCGTCCGCCGGAGATAGTGTCGCCGTCGACGTGGTGCTCCCCATTGGACGAGTCCACCACCCACTGACGCGGAAGAAGACACTGAAGCTCTTGGTACCCTCCGTTTCTCCTAATTCGCCGTAGTTCGACGCCGGCGTCCACCGCCGTCTTCGGGCGCCGGCGAGCCTTTTCAAACCTGATATGCGGACCCCGCGTGTCAGCCTCTGTTCTTTTATTCGCGAACCGTTTTCTGTTGGCGCCTTCGGGCAAAATACGCTTTCTCTCTTGCGCTTGCGCATTTCCAAACGAACCGTTTTCTGTTTTCTCAGTTAGAACCCTGGGAAGTTTCTGTTTCATTACAGATGAGTCCTTGGATAAGAACCTTCATAACTTTTTAACAGAAGCACATTTTTGAGTGATTCTTTTTCTGTTCTCTTCAAAATTTTGTCTAGTTTTTTTATCAGATTTATTTGAAAATTATTTGCAATACTTTTTCTGCACCTCTCGGTATTCACGTTAGCGTGTATGTTTTCTCTATACCGTAGATACCAAAGGAGGTGACGGGGCCGCGAACTTCACCGAGCTAGGATCCGACTACTCTGAACCAGGCAAGCATGTTCGAACTTTTGATATGATGAGTGTCTTGGCATGTTTGCATGTAGATAGTTTCATGGCATGTGTGAAGCATACCGATGAACCGTTCATTATGCATTGTTGAGGCAAGTAAGCCCGATGATTTCACACGTCGTTGGACGTAAGTATGCAAGGCCATGTGTTGGCATGAAGATGGGTAAGATGGCAGTGTTGTAGCATGCCAGTCTTAGGCCATGCAAGTTATCTTCAGTACCAACCCATATCGGTTGGGTTCAAATCCTTTTCCTTTCCCTGTACTACCACATGTTTCCCGAAAGGGATATGGTTTAGTACGACGCAAACCGCTTTCTGGGTACACACCAAAAAGGAGAGGCCGGGATGATGGTTCCATGGCCCTGGATTAAAGCCAGGCATCCGGTCAGGGGGCATGGGTGTTTCCGGTTGGGACCGAGAGGGGGGCACCCCTTAGAGCGCGCGTATATAAATTTGATCCCATGCTATTCGAGATTGTGATCTCCCCGTCTCAATAGTTTTTCTTGGACGATGTTGAGGGTGATTCCTGGCATCGAAGAGTTGGATGGGTGTGTACTGGTTAGCTGTGTTTCCTTCTGAAATACCGTAACGGAACTAGTCCTGGTGACTACGGAAATCCGTCGACTGTGGGAAATTTTTTGTACAAACTCTGCAGAGCTCTATATCTTTAAATCATCTTATCTATAACCAAGTTCCCTGCTAACAGTCATGTGCCAGTTTGGTGACAGATTACCCGGTGGGACACATGAGCACTAAGACTGGTTAAATGTTTTTCCCTTGTGGATGGACTAACCCGCTTAGTCCCATGAGTTGAATATATTTATGATGAATATATTATTTCCTTACCAGTATTATTATTCCGCATTTTCCGCTCGAGTAGTCTTTCAGACACTCGTTTGGCACCAGTATTATTATTCCGCATTTTTCCGCTCGAGGAGTCTTTCAGACACTCGTTTGGCACCAGTATTATTATTCCGCATTTTTCCGCTCGAGGAGTCTTTCAGACACTCGTTTGGCACCAGTATTATTATTCCGCATTTTTCCGCTCGAGGAGTCTTTCAGACACTCGTTTGGCACCAGTATTATTATTCCGCATTTTTCCGCTCGAGGAGTCTTTCAGACACTCGTTTGGCACCAGTATTATTATTCTGCATTTTCCGCTCGAGGAGTCTTTCAGACACTCGTTTGGCACCAGTATTATTATTCCGCATTTTTCCGCTCGAGGAGTCTTTCAGACACTCGTTTGGCACTAGTATTATTATTCCGCATTTTTCCGCTTGAGGAGTCTTTCAGACACTCGTTTGGCACCAGTATTATTATTCCGCATTTTTCCGCTCGAGGAGTCTTTCAGACACTCGTTTGGCACCAGTATTATTATTCCGCATTTTTCCGCTCGAGGAGTCTTTCAGACACTCGTTTGGCACCAGTATTATTATTCTGCATTTTCCGCTCGAGGAGTCTTTCAGACACTCGTTTGGCACCAGTATTATTATTCCGCATTTTTCCGCTCGAGGAGTCTTTCAGACACTCGTTTGGCACTAGTATTATTATTCCGCATTTTTCCGCTTGAGGAGTCTTTCAGACACTCGTTTGGCACCAGTATTATTATTCCGCATTTTTCCGCTCGAGGAGTCTTTCAGACACTCGTTTGGCACCAGTATTATTATTCCGCATTTTTCCGCTCGAGGAGTCTTTCAGACACTCGTTTGGCACCAGTATTATTAATCCGCATTTTTCCGCTCGAGGAGTCTTTCAGACACTCGTTTGGCACCAGTATTATTATTCTGCATTTTCCGCTCGAGGAGTCTTTCAGACACTCGTTTGGCACCAGTATTATTAATCCGCATTTTTCCGCTCGAGGAGTCTTTCAGACACTCGCTTGGCACCCAGTATTATTACCTCCATGTCTGATCGTACTGGTTTACTTATTCATGTATTTCATGTTAGCATTTGTTATATCTTATGTCCGAACTGTCTTGCGAGTACTTCCAAAGTACTCACTGGCTTGTTGATTTGGCCAGATGCTCACGAAGGTGATCTCATGGATGATGAGTTTGATAGCGAATCCGACGCCTAGAGGAGTCCCAGTCAGTCTCGTGCGACCCTGGAGTTGGTCACTGTATTATATCCGCTTCCGCTACCCTAATAAATTCATCGAGCCTCACCTCGATGCTCGATGGGATGTTAGTTTGAGAATCCCATATCCACTCCCCACTGTGTTACTCCACCTCTACCATATTTGCGAGTCAGTAGTATGCCACCACTCCCTTGTGTCATTAATCGCCTTTATGTATAATTATTGGCACGCTTGTAATAAATTGTTGAGCATCGTCAGCTCAACCCTGTAACATATTTATGCTACTGGCTTATTGTATCAAAAGTTTGTCTGCCAGTGAGGAGGTTTTATCTCAAACTGGATTCTAAAGATTGGTTTCTCAATAAATATTTTTATTGGAAAACCGGTCGTGACAAGCTTGGTACCAGAGCCAGGCTGACTGTAGGAAGCCACTAGGTGCGATCACTAATCGGTTATTAGCATGATAGAGCTTATTCATGTTTTTGCAATAGTAGTCATTTTTCTGCCAGTCAGCATATATTTATGATCTGACCATTTAGGATTTTTGCCTACTTTTGTAGATGGCCGACCGCAGCTGCGAGTCTCAGACCTTCGCCAACGTGCCCGATGGGTTCGTCAAGCTTCTCTCCTTCGTCGTTCAGGTCACGATGGGGCCGTCTGTGCGCCCAGTCGTCACTCTCTGTCAGCACAGAGTCAATGACAGTCTGACTATGCACCAGGCCGTGGTGCAGTTCAAGGGAGGGCGTGGTGAGCTACGCTGCTTCCGGTTCTTGGGGAGAGCCATGCCTACGGAGAAGCATGCCATCCAGATGGCAGCCCGCGAGGCGATAGCTCGTCTCAGGGATGCCCTTCCCGCGATGAAGGCTCGTCGCTACCGCTATCTTCCATGCCATGTGCCCTACACCTGTCACTACGCATTCTCCTGCCCCAGAGGAGAACGAGACGAGGCTTTTGAGATGCTTATTGAGTATCTCCGGGCCTTGGAGGCAGCCTTCGACAACTTGGTGGATGACTTTGTGGCCGCCCGCATGGACTCAGTCCACGGTTGTGCCGCCAACAGGAGGGAGCTCCTGCCCACCGCACCGCCACTGACTTTTGTCTCGTCCTCTGCATCCCATGCTCCTGCTCGTCGCCTGCCCATTGCGCCCACTCCAGCGCGCACTGCACCACCCTTCGCGCCCACTCCAGTTCGTGCGGTTCCGCCCCTGGCACCCGCTCCATCTACTCGGCGCAGCACTACTCGTATGGAGCCTATTAGCGAGGAAGAAGTCGAGTCCCCGGCTTCGCTACGCCTCACCCTTGGCAGGGCCAAGGACGTCATCAACATCTCCGACTGAGTACGCTTAGCCGCCATGCGTTGCATCGCCATGTAAGATGTTGTGAGAAGTAGCTTGTTTGCGCATCATGTAGGATCTGGAGAAGTGCACTAGCCTAAATAACATGTCAGGATTATGTACGCATAGCCTGAGTGATGTATTGTATAATTATCGCCGCGTGTAAGATACGTAATGACGCAGTCCTTCTCTATGCGCAAATCGATTTGTTTTCCCTTGAGTAATCTTGGCTTTAAAATTTAATTGCCAACCTTGTGCATTATGGGTTTTATCTTTGCAACCCTTCCATTTTTCTTATGGGTTTTACAAATACATCCCCAGAGTGAAAAATGTCTCGTCCTTGGACTCGCTCCATGCCAGCTCCACCAGAGGAAAATTATGGCAATCAACCGGGCAACAATTTTGCACAAGGGCAGTCAAGTCAACACTATAATACTCAATTAGGCAACAATTTTGCACGAGGTCAGACAAGTCAACAGGACAGTGAAACGACACTTTCCCGAATGTGCCGCCTTTATGAACAGAGTCAGCAACAACATCGGGAAATGATGAACCAAGTCATTAACATGGAAAATCACCGTGGGCAGTATCCGCAACATTCCAAGTTATCTGAGCTACAGAAGACACGTCCCCCAACATTTTCTCATACTGACAAGCCACTTGAGGCCGAAGACTGGCTTCGCGATATGGAGAGAAAGTTAATTATTGCAAAATGCTCAGACCCAGAAAAGGTACTGTACGCACCGCATTATCTCACGGGAGCAGCCGCATCCTGGTGGGAGAATTTTCTGCACATGCATCCCAACGAAAATGATATAACCTGGGATGATTTCAAAGAAGGTTTCCGTGGCGCGCATATTCCTAAGAGTATTATGTAAATCAAGAAAAGAGAGTTCGATGACCTCAAGCAAAGGAACATGACAATGTCAGATTACAACGGCCAATTTACTCTGTTATCCCGCTACGCCAACGAAGAGCGTATGACTGAAAGCAAGAAAATGGAGAAGTTCCTTGACGGCCTAGCGCCCGCGCTTAAATGCCAACTGGTCATACACACCTTCCCAGATTTTAAGACGCTGGTGGATAAAGCCATTACTCTGGAAAATGAAAGACACAGCTTGGAAGATATCCGCAAGCGAAAAAGGGACCAGACTAACCATGCTCGCAATCACCGAAGTAAGACCGATTTTCAGAAGGGTGGGACGCACAGATCATCATCCAACGTCTCACGCCCAACAAAGAATTTTCATGCTAGGGACAAGGAGTTCACATATCGCCCAGGTGTTACTTGTTACGCCTGTGGAGAAGAAGGACACTATGCCAAGCAGTGTCCCAAGCCAAGAAACTCAACACCAAAGCCGAACAACGGCAACAATAATTCAGCACCCAAGCGAAACAACTTCAATCCCAGCAATAACCACAGGAAAGGTCATCTGAACCACGTAACCAAAGAGGAGGCACAAAATGCTCCGGATATCATACTCGGTACGTTCCCTGTCAACACAATACCTGCAATGGTTTTGTTTGATTCTGGAGCTTCTCACTCTTTTATTTCGAAAAGTTTTGCTTTGCAAAATAATTTTTCGATGCTTCCTTTGGAGAAATCCATGATCATCAAGTCCCCTGGGATTCAGCAAGTCACTCAGAATTTCTGTCAGGATGTGATTATTGAGTTCAAAGGATTGAAGTTTCACGCCAATCTCATTGTGTTGGAAAATAAAGGACTGGATGCCATCCTAAGGATGGACTGGTTAACCACCAACAAAGGTTTCATTGACTGTTTCAATCGGACCGTGATTCTCACACACCACCATGGTAAGACAATAAGAGTATCCGCCAAAGAAAGGGAAATGCCCAGACAACCAAGACTGAACAAGGTGGACATTTCTGAATTAAACAAGGTCCCAGTAGTGTGTGAATTTCCAGACGTATTTCCCGAAGAGCTACCAGGCATGCCACCAGACCGAGAGATAGAATTCAGCATTGAGCTAGCACCAGGGACCACCCCCATATACAAGAAACCATACAGAATGGCACCATCCGAGTTATTTGAGCTGAAGAAACAAATAAAGGAATTGCTTGACAAAGGATACATTCGAGCCAGTTCCTCACCATGGGGATCACCAATTTTGTTTGCCAAAAAGAAAGATGGAACACTGCGATTGTGTATTGACTACCGAGCACTCAACATGGTCACGATCAAGAACAAATACCCAATGCCAAGAATAAATGATTTATTCGATCAACTCGCTAAGGCCAAGGTATTTTCAAAAATCGACCTAAGGTCAGGATACCATCAATTAAAGGTACGAACAGAAGATATCCCCAAGACAGCCTTCACCTCCAGATATGGACTGTATGAGTTCACAGTAATGCCTTTTGGATTAACAAATGCCCCAGCATATTTTGTTCACCTCATGAACAAAGTATTTATGAAGTTTATTGACAAGTTCGTTGTGGTATTCGTCGACGATATTCTAGTATACTCCAAAACACCAGAAGAACACGCTGAGCATCTCAGAATTGTACTAGGAGAACTCAGGAAACACCAATTGTACGCCAAGTTTAGCAAGTGTGAGTTTTGGTTAAGGCAAGTAGGCTTTCTAGGCCACGTGCTAACCCAATACGGGATCGCCGTGGACCCAGAGAAAGTCAAGGCCGTACTTGGCTGGAAGTCACCAGCCAGCGTAACGGACATACGGAGTTTCTTGGGAATGACAGGATATTACCGCAGATTTATTGAAGGATTCTCCACCATAGCCAAGCCAATGACGCAGTTGCTCAAGAAAGATAAGAAGTTTGAATGGACAGAAGCCTGTGAGAAAAGTTTCCAAGAGCTAAAACGGAAATTAACAACAACACCAGTTTTGATTGTGCCAGACATACACAAGAATTTTGAAGTATATTGTGACGCGTCCAGAAAGGGACTCGGATGCGTATTAATGCAAGAAGGCAAGGTTGTCACATACGCTTCGAGGGCAACTTCGCAAGCATGAGGAAAATTATCCCACTCATGACTTAGAAATGGCAGCAGTTATTCACGCGCTCAAGGAATGGAGGCATTTCCTACTTGGAAATCGATGTGAAATATATACGGACCATAAAAGTCTCAAATATATTTTCACACAGCCAGAACTGAATTTAAGGCAACGACGCTGGTTGGAGCTAGTAAAGGATTATGATGTCGGAATCCACTATCATCCTGGAAAAGCAAATGTAGTAGCCGATGCTCTTAGTCGGAACCCCAGCGCCGACAACAACAGTCTGCCCAACTTAAGACCCGAATTCCAACGGGAATTTGCCAGACTCAACTTGTTGATGGTAGCAGAAGGCACCATAACAAACTTGGAGATACAACCCAATCTTGTGAAAAGAATCAAAGAAGCCCAACCGGGTCACCCCAGCATTGAAGGCATCAAAAGAAAGGTGAGTATGGGCAAGGCCTCGGAATTTATCATAGACGAAGAAGGGACACTATGGTACGGAAACAGACTCTGCGTGCCAGACATAGAAGACCTCAAACGGCAAATTCTAGCTGAATCCCACACCGCTCCATATTCGATCCACCCTGGAGGAACCAAGATGTATAAGGATATCCAGGAAGGATTTTGGTGGCACGGTATGAAGAGGGACATAGCCACCTTCATTGCTTGCTGCGACTCTTGTCAACGTATAAAGGCTGAACATCAGAGACCAGCCGGACTACTGCAACCAAATAAAATACCTAAGTGGAAATGGGATGAAATAGGGATGGATTTCATTGTCGGACTACCTCGATCACGACACGGGAATGATGCCATATGGGTTATCACCGACATGTTGACTAAGGTGGCACATTTCATTCCAGTAAAGACGACCCACACCACTCAGAAGCTTGCCAAGATATATCTCTCTCGCATAGTTTGCCTGCACGGTGTCCCGAAGACTATAATATCTGACAGAGGAACACAGTTCGTCTCGAGATTCTGGGAGCATTTACAACAGGCTCTAGGAACTCAACTAGCCTTCAGTACGGCATACCACCCCCAGACAGATGGACAGACAGAACGGGTAAACCAGATTTTAGAGGACATGCTGCGAGCATGTGTCCTCACCTATGGAACCAGTTGGGAAGACAGCCTGCCATACGCCGAGTTCGCGTACAACAACAGTCATCAGGCCAGCCTGCAAATGGCACCATTTGAGGCTTTGTATGGACGAAGATGTCGTACCCCGTTAAATTGGTCAGAGACCGGAGACAGCCGTTTCTTCGGCCCAGACATGCTCAAGGAAGGCGAGGAGAAAGTCCAGCTAATCAGAGATCGACTCAAGACCGCCCAAAGCCGACAAAAGAGTTATTACGATCAGAAACATCGGGGGGTCAACTTCGAACCCGGTGAATTCGTGTACCTACGAGTGTCACCTATGAGGGGATTGCAACGATTCAAAATTAAGGGAAAGCTAGCGCCAAGATTCATCGGACCATTTTGTATAACGGCACGAAAAGGCACAGTAGCATACCAACTAGACTTACCTGAGGAACTGTCAGATATCCACACCGTGTTCCACGTATCGCAATTGAGAAAATGCGTAAGCAACCCAGCGAAACAAGTATCCCATGAGAACATAGACGTGCAGCCAGACCTCACTTATCGGGAACACCCAGTAAAAATATTAGAGGAGTCTGAAAGGAGGACCCGACAGAAAACCGTCAAATTTTTCAAAGTTCAGTGGAGTAATCACACCGAAAGTGAAGCAACGTGGGAAAGAGAGGACTTCCTTCGAACAGAGCATCCACACTTATTTAAGGATCAACTGAAATCTCGGGGACGAGATTTTTCCTAAGGGGGTAGGTGTTGTGACACCCAAGTTTTATTTGGTTTTCTTTTTTAAAAATTTATTTGACTCGAGGGGAGTGATTTAATTTTTTTTAAGAGAACTCTCCCTCTCATATCATATCCTTATGGCAAAAGTTTTATTTGGATTCACCCAAGGTCTGCCTTTGGCCTTGGGAGTCCTTTCTCTTCATTTGGGCTTAAGACAAAATGTTTTTCATTTCAGAAAAATAGCCTTTGAAAATCTTTTTGAGTATGCACTATGGATTTTGAAAATTTGAAAAAAAAAATAAAAAAAAAATCTTTTGCCACTTGCAACTATCCCTTCTTGCCTTGGCATTGGTGCAAATACTCTCTCCTAACCTTTCCCTCACCTTTGGATCAAGATTTGCATCAAATCCAGCAAGTTGAACCTCCCCATGTGATCATTTCCATTCAAAATTCTATTCAAATAGATTTCTGTCTTCTCTTATAGCACTTGGAGTTTTTCAAAGGAACTCCTTCTGTTTTGATTTTTGCCACCAAACCTTTTTCCCCTCCTAGTCCTTTGTACCATCAACCTAGAACTATGAAGATCCACTGGTCTCCAGTTCAAAATTTTCAAATTACATCTGCTGCAAGTTTGGACCAGAATTGCCAAATCTGGTGAAATTCATTCAAAACCTTCTCCAAAAATTCCAAGTAAATTCATGCAGCCTCTGGGTGCATTGAGTGGTCATCTCACCAAGTTACAGCTCCAAAAAAATTATCTCATGGCAAAAACCTTCTGTCGAACACCTGCAATGCATGGTCACTGTCAAGTTTCAGAAATTCAGAGTTTCAGTTCAGTGCTTGCTGTCGTTTTCTTCAGAGCTGGGCATCGATCTCGCCAGTGCCCTCGCGTCGCCTTGCTCCTCGTCCCCGCCCTCTTGTTCCTGCACCGCACGAGCGCCTGGCACCTTGCGGGCGTCGCCGACGAGCAGTGGAAGGTGCGCCGCCACGTGACCGACGCCGGCGGCGGCTTTACGGGCGCCAGCGGGATACACGGCGCCGACGACGCCACCAAGCGCCGCCCAAGCCACCGGAGCCTGCCGCGTGGCCTTCCACTACCTCGAACGCGCTGTCGCCCTCGTCGTGAACCGCAGGGCGCGGAGCGCGCTCTCTGCCGCCGTTGAGCCCGTGCGGTCACCTCACCGTGGACAGACGCCATTACGCCGGCGCCAGCTCCGTTTAGTAGCGGAACGAATCCAGTAACCTCCACTGATGCTGCCCGACCGCTCAAACCACCCTCCAATCCACTGCTCCGCCGGAATCGCTCGCCGGAGATTCTCCGTTTACGGCCACCCCGTCGATGTGCCTATAAATAGAGGCCTTGAGCTTCAACTTGAGCACCCACTAGCCCTGCACTCCCCCTAGAGCACGCCAGGCCTCTGGAAGAGCCCCGAGGAGGTCTCCTTCCTCGACTCCGGCCGCCGTGACCCGCCACGGGATCCAGCCCGATTCGCCCCCGTGTGTGCTCCTCCGCCTCCATTCTCCTGCCAGTAGCTTCACCATGCATCCCTCGTTCTGACCCGCACTTCAATTTGAAGCTTGCAGCCCTCCACCGGAGTTCCCCATCCTCACCCGAACCGCCGTCTGCCGGAGATAGTGTCACCGTCGACGTGGTGCTCCCCGTTGGACGAGTCCACCACCCACCGACGCGGAAGAAGACACTGAAGCTCTTGGTACCCTCCGTTTCTCCTAATTCGCCGTAGTTCGACGCCGGCGTCCACCGCCGTCTTCGGGCGCCGGCGAGCCTTTTCAAACCTGACATGCGGACCCCGCGTGTCAGCCTCTGTTCTTTTATTCGCGAACCGTTTTCTGTTGGCGCCTTCGGGCAAAATACGCTTTCTCTCTTGCGCTTGCGCATTTCCAAACGAACCGTTTTTTGTTTTCTCAGTTAGAACCCTGGGAAGTTTCTGTTTCATTACAGATGAGTCCCTGGATAAGAACCTTCATAACTTTTTAACAGAAGCACATTTTTGAGTGATTCTTTTTCTGTTCTCTTCAAAATTTTGTCTAGTTTTTTATCAGTTTTATTTGAAAATTATTTGCAATACTTTTTCTGCACCTCTCGGTATTCACGTTAGCGCGTATGTTTTCTCTATACCGTAGATACCAAAGGAGGTGACGGGGCCGCAAACTTTACCGAGCTAGGATCCGACTACTCTGAACCAGGCAAGCATGTTCGAACTTTTGATATGATGAGTGTCTTGGCATGTTTGCATGTAGATAGTTTCATGGCATGTGTGAAGCATACCGATGAACCGTTCATTATGCATTGTTGAGGCAAGTAAGCCCGATGATTTCACACGTCGTTGGACGTAAGTATGCAAGGCCATGTGTTGGCATGAAGATGGGTAAGATGGCAGTGTTGTAGCATGCCAGTCTTAGGCCATGCAAGTTATCTTCAGTACCAACCCATATCGGTTGGGTTCAAATCCTTTTCCTTTCCCTGTACTACCACATGTTTCCCGAAAGGGATATGGTTTAGTAAGACGCAAACCTCTTTCTGGGTACACACCAAAAAGGAGAGGCCGGGATGATGGTTCCATGGCCCTGGATTAAAGCCAGGCATCCGGTCAGGGGGCATGGGTGTTTCCGGTTGGGACCGAGAGGAGGGCACCCCTTAGAGCGCGCGTATATAAATTTGATCCCATGCTATTCAAGATTGTGATCTCCCCGTCTCAATAGTATTTCTTGGACGATGTTGAGGGTGATTCCTGGCATCGAAGAGTTGGATGGGTGTGTACTGGTTAGCTGTGTTTCCTTCTGAAATACCGTAACGGAACTAGTCCTGGTGACTACGGAAATCCGTCGACTGTGGGAAAATTTTTGTACAAACTCTGCAGAGCTCTATATCTTTAAATCATCTTATCTATAACCAAGTTCCCTGCTAACAGTCATGTGCCAGTTTGGTGACAGATTACCCGGTGGGACACATGAGCACTAAGACCGGTTAAATGTTTTTCCCTTGTGGATGGACTAACCCGCTTAGTCCCATGAGTTGAATATATTTATGATGAATATATTATTTCCTTACCAGTATTATTATTCCGCATTTTCCGCTCGAGGAGTCTTTCAGACACTCGTTTGGCACCAGTATTATTATTCCACATTTTTCCGCTCGAGGAGTCTTTCAGACACTCGTTTGGCACCAGTATTATTATTCCGCATTTTTCCGCTCGAGGAGTCTTTCAGACACTCGTTTGGCACCAGTATTATTATTTCGCATTTTTCCGCTCGAGGAGTCTTTCAGACACTCGTTTGGCACTAGTATTATTATTCCGCATTTTTCCGCTCGAGGAGTCTTTCAGACACTCGTTTGGCACCAGTATTATTATTCTGCATTTTCCGCTCGAGGAGTCTTTCAGACACTCGTTTGGCACCAGTATTATTATTCCGCATTTTTCCGCTCGAGGCGTCTTTCAGACACTCGTTTGGCACTAGTATTATTATTCCGCATTTTTCCGCTCGAGGAGTCTTTCAGACACTCGTTTGGCACCAGTATTATTATTCCGCATTTTTCCGCTCGAGGAGTCTTTCAGACACTCGTTTGGCACCAGTATTATTATTCTGCATTTTTCCGCTCGAGGAGTCTTTCAGACACTCGTTTGGCACCAGTATTATTAATCCGCATTTTTCTGCTCGAGGAGTCTTTCAGACACTCGTTTGGCACCAGTATTATTATTCTGCATTTTCCGCTCGAGGAGTCTTTCAGACACTCGTTTGGCACCAGTATTATTAATCCGCATTTTTCCGCTCGAGGAGTCTTTCAGACACTCGCTTGGCACCCAGTATTATTACCTCCATGTCTGATCGTACTGGTTAACTTATTCATGTATTTCATGTTAGCATTTGTTATATCTTACGTCCGAACTGTCTTGCGAGTACTTCCAAAGTACTCATTGGCTTGTTGATTTGGCCAGATGCTGACGAAGGTGATCTCATGGATGATGAGTTCGATAGCGAATCCGACGCCTAGAGGAGTCCCAGTCAGTCTCGTGCGACCCTGGAGTTGGTCACTGTATTATATCCGCTTCCGCTACCCTAATAAATTCATCGAGCCTCACCTCGACGCTCGATGGGATGTTAGTTTGAGAATCCCATATCCACTCCCCACTGTGTTACTCCACCTCTACCATATTTGCGAGTCAGTAGTATGCCACCACTCCCTTGTGTCATTAATCGCCTTTATGTATAATTATTGGCACGCTTGTAATAAATTGTTGAGCATCGTCAGCTCAACCCTGTAACATATTTATGCTACTGGCTTATTGTATCAAAAGTTTGTCTGCCAGTGAGGAGGTTTTATCTCAAACTGGATTCTAAAGATTGGTTTCTCAATAAATATTTTTATTGGAAAACCGGTCGTGACATACGGCATATATTCAAACTGGATCATGCATTTCGACGGCTCCAAAATGTTGGCCGGACTAGGGGCTGGCGTCGTTTTGACGTCCCCTACAGGAGACACAGTCCAATATGTACTCCAAATTATGTACATGGACTCCAACAATGCAGCCGAATACGAGGCCCTTCTACATGGTCTCCGGATGGCAGTATCCATGGGCATTCAACGCCTGGAAGTACGCGGGGACTCAATCCTTGCAATATCCCAAATAAATGGCAACTTCGACGCCAAAGACCCAAAAATGGTAGCTTATCGCAATGCCGTCCTAAAAATGTCAGTTCGGTTCGAGGGACTGGAGTTTCAGCATATAGCCCGAGAAAACAATCAGGCAGCAGACGTCCTGGCACGCATCAGAGCAAAACGAGATGCAGTCCCCCCCAACATCTTCTTAGAAAGATTATTCTAGCCATCTGTAGCATGGGAGGGGGAACCCTCGGATAACAGTCCGGACATAACCACACAACCCAACGCCGAACAATCCGACATCATCGGAGGCCCTGCCACCGAAATCACACCTTCAGCCCACGTAATAATGGCGGTCATCCCCCCGTGGACAGAACCATTCCTAGCCTACCTTACTAGGCAGGAACTCCCAGAGGACCAAAACGAGGCACGCTGCATAGTGCGGCGATCTAAATCCTATAAAGTCCACGAGGGAGAGCTATATAAGAAAAGCACTACAGGAGTCCTTCAAAGATGTATCTCCGAAGAGGAAGGGCGGAGTCCGCTGGCTGAAACTCATGCCGGACTCGGTGGCCACCACACTGCAGCTCGGTCCCTTGTAAGCAAGGCTTTCCGTATGGGCTTTTATTGGCCGACGGCCCGAGCAGACGCTCATGACTTAGTCAAACGATGCATCGGTTGCCAGCTCTTTGCAAATCAAAGCCATATGCCGCCCAACGCCCTCCGAACCATCCCCATCACTTCGCCTTTTGCGGTCTGGGGGCTTGATATGGTGGGACCCCTTAAGGGTGGAACCCACAAGAAAAAATACTTATTGGTCATGGTGGATAAATTCACCAAATGGATAGAATCCAAGCCTATTAAGACGGCCGAATCCGGACCTGTGATAGACTTCATATCCGGGGTCGTACACCGTTACGGTGTCCCCCACAGCATTATCACTGATAACGGCACAAACTTCACCTCTGACGAAGTAAAGCTGTGGTGCAAAAACATGGGCATTAAGCTCGATTATGCTTCTGTCTATCACCCACAAACTAACGGTCAGGTCGAACGTGCAAATGGTCTCATCATGAGCGGTATCAAACCCAGACTAGTGCAGTCCCTAAAGGAATCTAATACGCACTGGGTAGAGGAGCTCGACTCCGTACTCTGGGGGCTGCGAACCACGCCGAATCGTACCACCGGATTCACACCATTCTTTATGGTGTACGGCGCAGAGGCAGTTCTGCCCTGCGATATAATTCATGACTCACCTCGAGTGCGCATGTACGAAGAAAGAGAAGCCGAGCTTGATCGGCAGGACAACCTGGACGCCTTAGAGGAGGAGTGCGACGTGGCTAAAGCCCGTTCCGCATTTTATCAACAGCAGGCTCGAAGATATCAAAGCAGAGAAGTACGAGCCAAAAATTACAACGTTGGTGAACTAGTCCTACGCCTGCCGGATAAGAAAAAGGACAAACTCAAGCCCAAATGGGAAGGTCCCTTCATAATTGACCAAGTCCTGACTGGTGGAGCGTACCGCCTGCGAGATGCGTCGGATAACCGACTCGAGCCGAACCCAAGGAACGCCGCACGTCTCCGAAGATTCTACGCCTAGCGCCGGACTCGGGGTTTGTCTCGTTCCTCTGTCCACTTATATATATATATTTTTTCTATTTTTGTCTCCCCCCACTCTTTCCTTTTATAGCCCTTAAAGGCTCATCACGTGACGCGCCACTCGCGCTCCTTAAACCTGGGGGCTTCTCTAACAGAAGCTTGTCTATATGGGTTTCACGCCCAACGCATGCGTCAGACTTCCGCATGCACCTTTTCTTCACCATTATATGAATCGATATGACTTAAGTTTTGGCCAAGCTGGGTTGCCTGGCTCCTGTGCTTACCCCTACGTTCCCGATTGTTTGGCTAGGCGGTAAAGGGAGCACCTCTGTGATTGTTACTGCCGGATAAGCCGGATGTGTACCTCAGACTGGGTGAAGCCGAAAGCTAGCGTTCTTAAGGGAATATTCGGTCGGTGAACTAAAGATGAACCTTTTTTACTTATACATGCCCCCAGATGTTTTCCTGCATTTGCAGTCCGGACGTGCACTTCAGGGCACGCCACCCCAGCGAAAGGAACCCTTAACGGAACTATTCTCTCTGGAAGATGTTTCTTACTAACCATGTAATATAACATAACTAGTTGGGCACTTGTCTGATAAAGCACTAATGACCCCTATGCCTGGTCTCCATGCATACCTCGGTTCTTATATAACCGTTATGGTATTCGGACACACTCCGGACCGTCAGGTCCCGAGGTCGAAGCGAAAAGGTCGTCAACGACAAACGATCTACAATCCGGCTAGAAGGCATTACACATGTCATTTATAAATTACATAGTCATCCTGACTGATTGTATTCCTCTTCTATACCATCTAACAGGCTGTCTAATTTACAGTCCTGCTGGGAATACTTTGCGGCCAATTCTACCTGGCCATACACTAAGCTCACAGGGATCTCCTTCCCGTCAGGCCCCACCGGTCCGACCTCGGCCATGTGATTGGGGTCAGACTTCGTAAAGCGGGTCTTCACCATGGCCCAGGCCTCCCTAGAGCCCTGCTGGCAGGCCGATATCTTCCACAACCGGAAGCGCCCCCGAGCTCCCTTCAACTTCTCCGCAAGTTCTCCAAGGCCCTCGGGTATGGAGTGGGCAGGCCACAAGGCTTGGGCAATACCTCGCATCGCCTGCCGAACTCGTTCGTGCAGTTGCAAGAGTTCGGGAAGAAGATCGCCCGTTGAACCGGACATCTCCTCCGCAGGACGACCTGTCAGCATACCTACAGACATAACTCTGTTAGTCGTCTTCCTCGCCGAACTCCTTTTTCAAGAGTTCGCTTAAGCACTTACTAAAAATGCCGCGTCGAAGTCGCTGATTCTCCTTATTGGAGTCCGACAGCTGGCCACGAACATCTTTTAGTTCAACATCCAGCCTGGTGTTGGCATCCTGGAGATCATTCTTCTCCCGCCTCACCTTTGTTAGCACGCTTTCACCAGACTTTAACGAGCGTAGAAGCTGTTGCCTGTCCGGATCGAGTACGACGCCATCTACAATACAATTTGTCAGATTGGCACTTAAATCCGTACAATACTAAATATTCTGGAGTATTGATTACCTGCAGGGGTCCCTTTAGACCCCCCTGCTGCCGTTCGTGCGGCCTCTAGTTGGGCCCTGCACCTTTCCAGCGCCTGGGACAGCGCGGTATTCTTCTCGGTAAGAAACTGCATGTTATATGATTCTCGAATCAGTTATTTCCACTGCTTCAAGTCTCGGGGGTTACTGGCATATCTATATTTACCAAAATTTTCTTACCCGTATGTCTTTTACATACTGCTCCATGGCTCTGGCTAAACCATTTTGAGGGGCACGGAGGTACGCATGTCCTGAATTGAAGGCATTAAAAGCCTCCTGGGAGAAACAAGCGTCACGAAGAACTGTCCGGCAACGCCTGTGGTTCATGGCACTCTCCACCTCGGAATGGGTGGCAGACAGCCTGTCCGCATCCTCTGATGGAGGAGCATCCGGTGCATGCCTTGCGCTGGCCTCCGCCTCCGGGCGGGGCGTTGGGGTCTGGCTGGTGGAGGCGCGGTTGGCAACCTCTCCGGATATAGTCCGGCGAGGTCTCTTCGTCCTGATGATAGCACGAATTTCAATATACCCTGGAGGAGTAAAACACCGGGGGAAAAGAGAGGGTACGCCATACCTTTGCTCGGGCACCTCAGACTGGACTACGTTCCTTTTTGCCACACGGGGCCCTGCGGCCCCCCGCCGGTTAGCTGCAGCGGGGTCGGCTTCCCCCCTCGGGAATCTCCCCTACAAAGCACGGTTGTTGTCAGAACAACCAAACCCATGAAAACGGAACCCCTCTTAAGGGGGTAAAGCTCCGGTATTTGTCACCTGGGAGGCCGGGATCAACCCTGGGTAATCAGCTATAATAGCTACCAAGGTATCGTCCTTGCTTAGCTGATGAAACACTCCGTCGATGAAATCCACCGCTAAGTTCGGATCCTCTTCGGAGTCCGGATCGAGGGACCGTTCTGGGTCCTCTAGCTGTGGAGGACGGCTGTTTATGTTTTTTACCTCCTGACGCAGGTCCTGCATTAAAGTCATTAGACTGCCTATTTAATCATGGGAATGTAAAATGAACAGGGAAGTACGACTGTCCGCTTACCCAATTCGGAGGACTATACATGGAAAATCCACCCTGCGGGTCGACGCGGAGGAATTCCTCTTCTTCTCCCTTGTACAAAGAGGATAAAATCTTCATTAAAGCGGCAGGCGAGTCCGGCCCCTTACGGCCGTAACGGGTGGCGTCATCCTCCCCGTTGAAATCCCACATGGGGTGGCTTCTGTATTGGAGCGGCTGCACCCCTCGCATAATGCATATGGCCATGACTTTAATCATGGTTAGTCCGGAATGAGCCAGTAGCTTAATCCGGCCCATTAAGTAAAGGACATCTCTGTCATTCTTTCTCTGAGAGCTCCGAGGGCGCCAGCTCAGGCGTTTCTTCAGGGGAGCATTGTTGAACTCAGGGAGACCGGACCGGATAGGGTCCGGCAGGGGGACGTCATCTATGTAGAACCATTCTGAAGGCCAGTCCTCGGACGCCTTCTTCGGGGTTCCGGATGGGTATCCGGTCCCGGCGATGCGCCATACTTCGGCTCCGCCCACTTGATATATGGACCCCTCTTGGGAACGGGGAACCAGGCAGAATATCTTCTTCCAAAACGCAAAGTGAGCCTCGACGCCTAAAAATAGCTCGCAAAGAGCAACGAAGCCCGCGATGTGTAACACGGAACCGGGCGTAAGGTGGTGCAGCTGGAGGCCATAGAACTCCAAAAGCCCGCGGAGAAAGGGATGAATTGGAAATCCCAGTCCCCTTATTAAATAAGGGACCAGGCACACCCGCTCCCCTCTAGAGGGACTAGGTGAGTTCTCCGCTTGTTTTCCGCCTTGATAAGTGGTGAGTCCGGCTCGGACCGAGACCATATAGGCTTGAGGGAGAAATCCCTTGGCTTGGAGCGACACTAACTCGCTGTGTGGGATGGTGCATCTCTCCCAGTCTTCGGGTTTAGGACTGGAGGGGCGAGGGGAGGAGCTGCGACGGCTGGCCATGTTGGAACGGACCTTTGCTGGAGACGCTCTAATGACAACTCGCGGGTAGGAGAAGATGTGGTTTGGATCTAAATCCCCATCCCGTTAAGTAGGCGGCTCGTTTATATGACTAAGGGTGTGGATGTAAAGACACCCCAAGCTCTTCGCATTCGTTCAGCACGTGGAAGACGGTCATTATTGGGCACTGAAGCCGAGGAGCGCTACATTACAAAAATCGGACGTTATTCGTACAGGTACACATGATTTGGAGGAGGAACCCGCCTTGCAATGCCGAAGATGATTTGCGCGCCGGACTCGTCGTCATTGAAGCCTGGTTCCGGGGCTACTTAGGGTGTCCTGGATTAGGGGGTGTTCGGATAGCTGAACTATACCTTCAGCCGGACTCCAGGACTATGAAGATACAAGATTGAAGACTTCGTCCCGTGTCCGGAAGGATCCTTTCTTGGCGTGGAAGGCAAGCTAGGCGTGCGGATATTCGAGATCTCCTACCATTGTAACCGACTCCGTGTAACCCTAACCCTATCCGGTGTCTATATAAACCGGAGGGTTGTAGTCCGTAGGACAACCATCATCATACACAATCATACCATAGGCTAGCTTCTAGGGTTTAGCCTCCTTGATCTCGTGGTAGATCCACTCTTGTACTACCCATATCATCAATATTAATCTAGCAGGAGTAAGGTTTTACCTCCATCAAGAGGGCCCGAACCTGGGTAAAATAAAGTGTCCCTTGTCTCCTGTTACCATCCGACCTTGACGCACAGTTCGGGACCCCCTACCCGAGATCCGCCGGTTTTGACACCGACGGCCAGTCGTTGGCTTCTACCCCCGTGCCACTAGTGCTGGGGTGTTCAGGATAGACCTGAGCACTCTTTTTCCCATGGTTGGGTCCTTCGAGGGAGGCGCTCAGCACAACGAACCAGGCAATCAGACTATAATGCTTGAACACTCTCACTTAGCCATAGAACTTTATAATTTTAAATTTCGGCGAAGCCCCTAGTTCGGAAGACCGAGTTCGGGGCGCTATCCACGCCTTTGGCCGGAGAAAGCCAGCTCCCCGCTCGAAGCGGCATAAGTCTTTAGGGACTCGAAAAACCTGTCGAACAGCGACCGGTCTCTCGCCTCATCATGACAGTCAGTTTTAGCTTTATCCACTGAGGTGCTTAACCCAGCTGAACCGGGGCACAATCGCAGTGGTTCTCCTAGTGCTACCTTAGCCGATATAGCGGAACGTAAGGCACCAAAACATAGGAGCCGGGCAAACCCAACTATTGACCCAAATCATGATTCGGAGCCGATGCATATAGTGCTATAAGTTCGGGGTGCCGCACTTGTGAAAGTGGACGGACTTCTCACACCATAATAAGGGGTACTGAAGCCCTTGCGTATTTGCCGTACCATGATGTACGGGTGCGATCATGTCATTTAATAAACATATGTATGAAAAGAGGATAATGCAAAAAATAGACAAAAAGCTATGCATTGTTTATAGAGAGGCTATTTATCAAAGCCGAACGATACAAGTAGTGCAATAAGCAAAAATATACTGGACTATTTAACATGTCCTGACCAGGGGCAGGCCGCGGAGTTGTATTTGAAACAGGTATACCGCTCGTAATAGAGACCACCAGGGAGTTCCATAATGCGGCATGGCTTTGTCTGCTTCCCTGGATCTTGCATCGTTTGTGCGGCAGTCGAATTGCCGAACAGGTCGTCCGAAATGTGGAGTCCTGAAAGTAAGAAAAAAGAATCCGGCAACCCCTAGTACGTTTTAAGCCGTATTTTGGGTGTGCCGTTATTGTGCCCCTTCCACTGTGCCCATGGTATTTCAAGGGCGTATTTATGTACGCGAGGCACTGGTTTCGCTATATCGCGAGGGCCGGGGTTGGGACCGCATTGCTACGCCTGCTCAGAACGTGCTAGGCGGTCTTGTTGTAGGTTACTCCGGGCGCGCTTGGCAGTGTCCGACTTTTTAACGGCCGGACTGGGGAATTGCCTAAGAAGGCTTCTTTGTACTTCTGCTGCGAGAGCCGCCGTGTGATCCTCCGTACGGAGGGAGCGTTCGGTGTTTCCGTTGACCGTGATCACTCCTCGAGGGCCTGGCATCTTGAGCTTGAGGTATGCGTAGTGCGGCACCGCATTGAACTTTGCAAATGCGGTTCGTCCGAGCAGGGCGTGATAGCCACTGCGGAACGAGACTATATCGAAGATTAACTCTTTGCTTCGGAAATTATCCGGAGATCCGAAGACCACGTCAAGTGTTACCGAGCCTGTACAATTGGCCTCTACACCTGGTATAACGCCTTTAAAGGTCATCTTTGTGAGCTTAATCCTTGAGGGATCTATGCCCATTTTCGGCACTGTATCCAGGTAAAGCAGGTTCAGGCTACTGCCGCCGTCCATGAGGACTCTTGTGAGATGAAATCCGTCGATTATTGGGTCGAGAACCAATGCAGCAGCCGCCATGATGGATGCTAGTGGAGTGGTCCCTTTGATCAAAAGTGATCGGGCAGGAGGACCATGGGTTGAACTTTGGGGCGACTGGCTCCATTGCGTATATGTCCCGTAGCGCACGCTTCCGCTTCCTCTTGGGAATGTGGGTTGCGTATATCATGTTCACCGTCCGCACTTGTGGGGGAAACCCCTTCTGTCCATTGTTGTTCGGCGGCCTGGGCTCCTCCTCGTCATCGCTATGCAGCCCCTTGTCTTTGTTTTCGGCTCTTAACTCGGCTGCCTGCTTGAACACCCAACAATCCTTGTTGGTGTGATTGGCTGGCCTTTCAGGGGTGCCATGGATCTGGCACAAGCGGTCGAGTATTCGGTCCAAACTGGACGGGCCCTGAGTATTCTTTTTGAATGGCTTTTTCCGCTGACCGGATTTATAGCCTCTGAATCTGGCATTAACTGTCGTATCTTCATTGCTGTCGCTGCTAACACGGCGCTTTTGCTTGTTTCGACGTGTCCTGCCACTTTTGTCCTTGGTATCCGAATTACCAGGGTTCTTTGATAAGTTATTGCTGCGAGCTAGCCAGCTATCTTCTCCCTCGCAAAAGCGGGTCATGAGTGTCGTGAGGGCTGCCATAGATTTCGGCTTTTCCTGTCCCAGGTGCTGGGCAAGCCACTCGTCGCGGATGTTATGCTTGAAGGCTGCTAGGGCCTCTGCGTTCGGACAATCGACTATCTGGTTTTTCTTTGTTAGGAACCGTGTCCAGAATTGCCTGTCCGATTCTTCTGGCTGCTGAATTATGTGGCTTAAGTCGTCGACATTCGGTGGCCGCA
Organism: Aegilops umbellulata; assembly: GCA_032464435.1. Lineage (NCBI taxonomy): Eukaryota > Viridiplantae > Streptophyta > Magnoliopsida > Poales > Poaceae > Aegilops > Aegilops umbellulata. Next base: position 341,757,440 of record CP136059.1, read on the forward strand.
CGTAGGTGCCCTGGAAGTTGTCGAGGATTGCGGCTTCCAGGTCCTCCCAAGAACCGATTGAGTCTGCTGGCAAGCTGTTAAGCCAATGCCGGGCCACGCCTTTAAGTTTGAGCGGGAGGTATTTGATGGCGTGTAGATCATCGCCACGTGCCATGTGGATGTGAAGGAGATAATCCTCGATCCATACCGCCGGGTCTGTGGTGCCATCGTATGATTCGATGTTCACGGGTTTGAAACCCTCTGGGATTTTATGATCCATTAATTCGTCTGTGAAGCATAGTGGGTGTGCGGCGCCCCTATACTGGGCTATGTCACGACGCAGCTCGGAAGAGCTATGTCTGTTGTGTTCGGCCCGGCCGGATTTGTTGTATCCGGAGTGAGGATCATCGTCACGTGCCGTGGGGCGCCTACGCGATCAATAGATTGATCTTGTTTGTCTTGCTTTATCCTCCAGTACGTCTCGCAGGTCTGGCGCATTTTCCTGTGCCTTGGTTGAGCGGCGTCGGGGCATGGCTTGGGTGGAGGGCCGACAGGCCTCTCTGTCGCGGCCGCGAGGTGGCCGGTCTGCCATTTCATGCGCTGGTGATGTAGGCGCTTCCTCCTCTGATCGGGGTAGCGCCCTGCACTTTGGGTAACTCTTGGAGGGGCGCTCAAGTTCATACTCTTCGGCCGCAAGGACTTCAGCCCATCTATCAGCTAGCAAATCTTGATCAGCTCTAAGCTGCTGCTGCTTTTTCTTTAGGCTGTTTGCCGTGGCTAGAAGCCTGCGTTTGAAACGCTCTTGTTCGGCGGGGTCTGATGGTACGACGAATTCGTCGTCATCGAGGCTTGCCAAGTCTTCGGAGGGAGGCATATAGTTACCATCCTCAACCTATCGTTCTGCCGCTCTCTCATGACGGTTGGCTTCTCCATCTTCCTGCGCTGAATCTTGCTGTGTTGGGTGTTCTTCGGCGCTATCTGGGTTAGTATTATCTCCCGTGCCGGAATCACCGTTTTTGCTTTGGCGGGATTTAGAGTGGCGCCGCTGACGCCGGCGCTTTGGCTGTTTCTTGGAGGTGTCATCCCCCACCGTTCCATCGCCATCTCCATCTTTTGGAGTATCCACCATATATATGTCATATGACGAGGTGGCCTTCCAGCGCCCTACAGGTGCTGGTTCCTGTTCGTCTCCTACCTCGTCGTCCATACCGTCGAAGTCTTCAGATCCGAAGTCAAGCATGTCGGTTAAATCGTCGATAGTGGCTACAAAGTGGGTGGTGGGTGGGCTTTGAATTTCTTCATCGTCCGAATCCCATCCTCGCTGACCGTAATCCGGCCAGGGCTCTCCTGATAAAGAGAGAGACCTGAGAGAATTCAGGAGGTCACCAAAAGATGAGTGCTGAAAGATGTCCGCGGTGGTGAACTCCATTATGGGTGCCCAATCGGATTCGATTGGTAGGGGCACGGGGAGTTCGGAGTCCGGAGAAGAGTCCGGACCCTCAGAGTCACGGGTCATGCGGAGTGCAGGGCTGGCGTTCGGCTCGATCGCCTTTGAGATCGCAGCCCCCGAGGTGACGTCCAACCGCTCATCCTCGATTGATGTAATAGGCTCCGAATTAAGGGTCGGAACCGGTGCATGTGCGGCCTCCAGGACACTATTCGGAGGCAGAGCTAGATCGTGCCCCTCGAGATAGTGCGGCGCGCTTGGCTGTGGCTCGAACCCGTTGAAGATCAAGTCTCCACGGATATCAGCCGTGTAGTTTAAGCTTCCAAACCTGACTTGATGGCCAGGGGCGTAGCTTTCGATCTGGTCCAGGTGACCAAGCGAGTTGGCCCGCAGAGCGAAGCTGCCGAAGACGAAGATCTGCCCGGGGAGAAAAGTCTCACCCTGGACCTCATCGTTGTTGATGATTGAAGGAGCCATCGGGCCTAAAGGCGACGACACAGATGAACTCTCAATGAAAGCACCAATGTCGGTGTCAAAACCGGCGGATCTTGGGTAGGGGGTCCCGATCTGTGCGTCAAGGCTGGATGGTAACAGGAGACAAGGGACACGATGTTTTTCCCCAGGTTCGGGCCCTCTCGATGGTTAATACCCTACTCCTGCTTGATTAATATTGATGATATGGGTAGTACAAGAGTAGATCTACCACGAGATCAAGGAGGCTAAACCCTAGAAGCTAGCCTATGGTATGATTGTGTATGAAGATGATTGTCCTACGGACTACAACCCTCCGGTTTATATAGACACCGGATCGGGTTAGGGTTACACAGAGTCGGTTACATAGGTAGGAGATCTTGAATATCCGCATCGCCAAGCTTGCCTTCCACGCCAAGGAAAGTCCCATCCGGACACGGGACGAAGTCTTCAATCTTGTATCTTCATAGTCCTGGAGTCCGGCGAAGGTACAGTCCGGCTACCCGAACACCCCCTAATCCAGGACTCAAGGAGACTATTGGAAATATGCCCTAGAGGCAATAATAAAATGGTTATTATTATATTTCCTTGTTCATGATAATTTTCTATTATTCATGCTATAATTGTGTTATCCAGAAATCGTAATACATGTGTGAATACATAGACCACAAACATGTCCCTAGTGAGCCTCTAGTTGACTAGCTTGTTGATCAACAGATAGTCATGGTTTCCTGACTATGGGCATTAGATGTCATTGATAACGGGATCACATCATTAGGAGAATGATGTGATGGACAAGACCCAATCCTAAGCATAGCACAAGATCGTGTAGTTCGCTTGCTAGATATTTTCCAATGTAAAGTATCATTTCCTTAGACCATGAGATCTTGTAACTCCCGGATGCCGTGGGAGTGCTTTGCTTGTACCAAACGTCACAACGTAACTGGGTGACTATAAAGGTATACTACAGGTATCCCCGAAAGTATCTGTTGGGTTGGCACGGATCGAGACTGGGATTTGTCACTCCGTATGATGGAGAGATATCTCTGGGCCCACTCGGTAATGCATCATCATAATGAGCTCAATGTGACCAAGTGTTTGGTCAAGGGATCATACATTACGGTACGAGTAAAGTGACTTGCCAGTAACGAGATTGAACGAGTTATTGGGATACCGACGATCGAATCTCGGGCAAGTAACGTACCGATTGACAAAGGGAATTGTATACGGGATTACTTGAATCCTCGACATCGTGATTCATCCGATGAGATCATCGAGGAGCATGTGGGAGCCAACATGAGTATCCAGATCCCGCTGTTGGTTATTGACCGGAGAGTCGTCTCGGTCATGTCTGCGTGTCTCCCGAACCCGTAGGGTCTACACACTTAAGGTTCGGTGACACTAGCGTTGTAGAGATATTAGTATGCAGTAACCCGAAAGTTGTTCGGAGTACCAGATGAGATCCCGGACGTCACGAGGAGTTACGGAATGGTCCGGAGGTAAAGATTTATATATGGGAAGTCCTGTTTTGGCTATCGGGAAAGTTTTGGGGGTCATCGGTATTGTACCGGGACCACCAGAAGGGTCCAGGGGGTCCACCGGGTGGGGCCACCAATCCCGGAGGGCCCCATGGGCTGAAGTGGGAGGGGAACCAGCCCCTGGTGAGCTGTTGCGCCCCCCTTGGGCCTCCCCCTGCGCCTAGGGTTGAAAACCCTAAGGGTGGGGGGCGCCCCACCTGACTTGGGGGGCAAGTCCTCCCTTTGGCCGCCGCCCCCCTTGGAGATGGGATCTCCTAGGGCCGGCGCCCCCTTAGGGCCCTATATATAGTGGGGGGGAGGGAGGGCAGCCGCACCCAAGTCCCTAGCGCCTCCCTCTCCCCTCGTAACACCTCTCCCTCTCGTTGGAGCTTGGCGAAGCCCTGCCGAGATCACCGCTGCTTCCACCACCACGCCATCGTGCTGCTGGATCTCCATCAACCTCTCCTTCCCCTTGCTGGATCAAGAAGGAGGAGACGTCTTCCCCAACCGTACGTGTGTTGAACGCGGAGGTGCCGTCCGTTCGGCGCTCGGTCATCGGTGATTTGGATCACGACGAGTACGACTCCCTCAAACCCGTTCTCTTGAACGCTTCCACTCGCGATCTACAAGGGTATGTAGATGCACTCCTCTCTCTCGTTGCTAGATGACTCAAATACTTAGCGAACAAGAAGGCCGACAACACTAAAGGTATATGTGATATACATGTAATTGATGTGTACCTTACCAGTACTCGTAGTAGCTCATGGGTATTTGATACCGGTGGGGTTGCTCTTATTTGTAACTCAAAACAGGAGCTACGGAATAAGCGGAGACTGGCGAAGTACGAGGTGACGATGCGCGTCAGGAATGGTTCCAAGGTTGATGTGATCGCCGTATCTGGATCTCGTTTAATACGAGATGGCTACTCATTTAAATCCGAGAATAATGGTTGTTCTATTTATATGAGAGATATGTTTTATGGTCATGCCCCGCTGGTGAATGGTTTATTCTTAATGAATCTCGAACATGATGTTACACATATTCATAGTGTGAATACCAAAAGATGTAAGGTTGATAATGATAGTCCCACATACTTGTGGCACTGCCTCCTTGGTCACATAGGTGTCAAACACATGAAGAAGCTCCATGCAGATGGACTTTTAGAGTCTCTTGATTACGAATCATTTGACACGTGTGAACCATGCCTCATGGGTAAAATGACCAAGACTCCGTTCTCCAGAACAATGGAGCGAGCAACAAACTTATTGGAAATTATACATACTGATGTGTGTGGTCCAATGAGCGTTGAGGCTCGCGGTGGCTATCGTTATGTTCTCACTCTCACTGATGACGTAAGTAGATATGGGTATGTCTATTTGATGAAACACAAGTCTGAGACCTTTGAAAAGTTCAAGGAATTTCAGAATGAGGTAGAGAATCAACGTGACCGAAAGATAAAATTCTTACGATCAGATCATGGGGGAGAATATTTAAGTCACGAATTTGGTACACACTTAAGGAAATGTGGAATCGTTTCACAACTCACGCCGCCTGGAACACCTCAGCGTAACGGTGTGTCCGAATGTTGTAATCGCACTCTATTGGATATGGTGTGATCTATGATGTCACTCACTGATTTACCGCTATCATTTTGGGGATACGCTCTAGAGACAGCTACATTCACTTTAAATAGGGCACCGTCTAAATCCGTTGAGATGACACCGTATGAATTATGGTTTGGGAAGAAACCTAAGCTATCGTTTCTAAAAGTTTGGGGATACGATGCTTATGTCAAGAAACTTCAACTTGAAAAGCTCAAACCCAAGTCGGAAAAATGCGTCTTCATAGGATACCCTAAGGAAACCATTGGGTATACCTTCTACCTCAGATCCGAAGGCAAGATCTTTGTTGCCAAGAACAGATCCTTTCTGGAGAAAGAGTTTCTCTCGAAAGAAGTAAGTGGGAGGAAAGTAGAACTTGATGAAGTACTGCCTCTTGAAGCGGAAAGTAGCGCAGCTCAGGAAGATGTTCCTGTGGTGCCTGCACCGACTAGAGAGGAAGTTAATGATGATGATCAAGGTACTTTGGATCAAGCTGCTACTGAACTTCGTAGGTCCACGAGGACATGTTCCACACCGGAATGGTATGGCAACCATGTCCTGGAAATCATGTTGTTAGACAACGGTGAACCTTCAAACTATGAAGAAGCAATGGCGGGCCCAGATTCCAACAAATGGCTTGAAGCCATGCAATCCGAGATAGGATCCATGTATGAAAACAAAGTATGGACTTTGACAGACTTGCCCGATGATCGGCGAGCGATAGAGAATAAATTGATCTTTAAGAAGAAGACGGACGCGGATGGTAATGTTACCATCTACTCCCTCTGTTCCTTATTATAGTGCGCATAGACTATGGCTCTCCTACCAAGGAATGTGCTGTCCATTGTACTTTGGACAAGAATGCCCAGCCTTTATCGCATGTGACCCACCACCCCACGTGCATGCTGCTGCGGGAGTAACTCCTCCAGCGATTTGAGTGGAGGTTAGTTTGGTCCAAAATTGCAAACATGCACTACAATCTAGAATTTTAGCAAAAAAGTTATACGCACTATAATAAGGAACGGAGGGAGTATAAGGCTCGACTTGTCGCTAAGGGTTATCGACAAGTTCAAGGGGTTGACTACGATGAGACCTTCTCACCCGTAGCGAAGCTGAAGTCCGTCCGAATCATGTTAGCAATTGCTGCATACTATGATTATGAGATATGGCAAATGGATGTCAAAACGGCATTCCTTAGCGGCTTTCTTAAGGAAGAATTGTATATGATGCAGTCGGAAGGTTTTGTCGATCCTAAGAATGCTAACAAGGCACTACTAGAAAAACGGCTATAGGTAATATCACTATTAGTGGCGCACCAGAGAAGTGGTGCGCCACTAATATATAGCAGTGGCGCACCACAAACAGGTGCTCCACTAATAGTGACATTACTAGTGGCGCACCAGGTGTGCTGTGCGCCACTACTATTTTTTTGAACAGTAACCAGCCATGCCCAGGCTTACCAGTGGCGCACCAGGACAAGGTGCGCCACTACTATTTTTGATAGTAGTGGCGCACCTTGCCCTGGTGCGCCACTACTATTTTTTTTGAACAGTAGCCAGCCATGCCCAGGATTACCAGTGGCGCACCAGGCCAAGGTGCGCCACTACTATTTTTGATAGTAGTGGCGCACCTTGCCCTGGTGCGCCACAGGTAAAGCTGGGCATGGTGGTCCAAAAAAAAACATAGCAGTGGCGCACCCCTTCACTGGTGCGCCACTAGTATTGCTGGCTACTAGTGGCGCACCACTGAATGGGTGCGCCACTGGTAACCTGGGAGCAGTAGCTATAATTAGGCAGCCACACCTACCACACACTCACTTTCCCCCCTCCACCAAAACAGATTTGGTCTTCTTGCTCCTCCTCCTCACCTCATTTGCACCATAGATTCACCCAAATTAAGTGGTCAAATTTCCTTTTTTTGATAGGTAAGTAAGGGGAAAGCTTTCTTTATGTTCTAGATCTACTTTTCTCTCCGTCTCCAACAACGTACACACTTTTTATGGCCTAGAGATCTACGTATGTTTGTGGTGTTGCATATGTTTGTGTTTGCAGGTACCGGTATTTGAAATGCGATAGTTGCCAATATTTTGCTGGAATGTTGATTCATTTCCGTTTCGGCGAGAATTTGGCACTATATGCATTCTTTTTGGTCCTATTTTTAGGCAAAGTCATGCCAAATTTTTTTTTGTTCTAAAATATCATTTTGCTCTACCCCACAGGCGACCATGGTCCGCACGATGACCGAAGGCATCGTAAATAGGTTTTTGAGCTCCGCGAAGGCCGAGATGCTTCAAAAGAACGAGACGGAGATAAGATGTCCGTGTCGAAGATGCAAGCTGAAGAGCCTTATTGCGGACCCGGATTCCGGGCAGGTGCGGGACCACTTGCTCTTGCGTGGTTTCATGGATGGCTATCGGTGGCAAGGTGATGAAGATGACTATGAAGTCATCCATGGGGGCCGGGCAAGCAGAAAAAAGGAAGGGCAGCACAATAGCGGCGAGGGCGGGCGAGAAGACGAAGAATCTCCAGGACATGATCACGAAGTAGATGCAGGACACGGACATGATGATGAGGAAGATCAAGACGAAGGGCATCATCATGAAGATGAAGATGCCGGAGCAGACGACGATGGACCATCGATGGGCTGGGTGCATGACCCTCATATTCAAGAGCTGCTTCGCAAGCAGACGGGTAACGCAAGAGCTGCCGCCCGAGAGAAAGCCAAGCTGGATCAACTGGAGACAGACGCGGTTACTCCATTGTATGAAGGATGCAGGCCCGAGGATACCCGCCTGAAAGTAACGCTCATGGCTCTGGAGATGAAGGTAAAACACAAAATGACGGACGCATGCTTCGACGAGAACATGTCATTCTGGCACGAACGTCTTCCGAAGGGGAACAAGTGCCCGACCAGTTTGGAGGAGGCGAAGAAAATCGTGTGTCCTCTGGATTTACCGCACGTGAAATACCATGTCTGCATGAACAATTGCATCATTTATCGGGGCGAGCACGCGGAGTCTACCATATGTCCGGTGTGCGGCGTCACTCGATACAAGAAGAGGAAGAAAGCTCCTCGAAAAGTGGTGTGGTACTTTCCGATCACTCCTCGTCTGCAGCGGTATTTCGCGGATCCTAAGGTAGCAAAGCTCCTGCGTTGGCACGCGGATAGGGAGGAGAAGAAGCGAGAAGATGACGCAAATGATCCGGAGATAGATAAAAAAGACAAGATGCTGAGTCACCCTAAGGATGCGAGCCAGTGGCAAGCGTTGAATTTTGAATACCCAGAATTTGGGAAGGATCCAAGGAACATCGTGCTCGGCGCGAGCACCGATGGAGTCAATCCGTTTGGCAGCCAGAGAAGCACACATAGCACCTGGCCTGTGTTTGTGTGGATGTACAACCTTCCCCCCTGGTTGTGCATGAAGAGGAAGTACATTCACATGAGTATGCTAATTGAAGGGCCGAAACAACCAGGGAACGACATCAATCTGTATCTGGGGCTGCTGAAGGAGGAGCTAGACACGCTGTGGAAAACGCCAGCCAATACGTGGGACGCCGCAGAGAAAGAATATTTCCCTATGAGAGCCGCACTGCTCACGACGGTGCACGACTATCTCGGTTACGGATATCTCGCGGGGCAGGTAGTCCATGGATTTTCTGGATGCGTACGGTGCATGGATGACACAACGTATCGCCAGCTAGATAGAGATCCCGGGTCTTCGAAAACCGTGTTCATGGGACATCGAAGGTGGCTTCGCGACGATGACGCATGGAGAAAACGCAAGGATCTGTTCGATGGTGAAACCGAACCCCGAAGACCCCCACGTACGAGGAGCGGCGAGGAAATAGACGAGCTGTTGAAAAATTGGAAAGAGTGCCCACCGCCGGGAAAGAAGCGAAAGGCGCCAGAGCCGCTGCTGAAGGTATGGAAAACGAGGTCTGTTTTCTGGGACTTGCCGTACTGGAAGATCCTCCGTGTGCCTCACAGCCTTGATGTCATGCATATCACGAAGAACGTGTGCGAGAGTCTGCTTGGTACCCTGCTCAACATGCCAGAGAGGACCAAAGATGGGCCGAAAGCAAGGGCAGACTTGCAAAAAATGGGCATCAGGGAGGAGCTCTGGCGCCCTAATGATGATGATGATGATGATGATGATGATGATGAGGCGAAGGACACGAAAAGTCATCGCAAAGGCAAAAAGGCCTAGAAGATCGAATATGACTACCCTCCCGCGTGCTTCACTCTAAGTCAGAAGGAGATCGAGCAGTTTTTCACCTGCCTCGTAGGAGTAAAACTTCCTTACGGTTACGCGGGGAAGATAAGCAGATACCTAGACTCAGCGAAGCAGAAGTTCAGCGGGATGAAGTCTCACGACTGTCACGTGCTGATGACGCAGATACTTCCAGTTGCAATCCGTGGGATCATGGACGCGCACGTCCGTGACACGCTATTTGGCTTATGCAACTTTTTCGACGTCATCTCTCGGAAGTCGGTTGGCGTGAGGCAACTCAGAAGGCTACAGGAAGAGATCGTGGTGATACTATGCGAGCTTGAGATGTACTTCCCGCCCGCATTCTTCGACGTTATGGTGCATCTGCTGGTCCATATAGTGGAGGATATCATCCAACTCGGGCCGACGTTCCTGCACAGCATGATGCCGTTCGAAAGGATGAATGGTGTCATCAAAGGATACGTTCGCAACATGTCACGTCCAGAGGGAAGCATAGCCAGGGGCTTTCTGACCGAAGAGTGCATCTCGTACTGCACAAATTATCTAGGCATCGAGAACCCCGTTGGTCTGCCCGTCAACAGGCACCTCGGCAGGCTCGCTGGATGGGGTCACCGCGAGGGTCACCGCGAAATGCATGTCGACTTCATGGGTCGACTCGCCGACTTTGAAAGAGCAAACCTAGTCGCGCTACAACACATAGACGTGGTCGATCCTTGGGTGGTAGAGCACAAAATCTTTATTGAGAAGACGTACAATGACCGAGGCCAACAGAGGACGGAGGGAGCTATAATCAAAGAGCACAACTCATGTTTCACGCGTTGGTTCAAGGAGAAGCTTCTGTCGTACCCTTTACATGAGGATTCTTCCGCGGAAGAAAAACTCATATTCGCCTTGTCACAGGGCGCCGAGCACAACCTGATGACCTATGAGGCGTACGATATCAACGGCTACACATTCTACACCGAGGAAAAGGACATGAAGAGCGATTATCAGAACTCCGGGGTAACGATGGAATCCTACACCGGTAACGACAAGGATAGATACTACGGAAGGATCGAGGAGATCTGGGAGCTGAGCTACGCTGGAGAGAAGGTCCCGATGTTCCGTGTCAGATGGGCCAAGAGCGTCCTAAAAGAAGACCGGTATTTCACCACCATGGTTATACCAGAAGCCAAATCCAAGACCGCGGGCGCAAACGTCACCGCGAAAAATGAGCCATGGGTACTGGCTTCCAAAGTGGACCAATGCTTCTTCATTACCGACCCGTCAAAGCCCAGTCGTGTTGTCGTGAGGAGAGGCAAAAGGAACATGATCGGAATGGATGGAGTCGCCAATGAGCAAGACTTTGACAAGTACGGCGACCCGAAGATGGAAGATGACGACGACGATGAAGTACCATACACCACAAGAAGAAGCAGGACCACCCTACCTAAAGGACGTCCGTTCAAGAGAAGATCAATTCAAGGGGTTCCGGGGCTAAATTATTCAACCGCGAGGAAGAAGGGCAAGAAGATTGTGAAAAGATAGCTAAGATTGAATCACGACGTGTCGGCCGCGTGTGTGTGTGTGTCAGTGGCAAGCTCAATTATTACATGCAACTAAATTATTACATGTATCACTTGATTTCAACCATGTCATCTAATTCTAAATCTTTGCACAATGGTTTTATCACTCCATTTGCATTTTCCTATTCTTTTATCTCAAATCTTAAATTATCACAATGATTCAAATCTTAAATCTAAACACATAAGCCCACGTATATTGTCCTAAAAGATGTACATATATTTAATAGGAAATATTCAAATACATTAAAATGTATGTTGTTTAACAATATTTACATTCAAATGTATGTTGTTTAACAATATTTACATTCAAATACATTCAATATTCAAATACATTCAAATATATTTAATAGAAAACTAAAAAAGAACTGACAAAAACAGTAAAGAAAAAACACAGAAAAAGGTAAAAAAATGTTTAAAGACCGGACTAGTGTAACCAATAGACATATATACATCAAAAACATTTTTTTTAAAAGATTGAAAAAAATGGGGCCGCCAGGATTCGAACCCTGGCTGGCTGGGTTATGCATCAAGGGTCCAACCACTAGGCCATGGCAGTAGTTCTGTCCATAACACAGACGCGGACTGTTTTAACCTATTACTACGAGTAGTAATGGCGCACTACCAGAGATGCGCCATTGAAATGCCCTGTTTATGGCGCACCTGCGAGGGGTGCGCCATTGTTAGCGCTGCCCCACCCGACTCTTTCTTCTCCTTCTTCGGTCGCCTACTCCGAGCTGCCCCACCCGACTCCTTTCTTCTCCACTCTTGCTAGCTAGCTAGCCTAGCTGCACCCAGGTCGCCGGTCGCCGCTCCCCCGGATTGAGGAGGAGGTCCGGTCCAGGTCGCCGGTCGCCGGTCGCCGAAGCTGCTGCTGCAAGCGCCACGCGGGCCGGGGAGGAGGTCCGCCGCAGATTGAGGAGGAGCGCCGCCCGCGCAGGCCAGGGAGGAGCGCCGCCCGCGCAGCCCGTTCCCCTCGAGCTCACCGCCGTCCACTGCCGCGAGCTCACCGTCGCCCTCCCCCGAGTCCGCCCTCCCCGCGGCCACCTACTCCGAGCCGACCGTCGCCCCCTTCCTCGACGCCGCCGTCGCGCTCCCCTTCTCCCAAGGTGAGCTCCGCCAGATCCCTCCCCACTCTCTCCAATTTCTGTTGATGCAGAGCTGCTCCTTCCCTCAACCTCTCTGCTGAACTGCTGCTGCTCCTCCCTCTTGCTGCACCTTCTCTCAAACGCCCCTGCTGCTCCCCATCTTCCAAAAACCTGCTGCTCATCCTCCCCTGGCCTAAAAGGTGAACTAGGCATAGTTTTGTCAGCTTGAAATAATCATTTTTTGTAACAGAAGCTTGAAATAAGCATGAGTATTTGTATACATGAATGTCCCATATAAGCCGCTGTTGTATGTAAAATGTTCAGTTTTTCATTGCATTATGGGCATTACATGTACAGTAAGAAAATTTGGACAAATCTTCAGTTTTTGGTTGTCAAAAGTTTGATTACTTGGACCAGATTGTTGTTACCGTGGACCAGTTGGATGACGTTACAAAATCTCCAGTTCTTACTTATCAGTGTTCATAAACATGTTTTATGCAGACGGTGCATCATTTAGATTTATAACTGTGTCAAGGGATCATGCCACTCGCCGCTTGGTTACAGTTAAACATATAGTCAGATTTTGCTGCTACATTTTCAGGGCATTTATATAGTCAAATTGATGTAGGCATTGTCATGTACAGTAAGTCAAAATTAAGTGCCAACAGTTATTGATGCTAAAAGGTTAATTGCTTCTGGCTAAGTGGATGTTTTTTTAGGGATCTGGCTAAGTGGATGTTAATTCTATCTATGCATAGAATATTCGAAACACTTGCAGATACACAACGCAATCTTTCTGAAATCCTCCCTGTCGTACTAGCTTGTTTCTTCCTCCTGTCATCTGCATGCTAGTTATATACAAAATTGTGAATTTCATAAGAGAATCCTTTTCTGGATTTCATGCATTTCCTTGAACACAGATTTGTTTCTAAACATTATCTGTTATGCTTCATTTTAATGTATGCAAATTTTTAATTTAATTTTGTTAGGGAGCTAGTGTTTCTTAGTTCTAACTGCAACTGTCCCTGGATGAGTAGGCTTGTTCGAATCTAGTATCCTTCTCTCTTTGTTAGGGAGCTAGTGTTTCTTAGTTCTAACTGCAACTGTCCCTGCATATGCTTCTGTTCACCAAAAGAGTGATGGGCTTGCTGCTCTGTTGTGCCTATATGTAGGCCTTTTTTGTCCATATGAAAGCAGAGGACCATATGGTCTGTGGCCTTTTCATCCATATGAAAGTAGAGGCACATTGTGGTGCTAGTTTGCTGGGTTTTGTCTCCGACCATCGTGTCGTGATGATTTTGCAGGTACCCCGAGAGGCCCTTGAGTTTGCCGGAATGTCGATTAACTTCCGTTCCGGCAAGTTCGGGTACTCCATATGTCCTATTTTCAGCAAAGGTCATGCTGAAATTTTCCGTGAATTTTAGCATGACTTTGCTAAAAATAGGACATATGGGGTACTTGCGACTAATGCATGGGCCGGGGTATCTTAGTACTTAATTAAGTAGGATCAAGAATTAAGTAGGACTAGTTCTGAATAGCTTCTATCAACGGCACTCTAAATGATAAAACCGTAGCTTTTAGGATGCCTCGGTGTCGACAAACCCTAAGTGATGAGACCATGATAATTCCTCACAAACCCTAAATGATGAGATCTTGTTCCTTGACAATAACCAACTTTTTGACCAAACTTTTTTCCTATTTAGAGCGAACATGGCCGACAACGATGAGGCCGGCGGTTCGGGCGGCAAGCCATTCTGGGAGCTGTCCCAGGAGATGGAGGAATACCCTCACCGCTATGAGGACGCCGCGGAAGACACCGATCCCGACTACACAACCCCTAGTGGCGTCGGGGATGACACCACTGATGGTGCCGCCGGGGATGCCACCACTGATGATGGCAGCGAACGCACAGATGGCAGCCAACCGAAGAGGCAACGGAAGGACCGGCGCCCGAACGTGCTCGGCACCGTCAAGGAGGAATTTACTGAAGTGTCCTCCAGTGGGCATCCAACGGCGCCCAAAGAATTAGTCAGTGGGTACGCGGGACAACTCGGGTGCATTGTCCGGAGCACCGTCACGATCAACACCGAGAACCTAAGGCATCGTGAACGAGGGAATTTGCGGATCCTCCTCTTCACGAAGCTGCACGAACGATACAAGTTCCCCGGTGACTTCGCAAACACACGCCTCTCAGGGAATAAAGTAGTTCGCAAACACACACCTAATTAATGAAGCCAAATTTCTAAATGGTTCACGTTCCTTCCGCAGGAAACTGAAAGCAGTAGCGCGGGGTCTCAGAGCTCCCCGTCTGCCCCTTGGGACACCACTTTAAATAGGGCGTTGAATGTAATGAAACAGAAGGATAAGTTAACTAAGCCGACGTCAGCTGGTCGTGTGGCCGGCGAAGGCTTGTCCACGAAATGGTCGGAATACTATAAGACTGGGCGAAAGGAGAGAAAGACCAGCTTGGAAAGCCAGGAGGTTAAAGAACTCAAGGCAAAAGTGGCGCAGATTCCTCAGATAGTCGAAGAGCAAGTGCGAGACCAACTGGGAGCGACGATCACCGCCATTATGCCTACCTTGGTTGAGGGGCTGCGGGGGTGGTTTGTGGGCGGCCAACAGGGGCCGCCCCCGATTCCCAGCTTGACGGGCAGCAACTCGCACAACGCGCCGGCAGTGGTGTCTCCGGCGGAGGCGTCATTGGTGTCTCCGGTGCCGGCGCCGGCATTGGAGCTTGATGCACCCGGGTGTGGGAAGAATACGCCGGCCGGCACCTCGGCAGCAAGCGGCCCCTCCGTCACTTGCACGCCCGCCGTTGGCGGTGCCTCGACATTAGCCGAGCTCGACGCCATCACGGTAACTAAGCCTCGGCCGATGACTTCATCTCCTTGCCTTTGACTGGGCATCCCTGACGCCCTACATGTTTTCGCAGGGCGCCGCCAACGAAGTTCCATGCACTCTCCTGCACTTCGTGGACGGCAAGTTGATCGATGTCGCCAAGGCCAAAATCGTTGAACCGGGCAACCGCGTGTTCCACCATAATCCGATGCCACCCACCGTGTATAGGGTTCAACTGGTTCGGGTGCTGCGGGGCTGCGACGACTTGTTACCTCCGTATCGACCCCATGGGGCCGACGAAGAGGATGTGATGACCCTCGGCGCCTGCTTCAACTGGCCATTGCTTTGGCCGAAGAGCCAGATTCGTTTGGGGGCGGGGGTCACCACCCCACAGACAACACCGCCAGTCCTGCCGGCGCCAAGCCATGGCAAGACCGCCGCAACGCTACCGCCGTCAGTTGATCCGGGCATGCATATGGCACAGGATCCGGACGTCGACGACGGTACATTTGTCAACGTCGATGACTACTTCAACGAACATGGTGGGTACGGTGACGAATTCTTGGCGCCTCCTTCTCAAGAACCCAACCCTGCAAAAGTCGATCGCGATCTAGCTGGTACCGCGGAGAAACCCAATTGCAACAGGCGTCGTCTGTTCGGTTCTCAGGAGACGCCTCCAGCTGCCGCCTTCACCGAGACTCAAACAGCCGAGGTGGGAAATATTATCAGCCCCACCACACTCAAGAAGGTGGTCTCTGAGCAGACCTCGATCCCATTACATCAGCAGAAGCCAAAGAAGGGACGGAAAAGAAAAACTAACAAGGGTGCGAGCCAGCCGGCACCGAGTACGATCCGTGCTCAGGACGGGCCACCAATACCTAAGGATATCATGAGGGCGGTGCATGTGGCGGGTAGGCCGATGCTACCGGCTAATCTGCTCAAGGCTGCAACCGGTGCTATGCGGAGTCTGCATGACAGTGTTCTTTCTATGGAGAAGCGGCGTCTCTCCGAGAAAGATGACTCATACCCGGTTTTCGTGGCCAAGGTGCCAGAGGGCAAGGGCTTTGTCGATGGCACCATCGGGAGTATGATCGTCCTGCGGTTTGATGACATCTTCGCTATGTTTAACCTTCATCCGCTGCACTACACCTTCATTTGGCTATTTTCGCTCAATATGGAGATGCAGATCATTAGAGACAAGACCCCGGACATCGTGATAGTCGACCCCTTCTACATGCGTGCCAAGCACTTGGACAGCGCTGGGGACCGGCAAATCGCGAGTTCATACCTCGAAGGCGTCATTATGGCGAACAAAGATAAGGATACCTTCCTCGTGCCTTACTTTCCCGAGTAAGTCATCCCCTCACCGCCCCGTAACATATGATTTCTTAGATTTCGATCGTTCTTTTTTTTTCCTAACATTCCGTGTTTTGTGCAGTGACACACGTTGCACACTCATCCTCTTAAGCCCGAAATATTCCACGGCCACGTATTTCGACTCGGACCGTCAGTCGAAGAAAGTCTACACAAATATCAAGAAAGTTCTTGATGATGCTCTCCCCGGCTACGCCAAATCTGGAGGCACCTTCAGGAAGGAAATGTGTAGGTACGGCAAGCACGTGTTCACCCACGTAACGACGTTCCCCTGCGTTAAGCAGCCGCCTAGCAGTCAGAAGGATGCCTACTACGCCCTCCATCACATGCGGGCGATCGTACGGGACCATAATCACCTTATGCTACCAAAGGGTCTCCAAGATTGGGCCGCACGCTTGTCGGCAATCCAGGACATGGACATCAGACAAGAATTCTTTCGCATCCAGTCGGAGTTTGCGGAAATCATCTGTCAAGATGTACTTCGTACCTCGGGGCAGTTCCACCTCAAATATCAACCGTCCAACAGGGAAATAGAAACAACGCTACAAATGCAGGCTGACAACTACCGCACATTCATGACGCCGACGGATGACGGCGGCTTCATCCACGCTCCGGTCCCTGAGTCGAGTCGAAGAAAGTATTGATGGTATATAGTTCTGAAATGTCGATTAGCTCGTGTTGTAATTAAACTTTAATGAACTTGTATGTCTCTTTAGTTTGGAGAGTCGTTCAACTTATATGTAATCGATGCTATTTATTAGTAGGACCATGAACCGTGCTATTAATGTGTTGCTTTTCTCTTCCGATCCTTTTGTTGCATACTTATATATTATCTGTGAATTGCTACTAACGTTTTGTTTGTCTAGTGCATAGAGATGCCGTCGTATGTCGTGTACAAGGGTAGGGTTCCCGGAGTCTATGACGACTGGGAGGAGTGTCGGAGACAGGTTCACCGTTTCAGCGGTAACAGTTACAAAGGGTACACCACTAGGGCGGAGGCGGAAGCTAGATACGAGAGCTATCTAGAGGGAGAGAGGAGGGAGCGGAGGAGGAACCGGATGAAGACTAGTTTCATCGCGATGATGCTCATCGTGACCGCAGCTCTCTTCTATGTGATGGTAGTTTAGATGATATCAACTTTGTAATGTGACGACAAACTCGCTACTCGGTCTCGAGACCTAAACTTGTCTAATATTTGAACTTTGTTCGCTATTTCGAATTCGGAGACTGCTAATGTGATGATTTGTATTATGTGCTGTTTATATTCTATGATGTATTGTATTTTGTAACCTGTGCAAATACCAGAAATGCAAAAAAAAATTCCTAGAATTAATAGTAGTGGCGCACCATATTGCACATTAGTGGCGCACCCAGTTAAATAGCAGTGGCGCACCATAAGCAGGTGCGCCATTACTATTTTCTTACTAGTGGCGCACCTGGTGTGTGGTGCGCCACTAGTAAGTTTGTTCTGTGAAAAAAAAATTTGAAAAAAAAAATTCTGAAAAAATATCAGTGGCGCACCCTTATACTTAGTAGTGGCGCACCAGCAGGCCACCCCTATACATTATCAGTGGCGCACCAGGGGGGATATCAATGGCGCACCAGGTGGTGCGCCACTGATATCTGGATTAGTAATGGCGCACCTCCGGTGCGCCACTAATACACATTACTAGTGGCGTGGTAATAGTGGCGCACCAGAGGTGCGCCACTAATACCCAAAAGTGGTGCGCCACTAATGAGCTTTTTTCTAGTAGTGAGGTATGCAAGCTCCAGCGCTCCATCTATGGGCTGGTGCAAGCATCTCGGAGTTGGAACATTCGCTTTAATGAAATGATCAAAGCGTTTGGGTTTATGCGGACTTATGGAGAAGCCTACGTTTACAAGAAAGTGAGTGGGAGCTCTGTAGCATTTCTCATATTATATGTGGATGACATACTTTGGTTGGGAAATGATGTCTACTACACAACCTTCTTCTTGTAGACGTTGTTGGGCCTCCAAGTGCAGAGGTTTGTAGGACAGTAGCAAATTTCCCTCAAGTGGATGACCTAAGGTTTATCAATCCGTGGGACGCGTAGTATGAAGATGGTCTCTCTCAAGCAACCCTGCAACCAAATAACAAAGAGTCTCTTGTGTCCCCAACACACCCAATACAATGGTAAATTGTATAGGTGCACTAGTTCGGCGAAGAGATGGTGATACAAGTGCAATATGGATGGTAGATATAGGTTTTTGTAAACTGAAAATATAAAAACAGCAAGGTAGCAAGCGATAAAAGTGAGCGTCAACGTTATTGCAATGATAGGAAACAAGGTCTAGGGTTCATACTTTCACTAGTGCAAGTACTCTCAACAATAATAACATAGTTGGATCATATAACTATCCCTCAACATGCAACAAAGAGTCACTCCAAAGCCACTAATAGCGGAGAACAAACGAAGATATTATGGTAGGATACGAAACCACCTCAAAGTTATTCTTTCCAATCAATCCGTTGGGCTATTCCTATAAGTGTCACAAACAGCCCTAGAGTTCGTACTAGAATAACACCTTAAGATACAAATTAACCAAAACACTAATGTCACCTAGATACTCCAACGTCACCTCAAGTATCTGTGGGTATGATTATACGATATGCATCACACAATCTCAGATTCATCTATTCAACGAACACATAGAACCTCAAAGAGTGCCCAAAGTTTCTACCGGAGAATCACGACGAAAACGTGTGCCAACCCCTATGCATAGGTTCATGGGTGGAACCCGCAACTTGGTCACCAAAACATACATAAAGTGGCACGTGATATCCCATTGTCACCACAGATACGCACGGCAAGACATACATCAAGTGTTCTAAAATCTTTAAAGACTCAATCCGATAAAATAACTTCAAAGGGGAAACTCAATCCATTACAAGAGAGTAGAGGGGGAGAAGAAACATAAGATCCAAGTATAATAGCAAAGCTCACGATACATCAAGATCGTGCCAAATCAAGAACATGAGAGAGAGAGAAATCATACACATAGCTACTGGTACATACCCTCAGCCCCGAGGGTGAACTACTCCCTCCTCGTCATGGAGAGCGTCGGGATGATGAAGATGGACACCGGTGAGGGTTCCCCCCCGGCAGGGTGCCGAAATAGGGTCCCGATTGGTTTTTGGTGGCTACAGAAGCTTGCGGCGGCAGAACTCCAGATCTAATCTCCATTCTGGAAGTTTTACGATACGTAGGTATATATGGGTGCAAGGGGTACGTCGGTGGACCGAAGGGGGGCCACGAGGCAGGGGGGCGCACCCCCTACCCTCGTGAGCAGCTCCTTCATCTTCTGACGTAGGGCCCAACTCTATCTGGTAGGTTTCCTTCCAAAAATAACTTCTCCAGTTGATTTCGTTCCGTTTCGACTCCGTCTAATATTCCTTTTCCTCGAAACACTGAAATAGGCATAAAACAACAAATCTGGGCTGGGCCTCCGGTTAATAGGTTAGTCCCAAAAATAATATAAAAGTGGATAATAAAGCCCAATATTGCCTAAAACAGTAGATAATATAGCATGGAGCAATCAAAAATTATAGATACGTTGGAGACGTATCAAGTATCCCCAAGCTTAATTCCTGCTCGTCCTCGAGTAGGTAAATGATAAAAAAGATAATTTTCATGTGGAATGCTAGTTGGCATAATTTCGTTGTAATTCTTCTCAATTGTGATATGAATATTCAGATCCAAAAGATTCAAGACAAAAGTTCATATTGACATAAAAATAATAATACTTCAAACATACTAATAAAGCAATTATGTCTTCTCAAAATAACATGGCCAAAGAAAGTTATCCCTACAAAATCATATAGTCTGGCTATGCTCCATCTTCACCACACAAAGTATTTAAATCATGCACAACCCCGATGACAAGCCAAGCAATTGTTTCATACTTTAACATTTTCAAAACTTTTTCAATCTTCACGCAATACATGAGCGTGAGCCATGGATATAGCACTATATGTGGAATAGAATGGTGGTTGTGGAGAAGACAAAAGGAGGGGAAGATAGTCTCACATCAACTAGGCGTATCAACGGGCTATGGAGATGCCCATTAATAGATATCAATGTGAGTGAGTAGGGATTGCCATGCAACGGATGCACTAGATCTATAAATATATGAAAGCTCAACAAAAGAAACTAAGTGGGTGTGCATCCAACTCGCTTGCTCACGAAGACTTAGGGCAATTTGAGGAAGCCCATCGTTGGAATATACAAGCCAAGTTCTTTAATGAAAATTCCCAGTATTATATGAAAGTGATAACTCAAGAGACTCTCTATCATCAAGATCATGGTGCTACTTTGAAGCACAAGGGTGGTAAAAGGATAGTAGCATTGCCCCTTCTCTCTTTTTCTCTAATTTTTTTTATTTTTTTATTTTTTATTTGGGTCTTTCTCTTTTTTTATGGCCTCTTTTTTTTCTTTTTTTGTTTTTCGTCCGGAGTCTCATCCCGAATTGTGGGGGAATCATAGTCTCCATCATCCTTTCCTCACTGGGACAATGCTCTAAAAATGATGATCATCACACTTTTATTTTCCTTACACCTCAAGAATTACAACTCGATACTTAGAACAAAACATGACTCTATGTGAATGCCTCCGGTGGTGTACCGGGATATGCAATGAATCAAGAGTGACATGTATGAAAGAATTATGAATGGTGGCTTTGCCACAAATACGATGTCAACTACATGATCATGCTAGCAATATGACAATTATGGAGCATGTGATAATAAATGGAACAGTGTAAAGTTGCCTGGCAATATATCTCGGAATGGCTATGGAAATGCCATGATAGGTAGGTATGGTGGCTGTTTTGAGGAAGATATATGGTGGGTGTATGATACCGGCGAAAGGTGCGCGGTATTAGAGAGGCTAGCAATGGTGGAAGGGTGAGAGTGCGTGTAATCCATGGACTCAACATTAGTCATAAAGAACTCATATACTTATTGCAAAAATCTAGAAGTTATCAAAGCAAAGTATTACACGCATGCGCCTAGGGGGATAGATTGGTAGGAAAAGACAATCGCTCGTCCCCGACCGCCACTCATAAGGAGGACAATCAATAAACACCTCATGCTCCGACTTCGTTACACAACGGTTCACCATACGTGCATGCTACGGGAATCACAAACTTCAATGCAAGTATTCTTTAAATTCATAACTACTCAACTAGCATGACTCTAATATTATCACCTCCATATCTCAAAACAATTATCATGCTTCAATCCTTTCTTGGTATTCAACACGCTCATAAGAATTCTTACAAATCTTTTATGCTTAGCATATTAGGATTTTAAGCAAATTACCATGCTATTTAAGACTCTCAAAATAATCTAAGTGAAGCATGAGAGTTCATCTATTTATTCAAAATAAAACTACCACCATGCTCTAAAAGATATAAGTGAAGCACTAGAGCAAACAACAAACTACTCCGAAAGATAAAAGTGAAGATCAATGAGTAGTCGAATAATTATGCAACTATGTGAAGACTCTCCCATTTAATAATTTCAGATCTTGGTAACTTATTCAAACATCAATCAAAGCTAAAGAAAATAAAATGACACTCCAAGCAAAACACATATCATGTGGTGAATAAAAATATAGCTCCAAGTAAAGTTACCGATGAACGAAGACGAAAGAGGGGATGCCACCCGGGGCATCCCCAAGCTTAGATGATTGGTTCTCCTTGAATATTACCTTGGGGTGCCTTGGGCATCCCCAAGCTTAGGCTCTTGTCACTCCTTATTCCATAGTCCATCGAATCTTTACCCAAAACTTGAAAACTTCACAACACAAAACTTAGCAGAAAACTCGTGAGCTCCGTTAGCGAAAGAAAACAAAACACCACTTCAAGGTACTGTAATGAACTCATTCTTTATTTATATTGGTGTTAAACCTACTGTATTACAACTTCTCTATGGTTTATAAACTATTTTACTAGCCATAGATTCATCAAAATAAGCAAACAACACATGAAAAATAGAATCTGTCAAAAACAGAACAGTCTGTAGTAATCTGTAACTAACGCAAACTTCTGGAACACCAAAAATTCTAAAATAAATTGTTGGACCTGAGGAATTTGTGTAGTAATCATCTGCAAAAAGAATCAACTAAATAGCACTCTCCAGTAAAAAGTTCTAGCTAATCTCGTGAGCGCTAAAGTTTCTGTTTTTTACAGCATGATCATAAATACTTCACCCATGTCTCCCCAAAGGTTCTACATGGCACAAACACTAATTAAAACCTAAAACCACATATTAACAGAACCAAAAATCAAGAAACTAAAATAAAGTTGGGTTGCCTCCAAACAAGCGCTATCGTTTAATGCCCCTAGCTAGGCATGATTATTTCAATTATGCTCACACAAAAGATAAGAATTGAAACATAAAGAGAGCATCATGAAGAATATGACTAGCACATTTAAGTCTAACCCACTTCCTATGCATTGGGATTTTTTGAGCAAACAACTTATGGGAACAATAATCAACTTGCATAGGAAGGTAAAACAAGCATAACTTCAAAATTTTAAGCACATAGAGAGGAAACTTGATATTATTGCAATTCCTACAAGCATATGTTCCTCCCTCATAATAATTTTCAGTAGCATCATGAATGAATTCAACAATAAACCAGCACCTAAAGCATTATTTTCATGATCTACAAGCATAGAAAATTTACTACTCTCCACATAAGCAAAATTCTTCTCATTCGTAGTAGTGGGAGCAAACTCAACAAAATAACTATCACATGATTGAAAATTAAGATCAAGATGACAAGTTTCATGGTTATCATTATTCTTTAAAGCATACGTGTCATCACAATAATCATCATAGATAGGAGGCATGCTTTCATCATAGTAAATTTTCTCATCAAAGCTTGGGGGACAAAAAAATATCATCTTCATCAAACATAGCTTCCCCAAGCTTGTGGCCTTGCATATCATTAGCATCACGGATATTCAAGGAATTCATACTAACAACATGGCAATCATGCTCATCATATAAAGATTTAGTGCCAAACATTTTAATTCATTCTTCTTCTAACACTTTGGCACACTTTTCCTTTCCATCATACTCACGAAAGATATTAAAAAGGTGAAGCGTATGAGACAAACTCAATTCCATTTTTTTGGTAGTTTTCTTTTATAGATTAAACTAGTGCTAAAACAAGAAACAAAAAGATTCAATTGCAAGATCTAAAGATATTGTCGTGGAATTGTCACGACAGATGTCCTCTTGCAAGGACTTTGTCGTGGAGCCATCGCAACTAGGACGCTTAAAGGGGTTAATCGGGACAAAGGACACGCGAGGTTTATACTAGTTCGGCCCCTTACGGTGAAGGTAAGGCCTACGTCTAGTTGGGTTGGTATTGCGTGATGTTTCGACGAACAGGGAGCGAGATACGCTATGCCCGTCTCTCGATGGGTTGTTTCTTGCCCTAAGCCGTCGGCGGGACGTCCCCTTATATACACGGGTTGACGCCCTACGGCTTACAGAGTCCCGGCCGGCTCATAAACAGTGTTCGGCTCGGTGACTATTTACTTCTACCTTATGTTACAAGTCATGCCATTATGGCGGTTCGTCACTATGGGCCTTAAGTCCCCTGCGGGCCTTTAGACCCTTTATTGAACCGTCCTCTTCATGCTTGGTTTTGGGCTTCTAATGAACCTCTCTTTGCGTAACCCGGCCCCTCCTGGGCGGCTTACACAAATAGTTATATCCCCAACATTAGGCCCCAGATTGATTTGAACCGGTTCATGTCAATCTTAAAATACCTTAAAAAATACATCTTCCTGTCTTCTGCCAGTGCAAAGGTCGTAATATGCCGTGACGTCGTCTTCAGGATTCATGATAACCCGCCGTGATGTCATCTTCCACTGACTTCATTTTTTATTCAGCCATATCCTCAACGGATCTTTGCCTTTACTGACCATCTCGAAAACCGAGGCGTCGGGGCTGCTGGATAATGATGTTTGGCCTCCTCGTTTATCGCGCCGTCTTGGTTGGCCTCTCCTTATAAATAGGCACGACCTAGGTCTTACATTCTTCCTCTTTCAGTCGTCTTCTTCCTCTTGCTGCCTTTCTGTCTCTCGAGCTCCGCCGCCGTCGCCGTCGAACCTCTCGTCTTCACCGACTCAGGCCGCTGCATCAACCTGATTCTGACCAGAAATCAACGGCGACCCTCCGCAGCTCGTCAGCATCTGTGAGATCCTCTTCTTCCCTTCCTCAGATCTGCATTGGAACTGTCTTGAGCTCGTCGGCGTTCATCGCCGCCCGATGCCAACCCTTGCTAGTTTTCACCTCCAACGCACTATTTAGATCGTAAGAACAACATAGAACTGCCGCGGTAATTGTTTGTGCCTATCTTGCATAAGAATAGATCTCATTCCCCTTATTTGGAAGCCCTCTTCGAGTATATGAACTTCTCTGTACTGTTTTTAGGTCTAGAAATTTTTCTTTCCACAGCAACCGTTTGATCCAAAATAATAATTGCAACTTGTGAAACCTGTTTGTTCCACACTTAGCCAAAAATTGCCTCTGTTGAATCTGTTTTAGCCATAGTAGTTCATGCAACCGGTTTAAGACAACTCCGGCTGTCAGCACCGCTTGCTTCTGGCGACTTAAGAAAATTTTAATTACCTTTGATACCTGCAGCGGTTTAAACGTTATTGCATAGTCACCTATATGTCATTAGGCCCCTTCTTAAGCCGCCACCTTGAATACATTAAAATGCTCTCCTCCAGGTTATGGTTTAAACCGGAAATGTTTACTTTGTCATAGGCTTCAACTTACAGCATGGCACCTAAGGCTCCCAAGGCTCCTGTGACCTGCAACTGGGTCCCGTCTATTGTCACAGAAAACAAACTGTCTGAATTTGTGAAGTCTGGTCATTTGCCCAAGAAGGAGGTCATGTCTTATCGTGCTCCTGACCCGTCTGAGGAGAAACCTCATCCCAAAGAAGAGGAGGTAGTAGTTTTCACGGATCATATGAGCCGGGGATTCGCTCCACCTGGTTCAAAATTCTTTAGAGACGTTTTGCACTCCTTTGACTTAAGACCTCAAGACATCGGGCCCAATTCCGTGTCAAATATCTGCAACTTACAAGTTTTCTGTGAGGTCTACCTTGGAGAAGAGTCCAGCCTACTTTTGTTCAGAGAATTGTTCTATTTGAACCGGCAGAACGAGCGCGCCAATGGGCCCAGTCTGGAACTTGGTGGCATATCAATTCAAAGGCGGAGAGACTGGCTGTTCCCTTATGCTGAATTGCCAAGTCATCCAAAGGACTGGAACCAGACATGGTTCTACTGCGAGGACACTTCTCCGGCTGGTGAAAACCCACTGCCCGGCTTCCGCGCCTTGCACCTTGAATCTAACCATCCGCTGCCAGACAAGTTGACTGCCATTGAGCATCTGCCACTCACCCCCACTATCAAGAAGATCAAAGCTCTTTTGGGGAATGGCTTAGATGGCATCGACCTGGTCCGAGTCTGGGTTGCTTGGAGAGTAATTCCGTTAAGCTGCCGTCCCGTCTTAATGTGTACTTACTCAGGCGAGAAGGATGATCCTCAGCGTCATAGTTCTGACGACATACCAGATGACGTGGTGGAGGCTACAACCTAGTCCTTGTTGAAAGAGGGCATAATGACCAGCAACGCCTTCGGCTTACTGCCCTTCTATAAGAAGAACCCGACCCCTGCAGTAAGTCATCAGCCTCAATAACTACTCTTTACCATGTATACTTTGCTTTTACTCACAACCTTTTATAATTTATCACAGGAAAATGACGGATTTTGGAAGGTCCAGTATGACCATGAGGCGGCCAAACAAGCCAGGGCGGCTAAGAGAGCCGACAGAAAAGCCGCCAAGCCTACCACTTCCAAGAAAAGGAAACCAAGCGCCTCAGAGATGTTCCAACTTGATGACTCTGATGAAAATGAAGAAGAGGTAACTTTTAAACTTCCCTGACTCTTTTATCGTCATCCCACTGACATTACTTCTCTTTCAGGAAGACACGGGAAACAACCAACCCGTCGAAGAAGAGGTAACTATAATCTCCTCCGACTCCGAGCCTCTGCCGCGTCAGAGAATTCGAAGAGTAACCCGGAAAGTAAGATTTTCACATCCTTTGGCTTACCAAGACCCTGACTTTCTTTTGAAGCGACAGCAAATTGAAAGCAAGAGGCAGACCCGGACCAGCAAGGACGCAGAGCTCTCCTCTGACTTACCTGACGTCACCAGGAAGCGTCGGAACGAGGTTATCTCCGACTTACGCTCTGCTTTACCTTTGGCGGGTTTAATTCGTCAACCTCTTAATTCATCTGACTAAAATTTTCAGGATACCTCTCCTTCCTCCGGTGAGTCTATGCAGTCAAACATGCCGGCTTTCAAGACTGCCCCTGAGTAATGCCGATTAGTTTAGTTTATGCTTTATCTTTCTCATGTTTTTGTACTCACTCTTCTGCCTTGTCCACAGTGTGCAAGTAAAGCCCAGGAAGAAAACCAAGAAGGATAAGCTGGCTCAAGACCCTACAGTAACTGAGTCGGAACTGGGCACAGCTGCTCCCGACTCTTCCACACATCAGCCACCGCCTGAGCCGGCTCATGACATTCCAGCACCAACTTCTGACCCGCCTGTTGAAGATACTCTTGATGGTTCTGATAACCCGGAAGCACCTAGCCCGGCCAAGACAACTGATCCAGAAGTGGAATTACTCAAGACTCAGTTTGTTGAACCGTCTCGGCCCACCGTGCTTGCCAAGTGTTCTGCTAAGGAGGAGTTGTCAGAACGCTGAAAGGCCAAGATGGACATTACTGACTATACTCATTAGAGTATTGGAGAGATCGTCTCGGGCTATATCAACCAAGTGCATAGCAGCCGTGACCTGGAAATTGACATGGTGAAGCAAATACAGCAAAAATCTGAGGTATGACTTATGCTACCTTCTCTTAACCATACTTACTATACCAGCCCCCAAGTCTATTGCTTATGAGTAAATATGATGTAGAGTTACAAAACTGTCTAGCACCGTTTGTCCGACTTAGAAATAAAACAATTAAACCGACTGTAGCAAGAAATGTTGAACTTGCGATACACATTAGCCCCCAAGTGCCACGTATCTTTGGTTGCAAAGTGCGTGGGACTTAATCTGCTTAAATCGGCATAGTAATGTAGAATTCTTCAGCATACATTAGCCCCCAAGTGTCAAGTATCTTTGCTTGCAAAGTTCTTGGGACTTAACATTATTTGTATCATGATCCTGACTTTGACCCGGTACCAATGCAGACCACCATAAGTCAATTTGAGTCGAAGATTGCAGACCTGAAGAGCCGCCTAGCAGCCCACGAACTTGAAATTCAAAAGGCCAACTCCAAGTTTGAATTCAGCGTCTCTAAACAAGAGAAGTTGAAGAAGATCTTTGAATCGGAGAAGAAAACCTGGGCTGATGAGAAAGGCCTCTCTGGTGACTCGGACCGAGAGAGCCGAAGCATCCCTTGCAAAAGCAAACACTGAGCTGTCCGGCTTAAAGCGTCAGATATCTCGAATGGTCTCAGCAATCTTCGGTAAGTTACTTTATATGAACCTCAAATATTGCAATACTTCCTTTGATGACTAGGTTACTTATTGCCTCCGTCTTACCCTTTGTTTAATAACACAGGCCCCAGGAGCACAAACCTCAAGCAGGACATGGTGGTCAAACTGAAGGCAGTCTATACTCTGGTGGAGCAATTGTACACCGGGTCACAACGTGCTTTGGCCGTTGTGGCTTTATCAAATGATGTACCCCATCTCCTGCAAGATGTGCTAAACGGCTTGCTGTGCTGCCTCAGCGGGTCCAAGAGCTAAGACGGGCATCTGCCAGAGCCGGAGCTATAGCTGCCTTGAGCCGGGCCAAGGCGTGGATTCCAGAGCTAGACCTGGCCGACCTCAGTCTTGGATATCCGAGTCTGAAGGAGGATGGCACCTTGTTTGATGAGGCGGACTTCACCGCCTGTGTAAAATACATACGCCCTGTGGCTACTCTCATTGGGAACGACACTGATCTAACCAAGTACCAGCCGGGTTATGACAACGAGAACCGGAGGATTCCAACACCTCATTATGATGATGTCAGCCTGATCCCTCCAACTCGTAAGCATACCTTTGCCCCTGAAGTCGACCCAACCGGTTTAATAAATGATGAAGCTGAGTTTGAAGCCTTGAGTGGCATTGACTGGGCCTCATCAACCTTCCAGGACAGGGTAGCAGACGAAGAGGCGGAGAAGGATAACCCGGAATCGTCAAGCCAACCAAAGGAGTAAAGACTTTGGGTGTCATATGTTTGTGTCTTTGTGAAAACAATGCTTCACTATTCAGACTCGGGGAGTCTTGTAATAGGGTAGAAAAACTCTCGATTTTTGTCATGCCTTCGCGCATGTTTATGGCGCTCAATACTTTCTTAAGCCGCCATCGCTGTATATTTCCAGCTTTTTATTGATCTTCTTGCTCCTTTATGTTTAAGCAAAAGTTACTTGCCTTATCCTGCATAAGGAATAAACAAAGAATCCTCTGGCCACTTACCGCCGCGGGGGTCATATAAAGGGATTGATAACCCGGAGTATATACCAAGAAATATTAGGAAAACCAACTTACGATTAAACTTAGTAGACATAATCATAATGATATACCTGTGATGCTTGTAGTTACCTCTCCGGCTCATATAACCCAACCCCTGAGGGTATTCTTAACTCCTGAAAATTGATATATAGAAGTTCACCTGGTTCGTAACAACCCCAGGTAACCAATATTAATCCGGAGGAATGAAATCCACTCCATAATATTTTCAAGAGAGTCTCAAGATAGTTAAATATTGACACTTACAAAACATGACGAATAATAAATAAGATTAAAAGGCCTCTGATTCGAATATGATCAGTGAACCGTTCCAAAGGGGTTAAGCTAAGATTCGGATACGATCATATAGCCCCCAGTGGCTGTGGCGATGCCGATCAAGTGGTATCGACAGCTATGTTCTCTTTGGTTCGAATACGACCTATGTTTGAATAGGAAGGACCCAAGTGACCTTAAGAGTTGTTTAATGACGCTGATTCGAATACAATCCACATAAGACCCAAAGGGGTTAAGCTATGATTCAAATATGATCAAGAAGCCCCCAAGTGGGTTTGGCAGTATACCGATCAAGTGGGTATCGACAACTATGTTCTCTTTGGTTCGAATACAACCTATGTTTGAACAGGAAGCCCCCAGGTGACCATGGCTAGATTCAGATATGATCTTAAGCCAAACCAGAGAGAAAGCCGGATTCAGATATGACCCGTTCCCTGTTGGTCGTTTCCACCACATGACAAAGAAGACACGTACACTTGTTTAGGGTGGAAAAAAAGGACAGAGGTCCTGCTTTATTGCTTTATCTAATATATACATTATCAAAATGTCTACATATTAGAGCCGGTGGCTCAAGTATAATAAGGCCGAAGATGAGTGATATTCCACGGCCGGCAGGTCTTCTCCTTTGACTTACGTGAGTCTTTGTGCTCTCGAACATCGATAAGGTAGTATGACCCGTTGTTCAAATTCTTGCTGACCACAAAGGGTCCTTCCCAAGGAGGGGATAGCTTGTGCATGTCAGATTGATCCTGGATGAGCCGGAGCACTAAGTCGCCTTCCTGAAAGGTTCTGGCTCTAACGCGGCGGCTGTGGTAGCGGCGCAGGTCTTGCTGGTAAATCGCCGAGCAGGCTATTGCCAAGTCTCGCTCTTCGTCCAACGGGTCAAGTGCATCTTGACGAGCTCTTTCGTTGTCAGCCTCAACGTAACCATGACGGATGTCACTTGGTAGGACCGCTTCTGCTCCATACACCATGAAGAAAGGTGTGTAACCCGTAGATCTGTTAGGTGTAGTATTGATGCTCCAAAGTACAGAAGGTAACTCCTCCACCCAACAACCCGGCGTCCGCTGTAATGGGACCAAGAGCCGAGGTTTGATGCCTTTCAAGATCTCCTGATTTGCTCTTTCTGCTTGACCATTGGATTGAGGATGAGCAACAGCCGAAACATCAAGCCGGATATGTTCCCTTTGTCAGAACTCTTCCATGGCACCCTTGGAGAGATTAGTGGCATTATCAGTTATGATGCTGTGTGGAAAACCAAAACGGAAGATCACTTTTTTCATGAACTGAACCGCTGTAGCTGCATCACACTTACTGACCGGCTTTGCCTCGACCCACTTTGTGAAGTTATCCACTGCCACCAGGAGATGTGTCTTTTTGTCTTTGGAACTTTTGAAAGGTCCAACCATGTCAAGCCCCCAGACTGAGAACGGCCAAGTAATTGGAATCATTCTCAATTCCTGAGCCGGCACATGAGCTCGTCGTGAAAATTTCTGACATCCGTCACATTTACTGACCAGATCTTCTGCATCAGCATGAGCCGTCAGCCAATAAAACCCATGACGGAAAGCCTTGGCCACAAGGTATTTTGAGCCGGCATGATGACCGCAATCCCCTTCATGGATCTCACGAAGTATCTCCTGACCCTCCGCAGGTGACACGCAATGTTGAAACGCTCCAGTGACGCTATAGTGATGTAACTCGCCATTAACGATTGTCATGGACTTGGACTGCCGAATGATTTGTCTCGCCAAGGTCTCATCCTCAGGCAACTCTCCCCGGGTTATATAAGCCAAATAAGGCACTGTCCAATCCGGGATGATGTGGAGAGCCGCCACCAGCTGCGCCTCCGGGTCTGGCACTGCTAGATCTTCTTCTGTAGGTAACTTGATAGAAGGGTTATGCAAAACATCAAGAAAGGTATTAGGCGGCACCGGCTTACGTTGAGATCCCAGCCGGCTTAAGGCATCAGCTGCCTCATTCTTCCTTCGATCAATGTGTTCCACCTGATAATCCTTGAAGTGCCCAGCTACAGCATCAACTTCACGACGGTAAGCCGCCATAAGGGGATCCTTGGAGTCCCACTTGCCTGACAATTGTTGAGCCACAAGGTCTGAGTCGCCCAAGCACCTTACCCGGCTCAAATTCATCTCGATGGCCATCCGGAGACCATGGAGTAAGGCCTCATACTCAGTTGCATTCTTAGTACAAGGAAACATAAGCCGGAGCACATAACAGAATTTGTCACCACGAGGGGAAGTTAAGACTACTCCAGCCCCCGAGCCTTCTAACTGCCTAGACCCATCAAAGTGAATAGTCCAATATGTGTTATCCGGCTTCTCCTCGGGTGCCTGCAACTCTGTCCAATCATTGATAAAATCCACCAAGACCTGAGACTTAATAGTAGTACGTGGCATGTACTTGAGACCGTGAGGCCCAAGCTCAATGGCCCACTTGGTGACTCGTCCCGTGGCCTCTCTGTTCTGGATTATGTCTCCCAAGGGGGCAGAACTCACCACAGTGATAGGGTGACCTTGGAAGTACAGCTTCAGCTTCCGGCTTGCCATGAACACTCCGTAAACAAGCTTCTGCCAATGTGGATATCTTTGTTTAGATTCTATGAGCACCTCACTGATGTAATAAACCGGTCGTTGAACCGGATGTTCCTTGCCAGCCTCCTTGCGCTCCACCACGATCGCAACACTGACAACTCGTGAGTTAGCGGCCACATATAACAGCAAAGGCTCTCTATCAATAGGAGCTGCTAGGACTGGTGGTTCAGATAACTGTCTCTTTAAATCCTCAAAGGCAGTATTAGCAGCGTCGCTCCAAACAAAAGTGTATGTCTTCTTCATCATCTGGTATAGTGGTAGGGCCTTCTCACCTAACCGGCTTATGAACCGGTTTAAGGTAGCAACTCGACCCGCCAATCTCTGAACGTCATTGATGCACGCCGGCTTAGCCAGAGAGGTGATTGCCTTGATGTAACGCCCCGGACACACCCGCCGGTGGTCGTTACTCCTGGCGGGATCTAGACTGGCCCCACAGATCAATACTAGTCTTTTCTGCGCACTTTGTCCTCACTCATGCGCACCCGGGAGCAACTTCCCGGTCGGTCACCCATCCTGACACTACTCCAAGCTGAGCACGCTTAACTTTGGAGTTCTGTCCGAATGGGCTCCCGGAAAAGAAGGAATTCCTTATTGATATGAATAGTCTATCATCCCTAATAAGCCAGGCTATCACATACACCCCCACTCAGAGGAACCGACGTCCTCGTCGGGCCACAGGAACGTTCCCTCTTGGCACAAACGTCTGTGCTTCCAGTCCGGTACATGTGCCATGCCGGGTGCCACGACGGGTCACAAACGTCATGAACAACATGACCACGCACCTGTCCGCAACCATCCGTGTAACCGCGAGGGTCGGCTCTGATACCAACTTGTAACGCCCCGGACACACCCGCCGGTGGTCGTTACTCCTGGCGGGATCTAGACTGGCCCCACAGATCAATACTAGTCTTTTATGCGCACTTTGTCCTCACTCATGCGCACCCGGGAGCAACTTCCCGGTCGGTCACCCATCCTGACACTACTCCAAGCTAAGCACGCTTAACTTTGGAGTTCTGTCCGAATGGGCTCCCGGAAAAGAAGGAATTCCTTATTGATATGAGTAGTCTATCATCCCTAATAAGCCAGGCTATCACACTTGATCTTCTCCGGATTATCTTCAATGCCCCTGTTCGAGACCAGAAAACCCAAAAGCTTGCCTGCAGGCACACCAAACACACACTTGTCTGGGTTAAGCATGATCTTGTGAAAGTGCGTTATATCGACTAGAGGGGGGGTGAATAGGCGATTTTTATGAAATTCTTCACTGAGGAATTTGCTAGTGAGGAAATTCCTTAGCGAAGAACTACTAGCAACGGAATAAGTACTCAGATGAAAACATAACAGAATCCTAGCATAGTCATCATGATGAAATGAAGACAAACACTGAGTACAGAAAGCGTAAACACAGGATAGCACTAGATGAAGACAAAACAGACTTAAGAAATTGAATTGAGGAAATTGAGAAAGTCTTCAGTCAAAGTCTTCAAACACAGATATGATAAACAAACAGCACACTACTGAGGAAATGCAAGTGTTGAGGAAATAGAACCAGTAAGCTTGGTGAAGACAATGATTTGGTAGACCAGTTCCAACTGCTGTCTCAGTTGTACATCTAGTTGGAGCGGCTGGGTATTTAAATTCGAGGACACCTAGTCCCGGACACACAGTCCTCACCGTATTCTCCTTGAGCTAAGGTCACATAGTCCTCGCCCAATCACTCGTGGTAAGTCTTTAGGTGACTTCCAAACCTTCACAGACTTGGTCACTCGGCGATCCACAATTCCTCTTGGATGCTCAAGACCTTGACGCCTAACCGTCTGGAAGAAGCACAGTCTTCAAAGGTAACAAGCGTCGGATCCACGCAGGATCAATCTCTTCAGTGATGCTCAATCACTTTGGGTTTGTAGGTGTTTTGGGTTTGGGTTTGGATTTTCCTCACTTGATGATTTTCGCTCAAAGTCCTAGGAGGATGGGTTGCTCTCAAATGACAAGTGTCAAGTTTGTGCGAAGCAACCAACCAGCTAGTGGTTGTATGGGGCGGCTATTTATAGCCTAGGGAGCAGCCCGACATGATAAGACATAAATGCCCTTCAATGATATGACCGTTGGATGGATAAGATATTTTGCGACAGCTGGCGCGTAGCACAGCAACGGTCGGAAATTTGAGGTACAAATTCTTCAGGGCTATCATGTTCCTCACTGTGTAGGCAATTCACACTGGCAAATTCCTAACTCCTCAGTCAGAGCAAAGTCCTCAGTGACCAGAAGAACTGCGTCTCTGTCACTGAAGAAATTGACTGAACTGTATGAGATTTCCAATGGCTTCACTCGAAGGGATTGGTAGTTGTAGGATTTGAGTTGAGCATCACATGGAAATTTTCTCCTTAGTATTTCCTCGACCCCCTTTAACAGTACGGTGTTTCCTATGACTCAAGAAAGAGAAAATGAAACTACGAAAACAAAAGTCTTCACGCTTCATGTTCCTCAAATGAATACCAAGTGTTCAAGGTCACACCAATTTCTTCACTTTCAAAGTCTTCAGAAAGTCTTCAAAGTATCAAAGTCTTCAGTCTAAGAACTTCATTTTTAGGGGTCGACTTTCTCTATAAACATCAAACTCTTCATTGACTTATAGACCTGTGTACACTCATAAACGCATTAGATACTTAACCTATAAGTCTTCAATACACCAAAATCACTAAGGGGCACTAGATGCACTTACAATCTCCCCCTTTTTGGTGATTGATGACAACATAGGTTAAGTTTTCAACGGGATAAATATATGAAGTGTAAATACTGATATTGAGGAATCTGATTGCAAGATATAGAAGAACTCCCCCTGAATATGTGCATAGTGAGGAATTTGCTTGTGAAGCAATGCACACTTGAAGAGTTGAATCATGGAGATCTCCCCCTATATCTTGTAATTCATACACGCATTTGATATATAATATGAAGAATTTGAAATGCATGATGAAATATGGTGCCTGATGAAATTCAGCATGCGTGCAATAATATTAACGAGGAATAAGCATGCCGAACAGAGCATCAAAAGTATGAGAACCTAGTGCAGTAAAAGTATCAGCGCACCATCGGGTTTAAGATTACAACTCGATCCAATAAAAGTTTCGGAAGAACGAGAGTTGTAACTTAGCAAAAAAACGATGTATAAGGGCGTTAAACTAGACCCGCTTGAAGATTAACTCAAGTTTCTCCCCCTTTGTCATCGAATGACCAAAAGGATCGAAACTGAGGACTAACGCTCCTGAAGATAATCAAGTTGATGAAGGAGCGCCAGCGTTGCTGGGGTCGGTTGTTTAAGTAGGGTCTGCCGCAGTGTCGTCCAAGTCTTCATGTTCATCAGTGTCGCGCGATGAAGAATAGGAGCTGGCCACCAAGGAAGGAACTGGGACCTTCTTGTATTTCTTAGGAGGAGGTGCAGACCAGGCAAATTCTTCGTTGAGACCCATTTTCCTCAGATCATTAACGCTGTAGACTTGAGATAAAACAGCCCAGGTGCGGTTGAGGGTTTCATGAAGGTAGTAGTGGTTTTTCTTCACTGCATTATGTGTTGCAGTCATGTTGTGAAGAATTGAACCAAACTGACGCTTGACCCATTTGGGATTGCGATCAACCTTTTGATGAAGACTGAGGAGTAACTCACGATCAGTTATCACCCTGGGTGTTGTGGCTTGAGGATTTGGCTTGGCAGTGTTGGCGGCAATGTAATGTGTGGCAGAGTCATCATTGGTGGAATAAGAAGCAGCCTTGCAAAATTGACCATCCAATGGATGAATGCCTTCATCTATCACAGCAGTAGCTTTGCCCTTTTCTTCAACTGATGAAAATGTCCTTTTGAGGACTTCAATGGGAGGCAAGTAGCTGCAGTGGTTCAGAGTTTCAGCTTTGTAGTTGAGTGAAGACCTTGTCCTGATAAATCTCATAATCCAAGGTGCATAAGGCTTCAGCTCAAATGGTGACATAGCAATATTTGCCAAAGTCCTCATGAAGAAATCATGGAAGTTGACGGGAATGCCATGACAGATGTTGAAAAGCATGTTCTTCATGATGCCAACGACTTATTCATCACTTGAGTCGTGGCCTTTGATGTGACTCATTGTCTTCGTCAGAATGCGATAGATAGTCCTAGGCACATACAACAATTCCTTGACGAGGAATGTGGTTCGAGGGGCCTGCCCTGGCTTCAAAGGCTTCATGAGCACTTGCATATAGTGATTTGAGAGCTTAGGTTCGTTGTAAACACAACGTGCATCTTCAGTGGGTGGACTCAGAGGAAGGGCACGAAGCAATTCAGATGCTGGGGCCTTATAATGGGTGTTCTCAGTCATCCAGTCCAGAACCCACGAATTGACATCTTCAGAGTTGCCGGTGATGTGCAATGTTGCATAGAACTGAAGAATGAGTTCTTCATTCCAATCGCATATGTCAGTGCAGAAATTGAGCAGCCCAGCGTCGTCAAGAACACTGAGGACTGGCGTGAAGCACGACATAGACTCCATATCCACGTGAGGAATATGTGCATGGTCGAGGACTTTGTCCTTGTTGAAAAGCACTGAGGAATAGAAATTTGCTTGACTGGCTGTCCAGAAACGCCTCTTCCTTGTGCGAGTAGAGTCATAAGGGTTGTATTCAGTGAAGAACACGTGCTCGCCAAAGAAGTCTTCAGCCTTAAACTTTTGTTTCCTGGAGAACGGATCCTTTGGCTTGGGCAGAGGAGTGTTAGTGAGTTGCCTCACTACCTCAGGAATCACGATCTCAGGTTCTTCAGGCTGAGGAATTTCAGGTTCTTCCTCAAGTGCAGTCACCTTTTCAGTATCAGCAGCAGTTTCTTCAGCACTAGTGAAAGTGCGTTATATCGACTAGAGGGGGGGGGTGAATAGGCGATTTTTATAAAATTCTTCATTGAGGAATTTGCTCGTGAGGAAATTCCTTAGTGAAGAACTACTAGCAGCGGAATAAGTACTCAGATGAAAACATAACAGAGTTCAAGCATAATCATCATGATGAAATGAAGACACACACAGAGTACAGAAAGCGTAAACACAGGATAACACAAGTTAAAGACAAACAGACTGAAGAAATTGAACTGAGGAAATTGAGAAAGTCTTCAGTCAAAGTCTTCAAACACAGATATGATAAACAAATAGCACACTACTGAGGAAATGGAACCAGGAAGCTTGGTGAAGACAATGATTTGGTAGACCAGTTCCAACTGATGTCTCAGTTGTACATCTGGTTGGAGCGGCTGAGTATTTAAACTCGAGGACACCTAGTCCCGGACACACAATCCTCACCGTATTCTCCTTGAGCTAAGAACACACAGTCCTCGCCCAATCACTCGTGGTAAGTCTTCAAGTGACTTCCAAACCTTCACAGACTTGGTCACTTGGCGATCCAAAATTCCTCTTGGATGCTCTAGACCTTGACGCCTAACCGTCTGGAAGAAGCACAGTCTTCAAAGGTAACAAGCGTCGGATCCACGCAGGATCAATCTCTTCAGTGATGCTCGATCACTTTGGGTTTGTAGGTGTTTTGGGTTTGGGGTTTGGATTTTCCTCACTTGATGATTTTCGCTCAAAGTCCTCGGAGGATGGGTTGCTCTCAAATGACAAGTGTCAAGTTCTCGCGGAGCAGCCAACCAGCTAGTGGTTGTAGGGGGCGGCTATTTATAGCCTAGGGAGCAGCCCGACATGATAAGACATAAATACCCTTCAATGATATGACCGTTAGGTGGACAAGATATTTTGGGACAGCTGGCGCGTAGCACAGCAACGGTCGGAAATTTGAGGTACAAATTCCTCAGGGCTATTGAGGAAGTCCTGGATTAGGGGGTGTTCGGATAGCCGGACTATACCTTCAGCCGGACTCCAGGACTATGAAGATACAAGATTGAAGACTTCGTCCCGTGTCCGGAAGGATCTTTTCTTGGCGTGGAAGGCAAGCTAGGCGTGCGGATATTCGAGATCTCCTACCATTGTAACCGACTCTGTGTAACCCTAACCCTATCCGGTGTCTATATAAACCCGAGGGTTGTAGTCCGTAGGACAACCATCATCATATACAGTCATACCATAGGCTAGCTTCTAGGGTTTAGCCTCCTTGATCTCGTGGTAGATCCACTCTTGTACTACCCATATCATCAATATTAATCTAGCAGGAGTAGGGTTTTACCTCCACCGAGAGGGCCCGAACCTGGGTAAAATAAAGTGTCCCTTGTCTCCTGTTACCATCCGACCTTGACGCATAGTTCGGGACCCCATACCCGAGATCCGCCGGTTTTTACACCGACATTGGTGCTTTCATTGAGAGTTCCTCTGCGTCTTCGCTTTTAGGCCCGATGGCTCCTTTGATCATCAACAACGATGAGGTCCAGGGTGAGACTTTCCTCCCCGGACAAATCTTCGTCTTCGGCGGCTTCGCTCTGCGGGCCAATTCGCTTGGTCATCTGGAGCAGATCGAAAGCTACGCCCCTGGCCATCAAGTCAGGTTCGGAAGCTTAAACTACACGGCCGATATCCGCGGAGACTTGATCTTCGACGGGTTCGAGCCACAGCCAAGCGCGCCGCACTATTTCGAGGGGCATGATATAGCTCTGCCTCCGAATAGTACCCTGGAGGCCGCACACGCTCCGGCCCCGATCCTCGACTCGGAGCCCGCTACGTTCTCCGAGGATGAACGGTTGGACGTCACCTCGGGGGCTGCGATCTCAAAGGCGATCGAGCCAAACGCCAGCCCCATACTCCGCATGGCCCAGGACTCCAAGCAGCCGGACTCTTCTCCGAACTCCGGGCCTTTCGTGTCCCCGCCGATCGAATCTGATTGGGCGCCTGTGATGGAGTTCACCGCCGCGGACATCTTTCAGTGCTCACCTTTCGGTGATATCCTGAATTCTCTCAAGTCTCTCTCTTTATCAGGAGAGCCCAGGCCGGACTATGGTCTGCGAGGTTGGGATTTGGACAACAAAGAAATTCAAAGCCCACCCACCACCCACTTAATAGCCACTTTGACGATTTTACCGACATGCTTGACCTCGGCTCCGAAGACTTCGACGGTATGGACGACGAAGGAGGAGACGAACAAGAACCAGCACCCATAGGGCGCTGGACCGCCACCTCATCATATCACATATATATGGTGGATGCGCCAAAGGATGCAGATGGCGATGGAACAGCAGAAGACGACAACTCGAAAAAACCGCCAAAACGCCGGCGCCAACGGCGCCGCTCTAAATCCCGCCACAGCAGAAATGGTGATTCCGGCACGGGAGATAATACTACCCCGGACAGCGCCGAAGAACACCAGAACCAGCAAGATTCGGCGCAGGAAGATGGAAAAGCCAGCCCTCAGGAGAGAGCGGCAGAGCAAGAGGTCGAGGATGATAACTAGATGCCTCGCTCCGAAGACGAGGCAAGCCTCGACGACGACGAATTCGTCGTACCATCAGACCCTGCTGAACAAGAGCGTTCTCAACGCAGGCTTCTAGCCACGGCCAACAGCCTAAAGAAAAAGCAGCAACTACTTAGAGCTGATCAAGATTTGCTAGCTGATAGATGGACTGAAGTCCTTGCGGCCGAAGAGTATGAACTCGGGTGCCCCTCCAAAAATTATCCTAAGCGCAGGCCGCTACCCCAATCAGAGGGAGAAGCATATGACATGGCAGACCGGCCACCCCGTGGCCGCGACAGAGAGGCCTGTTGAACCCTTAAGCAAGCCATGCCCCGGAGCCGTTCAAATAAGGCACGGGAAAACGAGCCAGACCTGCGAGATGTACTGGAGGATAAAGCAAAGCAAACAAAATCGATCTATGGATCGCGCGGACGCCCGACGACACGTGATGATCTTCACTCGGGACACAATAAATCCGGCCGGGCCGAACATAGCAGGCACAGCTCTTCCGAGCTGCGTCGTGACATAGCCCAGTACAAGGGCGCCGCACACCCACTATGCTTCACAGACGAAGTAATGGATCATAAAATCCCAGAGGGTTTTTAACCCGTCAATATCGAGTCGTACGATTGTACGACAGATCCGGCAGTATGGATTGAGGATTATCTCCTTCACATCCACATGGCACGTGGCGATGATCTACACGCCATCAAATACCTACCCCATAAGCTTAAAGGACCAGCCCGGCGCTGGCTTAACAGCCTACCAGCGGACTCCATCGGTTCTTGGGAGGACCTGGAGGCCGCATTCCTCGACAACTTCCAGGGGACCTACGTGCAGCCACCGGACGCCGACGACCTAAGCCACATAATTCAGCAGCCGGAAGAATCGGCCAGGCAATTCTGGACACGGTTCCTCACAAAGAAAAATCAGATAGTCGATTGTCCGGACGCAGAGGCCCTAGCAGCCTTCAAACATAACATCCATGACGAGTGGCTTGCCCGGCACCTGGGACAGGAAAAGCCGAAAACCATGGCGGCCCTCACGACACTCATGACCTGCTTTTGCGCGCGCGAAGATAGCTGGCTAGCTTGCAGCAACAACTTATCAAAGAAGCCCGGTAATTCGGATACCAAAGACAAAAGTGGCAGGTCACGTCGAAATAATCAAAAGCGCCGCGTTAGCAGCGACTGCAATGAGGATACGGCAGTTAATGTCGGATTCAGAGGCTATAAATTCGGTCAGCGGAAAAAGCCATTTAAAAAGAATACCCAGGGCCCATCCAGTTTGGACCGGATACTCGACCGCTCGTGCCAGATTCATGGCACCCCCGAAAGGCCAGCCAATCACACCAACAGGGATTGTTGGGTGTTCAAGCAGGCAGGCAAGTTAAGAGCCGAACACAAGGACAAGGGGCTGAACAGCGACGACGAGGAGGAGCCCAGGCCGCCGAACAACAATGGACAGAAAGGGTTTCCCCCACAAGTGCGGACGATGAACATGATATACGCGACCCACATTCCCAAGCGGGAGAGGAAGCATGCGCTACGGGATGTATACGCGATGGAGACAGTCGCCCCAAAGTTCAACCCATGGTCCTCCTGCCCGATCACTTTCGATCGAAGGGACCACCCCACTATCATCCGTCACGGCGGCTTTGACGCACTGGTCCTTGACCCAATCGTGGACGGATTTCATCTCACAAGAGTCCTCATAGACGGCGGCAGTAGCCTGAACCTGCTTTATCAGGATACAGTGAGGAAAATGGGCATAGATCCATCAAGGATCAAGCCCACAAGGACGACCTTTAAAGGCGTCATACCAGGTGTAGAGGCCAATTGCACAGGCTCGATAACACTTGATGTGGTCTTCGGATCTCCGGATAACTTCCGAAGCGAAGAGTTAATCTTCGATATAGTGCCGTTCCGCAGTGGCTATCACGCCCTGCTCGGACGAACCGCATTCGCTAAATTTAATGCGGTGCCGCACTACGCATATCTCAAGCTCAAGATGCCAGGCCCTCGAGGAGTAATTACGGTCAGCGGAAACACAGAATGCTCCATCCGTACGAAGGAGCACACGGCAGCCCTAGCAGCGGAAGTACAAAGCAGCCTTTCAAGGCAACTCTCCAGTCCGGCCGTTAAAAAGCCGGACAATGCAAAGCGCGCCCGGAGTAACCTGCAACAAGACCACCTGGCATGATCAGAGCAAGCGTAGCAATACGGCCCCGACCCCAGCCATCGCAACATAGCGGAGCAAGTACCTCGAGTACACAATTACGCCCTTAAAATTCCATGGGCACAGGGGGAAGGGCACATTAATGGCATGCCTACAACACGGCGTCAAATGTACTAGGGGCTGCCGGATTTTTCTTTTACTTTTTTTACTTTCAGGACTCCATACTCTGGATAACCTGTTCGGCATTGTTGCCGCACAGACGATGCAAGATCCAGGAAAGCAGCTAAAGCTACGCCGCATTCCGGAACTCTCAGGTGGTCTCTATTTCGAGCGATATATCTGTTTCTAAATTCCGCGGCCTGTGCCTGGTCAGGACATGTTAAATAGTCTAATATCTTTTTTGCTCATCGCAATACTTGTATCGTTCGGCTTTGATAGATAGCCTCTTTATAAAGCAATGCATAGCTTTTTTTCTATTTTTTGCATTATCCCCTTTGAATATATGTGTTTATTACATAACATGATCGCACCCGTACACCATGGTACGGCAAACCATGCCATGGGCTTCATTACCCTTTTATCTGGTGTGAGAAGTCCGTACACTTTCACAAGTGCGGCACCCCGAACTTATAGCACTATATGCATCGGCTCCGAGTCATGATTTTGGTCACATGTTGGGTTTGCCCGGCTCCTACGTTTTGGTGCCTTACGTTCCGCTTTATCGGCTAAGGTAGCACTAGGAGAACCACTGCGATTGTGCCCCAGATCAGGTGGGTTGAGCACCTCAGTGGAGAAAGCTAAAACAGACTGTCATGATAAGGCGTGAGACCGGTCGCTGTTCGAGAGGTTTTTCAAGTCCTTAAAGGCTTATGCCACTTCGAGCGAGGAGCTGGCTCTGTCCGGCCAAAGGCGTGGATAGCGCCCCGAATTCGGTCTTCCGAACTCAGGGCTTCGCCGAAATTTAAAATTATAACGTTCTATGGCTAAGTGAGAGTGTTCAAGCATTATAGTCCGATTGCCTGGTTCGTTGTGCTGAGCGCCTCCCTCGAAGGACCCAACTATGGGAAAAAGAGCCCTCAGGTTTATCCCGAACACCCCAGCACTAGTGGCATGGGGGCAGAAGCCGACGACTGGCCATCTCTCAATTTTTGATAAACGACCGCACAGAAAATAATATTTTAAATTCAATAAGCATTGCTTAGCGCATATGAACAAGTTTTCAGCGCACAGGATACAAACGAGCGAGTTCATTCAAATACTACATCTTTAGTACATTCATCCGCGACAAGGCGGGCTCCGGCAAGAACTTCCTTGTAGTAGTTCTCGGGCTTGCGATGCTCCTTCCCCGGTGGCGGCCCGTCCTTCACCAGCTTCTCTCCGTCCAGCTTACCCCAGTGTACCCTTACACGGGCAAGGGCCCTCCGGGCACCTTCAATGCAGGCGGAGCGCTTGATGACCTCAAGCCGTGGACAGGCCTCCACCAGCCGCCGCACTAGCCCGAAATAGCTCCCAGGCAGGGCCTCTCA
Organism: Aegilops umbellulata; assembly: GCA_032464435.1. Taxonomy (NCBI): domain Eukaryota; kingdom Viridiplantae; phylum Streptophyta; class Magnoliopsida; order Poales; family Poaceae; genus Aegilops; species Aegilops umbellulata. The sequence continues at coordinate 341,800,191 of CP136059.1, forward strand.
AGGCCACAGCCGAACTAGTAAGCCCTTCATGGCCTGTTCGGCCGCCTTGTGGAGCTCGACGAGCTGTTTCAGCTGATCGCTCAAAGGCACAGGGTGTCCGGCCTCAGAATACTGAGACCAGAACACACTCTCCGTCGAGATGCCCTCTTGAGCTCGGTAGAACGCGGCGGCGTCGGATACGCTGCGGGGAAGATCGGCGAACGCCCCTGGAGAACTCCGGATTCGGGTAAGTAACAGGTAGTTTACTTTTATATTCCTACTTTGCATTGAGAATGCCTTACCCGTTGCTATCTTTTTCACCTCCTCCAACTCTTGGAGGGCCTTTTGGGCTTCGGCCTTTGCACTCTTGGCGGTCTCGATGGCCGACGCGAGCTCGGATGCTTGCACTTTGGACTCAAGCTCCAAACCCTCATGTTTTTTCATGAGAGCTTGCAGCTCTTGCTGCACCTTGCCGACCTGAACCCCAAGCCTTTCTCGCTCGGCGCGCTCCTTGGCCGTTTTCTTTTCGGCCTCAGCTAGCGCTTGCTTCAGGGTTGTCACCTCGGTTGTGGCCCCTACAATAAGTAGTACAATCCTGTTATTTCTTTTCTGCAATCAAGCCTCTCTATAGGCACCTTTTTTTAGGTATTTCTTACCTTCCTTCTCCTCGAGCTGCCGTTTGGCAAGGCCAAGCTCTTGCTCGGTCCGCCCGAGGTCCTTTTTAAGGACATCCACCTGCGCAGTCAGTGCGGCGGTGGACAGCAGCGAAGCCTGCATACGCATATTTGACCTTTTTTGTTAGACTCCTGCGAAAATTACTAGATCCTCTATCCGGCTTTTCTTTTCGAACACCGAACAGAGCATCAGGGGCTACTGTCTATGCGGTAAATAATTTGACATATTTTTACTTACCTCGAAGCCTGTTAGAAGGCTAGCGCAAGCTTCATTCAGTCCGCTCTTGGCGGACTGGATCCTTTGGATCACCGTATTCATAACAGTACGGTGCTCCTCATCGATGGCGGCGCCCTTAAGCACCTCCAGCAGATTGTCCGGCACCTCCGGTTGGACGGAGGCCGCCGGCTCAGACGGCTTACTCCTCTTGGAAGGAGTTCGCCCACCGCAGACCGGGACTGTCGAGTCCGGCGCGGTGTCCGGCATAAAGCCGGACTTGGAGCCCTGGGGGGTTTCATCCCTTTACTCCTGGGGTCCGGAGGATTGCCTTGTGGCTCCTCCAGGACCATCTCCTCCTGCCCCGAAGCTTGGCGGGGCGCCACTTCGGCGTCGTCCGCCCCGCAGGGGGAGACCGCGGGCAGAACAGAGTTCACGTCCGACGAATCCAGGGAGCCTCTCGACGAATCGTCGAGTCCGGCCCGGGGCGGGCTGCATAAATTACATTCGATATTAGGGAAAGCCGCGCATTAAAAGAATATCACGAGTCACTCTGGTACGTAAACACTTACGATGTCGCCGGACGCTTGGTTCGGTCTAGCCACTCCTCTCCGCCCTCTTCGGCGTCGTGGGAGTAGTCCGGCGGAGGGGTTTTCCTTTTCCTCGACCCCTCGGCCTCCCCTGTTGGGGCGGCCTTCTTCTTCTTTGCTCCCCTCGGTGGGGGGGGGGAGAGCTTCCTTGTTCCTCCTCCTCGTTTTCATGAGAGGAGAGCGTTGCGGACTCGTCAGATGACGAGTCCGACACCACCATGTTGCGGGAACTTTTTCGAGTCCCGGTGGTTTTCTTCTTCTTGGCCTTCCTCTCCGGCACCACGTAAGGTGCCGGAGCCATCAGCTTCACCAAGAGAGATGGGGCCGGGTCTTCGGGCTAAGGAGCCGGACAGTTAATTGGTCCGGATACCTCCTGCCAAGCCTGTCAAAGGTAAAGGGAGTTTAGATCCCGCATAGAGTTAATCTATGAAGAAGAGCTTAACGAACTTCTCAAAGGTATAGATAGCTTTCCTCGCTAGCGTTACGCTGCGAGCTGTATCCGCGATCCTCGGAGGCGGATGTGGGGGACTCGGCGCCTTTGGTCAGCACCTTCCAGACGTCTTCATACGTCGTGTCGAAGAGCCTACTGAGGGTTCGGTGCTGCGCCGGGTCGAATTCCCACAAAGTAAAATCCCGTTCTTGGCACGGGAGGATCAGGTGAACGAGCATGACCTGGACTATATTGACAAGCCGGATTGGCTTGTTCACCAGGGACTGGATGCACATTTGCAACCCAGTCACTTCTTCCTCGTTGCCCCACGACAGGCCTGTCTCTTTCCAGGACATGAGCAGCGTTGGGGGTCCAGATCTGAACTCGGGGGCCGCGACCCATTTCGGATCGCGAGGCTTGGTGATGTAAAACCACGCAGCCTGCCACCCCTTTAGGGACTCCACGAGGGAGCCATCGAACCAGAGGACGTTGGCTATCTTGCCAACCATAGCGCCTCCGCACTCCGCCTGGGTGCCGGACACCACCTTGGGCTTGACGTTGAAGGTCTTGAGCCAGAGGCCGAAGTGGGGGCGGACGCGGAGAAAGGCCTCACACACGAAGATAAACGCCGAGATGTTGAGAACAAAGTTCGGGGCCAGATCCTGGAAATCCAGGCCGTAGTAGAACATGAGCCCCCGGACAAATGGGTGAAGTGGAAAGCCCAGTCCATGGAGGAAGTGGGGAAGAAAAACTACCCTCTCATGGGGCCTTGGGGTAGGAAGAAGCTGCCCCTTATCAGGAAGCCGATGCGGGATGTCCTTGGACAAGTATCCGGCTTTCCTTAACCTTTTTACTTGAGCCTCCGTAACGGAGGAGACCATCCACTTGCCTCCCGCTCCGGACATTGCTGGAGAAGCTTGAGGAAGGAAGAGCGGACTTGGGCGCTGGAGCTTGAGTTCGCAAGAGATGGATTGGCAAAGGAGGAAGAAGGCGTAGGTTGAAAAGGTGAATCCTTATCCCTTTATATAAGCAGGTACGGTTAGGCGTCCCCACCTACCTAATAAAACTCACTTGCCTCCGAAACGCCGTGGTAAATGGCGTGGTTGGGTTACCCACGTCCGTATTAATGAGAATCCCGTTAAAGGGGGCACATGATCTCTGCTTTCACAAGACGTGCCAAGGAAACCGCCTCGCTAAACGAGCTGAGGTGGAACAATGAAAGCAATTTATATAGAAGGCTTGGTCGCAGTGTTATGACGCACTGCGGATACGTCAGCAGATTTGATTTGTGTTAATATTATTCCCTATATGGAAATATGTGGAAACTTATTTTGCAGAGCCGGACACTATTTTTTGGTGTTTATAATCTTCTTGAAGAACTTGGAGGAGGAACCCGCCTTGCAATGCCGAAGACAATCTGCGCGCCGGACTCGTCGTCATTGAAGCCTGGTTCAGGGGCTACTGAGGGAGTCCTGGATTAGGGGGTGTTCGGATAGCCGGCCTCCAGGACTATGAAGATACAAGATTGAAGACTTCGTCCCGTGTCCGGAAGGATCTTTTCTTGGCGTGGAAGGCAAGCTTCTAGGGTTTAGCCTCCTTGATCTCGTGGTAGATCCACTCTTGTACTACCCATATCATCAATATTAATCTAGCAGGAGTAGGGTTTTACCTCCACCGAGAGGGCCCGAACCTGGGTAAAATAAAGTGTCCCTTGTCTCCTGTAACCATCCGACCTTGACGCATAGTTTGGGACCCCCTACCCGAGATCCGCCGGTTTTGACACCGACAGCTATCATGTTTCTCACTGTGTAGGAAATTCGCACTGGCGAATTCCTAACGCCTCAGTCAGAGCAAAGTCCCCAGTGACCAGAAGAACTGCGTCTCTGTCACTGAAGAAATTGACTGAACTGTATGAGATTTCCAATGGCTTCACTCGAAGGGATTGGTAGGTGTAGGATTTGAGTTGAGCATCACATGGAAATTTTCTCCTTAGTATTTCCTTGACCCCCTTTAACTGTACGGTGTTTCCTTTGACTCAAGAAAGAGAAAATGAAACTACGAAAACAAAAGTCTTCACGCTTCATGTTCCTCGAATGAATCCCAAGTCTTCAAGGTCACACCAATTTCTTCACTTTCAAAGTCTTCAGAAAGTCTTCAGTATATCAAAGTCTTCAGTCGAAGAACTTCATTTTTAGGGTTCGACTTTCTCTGTAAATACCAAACTCCTCATAGACTTATAGACCTGTGTACACTCATAAACGCATTAGATACTTAACCTATAAGTCTTCAATACACCAAAATCACTAAGGGGTACTAGATACACTTACAACTAGTGGCTGGAATTTCTTCATTCACAGATGCAGTGGGATGAGTTTCTTCAGAGCCCATCGGAACAGTTGGTGCAGGGGAGTGAGGAATTTGCTGCAGTGGAGTGAAGAGTGGAGAATTGGGATGCTGACTTTCCCAAAATTCGTCATTCATCACTGGAGTTGTGCTTCCAATGTCCACATCTTCATCCTCTAATTCCTCAACACCAGCCTCTTCAGCAGTAAACTGAGGCATTGATGATGAGACCATTGGGGTTGAAGGGATTCCATCCACTTCAATTTCTTCATCAATCTACTCTGAGGAAGCACCAGACTGAGTTTCTTCATCTGATCCACATGGGATCACATACTCTTCACCAAAAGGAACAAGGTCCTTTGATGGCATGGAGGAAACTGGAACAACATCAATCAGATTGGCAAACGAGCTGGTCATGGGCTTCATCTTCTTTGGGGCTGAAGATTCTGAAGCACTTGATGCTTTCCTTTTCTTCACTGCAGCTCGCTCTGCAGCCTTGGTCTTCTTCACATCCAATGCAGATGGAAGGATTGGAGTTGGTGTAGGCGTAGGTGGAACTGAGGAATCTGGTTGATTTTCCTCAGGCGCAACTGATGCAGTTGCCCAGATTTCTTCAGTTTCTTCAGGCACACCACTAGTGGATGCCCTGGCAGTTTCTTCAGTAGCTGGAGTGGAGTCATCAGCCCTAGAACCAGCATTTTCTTCAGCAGCCTGAGAGTCATCAGCGGTGCTGGCATGTTCTTCAGTTTGCCGAACATATGCTTCAGCTTGAGGAACTTCTTGTTGTGATGGGGCTACAACATTGGTGAATTTCGCAGTCAGTTGTACAAACCTGACTTTTGCTCCTTTCCAGTCAGCATAGTATGCATCAAATTCATCGCTGAGGGCTTTGATGCCAGCTTGCATCTTGATGAGTTCTTCAGGCTTCATCGTGAGAACATTTTTCCTCAGCAGTTTCTCTTTCCTGTACTGCGATTTCTTGATCTGCCTAGCCCTATCATATTTCCACTTCTCCTCTTGGATGAAGTGAGTCAGCATGTGACTTTGGCCAGGTGTCAGTTTGAAGTCAGGCATAGGTTTGTTGGGATCCTTATGCTAGATATTGATGTAATCGAGGATCGCTTTTGGATCCAGCAGTAGGGGAACAGGTGTGTGCCTTTGGCCTTAGCAGCCCTTTCTTGGCGGTCCCTGATGATTTCAGCAAGTTCTTCTTCATCAGCTTCATCATCATCAGACGGTACAGTGAAGACTACCTGCTTCTTCTTGGGACTTGGGCGAGTGCCGCGTCCAGCAGTAGCCTTTTTCTTCAGCAGAGAGGGTCCAGCTGAGGAACTTGGTGCAGCTGAGGAACTAGCTGAGACACCAGAGGCAATAGGGATGCCTACAGTCCTTTGGCATGTGGCAGGATGCGCAGGTGGTGAGGACTTTGTCGAATCAGCTGAGGACTTTGGAGGAGTAGTGGCAGCTTGAGGAATTTGCTTTGAAGACTTTGAAGTTTCAGGCCGTGAGGGCATAGCAGAGGAACTTGGCCGTGAGGGCATTCCTGGAGAAGCACTTGGCTTGCGAGCGGGCTTCTTGAGCATCGATTTCCTCAGCTTGACAGAGGCCTCAGCAGCAGAGTCTACATTAAATGGCTTGCCTTGCCAATTTTGCTTGGTGCTTGGACCATTCCTCAGGAAAGTCCTCACCGCGTTTGATGCTAGTGGGATCAGCCTCTTGGCCAGGTGCCAATGGGGCTCTTGGGTATGGAGGGTTCAGTGTGAATTTCTTCATGTACTTTGGAGTGACGTATCTGTACTCCCTCCATTCACGTGCCTATCTCCATTCAATTCTCTGAATGCGCACCTTGCGCTGATTTTTATCTTCTTTGCCAAATTTGGATTCATCAGGCGTGCAGTAATCTTTATAAATATCCTCAGGGATTTCAAACGCAGTCATAACCTCAGGCTTCTTTCCTCCTTTCCGAGGCCTTTTACCTTCAGCCATTTTCTTCAGTTGAGGAATTTGAACAATCTAATTCTCTGAAGAAGTGTGCAACTTTTCTTCAAGGAACGCTGCAAATGAGTTAAGTTGATGAGAACCTAATGATTCAGCAGCGGACATGTGTACCTGTGAACAGAGTATAGTTCCGAAGAATTTGAAGAGGTCATATGCGTTCTTAGAGGGTTTTCCATAAAGAACAAGTTTGAGGAATTTGACCAGATGCGTCTTGAAGGATTTCACTAAGCGCGCTTTATCTTAGGTTCCAGAGTTGTATAGATCGAAGATCCACACAATTGAGGAATCTTGAAGAAAATGATGCTTAGGGAAATGAGTCAAGAACAGATAACTTGTGAGGTGTTTTGTGTGTGAGGATTTGAAGAATAAAACACTTTTGAAGATTTTGTAGAAAAGTTTCAAATCAAAGAGGGCAGTAAAAGTAGCTTTTAATTACCCTGAATGAAGAACACGACGAAATGAGAGTTGAAACAGTGAAGTTTGTCGATGCAGATCTTCCACGCCCTAACTTGGCGAAGGAAGACGTCTACGGCAGCGTCGGAGGTGAAGATTTCCGCGGTCGGCGCGAGTACGACGGCGACGAGGTCGAGGCAGTGAAGCTCTTCCTCACCGGCGACGATGGAGTAGCGGCGGCGCTAGGGTTCGGAAGCTCAAGCGGGAGAGTGAGATCGAGCGGAGTAAAAGGAAGTGAGGAAGGTTCTTCTTCACACGACATGTGTCACCCACGTACTGTGTAGTGGAGATCGTGTAAGATCGTGGGTGAGTAAACTAATGCATCGTGGGATGCGGAACGGTTTGAGCGGCAAAACCGAAAGTTTGGATAAGATCCGTTTTAAAGATCCGTTCACAATTTCTTCAGCTGACAAGGACACAGTGAAGATTTTGAACGAGTTTCAAATAGAACGTACATGAAGAATTTGTGAACAGATTGGATTGAGTATAGCATAGAGGGGGAAGGGTCCGATCACATTCACTTAGCAGAAGAATCAACTTGAAGAAATAGCTATAAGTGAATGCTGTAGAGGACATAAACTCATATATATATATATATATATATATATATATATATATATATATATATATATATATATATATATATATATATAGCTAATGAAGAAAAATGACGGCACAAGTGAAGATTTTGCAAGTTGAAGAATTTGAACAACTGAGGAATTTCAAAACTGAGAAAGAAAACTCAAATTGAAGATTTTCAACTTTTGTGGTGGCGTGACCCACCGTATAAGAATGATGATTTCAGACACCGCGTACAATTGTCGTAGGGTTCTGAGAATCAAATTCTTCATTAATTTCTTCACACTTAGAGTGTTATTCTTCATTGATTGAAGAAAAACGTTTCTTCATGTGTTGCTGAAAGCGCGTTATATCGACTAGAGGGGGGTGAATAGGCGATTTTTATGAAATTCTTCACTGAGGAATTTGCTCGTGAGGAAATTCCTGAGCGAAGAAATACTAGCAGCGGAATAAGTACTCAGAAGTAAACATAACAGATTACATGCATGGTCATCATGATGAAATGAAGACAAACACAGAGTACAGAAAGCGTAGGCACAGGATAACTCTAGATGAAGACAAACAGACTGAAGAAATTGAACTGAGGAATTTGTGAAAGTCTTCAGTCAAAGTCTTCAAACACAGATATGAACAAACAGACAACACAGTAATGAGGAAATGAAGGTGTTGAGGAAATGGAACCAGTAAGCTTGGTGAAGACAATGATTTGGTAGACCAGTTCCAACTGTTGTCTCAGTTGTACGTCTGGTTGGAGCGGCTGAGTATTTAAACTCGAGGACACACAGTCCCGGACACCCAGTCCTGAGCACGCAGCTCGGGACACCAAGTCCTCACCGTATTCTCCTTGAACTAAGGACACACAGTCCTCGTCCAATCACTCATGGTAAGTCTTCAGGTGACTTCCAAACCTTCACAGACTTGGTCACTCGGCGATCCACAATTCCTCTTGGATGCTCTAGACCTTGACGTCTAACCGTCTGGAAGAAGCACAGTCTTCAAAGGTAACAAGCGTCGGATCCACGCAAGATCAATTTCTTCAGTGATGCTCAATCACTTTGGGTTTGTAGGTGTTCTGGGTTTGGGTTTGGATTTTCCTCACTTGATGATTTTCGCTCAAAGTCCTCGGAGGATGGGTTGCTCTCAAATGACAAGTGTCAAGTTCACGTGGAGCAGCCAACCAGCTAGTGGTTGAAGGGGGCGGCTATTTATAGCCTAGGGAGCAGCCCGACATGATAAGACATAAATGCCCTGCAATGATATGACCGTTAGGTGGACAAGATATTTTAGGACAGCTGGCGCGTGGCACATCAACGGTCGGAAATTTGGAGTACAAATTCCTCAGGGCTATCATGTTCCTCACTGTGTAGGCAATTCGCACTGGCGAATTCCTAACTCCTCAGTTAGAGCAAAGTCCTCAGTGACCAGAAGAACTGCGTCTCTATCACTGAAGAAATTGACTGAACTGTATGAGATTTCCAATGGCTTCACTCGAAGGGATTGGTAGGTGTAGGATTTGAGTTGAGCATCACATGGAAATTTTCTCCTTAGTATTTCCTCGGCCCCCTTTAACAGTACGGTGTTTCCTATGACTCAAGAAAGAGAAAAATGAAACTACGAAAACAAAGTCTTCATGCTTCACGTTCCTCGAACGAATACCATGTCTTTAAGGTCACACCAATTTCTTCACTTTCAAAGTCTTCAGAAAGTCTTCAGAATATCAAAGTCTTCAGTCGAAGAACTTCATTTTTAGGGGTCGACTTTTACTGTAAATATCAAACTCCTCATAGACCTATAGACCTGTGTACACTCATAAACACATCAGATGCTTAACCTATAAGTCTTCAATACACCAAAATCACTAAGGGGCACTAGACGCACTTACAATCTCCCCCTTTTTGGTGATTGATGACAATATAGGTTAAGTTTTCAACGGGGATAAATATATGAAGTGTAGAAACTAATATTGAGGAATTTGATTGCAAGATATAGAAGAACTCCCCCTGAAGTTGTGCACAGTGAGGAATTTGCTTTTGAAGCAATGCACACTTGAAGAGTTAAATCATGGAGATCTCCCCCTATATCTTGTCATTCATACACGCATTTGATATATGATATGAAGAATTTAAAATGCATGATGAAATATGGTGCCTGATGCAATTCAGCATGCGTGCGATAACATTAATGAGGAATAAGCATGCAGAATAGCGCATCAAAAGTATCAGAGCTCAAGCATGTATCAAAGTATCAGAGCACCGAGCATCATAGGGTTTAAGATTACAACTCGATCCAATAAAATTTTCGGAAGAACGAGAGTTGCAACTTAAAAAAATATGCCCTTATTATAGACCCGCTTGAAGACTAAGTCAGATTTCTCCCCCTTTGTCATCAAATGACCAAAAGGATCGAAACTGAGGACTAACGCCCCTGAAGATATTCAAGTTGATGGAGGAGCGCCAGTGTTGTTGGGGTCGGTTGTTGAAGTAGGGCCTACTGCAGTGTCGTCCAAGTCTTCATTTTCATCAGTGTCGCGCGATGAAGAATATGAACTGGCCACCAGAGAAGGAACCTTGACCTTCTTGAATTTCTTCGGCGGAGGTGCCGACCAGGCAAATTCTTCTTTGAGGCCCATGTTCTCTAAATCTTCAGCACTATATACTTGAGACAGAACAGCCCAGGTGCGGTTGAAGGTTTCATGAAGGTAGTAATGGTTTTTCTTCACTGCATTATATGTGGCAGTCATGTTGTGAAGAATTGAACCAAACTGACGCTTGACCCATTTGTGATTGCGATCAACCTTTTGATGAAGACTGAGGAGTAACTCACGATCAGTCATCACCCTGGGTGCTGTGGCTTGAGGATTTGTCTTGGCAGTATTAGCAGCAGAGTCATGTGTGGCAGAGTCATCATTGGTGGAATAAGAAGCAGCCTTGCGAAATTGACCATCCAATGGACGAATGCCTTCATCTATCAAAGCAGTGGCCTTGCCCTTTTCATCAGCTGAGGAAAATGTCCTTTTGAGGACTTCAATAGGAGGCAAGTAGCTGCAGTGGTTGAGAGTTTCAGCCTTATAGTTGAGTGAAGACCTTTTCCTGATGAATCTCATAATCCAAGGTGCATAAGGCTTCAGCTCAAATGGTGACATAGCAATGTTGGCTAGAGTCCTCATGAAGAAATCATGGAAGTTTATGGGAACGCCATGTATGATATTGAAAAGCATATTCTTCATGATGCCAACAATTTCTTCATCGGAAGAATCGTGTCCTTTGATGGGACATATTGTCTTCGTCAGAATGCGATAGACAGTCCTAGGCACATACAACAATTCCTTGACGAGGAATTTGGTACGAGGTGATTGCCCTGGCTTCAGAGGCTTCATGATCACTTGCATATAGTGGTTTGACAGTTCAGGTTCATCATACATGCAACGCACATCTTCAGTGGGTGGACTAAGAGAAAGGCAGCGAAGCAATTCAGTTGCTGGGGCCTTGTAATGTGTATTTTCAGTCATCCAGTCCAGAACCCATGAATTGACATTTTCAGAGTTGCCAGTGATGTGCAGTGTAGCATAGAACTGAAGAATAAGTTCTTCATTCCAATCGCATATATCTGTGCAGAAGTTGAGTAGCCCAGCGTCGTGAAGAACACTGAGGACTGGCGTAAAGCACGGCATTGATTCCATATCCACGTGAGGAATATGTGCATGGTCGAAGACTTAGTCTTTGTTGAAAAGCACTGAGGAATAGAAGTTTGCTTGGCTGGCAGTCCAGAAACGCCTCTTCCTTATGCGAGCAGAGTCATAAGGATTGTATTCAGTGAAGAATACGTGCTTGCCATAGAAGTCTTCAGCCTTGAATTTCTGTTTGCGTGAGAATGGATCCTTTGGCCTTGGCAGAGGAGTGTCAGTGAGTTGCATCACGACCTCAGGAATCACAAGCTCAGGTTCTTCAGGCTGAGGAATTTCAGGATTTTCCTCAGGTGCAGTCACCTTGTCTGTTTCAGCAGCAGTTTCTTCAGCACAAGTGGCTGGAATTTCTTCATTCATAGAAGCAGTGGGATGAGTTGCATCAGAGCCCAATTTTATGGTTGGTGAAGGAGAGTGAGGGATTTGCTGCAAGGGAGTGAATAGTGGGGAATTGGGATGCTGACTTTCCCAATGGTCGTCATTCATTACTGGAGTTGTGCTTCCAATATCCACATCTTCATCATCAATTTCTTCAACACCAGCCTCTTCAGCATCAAACTGAGGCATTGGTGATGAGACTATTGGGGTTGAAGGGATTGTATCCACTTCAATTTCTTCATCAATCTGCTCTGAGGAAGCAGCAGACTGAGTTTCTTCATCTAATCCACTTGGGATCTCATAATCTTCACCAAAAGGAACAAGGTCCTTTGATGGCATGGAGGAGATAGGAACAACATCAATTGGATTGGCAAATGAGCTGGTCATGGGCTTCATCTTCTTTGGGAATGAAGATTCTGAAGCACTTGATGCTTTCCTTTTCTTCACTGTAGCTCGCTCTACAGCCTTGGTTTTCTTCACATCTAAAGCAGAGGGAAGAATTGGAGTTGGAGTTGGCGCAGGTGGAGCTGAGGAATCTGGTTCATTTTCTTCAGGCGCACCACTAGTGGATGCCCTGGCAATTTCATCAACGGCCGGAGCAGAGTCATCAGCCTTGGAACTAGCATTTTCTTCAGCAGCCTGAACTTCATCAGCAGTGCTGGCATGTTCTTCAGTTTGCTGAACAGATGCTTCAGCTTGAGGAATTTGTTGCTTTGTGGCAGTGCCCTTGGTGAAGGTATCAGTCAGCCTCACAAATCTGACCTTGGCTCCTTGCCAATCAGCATAGTACGAGTCAAAGTTGTCGCTGAGGGCTTTGATCTCAGCCTGCATCTTGACAAGTTCCTCAGGCTTCATTTTGAGAACATTTTTCTTCAGCAGCTTCTCTTTGCGGTACTGGGATTTCTTGATCTCTCTGGCCCTATCATATTTCCACTTCTCCTTTTGGATGAAGTGAGTCAGCATGTGACTTTGGCCAGGTGTCAGCTTGAAATCAGGCATAGGAGTGTTGGGATCCTTGTGCCAGAGATCAATATAGTCTAGGATCGCCCTTGGATCCAAAAGCAGGGGCACAGGTGTGCTTTTGGCTTTAGCAGCCCTTTCTTGGCGGTCTCTGATGATTTCAGCGAGTTCTTCTTCATCAGCTTCATCATCATCAGATGGCATAGTGAAGACCACTTGCTTCTTTGGACTTGGGCGAGTGCCGCGTCCAGCGGTAGGCTTTTTCTTCAGTAACGAGGGTCCAGCTGAGGATTTTGGTGCAGCTGAGGAACTAGCTGAGACACCAGAGGCAATAGAGATGCCAGTTGTCCTTTGGCATGAGGCCAGATGCACAGGAGCTGAGGACTTTGTGGGAGCAGGAGCAGCATGAGGAATTTGCTTTGAAGATTTTGAAGATTCTGGCCGTGAGGGCGCAGCTGAGGAACTTGGCCGTGAGGGCATTGAAGGTGAAGCACTTGGCTTACGAGCAGGCTTCTTCATCATTGATTTCCTCGGCTTGGCAGAAGCCTCAGTGGCAGCAGCAGCAGCAGATTCTTCATTGAATTTCCTCACTGCTTCTTTTGCTTGCTTTTGCAGTTTACGCTGGCGCTTGGCCCATTCTTGAGGAAATTCCTCACCTCTTCTGATGCTAGAGGGATCAGCCACTTGGCCAGGTGCCAATGGAGGGCGTTGACATGGAGGGTTTACGGGGAATTTCTTCATGTACTTAGGAGTAACATATCTGTACTCCCTCCATTCTCTTGCCCATCTCCTTTCAATCTTCTGTATGTGCACCTTGCGCTGATTTCTATCTTCTTTAGGAGGTGTGCAGTACCCAGCATAAATATCCTCAGGGATTTCAAATGCAGTCATGACCTCTGGTCTCTTTCCTCCTTTCTGCGGCCTTTTGTCTTCAACCATTTTCTTCAGATGAGGAATTTGAACAATGGAATTCTCTGAAGAAGTATGCAACTTTTCTTCGAGGAACGCTGCAAATGAGTTAAGTTGATGAGAACCTAAGGATTCAGCAACGGACATGTGTACCTGTGAACAGAGTATAGTTGCGAGGAATTTGAAGAGGTCATATGCGTTCTCAGAGGTTTTTTTAGAAAGAACAAGTTTTGAGGATTTTGACCAGATTCGTCTTGAGGAATTTCACTAAGCTCCATATTTAGACTTAGGGAAATGAATCAAGAACAGAGAATAAGTGAGGTGTTTTGTGTGTGAGGATTTGAAGAATAAAAACACCTTTGAAGATTTTGTAGAAAAACTTCGAATCAAGGAGGGCAGTAAAAATAGCTTTTAATTACCCTGAATGAAGAACACGACGAACTGTGAGTTGGAACAGAGAAGTTCGTCAATACAGATCTTCCACGCCCTAACTTGGCGGAGGAAGACGTCTACGGCGGCGGCGGAGGTGAAGATTTCCGCTGTCGGCGCGAGTACGTCGGCGATGAGGTCGAGGCAGTGAAGCTTTTCCTCACCGGCGACGATAGAGTAGCGACGGCGCTAGGGTTTGGAGAGCTCGAGCGAGGTAAAGGAAGTGAGGATGGCAACGGAGGGGTATTTATAGCCGCGGTGAAAAACTGCTCGTCCGAAGATTTAGGACTAACATGCCCCTGGCCGTTCTCCTTCACTTGACATGTGTCACCCATGTACTGTGTAGTGGAGATCGTGTAAGATCGTGGGTGAGTAAAATAATCCATCGTGGGAAGTGGAACGGATTGCGCGGCAAAACCGAAGGTTTGGATAAGATTAGTTTTAACGTTCCGTTCGCAATTTCTTCAGCTGAAAGGACACAGTGAAGAATTTGAACGAGTTTCAAATAGAACGCATATGAAGAATTTGTGAACGGACTGGATTGAGTATAGCATAGAGGGGAAGGGTCCGATCACATTCACTTAGCAAAAAAAATTCCAACTTGAAGAAATAGCTATAAGTGAATGCTGTAGAGGACATAAACTCGTATATATATATATATATATATATATATATATATATATATATATATATATATATATATATATATATATATATATATAGCAAATGAAGAAAAACGATGACACAAGTGAAGACTTTGTAAAGTTTGAAGAATTTGAAAAACTGAAGAATTTCAAAAGTTGAGGCAAACTCAAATTGAAGATTTTCAACTTTTGTGGTGGCGTGACCCACCGTGTAAGAATGATGATTTCAGACACCGCGTACAATTGTCGTAGGGTTCTGAGAATCAAATTCTTCATTAATTTCTTCACACTTAGAGTGTTATTCTTCATTCATTGAAGAAAAACGTTTCTTCATGTGTTGCACATCTAAGTCATCAATTATGCATAGGTGTTAGGATGAGTGCATTTTCAAAGTACATTCGAAGATTCTAAGATATTTAGCTCACACCACAACTTGCTAAATCTCTTCTCATCAAAGGGCTTAGTGAAGATATCGGCTAGCTGTTCTTCAGTCTTCACATGCTCTATAGAAATGTCGCCCTTCAACACATGATCACGAAGAAAATGATGACGAATCTGAATGTGCTTTGTCTTCGAGTGCTGAACTGGGTTGTGAGCAATCTTGATGGCACTCTCATTGTCACAGAGGAGAGGCACATTCTCCACATTGACTCCATAGTCCTTGAGTGTTTGCTTCATCCATAGTAGTTGAGCACAGCAAGAACCAGCAGCAATGTACTCAGCTTCACAATAGACAGTGATACGCAGTTCTGTTTCTTCGAGGACCAACAGACCAGGGATCGTCCGAGGAAATGACAAGTACCGGATGTTGACTTGCGATCCACACGGTCACCAGCATAGTCAGAATCAGAATATCCAATGAGGTCAAAGTCTGAGCCCTTGGGGTACCATAATCCTAGTGTTGGTGTGTGAGCTAGATATCGAAGAATATGCTTCACAGCCATATGGTGTGATTCCTTCGGTGCAGCTTGAAATCGTGCACACATGCAAACACTAAGCATTATATCTGGACTAGATGCACATAAGTACAATAAAGAGCCAATCATCAAGCGGTATACCTTGTGATCGAAGTCAGTACCATTTTCATCAGTGCATAGATGACCATTTGTGGGCATAGGAATTTTGAGACCTTTGCAATCTTGCATGCCGAATTTCTTCAGGACATCCTTGAGGTATTTCTCCTGAGATATGAATATCCCATTGTGCTGTTGACGAATTTGTAGACCTAAGAAGAATTTCAACTCTCCCATCATAGACATTTGATATTCTTCACTCATCATATAGGCAAATTCATCACTATAACGTTGGTCAGTACAGCCAAAGATGATATCATCAACATATATTTGGCACACAAACAGTTCACCATCATATGATTTAGTAAAAAGAGTGGGATCGAGTGAACCGGGTGTGAAGCCTTTCTTCATGAAGAATTCCTTCAATGTGTCATACCACGCCCGTGGGGCCTGCTTGAGGCCATAGAGGGCCTTGTTAAGTCTGAAGACTTTGTCAGGATGTTTTGGATCTTCAAAACCTGGTGGTTGAGCAACATATACTTCTTCCTCAATCTTACCATTGAGGAATGCACTTTTCACATCCATTTGGTATAAGATGATATCATGATGGTTAGCATAAGCAAGTAATATGCGAATAGCTTCAAGTCTAGTAACAGGTGCAAAAGTTTCATCGAAATCAATTCCTTCAACCTGTGTGTAGCCTTGAGCTACTAGTCGTGCCTTATTCCTCACCAAAACACCATTTTCATCTTGCTTGTTGCGGTAGATCCACTTTGTACCAATGATGTTATGCTTGCGAGGATCGGGACGATTGACCAGTACCCATACGTTGTTGAGCTTGAACTGATGTAATTCTTCTTGCATGGCCTGAATCCACTCAGGCTCCAGAAATGCTTCATCTACCTTAGTGGGCTCTGTGATAGAGACAAAAGCAAAGTGCCCACAAAAGTTAGATAGATGTGAAGCTTTTGAGCGTGTGAGAGGACCTGGTGCTCTAATGTCATCGATGATCTTCTCCACTTGCACTTCTTTTGCAATGCGAGGGTGAGTTGGTTGCCGTTGAGGAATTCGATCAGCATTTTCTTCAGGTGCATCAGTTTGACGTTCTTCATGTTCTGGAACGAATTCTTCAGCAGATTCTTCAGTAGGAATGATATCTTCAGTAGCCTTGTGCTTGATCGATTCCTCAGGTGCTGGTTCATCTAACACAGAAGGTAGGTGCTCTCTTTGCGAGCCATTAGTTTCATCGAACCGCACATCTACAGTTTCAACAATCTTGTGAAGAACATTGTTGAAGACTCTGTAGGTGTGCGAGTCCTTTCCGTAACCAAGCATGAAACCTTCATGTGCTTTCGGTGCAAATTTAGAGTTGTGATGAGTATCTCTAATCCAGCATTTAGCACCGAAGACTTTGAAATAACTCACATTGGGTTTCTTGTCTGTGAGGAGTTCATAGGCAGTCTTCTTGAAGAATTTGTGAAGATATACTCTGTTGATGATATGGCACGCAGTATCAATTGCATCAACCCAGAAACGGCGCGGGGTTTTGTATTCATCGAGCATAGTGCGAGCCATCTCAGCAAGAGTCCTGTTCTTGCGCTCCACGACGCCATTCTGTTGAGGAGTATAAGGAGCAGATAATTCATGAGTAATACCAAGTTCATCAACATAGTCATCGAGACCCGAATTCTTGAACTCAGTGCCATTGTCACTTCTGATGTGCTTGATCTTCACACCAAAGTTAGTTGAAGCCCTCGAGGAAAATCATTTGAAGACTTCCTGCACTTCAGTTTTGTAAGAGACAAGGTGCACCCATGTGTAACAAGAGTAATCATCAACAATAAGAAAACCATATTGAGATGCTTCATTAGAGATAGAGGAATAATGGTTAGGACCGAAGAGATCCATGTGAAGCAATTCGAATGGACGAGTAGTGGTCATGATAGTCTTCGCTGGATGCTTGGCCTTGGTCATCTTTCCAGCTTCACAGGCACCGCATAAGTGATCCTTGAGGAATTTGACATTCTCAATGCCAATGACATGCTTCTTCTTCGCAAGCGTGTGCAGATTCCTCATGCCTGCATGACCAAGTCGTTGATGCCATAGCCATCCTTCTGAAGTTTTTGCAAGTAGGCAGACGGCAGGTTGTGAATCTGCAGAGAAATCAACAATATACAAGTCTCCTCTCCTAAAGCCTTCGAAGACTTTGGATTTGTCAGATTCCATAATCACAACACAACGATACTTGACGAAGAGAACAACCATATCAAGATCACAAAGCATTCAGACAGACATAAGATTGTATCCTAAGGACTCAACAAGCATGACTTTGTCCATGTGTCGATCCTTTGTGATAGCAACCTTACC
The DNA here is from genome assembly GCA_032464435.1 of Aegilops umbellulata. Classification (NCBI taxonomy): domain Eukaryota; kingdom Viridiplantae; phylum Streptophyta; class Magnoliopsida; order Poales; family Poaceae; genus Aegilops; species Aegilops umbellulata. Next base: position 341,817,833 of record CP136059.1, read on the forward strand.
TAGACCCAATACCTGACTTTTGCTTTTATCAGCGAAGATGATATGCTTCATGTGTGATGCTGATAAGGGAGCATCCATCAACAGATTCTTGTCACCGGTCATGTGATTTGTACATCCACTATCAAGTACCCATTCAGTGGCTTTGGGTTGATCATCCTGCAGATGAATTAGTGCAACTTACGAACCTCATATACTTCAGTAGTGAAGAATATGATATCACAATTCATCAGATCAATTTCATCAAGCAGTAGGACAAATAAAACAGAGGGAGGACGTGTGAAATGAAAGTTCATTTCATCATGGTTAGCCTGCGTCCTTTCAGGCATTTTTGTCAGGTCCCCAGCAAATTCTTCAGACGTTACAGCACGTCTAGAGACCTGACCCTGCAGAAGAGATTATTTATTTTTCTTCACCACCCACATCTGAAGGGGTGGCAAAGAGTTCATTACTCTGCGAGCTCCATATGAGAATGGTGGCAAAGCAGCCAAACCATTTCGTTTCACATAAGAGGGGTTAGGGTAAGCATATGAATAAGCAGAGAAATTCTTTGAGGACTTATGAACATAATAATTTGAAGAATCATGCTCATATTCATAGCCCTTGGCTCTTCCCTGCGAAACAGAGTTGTTAGCATGATGATGTTCATATGAGGACTTTGATCCATGTGAGGAATTTGGTCTGTATGAGGACTTGGATCCATATGAAGAATTTGGTCCATATGAAGAATTAGATCTGGGGTTCCTTTTCTTCACAGGTGGTGTCATGAGGACATTCACCTGAAGACTTTCAAGGCAGCTTTTGGGAACCCAGGTTTTCTTCATAGGGGAACCGTTCCTGCAGTTAGTGCCAACATATCTAGCAAATACTTCACCATTCTGATTTTTCAACAGTTTATAGTTGGAGTCAAATGACTCATCAGAAGAATGAGAAGATTCACATGTATAGCCAGATAAATCAGATGGATTAACTAGAGGTCCCTTTGCAGCAACCCATGAGGTTTTGGGGTACTGCTCAGGCTTCCAATAAGTACCATCTGCATTGAGTTTCCTCTCAAAGGCAATACCCTCTTTCCTAGGGTTCCTGTTGAGGATCTGCTTTTTAAGCACATCACAAAGAGCCTGATGCCCTTTGAGGCTTTTGTACATGCCTGTCATGTACAATTCCTTCAGCCCTGCATCATCAGTGATACTAGCAATGTCCTCAGATGAGGAATTAGTGATAGCAGAGACAGGTGAAGAATTTGTAACATTTGAAGCATTTGAACATTCAGGTGAAGAATTAGCAGATTCTCGTTCAATGCATTTTAAACATGGAGGAATAAGTTCTTCCTGAGCAGCGCTGATTTGTTGAGCAAGTAATGAATCGCGCTCCTTCTGAAGATCTTCATAACTCACTCTTAGCTTCTCAAGATCTTGCTTCTTTTGAAGATATTCATAAGAAAGCTTCTCATGATCAGATAAGAGAGTGTTATGATGATTTTGAAGGTTGTCAAGCTTAGTCTGAAGTCTCTGAAGATTTTCAGTGAAGGCCTTAGTGCGATCCATTTCTTCACCCAACATATCATCACTTTTGTCTAGCATGTTTTGAACCTTTTCAAAAGCCTTTTGTTGTTGCACAGCAATCTTAGCAAGTTTAGAGTAGCCAGGCTTAAGATTTTCATCAGATTCATCATCACTAGATTCAGAGGAGGCGTATTTGAGTACCTCAGCACTTTTTGCCATAAGGCATGAAGTAGAGGATGATGATTCTGGTTCGAATGTCATCAATTTGAGCGATTCCTTGAAATCCTCAAACCAAGGATCATGACGGGTTCGATGGCCTTCATAGACATCAGAGAGACGGTCCCAGACAAGCTTCGCCTGATCAAGATGCATGATGTTTCTGAACTGGTTTCGAGACAGACTGGAGCAGATGACGGCCTTCGCTGTGAGGTTGAGTTGAGTGTACTTGTGAATGTCATCAGCTTCCGCCATCTTGCACAGATCGGTCAAACCAATCTCAGTGACGGTCCATAGCTCGCTGTCCATCACCATGAGACGCTTCTTCATCATAGCCTTCCATTTGGGATACTCGTGACCGTCAAAGATGGGGCACGGTACTTTCTTCATATCTGCGGTCGACATAACTAAAACTCCAGGCGGTTAAACCAAAATCACACAGAACAAGGGAGTACCTTGCTCTGATACCAATTGAAAGCGCGTTATATCGACTAGAGGGGGGTGAATAGGCGATTTTTATGAAATTCTTCACTGAGGAATTTGCTCGTGAGGAAATTCCTTAGCGAAGAAATACTAGCAGCGGAATAAGTACTCAGAAGTAAACATAACAGATTACATGCATGGTCATCATGATGAAATGAAGACAAACACAGAGTACAGAAAGCGTAGGCACAGGATAACTCTAGATGAAGACAAACAGACTGAAGAAATTGAATTGAGGAATTTGTGAAAGTCTTCAGTCAAAGTCTTCAAACACAGATATGAACAAACAGACAACACAGTAATGAGGAAATGAAGGTGTTGAGGAAATGGAACCAGTAAGCTTGGTGAAGACAATGATTTGGTAGACCAGTTCCAACTGCTGTCTCAGTTGTACATCTGGTTGGAGCGGCTGAGTATTTAAACTCAAGGACACACAGTCCCGGACACCCAGTCCTGAGCACGCAGCTCGGGACACCAAGTCCTCACCGTATTCTCCTTGAACTAAGGACACACAGTCCTCGTCCAATCACCCGTGGTAAGTCTTCAGGTGACTTCCAAACCTTCACAGACTTGGTCACTCGGCGATCCACAATTCCTCTTGGATGCTCTAGACCTTGACGCCTAACCGTCTGGAAGAAGCACAGTCTTCAAAGGTAACAAGCGTCGGATCCACGCAAGATCAATTTCTTCAGTGATGCTCAATCACTTTGGGTTTGTAGGTGTTCTGGGTTTGGGTTTGGATTTTCCTCACTTGATGATTTTCGCTCAAAGTCCTCGGAGGATGGGTTGCTCTCAAATGACAAGTGTCAAGTTCACGTGGAGCAGCCAACCAGCTAGTGGTTGAAGGGGGCGGCTATTTATAGCCTACGGAGCATCCCGACATGATAAGACATAAATGCCCTTCAATGATATGACCGTTAGGTGGACAAGATATTTTAGGACAGCTGGCGCGTGGCACAGCAACGGTCGGAAATTTGGAGTACAAATTCCTCAGGGCTATCATGTTCCTCACTGTGTAGGCAATTCGCACAGGCGAATTCCTAACTCCTCAGTCAGAGCAAAGTCCTCAGTGACCAGAAGAACTGCGTCTCTGTCACTGAAGAAATTGACTGAACTGCATGAGATTTCCAATGGCTTCACTCGAAGGGATTGGTAGGTGTAGGATTTGAGTTGAGCACCACATGGAAATTTTCTCCTTAGTATTTCCTCGACCCCCTTTAACAGTACGGTGTTTCCTATGACTCAAGAAAGAGAAAAATGAAACTACAAAAACAAAGTCTTCATGCTTCACGTTCCTCGAACGAATACCATGTCTTTAAGGTCACACCAATTTCTTCACTTTCAAAGTCTTCAGAAAGACTTTAGAATATCAAAGTCTTCAGTCGAAGAACTTCATTTTTAGGGGTCGACTTTTACTGTAAATATCAAACTCCTCATAGACCTATAGACCTGTGTACACTCATAAACACATCAGATGCTTAACCTATAAGTCTTCAATACACCAAAATCACTAAGGGGCACTAGATGCATTTACAGTTGCACATCTAAGTCATCAATTTTGCATAAGTGTTAGGACGAGTGCCTTTTCAAAGTACATTAGAAGCTTCTAAGATATTTAGCTCACACCGCAATTTGCTAAATCTCTTCTCATCCAAGGGCTTAGTGAAGATATCGGCTAGCTATTCTTCAGTCTTCACATGCTCAATAGAAATGTCGCCCTTCAACACATGATCACGAAGAAAATGATGACGAATCTGAATGTGCTTTGTCTTCGAGTGCTGAACTGGGTTGTGAGCAATCTTGATGGCACTCTCATTGTCACAGAGGAGAGGCACATTCTTCACGTTGATGCCATAGTCCTTGAGTGTTTGCTTCATCCATAGCAGTTGAGCACAGCAAGAACCAGCAGCAATGTACTCAGCTTCAGCAGTAGACAGTGATACGCAGTTCTGTTTCTTCGAGGACCAACAGACCAAGGATCGTCCGAGGAAATGACAAGTACCAAATGTTGACTTGCGGTCCACACGGTCACCAGCATTGTCAGAGTCAGAGTATCCAATGAGATCAAAATCCAAGCCCTTGGGATACCATAATCCTAGTGTTGGTGTGTGAGCAAGATATTGAAGAATATGCTTCACAGCCTTATGGTGTGATTCCTTCGGTGCAGCTTGAAATCGGGCACACATGCAAACACTAAGCATTATATCTGGCCTAGATGCACAAAAGTACAATAAAGTGCCAATCATGGAGCAGTATACCTTATGATCGAAGTCAGTACCATTTTCATCAATGCATAAATGACCATTTGTGGGCATAGGAATTTTGATGCCTTTGCAATCTTGCATACCGAATTTCTTCAGGACATCCTTGAGTTATTTCTCCTGAGATATGAATATGCCATTGCGCTGTTGACGAATTTGAAGACCTAAGAAGAATTTCAACTCTCCCATCATAGACATTTGATATTCTTCACTCATCATATAGGCAAATTCATCACTATAACGTTGGTCAGTACATCCAAAGATGATATCATCAACATATATTTGGCACACAAACAGTTCACCATCATAAGATTTAGTAAAGAGAGTGGGATCGAGTGAACCGGGTGTGAAGCCTTTCTTCATGAAGAATTCCTTCAATGTATCATACCACGCCCGTGGGGCCTGCTTGAGGCCATAGAGGGCCTTGTTAAGTCTGAAGACTTTGTCAGGATATTTTGGATCCTCAAAACCTGGGGGTTGAGCAACATATACTTCTTCCTCAAGCTTACCATTGAGGAATGCACTTTTCACATCCATTTGATATAAGATGATATCATGATGGTTAGCATAAGCAAGTAATATGCGAATAGCCTCAAGTCTAGCAACAGGTGCAAAAGTTTCATCGAAATCAATTTCTTCAACCTGTGTGTAGCCTTGAGCTACTAGTCGTGCCTTATTCCTCACCACAACACCATTTTCATCTTGTTTGTTGCGGTAGATCCACTTTGTGCCAATGATGTTATGCTTGCGAGGATCGGGACGATTGACTAGTTCCCAGACATTGTTGAGCTTGAACTGATGTAATTCTTCTTGCTTGGCCTGAATCCACTCAGGCTCCAGAAATGCTTCATCTACCTTAGCGGGCTCTGTGATAGAGACAAAAGCAAAGTGCCCACAAAAGTTAGATAGATGTGAAGCTTTTGAGCGTGTGAGAGGACCTGGTGCTCTAATGTCAACGATGATCTTCTACACTTGCACTTCTTTTGCAACGCGAGGATGAGCTGGTTGTCGTTGAGGAATTTGATCCGCATTTTCTTCAGCATCAATTTCCTCAGCATTTCTTCAGGTGCATCAGCTCGTCGTTCTTCACGTTCTGGAATGAATTCTTCAGCAGATTCTTCAGTAGGAATGACATCTTCAGTAGCCTTGTGTTTGATGGAATCCTCGGGTGCTGGTTCATCTAATACAGAAGGTAGGTGCTCTCTTTGCGAGCCATTAGTTTCATCGAACCGCACATCTATAGTTTCAACAATCTTGTGAAGAACATTGTTGAAGACTATGTAGGTGTGTGAGTCCTTTCCGTAACCAAGCATAAAGCCTTCATGTGCTTTCGGTGCAAATTTTGAGTTGTGATTAGGATCTCTAATCCAGCATTTAGCACCAAAGACTTTGAAATAACTCACATTGGGTTTCTTGTCAGTGAGGAGTTCATAGGCAGTCTTTTTGAAGAATTTGTGAAGATATACTCTGTTGATGATATGGCATGCAGTATCAATTGCATCAACCCAGAAACGACGAGGGGTTTTGTACTCATTGAGCATAGTGCGAGCCATCTCAGCAAGAGTCCTGTTCTTGCGCTCCACGACGCCATTCTGTTGAGGAGTATAAGGAGCTGATAACTCATGAGTAATACCAAGTTCATCAAGATATTCATTGAGACCCGAATTCTTGAACTCAGTGCCATTGTCACTTTTGATGTGCTTGATCTTCACACCAAAGTTGGTTGAAGCCCTCGAGGAAAATCGTTTGAAGACTTCCTGCACTTCATGTTTGTAAGAGACAAGGTGTACCCATGTGTAACGAGAGTAATCATCAACAATAACAAAGCCATATTCAGATGCTTCATTTGAAACAGAGGAATAGTGGTTAGGACCGAAGAGATCTATGTGAAGCAATTCGAATGGTTGAGTAGTGGTTATGACGGTCTTTGCTGGATGCTTGGCCTTCGTCATCTTTCCAGCTTCACAGGCACCGCATAAGTGATCCTTGAGGAATTTTACATTCTCAATGCCAACGACATGCTTCTTCTTCGCAAGCGTGTGCAAATTCCTCATGCCTGCGTGACCAAGTCGTCGATGCCATAGCCATCCTTCTGAAGCTTTTGCAAGTAGCCACACGGCTGGTTGTGAATCTGGAGAGAAATCAACAATATACAAGTCTCCTCTCATAAAGCCTTCGAAGACTTTGGAATTGTCAGCTTCCATAATCACAACACAACAATACTTGCCAAAGACAACAACCATATCAAGATCACAAAGCATTGAGACAGACATAAGGTTGTATCCTAAGGGCTCAACAAGCATGACTTTGTCCATGTGTCGATCCTTTGTGATAGCAACTTTACCTAGACCCAATACCTGACTTTTGCTTTTATCAGCAAAGATGATATGCTTCATATGTGATGATGATAAGGGAGCATCCATCAAAAGATTCTTGTGACCAGTCATGTGATTTGTACATCCACTATCAAGTACCCACTCAGTGGCTTTGGGTTGATCATCCTGCAGATGAATTAGTGCAACTTACGACCTCATATACTTCAGCAATGAAGAATATGATATCACAATTCATCAGATCAATTTCATCAAGCAGTAGGACAAATAAAACAGAGGGAGGACGTGTGAAATGAAAGTTCATTTCATCATGGTTAGCCTGTGTCCTTTCAGGCATTTTCGTCAAGTCCCCAGCAAATTCTTCAGACGTTACAGTACGTCTGGAGACCTGACCCTGCATAAGAAATTAGTTCTTTTTCTTCACCACCCACATCTGAAGGGGTGGCAAAGAGTTCATCACTCTGCGAGCTCCATATGAGAATGGTGGCATAGCGGCCAAACCATTTCGTTTCACATAAGAGCGGTTAGGGTAAGCATATGAATAAGTAGAGAAATTCTTCAAGGACTTATGAACATAATGATTTGAAGAATAATGCTCATATTCATAGCCCTTGGCTCTTCCCTACAAAACAGAGTTGTTAGCACGACGATGTTCATATGAGGACTTTGATCCATGTGAGGAATTTGATCCTCTTGAGGAATTTGGTCCGTATGAGGACTTGGATCCATATGAAGAATTTGGTCCATACGAGGAATTTGATCTGGGGTTCCTTTTCTTCACAGGTGATGTCATAAGGACATTTACCTGAAGACTATCAAGGCACCTTTTGGGAACCTAGATTTTCTTCATAGAAGAACCATTCCTGCAGTTAGTGCCAACATATGTAGCAAATACTTCACCATTCTGATTTTTGAACAGTTTATAGTTGGAGTCAAATGACTCATCAGAAGAGTGAGAATATTCACATGTATAGACAGATTAATTAGATGGATCAACTGGAGGTTCTGAGGGAGTCCTGGATTAGGGGGTGTTCGGGTAGCCGAACTATACCTTCAGCCGGACTCCTGGACTATGAAGATACAAGATTGAAGACTTCGTCCCGTGTCCGGAAGGGACTTTCCTTGGCGTGGAAGGCAAGCTAGGCGATGCAGATAGTCAAGATCTCCTACCAATGTAACCGACTCTGTGTAACCCTAACCCTATCCGGTGTCTATATAAACTGGAGGGTTGTAGTCCGTAGGACGAACCATCATCATACACAATCATACCACAGGCTAGCTTCTAGGGTTTAGCCTCCTTGATCTCGTGGTAGATCTACTCTTGTACTACCCATATCATCAATATTAATCAAGCAGGAGTAGGGTATTACCTCCATCGAGAGGGCCCGAACCTGGGTAAAAACATCATGTCCCTTGTTTCCTGTTACCATCCGGCCTTGACGCACAGTTCGAGACCCCCTACCCAAGATCCGCCGGTTTTGACACCGGCATTGGTGTTTTCATTGAGAGTTCCTCTGTGTCATCGCCTTTAGGCCCGATGGCTCCTCTGATCATCAACAACGATGAGGTCCAGGGTGAGACTTTTCTCCCCGGACAGATCTTCATTTTCGGCGGCTTCGCTCTGCGGGCCAATTCGCTTGGTCATCTGGGGCAGATCGAAAGCTACGCCCCTGGCCATCAAGTCAGGTTTGGACTTAAACTACACGGGTGACATCCGCGGAGACTTGATCTTCGATTGGTTCAAGCCACAGCGAAGCGCGTCGCACTACCTCGAGGGGCATGATCTGGCTCTGCCTCCGAACAGTGTCCTGGAGGCCGCATACGCACCTGTTCCGACCCTAGACTCGGAGCCCATTATGCCAATCGAGGATGTGCGGTTGGACGTCACCTCGGGGGTTGCGATCTCAAAGGCGATCGAGCCGAACGCCAGCCCCGTACTCCGCGTGACCCGTGACCCTGAGGGTCCGGACTCCTATTCGGACTCCGAACCCCCCGTGCCCCTACCAATCGAATCCGATTGGGCACCTATAATGGGGATCACCGCCGCGGACATCTTTCAGCACTCGCCTTTTAGCGACATCCAGAACTCTCTCAAGTCTCTCTCTTTATCAGGAGAGCCCTGGTCGGATTACGGTCAGCAAGGATGGGATACGGACGATGAAGAAATTCAAAGCCCACCCACCACCCACCTTGTAGCTACCGTCGACAAACTAAACGACGTGCTCAACTTCGACTCCGCAGACATCGACATCATGGATGACGATGTAGGAGATACCGATGAACCAATGCTCATAGGACATCGGACAGCCACCTCATCTCACGATGTGTACATGGTGGATACACCTAAAGGAAATGACAACGAGGAAAAAGGGGATGGAACAGGAGATAGACCCCCCGGAAAGAAATCAAAGCGTCGGCATAAACGCTGACCCAAGCCCCGCCTCGACAAAAACCCAACCACAGCGCAGGACAGGCTGGTAGACGACGAGCAAGCCTTAGAGCAGCCGTCCGAATAGGGCAACACGGATAGAGAAACCGAAACTCCCTCCCCCGGTGAAAACGGCATTCCAGACAACCTTACGCCGGATAAATCCATGGAGCAGAAGAGTCTCCACAAGAGGCTCGTTGCAACTGCACGCAGCCTGAAAAAGCAGAAGCGGAAGCTAAAGACAGCATAAGATGCACTCCGTATTAGATGGAATAAAGTAATAAACACCGCAGACAAATACGGCGGCGGTCGCCGTACTAAAAGCTATCCAAAGAGAAAGCTACTGCCCGAATTCGACGAAGAGGCCCTAGAGCCCTCGCATTCAAAAAATAAGAAAACCATACGGTCAGATAGACGACCCCATAAGGCGGCAAGTGGCACCGCACTTAAATCGGTATGCGAACCACCTAAGGATTAGCATCATGGCCCAGCCAGGTCCATTTATGGGCCAAGAAAGCAAGCTCTTGTAAGCAATGAAAAAAGCCATCGTCAGAATCCGACACACCCAAATACAGGGGCGCTGCACATCCCCTATGTTTCACCAATGAGGTTTTGGACCACGAATTTCCCGAAGGATTCAAACCCGTCAACATAGAGGCGTATGATGGAACAACAGACCCCGGAGTCTGGATTGAGGACTACATCCTCCACATACATATGGCTAGACGAGATGATCTCCACGCCATTAAATATTTAACCCTTAAGCTTAAAGGGCCAGCCCGGCATTGGCTTAAAAGCCTTCCCGAAAACACAATTGGAAGTTGGGAAGTGCTCGAGGATGTTTTCCGAGCAAATTTTCAAGGGACCTATGTCAGCCCTCCGGATGCAGACGATCTTAGTCACATAACTCAACAGCCCGGAGAATCAGCTCGACAGTTCTGGAATAGATTCCTCACTAAAAAGAATCAGATAGTCGACTGTCCGGACGCCGAAGCCCTAGCAGCTTTTAGGCATAATGTCCGAGACGAATGGCTTGCTAGACACCTCGGCCAGGAAAAGCCAAGAACAATGGCCGCACTCACAAGCCTCATGACCCGCTTTTGCGCAGGAGAGGACAGCTGGTTGGCAAGATGCAGCCCCAGCGACCCAAGTACATCCGAAACTAGGGATGGAAACGGAAAACCGCGACGCAGCAAGGATCGTCGCCGCATTAAAGAAAAAAGTCCGAAGAGCACGACAGTAAATGCCGGATTCGAAGGCTCGCGACAAAATCAGACAAAACCACCCCTCCGGGATAGTAGGGATGATCCGTCCAACTTAAATAGAATCCTGGACAGGATATGTCAGATACACAGTACTCTGGGGAAGCCTGCTAACCATACCCACATAGATTGTTGGGTTTTCAAACAATCCAGCAGACTCAATGCCGAACACAAGGGGCTCGACACGCCAAGCGAAGACGAGGACGAACCCCAGAAGCAGAGCACCAGGAAACAAAAGAACTTCCCACAAGAAGTAAAAACGGTGAACTTATTTCACGTAACAAAACGTGTGGTACCCATAAAGGTACGCACAATACGACCTATCCCCAAGAGGGTTGTAGTCCGTAGGATGAACCATCGTCATACACAATCATACCATAGGCTAGCTTCTAGGATTTAGCCTCCTTGATCTCGTGGTAGATCTACTCTTGTACTACCCATATCATCAATATTAATCAAGCAGGAGTAGGGTATTACCTCCATCGAGAGGGAACCTTTTGGGAACCCAGATTTTCTTCATAGGGGAACCATTCCTGCAGTTAGTGCCAACATATCTAGCAAATACTTCACCATTCTGATTTTTGAACAGTTTATAGTTGGAGTCAAATGACTCATAAGAAGAATGTGAAGATTCACATGTACAGACAGATAAATTAGATGGATCAACTGGAGGTCCCTTTGCAGCAACCCATGAGGTTTTGGGGTACTGCTCAGGCTTCCAATATGTATCATCAGCATTGAGTTTCCTCTCAAAGGCAATACCCTCTTTCCTAGGGTTCCTGTTGAGGATCTGCTTTTTAAGCACATCACAAAGAGTCTGATGCCCTTTGAGGCTTTTGTACATGCCTATCATGTACAATTCCTTCAGCCCTGCATCGTTAGTGATACTAGAAATGTCCTCAGATGAGGAATTAGTGATAGCAGAGACAGGTGAAGAATTTGTAACATTAGAAGCATTTGAACATTCAGGTGAGGAATTAGCAGATTCTCGTTCAATGCATTTTAAACATGGAGGAATAAATTCTTCCTGGGTAGCACTGATTTGTTGAGCAAGTAATGAATCGCGCTCCTTCTGAAGATCTTCATAACTCACTCTTAGCTTTTCAAGATCTTTCTTCTTTTGAAGATATTCATAAGAGAGCTTCTCATGATCAGATAAGAGAGTGTTATGATGACTTTGAAGGTTATCAAACCTGGTCTGAAGTCTCTGAAGATTTTCAGTTAAGGCTTTAGTGCGATCCATTTCTTCACCCAACATATCATCACTTTTGTCTAGCATGTTTTGAACCTTTTCTAAAGCCTTTTGTTGTTGCACAGCAATCTTCGCAAGTTTAGAGTAGCTAGGCTTAAGATTTTCATCAGATTCATCCTCACTAGATTCAGAGGAGGCGTATTTGAGTACCTTGGCACCTTTTGCCATGAAGCAATAGGTGGGAGCGTAGTCATCACTGCCTTCATCAGCCTTGTTGGTGAGATCACTTTCTTCAGAGGTGAAGACGGGCTTGCTGACGAACGCAGTAGCGAGGGCTAGGCTCGCCACACTGGACTCAGAGTCATCAGATTCCTCTTCTGCTTCATTTTCTTCAGATTCAGCCTCAGAGTCCATTTCCTTGCCAATGAATGCCCGAGCCTTCTTGGAGCTGCTCTTCTTGTGAGATGAAGACTTCGAGGATTTTGATGATGAAGATTTTGAGGATTTCTTCTTTTTCTTCGCATCATCAGAACTGTAATCCTTGTATTTCTTCTTCATTGATTCCTTTTTCCACTGAGGAAAATCTTGAATGTAATGTCCTGGTTTCTTGCACTTGTGACAAAGCCTCTTCTTATAGTCACTGGATGAGGAATCATTGCTCCTTCAGGGTTTTCCAAAGAGACCACGTCTTGAGAACTTCTGGAATTTCTTCACAAGCAGTGCTAGAGCATGACTTAGTTCTTCAGGATCACCAAGGCTGACCAGAGTCTTCATCTTCGGACTCAAATACTACCTTGGCCTTCAGTGCACGTGATCTGCCATAGCTCGAACCATAGAGGTCTCTCTTCTCAGCAAGCTGGAACTCATGAGTGTTTAGCCTCTCGAGGATATCAGCGGGGTCAAGTGACTTGTAATCAGGACGCTCTTGTATCATCAGTGCTAGAGTATCAAATGAGGAATCAAGCGATCTCAGCAATTTATTCACCACCTCATGATCGGTGATGTCAGTGGCACCAAGTGCTTGAAGCTCATTTGAGATGTCAGTGAGGCGATCGAAGGTTTGCTGAACATTTTCATTGTCGAGTCTTTTGAAGAGGTTGAAGAGATTGCGAAGAACATCAACTCGAGAGTCACGCTGAGTTGAAACTCCTTCATTTACCTTGGAAAGCCTATCCCAGATAAGCTTAGCCGTTTCCAAACCACTCAGTCTACCATACTGTTCTTTACTCAGATGGCCACATATGATATTCTTCGCTTGGGAATCGAGTTGCTTGAATCTCTTCACATCGGTAGCGTTCAGTGAGGGTGTGACGGAGGGAACACCATTTTCCACAACGTACCAGAGATCGTTATCAATTGCCTCAAGATGCATTCGCATCTTATTCTTCTAGTAGGGGTAGTCCGTCCCATCGAAGGTAGGACACCCAGCAGAGACCTTGATCATACCTGCGGTCGACATAACTAAAACTCCAGGCGATTAAACCAAAATCACACAAAACAAGGGAGTACCTTGCTCTGATACCAATTGAAAGTGCGTTATATCGACTAGAGGGGGGTGAATAAGCGTTTTATATCAAATTCTTCACTGAGGAATTTGCTAGCGAGGAAATTCCTTAGCGAAGAACTACTAGCAGCGGAATAAGTACTCAAATGAAAACATAACAGAATCCTAGCATAGTCATCATGATGAAACGAAGACAAACACTGAGTATAGAAAGCGTAAACACGGGATAACACTAGATGAAGACAAAACAGACTGAAGAAATTGAACTGAGGAAATTGAGAAAGTCTTCAGTCAAAGTCTTCGAACACGGATATGATAAACAAACAGCACACTACTGAGGAAATGAAAGTGTTGAGGAAATAGAACCAGTAAGCTTGGTGAAGACAATGATTTGGTAGACCAGTTCCAACTGCTGTCTCAGTTGTACATCTGGTTGGAGCGGCCGAGTATTTAAACTCGAGGACACCTAGTCTCGGACACACAGTCCTCACCGTATTCTCCTTGAGCTAAGGACACACAGTCCTCGCCCAATCACTCGTGGTAAGTCTTCAGGTGACTTCCAAACCTTCACATACTTGGTCACTCGGCGATCCACAATTCCTCTTGGATGCTCAAGACCTTGACATCTAACCGTCTGGAAGAAGCACAGTCTTCAAATGTAACAAGCGTCGGATCCACGCAGGATCAATCTCTTCAGTCATGCTCAATCACTTTGGGTTTGTAGGTGTTTTGGTTTTGGGTTTGGATTTTCCTCACTTGATGATTTTTGCTCAAAGTCCTCGGAGGATGGGTTGCTCTCAAATGACAAGTGTCAAGTTTGTGCGGAGCAGCCAACCAGCTAGTGGTTGTAGGGGGCGGCTATTTATAGCCTTGGGAGCAGCCCGACATGATAAGACATAAATGCCCTTCAATGATATGACCGTTGGATGGATAAGATATTTTGGGACAGCTCGCGCGTAGCATAGCAACGGTCGGAAATTTGAGGTACAAATTCTTCAGGGCTATCATGTTCCTCACTGTGTAGGCAATTCGCACTGGCGAATTCCTAACTCCTCAGTCAGAGCAAATTCCTCAGTGACCAGAAGAACTGCATCTCTGTCACTGAAGAAATTGACTGAACTGTATGAGATTTCCAATGACTTCACTCGAAGGGATTGGTAGGTGTAGGATTTGAGTTGAGCATCACATGGAAATCTTCTCCTTAGTATTTCCTCGACCCCCTTTAATAGTACGGTGTTTCCTATGACTCAAGAAAGAGAAAATGAAACTACGAAAACAAAAGTCTTCACGCTTCATGTTCCTCAAATGAATACCAAGTCTTCAAGGTCACACCAATTTCTTCACTTTCAAAGTCTTCAGAAAGTCTTCAAAGTATCAAAGTCTTCAGTCTAAGAACTTCATTTTTAGGGGTCGACTTTCTCTGTAAACATCAAACTCCTCATAGACTTATAGACCTGTGTACACTCATAAACGCATTAGATACTTAACCTATAAGTCTTCAATACACCAAAATCACTAAGGGGCACTAGATGCACTTACATCTTGTAGACCTGGAGGTTATCAAAGGTCTCCTTTAAATTAGATATCAAGGTTTACTTCTCTCTGGACTTCACCACTATGTCATCCACATAAGCATGAACATTGCGCCCAATCTGATTGTGGAGATAGTTCTGTACACACCGCTGATAAGTCGCCTGGGCACTCTTAAGCCCAAAAGGCATAGATACATAGCAGAAGGCTCCAAACGGAGTGATGAAATCCGTCTTCTCCTGGTCCTTAACTGCCATCTTGATCTGATGATATCCAGAATAAGCATCCAAAAAACTCAAACGCTCACAACCAGCCGTAGCATCAATGATTTGATTAATACGGGGGAGAGCAAAAGGATTAGCTGGACAAGCTTTATTTAAGTCTGTGTAATCCACACACATCCGTCAGGTGCTGTTCTTCTTGAGCACGAGCACCGGGTTAGCCAGTCACTCCGGGTGAAAAACTTCGACAATGAACCCAGCCGCCAAGAGCCGGGCAACCTCCTCTCCAATAGCTTTTCGTCTTTCTTCGTTGAATCGCCGAAGAAACTGCCTGACCGGCTTATACTTTGGATCAATATTAAGAGTGTGCTCAACGAGTCCTCTCGGTACACCCGGCATGTCAGAAGGTTTCCATGCAAAGATGTCCCAGTTCTCACAGATGAACTCGATGAGCATGCTTTCCTATTTAGGATCCAGGTTGGCACTGATGCTGAACTGTTTAGATGAGTCACCTGGAGTGAAATCCACAAGTTTAGTTTCAGCTGCTGATTTAAACTTCAACGCCGGGTCATGCTCTGTAGTTGGCTTCTTCGGATAGGTCATATCTGCCGGGTCAACATTATCTTGATAAAACTTTAGCTCTTTCGCTGCACAGACAGACTCAGCATAAGCCGCGTCGCCCTCTTCACGCTCCAAGGCTACCTTTCGGCTCCCATGCACAGTGATGGTGCCCTTGTGACCCAGCATCTTAAGCTGCAGATAAACATAACACGGTCGTGCCATGAACTTGGCATAAGCCGGCCGCCCAAACAGAGCATGATATGGACTTTTGATTTTGACCACCTCAAATGTCAATTTTTCAGCTCGGGAATCATATTCGTCTCCAAAGGCCACCTCCAATTCAATCTTACCGACCGGGTATGCCGCTTTACCAGGCACCACTCCATGGAAGACGGTGTTGGATGTCTTTAAATTTTTGTCAGTCAAACCCATGCGCCGAAAGGTCTCGCAATAGAGGATGTTGATGCTGCTACCTCCATCCATGAGTACCTTGGTGAACTTATATCCACCGACCTGAGGTGCCACCACCAAGGCTAATTGACCCGGATTATCAACCCGGGGAGGGTGATCTTCCCTGCTCCATATGATGGGCTGCTCTGACCACCTTAGGTAACGAGGAACTGCTGGCTCAACAGAGTTCACGGCCCTCTTATGAATCTTCTGGTCACGTTTGCATAAGCTAGTGGTGAACACATGATACTGCTCACTATTCAGCTGCTTCGGATGGCTTTGATAACCTGACTGCTGTTGTTGCTGTCCTCGTTGACCAGATTGCTGCTGATTATAGCCGCCTTGATTTCCCTGAAAGCCGGAACTTGAACCGCCGCCTGGGCCATGAAAGCCGCCGGCACCCGAGCCGCCGCCCGACCCATGATTGCCATCAAACGTGTTGGAATTCTTGAATGCCTTCATGATGGCACAATCTTTCCACAAGTGGGTGGCGGGTCGTTCCCGGGTGACGTGTCTCGGGCAGGGCTCATTGAATAGCTGCTCAAGAGATGGACCTGACCCGCCAGATCGAGGGGGCGGTTTTCCCTTACATCTCTGATTTTTCCCCTGCGCATTGGCGTTGGCTACAAACTCCGGATTACCCGCCGCCTTACGCTTGTTGCCTCCTTGATTCGTCAGGTTATGCTGTTGACCCTTTCCATTGCCGTTCTTCTTTCCCTTCCCTGTCTTTTCCTCATCAGACGCGGGATCCTTGGTACTATCAGAGTCGGCATATTTGACTAAAGCTGCCATCAGCGTACCCATATCATTGCAATCACGCATAAGGCGCCCCAGTTTCTGTCTCAGCGGCTCAAAACGGCAATTCTTCTCTAACATAAGGACTGCAAAGCCTGCATCCATCTTATCAGATGAATGTATAATCTCCTTGACCCGGCGCACCCAATGAGTTGTGGATTCACCCTCTTCTTGCTTACAATTTGTTAAGTCCACAATTGACATAGATTGCTTGCAAGTGTCCTTGAAGTTCTGGATGAACCAGGCTTTTAGCTCAGCCCATGAACTAATGGAATTGGGCGGCAAGCCCTTTAACCAAGACCGGGCTGTTCCATCCAACATCATGGCGAAGTACTTAGCCATTGCTGCGTCGCTGACTTCCAATAGCTCCATGGCCATCTCGTAACTTTCAATCCACGCTCCGGGCTGTAAGTCGGCTGTGTAATTTGGCACCTTCCGAGGCCCCTTAAAGTCCTTGGGCAGACGCACATTACGCAGAGCGGGGACTAAACAAGGGACACCGCCTGTTCGGGTGGCTACTCCTACCTCAACAGAAGTCGTCGGGTAATCCGGAAGGGCCTCCTGAGCCGCCAGTTGAGCCGCTCGCTCGTCCTCCTAACGTATTCGGTCATGCACTGTGTTATAACCGACGGGCTGGTTACTGCGCTGGGCGTTGCTTGATAAGGCCTCTGACTCCATGTGCCTGTTGTAACTCGGGCTCCGGTTTGGACGAGTCGGAACTAACCAGGGCGGTGGGGTTGAATGAATCATGTCCCGGCTATAAGAATAGGCTTCCTGCTGAGCCAGGGCTGTCTGAACGAGATCTTTGATCCTCCGGGTCTCCACTGCTGTCGGATCATCACCGTCCACTAGAAGAGCCGCCAAGACTTCTGACGCTGCAATTAAGTTATCCATGGGGTTGGAGAAGTGACCCGGTGGTATCGGCACGTAACGGGGTGGTGCCATGTTCCCATGAAGAGGTGCCGTCTCCTGAGGTTGAACCGGACCCCTGGCTGTCATGAACTGATTGACCTCCGGCGGGTTACTTGGACCAGCTCCGGGCGTCGCGAAGAGGTTCCGTGGATCGTAAACCGGAGGTAAACGGGACTGAGTTTTATGATGCCTTCTCCTCATCACTTCATTAGACACGTTCAGGGTCATGGTAAGCTGGAAATCCTCTGATTGGAGCTACTGCGCCCGAGCATCCAAAGCCGCCCGTTCTGTAGCTAACCTGACGTCCTCAGCTGCTATGGCCTCCTTGGCCTGAGCTATCTCCTCAGGACCTGTGTCACCTCTGCATTATGCTTATCTTGATTCACAGGGATGACTGTGGCGGTTAACAGGGCCATAAGTTTATCCATGAGATCCATCAGCACCTGAGTCGGCGGCCGCATAGGGCCTCCTGCCCCGGCTGCTCCTAACCCGGACGTTATGGCTGCTGCGGCTGTGGAATTTTGGCCGGGTTGAGTACCAGCCATGAAGACTCCTGCCCAGCTTGGCGGTTCATAGGGGTCTGGAATACTGGAGCCACCGGAACAGCCCCCAAGCCCGCCATCTCGCACTAGATACAGAGAATCTGTTGAACCGGCGGACGAATCACCATCAGAGAGGACGGTCGTCTCACCATCACCTTCAGATCCTTCAGTAAGTTCCCCTCTGTGGATGCAGCCCACGAAGGCACGCTTCACGACGGGTTGAACCCGGGTGGGTCTCGCGCGCTGAGCCTTCTCGATGAGGTCAGTGCAGTTGTCCGGCTCAGGGCCCGGCTCACCGATCCGGCCGATGAAGACGTGGATTCCGCCGAAGGGGACCCGGTACCTGTACTCAATTGAGCCGGCGTCGGGGCCCCAGCCTTTGTCGTCGATGTAGATCTTGCCGCGACGACTCTTGGTCATCCAGCCGACTACGTATCCCTTGAGCCCTTCGAAGCTGCCCTTCAAGAACTCAAGTCCACCATGCGCTGGCCCCACGGTGGGCGCCAACTGTCGTGGAATTGTCACGGTAGATGTCCTCTTACAAGGACTTAATCGTGGAGCCATCGCAACTAGGAAGCTTAAAGGGGTTAATCGGGACAAAGGACACGAGAGGTTTATACTAGTTCGGGCGCTTACGGTGAAGGTAAGGCCTACGTCTAGTCGGGTTGGTATTGCTTGATGTTTCGATGACTAGGGAGCGAGATACGCTATGCCCGGCTCTCATTGGGTTGTTTCTTGCCCTAAGCCGTCGGCGGGTCGTCCCCTTATATACACGGGTTGACGCCCTGCGGCCTACAGAGTCCCAGCCGGCTCATAAATAGTGTCCGGCTCGGTGGCTATTTACTTCTACCTTATGCAGGGCCGTCTCCAGGAATTCGGGGGCCTAGTGCGAAAAGAAAAATGGGGCCCTAAATTTAAAAAAAGTATACAATTACTCAAGCATTATCACCTAATTATGTAATTAAAATTTATATTATTTCATACAATGCTTAGAATATTCTGAAGTATCAATGCGAAATACTAAAACCAATAAACTGACCTCATTCTCTATTGAAAAGTGTCATCCGTCTTGTGTTCCTTGAAATGAAATCTTCAATTACAACTTCATAATTAATCTTCTCCAAGACATCATTTTCAAGTGCTTTTGTCGCCAAAGCATTGAGTCTTTCTTGTGTCATAGTTGAACGCAAATATGATTTCAGCAACTTGAGTTTAGAGAAGCTCCTTTCCGCAGTTGCAACAGTTACAGGAATGGTTAACAAAATCCTATACGCAATAATAGCATTAGGATAGAAGGGGCGCTTCATTAGAATCTCAAGAATATCAACGGGTCCCATAGATTTCTTAACTAAATCCTGGATGAAAATTAACTCGTAAAAAATTTGGCTCCATCAATATCTTTGTGTTCTCCATTCTTAAGTGCATCCTCAAGATTAACACAAGCAGCCAGCAAACTCTTATCATCCATAGCTCGCAGCCTATCTGAAGTAAATAAGAAACCAAAAGTTTTTTCATACCCCTGATATTGCTCAAACCTCCTGGTAAGTGAAACTATAGCTTGATCGACCACTTGTAGAAAATAATTGACCCTAAATGACTCCTCTGCAGATTGTGAAGCAATAGATGCATCATCTGCACCCTCATCGAATTGTCTTCTTCTTTTGATTTTCCGCTTGGTGCGGAACTCTGGATGAATATCCATCTCAAGTGCAATTTCTTTTGCATCTTCCAATGCTTTTGAAAAGCCAGTTTCTCTATACTTCTTGAAAAAGGAAAGCAGACCATGTATAGACTCAATTGCAATATCAATAAGCATGTCCTTTGATTGTAGCTGCTTGCTGACCAAATTAACAGCGGATAATATATCATACTAGATAATTATTAACACTAAAAACTCAAAACCACCAAGTTCATTTTCTGCCAATGATTGTGCTTCACTACTTGTCAATGGATCCTTATCAGTTTCAGCCACTTGTAGTAAAGCCTCCCTCATTTCTGCCATTTGAATCCATATAGCCTTAACACTCTCAACATGACTCTCCCAATGAGTAGATGACAATGACTTGACAGTCAACTTCTTTAAGTTATCTTTGAGAATTTGCCATCGTTTAGTAGAATTAGCAAATATTGTATAGATGCGTTGTATAATTCCAAAGAAGTCTGTTGCTTTACGACAAGACTTCGCCATATCGCATAATGCCAGATTTAGACTATGACAACCACAAGCTGAATAAAATGCCCTTGGATATTTGTCCAGAAATTTCTTTTGTACCCCTTTATTGTTTCCTTTCATACTTGACCCATTATCATAACCCTGCCCTCTCACATTGTCCACATCAAGGCTAAGATTATTCAACTCCTCTTCTAGAACATTGAACAAACCTTGCCCAGTGGTATCATTCACCTCCAAAAAGCCTAAGAAGGATTCTTCGATGCAAACAGAAGCAGAAGATGTATCTACATACCTAATTATCAAAGACATTTGTTCTTTGTGGCTTGCATCAGGAGTACAATCAAGAATAACTGAGAAATATTTTGCTTCCTTTACCTTTTCAATGATTCTTGACCTGATGGCAGTAGCGAGCATGTTTATTAACTCATTCTGTATAGAAGGGCCAAGGTAGTGATCACGAATTTTTTCATTGGTGATGCGGTCAACATGCTCTTTGATAACTGGGTCAAATTCAGCCAACATTTCAATCAGTCCTAGAAAATTCCCATTTCTCTCTTGGTACAACTTGCTATTGCTGCCACGAAATGCTATATTATGTTCTGCAAGAAATTTTACAATCAACAAAATCCTGAGCAAAACTTTTCTCCAATGCTCCTTTTCCTTTTCAAGTTCTCGCTGAGCAACTTTGTCAATTGTTTGATTCTTCAGCATCCTGAGATGGAAGTCATACCATGCAGTCATATTTGTGATATGCTCTCTACTTGATTCATGCTCTTTTAGTCTAGCCCCAAGATGAATCCAGTCACTTAAACCCTCATTTGCTAGCTGTCCTCTCACATGCCCCCTTTTTAATAATTTGCAATAGAAACAAAATGCTTTATCGAGGCCGCTGTTGTACACAAGCCACTCTTTGTCAAACTTTTCTCCATTTGGGAGAATTCTACTAAATGATAATGCAGAAAACCTTTGAGAGAACTTGTCATAAAGACCATACTCAATATCTTCTCTTTTAGGACCCTTTTGCAGCAAGATATCAATCTTTTTCAGATCAAGTCCATCCCAATTTCTAGGATCAAATATATCAGGCTGATCGGAATTATTCATGTCATCCGAAATATTAGGATCATGATCTT
Organism: Aegilops umbellulata; assembly: GCA_032464435.1. Classification (NCBI taxonomy): domain Eukaryota; kingdom Viridiplantae; phylum Streptophyta; class Magnoliopsida; order Poales; family Poaceae; genus Aegilops; species Aegilops umbellulata. The sequence goes on from CP136059.1 coordinate 341,839,331, forward strand.
CATCTAAAATATTGACATCATTACTGAGGGAGTCCGGGATTAGGGGGTGTTCAGATAGCCGGACAATACCTTCAGCCGGACTCCTGGACTATGAAGATACAAGATTGAAAACTTCGTCCCGTGTCCGGATGGGACTTTCCTTGGCGTGGAAGGCAAGCTTGGCGATGCGGATATTCAAGATCTCCTACCATTGTAACCGACTCTGTGTAACCCTAACCCTATCCGGTGTCTATATAAACCGGAGGGTTCTAGTCCGTAGGACAACTCCATCATACAACAATCATACCATAGGCTAGCTTCTAGGGTTTAGCCTCCTTGATCTCGTGGTAGATCTACTCTTGTACCACCCATATCATCAATATTAATCAAGCAGGAGTAGGGTTTTACCTCCATCGAGAGGGCCCGAACCTGGGTAAACTTCGTTTCCGTTGTCTCCTGTTACCATCCGGCCTAGACGCATAGTTCGGGACCCCCTACCCGAGATCCGCCGGTTTTGACACCGACATTGGTGCTTTCATTGAGAGTTCCTCTGTGTCGTCACTTTTAGGCCCGATGGCTCCTTTGATCATCAACGACGATGCAGTCCAGGGTGAGACTTTTCTCCCCGGACAGATCTTCGTCTTCGGCGGCTTCGCATTGTGGGCCAATTCGTTTGGCCGCCTGGAGCAGATCGAAAGCTACGCCCCTGGCCATCAGGTCAGGTTGAGAAGTTTAAACTACATGGCAGACATCCGCGGGGACTTGATCTTTGACGGATTCGAGCCATAGCCAAGCGCGCCGCACTGTCTCGATGGGCATGATCTAGCTCTGCCACCGAACAGTGCCCTGCAGCACGCGCGTCGGTTCCGACCCTTAATTCGGAACCTGCGGCACCGGTCGAGGTGAGCGGTCGGACGCCACCTCAGGGGCTGCGATCTCAAAAGTGATCGAGCCAGATACCAGCCCCGCACTCTGCATGACCCGTGACTCCGAGGACTCCGAGGATCCGGATTCCCCTCCGGACTCCGAACCCCCCGCGCGTCTTCCAATCGAATCCAATTGGGCGCCGATCATGGAGTTCACCGCCGCAGACATCGGCGACATCCTGAACTCACTAAAGTCTCTCTCTCTTTATCGGGAGAGCCCTGGCCGGACTATGGTCAGCTAGGATGGGATACGTACGACGAAGAAATTCAAAGCCCACCCACCACCCACTTTGTAGCCACTGTCGACGAATTAACCGACATGCTCGACTTCGACTCCGAAGACATCGACGGCATGGACGACGATGTAGGAGACGAACAGGAACTAGCACGTGTAGGGCGCTGGAAGGCCACCTCGTCTTATGACATATATATGGTGGATGCTCCAAAAGATGGAGATGGCGATGGAAAAGCGGGAGATGATACTTCTAAGAAATATCCCAAACGCCGACGTCAACGGTGCCGCTCTAAATCCCGCCAAAGCAAAAACGGTGATTCCGGCACCGGAGATAAAACTACTCCGGATAGCGCCGAAGAACACCCCCTCCAGCAAGATTCGGCACAGGAAGATGGAGAAGCCAGCCCTCATGAGAGGGCGGCAGACCGAGAGGTTGAGGACGATAACTACATGCCTCCCTCCGAAGACGAGGCAAGCCTCGACGACTACGAATTCGTCGTACCATCAGACCCCGCCGAACAAGAGCGTTTCAAACGCAAGCTTTTAGCCACGACAAGCAGCCTCAAGAAAAAGCAACAACAACTTAGAGCTGATCAAGATTTGCTAGCTGACAGATGGACTGAAGTCCTTGCGGCCGAAGAGTATGAACTCGAACACCCCTCCAAGCGTTACCCAAAGCGCAGGCTGCTACCCCGATTAGAGGAGGAAGCACCTACATCACCAGCGCATGACATGGCCGACCGGCCACCTCGTGGCCGCGACAGAGAGGCCTCTAAGCCCTCCACTCAAGCCATGCCCCGACGCCGCTCAAAACATGCTAAGGCACGGGAAGACGCACCGGACCTGCGAGATATACTGGAGGACAAGGCAAGGAAAACAAGGCCGATCTACGGATCGCGCGGGCGCCCCACTACACGTGATGGTGATCGTCACTCCGGATACGATAAATCCGGCCGGGCCGAACACAATGGACAAAGCTCCTCCGAGCTGCGCCGTGATATAGCCCAGAATAGAGGCGCCGCACACCCACTATGCTTCACAGATGAAGTAATGGATCATAAAATCCCTGAGGGCTTCAAACCCATAAACATCGAATCATACGATGGCACAACAGATCCCGCGGTTTGGATCGAGGATTATCTCCTTCATATCCACATGGCCCGTGGTGATGATCTACATGCCATCAAATACCTCCCACTCAAACTCAAGGGACTGACCCAGCATTGGCTCAACAGCTTCCCAGCAGACTCAATCGGTTCTTGGGAGGACCTGGAAGCCGCATTCCTCGACAACTTCCAGGGCACTTATGTGCGTCCACCGGATGCCGATGACTTAAGCCACATAATTCAGTAGCCAGAGGAATCAGCCAGGCAATTCTGGACACGGTTCCTAACAAAGAAAAACCAGATAGTCGACTGTCCGGACACCGAGGCACTAGCAGCCTTCAAGCATAATATCCGCGACGAGTGGCTTGTCCGGCACCTGGGACAGGAAAAGCCGAAGTCCATGGCAGCCCTCACGACACTCATGACCCGCTTTTGCGCGGGAGAAGACAGCTGGCTAGCTCGCAGTAACAACTTAGCAAAGAACCCTGGTAATTCGGATACCAAGGACAAAAGTGGCAGGACACGCTGGAACAAGCAAAAGCGCCGTGTTAACAGCGACAGCAACGAGGATACGGCAGTAAATGCCGGATTCAGAGGCTATAAATCTGGTTAGCGGAAAAAGCCATTCAAAAAGAATACTCAGGGCCCGTCCAGTTTGGACCGAATACTCGACCGCTTGTGCCAGATACATGGCACCCCCGAAAGGCCAGCAAATCACACCAACAGGGACTGTTGGGTGTTCAAGCAGGCAGACAAGTTAAGAGCCGAAAACAGAGACAAGGGGCTGCACAGCGATGACGAGGAGGAGCCCAGGCCACCGAACAGCAGTGGACAGAAGGGTTTCCCCCCACAAGTGCGTATGGTGAACATGATATACGCAACCCACATTCCCAAGAGGGAACGGAAGCGTGCGCTACGAGACGTATACGCGCTGGAGTCAGTCGCTCCAAAGTTCAACCCATGGTCCTCCTGCCCGATCACCTTTGATCGAAGGGACCATCCCACTAGCATCCGTCATGGCGGGTTTGCCGCATTGGTTCTTGACCCAATTATCGAAGGATTTCATCTCACAAGAGTCCTCATGGACGGCGGCAGCAACCTGAACCTGCTTTACCAGGATACAGTGCGGAAAATGGGCATCGATCCCTCGAGGATCAAGCCCACAAAAATGACCTTTAAAGGCATTATACCAGGTGTAGAGGCCAGCTGCACAGGCTTAGTAACACTTGAAGTGGTCTTCGGATCTCCGGATAATTTCCGAAGCGAAGATTTAATCTTCAATATATTCCCGTTTCGCAGTGGCTATCACGCCCTGCTCGGGCGAACCACATTTGCAAAGTTCAATGCGGTGCCGCACTACGCATATGTCAAGCTCAAGATGCCAGGCCCTCGAGGAGTAATTATGGTCAACGGAAACACCGAGCGCTCCCTCCGAACGGAGGAACACACGGCGGCCCTCGCAGCAGAAGTACAAAGCAGCCTTTTTAGGCCATTCTCCAGTCCGGCCGTTGAAAAGCCAGACACTGCCAAGCGCGCCCGGAGTAACCTACAACAAGACCGCCTGGCAGGTTCTGAGCTGGCGTAGCAATGCGGCCCCAACCCCAGCCCTCGCGACATAGCAAAACCAGTGCTTCGCGTACATAACTACGCTCTTGAAATACCATGGGCGCAGGGGAAGGGGCACAATAATGGCAAGCCCAAAATACGGCCTAAAATGTACTAGGGGCTGCCGAATTCTTTTTTTCTTACTTTCAGGACTCCATACTTTGGACGACCTGTTCGGTAGTTCAACTGCCGCATGAACGATGCAAGATCCAGGGAAGTAGACAAGCCATGCCGCACTATGGAACTCCCAGGTGGTTTCTGTTACCAGCAGTATACCTGTTTTGAATGCAATTCCGCGGCCTGCCCCTGGCCAGGACATGTTAAATAGTCCAATATCTTTTGCTTATCGCATTACTTGTATCATTCTGCCTTGATAGCAGCCTTTCTATAAATAATGCATAGCCTTTTGTCTATTTTTTGCATTATCCTCTTTTCATACATATGTTTATTAAATGACATGTTGCACCCGTACACCATGGTACAGCAAACACGCCAGGGGCTTCAGTACCCCTGAATATGGTGTGAGAAGCCCATACACTTTCACAAGTGCGGCACCCCAAACTTATAGCACTATATGCATCGGCTCCGAATCATGATTTGGGTCAACAGTTGGGTTTGCCCGGCTCCTATGTTTTGGTGCCTTACGTTCCGCTATATCGGCTAAGGTAGCACTAGGAGAACCACTGCGATTGTGCCCTGGTTGAGCTGGGTTAAGCACCTCAGTGGAGAAAGCTAAAACTGACTGTCATGATGAGGCGAGAGACCGGTCGCTGTTCGAGAGGTTTTTTGAGTCCCTAAAGACTTATGCCGCTTCGAGCGAGGAGCCAGCTTTGTCCGGCCAAGGCATGGATAGCGCCCCGAAATCAGTCTTCCGAACTAGGGGCTTCGCCGAAATTTAAAATTATAAAGTTCTATGGCTAAGTGAGAGTGTTCAAGCATTATAGTCCGATTGCCTGGATCGTTGTGTTGAGCGCCTCCCTCGAAGGACCCAAATATGGGAAAAAGAGCGCTCAGGTTTATCCCGAACACCCCAGCACTAGTGGCATGGGGGCGGAAGCTGACGACTCGCCATCTCTCAATTTTTTGATAAACGGCCGCACAGAAAATAATATTTTAAATTCAACAAGCATTGCTTAGCGCATATGAACAAGTGTTCAGCGCACAGGATAAACACGAGCGAGTTCATTCAAAAATTACATCCTTGGTACATTCATCCGCCACAGGGCGGGCACCCGCAAGAACATCCTTATAGTAGTTCTCGAGCTTGCGATGCTCCTTCCCTGGCGACGGCCCGTCCCTCACAAGCTTCTCACCGTCTAGCTTAGCCCGGTGCACCTTTGCACGGGTAAGGGCCCTACGGGCACCTTCAATGCAGACGGAGCGCTTGATGACGTCGAGCCTTGGACAGGCCTCCACCAGCCGCCGCACCAGCTCGAAGTAGCTCCCAGGTAGGGCCTCTCCGGGCCACAGCCGAACTATGAAGCCCTTCATGGCCTGTTCGGCCGCCTTGTGGAGCTCGACCAGCTGTTTCAGCTGGTCGCTCAAGGGCACAGGGTGTCCGGCCTCAGCATACTGAGACCAGAACACCTTCTCCGTCGACATGCCCTCTTCAGCTCGATAGATTGCGGCAGCGTCGGATACGCTGCGGGGAAGATCTACGAACGACCCTGGAGAGCTCCGGATTTGGGTAAGTAACAAGTAGTTTACTTTTATATTTCTGCTTTGCATAAAGAATGCCTTACCCGCTGCTATCTTTTTCATCTCCTCCAACTCTTGGAGGGCCTTTTGGGCTTCGGCCTTGGCAGACTTGGCAGTCTCAGAGGCTGCCGCGAGCTTGGACGCTTGCATTTTTGACTCAAGCTCCAAACTCTCATGTTTTTTCATAAGAGCCTGAAGCTCTTGCCGCACCTCGCCGACCAGGGCCTCAAGTTTCTCTCGCTCAGTGCACTCCGCGGCCGCTTTCTTTTCGGCCTCGAACAGTGCCTGCTTGAGGGCCGCCACCTCAGTTGTGGCCCCTACAATAAGCAGTACAATCCTGTTATTTTTTGCAATCACGTCTTTTTATAGGCATTTTTTCTGTAAGGTATTTCTTACCTTCTTTCTCCTCGAGCTGCCGCTTGGCAAGGCCGAGCTCTTGCTCGGCCGCTCGAGGCCATGTTTCAGGGCACCCACCTCCGCAGTCGGTGTGACGGTGGCTAGCAGCGAAGCCTGCATACGCATATTGACTCTTTTTTGTTAGACTCCTGCGAAATTTAATAGATCCTCTATTCGGCTTTTCTTTCCGAACGCCAAACAGAGCATCAGGGGCTACTGTCTATGCGTTAATATTTTTACATGTTTTTACTTACCTCGAAGCCTGTAAGAAGGCTAGCGCAAGTTTCGGTCAATCCGCTCTTGGCGGACTGAACCTTCTGGATCACCGTACTCATGATAGTACGGTGCTCCTCGTCGATGGAGGAGCCCTTAAGCACCTCCATCAAATTCCCCGGCGCCTCCGGCTAGACGTAGGATGCCGGCTCATTAGGTTTGCTCCTCTTGACAGGAGTTCGCCTGCCGCGGTCCAGAACCGTTGAAGATTCCGCCGCGGTGTCCGGCATAAAGCCGGACTTGGAGCCCTGGGGGATTTTGTCTCCTTTACTCCTGGAGTCCGGGAGGTCACCTTGCGGCTCCTCCAGGACCACCTCCTCCTGCCCCGGAACTTGTCGCGACGCCACTTCGGCATTGTCCGCAGTGCGGGGGGAGACAGCGTGCGGAACTGACTTCACGTCCGACGAATCCAGGGAGCCGCTCGACAACTCGTCGAGTCTAGCCCGGGGCGGGCTGCATAATTATGTTCGGCCTTAGGGAAAGTTGAGTGACAAAGGAATATCATGAGTTACTCTGGTATCCGAATACTTACGATTTCACCGGACGCTTGGCCCTGTCCGGCCACTCCTCGTCGTCCTCGTTGGAGTTGGGGGAGTAGTCCGGCGGAGGGGTCTTCCTCCTCTTGGACCCTTTGGCCTCCCCCGTGGGGGCGGCCTTCCTTTTCTTTCCTCCCCCTGCTGGAGGGGGAGAGGCTTCTTCTTCCACCTTCTCGTTTTCACGGGAGGAGAGCGTCTTGGACTCGTCGGATGACGAGTCCGACACCACCATGTTACGGGCACTCTTTCGAGTCCCCGTGGCCTTCTTCTTCTTGGCCTTGTTCTCCGGCACCACATAAGGCGTCGGAACCAGCAGCTTCACTAGGAGAGCAGGGGCTGGGTCTTCGAGCAAGGGAGCCGGACAGTTAATCGGTCCAGATATCGCCTGCCAAGCCTGTCAAAGGTGAGGGAGTTTAGATCCCGCATAGTGTCAAACTTTGAAAAAACATAACATCCTGTAAAAGGTGAAAATAGCTTACCTCGCTAGCGTGATGCTGCGAGCTGTATCCGCGGTCCTCGGAAGCGGATGTGGGAGCCTCGGCGCCATTGGTTAGCACCTTCCAGACGTCTTCATACGTCGTATCGAAGAGCCTGTTAAGGGTTCGGTGCTACGCCGGGTCGAACTCCCACAGGTTAAAGTCCCGTTGTTGACACGGGAGGATCCGGCGGACGAGCATAACCTGGACTACATTGACAAGCTTGATCGGCTTGTCCACCAGGGACTGGATGCATGTTTGCAGTCCGTTCACTTCTTTTTCGTCACCCCACAACAGGCCCGTCTCTTTCCAGGACATAAGCCGCGTGGGGGGTCCGGATCGGAACTCAGGGGCTGCGATCCATTTTGGATCGCGTGGCTCAGTGATGTAAAACCACCCGGATTGCCACCCCTTTAGGGTCTCCACAAAGGAGCCCTTGAGCCATAGGACGTTGGCCATTTTGCCCGCCATGGAGCCGCCGCACTCCACCTAGCTGCCGCGCACCACCTTAGGCTTGACGTTGAAGGTCTTGAGCCAGAGGCCAAAATGGGGGCGGATGCAGAGGAAAGCCTCGCACACGACGATAAACGCCGAGATGTTGAGGACGAAGTTCGGGGCCAGATCATGGAAATCTAGGCCATAGTAGAACATGAGCCCCCGGACAAATGGGTGGAGTGGAAAACCCAGTCCGCGGAGGAAGTGGGGAAGGAATACTACCCTCTCATGGGGCCTTGGGGTGGGGAGAAGCTGCCCCTCCTTGGGAAGCCGGTGCACGATGTCTTTGGACAAGTATCCGGCCTTCCTTAGCTTTTTGACAAGGCCCTCCATGACGGAGGAGACCATCCACTTGCCTCCCGCTCCGGACATTGCTGGAGAAGGTTGAGGTGGGAAGTGCGGGCTTGGGTGCTGGAGCTCGAGTGCGCAAGAGATGGATAGGCAAAGGAGGAAGAAGGCATAGGTAAAAAGGTGGATCCTTATCCCCTTATACGGGCGGATGCAGCTGTGCGTCCCCACCAGCCTAGTAAAACTCGCTTGCCTCCCAAGCGCAGTGATAAATGGCGTGGTTGGGTTACCCACGTCTGTATTGATGAGAATCCCGTAAAAAGGGGCACACGATCTCTGCTTTGACAAGACGTGCCAAGGAAACCGCCTCGCAAAACGTGCTGAGGTGGAAAAGTAAAAACGATTCGAGTAAAGGACTTGGCCGTAGTGTGATGTCATGCTGCGGAATACGTCAGCAGATTAGATTTGTGTTAATATTATTCTCTCTATGGCAATATGTGGAAACTTATTTTGAAGAGCCGGACACTATCCTTGGTGTTTTAAATCTTCTTGAAGAACTTGGAGGAGGAACCCGCCTTGCAATGCCGAAGACAATCTGAGCGCCGGACTCGTCGTCATTGAAGCCTGGTTCAGGGGCTACTGGGGGAGTCCTGGATTAGGGGATGTTCGGATAGCCGGACAATACCTTCAGCCGGACTCCTGGACTATGAAGATACAAGATTGAAGACTTCGTCCCGTGTCCGGATGGGACTTTCCTTGGCGTGGAAGGCAAGCTTGGCGATGCGGATATTCAAGATCTCCTACCATTGTAACCGACTTTGTGTAACCCTAACCCTATCCGGTGTCTATATAAACCGGAGGGTTCTAGTCCGTAGGACAACTCCATCATACAACAATCATACCATAGGCTAGCTTCTAGGGTTTAGCCTCCTTGATCTCGTGGTAGATCTACTCTTGTACCACCCATATCATCAATATTAATCAAGCAGGAGTAGGGTTTTACATCCATCGAGAGGGCCCGAACCTGGGTAAACTTCGTGTCCCTTGTCTCCTGTTATCATCCGGCCTAGACGCACAGTTCGGGACCCCATACCCGAGATCCGCCGGTTTTGACACCGACAATTACCTTCATCAATTTCTGTAGTGGCAACCTCAACCTCTTGCGCATTATCAGCAAGACCATGATCACCTTCATGAATTTCTGCAGTGACAACCTCAACCTCTACTGCATTATCATCGTGACCATCATCAATATTACCATCTAGAGTATGATTTTCAGAATTATTCTGGGGTACTATCACAACCCATTTATCAAGGGCACCCCTTTGAATTTCAGCATCTTCTTCTAATTTCTGTTTCTTCTTACGCTTGAAGGCACCAGAATCATACTTTCTTCCAGAACTAGAATGCATGATTATTTCTGTTTCAATGAAATATATACTCTTTCAAATTATTTGAACTGATGAGCTCACATGAAATATAGGCTTGTGACATGTATAGGTAGTTCAAAAAACTTACAATCATATAGAACCTTGATTTTGTACTTGGACGATAGTACGAGCAACTATTGAAATTCTCGAATCTGTGACTACTTCTGAACTTGAACGACTGCACAAAAAATTGTTCCCAAACATATTAACACAACTCTGTAATTTGTATCAAAATTAGAGAACAGGGGAGAGCGTAGGGAGCAGGGAGCGCACCACACCGGTTGGTCTTCTGTTCCTGTTGGGCGGCACCGCGACAATGTCAGCCGGCCGCCGGCGCGACGGCATCCAGCGCTAGAAAGTAGTCCACTTCTTGCCCGTCGCCTCGCTGAACCTGCAAGGTTGCAACGTGATCGCCACCGAGCCGCCGATTCAGTCGGAAGCTATGGGGAGATGGAAAGCCTAGCGATCAGGCAGGGAATAGGAAGCGGAAGTTACGAAACGTACTATGCTGAGGCTGTCGTTTCATCTACGATCGATCAATCCACACGACGGGAAAGCGTATCGCTCGAGACTTGACCGGACCAGGCCCAAGAAGGCCTAAAACTGAATTTTTTTCAGACTATACATATATGTATATGGACCCTAGTTGGGGGCCCCTGGATTTTGGGGGCCCTGTGCGAGCGCACAGCTCGCACAGGCCCTTGGACGGCCCTGACCTTATGTTACAAGTCATGCCATTATGGTGGTTCGTCACTATGGGCCTTAAGTCGCCTGCGGGCCTTTAGACCCTTTATTGAACCGTCCTCTTCATGCTTGGTTTTGGGCTTCTGATGAACCTCTCTTTGCGTAACCCGACCCCTCCTGGGCGGCTTACACAAATAGTTATATCCCCAACATTAGGACCCGTATTGATTTGAACCGGTTCATGTCAATCTTAAAATACCTTAAAAATACATCTTCCTGTCTTCTATCAGTGCAAAGGTCGTAACCCGCCGTGACATCATCTTCTGGATTCATGATAACCCGTCGTGATGTCATCTTCCACTGACTTCATTTTTTATTCCGCCATATCCTCAACGGATCTTTGCCGCCGGTGACTCCATCCCGTTCGCCGCGTACACGGTCGACGGGAGAGCACGTTTCCGAAACCACGCCCTTCTGGTTCCTGTACGGGGTGAGGGGCGAATAGGTTTTTGGGCAGCGATTATGTGACTGCTCGCTTCCGATCGTCTACTTCCTCTACGTCTGCGTCGCCTTCATCATCACCATGTCCACCGACGCCGACCGTGCTGCCGCCGAGAAAGCTGAGGCCGACAAGAAGGCTGCCGAGGATGCTGTTGCTGCCACCAAAGCCGCGGCCTATGCATGGCCTACTGGAGGGTACAACTCGTTTATCCTGCTCCTACTATTTTCTGTTTTAGCCATACTAGCGTTATACGTAGATCTTTCTGCGATTAGCATAGTATGTGCTTGCTTGACTGAATATCAGTATGCGTTTATTTGTGTCAATGCCATGCTAGTGATTTACTCGTGGATTAATTTAATAGAGAAATTGCCTATTTACTCAACAATACAAAAACCTATTATGTGTAGGAATTTTTCGGCAAGTGGCTTTGCCGCTGCACTAAAATCGGATAAGTTTACCGGTACATACTTTAAGCGTTGGCAGACTAAGACCACTTTATGGCTCACGGCTATGAATGTGTTCTGGGTCACTGGTTACTCTCTTCTGTGACAACACTGGAGCTATTGCCCTTGCCAAGGAGCCCAGGTTTCACAAGAAGACTAGGCACATCAAGCGTCGCTTCAACTCCATTCGTGAAAATGATCAAGATGGAGACATAGATATTTGCAAAGTACATACGGATCTGAATGTCGCAGATCCGTTGACTAAACATCTTCCACGAGCAAAACATGATCAACACCAGAACTCTATGGGTGTTCGATTCATCACAATGTAACTAGATTATTGACTCTAGTGCAAGTGGGAGACAGTTGGAAATATGCCCTAGAGGCAATAATAAAATGGTTATTATTATATTTCCTTGTTCATGATAAATGTCTATTATTCATGCTATAATTGTGTTATCCGGAAATCGTAATACATGTGTGAATACATAGATCACAAACATGTCCCTAGTGAGCCTCTAGTTGACTAGCTCGTTGATCAACAGATAGTCATGGTTTCCTGACTATGGGCATTAGATGTCATTGATAAAGGGATCACATCATTAGGAGAATGATGTGATGGACAAGACCCAATCCTAAGCATAGCACAAGATCGTGTAGTTCGTTTGCTAGAGCTTTTCCAATGTAAAGTATCATTTCCTTAGACCATGAGATCATGTAACTCCCGGATGCCGTGGGAGTGCTTTGGGTGTACCAAACGTCACAACGTAACTTGGTGACTATAAAGGTATACTACAGGTATCCTGGAAAGTATCTGTTGGGTTGACACGGATCGAGACTGGGATTTGTCACTCCATATGACGGAGAGGTATATCTAGGCCCACTCGGTAATGCATCATCATAATGAGCTCAATGTGACCAAGTGTTTGGTCACGGGACCATGCATTAAAGTATGAGTAAAGTGACTTGCCGGTAACGAGATTGAACGAGGTATTGGGATACCGACGATCGAATCTCCGGCAAGTAACGTACCGATTGACAAAGGGAATTGTATACGGGATAACTTGAATCCTTGACATCGTGGTTCATCCGATGAGATCATCGAGGAGCATGTGGGAGCCAACATGGGTATCAAGATTCCGTTGTTGGTTATTGACCGGAGAGTCGTCTCGGTCATGTCTGCGTGTCTCCCGAACCCGTAGGGTTTACACACTTAAGGTTCGGTGACGCTAGGGTGGTAGAGATATTAGTATGCGGTAACCCAAAAGTTGTTCGGAGTCCCGATGAGATCTCGGACGTCACGAGGAGTTCCGGAATGGTTCGGAGGTAAAGATTTATATATGGGAAGTCCTGTTTCGGCTATCGGGAATGTTTTGGGGGTCATCGGTATTGTACCGGGACCACCAGAAGGGTCCAGGGGGTCCACCGGGTGGGGCCACCTATCCCGGAGGGCCCCATGGGCTTAAGTGGGAGGGTAACCAGCCCCTGGTGGGCTGGTGCGCCCCCCTTGGGCCTCCCCCTATACCTAGGGTTGAAAACCCTAGGGTTGGGGGCGCCCCACCTGACTTGGGGGGCAAGTCCCCCACTTTGGCCGCCGCCCCCCCTTGGAGATGGGATCTCCTAGGGCCGGCGCCCCCCCTAGGGGCCCTATATATAGTGGGGGGAGGGAGGGCAGCCGCACCCAAGTCCCTGGCGCCTCCCTCTCCCCTCGTAACACCTCTCCCTCTCGTTGGAGCTTGGCGAAGCCCTGCCGAGATCACCGCTGCTTCCACCACCACGCCGTCGTGCTGCTGGATCTCCATCAACCTCTCCTTCCCCTTGCTGGATCAAGAAGGAGGAGACGTCTTCCCCAACCGTACGTGTGTTGAACGCGGAGGTGCCGTCGGTTCGGCGCTCGGTCATCGGTGATTTGGATCATGACGAGTACGACTCCCTCAACCCCGTTCTCTTGAACGCTTCCGCTCGCGATCTACAAGGGTATGTAAATGCACTCCTCTCTCTTGTTGCTAGATGACTCCATAGATTGATCTTGGTGAAGCGTAGAAATTTTTTATTTTCTGCAACGTTCCCCAACAGTGGCATCATGAGCTAGGTCTATGCGTAGTTTCTATGCACGAGTAGAACACAAGATGTTGTGGGCGTCGATTTTGTCAATTTACTTGCTGTTACTAGTCTTATCTTGATTCGGCGGCATCGTGGGATGAAACGGCCCGGACCGACCTTACACGTACGCTTATGTGAGACAGGTTCCACCGACTGACATGCACTAGTTGCATAAGGTGGCTAGCGGGTGTCTATCTCTCCCACTTTAGTCGGATCGGATTCGATGAAAAGGGTCCTTATGAAGGGTAAATAGAAATTGGCATATCACGTTGTGGTTTTGGCGTAGGTAAGTAAAGTTCTTGCTAAGAAACCTATAGCAGCCACGTAAAAAATTGCAACAACAATTAGAGGACGTCTAACTTGTTTTTGCAGCATGTGCCTTGTGATGTGATATGGCCAAAAGGATGTGATGAATGAACTGTATGTGATGTATGAGATTGATCATGTTCTTGTAATAGGAATCACGACTTGCATGTCGATGAGTATGACAACCGGCAGGAGCCATAGGAGTTGTCTTTATTTATTGTATGACCTGTGTGTCATTGAATAACGTCATGTAATTACTTTACTTCTTTGCTAAACCGTTAGCTATAGTAGTAGAAGTAATAGTTGGCGAACAACTTCATGGAGACACGATGATGGAGATCATGATGATGGAGATTATGGTGTCATGCCTATGACGATGATGATCATGGCGCCCCGAAGATGGAGATCAAAAGGAGCAAAATGATATTGGCCATATCATGTCACTATTTGATTGCATGTGATGTTTAGCATGTTTTTGCTTCGTATTTGCTTAGAACGACGGTAGTAAATAAGATGATCCCTCACAATAATTTCAAGGAAGTGTTCCCCCTAACTGTGCGCCTTTGTGAAAGTTCATTGTCTCGAAGCACTACGTGATGATCGGGTGTGATAGATTCTCTCGTTCACATACAACCGGTGTAAGCCAGATTTACACATGCAAAACACTTAGGTTGACTTGACGAGCCTAGCATGTACAGACATGGCCTCGGAACACAAGAGACCGAAAGGTCGAACATGAGTCGTATGGAAGATACGATCAACATGGAGATGTTCACCGATGATGACTAGTCCGTCTCACGTGATGATCGGACACGGTCTAGTTGAGTCGGATCATGTATCACTTAGATGACTAGAGGGATGTCTAATCTGAGTGGGAGTTCATTAAATAATTTGATTAGATGAACTTAATTATCATGAACTTAGTCTAAAATCTTTGCAATATGTCTTGTAGATCAAATGGCCCACGGTAATGTTGCCCTCAACTTCAACGTGTTCCTAGAGAAAACCAAGCTGAAAGATGATGGCAGCAACTATACGGACTGGGTCCGGAACCTGAGGATCATCCTCATAGCTGCCAAGAAAGCATATGTCCTAGAAGCACCGCTAGGTGATGCACCCATCCCAGAGAACCAAGACGTTATGAACGCTTGGCAGCAGCGTGCTGATGATTACTCCCTCGTTCAGTGCGGCATGCTTTACAACTTAGAACCGGGGCTCCAAAAGCGTTTTGAGCAACACGGAGCTTATCAGATGTTCGAAGAGCTGAAAATGGTTTTCCAAGCTCATGCCCGGGTCGAGAGATATGAAGTCTCCGACAAGTTCTACAGTTGTAAGATGGAGGGAAATAGTTCTGTCAGTGAGCACATACTCAAAATGTCTGGGTTGCACAACCGCTTGACTCAGCTAGGAGTTAATCTCCCGGATGACGCGGTCGTTGACAGAATCCTTCAGTCACTCCCACCGAGCTACAAGAGCTTTGTGATTAACTTCAATATGCAGGGGATGGAAAGGACCATTCCAGAGGTATATTCAATGCTGAAATCGGCGAAGGTGGAAATCAAAAAGGAACATCAAGTGTTGATGGTCAATAAAACCACTAGTTTCAAGAAAGGCAAGCGTAAGAAGAACTTCAAGAAGGACGGCAAGGGAGTTGCCGCGCCCGATAAGCCAGTTGCCGGGAAGAAGCCAAAGAATGGACCCAAACCTGAGACTGAGTGCTTTTATTGCAAGGGAAAGGGACACTGGAAGCGGAACTGCCCCAAATACTTAGCGGACAAGAAGGCCGCCAACACTAAAGGTATATGTGATATACATGTAATCTATGTGTACCTTACCAGTACTCGTAGTAGCTCCTGGGTATTTGATACCGGTGCGGTTGCTCATATTTGTAACTCAAAACAGGAGCTGCCGAATAAGCGGAGACTGGCGAAGGACGAGGTGACGATGCGCGTCGGGAATGGTTCCAAGGTCGATGTGATCGCCGTCGGCACGCTACCTCTACATTTACCTACGGGATTAGTTTTAAACCTAAATAATTGTTATTTAGTGCCAGCTTTGAGCATGAGCATTGTATCTGGATCTTGTTTAATCGAGATGGCTACTCATTTAAATCCGAGAATAATGGTTGTTCTATTTATATGAGAGATATGTTTTATGGTCATGCCCCACTGGTGAATGGTTTATTCTTAATGAATCTCAAACGTGATGTTACACATATTCATAGTGTGAATACCAAAAGATGTAAGGTTGATAATGATAGTCCCACATACTTGTGGCACTGCCGCCTTGGTCACATAGGTGTCAAACGCATGAAGAAGCTCCATGCAGATGGAATTTTAGAGTCTCTTGATTACGAATCATTTGACACGTGCGAACCATGCCTCATGGGTAAAATGACCAAGACTCCGTTCTACGGAACAATGGAGCGAGCAACCAACTTACTTGAAATTATACATACTGATGTGTGTGGTCCAATGAGCGTTGACGCTCGTGGTGGCTATCGTTATGTTCTCATTCTCACTGATGACTTAAGTAGATATGGGTATGTCTATTTGATGAAACACATTTCTGAGACCTTTGAAAAGTTCAAGGAATTTCAGAATGAGGTAGAGAATCAACGTGACCGAAAGATAAAATTCTTACGATCAGATCATGGGGGAGAATATTTAAGTCACGAATTTGGTACGCACTTAAGGAAATGTGGAATCGTTTCACAACTCACGCCGCCTGGAACACCTCAGCGTAACGGTGTGTCCGAACGTCGTAATCGCACTCTATTGGATATGGTGCGATCTATGATGTCACTCACTGATTTACCGCTATCATTTTGGGGATACGCTCTAGAGACAGCTACATTCACTTTAAATAGGGCACCGTCTAAATCCGTTGAGACGACACCGTATGAATTATGGTTTGGCAAGAAACCTAAGCTGTTGTTTCTAAAAGTTTGGGGATGCGATGCTTATGTCAAGAAACTTCAACCTGAAAAGCTCGAACCCAAGTCGGAAAAATGCGTCTTCATAGTATACCCTAAGGAAACCATTGGCTATACCTTCTACCTCAGATCCGAAGGCAAGATCTTTGTTGCCAATAACGGGTCCTTTCTGGAGAAAGAGTTTCTCTCGAGAGAAGTTAGTGGGAGGAAAGTATAACTCGATGAAGTACTGCCTCTTGAAGCGGAAAGTAGCGCAGCTCAGGAAGATGTTCCTGTGGTGCCTGCACCGACTAGAGAGGAAGTTAATGATGATGATCAAGGTACTTCGGATCAAGTTTCTATAGAACTTCGAAGGTCCACAAGGACACGTTCCACACCAGAGTGGTATGGCAACCCTGTCCTGGAAATCGTGTTGTTAGACAACGGTGAACCTTCAAACTATGAAGAAGCAATGGCGGGCCCAGATTCCAACAAATGGCTTGAAGCCATGCAATCCGAGATAGGATCCATGTATGAAAACAAAGTATGGACTTTGACAGACTTGCCCGATGATCGGCGAGCGATAGAGAATCAATGGATCTTTAACAAGAAGACCGACGCGGGTGGTAATGTTACCATCTATAAGGCTCGACTTGTTGCTAAGGGTTATCTACAAGTTCAAGGGGTTGACTACGATGAGACCTTCTCACCCGTAGCGAAGCTGAAGTCCGTTCGAATCATGTTAGCAATTGCCGCATACTATGATTATGAGATATGGCAAATGGACGTCAAAACGGCATTCCTTAACGGCTTTCTTAAGGAAGAATTGTATATGATGCAGCCGGAAGGTTTTGTCGATCATAAGAATGCTAACAAGGTATGCAAGCTCCATCGCTCCATCTATGGGTTGGTGCAAGCATCTCGGAGTTGGAACATTCGCTTTAATGAAATGATCAAAGCGTTTGGGTTTATGCAGACTTATGGAGAAGCCTGCGTTTACAAGAAAGTGAGTGGGAGCTCTGTAGCATTTCTCATATTATATGTGGATGACATACTTTTGATGGGAAATGATATAGAACTTTTGGACAGTATTAAGGCCTACTTGAATAAGTGTTTTGCAATGAAGGACCTTGGAGAAGCTGCTTACATATTAGGCATCAAGATCTATAGAGATAGATCGAGACGCCTCATAGGCCTTTCACAAAGCACATACCTTGATAAGATATTGAAGAAGTTCAATATGGATCAGTCCAAGAAGGGGTTCCTGCCTCTATTGCAAGGTGTGAAATTGAGCTCAGCTCAATGGCCGACCACGGCAGAAGATAGAGAAGAGATGAGTGTCGTCCCCTATGCCTCAGCCATAGGGTCTATCATGTATGCCATGCTGTGTACCAGACTTGATGTAAACCTTGCCGTAAGTTTGGTAGGAAGGTACTAAAGTAATCCTGGCATGGAACACTGGACAGCGGTCAAGAACATCCTGAAGTACCTGAAAAGTACTAAGGATTTGTTTCTCGTATATGGAGGTGACAAGGAGCTCGTCGTAAAGGGTTACGTCGACGCTAGCTTCGACACAGATCTGGATGACTCTAAGTCACAAACCGGATATGTATATATTTTGAATGGTGGGGCAGTAAGCTGGTGCAGTTGCAAGCAAAGCATCGTGGCGGGATCTACATGTGAAGCGGAGTACATGGCAGCCTCGGAAGCAGCGCATGAAGCAATCTGGATGAAGGTGTTCATCAATGAACTAGGAGTCATACCCAATGCGTCGGGGCCAATCACTCTCTTCTGTGACAACACGGGAGCTATTGCCCTTGCCAAGGAGCCCAGGTTTCACAAGAAGACCAGGCACATCAAGCGTCGCTTCAACTCCATTCGTGAAAATGTTCAAGATGGAGACATAGATACTTGCAAAGTACATACGGATCTGAATGTCGCAGATCCATTGACTAAACCTCTTCCGCGAGCAAAACATGATCAACACCAGAACTCTATGGGTGTTCGATTCATCACAATGTAACTAGGTTATTGACTCTAGTGCAAGTGGGAGACTGTTGGAAATATGCCCTAGAGGCAATAATAAAATGGTTATTATTATATTTCCTTGTTCATGATAATTGTCTATTATTCATGCTATAATTGTCTTATCAGGAAATCGTAATACGTGTGTGAATACATAGACCACAAACATGTCCCTAGTGAGCCTCTAGTTGACTAGCTCGTTGATCAACAGATAGTCATGGTTTCCGGACTATGGGCATTAGATGTCATTGATAACGGGATCACATCATTAGGAGAATGATGTGATGGACAAGACCCAATCCTAAGCATAGCACAAGATCGTGTAGTTCGTTTGCTAGAGCTTTTCCAATGTCAAGTATCATTTCCTTAGACCATGAGATCGTGTAACTCCCGGATGCCGTGGGAGTGCTTTGGATGTACCAAACATCACAACATAACTGGGTGACTATAAAGGTATACTACAGGTATCCCCGAAAGTATCTGTTGGGTTGACACAGATCGAGACTGGGATTTGTCACTCCGTATGACGGAGAGGTATCTCTGGGCCCACTCGGTAATGCATCATCATAATGAACTCAATGTGACCAAGTGTTTGGTCACAGGATCATGCATTACGGTACGAGTAAAGTGACTTGCCGGTAACGGGATTGGACGAGGTATTGGGATACCGACGATCGAATCTCGGGCAAGTAACGTACCGATTGACAAAGGGAATTGTATACGGGATTACTTGAATCCTCGACATTGTGGTTCATCCGATGAGATCATCGAGGAGCATGTGGGAGCCAACATGGGTATCCAGATCTCGATGTTGGTTATTGACCGGAGAGTCGTCTCGGTCATGTCTGCGTGTCCCCCGAACCCATAGGGTCTACACACTTAAGGTTCGGTGACGCTAGGGTTGTAGAGATATTAGTATGCGGTAACCCGAAAGTTGTTCGGAGTCCCGATGAGATCCCGGACGTCACGAGGAGTTCCAGAATGGTTCGGAGATAAATATTTATATATGGGAAGTCCTGTTTCGGCTATCGGGAAAGTTTTGGGGGTCATCGGTATTGTACCGGGACAACCAGAAGGGTCCAGGGGGTCCACCGGGTGGGGCCACCTATCCCGGAGGGCCCCATGGGCTGAAGTGGGAGGGTAACCAGCCCTTGGTGGGCTGGTGCGCCCCCCTTGGGCCTCCCCCTACGCCTAGGGTTGAAAACCCTAGGGTTGGGGGCGCCCTACCTGACTTGGGGGGCAAGTCCCCCACTTTGGCCGCCGCCCCCCCTTGGAGATGGGATCTCCTAGGGCCGGCGCCCCCCTAGGGGCCCTATATATAGTGGGAGGAGGGAGGGCAGCTGCACCCAAGTCCCTGGCGCCTCCCTCTCCCCTCGTAACACCTCTCCCTCTCGTTGGAGCTTGGCGAAGCCCTGCCGAGATCACCGCTGCTTCCACCAACACGCCGTCGTGCTGCTGGATCTCCATCAACCTCTCCTTCCCCTTGCTGGATCAAGAAGGAGGAGACGTCTTCCCCAACCGTACGTGTGTTGAACGCGGAGGTGTCGTCCGTTCGGCGCTCGGTCATCGGTGATTTGGATCACGACGAGTACGACTCCCTCAACCCCGTTCTCTTGAACGCTTCCGCTCGCGATCTACAAGGGTATGTAGATGCACTCCTCTCTCTCGTTGCTAGATGACTCCATAGATTGATCTTGGTGAAGCGTAGAAAAATTTATTTTCTGCAATGTTCCCCAACAGTGGCATCATGAGATAGGTCTATGCGTAGTTTCTATGCACGAGTGGAACACAAAATGTTGTGGGCGTCGATTTTGTCAATTTACTTGTTATTACTAGTCTTATCTTGATTCGGCGGCATCGTGGGATGAAGCGGCCCGGACCGACCTTACACGTACGCTTACGTGAGACTGGTTCCATCGACTGACATGCACTAGTTGCATAAGGTGGCTAGCGGGTGTCTGTCTCTCCCACTTTAGTCGGATCGGATTCGATGAAAAGGGTCCTCATGAAGGGTAAATAGAAATTGGCATATCACGTTGTGGTTTTGGCGTAGGTAACAAACTTTCTTGCTAAGAAACCTATAGCAGCCACGTAAAAATTTGCAACAACAATTAGAGGACGTCTAACTTGTTTTTGCAGCATGGGCTTTGTGATGTGATATGGCCAAAAGGATGTGATGAATGAATTATATGTGATGTATGAGATTGATCATGTTCTTGTAATAGGAATCACGACTTGCATGTCGATGAGTATGACAACCGGCAGGAGCCATAGGAGTTGTCTTTATTTATTGTATGACCTGCGTGTCATTGAATAACGCCATGTAATTACTTTACTTCTTTGCTAAACCGTTAGCTATAGTAGTAGAAGTAATAGTTGGCGAACAACTTCATGGAGACACGATGATGGAGATCATGATGATGGAGATTATGGTGTCATGCCGGTGACGATGATGATCATGGCGCCCCGAAGATGGAGATCAAAAGGAGCAAAATGATATTGGCCATATCATGTCACTATTTGATTGCATGTGATGTTTAGCATGTTTTTGCTTCGTATTTGCTTAAAACGACGGTAGTAAATAAGATGATCCCTCACAATAATTTCAAGAAAGTGTTCCCCCTAACTGTGCGCCGTTGTGAAAGTTCATTGTCTCGAAGCACTACGTGATGATCGGGTGTGATAGATTCTACCGTTCACATACAATCGGTGTAAGCCAGATTTACACATGCAAAACACTTAGGTTGACTTGACGAGCCTAGCATGTACAGACATGGCCTCGGAACACAAGAGACCGAAAGGTCGAACATGAGTCGTATGGAAGATACGATCAACATGGAGATGTTCACCGATGATGACTAGTCCGTCTCACGTGATGATCGGACACGGTCTAGTTGAGTCAGATCATGTATCACTTAGATGACTAGAGGGATGTCTAATCTGAGTGGGAGTTCATTAAATAATTTGATTAGATGAACTTAATTATCATGAACTTAGTCTAAAATCTTCGCAATATGTCTTGTAGATCAAATGGCCCACGCTAATGTTGCCCTCAACTTCAACGCGCTCCTAGAGAAAACCAAGCTGAAAGATGATGGCAGCAACTATACGGACTGGGTCCGGAACCTGAGGATCATCCTCATAGCTGCCAAGAAAGCATATGTCCTAGAAGCACCGCTAGGTGATGCACCCATCCTAGAGAACCAAGACGTTATGAACGCTTGGCAGCAGCGTGCTGATGATTACTCCCTCGTTCAGTGCGGCATGCTTTACAGCTTAGAACCGGGGCTCCAAAAGCGTTTTGAGCAACACGGAGCTTATGAGATGTTCGAAGAGCTGAAAATGGTTTTCCAAGCTCATGCCCGGGTCGAGAGATATGAAGTCTGCAACAAGTTCTACAGTTGTAAGATGGAGGGAAATAGTTATGTCAGTGAGCACATACTCAAAATGTCTGGGTTGCACAACCGCTTGACTCATCTAGGAGTTAATCTCCCGGATGACGCGGTCGTTGACAGAATCCTTCAGTCACTCCCACCGAGCTACAAGAGCTTTGTGATTAACTTCAATATGCAGGGGATGGAAAGGACCATTCCAGAGGTATATTCAATGCTGAAATCGGCGAAGGTGGAAATCAAAAAGGAACATCAAGTGTTGATGGTCAATAAAACCACTAGTTTCAAGAAAGGCAAGCGTAAGAAGAACTTCAAGAAGGACGGCAAGGGAGTTGCCGCGCCCGATAAGCCAGTTGCCGGGAAGAAGCCAAAGAATGGACCCAAACCTGAGACTGAGTGCTTTTATTGCAAGGGAAAGGGACACTGGAAGCGGAACTGCCCCAAATACTTAGCGGACAAGAAGGCCGCCAACACTAAAGGTATATGTGATATACATGTAATCTATGTGTACCTTACCAGTACTCGTAGTAGCTCCTGGGTATTTGATACCGGTGCGGTTGCTCATATTTGTAACTCAAAACAGGAGCTGCGGAATAAGCGGAGACTGGCGAAGGACGAGGTGACGATGCGCGTCGGGAATGGTTCCAAGGTCGATGTGATCGCCGTCGGCACGCTACCTCTACATTTACCTACGGGATTAGTTTTAAACCTAAATAATTGTTATTTAGTGCCAGCTTTGAGCATGAGCATTGTATCTGGATCTCGTTTAATCGAGATGGCTACTCATTTAAATCCGAGAATAATGGTTGTTCTATTTATATGAGAGATATGTTTTATGGTCATGCCCCACTGGTGAATGGTTTATTCTTAATGAATCTCAAACGTGATGTTACACATATTCATAGTGTGAATACCAAAATATGTAAGGTTGATAATGATAGTCCCACATACTTGTGGCACTGCTGCCTTGGTCACATAGGTGTCAAACGCATGAAGAAGCTCCATGCAGATGGAATTTTAGAGTCTCTTGATTACGAATCATTTGACACGTGCGAACCATGCCTCATGGGTAAAATGACCAAGACTCCATTCTACGGAACAATGGAGCGAGCAACCAACTTACTTGAAATTATACATACTGATGTGTGTGGTCCAATGAGCGTTGACGCTCGTGGTGGCTATCGTTATGTTCTCACTCTCACTGATGACTTAAGTAGATATGGGTATGTCTATTTGATGAAACACATTTCTGAGACCTTTGAAAAGTTCAAGGAAATTCAGAATGAGGTAGAGAATCAACGTGACCGAAAGATAAAATTCTTACGATCAGATCATGGGGGAGAATATTTAAGTCACGAATTTGGTACGCACTTAAGGAAATGTGGAATCGTTTCACAACTCACGCCGCCTGGAACACCTCAGCGTAACGGTGTGTCCGAACGTCGTAATCGCACTCTATTGGATATGGTGCGATCTATGATGTCACTCACTGATTTACCGCTATCATTTTGGGGATACGCTCTAGAGACAGCTACATTCACTTTAAACAGGGCACCATCTAAATCCGTTGAGACGACACCGTATGAATTATGGTTTGGCAAGAAACCTAAGCTGTTGTTTCTAAAAGTTTGGGGATGCGATGCTTATGTCAAGAAACTTCAACCTGAAAAGCTCGAACCCAAGTCGGAAAAATGCGTCTTCATAGTATACCCTAAGGAAACCATTGGCTATACCTTCTACCTCAGATCCGAAGGCAAGATCTTTGTTGCCAAGAACAGGTCCTTTCTGTAGAAAGAGTTTCTCTCGAGAGAAGTAAGTGGGAGGAAAGTAGAACTCGATGAAGTACTGCCTCTTGAACCGGAAAGTAGCGCAGCTCAGGAAGATGTTCCTGTGGTGCTTGCACCGACTAGAGAGGAAGTTAATGATGATGATCATGGTACTTCGGATCAAGTTGCTATAGAACTTCGAAGGTCCGCAAGGACACGTTCCACACCAGAGTGGTATGGCAACCCTATCCTGGAAATCATGTTGTTAGACAACGGTGAACCTTCGAACTATGAAGAAGCAATGGCGGGCCCAGATTCCAACAAATGGCTTGAAGCCATGCAATCCGAGATAGGATCCATGTATGAAAACAAAGTATGGACTTTGACAGACTTGCCCGATGATCGGCAAGCGATAAAGAATCAATGGATCTTTAAGAAGAAGACCGACGCGGGTGGTAATGTTACCATCTATAAGGCTCGACTTGTTGCTAAGGGTTATCTACAAGTTCAAGGGGTTGACTACGATGAGACCTTCTCACCCGTAGCGAAGCTGAAGTCCGTTCGAATCATGTTAGCAATTGCCGCATACTATGATTATGAGATATGGCAAATGGACGTCAAAACGGCATTCCTTAACGGCTTTCTTAAGGAAGAATTGTATATGATGCAGCCGGAAGGTTTTGTCGATCATAAGAATGCTAACAAGGTATGCAAGCTCCATCGCTCCATCTATGGGCTGGTGCAAGCATCTCGGAGTTGGAACATTCGCTTTAATGAAATGATCAAAGCGTTTGGATTTATGCAGACTTAGTGAGAAGCCTGCGTTTACAAGAAAGTGAGTGGGAGCTCTGTAGCATTTCTCATATTATATGTGGATGACATACTTTTGATGGGAAATGATATAGAACTTTTGGACAGTATTAAGGCCTACTTGAATAAGTGTTTTTCAATGAAGGACCTTGGAGAAGCTGCTTACATATTAGGCATCAAGATCTATAGAGATAGATCGAGACGCCTCATAGGTCTTTCACAAAGCACATACCTTGATAAGATATTGAAGAAGTTCAATATGGATCAGTCCAAGAAGGGGTTCCTGCCTCTGTTGCAAGGTGTGAAATTGAGCTCAGCTCAATGGCCGACCACGGCAGAAGATAGAGAAGAGATGAGTGTCGTCCCCTATGCCTCAGCCATAGGGTCTATCATGTATACCATGTTGTGTACCAGACCTGATGTAAACCTTGTCGTAAGTTTGGTAGGAAGGTACCAAAGTAATCCCGGTATGGAACACTGGACAGCGGTCAAGAACATCCTAAAGTACCTGAAAAGGACTAAGGATATGTTTCTCGTATATGGACGTGACAAGGAGCTTGACGTAAAGGCTTACATCGACGCTAGCTACGACACAGATCTGGATGACTCTAAGTCACAAACCGGATACGTATATATTTTGAATGGTGGGGCAGTAAGCTGGTGCCGTTGCAAGCAAAGCGTCGTGGCGGGATCTACATGTGAAGCGGAGTACATGGCAGCCTCGGAGGCAGCGCATGAAGCAATCTGGATGAAGGAGTTCATCAACGACCTAGGAGTCATACCCAATGCGTCGGGGCCGATCACTCTCTTCTGTGACAACACGGGAGCTATTGCCCTTGCCAAGGAGCCCAGGTTTCACAAGAAGACCAGGCACATCAAGCGTCGCTTCAACTCCATTCGTGAAAATGTTCAAGATGGATACATAGATACTTCCAAAGTACATACGGATCTGAATGTCGCAGATCCATTGACTAAACCTCTTCCGCGAGAAAAACATGATCAACACCAGAACTCTATAGGTGTTCGATTCATCACAATGTAACTAGGTTATTGACTCTAGTGCAAGTGGGAGACTGTTGGAAATATGCCCTAGAGGCAACAATAAAATGGTTATTGTTATATTTCCTTGTTCATGATAATTGTCTATTACTCATGCTATAATTGTCTTATCAGGAAATCGTAATACGTGTGTGAATACATAGACCACAAACATGTCCCTAGTGAGCCTCTAGTTGACTAGCTCGTTGATCAACAGATAGTCATGGTTTCCGGACTATGGGCATTAGATGTCATTGATAACGGGATCACATCATTAGGAGAATGATGTGATGGACAAGACCCAATCCTAAGCATAGCAGAAGATCGTGTAGTTCGTTTGCTAGAGCTTTTCCAATGTCAAGTATCATTTCCTTAGACCATGAGATCGTGTAACTCCCGGATGCCGTAGGAGTGCTTTGGAAGAACCAAACGTCACAACATAACTGGGTGACTATAAAGGTATACTACAGGTATCCCCGAAAGTATCTGTTGGGTAGACACAGATCGAGATTGGGATTTGTCACTCCGTATGACGGAGAGGTATCTCTGGGCCCACTCGGTAATGCATCATCATAATGAACTCAATGTGACCAAGTGTTTGGTCACGGGATCATGCACTACTGTACGAGTAAAGTAACTTGCCGGTAACGAGATTGAACGAGGTATTGGGATACCGACGATCGAATCTCGGGCAAGTAACGTACCGATTGACAAAGGGAATTGTATACGGGATTACTTGAATCCTCGACATCGTGGTTCATCCGATGAGATCATCGAGGAGCATGTGGGAGCCAACATGGGTATCCAGATCCCGATGTTGGTTATTGACCGGAGAGTCGTCTCGGTCATGTCTGCGTGTCTCCCGAACCCGTAGGGTCTACACACTTAAGGTTCGGTGACACTAGGGTTGTAGAGATATTAGTATGCGGTAACCCGAAAGTTGTTCGGAGTCCCGGATGAGATCCCGGACGTCACGAGGAGTTCCAGAATGGTCCGGAGGTAAATATTTATATATGGGAAGTCCTATTTCGGCTATTGGGAAAGTTTTGGGGGTCATCGGTATTGTACTGGGATAAACAAAAGGGTCCTGGGGGTCCACCGGGTGGGGCCACCTATCCCGGAGGCCTCATGGGCTGAAGTGGGAGGGGAACCAGCCCCTGGTGGGCTGGTGCGCCCCCCTTGGACCTCCCCTACGCCTAGGGTTGAAAACCCTAGGGGTGGGGGGCGCCCACCTGACTTGGGGGGCAAGTCCCCCCTTTGGCCGCGGCCCCCCTTGGAGATGGGATCTCCTAGGGCCGGCGCCGCCCCTAGGGGCCCTATATATAGTTGGGGGTGGGAGGGCAGCCGCACCCAAGTCCCTGCCGCCTCCCTCTCCCCTCGTAACACCTCTCCCTCTCGTTGGAGCTTGGCGAAGCCCTGCCGAGATCACCGCTGCTTCCACCACCACGCCGTCGTGCTGCTGGATCTCCATCAACCTCTCCTTCCCCTTGCTGGATCAAGAAGGAGGAGATGTCTTCCCCAACCGTACGTGTGTTGAACGTGGAGGTGCCGTCCATTCGGCGCTCGGTCATCGGTGATTTGGATCACGATGAGTACGACTCCCTCAACCCCGTTCTCTTGAACGCTTCCGCTCGCGATCTACAAGGGTATGTAGATGCACTCCTCTCTCTCTCTCTTTGCTAGATGACTCCATAGATTGATCTTGGTGAAGCGTAGAAAAATTTTATTTTCTGCAACGTTCCGCAACAGTTATGGCTCACGGCTATGAACGTGTTCTGGGTCACTGGTGTCTCCACGGGAACGATTGCTGCTAAACAGGAGAAGGCGTTCAAGGAGGATACCGTTGTGTTTCTCGGAGCAGTTCTTAGCGTGATCGAAGATAAACTGGTCGACGCATATTTACATGTGCATGTCGCCAAGGACTTGTGGGAGGCACTCGAATCTAAGTTCGGGGCAGCCGATGCCGGGAGCGAGATGTATATTTTAGAGCAGTTCCACGATTACAAGATGGTTTAAAACTGTCCTGTTTTGGAGCAGGCTCATGAGATAATATGCATTGTTAAGGAGCTTGAACTTCTTAAGTACGAGTTATCGGGCAAGTTTGTCGCGGGCTGCATAATCGCTAAGCTCCCTAATTCCTGGAGGAACTTTGCCACCACTCTGAAACATCAGAGGCGTGAATTCTCTGTGGAGGATGTCATTGGCCATCTGAGTGTTGAGCAGAATTCGAGGGCAAAAGACTCGCACGGAAAAGGGGCCGAAGGGACTTCTGTCGCCAACATGGTGAACCAGAAGAACTTCAACTCCCACAAGCCCAAGGGAAAGAACGGTGTCCAACACAATACCGACTTTAAGAAGAAGGGTAAGAAGACCTTCAAGAAGAACAAGAAGGATGAGGGTTGCTTTACTTGTGGTTCGGTTGAACATTGGGCCAACAAGTGCCCAAACAAGTACAAGAAGCCAGGACAGGACTCCAAGTCTGTCAACACGATTGTCGGCAACAATGAGAATGGTGCATTTGGGTACGGTAATCTATTTACTGTTTATTCAGTGTTTCAGCCCAACGATTGGTGGGTGGACACAGGTGCAGGTGTTCATGTGTGTGCTGACTTTTCATTGTTCACTTCTTACCAGGTCACAGGCCAGGGTTGATCTGTTCATGGTGTTGGCACAGTCGATCTGAAGTTTACTTCGGGAAGGATCGTGCAGCTGAAGAACGTGCAGCATGTCCCCGCCATCAAGAAGAACCTCGTTATTGGCTCCCTTCTATGTAGAGAAGGGTTTAAGTTGGTTTTCGAGTCTAATAAATTAGTTGTTACGAAATATGGACTCTTTGTTGGAAAAGGTTATGAGAGCAGAGGGATGTTCCGCCTTTCCCTCGCAGATTTTTGTAATAAAGTCGTGAACCATATTCATTCGAATGTTAATGAATCTGAGGTTTGGCATTCATGTCTTTGTCACATTAGTTTCGGTGTTATGACGCGGCTAGCCAAGTTGGATTTAATCCCGAGTTTCACTTTAGCCAAAGTTTCTAAGTGCCTTTCATGTGTGCAAGCTAAGCAACCTCGCAAACCTCACAAGGCCACGGAGGAGAGACACTTGGCACCATTAGAACTCATACATTCTGATCTTTGTGAGATGAATGGTGTGTTGACTAAAGGTGGAAAGAAATACTTCATGACATTGATAGATGATTCCACTAGATATTGCTATGTGTATCTATTAAAAACTAAAGATGAGGCTCTACACTACTTTAAAATCTATAAGGCAGAAGTTGAAAATCAACTTGAAAAGAAAATTAAACGAGTCTGATCAGATCATGGTGGAGAGTACTTCTCGAGTGAGTTTTGATTCCTTCTGTTCAGAACATGGCATTATTCATGAGAGGACGCCTCCCTATTCACCCCAGTCAAACGGGGTTGCCGAGCGGAAAAACCGTACTCTAACTGATTTGGTTAACGCCATGTTAGATACATTGGGTTTATCGAAGGCATTGTGGGGGGGAGGCTATATTGACGGTATGTCATGTCCTAAATAAAGTTCTGACAAAGGATAATGAGATCACTCCCTATGAGAAATGGGCAAAGAGAAGGACAACACTCTCGTACTTGCGCACTTGGGGTTGTTAGGCGAAAGTCAATGTGCCGATCCCCAAAAAGTGTAAGCTTGGACCAAAGACTGTGGACTGCGTTAATTTGGGCTACGCTAAGCACAGCATTGGCTATAGATTCCTAGTATTGAAATCTGAGGTACCTAACCAGAAGTTTGGTACAATTATGGAGTCTAAGGATGCTACATTCTTTGAGGATATTTTTTCTATGAGAGATATGCAAAGCACTTCTAGACAGGAATCTGAGGAGACTCCTGAACCTGCCATCCCTATGGAATATTATGAACAAACACATGATGAAAATCCTGAGGATAATGATGAGGAAACCCTTGGTAGGGGCAAGAGACAAAGGACTGCAAAGACCTTTGCTGATGATTTCTTCGTGTACCTCGTGGATGATACTCCCACTTCTATTTCAGAAGCGTATGCCTCTCCAGAAGCTGACTACTGGAAGGATGCGGTCCGTAGCGAGATGGATTCCATCATGGCTAACGGGACATGGGAGATCACTGACCATCCCTATGGTTGCAAACCACTGGGATGTAAGTGGGTGTTCAAAAAGAAGCTTAGGCCCGATGGTACGATTGAAAAGTGCAAGGCTAGGCTTGTGGCCAAGGGCTATGACCAGCAAGAAGAGGAAGATTTCTTCGATACTTATTCACCTGTGGCTAGACTGACCACCATTCGAGTATTACTCTCATTGGCGGCCTCACATGGTCTTCTCGTCCATCAGATGGATGTTAAGACGGCTTTTCTAAATGGAGAGCTAAAGGAGGAAATCTACATGCAACAGCCTGATGACTTTGTGATAGATGGTCAGGAAAGAAAGGTGTGTAGGTTGATAAAATCTTTATATGGCCCGAAACAAGCACCTAAGCAATGGCATGATAAGTTTAATACAACTCTGACATCTGTTGGTTTTGTTGTTAATGAGGCTGACAAATGTGTATACTATCGCCATGGTGGGGGCGAAGGAGTTATACTGTGCTTGTATGTTGATGACATACTGATATTCGGAACAAACCTCAAAGTCATTGAGGAGGTCAAATCATTTCTATCTCAGAACTTTGAGATGAAAGACCTTGGTGTGGCTGATGTTATCTTGAACATCGAGCTACTGAGGGATAATGAGGGTGGGATCACACTTCTGCAATCCCACTATGTTGAGAAGGTGTAGAGTCGTTTTGGATATTCGGACTGCACACCATCTCAAACACCATATAATCCTAGCGTGTTGATTCGAAAGTCCAAAGGCATGGCTAAAGATCAATTGAGATACTCTCAAATTATTGGTTCACTGATGTACCTAGCAAGCGCAACGAGGCCTGACATCGCGTTTGTTGTGAGCAAACTGAGTCGGTTTGTTTGGAAACCGGGTGATGTACATTGGCATGCTGTTAAGAGAGTTATGCGCTATCTGAAAGGTACTATGAACTATGTACTTCACTATACCGGATACCCGTCGGTACTTGAAGGGTATAGTGATGCGAATTGGATCTCTGATGCTGATGAGATGAAGGCCACAACTGGGTATATGTTTACCCTTGGAGGTGGTGATGTTTCCCAGAAGTCTTGTAAGCAAATGATCTTAACGAGATCGACAATGGAAGCAGAATTAACGGCATTGGACACATCTGGTGTTGAAGCGAGATGGCTTCGAGATCTTTTGATGGACTTGCCATTGGTTGATAAACCGGTCCCGGCTATCCTTATGAACTGTGACAATCAGACTGTCATCACCAAGGTGAAGAGTTCAAAGGACAACATGAAGTCCACCAAACACATAAGAATGAGATTAAAAGCTGTCAGAAAATTAAGAAAATCCGGAGTGATGGCGTTGGACTATGTCCATACGGCTAAGAATCTGGCAGATCCCTTTATGAAAGAGCTATCACATGTTGTGATAGATAATGCATCGAGGGAGATGGGTATGAGACCCACATGAGTTGCCATGGTGGTAACCCAACCTATGTGATCGGAGATCCCGTGAAGTAGGACCTGGGAAAACAAGCCAGTGGTGAACTGAGGAGAGTAACTATACTAACCCACTCTGTTGGAGATGCAATACTCTCGGTACTGTATGGTAGGATGGCTACTGTCTTAATGTGTTCCAAAACTTATGAAAGCAAGATGTTATCCTACAGAGCGATCTTTGGAGGAACACACCTATATGAGCCCGACTACTGGTCACAGTCTATGAGATTGGGGTGATCTCTAGTAAGCTCATGAATAGGCCAGGAGTGTGACTTATATGCTCCACCTGAGGGGTCAGCCTTCGGCAGCCTAGTACTAGTAAGACATGTAGTGAAACTTCTTTAGGCCAAACTGACAATTCAAGGCATAGTCCATTGTTCAGTTGTGAAGGAGTGTAGCTACTTGCTCTAGGTGAAGTTCAACCTTAATAGGTCTTCACTGAAACACTAGTATATCGAAACAGCAATTGGAACAGAGGACACAATGGGCCCTCGAGATCTGGTGGGGGGTTGCTGAAATTTTAGATGGGCTCTAGGCCCATATAGCAATTTCTGAAAAATCTCTAAGGGCACATGTGGGTTATATGGCACTAGGTGTAGTGGGAAGTTTAGTCCCACCCCGGAAGTGGAAGAGGAGTTGGACCTCCTTATAAGGGTTTCTCTTCCACATGCTATTGGAGCTTGAGAAGAGAAGAGGCCCTCACGCACTCCTCCTCCGCCGCCCGCTTCGCCACGCCACGCCTCGTCACGACGCGCCGCGGGTTGCGGGATTGAGCTGAGCCGAGCTCACACCTACGCGCTTATTTTTGCCAGTCACTAACAGAGAGTTCTCTGACAGCTGGGCCACGATCTGAGACATCGGATCGTGGGCTGTCACGGACTCAGACGTGGGTCGATCCCACGTCGCTCCACGTGGCTGCGTCTATATAAGTGTGCGGTGTCTCCTAACCCTAGCCGCCACGAACAGATCACATTTGCTCATGCGCACGCCCACCGTCGTTCCTTTGATGCTGCTACCGCCGGGGACTCCATCACGTCCTCCGTGTACACGGTCGACGGGAGAGCAGGTCTCCGAAACCACGCCCTTCTGGTACATGTACGGGGTGAGGGGTGAATAGATTTTTGGACAGCGATTACGCGACTGCTCGCTTCCGATCGTCTACTTCCTCTACGTCCGCGTCGCCTTCATCATCACCATGTCCACCGACGCCGACCGTGCTGCCGCCGAGAAAGCTGAAGCCGACAAGAAGGCCGCCGAGGACGCCGCTGCTGCCACCAAAGTCGCGGCCTCTGCATGGCCTACTGGAGGGTATAACTCGTTTATCCCGCTCCTATTGTTTTCTGTTTTAGCCATACTAGCGTTATAGTAGATCTTTCTGCAATTAGCATAGTATGTGCTTGCTTGACTGAATATCAGTATGCGTTTATTTGTGTCAATGCCATGCTAGTGATTTACTCGTGGATTAATTTAATCGAGAAATTTCTTATTTACTCAACATCACCATGCATTATCCATGTCTTTCCCGACCACATGTGCAATTACCTGGGTCGTCATTCAGAAAAAAATAGTAATATTATCAGTGTCGGAGCTTGACTGCGATGTTAGGACAAAAAGCAGCGTATGCATGTTTAGAGGGGCTAATGAGGAGTACTTTGTTCTAATTATGTTCTCCTAAAAATATTTTCTTCAGGAATTTGTGTTGGGCTGGGGGCCACTGAATGTTATGAAGGTAGTTCCTTGCAATGAACATCGTCTATAAGCTAGTTATAAAAAATTATTTAGTATTTTTCCTTGAAGAGACAACAATTGTACTCCAATGCATTTCATAGGAGAAAAATATTAGTGTTTATGATATGGCATCCAATTATTTGACTTCACAGAGTAGTTAAGTATGAAAGTTGGTTTTCATGTAGTTGTTATAGTTTCTCTATTTTAGTATTCACTAGGAAAAAAGCTTGTGTGTTGCAACGGGTATACATATACTGAAATCATTCTTTCACGGCCACGTGTTGCATCGCTCTATTCCTGTACACGCAAAGCTCTCGGACAAAAGTTGTCCCTGTCGGATGTGGGGCCCATGCATGTGTGCATGTACCCCCAATTTCTTCCCTCCTGCGAATACCACAAGTGGGCCCCAACTTGTCTTTCCATAATCTCTCTCGGCCCCCTGATTTCAAAGGGTGGGGCCCGGCATCCTTCAAATTACATCTCACATTCATTTGTTTTAAAAGGAATTTGTTTCTTTGTCGGAAACCGAGCGTCTCAACGCATATACTACGATCGTGCTTTGGAACAAACTCAAATTGCCATGAATCACAACTGGTCCAATCACTCTCTTAGCAATTCAGCAACTTGTCCCAACTTCCATTACCGATGCATCCCTTCCTTCCCACCCTAGTGCTTCCCACCCATTTACGCCATTCAATTACGGTTAGCACATGGCACACAACTACGCCACAGCCGACTACACGAGCATCATTGTCACATAAACTACTATAGAGCGGAGCTCCCTCTCAATTTTTGTACCACAAATCGAAAGCAGTGAAAATAAATCGCCCCAACCAAACAAAAAAATATTGTGAAAGACCCTTCTAGAAAATAACAAAAAAGAAGGCTTGCGGCGAACAGGTCCTACTCGAAGAGAGCCGTCGATCATCCCACGTAATGTTGTTCTCTATGCAGCCCCACAATCTCCTCTTATGCAGAGTGCCCATAATCATCTTCCTTTAATTACCAGCCCACAAATCAATTTTTGTCATGCAGAGTGCCCACAATTCCGTTTATGTCACGTGTGCCCACAAATTCTCAGCTTCCACGTAGGTGCAAGTTCCACACATGTATTAACTGGTGCTATTAAATCTATTAGAGTGAGGTGGGACTAAAACACAAACGTGGTCTTGTTCAGTTGGCAGCAGCCTTACGTAGTGCTTGAGAGGTAGCAAGTCTGATCCATTGTAACGGCACAACACACTATTGTTTTTGCCTCTCCTGGTGTAGGTGGGCCGGCGGCCATGCGACAGCCCACTCGCACGTGTATCGTCGCTGGGCTGCCAGTGCCCACTCATAGATATGCACAATACTCGATCGAAGGAGAGCAGACGGGCAAAATTGGACCAGTATGAACTTTTTTTTTGACTTACGAGTGGCAGTGGGGGTTATCAACTTTTGGGATACTTTTAATGACAGTGAGTGGGCAGAAGCAATCCGTACTTTATTATTAGGTAAAGATATACAATATAGCTTGCTCTTGTGTCTTCTCATTAGAAACTTTCATTGGATATATGGGTTGTTCATGTTGAACACATGTCGTGATTTATCGATATACATGAGCTTGTGAACCACCTAAATGCAAAATCAAATCAGACACAAAAACACGATTTTCATTTTTCATGAACTTTGTATTGATGAATTGTGTCGGTCCAGTGCATCATTTTCGTATGGAGTTACAATTCGTTGTTTGTTTAAAGTATCGATATAGATCTCAAAGTTGTCGACCTACCAGAGGACCAACTTCATTACTATGGTTGTAAGTGCATCCAGTGCCCCTTAGTGATTTTGGTGTATTGAAGACTTATAGGTTAAGGATCTAATGTGTTTATGAGTGTACACAGGTCTATAAGTCTATGAGGAGTTTGATACTTACAGAGAAAGTTGACCCCTAAAAATAAAGTTCTCCAACTGAAGACTTTGATATACCGAAGACTTTCTGAACACTTTGAAAGTGAAGAAATTGGTGTGACCTTGAAGACTTCGTATTCATTCGAGGAACATGAAGCATGAAGACTTTCTTTTCGAAGTTTCATTTTCTCTTTTTCTTGAGTCATAGGAAACACCGTACTGTTAAAGGGGGTCGAGGAAATACTAAGGAAAAATTTCCATTTGATGCTCAACTCAAATCCTACACCTACCAATCCCTTCGAGTGAATCCATTGGAAATCTCATACAGTTCAGTCAATTTCTTCAGTGACAGAGACGTAGTTCTTCTGTTCACTGAGGAATTTGTTTTGACTGAGGAGTTAGGAATTCGCCAGTGTGGATTGCCTACACAATGAGGAACATGATAGCTCTAAGGAATTTGTACCTCAAAATTCCGACCGTTGCTGTGCTACGCGCCAGCTGTCCCAAAATATCTTATCCATCCAACGGTCATATCATTGAAGGGCATTTATGTCTTATCATGTCGGGCTGCTCCCTAGGCTATAAATAGCCACCCCCTACAACCACTAGCTGGTTGGCCGCTCCGAGAGAAACTGACACTTGTCATTTGAGAGCAACCCATCCTCCGAGGACTTTGAGTGAAAATCATCAAGTGAGGAAAATCAAAACCCAAACCCAAACCCAAACACCTACAAACCCAAAGTGACTGAGCATCACTGAAGAGATTGATCCTGCGTGGATCCGACACTTGTTACCTTTGAAGACTGTGCTTCTTCCAGACGGTTAGGCGTCATGGTCTAGAGCATCCAAGAGGAATTGTGGATCGCCGAGTGACTGAGTTTGTCAAGGTTCAGAAGTCACCTGAAGACTTACCATGAGTGATTGAATGAGGACTGTGTGTCCTTAGTTAAAGGAGAATACGATGAGGACTTGGTGTCCCGAGCTGCCTGCTCAGGACTGGGTGTCTGGGACTGTGTGTCCTCGAGTTTAAATACTCAGCCGCTCCAACCAGATGTACAACTGAGACAGCAGTTGGAACTAGTCTACCAAATCATTGTCTTCACCAAGCTTACTGGTTCCATTTCCTCATCTCTTTCATTTCCTCAGTATTGTGCTGCTTGTTTATCATATCTATGTTTGAAGACTTTGACTGAAGACTTTCTCAATTTCCTCAGTTCAAATTCTTCAGTCTGTTTGTCTTCGTCTTGTGTTATCCTGTGTTTACGCTTTCTGTACTCTGTGCTAGTCTTCATTTCTTCATGATGACCATGCTTGTGTTCTGCTTTGTTTTCATTTGAGTACTTATTCCGCTGCTAGTAGTTCTTCGCTAAGGAATTTCCTCACTAGCAAATTCCTCAGTGAAGGATTTCATAAAAATCGCCTATTCACCCCCCTCTAGTCGATATAACACACTTTCAATTGGTATCAGAGCCTGGTACTCCCTTGTTCTGTGTGATTTTGGTTTAACCGCCTGGAGTTTTAGTTATGTCGACCACAGGTATGATCAAGGTCTCTGCTGGGTGTCCTACCTTCGATGGGATGGACTACCCCTACTGGAATAATAAGATGCGAATGCATCTTGCGGCAATTGATAACGATCTCTGGTATGTTGTGGAAAATGGTGTTCCCTCAGTCACACCTTCTCTGAATGTTGCTGATGTGAAGAGATTCAAGCAACTCGAATCTCAAGCGAAGAATATCATATGTGGCCATCTAAGCAAAGGACAGTATGGAAGAGTGAGTGCTTTGGATACTGCTAAGCTTATCTGCGATAGGCTGTCCAAAGTCAATGAAGGAGTTTCAACTCAGCGTGACTCTCGAGTTGATGTTCTTCGCAATATCTTCAACCGCTTCAAAAGACTCGACAATGAAAATGTTCAGCAAACCTTCGATCGCCTCACTGACATCTCAAATGAGCTTCAAGCACTTGGTGCCACTGACATCACCGACCATGAGGTGGTGAAGAAATTGCTGAGGTCGCTTGATTCCTCATTTGATACTTTGGCACTGATGATACAAGAGCGTGCTGATTACAAGTCACTTGACCCCGCTGATATCCTCGAGAGGCTAAATACTCATGAGTTCCAGCTTGCTGAAAAGAGAGATCTCTATGGTTCGAGCTATGGGAGATCACGTGCACTGAAGGCCAAGGCAATATCAGAATCCGAAGATGAAGACTCTGGTAGCAGCCTTGGCGACCCTGAAGAACTAAGTCATGATCTAGCGCTGCTTGTGAAGAAATTCCAAAAGTTCTCAAGACGTGGTCGCTTTGGAAGACCCTCAAAGTGCAATGATTCCTCATCCAGTGAATACAAGAGAAGGCTTTGTCACAAGTGCAAGAAGCCTGGACACTACATTCAAGATTGTCCTCAGTGGGAAAAGGAATCAAAGAAGAAGAAATACAAGGATTATAGTTCTGATGATGCGAAGAAAAAGAAGAAATCCTCAAAATCTTCATCATCAAAATCCTCGAAGTCTTCGTCTCACAAGAAGAGCAGCTCCAAGAAGGCTCGAGCATTCATTGGCAAGGAAATGGACTCTGAGGCTGAATCTGAAGAAAATGAGGAAGAAGAGGAGTCTGATGATTCCGAGTCTGGTGTGGCGAGCCTAGCCCTCGCCACTGCATTCGTCAGCAAGTCCATCATCACCTCTGAAGAAAGTGAGCTCACCAACAAGGCTGATGAAGACAGTGATGACTACGCTCCCACCTATTGCTTCATGGCAAAGGGTGCCAAGGTACTCAAATATGCCTCCTCTGAATCTAGTGAGGATGAATCTGATGAAAATCTTAAGCCTAGCTACCCTAACTTGCTAAGATTGCTGTGCAACAACAAAAGGCTTTTGAAAAGGTTCAAAACATGCTAGACAAAAGTGATGATATGTTGGGTGAAGAAATGGACGCACTAAAGCCTTAACTGAAAATCTTCAGAGACTTCAGACCAGGTTTGACAACCTTCAAGATCATCATAACACTCTCTTATCTGATCATGAGAAACTTTCTTATGAATATCTTCAAAAGAAGCAAGATCTTGAGAAGCTAAGAGTGAGTTATGAAGATCTTCAGAAGGAGCGCGATTCATTACTTGCTCAATAAATCAGCGCTGCTCAGGAAGAATTTATTCCTCCATGTTTGAAATGCATTGAACGAGAATCTGCTAATTCTTCACCTGAATGTTCAAATGCTTCTAATGTTAAAAATTCCTCACCTGCCTCTGCTATCACTAATTCCTCATCTAAGTACATTGCTAGTATCACTGACAATGCAGGGCTGAAGGAATTGTACATGACAGGCATGTACAAAAGCCTCAAAGGGCATCAGACTCTTTGTGATGTGCTTAAAAAGCAGATCCTCAACAGGAACCCTAGGAAAGAGGGTATTGCCTTTGAGAGGAAACTCAATGATGATGGTACATATTGGAAGCCTGAGCAGTACCCCAAAACCTCATGGGTTGCTGCAAAGGGACCTCCAGTTGATCCATCTAATTTATCTGGTTGTACATGTGAATCTTCACATTCTTCTAATGAGTCATTTGACTCCAACTATAAACTGTTCAAAAATCAGAATGGTGAAGTATTTGCTAGATATGTTGGCATTAACTGCAGGAATGGTTCCCCTATGAAGAAAATCTGGGTTCCCAAAAGGTGCCTTCAAAGTCTTCAGGTGAATGTCCTCATGACATCACCTGTGAAGAATAGGAACCCCGGATCAAATTCTTCATATCCAAGTCCTCATACGAACCAAAATCCTCACGCCGATCAAATTCCTCACATGGATCAAAGTCCTCATATGAACATCATCGTGCTAACAACTCTGTTTCGCAGGGAAGAGCCAAGGGCTATGAATATGAGCATTATCCTTCTAATTATTATGTTCATAAGTCCTCGAAGAATTTGTCTACTTATTCATATGCTTACCCTAACCACTCTTATGTGAAACGAAATGGATTGGCCTCTATGCCACCATTTTCATATGGAGCTCGCAGAGTGATGAACTCTTTGCCACCCCTTCAGATGTGGGTGGTGAAGAAAAGGAACTAATCTCTTGTGCAGAGTCAGGTCTCCAGACGTACTGTAACGTCTAAAAAATTTGCTGGGGGCATGACAAAGTGCCTGAAAGGACACAGGCTAATCATGAAGAAATGAACTTTCATTTCACACGTCCTCCTACTGCTTTATTTGTCTTACTACTTGATGAGATTGATCTGATGAATTGTGATATCATATTCTTCACTGCCGAAGTATATGAGGTTCGTAAGTTGCACTAATTCACCTGCAGGATGATCCACCCAAAGCCACTGAGTGGGTCCTCGATAGTGGATGTACAAATCACATGACTGGTGATAAGAATCTATTGATGGATGCTCCTTTATCATCATCACGTCTGATGCATATCATCTTCGCTGACGAAAGCAAAAGTCAGGTATTGGGTCTAGGTAAGGTTGCTATCACAAAGGATCGACACATGGACAAAGTCATGCTTGTTGAGTCCTTAGGATACAACCTTATGTCTGTCTCAATGCTTTGTGATCTTGATATGGTTGTTGTCTTTGGCAAGTATCGTTGTGTTGTGATTATGGAAGCTGACAATTCCAAAGTCTTCGAAGGCTTTAGGAGAGGAGACTTGTATATTGTTGATTTCTCTGCAGATTCACAACCAGCCGTGTGCCTACTTGCAAAAGCTTCAGAAGGATGGTTATGGCATCGACGACTTGGTCATGCAGGCATGAGGAATTTGCACACGCTTGCAAAGAAGAAGCATGCCATTGGCATTGAGAATGTCAAATTCCTCAAGGATCACTTATGCGGTGCCTGTGAAGCTGGAAAGATGACCAAGGCCAAGCATCCAGCAAAGACTATCGTGACCACCACTCGTCCATTTGAATTGCTTCACATGGATCTCTTCGGTCCTAATCATTATTCTTCTATTTTGAATGAAGCATCTCAATATGGCTTTGTTATTGTTGGTGATTACTCTCGTTACACATGGGTACACCTTGTTACTTACAAACATGAAGTGCAGGAAGTCTTCAAACGATTTTCCTCGAGGGCTTCAACCAACTTTGGTGTGAAGATCAAGCACATCAAAAGTGACAATGGCACTGAGTTCAAGAATTCGGGTCTCGATGACTATCTTGATGAACTTGGTATTACTCATGAGTTATCTGCTCCTTATACTCCTCAATAGAATGGCGTCGTGGAGCGCAAGAACAGGACTCTTGCTGAGATGGCCCGCACTATTCTTGATGAGTACAAAACCCTCGTCGTTTCTGAGTTGATGCAATTGATACTGCGTGCCACATCATCAACAGAGTATATCTTCACAAATTCTTCAAGAAGACTGCCTATGAACTCCTCACTGACAAGAAACCCAATGTGAGTTATTTCAAAGTCTTCGGTGCTAAATGCTGGATTAGAGATCCTCATCACAACTCTAAATTTGCACCGAAAGCACATGAAGGGTTTATGCTTGGTTACGGAAAGGACTCGCACACCTACAGAGTCTTCAACAATGTTCTTCACAAGATTGTTGAAACTGTAGATGTGCGGTTCGATGAAACTAATGGCTCGCAAAGAGAGCACCTACCTTCTGTGTTAGATGAACCAGCACCTGAGGATTCTATCAAGCACAAGGCTACTGAAGATGTCATTCCTACTGAAGAATCTGCTGAAGAATTCATTCCAGAACGTGAAGAACGTCGAGCTGATGCACCTGAAGAAAATGCTGAGGAAATTGATGCTGAAGAAAATGCTGATCAAATTCCTCAACGACAACCAGCTCATCCTCGCATTGCAAAAGAAGTGCAAGTGGAGAAGATCATCGATGACATTAGAGCACCAGGTCCTCTCACACGCTCAAAAGCTTCACACTTATCTAACTTTTGTGGGCACTTTGCTTTTGTCTCTATCACAGAGCCCACTGAGGTAGATGAAGCATTTCCGGAGCCTGAATGGATTCAGGCCATGCAAGAAGAATTACATTAGTTCAAGCTCAACAACGTCTGGGAACTGGTCAATCGTCTAGATCCTCGCAAGCATAATATCATTGGCACAAAATGGATCTACCGCAACAAGCAAGATGAAAACGGCCTTGTGGTGAGGAATAAGGAACGTCTAGTAGCTCAAGGCTACACACAGGTTGAAGGAGTTGATTTCGATGAAACTTTTGCACCTGTTGCTAGACTTGAGGCTATTCGCATATTACTTGCTTATGCTAACCATCATGATATCATCTTATATCAAATGGATGTGAAAAGTGCATTCCTCAATGGTAAGCTTGAAGAGGAAGTATATGTTGCTCAACCCCCAGGTTTTGAAGATCCAAAGAATCCTGACAAAGTCTTCAGACTCAATAAGGCCCTCTATGGCCTCAAGCAAGCCCCACGGGCGTGGTATGATACTTTGAAGGAATTCTTCATGAAGAAAGGCTTCACACCCGGATCACTCTATTATACTCTCTTTACTAAGTCTTATGATGGTGAACTGTTTGTGTGCCAAATATATGTTGATGATATTATCTTTGGCTGTACTGACCAATGTTATAGTGATGAATTTGCCTATATGATGTGTGAAGAATATCAAATGTCTATGATGGGAGAGTTGAAATTCTTCTTAGGTCTTCAAATTCGTCAACGGCGCAATGGCATATTCATATCTCAGGAGAAATACCTCAAGGATGTCCTGAAGAAATTCGGCATGCAAGATTGCTAAGGCATCAAAATTCGTATGCCCACAAATGGTCAACTATGCACTGATGAAAATGGTATTGACTTCGATCATAAGGTATACCGCTCCATGATTGGTTCTTTATTGTACTTATGTGCATCTAGGCCAAATATAATGCTTAGTGTTTGCATGTGTGCCCAATTTCAAGCTGCACCGAAGGAATCACACCATAAGGTTGTGAAGCATATTCTTCGATATCTAGCTCACACACCAACACTAGGATTATGGTATCCCAAGGGCTCGGATTTTGATCTCATTGGATATTCTGACTCTGACTATGCTAGTGATCGTGTGGACCGCAAGTCAACATCTGGTACATGTCATTTCCTTGGACGATCTTTGGTCTGTTGGTCCTCGAAGAAACAGAATTGCGTATCACTGTCTACTGCTGAAGCTGAGTACATTGTTGGTGGTTCTTGTTGTGCTCAACTGCTATGGATGAAGCAAACACTCAAGGACTATGGCGTCAACGTGAAGAATGTTCCTCTCCTCTGTGACAATGAGAGTGCCATCAAGATTGCTCACAACCCAGTTCAGCACTCGAAGACAAAGCACATTCAGATTCGTCATCATTTTCTTCGTGATCATGTGTTGAAGGGCGACATTTCTATTCAGCATGTGAAGACTGAAGAACAGCTAGCCGATATCTTCACTAAGCCCTTGGATGAGAAGAGATTTAGCAAGTTGCGGTGTGAGCTAAATATCTTAGAGTCTTCGAATGTACTTTGAAAAGGCACTCATCCTAACACTTATGCAAAATTGATGACCTAGATGTGCAACACATGAAGAAACGTTTTTCTTCAATCAATGAAGAATAACACTCTAAGTGTGAATAAATTAATGAAGAATTTGATTCTCAGAACCCTACGACAATTGTACGCGGTGTCTGAAATCAGCATTCTTATACGGTGGGTCACGCCACCACAAAAGTTGAAAATCTTCAATTTGAGTTTTTCCTCAGTTGTTCAACTTCTTCAACTTTTCAAAATCGTCACTGTTTCCGTCGTTTTTGTTCATTGGCTATATATATATATATATATATATATATATATGTCCTCTACAGCATTCACTTATGGCTATTTCTTCAAGATGTTTTCTGCTAAGTGAATGTGATCGGACCCTTCCCCCTCTGTGCTATACTCAATCCAATCTATTCACAAATTCTTCATGTGCGTTCTATTTGAAACTCGTTCAAAATCTTCACTGTGTCCTTGTCAGCTGAAGAAATTGCAAACGGAACTTTTAAAACCAATCTTATCCAAATTTTCGGTTTTGCCGCTCAAACCGTTCCGCATCCCACGATGCATTATTCTACTCACCCACGATCTTACACGATCTCCACCACTCTGTACATGTGTGACACATGTCGTGCGAAGGAGAAGGGTCAGGGGCACGTTCGTCCCAAATCTTCAGGCGAACAGCTTTTTCACTGCTACTATAAATACCCCCTCACCCCTTCCTCACTTCTTTTACTCCGCTCGAACTCTCTCTCCCGCTCGAGCTTCCC
The DNA here is from genome assembly GCA_032464435.1 of Aegilops umbellulata. Taxonomy (NCBI): domain Eukaryota; kingdom Viridiplantae; phylum Streptophyta; class Magnoliopsida; order Poales; family Poaceae; genus Aegilops; species Aegilops umbellulata. The sequence goes on from CP136059.1 coordinate 341,882,228, forward strand.
AAACCCTAGCGCCGCCGCTACTCCACCGTCGCCGGTGAGGAAGGGCTTCACTGCCTCGACCTCGTCGCCGTCGTACTCGCGCCGACCGCGGAAATCTTCACCTCCGCCGCCGCCGTAGACGTCTTCCTCCGCCGAGTTAGGGCGTGGAAGATCTACACCGACGAACTTCACTGTTTCACCTCTCTGCTCGTCGTGTTCTTCATTCAGGGTAATTAAAAGTTACTTTTACTGCCCTCCTTGATTCGAAGTTTCTCTACAAAATCTTCAAAGGTGTTTTATTCTTCAAATCTTCACACACTAAACACCTCACATGTCATCTGTTCTTGATTCATTTCCCTAAGCATCATTTTCTTCAAGATTCCTCAATTGTGTGGATCTTCAATCTATACAACTCTGGAACCTAAGATAAAGCGTGCTTAGTGAAATTCCTCAAGACGCATCTGGTCAAATTCCTCAAACTTGTTCTTTTTGAAAAACCTTCTGAGAACGCATACGACCTCTCCAAATTCCTCGCAACTATACTTTGTTCACAGGTACTCATGTCTGCTGCTGAATCACTAGGTTCTCATCAACTTAACTCATTTGCAGCGTTCCTCGAAGAAAAACTGCATACTTCTTCAGAGAATTCTATTGTTCAAATTCCTCAGCTGAAGAATATGGCAGATGGTAAGAGGCCGCAGAAAGGAGGAAATAAGCCTGAGGTCATGACTGCATTTGAAATCCCTGAGGACATTTACAAAGAGTACTGCACGCCTGATGAAGCCAAGTTTGGCAAAGAGACCAAGAATCAGCGCAAGGTGCGCATTCAAAGGATAGAACGGAGATGGGCAAGAGAATGGAGGGAGTACAGATATGTTACTCCAAAGTACATGAGGAAATTCACTCTCAACCCTCCATGCCCAAGAGCCCCATTGGCACCTGGCCAAGTGGCTGATCCCACTAGCATCAAACGCTATGAGGATTTTCCTGAGGAATGGGCAAGGCGTCAAGCCAAGTTGGCAAGACAAGCCAGAGAAGCAGTGAAGAAATTCAACGAAGATTCTGCTGTTGCTGCTGCCACTGAGGCCTCTATCAAGATGAGGAAATCAATGGCAAAGAAGCCCGCTCGAAAGCCAAGTGCTTCATCAACAGTGCCCTCACGGCCAAGTTCCTCAGCTGCGCCCTCACGGCCAGGAACTTCAAAATCTTCAAAGCAAATTCCTCATGCTGCTCCTGCTCCACCAAAGTCCTCAGCACCTCCTCCACAATCCTCAGCTGTTCCGACAAAGTCCTCAGCACCTGTGCATCTGGCCTCGTGCCAAAAGACTGCAGGTATCTCAATTGCCTCTGGTGTCTCAGCAAGTTCCTCAGTTGCACCAAATTCTTCATCTAGCCCCACTCTGCTGAAGAAAAAGGGTACTGCTGGACGAGGTCCTCGCCCTAGTCCGAAGAAAAAACAGGTGGCCTTCCGAGAGCCACCTGAAGATGATGAGGCTGATGAAGAAGAACTTGCAGAAATCATCAGGGACAGACAAGAAAGGGCCGCTAGAGCCAAAGGCACACATGTGCCGCTGCTGTTGGATCCAAGAGCGATCCTAGACTACATTGATCTCTGGCACAAGGATCCAAATACGCATATGCCTGACTTCAAGTTGACACCTGGCCAAAGTCACATGCTGACTCATTTCATCCAAGAGGAGAAATGGAAATATGATAGGGCCAGAGAGATCAAGAAATCGCAGTACAGAAAAGAGAAACTGCAGAAGAAAAATGTTGTCAAGATGACAACTGAAGAACTCGTCAAGAGGCAGGCTGACATCAAAGCCCTCAGCGACAAATTCGATTCATACTATGCTGATTGGAAAGGAGACAAAGTCAGGTTTGTGAAACCGACTGAGAAGTTCACCAATGTTGCAGCCCCAACGCAACAAGAAGTTCCTCAAGCTGAAGCTTCTGCTCAGCCAACTGAAGAACATGCCAGCACCGCTGATGATTTTCAGGCTGCTGAAGAAAATGCTAGTTCCAGGGCTGATGACTCCATTCCAGCCGCTGAAGAAATTGCCAGGGCATCCACTAGTGGTGCATCAGTTGCGCCTGAAGAAATACAAACAGATTCCTCAGCTCCACATGCGCCTACACCAACTCCTATCCTTCCATCTGCTTCAGATGTGAAGAAGACCAAGGCTGCAGAGCGAGCTGCAGTGAAGAAAAGGAAAACATCAAGTGCTTCAGAATCTTCAGCTCCAAAGAAGATGAAGCCTATGACCAGCTCGTTTGACAATCCAATTGATGTTGTTCCAATTTCAACTATGCCATCAAAGGACCTTGTTCCTTTTGATGAGGACTATGAGATCCCAAGCGGATCAGATGAAGAAACTCAATCTGCTACTTCCTCAAAGCAGATTGATGAGGAAATTGAAGTGGATACGATCCATTCAACCCAAGTGGTATCATCACCAATGCCTCAGTTTACTGCTAAAGAGGCTGGTGTTGAAGAAATTGATGATGAAGACGTGGACATTGGCAGCACAATGCCAGTGATGAATGATGATTTTTAGGAAAGTCAGCATCCCAACTCTCCACTCTTCACTCCATTGCAGCATATTCCTCACACCCCTGCACCAACAGTTCAAATGGGCTCTGAAGAAACTCATCCGACCTCACCTTCCCGTGAAGATATTCCAGCCACTAGTGCTGAAGAAACTGCTGCTGCTGAAAATATTACTGCACCTGAGGAGGAACCAGAAATTCCTCAGCCTGAAGAACCTGAGATCGCGATTCCTGAGGTCATGATGCAACTCACTGACACTCCATTGCCAAAGCCAAAGGATCCGTTCTCAAGGAAGCAAAAGTTCAAGGCTGAAGACTTCTTTGGCGAGCATGTGTTCTTCACTGATTACAATCCATATGATTCTGCTCGCATAAGGAAGAGGTGTTTCTGGACTGCTAGTCAAGCCAACTTCTATTCCTCAGTGCTGTTCAACAAAGACAAACTCTTCGATCATGCACATATTCCTCACGTAGACATGGAGTCTCTGTCGTGCTTCGAGCCAGTTCTCAGTGTTCTTCACGACGCTGGGCTACTGAATTTCTGCACTGACATCTGTGATTGGAATGAGGAACTCATTCTTCAGTTATATGCAACGCTGCACATCACAGGCGATTCTGAAGATGTGAATTCATGGGTTCTGGACTGGATGACAGAGAACACTCACTACAAGGCACCAGCGTCTGAATTGCTTCGTGCCCTTCCACTCAGTCCTCCCACTGAAGATGCACGTTGTGTTTACAATGAACCTGATCTTTCAAATCACTACATGCAAGTTCTGATGAAGCCTTTGAAGCCAGGGCAGGCTTCTAGAACCAATTTCCTCATCAAGGAATTACTGTATGTGCCTCGGACTGTCTATCGCATTCTGTCGAACACAATGAGTCATATCAAAGGCCACGACTCAAGTGATGAAGAAGTCATTGGCATCATGAAGAATCTGCTTTTCAACATCATTCATGGCGTTCTCGTCAACTTCCATGATTTCTTCATGAGGACTCTGGCCAATATTGCCATGTCACCATTTGAGCTGAAGCCTTATGCGCCATGGATTATGAGATTCATCAGGACAAGGTCTTCACTCAATTACAATGCTGACACTCTGAACCACTGCAGCTACTTGCGTCCAATTGAAGTCCTCAAAAGGTCATTTTCCTCAGCTGATGACAAAGGCAAGGCAACTGCTGTGATAGATGAAGGCATTCATCCATTGGATGGTCAGTTTCGCAAGGCTGCATCCTACTCCACCAATGATGACTCTGCTACACATGACTCTGCCGCCAACAATGCCAAGCAAAATCCTCCAGCCACAGCACCTAGGGTGATGACTGATCATGAGTTACTCCTCAGTCTTCATCAGAAGGTTGATCGCAATCACAAATGGGTCAAGCGTCAGTTTGGTTCAATTCTTCACAACATGACTTCAACACACAATGCAGTGAAGAAAAACCACTACTACCTCCGTGAAACCCTCAACCGCACCTGGGCTGTTCTGTCTCAAGTTTACAGCACTGAAGATCTGAAGAAAATGGGTCTCAAAGAAGAGTTTGACTGGTCTGCACCTCCTCCGAAGAAATTCAAGAAGGTCAAGGTTCCTTCTTTGGTGGCCAGCTCCTATTCTTCATCGCGTGACACTGATGAACATGAAGACTTGGACGACACTGCGGCAGGCCCTACTTCAACAACCAACCCCGACAACGCTGGCGCTCCTTCATCAACTTGATTATCTTCAGGGGCGTTAGTCCTCAGTTTCGATCCTTTTGGTCATTCGATGACAAAGGGGGAGAAATCTGAGTTAGTCTTCAAGCGGGTCTATTATTTGGGCATTTTTTTGCTAAGTTACAACTCTCGTTCTTCCGAAACTTTTATTGGATCGAGTTGTAAACTTAAACCCGATGGTGGTCTGATACTTCTGCTACGTTATTCTGCATGCTTATTCCTCGTTAATATTATCGCACGCATGCTGAAATACGTCAGTCACCATTTTTCATCATGCATTTCAAATTCTTCATATTATATATCAAATGCGTGTATGAATTACAAGATATAGGGGGAGATCTCCATGATTCATCTCTTCAAGTGTGCATTGCTTTAAAAGCAAATTCCTCACTATGCACAACTTCAGGGGGAGTTCTTCTATATCTTGCAATCAAATTCCTCAATATCGGTATTTAAACTTCATATGTTTATCCCCGTTGAAAACTTAACCTATGTTGTCATCGATCACAAAAAAGGGGGAGATTGTAAGTGCATCTAGTGCCCCTTAGTAATTTTGGTGTATTGAAGACTTATAGGTTAAGGATCTAATGTGTTTATGAGTGTACACAGGTCTATAAGTCTATGAGGAGTTTGATACTTATAGAGAAAGTCGACCCCTAAAAATGAAGTTCTTCAACTGAAGACTTTGATATACCAAAGACTTTCTGAAGACTTTGAAAGTGAAGAAATTGGTGTGACCTTGAAGACTTCGTATTCATTCGAGGAACATGAAGCGTGAAGACTTTTGTTTTTGAAGTTTCATTTTATCTTTCTTGAGTCATAGGAAACACCGTACTGTTAAAGGGGGTCAAGGAAATACTAAGGAAAAATATCCATTTGATACTCAACTCAAATCCTACACCTACCAATCCCTTCGAGTGAAGCCATTGGAAATCTCATACAATTCAGTCAATTTCTTCAGTGACAGAGACACAGTTCTTCTGTTCACTGAGGAATTTGTTCTGACTGAGGAGTTAGGAATTTGCCAGTACGGATTGCCTACAATATGACAAACATGGTAGCTCTAAGGAATTTGTACCTCAAAATTCCGACCGTTGCTGTGCTACGCGCCAGCTGTCCCAAAATATCTTATCCATCCAACGGTCATATCATTGAAGGGCATTTATGTCTTATCATGTCGGGCTGCTCCCTAGGCTATAATAGCCGCCCCCTACAACCACTAGCTGGTTGGCTGCTCCGAGAGAAACTAACACTTGTCATTTGAGAGCAACCCGTCCTCCGAGGACTTTGAGTGAAAATCATCAAGTGAGGAAAATCAAAACCCAAACCCAAACACCTACAAACCCAAAGTGATTGAGCATCACTGAAGAGATTGATCATGCGTGGATCCGATGCTTCTTACCTTTGAAGACTGTGCTTCTTCCAGACGGTTAGGCATCATGGTCTAGATCATCCAAGAGGAATTGTGGATCACCGAGTGACTGGTCTAGATCATCCAAGAGGCATCATGGTCACCTGAAGACACCACGAGTGATTGGACGAGGACTGTGTGTCCTTAGTTCAAGGAGAATACGGTGAGGACTTGGTGTCCCGATCTGCATGCTCAGGACTGGGTGTCCGGGACTGTGTGTCCTCGAGTTTAAATACTGAGCCGCTCCAACCAGATGTACAACTGAGACAGCAGTTGGAACTGGTCTACCAAATCATTGTCTTCACCAAGCTTACTGGTTCCATTTCCTCAACTCTTTCATTTCCTCAGTATTGTGCTGCTTGTTTATCATATCTGTGTTTGAAGACTTTAACTGAAGACTTTATCAATTTTCTCAGTTCATACTCTTTAGTCTGTTTGTCTTCATCTTGTGTTATCCTGTGTTTACGCTTTCTGTACTCTGTGCGATTCTTCATTTCTTCATGATGACCATGCTTGTATTCTGCTTTGATTTCATCTGAGTACTTATTCCGCTGCTAGTAGTTCTTCGCTAAGGAATTTCCTCACTAGCAAATTCCTCAGTGAAGAATTTCATAAAAATCGCCTATTCACCCCCCTTCTAGTCGATATAACGCACTTTCAATGGTGTTGTTAGGTGACCTATGAGAGGAGAAACAAATTCAAGTGGTTGCATACCACCCAAGACAGATTTCCCTAAGCCACAAATTGAATAGGTTATTCATCACTTTACTTCTTTGTTTTGGAACTGTTTGACGTCATTTTTGCCCATTTTATGTTGCTTCTTTGCATAGTATGGGTTTGAAGGCATGAGGAATTATTGATGGATAATCAGAGTTAGAACATGCACCACATTTAGATATATTAAAACTGAGCACCCTCCCAGCCCTCTTAGGCCATCAATGCTCCCAGCCATCGGATCGACACTTTTAAGTATTTTCAGCCGTTAGATTTGCAATGAATCGCTCCTAATCTGGCTCCTTCGCTAATAACGATCGCTAACCATGTCATAATCAGTGATGGTTAGAAAGGCAAGAATGTCTCGATAGCTTCATCATCTATTGTGTAAGATGTTATAGTTTCTAGATATTTACCATACTTACAGAAATAAGCATCTCTGATTTTAGAATTCAGCTTTCAGTGTACCCTAAATGTGCAGCATTTATACATTAGCAGTTCATATATGTGTACTTGCATCCACTTCGCTGCTATATGACTTCTTTTTCGTTTTTTAACTAACCCACTGTAATCTGCAGTATCATTTTTAGGAAGCCGTGGACCTCATGGAAAGAGCACCCCATATGAAAGAGCTAAGAGATATGAACAGCTGGTCTAATGTTATTGCTGCAAAACAACAAGAGGAGCTGCAAAGGGTTGCCACACTCTTCCAAAAAATATATCCAATTCAGGATAGCGGTTTATTGAACTTTATTCTCTTTCTCAAGATTTGCCTTCTTGTTATTCTTGACAGCTTAATTTTTATGAGACAATTTAGGCAGATGAACAACAATTTGAGTAAAGCAAACTTATAAAGATCCACCATTTCCATATGTTGGTATATTTGTTAAACTATGCATCCCCTTTAGTAGATTTGGATGGGAAGAATGAAAGATCACCAAGAATCATCAAAGACAGGTGAGCTAAACATGTTTAGTTTTCTGATATGCTAAGGCGGATTATAAGACTTGTAGAATACTCGTGAGCTTCTCTTTCCTACAAGGTTTCTTACTCCAGTTAAACCACTGCACCAACATCCCTCCATACATATAGAGATTATAAACAAACAGAATAGCACTAACTATCACCTGCCCTTTTCCAGGGCTAGAATGTGTGATTGATGTGATCTTGGCACATGAGACATCGGTCCAAGTCTGAGAGCAATATGCATGCATGAGGAGGAGGGCGAAGACCAAGAAATAAAAGCTAACAGCCAATACCAGACCAGGGTGCCCTTTTAAACTTAACGTCAAGACCTCTTATTTGGTCTAAAGTCTAAAATGAGATTTTACATGATTATATGTTTACATGGATGAAGCAAAGCTATTTCTACACATAGCATGGTTGATAATCTTACCAATCCCTTTTTTTAGTGTTCAACATGTGTTATACTACCGCCCTCTACCATGGTGTAGATGCTCATTTCACATTATATTTATGCCTGTAATAAATTCTCATACCAAATTTTGTGCATTGGTCTATTATTATGAATGGTTACTAGCTGTGTAAATTTTATCCTTGCGGCAACTTCAAATATAAGCAGGAGATATTCGATTGTCTTTCTACATATGGAACATTTTAGTTAATTGCTCCCTTTGTTCCATTGCTATTTTGGTACTGCCATACTCAGCGATGATTTGAATGGTGTCACTATAGCATGTTGATTTTTTGTATTCTATACCTATAGTTTTGAAAAAGTGTATTATGGGTTGCCTATCTACATCAAAGCAATGTATTTGAAATATTCAAAGTTTCTCAACATTTCTATTTTATTATAAAATATCCTCTTTGATGACTAACCAATATGTAAACTTAGCTTTCATGTTCATATATTTACAAAAATTCTTATCATTTTACATTCAAATAGACGGGCACAGCAGCCCGCGTGCATTTGACCCTGTTAACTTCCAAGGTTTGCATGGATTAATAGTATTCTCTCTTTGAACAGGCATTTTTTGCTCGAGAATTTTTAGGTGGCGGAGCCGCCTAATCACAGTAGTTCCCTCATGTTGTTCTTTTATGTAGCCCCTAACAGGCTTATCCTATGGTTTAGTAAATTAGTAGAATTGGCATGAATTCATGTTGGTTGTACATGCTTATCGAGTACCCCATATGCATGTTTGATGACTACCAGTTTTTTGTTTTCAACCCTCTCCAACTAAATATATTCTATACCTATTTTTTAATAGCACGGTGATAGCCCTGGCAGATAATGAAACTCAAAAACTATACAAAAGGTATTTGTTAACCCAGAAAGACCATTTTCTAGATGTTTGACGTTGTTCTTAAAGTGTTTCATGCCTCTAATTTTCTTGGTGTTAGCCACATCTCATATCCCATTGTATTCAACCTATAGGTTTCATTCGTCCAATTTTCTTGATGTTAGTTGCGTCAGATGATATTATTTTTCTTTTACATTATGTACCCTTTATCATTTTACTTGGTCTTTCTTCTGTTTTCTAGTTGCTTTTACATGAAAATGCAAAGCTTGCCGTCCTTCATTTTAAGAATTCATGTTGTTTCTATTTCTGCAGCGGCAGTCATGGAATTCGAGTGGAGCGACGGTTATAACAAATGAGCAGTACCTTGACCATATCTGAGGAGATGAGCTTTCTGTAGGATGTGCTCCTTGGGAAGGTAACACTTGTTTACCTGAACATAAAATGACAGACTGTTGGAAGGAGTCACAGCCTTTAGTCTACTGCGAAGAAATTCAGTAACGGGAGCAGAAGGTCCAAACTTATGAACTTCATATGACTGCTTTGCTGCTACACGAGTTGCCAATTAGGATAGTCAATAGCGGTGCGTTTACAGTGTTGTGGGCAAAAATAATTGCCAGCCATTTTACTATAGCTGATATAGTCATTAGTAGATAAACCACCATTAGCCCCAGTTGGTAAGGGCCTTTTGTCCCGGTTCCTGAACCGGGACTAAAGGGTCGTTACTAATGCCCTAGACCTTTAGTCCCGGTTCAGTCCAGAACCGGGACAGATGGGCCTCCACGTGGCCGGTGCGCCGAGCCCAGGCAGGAGGGCCTTTGGTCCCGGTTGGTGGCACCAACCGGAACCAATAGGCATCCACGCGTCAGCATTTCAGGGGTTGGGGTTTATGTTTTTTTTAAGGGGGGAGGGGGTTGGGAGTTTTGGGGGGTTAATTTAGGTGTTTCATATATTGTGTTAGCTAGCTAATTAATAGAGAGAAGTGTTCTCTCTTATGTCTGTGCTTGGTCAACGCTACGTACTATACATATAGAGAGGACTAGACACACTAGCTAGCTAGTAAGAAAACGAAGGAAACAGAAGATCGTCATGAACATATATGCATACAGAAAGAAGTGATATCGACCACCTCTCCTTCTTCGAGAGATTGGTCGAACAACAAGTTCTTGTATATCTATCCGACACTATCGGCTACATATATACAATAATTATCTCTTAAATATAATCTCCTAACTATATATGAACACACGGTCCACATGGTATTCTCCGTCTTCAGCGATCACGTGGTCAAGGAAGAATGCCGCCAATTCCTCTTGAATTGCTCGCATATGATCTGGTGGTAGGAGTTCATCCCGCATCCGAAAGATCTAATTTAAAGAAGGGGGTCAATACATATATATATATATATATATATATATATGAATAAATGAAACTCAACACAAATAATGGTAATAAAATAAAATTGTGAATATTATTGCTTATGCACTTCATATTATTCTTCAGTGTACCCCCGTTCACAGGTCGTGTAGCGGATGGACTCGCAAATGTAGTATCCATAGAAATCATTCCCTTGATCCTGCCACAACCACTTTACAAGAAATAGAGATCAATCAAACTGATAAGCAAGAGCATGCCAAATGGTATTGATGAAACTAGCGCTTGAATCACTAGGAGACGCGCGGAACATGCTACTATAGTACTTACATTCGGGTATCTAAATTGCAGCTTCTTCGGCAGTCCCGGAGCTTTTTTGGTGAATTTTCTCCAAACCCTGCCAGACAAAAGAAAACAATTACTTGATATCAGGAAATGAACAAAGTTGCTGATATGGTGGATAACGATCGATTTAACTTACTTCTTGAGGATTTCAGTCATGTCCGCGTACTCATGGGGATCTTTTCGTCTTGAGTCTAAGACGGTTACTAGTCCCTGCTCAAGCTTAATCTCTAGGAGAATATAGTGGAAACTGCGCACGCATGCATAACTCATCAATTACATTACTATAACCTGGACTAAAATATAAGGGAAACCGAATATGCACAAGACAGTAACACTCACTTGAAGTTGTAAGGAAAGAGTATTATATCTTTGTTTTCATTTATTTTGAATGATCGTAGCAAGTTGGCCTCGGTATCTTCGGCATGAAATTTAACCTCAGTTGCATCTATGAGATTTGTGTTAATGAACCCAATATCACCGACTTGTCTTTTCTTTAATTCGGCGATCTTCAGTCTGCATAATATAGTGAGGATAATTATAAATACATGCAATGAAAGAGCTGACCTATATAGAGAGACTTAATGACAGAAGTAGTAGTACTTACAGACAGTAGTAGGTGACTGTCGCTTTATCGAGGGCCCTTTGATTGAAAAACTGGAAGAACTCCTCAAATGGATAATTCAACAGTTCAATTCCAACGAGGTCATGCTCCTCTCTAACTCTCAGCGTCAAAGTATTCCTCCCCCCAGACTCTTTGCAGGTTTTCATGTACCAATCATGCAATCTTCGTATCATCATTGATAGAGATCTTTCATCATTGACGAGAGGCTTCCTGTACTCGAATCTGTGTACCGCCTCCACCTCCAAGAAATCATAAACAACATCGTCAGGCAGGTAATCTCCAAGATTGCTATAACCGGGCACCATCCTCGGATCATTAGCGACGATGTCGCTAGGCACCTTGAGCGGGGGGCACGATTGGTTCGCTTGTTCGGGGCAATTTGTTTCCCAGCTCGTCGATCTTTTATCCTTTGATCACTGATAGTACTTCCCGACCGCTCCGCTTCGACAAATGTCTTTCCAATAATGCGCTCATAGTTGCCTTTCGGCGGAGACTTTGGTGGTTTTGTCAGGGCAGCCAGAGTGCGCTTTTCTTTCACTGCATCTACCTTCTCCTCCGGAGGTGGATGTCTCTGTGCTTTCAACCCTTGAAACAAGTCCTTCACTTTGGTCCGCGCGATCTTCTTGTTTTCTTCCACGGTCATCTCGTACGGTACCTTCTCTGGAGTCTTCAGAGAAGGACCGAATCTGTATTTCCTCCCGCCTCTGGCTGTACTGCTAGACGCCAGCAGAGCAGAAGGAGCGGTTGTATTCTTTCCTTGCTTACGAGGCAGAGGAGAAGGACTACGACGCGCCGGAGCAGCCGGAGCGGCGGCGGGTCTCTTCCGCCCTTGCTGACGAGGCGAAGAAGGAGGAGACTGGTTGCTCGGGCGCGCCGGCACAGGCGGAGAAGGAGGCGGAGTGTCGCCACGCGCCGGAGAAGGAGCCTGAGTGCCCTGATCGTCACTCGCCGGAGGAGGAGGCGGTGGAGGAGGCGGAGTGCCCTGACTCGCCGGAGGAGGAGGAGGAGGCAGAGGCGTCCAGTTCGGAAGGTTGATGAGCTCCTTCCGCCATAGGCATGGAGTCTTCAGAGCAGAACCCAGCCGAGTCTCCACTTCACCGGTAGGGTGGTCAAGCTGGAGGTCCTCAAATCCCTCCGTTATTTCATCCACCATCACCCTAGCATATCCTTCTGGAATCGGTCGGCAGTGAAAAGTTGCACCGGGTTCAGTAGGATAAACAGAGCCAACAGCCGCCTTGACCTTCAAATTCATCCATTGCGTCATAAGGTGGCAATTTTGAGACTCCGTGATAGCATCCACGGGATAGCTGGCAGGAGCCATCAAGACATGCTCCGGCTGAAGCAGCTCGGTGGAAGCCACGCTGCTTCTCCGCTGAGATGGCGGGGTAGCTTCGGGGGAAGCTTCGGCAGTTTGTTTGCTGCGATTTGCTTCTCGTTCCTCTATCGCTTGTACCCTTGCGTGCAGCGCCTGCAGTTGGGTCTGCTGCACTTTCTTCCTCCTCTCCTGGCATTTGTAACTGCATGCGTCCGGAAACCCAGCCTTCCACGGAATGGAGCCTGGCGTGCCTCGTGTCCGTCCAGGGTGCTCAGGATTCCCGAGGGCCATTGTGAGCTCGTCGTTCTCTCTGTCTGGAACGAACGTCCCTTGCTGCACTGCATTGATATAGTGTTGAAGCCTCTTGACTGGTATTTTCACTTGCTCGTCCGTCCAAAGGCACTTCCCTCATACAGGGTCCAAGGTTCCGCCAGCCGCGAAGAACCAAGTACGGCAAAGGTCTGGCCAGTTCATTGTCTCTGGTTCGATCCCTTTTTCAATGAGATCATTCTCAGCCTTGGCCCACTTAGGTCGGGCTTTGAGGTAGCCACCTGACCCCGTGCGATGGTGAAGCTTCTTCTTCGCAGCATTTTGCTTGTTTGTCGCCGACATCTTCTTACTCTTTTCCGATGTCTTGTCGGCCACAAATGCGGGCCAGTGATCTCTGATGTTCTCATATTTGCCCTTGAATTCTGGTGTCTCTTCTTTGTCGACAAACCTTTTCAGATCATTCTTCCACCTCCTGAATAGGTCTGCCATCTTCTTAAGAGCAAAAGACTTGATTGATTGCTCTTTAACTGGCTTCTCCGGATCATCCTCTGGCGGTAGGGTGAAATTTGACTTCAGCTCAGTCCAAAGATCTTTTTTCGGCATATCATTGACGTAAGACACCTCAGGGTCTTCTTTAGCCGTCTTTAACCGTTGCTCGATGCTGATCGGGATCTTGTCCCTAACCAGAACCCCACACTGAGCAACAAATGCATCCTTTGTCCGGATGGGTTCAATCGGTTGGCCGTTGCGCGCGATTGCTATGATCTCAAACCTTTCATCCGAGCTCAACTTTTTCTTCGGGCCTCGTCTCTTTACCGAAGTTGTGCTTGATCCGGAGGGCTAGAAAAAAGAACAAAGACGAGAGTTAATTAATATGTGTACATACCAAAACAATGAATGCATCAATTAGCTAGTCAGCACAGGTTTAACTAATATATATACCTGGCCGGACTCGGTTCGGTCACCGGAGCCGTCATCACGGTCTCCTTCTTGCACCGTCATTGGGTCACCGGAGTCGTCCTCACGGTCTCCTTCTTGCACCGGCATTGGGTCACCGGAGCCATCATAATCATAGCCAGCTGCTTCTTCACCCTCTCCTTCCAGACCATCGGTGTCATTGAGAAACAATGAGAATACGGCATCACTTCCTTGTGCGATTATGTCCCCCAACAAAGCTTCTTGTGCTTCCTCTCGGGGGGTGTCCATAGTTTCTACAAATATTTACAACATGGCAATTATTATTCAAACATGACAGATGGATATATTAGTGGCAAACGTAGAACTAGCTAGCTAATCACAGTAAGGAATCATATTAATTAGTGGCCTCGACGCTACTTCTCTAGGGTTTGGGGTGGCCTCGACAACGCTTCAAGGGTTTGGGTGGCCTAGAGAATGCTTCAAGGAGGGGGTAATATCGACAACGACGACATACATACACGGGAAAATAATGTTATCGGGGAGAGGGTATATCGACCCCCCCCCCACGTGTTGAAGCTATCGGGAGGGGGTATATCGACAACGACGACATACGTACATGGGAAAATAAGATTATCGGCGAGGGGGTATATCGACACCCCCCCCACACACACGTGTTGAAGTTATCGGGAGGGGTTTATATCGACAATGACGACATATGTACATGGGAAAATAATATTATCGGGGAGGGGGTATATCGACCCCCCCCCCCACGTGTTGAAGTTATCGGGAGGGGGTGAGGGAGCCCTGGATTAGGGGGTGTCCGGATGGCAGGACTATACCTTCCGCCGGACTCCCGGACTATGAAGATACAAGATTGAAGACTTCGTCCCGTGTCCGGAAGGGACTTTCCTTGGCGTGGAAGGCAAGCTTGGCGATGCGGATATTTAGATCTCCTACCATTGTAACCGACTTGGTGTAACCCTAACCCTCTCCGGTATCCATATAAACAGGAGGGCTTTAGTCCGTAGGACAAGATACAACAATCATACCTTAGGCTAGCTTCTAGGGTTTAGCCTCCTTGATCTCATGGTAGATCTACTCTTTTACTAACCATATCATCAATATTAATCAAGCAGGACATAGGGTTTTACCTCCATCAAGAGGGCCCGAACCTGGGTAAAACATTGTGTCCCTTGTCTCCTGTTACCATCCGCCTAGATGCACAGTTCGGGACCCCCTACCCGAGATCCGCTGGTTTTGACACCAACATTGGTGCTTTCATTGAGAGTTCCTCTGTGTCGTCGCCATCAGGAAGGATGCCTCGTCCCGTCTTTAAAGACGGAACCGTCGCTAAAAGAGCTTTGGTTGTCGGCCAAACTCTCCGACTAGGTGGTTTTCTTATGACCGCCTGTTCGGCTGCTACGCCAACAATGACCTCTCGGGTCATCAAAAGCAATCTTCATGTCAGTTCGGAGCTCGCCGAGCAGTTAGATCCAATGGAGCTCTCTTCCATGAACGAGCTCTTGGATCGCATCGCCGCCCTAGGGGTCGCTACGGATTACGACCAGGTTGGGCCTAAACCCGATCTAAGAGAAATTATCTCTCCGCAAGTCGCCCATCACGTTGCCGTGGTAGAGGGGCAGTGCGGCGACCCTTCATCTATCTTAAGGACTAACTACGTCCGGATTCCTGATCCCTCCAAGCCGGATATCCGCGGAGGGAAGGATGTAATTCAAGACCTGAACTTAGAATCAGGCGACAGGCTAGATTCATTGGACAACATCCAAGAGTCCAAACTTCAGAGTTCGGAAACTCCTTGGCCTCTGAGTCTCAGATTGGGTGAGGTTCCGGGTTTAATAAATCCCGCCCACCCAAACATAAGCGATCTATCCCAAATCAGGCAACAGCCCGAAGAAACAGTACATCATTACTGGGCCAGATTCCTCCTGTTATGAACAGGATAAAGGAGTGCCACGAGGGAGACGCAATCTCAATCTTTTGCAATAATTGCACGGACAAGGGAATCCTCAACGCCATAAGTCGTCGTGATATCACACGCTTTGCTGACTTGGCGTCCATAGTACAAAGGTACTGTGCGATGGAAAGCGCTTGGAAAACTGAAATAAAATTTTGGGATAATCCGGCCCTGATTAGAAACCCCATCCGGAATAAAAGGGTGAATCATCGACAGACACCCGGGTTAAATACCAAAAAGCAAAAACCCTCTACAGGGCATGGAACCGTATTGGAAGGATGGCTTAATGGACCCTGTAGAATTCACAGTACAAAGGGCGCCACGCCAACTCATAGCCTTAGAGCATGTTGGATACTCCGGCAGGTGGCCAAAATTGGCAAAGATCTCCTAACTCCGGAGGCCACGGAAAGCCACCCCAGGGACGCCAATACGGTATTAGCAGTCTTCGAGACTTTTGCATCAAATAATATGTGAAAAAGAACACTCCGCAGCCTTGCCGAAGTCTACCAAGTAGCAACAATAAACCCATGGAGTGACACGGCTATTACTTTTAATGCCAGTGATGAACCTAAATTCCGAACAGCCCGAGCACCAGCAGCATTGGTCCTCAGTCCAGTAGTGGACGGCTTTCGCCTCACCAAAGTACTCATGGATGGAGGCAGCGGATTAAACCTCATTTACGAGGAAACCCTTCAAAAAATGGAAATAGACTGGAGCCGCATTGAGCGAAGCAGCACAACCTTTAGAGGAATAATACCCAGTCGGGAAGCACGCTGTACAGGAAAAATCACACTAGATGTGGTGTTCGGCACGCCGGATAATTACAGGTCCGAAGAGGTCATGTTCCATGTGGCCCCGTTCAGTAGCGGATACCACGCTCTGCTCGGGCGGGAAGCATTTACAATCTTCCAAGCAATACCCCATAACGGGTACATGAAGCTCAAGATGCCCAGGCCAAACGGAATCATCACTCTCTCTAGTGATCCTGACATAGCACTCCGCGCCGAAAATAAGACAGCCGCACTGGCCCTTGAGGCACTATCCGAAGCCCTAACGGCTGAGGAGCTGACTGCGCTGCGCTACACGGTGAACAGGGACGACGTGATACTCGACAAGAGATCCAAGTCCACCTCCTTTAAACCAGCGGATGAAATAGTCAAATTCCAGGTCCATCCAACGGACCCCAATAAAACAGCTTCCATCGGGGCGCAATTAAACCCTGATGTAGACGCTGCACTGCGAGAATTCCTACGTGAAAATTGGGACATCTTCGCCTGGCACCCTTCAGACATGCCAGGAATCCCACGCAGGCTGGCCGACCATAGCTTAAATATCCTAAAAGGATTCAAACCTGTCAAACAAGCTCTTTGGCGTTTTTCTGAACCTAAGAGATAGGCCATGGGAGAGGAGCTAGCCAAGCTATCGGAGGCCGGATTCGTTAGAGATATAAAACATCCGGACTGGCTAGCAAACCTGGTGATGGTACCAAAGAAGGACAAATCCTGGCGCCTGTGCGTTGATTTTAAAGACCTTAACAAGGCTTGCCCAAAGGATGCCTTCCCCCTCCCCCTCATTGATCAAATTATGGACGCCACCACAGGACACGATTCGTGGTGTTTCCTTGACGCATATTCCGGCTACCATCAAATCAAGATGGCAGAATCAGACCAAGCCGCAACAGCATTCATCACACCATACGGCTCATTCTGCTTCAACAAGATGCCCTTTGGGCTCAAAAATGCCGGCGCAACATATCAGCGCATGATTCAAACATGTCTGGCAAACCAGATCGGCAAAACAGTGGAGGCATACGTGGATGATGTGGTCATAAAAACAAGACATGTCGAATCTCTAGTAGACGACTTGAGGCTTACATTTGACAATCTCCGAACATACGACATCAACCTCAACCCGGAAAAAATGCATTTTCGGCGTTCCAGCCGGAAAGCTCTTGGGCTTCATTGTATCCGGTAGAGAAATTGAAGCAAATCCTACCAAGATCCGAGCTTTGTCACAATTGGATATCCCGAAGGACCTCAAGCAGATACACAAATTAACCGGATGCATGGCGGCTCTAAGCCGCTTCATCTCCCGTTTGGAATAAAAGGCACTACCCCTCTATCGCCTCCTTCGGCGCACTGAACACTTCGAGTGGACGGATGCCGCCACGGCCGGACTCGACGAAATAAAATCCATATTAGCAACAAACCCAGTCCTGGCCGCGCTGAACATCGGCGAGCCAATGCTATTGTACATTGCAGCAACCCATCAGGTTGTAAGCGCAGTGCTCGTCGTTGAACGAGAAACGGACGGACACAAATTCCCCCTTCAAAAGCCGGTCTACTATGTGTCCACTGTCCTCACTCCATGCAAATCACGGTACCCGCATTATCAAAAGATTGCATACGCGGTATTCATGGCATCCCGGAAGCTGCGACACTACTTTCAAGAGTGTTCGATAACAGTAGCCTCGTAAGTACCACTCAACGATATTATAAACAACCGCGATGCAACGGGCCAGATTGCAAAATGGGCCATTGAGCTCCTCCCGTTCGACACAACTTATAAGCCACGGCGAGCTATAAAATCGCAAGTTTTGGCCGACTTCGTCGCAGAACGGACGGAGGCTGAACTCCCTAAAGAGTATGGCACATATTCAAACTGGATCATGCATTTTGACGGCTCCAAAATGTTGGCTAGTCTGGGGGCTGGCGTCGTTTTGACGTCCCCCGCAGGAGACACAGTTCAATATGTACTCCAGATTATGTACACAGACTCCAACAATGCAGCTGAATACGAGGCCCTTCTACATGGTCTTTGGATGGCAGTATCCATGGGTATTCAATGCCTAGAGGTGCGAGGGGATTCGAACCTTGCAATATCCCAAATAAACGGAGACTTCGATGCCAAGGACCCAAAAATGGCAGCTTATCGCAACGCCGTCCTAAAAATGTCATCTCGGTTCGAAGGGCTCGAATTTCATCATATAGCCCGGGAGAACAATCAGGCGGCAGATGTCCTGGCACGCATCGGCGCAAAACGCGACGCAGTCCCCCCCCCCCCCCAATATCTTCTTGGAAAGGCTGTTCAAACCATCCGTAGTATGGGAAGGGGAATCCGGCAATAGCAGCCCGGACTCAACCACATTGCACGATGCCGAACAATCTGACACAATTGGATGCTCTGCCAATGAAATCACACCTTCAGCCCACGTAACAATGGCCGTCATCGCCCGGTGGACAGAACCGTTCCTAGCCTACCTTACTAGGCAGGGACTCCTAGAGGACCAAAACGAGGCACGCTGCATAGTGCGGCGATCTAAAGCCTACAAAGTCCATGCGGGAGAGCTTTATAAGAAAAGCACTACCGGAGTCCTTCAAAGGTGCATCTCCGAAGAGGAAGGGCGGAACTTGCTGGCTGAAATTCACGCCGGACTCGGTGGTCATCACGCTGCAGCTCGGTCCCTTGTAAGCAAGGCTTTCCGTACAAGCTTTTGTTGGCCAACGGCCTGGGCAGACGCTCAGGACTTAGTCCAACGATGCGCCGGTTGCCAGCTTTTTGCAAACCAAAGCCATATGCCACCCACCGCCCTCCAAACTATCCCCATAACTTGGCCCTTTGCGGTCTGGGGGCTTGACATGGTGGGACCCCTTAAAGGTGGAACCCACAAGAAAAAATACTTACTGGTCATGGTGGATAATTTCACCAAATGGATAGAAGCCAAGCCTGTTAAAACGGCCGAATCCGGACCGGTGATAGACTTCATATCTGGGGTCGTACACCGTTATGGCGTCCCCCACAGCATCATCACTGATAACGGCACAAACTTTACGGCTGACGAGGTAAAACTCTGGTGCAAAAACATGGGCATCAAGCTCGATTATGCTTCCGTCTATCACCCACAAACTAACGGACAGGTCGAACGTGCAAATGGTCTTATCATGAGCGGCATCAAACCCAGATTAGTGCGGTCCCTTAAGGAATCTAACACACACTGGGTAGAGGAGCTCGACTCCGTACTCTGGGGGCTGCGGACCACGCCGAATCGCACCACCGGATATACACCATTCTTCATGGTGTACGGCGCGGAGGTAGTTTTGCCCTGTGACATAATTCATGACTCACCTCGAGTGCGCATGTACGAAGAAAGAGAAGCCGAGCTCGATCGGCAGGACAGTCTGGACGCCTTGGAGGAGGAGCACGACGTGGCAAAAGCCCGTTCCGCATTCTATCAACAGCAGGCTCGAAGATATCAAAACAAAGAAGTACGGGCCAAAAATTACAACGTTGGCGAATTAGTTCTAGGCCTACCGGACAAGAAAAAGGACAAACTCAAGCCCAAGTGGGAAGGTCCCTTCATCATCGACCAAGTCCTGACTGGTGGCGCGTACCGCCTGCGAGATGCATCGGATAACCGACTCGAGCCGAACCCATGGAACGCAGCACGTCTCCGAAGATTCTATGCCTAGCGTCGGACTCTGTGTTCGTCTCCTTCCTTTGTCCATTTTTTATACTTTCTGTCTTACATTTCTCTCCTTCTCCCCTTACTTTCTATTATAAGCCGTTCAAGGCTCAATAAGCGACGCGCTACCCGCGCTCATTAAACCTGGGGGCTTCTTTCAATAGAAGCTTATTCATATGGGCTTCATGCCCAACACATGTGTCACACTTCCGCATGTACCTTTATTCACCATTATATGCATCGATATGACTTAAGTTTTGGCCAAGCTGGGTTGCCTGGCTCCTGTGCTTACCCCTACGTTCCCGATTGTTCGGCTAGGTGGTAAAGGGAGCACCTCTGCGATTGTTACTGCCGGGTCAGCCGGATGTGTACCTCAGACTGGGTGAAGCCGAAAGCTAGCTTTCTTAAGGGAATATTCGGTCGGGTGAACTAAAGATGATCTTTCACTTATTTACTTACGCGCCCCCAGATGTTTTTTTCCTGCGTGCCTTTTTTGCAGAATGGACATGCACTTTAGGGCATGCCTCCCAGGGAAAGGAACCCCTAACGGAACTATTCTCCCTGGAAGATGTTTCTTACTAACCATGTAATATAACATAACTAGTTGGGCACTTGTCTGTTCAAGCACTAATGACCCCTACGCCTGGTCTCCATGCATATCTCGGTTCTTATATAACCGCAAGGGTATTCAGACACACTCCGGACCGTCAGGTCCCGAGGTCGAAGCAAAAAGGTCGGCCATGACAAACGATCTACAATCCGGCTAGAAGGCATTTCACATGTCAATTAAAATTACATAGTCATTTTGACTAATTGTATTCCTCTTAAATACCATCTAACAGGCTGTCTCGTTTAGAGTCCTGCTGGGAATACTTTGCGGCCAATTCTACTTGGCCGTATACTAAGCTTACAGGGATCTCCTTACCATCAGGCCCCACAGGTCCGACCTCGGCCATGTGATTTGGGTCAGCCTTCGTGTACCGCGTCTTCACCATGGCCCAGGCCTCCCTAGCGCCTTGACGGCAGGCCGATATCTTCCACAATCGGAAGCGCCGCCGCGCTCCTTTCAGCTTCTTTGCATGCTCTCCAAGGCCTTCGGGCATGGAGAAGGATGGCCACAAGGCCTGGACGACGCCTTGCATCACCTGCCGGACTCTCTCGTGCAGTTGCATGATCTCGGGGAGAAGATCACCCGTAGAACCAGGCATCTCCTCTGCAGGATGACCTGTTAGCGTACGTACAGACATTACTCTGTTAGCCGACTTCTTCGCCGAACTTTTTTTTCAAAGTTCGTTTAAGCACTTACTAAATATGCCGCGTCGAAGTCGCTGATTCTCCTTAGCGGAGTCCGACAGTTGGGCACGAACATCTTTCAGTTCAACACCCAGCTTGGTGTTGGCATCCTGAAGATCATTCTTCTCCCGCCTCACCTTTGTCAGCACGCTCTCACCAGCCTTTAGTCGGCGTAGGAGTTGTTTCTTTTTCGGATCTAGTCCGGCGTCATCTGCAATTTCATTTGTCAAATTTACAACTATGCTGCACTTCACATAAAACCTATCTTTTTGAAGCATATATTACCAGAGGGGGTCTCCTTGGGCTCCCCTGTCGTGGCTAGTGCGGCCTTAAGAAGGGATTTGCACTCTTCAAGCTCCTGGGACAGTTGGGTATTCTTCTTTGAAAGAACCTGCATATTACATGATCCTTAAATCGGTTAATTTAACTTCTTCAAGTCTCAGGGGCTACTGATATACATAACCATCAAATCTTCTTACCCGTATGTCTTTCACATACTGCTCCGTGGCTCTGGCTAGACCATTTTGAGCGGCACAGAGGTACGCGTCCCCCGAATTGAAGGCATCCAATGCCTCCGGGGATAAACAAGCGTCGCGAAGAACGGTCCGGCGATGCCTGTGGTTCATGGCACTCTCCACCTCGGAATTGGTGGCAAACAACCTATCCGCATCCTCCGTTGGAGAAGTGTCCGGTGCGCGCCTCGTGTTCGCCTCCGCCTCCGGACCAGGCTTTGGAGCCTGGCTGGTAGAGGCGCGATTGGCAGCCTCTCCGGATATAGTCCGGCAAGGTCTCCTTGTCCTGAAGAGAGCACGGGCAATTACATGCCTTGAAGGAATAACATCAGGGGATGAGAGGACGCGTTGTACCTTTGCACCGGCGTCCCAGTCCGGACCGCACTCCTTTTCAGCCCTTGGGGCCTTGTGGCCCCTCGTTGGCTGCCTGCCGCAGGCTCGGCCTCCCGCCTAGAGGACCTCCTCTGCAAAACACGGTTGTTATACGGTCATCGAAAACACGCGAGGACGGGTCCCTTTTCAAAGTACTGGGATTTCGGTCTCAGTTACCTGGGAGGCTGGGAGTAGCCCTGGGTAATCGGCCGTAATGGCCACCAAAGCGTTGTCCTTGCTTAATTGATGGAATACCCCATCAATTAGCTCCACAGATATGTCCGGATCCTCTTGGGAGGCCTGGTCGAGGGACCGTCCCGGATCCTCGGGTTGTGGAGGGGGGCTGTTTATCTCTTTAACAGCCTGGCGCAGTTCCTCCGTTGAAGTCGTCAGACTATATACTTGACAGTAGGAATACAAAACAGATGGACAAGTGAAAGTGCCCACTTACCCAGTTTGGAGGATTATACATGGTAAATCCACCCTGAGGGTTAACGCAGAGAAATTCCTCCTCTTCTCCCTTGTATAAAGTGGACAAGATCTTTATCAGAGCGGCAGCCGAGTCCGGCCCCTTACGGCCGTGACGGGTAGCGTCGTCCTCCCCGTTGAAATCCCATATGGGGTGGCCCCTATATTGAAGCGGCTGCACCCCCCGCATGATGCATATGGCCATGACTCCGATCATGGTTAGTCCGGAATGAGCTAATAATCTTATCCGGCCCGTCAGGTAAAGGACGTCCTTGTCACTTTCCCTCTGAGGGCTCTGTGGACGCCAGCTTAGGCGCTTCTTCAGGGGGGCATTGTCGAACTCAGGCAGGCCGATCCGAACAGGATCCGGCAGCGGGACATCCTCTATATAAAACCATTCCGAAGGCCAATTCTCGAACGCCTTCTTTGGGGTTCCGGATAAATATCTGTTCCCGACGATGCGCCACACTTCGGCTCCGCCCACTTGATATATTGACCCCTCCTGAGAACGGGGCACCAGGCAGAATAGCCTCTTCCACAGCGCGAAATGAGCCTCAACATCCAAAAACAACTCGCAGAGGGCTACGAAGCCCGCGATGTGCAATATGGAGGCAGGCGTGAGGTTGTGCAGTTGGAGACCATAGAACTCCAGGAGCCCCCGGAGAAATGGATGAATTGGAAATCCGAGCCCTCTTATTAAATAAGGGACAAGGCATACCCGCTCTCCTTTGGAGGGATTGGGGGCGCTCTCCACTTGCCCTCCGCCATTATAGGTGGCGAGTCCGGCTCGAACCGGGACCATATAGGCCGGAGGGAGGAATCCCTTGGTCTGAAGCGATACTAGCTCGCTATGCGGGATGGAACACCTCTCCCAGTCTCTGGGCTTAGGACTGGAAGGGCGAGAGGAGGAGTTGCAACGGCTGGCCATGGTGGAATGGACCTTTGTTGGATGCTCTCTGATGAAGATGTGGTTTGGATCTAAATCCCCATCCCTTTAAATAGGCGGCTCATTTACGCTGCTAGGGGTGTGAGTGTAAAAACGCCCAGACTTTTCGTATTCGTTTGACACGTGGAAGGCGGCCATTATTGGGCGTAGAAGCCAAGGAGCGCTACATTCGCAAGAGACCAGACATTATTCAGCAGGTACACGGAATTTGGAGAAGAACCCGCCTTGCAATGTCGAAGACAATTTGCGCATCGGACTCGTCGTCATTGAAGCCTGGTTCGGGGGCTACTGAGGGAGTCCTGGATTAGGGGGTGTCCGGATGGCAGGACTATAACTTCCGCCGGACTCCCGGACTATGAAGATACAAGATTGAAGACTTCGTCCCGTGTCCGGAAGGGACTTTCCTTGGCGTGGAAGGCAAGCTTGGCGATGCGGATATTCAGATCTCCTACCATTGTAACCGACTTGGTGTAACCCTAACCCTCTCCGGTGTCTATATAAACCGGAGGGCTTTAGTCCGTAGGACAAGATACAACAATCATACCTTAGGCTAGCTTCTAGGGTTTAGCCTCCTCGATCTCGTGGTAGATCTACTCTTGTACTACCCATATCATCAATATTAATCAAGCAGGACGTAGGGTTTTACCTCCATCAAGAGGGCCCGAACCTGGGTAAAACATCGTGTCCCTTGTCTCCTGTTACCATCCGCCTAGACGCACAGTTCGGGACCCCCTACCCGAGATCCGCCGGTTTTGACACCGACAGGGGGTATATCGACCCCCCTCGTGTTGAAGTTGTCGGGAGGGGGTATATCGCCCCCCCCCCCACGTGTTGAAGTTATCGGGAGTTTATATCGACACGACATACGTACATGGGAAAATAATATTATCGGGGAGGGGGTATATCGACCCCCCCCCTTCATGTTGAAGTTATGGGAAGGGGTATATCGACGACGACAGACCCGATAAAACATAAGAAAACGAAGAAGAAATAAAAAGAGGAGAAGAAGAAATGAATAGAGGAAAAGATCGAAAAAAAGAAAAAAAAAGAGGAGAAGAAGAAAGGAATAGAGGAGAAGAAGAAAAAATAGAAAATCCTCTTCCTTTTCTTCCTCTCCTCTTCTTCTCCTCTTCCTTTTCTTCCTCTCCTCTTATTCTCCTTTTTCCTCTTCTTATTTTCCTTTTTCCTCTCCTAAATATATAAAACTTTTCTAAAAATGAAACTAACCTAAAATGTACTAAATCAGAGAACATATATAGATAATCCTTTTCTAAATATATAAATCGAACTTTTGCATATATGAACATATATACACAGAGAACATACAAACATATATACATTTTTATAAAAAAAGCAAAATACAAATCATCATATATATGAAAAAAAATTTGAAAAGAAGCAATATACACAATACATATACTCACATATATACATATACATATACATATATATATATATATAATCTGGAAAAAAAAGCATATAATATATGAAAAAAACAGGGGAGGGGCGCCGGCCGGACCAACGGAGGGGCTGGGGCGCGGGTTCGGCGGCGAGGATGGCGACGGGGCAGGGGGCGCGCGTTCGGCGGCGAGAACGGCGACGGGGCAGGGGCGACGGCCGGCGAGGAAGGGGGCGGGGTAGGGCGACGGCGACGACGGGGCGCGGGCGGGCCGAGGCGCGCGACGCGCGTCGGGGCAGGGCGGCGAGCGGCGACGGCGTCGGGCGAGGGCACGGGCGACAGCGAGCGGGCGGCGACGGCGACCTCGGGCGGCTAGGGGAGGCGACGGCGACGTCGGGGCAGGGGCCGGCGTCGAGGAGCAACGCAGCAGCCTGGCGGCGTTGGAGAGAAGAATGGCGGGTGGGGGAAATTTCCTAAGTGTTTGGTTATATAGGAAAGGCTTTGGTCCTGGTTCGTCCCACAAATCAAGACCAATGCCCCCCTTTAGTCCCGGTTGGTGCCACCAACCGGGACCAAAGGCCTCTTTTCAGCAGCCCAAAGGGCGGGAAGCGGCGGCCTTTGGTCCCGGTTGGTGGCACCAACCGGGACTAAAGGGGGGCATTGGTCCCGGTTTGTGCCACGCACCGGTACCAATGCACCCCTTTAGTCCCGGTTTGTGGCACCAACCGGGACCAAAGGCCTTGTGCTGGAACTGGCGCGGTGCGGTGGGATGTTTAGCCAAGAGGCCTCGACAGTGGTTTATAAGCGCTGATGCGCTGACCACTTCGAGCTCCTCTCAAATGCAGGCTTACGGGCCTAAAGTCACTTATCTGCCTATGGGCCTACTCGGCCTCCTGCGGGCCTGAATCCTGGCCCATGGTAGGGTTTCTAGTCGTATTCAGGCTGTGGCGCCCACTAGGTGGCACTTTTTTTGTTTTCTATTTTCTTTGTTGCTTTATTTATTTTATTTTGTTTCTACTTACAACAAAATACTTATTGTTGCTATTTTTATTCTTTTTCTAGTTTTTTTGTTTTGTTTTCTGCATTATTTATTTTCTTTTGTTTGTTGCTTTATTTTTTTAATTCTTTTTGCTTTTAGTTTTAGAAAAATTATAAACTTTCTGTTAGTGCCATTAGTTTTCAAATTTGAAAACACTTTTTTTGTTTTTTTGTTTTCTTTGTTGCTTTATTTATTTTATTTTGTTTCTACTTACAACAAAATACTTATTGTTGAAATTTTTATTTTTTTCTAGTTTTTTTGTTTTGTTTTCTGCATTATTTATTTTCTTTTGTTTTTTGCTTTATTTTTTTAATTATTTTTGCTTTTAGTTTTAGAAAAATTATAAACTTTCTGTTAGTGCCATTAGTTTTCAAATTTGAAAACACGTTTTTTGTTTTTCTGTTTTCTTTGTTGCTTTATTTATTTTATTTTGTTTCTACTTACAACAAAATACTTATTGTTGCTATTTTTTCCAGTTTTTCTATTTTGTTTTCTGCATTATTTATTTCCTTTTGTTTTTTGCTTTATTTTTTAATTCTTTTTGCTTTTAGGTCAGCAAAATTATAAACTTTCTGTTAGTGCCATTAGTTTTAGAAAGATTATAAACTTTCTGTTAGTGCCATTAGTTTTCATATTTGAATTCTTTGAAATTTGTGTGAATCACAAGTTTGTGATTAACTTTACTAAAAAAATGAACATAGATGCGCCTATAGAGAAAATTCAACCTAAATTCATAATAAATTTCAGAGAAATTCACTACGAATTTAGGTCAAATTCTCTGTATAGGGGCATCTATTTTCACTTTGAGAGGAGCTCAACAAGGCAGAGAGGGACGGGCTTATAAACCGGTGTGAGCGCCCTTCAGTTGGCGAGGTGGGACTAAACTCTATGCGCAACGAGGACCAACCCTTTAGTCCCGGTTTGTGGCACAAACCGGGACTAATGGTCATGGGCCAGGGGCGAGGCGCATTGGTCCCGGTTCGTGCGTGGAACCGGGACCAAAAGGTCCAGACGAACCGGGACCAATGGCCCATGTGGCTGCCCTCTTGAGAGTGTTCTTGGTGAGAACATAGTTGACAAGGAGCGAACCGGGATTAATGGTATTACGAGGGCCGAACCATAAGACATTAAAGCATTTCAAATGAACTCTGAAAAAGTTGAAAGTTGGCATGGTATCATAATTTCACCCACATAGCAGACAATGGTATCATACTCGTCTGTTACAAAGTTGGCGTGGTATCATCATAATAGTTCCGGGAGAAAGTCTTCACTTTTTCTTCGCTTGTGTCATTTGCTTATTGCGCCGTAACCATGGATAATCTTCATCGTTTATCAGGATGCTTGGGTCAGCCTTGACTTTGAAGGGAGGAATTTCATGAAACTTTTCATAATCTTCAGACATGTCTGTCTTGCCCTCCACTCCCATGATGTCCCTTTTTCCTGAAAGAACTATGTGGCGCTTTGGCTCATCGTATGATGTATTCACTTCCTTATCTTTTCTTTTTCTCGGTCTGGTAGACATGTCCTTCACATAGATAACCTGTGCCACATCATTGGCTAGGACGAACGGTTCGTCAGTGTACCCAAGATTTTTCAGATCCACTGTTGTCATTCCGTACTGTGGGTCTACCTGTACCCCGCCTCCTGACAGATTGACCCATTTGCACTTAAACAAAGGGACCTTAAAATCATGTCTGTAGTCAAGTTCTCATATGTCCATTATGTAACCATAGTATGTGTCATTTCCCCTCTCAGTTGTTGCATCAAAGCAGACACCGCTGTTTTGGTTGGTGCTCTTTTGATCTTGGTCAATCGTGTAAAATGTATTCCCATTTATCTCGCATCCTTTGTATATCAATACAATCAAAGATGGTCCCCTGGACAACACGTACAGCTCATCACAAACAGTGTTGTCACCTCTGAGACGTGTTTCCAACCAACTGCTGAAAGTCCTGATGTGTTCACATGTAATCCAGTCGTCGCACTGCTCCGGGTGTTTGGAGCGCAGACTGTTCTTGTGTTCATCGACATACGGGGTCACCAAGGTAGAGTTCTGTAGAAATGTGTAGTGTGCTTGAGACCAAGAATATCCGTCCCTGCATATTATTGAGTCCCTTCTAAGCGTGCCTTTTCCAGTCAGTCTCCCCTCATACCGCAAATTAGGGAGACCTATCTTCTTAAGGCCAGGAATGAAGTCAACACAAAACCCGATGACATCCTATGTTTGATGGCCCATGGAGATGCTTCCTTCTGTCCTAGCGCGGTTACGGACATATTTCTTTAGGACTCCCATGAACCTCTCAAAGGGGAACATATTGTGTAGAAATACGGGTCCCAGAATGACAATCTCGTCGACTAGATGAACTAGGACGTGCGTCATGATATTGAAGAAGGATGGTGGGAGCACCAGCTCGAAACTGACAAGACATTGCGCCACATCACGCCTTAGCCTTGGTACGATTTCTGGATCGATCACCTTCTGAGAGATTGCATTGAGGAATGCACATAGCTTCACAATGGCTAATCAGACGTTTTCCGGTAGAAGCCCCCTCAATGCAACCAGAAGTAGTTGCGTCATAATCACGTGGCAGTCATGAGACTTTAGGTTCTGAAACTTCTTCTCTGGCATATTTATTATTCCCTTTATATTCGACGAGAAGCCAGTCGGGACCTTCATACTGAGTAGGCATTCAAAGAAGATTTATTTCTCTTCTTTCGTAAGAGCGTAGCTGGCAGGACCTTCATACTGCTTCGGAGGCATGTCGTCTTTTTCGTGCAAACGTTGCAGGTCCTCCCGTGCCTCAGGTGTATATTTTGTCTTTCCATACATGCCCAAGAAGCCTAGCAGGTTCACGCAAAGGTTCTTCGTCACGTGCATCACGTCGATTGAAAAGCGGACCTCTAGGTCTTTCCAGTAGGGTAGGTCCCAAAATATAGATTTCTTCTTCCACATGGGTGCGTGTCCCTCAGCGTCATTCAGAACAGCTAGTGCGTCGGGACCCTTTCCAAAGATTACGTGTAAATCATTGACCATAGCAAGTACGTGATCACCGGTACGCATGGCGGGCTTCTTCCGGTGATCTGCATCGCCTTTGAAATGCTTGCCTTTCTTTCGACATTGATGGTTGGTCGGAAGAAATCGACGATGGCCCAGGTACTCATTCTTCCTGCATTTGTCCAGGTATATACTTTCAGTGTCATCTAAACAGTGCGTGCATGCGTGGTATCCCTTGTTTGTCTGTCCTGGAAGGTTACTGAGAGCGAGCCAATCGTTGATGGTCACGAACAGTAACGCCTTTAGGTTAAATTCCTCCTGTCTGTGCTCATCCCACGTACATACACCGTTTCCATTCCACAGCTGTAAAAGTTCTTCAACTAATGGCCTTAGGTACACATCAATGTCGTTGCCGGGTTGCTTAGCGCTTTGGATGAGAACTGGCATCATAATGAACTTCCGCTTCATGCACATCCAAGGAGGAAGGTTATACATACATAGAGTCACGGGCCGGGTGTTGTGATTGCTGCTTTACTCCCCTAAAGGATTAATGCCATCCGCGCTTAAAGCAAACCATACGTTCCTTGGGTCCTTTGCAAACTCATCCCAATACTTTCTCTCGATTTTTCTCCATTGCGACCCGTCAACGGGTGCTCTCAACTTCCCGACTTTCTTACGGTCCTCACTGTGCCATCACATCAACTTGGCATGCTCTCCATTTCTGAACAAACGTTTCAACCGTGGTATTATAGGAGCATACCACATCACCTTCGCAAGAACCCTCTTCCTGGGGGGCTCGCCGTCAACATCACCAGGGTCATCTCGTCTGATCTTATACCGCAATGCACCGCATACCGGGCATGCGTTCAGATCCTTGTATGCACCGCGGTAGAGGATGCAGTCATTAGGGCATGCATGTATCTTCTGCACCTCCAATCCTAGAGGGCGTACGACATTGTTTGTTGCGTATGTACTGTCGAGCAATTCGTTATCCTTTGGAAGCTTCTTCTTCAATATTTTCAGTAGCTTCTCAAATCCTTTGTCAGGCACAGCATTCTCTGCCTTCCACTGCAGCAATTCCAGTACGGTACCGAGCTTTGTGTTGCCATCTTCGCAATTGGGGTACAACCCGTTTTTGTGATCCTCTAACATGCGATCGAACTTCAGCTTCTCCTTTTGACTTCCGCATTGCGTCCTTGCATCGACAATGACCCGGCGGAGATCATCATCATCGGGCACATCGCCTGGTTCCTCTTGATCTTCAGCAGCTTCACCCGTTGCAGCATCATTGGGCACATCGTCTGGTTCCTCTTGATCTTCACCAGCTCCCCCCGTTGCAGCATCACCGTATTCAGGGGGCACATAGTTGTCATCGTACTCTTCTTCTTCGTCGTCTTCCATCATAACCCCTATTTCTCCGTGCCTCGTCCAAACATTATAGTGTGGCATGAAACCCTTGTAAAGCAGGTGGGTGTGAAGGATTTTCCGGTTAGAGTAAGACATCGTATTCCCACATTTAGTGCATGGACAACACATAAACCCATTCTGCTTGTTTGCCTCAGCCGCTTCGAGAAACTCATGCACGCCCTTAATGTACTCTGAGGTGTGTCTGTCACCGTACATCCATTGCCGGTTCATCTGCGTGCATTATATATAATTAAGTGTGTCAAAAACCATTACAAAACATCATGAATAGATAATTAAGTGACCAAATTAATAGAAGTTCATCATCACATTAAAACCAAAGTACATACATAGTTATCATCTAACAACATATAGCTCTCCAAAGCATCTAATTAATTAAACCATACATTGAAACTATGTAAAACATTTCAATGCAAAAACAAATGCGATCATAATCGCAACCAAGGTAACAATTGATCCAACGGCATAATGATACCAAGCCTCGGTATGAATGGCATATTTTCTAATCTTTCTAATCTTCAAGCGCATTGCATCCATCTTGATCTTGTGATCATCGACGACATCCACAACATGCAACTCCAATATCATCTTCTCCTCCTCAATTTTTTTATTTTTTCCTTGAAGAAATTGTTTTCTTCTTCAACTAAATTTAACCTCTCGACAATAGGGTCGGTTGGAATTTCCGGTTCACATACCTCCTAGATAAATAAAATCTATGTCACGTTGGTCGGCATAATTTTCATAAACAATAAATGAACCAATAGTTATAAAGATAATATATACCACATCCGAATCATAGACAGGACGAGGGCCGATGGGGGCGGATACCAAAACCATCGCACTATATAAGATGCAACACTAAAAGTAAGAAAATAATACAAGTATCTATCTAAACATACAAGTAAGAATATTTTTCCTTTCAGAAAGAAAATAAGAACAAGAGGCTCACCACGGTGGTGTCGGCGATGAGATCGGCGCGGGTGATCGACGACGGTGAAGACGGGGACGGGGCGTAACGGACCGCTAAACCTAGACAAATATTGAGGAAAATGGAGCTTGGAGGTCGAGCTTGGAGAGGAGAAAGCTTAAGTAGTGTGGCTCGGGCATTCCATCGAACACCTTATGTGCATAGAAGGTGAGCTAGAGCACCACCAAGCCCTCTCCCCTCGGCAAACAGAAAAAGAGGAGCAGTGTGCTCTGCTCTTACGCGAGGGGGTATATATAGGCACCTCATTGGTCCCGGTTGGTGGCATGAACCGGGACTAAAGGGCAGCCTTTGGTGGCATGAACCGGGACTAAAGGGCAGCCTTTGGTCCCGGTTCAAGCCACCAGCCGGGACCAATGGTGGTGGGCTAGGAGCGAGGCCCATTGGTCCCGGTTCGTCCCACCAACCGGGACCAAAAGGTCCAGACGAACCGGGACCAATGGCCCACGTGGCCCGGCCGGCCCCCTGGGCTCACGAACCGGGTCCAATGCCCCCATGGGTCCCGGTTCTGGACTGAACCGGAACTAATGGGATGACCCGGCCTAAACCTTTGCCCCCTTTTCTACTAGTGAGTTGTCCCTACAATAATGAGTACCCACACTTTATTTACCTTGCTTGCCTCCTCCCTCTTGTGGTCGAGAACCCTTGCTGTTCTTATGAAAAATGAAACTGTTACCAGCCTTCTTACCATCTAACATATCCCTAATAATAATACTAATCAACTTAGATGTTTATTTCCATCAATTGCTAACATTCTCATGTCAACATAAACAGGAACAAAACCACCATAAATTTCAGGTTTTAAAATTCAGGCAAAAAACATATATTTCTATGATTTAAATGCTTCCCTTGCGTATAGTGTGATAATTGTACCATATGATTAAAATACTACCCTTACATAAAATTGAATCAATCACTAACATTATAACACCAAAATGAACGGGCGCAGCAACGCGCGCCTTCGATGATCTAGTGGTTCACATAGCCACCATATTTCTCCCTCCTATTGGACCGCCTCAACTATTTTCCCACTCTCTCGCCCCTCCACTAAAAGTCTTATCTTCTTACTATGGTCGTCTTGCAAACCATGATCTCAAATCATCTCGAGGGACTAAGGTCGTGATTATTTCTATTTTATTTTTCTTGGCCAAGAAAGACTGTTGATCAATGAAGATTGATCCATGTGATATGAGGGCTGAGAGAAATAAGCTCACGACCACGCCAGTGATTTGGGTGGGGTGGGGTGGGGGGCTACAGAAAACTTCAAGACGCACATCAAGGAGATGAATAGGCGATTGATTTGGTAGGCTTGAATGATCGGAGAGTTCCCAACTTTGCTAGATTTTATTTAGCTTAGCTTAAAGGATAGAAAGCCCACTCAAACTCCAACAGATATTCATATATTTTTATAAATATGGAAGTTATAAAATATGTGCAAGAACTGACATAGGAACTTTTCCAACCTTTAAAAAAACTTTTCACCCCCACCCCAAAACAATGGTCGACATTAGTGCCATAGCAAAATGAGCATCCTCATATGAATTGCTTGTACAAATTGTCGTTCATCGTATGTCGTACGCTTTGTTTCCACAATTGAGATAGTGGCAATTTTGCACATGGAACAACATTAGTTAATCTCCTACAAGATAGGACCGACCCACAAACTAAAACTCACCTATAAATAACTGGTTAAGAGCACGAGAGAGTAAATCAATTTGGGTGTGTATCATCTTCAAATTTGTGCCATTGTCTTTCTTTATCATGGCAATAAAAAGGAGAGTGGATTTCGAACCTGCATGCTATATACCGTGCATTGATCCACCGTTGAATGTGCTCGAGATTCATGTGCTCTGATGTTGTTGATATATTATGAAAAATTAAGATGTGATATACTATGAAATAAGATAAAGCCGATGAAATTTAATAAAAGCCAACATTTGAGTGAAAACATCTACTTTTCACTGAACGATCTTAGTTTTTCCACGTCAAATTCGCACCTATCGCTCAATCATGTATAGGGAGGCACTTTGATGAACTCTAGAGAAGAGTACCCTCCTTTTGTCAGTATGTACTTATGCATTATTGTAGCTTGCATTTATTTCTACTAATATCCTCAAAGGTTGATTAGTACACCTTATTTGTCACTTTCATTTTATCTTTGTTTTCTTTGCTGGGTTTTGCATTTGAGTAAAAAAAAAGAAACTGTGTGCAGTGTTGGGTACCGCCTTTGCATTCAACATATTTGTTTAAAAATCCTATGTGGATTGGAGTTATCCTCATGGTGCTCAGCACCGTTTTGCTTCTTGGGGTCCGAAGATTTGGGATACACAAACACACACCCCTATGAATTTCTCACTTGTCCATGCAATTACCTGATTGTTAAGGCAGATATAGGTTATGGATAGTTAACCTTACCATGTATCATCATGTGTATCACCAGCCCCAGAAACTGGAGCTCATGATAGAACCACTCATGCTCACCATGGCAGGCTACTACTTCATATAACTGAGCTACATGAGGTCATCCGCTAGAGAGGTAACCAAGGGCATGGTTGTCCCTTGTCTGCGAGGGAAAGGCGCTGCCGACAATGCGATTGCGCTCTTTGGCTCTATCATTACGTGATAAGGAACTTATTTAATCATCAAAGGTTTGGTCACCATGGTTATTTTGCATCGATCGATGGATGCAAAGTTCATGATGAGCCTGCCTACAAGCATGTAGGCCCAACTTGTTCTTGCGCTCTACCCTAGTCCTCTCAAGGAAGACCCCATGGTCAGACAAAAGCATCAGAGTAGGTTGCAACTTGCACCAATATGATAGGAAAGAGTGATGCAATATGTTGCTAAGTGGCTAAGTGAGTCGTTATCAAAAAAAATTGGCAGGCAACTGTTGATACTCTTCCTCATAGATTGCAGCCTCGTTTTGATTGTGTTGTTCCTCATCAACATCACGGTGGTTATCGTTATTGGATCCATTTGCAGCTCCAATTGTCTCTCTAGCTAGCGCGTGAAGCGATCTTATCCTTCAATCCGCACCTTTACTGCTCAGTGTATGCCGCGTTTGTCATGTTGAAACTTGAAAGGGCCATTCCAGCTTCAAAAGCATCTTGTAGTACATTATGTTGTGTAATAGAAAAGGAGTTGAACTGAAACGTTCTTTAATTATTGTCGTGCTTTCCATTTAGAATATTCTTGGGAGATCAAGTTATGTTGTATATGCGGCTGCACTTCTGGGAAAAGCACCACAATTAGTTGCACATTCGCTGGGCAGGTCATCATGCATGTAACCATTCCTAATCCAGGTGTTATCCAGTTTATTTATGTCGGACAATTGAGCACTGTACCCTTTTCCCAATTTTAAAACTGGTTTTTAATAATATGCTTCTTAAAAACAGTTATAAGCTAAACACTTTTTCCTAAAATGAAAAATAATCCAGATTTAATGGCCCATGCCATGGCTAGCCCATATAGCGTTAAAATAGGACGACTCACCCTGACGTGCGTGCTTATCGGGTTTCGTTAGTCCAGAAAGTTAGGCTCCGCAAACTATATAAATAACAAAATTAACGACCATTTCAGACCTAACCTCAGCTCGAACAGTTCAAATTTCAGTCACAATCTAGAAAGATGTTTTGGTTAAACAAAGTCTAAGCATCATCGAGAATTCAGAGACAGATGGTTTACCACCCATTCAGGAGAGGATTTCTTTGCATATTAGAGCATGATAATGTAGTACTATTAGATATATGCCTCGCCATTCTTTCCATCTTTCCAGCCCAGGCCAGGTGACTCCACGGTAAAAACTTGCTCAACTACCACTGCCTGTACCGCAGATAAGGGATACTAATCCCTGCCCACCACCGGCACAACAGTTTCAGTGCCATCTAGCAGGCTGACCCGTCGCATAAAGCGGAGATGGCCGGAATGCGGCAATCAGCAATATGAGTTCAATCTTGCGATAGCCACGAGGGAATCCGGAAATTTGCAGAACGCGAGTTGCAGCATATCAGGGAAGGCATCGCCAAAGCAAGTTTAATCTACAAAGTTCTGGGTAGCCTCCCCTGTAGACAAAAACATCAACTTAGTTATCAGGTCATAATCCTCCCAGGAAGAATGCAGAGATACCTTTTGAAGAGTAATAGCACAGATGCTTAATGGTGATATGTTTGATTTATGTCTTTTTATTGAGCCCATCCACATATGAAATGTAACAGAGAGCGGATCATATGATTCAAACTAATAGTTTGCACCATGACAGCATTGTTATGCACATCATTCTATTAACCCCAAAAGGCAAATAATGATATTACTGATAAGAATCAACAAGATACCATGAAATAATGGTGCTATGAGGAAGTTAGAAAGTGAAAAAACTGTTACTAACCGTGCATACACTTTACCATGAAATAATGGTGCTATGAGGAAGTTAGAAAGTGAAAAAACTGTTACTAACCATGCATACACTTTACAAAGGTCTCAAGCTCTGAGAAGCACACATCTCTCTGCAAAAGGAATGGAGTTCGCTGACGGTATGCAAAGAATGAGAGATGGTGACGGTCAGGATCATTCCTCGGTTTCGCTGTGTCAAGGATTCGAGAGTACATGTCCACGTCAAGACATGGAAGAGCACTCTCTACACTTACAGATAGACCATGATCCCATGCTGCGTTCATAACCTGAAAATTTCCAAGTGTATCAAAACCATCCACGCCACGGAAAAAAATTAAACACGCAATCGTAGCTTCAGAGAGTTCTTACAACATCCCTCACCTGCCAGGTTAAACCTTCTGGGTCAGCAAGTGCTTCATCATTCTCCTGAACTGTAAATTCTGGGCCATAACAAACCACTTTAAGAATTATGGAATGCTTCTTGAGCATTCTGAAAACTGGAGAGTATCCATCTCGATTTGTAGGGTTGTAGAATCCTGCAGTAAGCTCTGCAGCATGACTTGCAGTTCTGTACCACCAATAGATGGAGGGGATCTGAAGAAAGATAACTGTCTTGTCATGAAACAGCCGAATTGGCAAGAGAAATATGAGGGGCAAGTTCCATGGACTTATCAGGGCAACATATGCTATATAGAAAGGCTGTACTATGAGCAAGTGGTCCGCTTAATACATATATATCCTAGTATGATTACAGTATTTCACAAGTTTGATGAGTAAAAAAATTCAGCCTCTTTTTTGTCTGAATTTTTTAAATAGTCAAACCTAATAATTAGCATTTTGAGTAGCTTTTGTGCGTGTCTCGTCTAAATTTGAGGGATGCTTCATGATTAGGCATTCAACTCCCCGTAACTTGTCAAAGCTATTATTACTTGCCAGTTTTTCAGCAATCTTTGGTTGCTTTGAACAGAAGTGCAACCCAGAATATTAAAAAGAAAAAGAAGAAGAAGGAAAAGCTTAATGGATACCCATTACATGCAAAGTTTGATAATACAGAGAACAACAACAAAGGAATATATGTGAAGCTTCTTTGAAAATTAGAGAGAATATGGTGCTTCAAGGCCCAACCAACAAATGTACCAAGATATAGCATACCTTCACCACAATTGCTGCTCCATCAAATGCAAGAGTAGCAAGTGAGAGCACCTGATCCACATGATCTATGAGGATTCCAGAATACCAATTAAGGAAGAAACGCCCGTAGTAGCTGTCATAATCACCTCCGTCACAAAAAAAGCCAGTCTCATGTGACCTTGAATTATAGTAGCCAGCATTATCAGGCCCACGGGCCCAAAACAAATGCCCCCGTGTCAAGGCTGATTGCCGTAGGTTCTTTTGCATATACCTGTCATAACACTGTCGACGAAGCAATCAACAAAAGAATACATTATGTATGCATTTACAAATTATGCATGCTACCATCCACAACAGAAATGTAGCACGACATTTTTGTATGTGTGTAATCCAAAAGATAAGTTCAAGTCATGGCCCACACACCAACAGAACGGTATTATATGGTTCTCGAAAGGTGCCTACTGCGCTTTTTTTTCCTCTACCGCAGCTTAATAACAACATAACAAGGTAGTAATATTTTACACTCCTTCAGGACCAAAGAATAAAATGAGAAGGGTTCAGAATCAGGAAACAAGGTAACTGGAGTAAGTGTCCCTATCCTTGATGGTTCGAACTTGGAAATTGGAATTCAAGTAAATACACCTTTTTTTTAATAAGCGCAAGAGGTTTGGAGTTTTAAGTAAGTACCTGAAACTCACCAATACCAGGATATCTCCAGCCCATTTTTTCTGGACACGAAGGGTATCTTAGCTCTCCAGAAGCACCCAATCCAACCTCAATAGCAGAAATAAGACCCTCTTCAGATAAGCTTCTGAATTCCATATGAAAGCTCCTCATGAAATCAAAATAAACCTGCACACAATCTCGTCGAGTATCAATAATTCAGTATACATGTCTCTCCTTCTATTAGAGAAATGATATGAAAAAGATTAATGGCGATACAATCATACAATGCAAGTTCAATGTATCGAATGACAGGACAGCTATTGGCTCTCAACAAGATATACTGCTATTACAACTGTGTAGAAAGGACTACCATTTTAAATGAATTAAAAATGTCACTAGGAAAAGACCAAGTAATGCTCGTCTAAGGAGAATGGCGGCTTTTAAAAAAAACAGAGATGTTAAAGGAGGGTTTATAGAGGAGAGAAGAAAAATTACCAAGGATGACCCAATACCTCAATGCCAGTTCTCCCTCGAAGGACTCGCTCTTTGTCAATTCCCCAGGAGAGGCATTCTGTATTCCTCCGACCTTCTCGATCAGTGAAAAATATATCTTGGTTCTCTTGTGCAATTTCCATTACCCACCTAGGGAGAGCAATTAACACACCACCAGATCCACACTCCCCAGACCCATGAAATGACAATACAACCTTAAATTTGTTGAACACTTGTTAGCCAATGTAAGTTTGAGTTCAATATAACAAGGGGGATAAGAGAAGCTTATTCAGTTGAAGGATTTTAAAAATTGTGCAATGCCACATCATGCTCATAACTGAAAATTTATCATATAAGCTCAAAAGGTTTAGTCATGTTATTTCCTCATTTTGGAAGGTCAGATTTCTGGTTATGTCAAGAATCAAGAAAGTCGAGTCCCTTTGGATTCAATGAATAGATGACTTCTGTCTAAGTCTATGCTTTAGTATGAGAGATCCAGGTATGCTTTAGTACCCTGCTATAATTCAATCATCAATAGTACATGTGTCTAAAGTTACAAAAAAATAAGAAACTGTAAGATGTGTGAGTAATAGCATCCTACAAAATGCCATAAGTCATGATAGTATTCTAACCTGAACTTTTAGCTTGAACTCTTTAATAATACCAAAAAGGTCCCTGTAGCCAGACCATTCATACTTTTGAGGAGTCCAGGCTTCCACAATCCCCCACCAACAGTCTACAACAACTCCATCAACATTCAAAGACTTCAGATGCCTTAGTTCAGCGCGTACAGCCTCAGGATCAACCAATTGACAATAACAATTGATAATGCCCATCTACAGCAACAGCAACAATGCTAAAGCACGGTGTGATAGATAGATTATAGATGTGGAAATTTCGGGAATATATGGTTGGAAGATAAAGAAAACATAGAGTTCTCAACTTACAATTTATTTTAAATGCATAATCTTAAAAGGAACAAACTGCATACGGTATGATTCTCTAGTTCTAAGTCAAATTCAGAGAAGCCGTGTGAACTTTGGTGCTATGTTAAGTATTCAAGTTACACTTACACATGCACCTAGCCATGAGAGGACTCACAACTAGGGGCAAACCCGGTAAAATATACAACCAGATTTGCAAAGTACTATATCAACCCCCCTTAAACATTTCTCTTGAACCTTTTTGGCCATCTATTACATGACATCCAATTAGCAAGCGAGAGATGGCCTGGCATCACATCAGATGGAAATGACAAAGCCACCTCATCTACTCACCCAGTCCACCTCAAACAACATGCCACAACATCGGATTTGTTCAAAAAAAAAAGAAGGTAAATGACCAAACAGATTAAAATAAGCAAGTTAGGATGTCTGTAATCTAATTTCAAGTTCCAACGGCAAGTGATACAAGCTTGCAGGTTTAGGGTGCAAATGTGCAAGTTTGCAAACATAAAGTTCAGAACTTTAATCGAAGCATGAAAACTCAGTTCCAACCATGTGTATATTGAAAATGGTGTCAGAAAAAGGAAGCGAGAAAACGGGATTAACATAGCAGATATGGGATCAAGAGGTTCACCAGGAACTTACAGACAAAGAGGCGTACACTGGTATATATGGAGTTTTCGTGAAATCACCCGCCCATACTGCTGATGCTCTCAATAGCTGCTCCAATTGAACAATAAAAGAAAAACGTGAGGTTGTCGCCCAATTTGATTTGCTAAATCAGAAAGCCCAAACAAAAAGTTGGGCTGAAGAATCAGTGGACTCGACAAAGCAGTTACATGATAGATTACTGGTCCGTACAAATAATGCTATATGGCGCAATTAGAATGCCACTGCAAGCTGGAGCTACAACATTTTAGGCCCTATCAACGGGCAACTAACTTCATGGGTTATAGGCTATAAGAGCTGATAAAGACCAAGTTATGATGGCAAACTGGCGATCGTACATCCCAAGGTTATCTGGTTTATATACATCGGCATACCACAAGCATCCATTAAGCGAATCAAACTGCAAACTTTGCTCACCTGATCACTTCCCATGCAATTCAAAGAATTGGCTGAACTTGAATTCCCATAGCTCTCATTCTTTATGCTTTGCTCTGCCACCACGACTGAATCCAATGACGACGGTGACAGGCTATCATCTGTTTGTAGGGCTGAAGCCTGGGAATCTAATGGCGTCCCAATGGCGTAGCTGTTCAGAGAGTTGGTAAAAACTGGATTTTCCACAGAAGTAGCCTGGAAAGCACCCTGCTGCACATAAGAACATGAAAGCGTTATAGTCACAATGCGAATCATTTCTTGTGAAATCAATACATTTGTCATTCACAATGTTTTCAATTAAGCAAGGGATAACATTATCATACGAAAAGTTGAGAGCTCCAGCAAGCAAAATCCGAACATCTAGGTAAGTAGGGGCAATAGGAGACTGGAGAGGGCGCACGTACGAATTGGGCCGGGGGAGGGAGAGGGGGCTGGGGAGAGGAGAGGAAGGTGGTGCCGTCGGGGTGGACGGTCCACCCGGCGGCGCGGGCGAGGGCGGCGAGGACGTCGTTCATGTCGGCGCGGGCGGGGAGGGGGAAGTTGCCGTGCTGCCGCAGCCCGGCCAGCATGCGGCTGGTGATGGCGCGCCGTTGGCGCTCCCGCAGCTTCGTCCGCTCCTTCTCCCGCTCCCTCTCCCGCTCGCCACGCCGCCGCCCCGGGGGAGGAGGCGCCGCGGGGGTGGAGGCGGAGGCGAAGCCGCGCGGGCGGCGGCTCGGCGGCGGGGGAGGCGAGGTGGACGGATCAGCGTCCCCGTGGGGGTGCTTCGTGGCCATAGCGCTCCGCCCGGCGGCCGCGGCGCCGGCGCCGATCTGCGCGCTGGGGAGGAGGGAGGGGGCGCCGCGAGCTGCTGCCGGCGCGGCCGCTGGTCGAGGAAGTGGAGACTGGAGCGTAGGCCAGAGGACGGAATGCTGACGAGGCACCGCTGACCAAGCATTAAATTTAGAAAGGTAAATCCATGCGAGATTTGGAATAAAAAATTTAGAAAATTCGAGGCAAAAGTAAAAAAGAGTTGTGTAGCATGGCCGATGCTTATGATCGGTTTGGCTCCCCCTTGAATTTTCATTTTGATCAAAAGAATTTTTACAAAGCTAGTGTTTATCATGAGGAGAGGAAGTCACGTACACCACAAACCAGCATTACTTCTCTGTCATGTATTTTTAGTCTATGTGACCACAGGATTAAATCGGAGATTGTATTAGAGAGTACATCAGTCAGTACATTGCTTGAAAACCAAAGCATTCCTGACATCCCAAATCTGTCAAAGGATCAGCAGTGTTATAAAAGGTTGTAGTGAGGTAGGGAGATGTGTGGTGGGATATTGATCTTCCAAATGAGTTTAATGTCAGTGCGCGTTGGCCTAATGCCAAGGCACGCCAGATATCTTTTGCTTTAAAACATAGGAGGAACCAAGTGTGTGCATGTTTCGGTATCCTATAGACACATGAGGCAGATGTCTGATGGAAGGATATTGCTTTCCTATGAAGATTTCTACATGTGTCGAGCATGTCAGTGTGCAACAGCCACCAAATACCTTGGTCTTATTAGGAATTTTTGAGGACCAAAGCGTGGAGAGGGCAGAGTCGTCGACGACTCTTTACATGATGGAGTAAGCAACTTTTGTTAAGAAAGGGTGCCCACCAAGCATTGATCGTTCATCAAGTAGTTCAATGAGTAACACACCTACAGTAGACCACAAATGGAGACCGGTTCTTGCATTGCACGGTTGAAGGTTGATAACCTAGTCGTGATAACACTACTAAGGAAAACCCTAGTAGTAGCGCTCGTTTTATAGCTAGAAGTAGCGCTTGTACCAGCGCTACCACTAAGGCGCTACAGCTAACTACTAGCAGTAGCGCTGGAAAGGGAGCGCTACTGCTATACCTAGTTAGCAGTAGCGCTTTCGTTGGGACAGCGCTACTGCTAGTAGTAAGTAGCAGTAGCGTTTTTTCTGAAAAGCGTTGCTGCTAACTTTTCCTGTGTTTTTAAAAATACAGCTTATTTTCGTGGTGGTTTTATATACAGTACTTTCATCATATGATTTTATGACCATAATTAGTTATTGAACATATAAAACTTCAAGAACTCCTAGGCAGAACCGTTGCATCCACGTCGCTCTATAAGTGTTGCTGCCACCGTCTGTAATTTTGTGCCCCGCCAAGGGCATTTTCGTAATTTTGTGTGCAGGAAAGTACATGTGTATAAAAATGTGTCCGCTGCAATGGAGAAACCCTAGCCGTGCCCCCCTTGCCGCCGCCACCCCTCCCCTCTGCCCCGTGCCGGATCCGCCTGCCGCCGCCGCCGCTGCTCTCCTCTGCCCCGTGCCGGACCCTACCTCCTGGCCTCTTCTTCCTCCCGCTACCCTCATCCCCTCTTGCCACCG
This sequence comes from Aegilops umbellulata, assembly GCA_032464435.1. Taxonomy (NCBI): domain Eukaryota; kingdom Viridiplantae; phylum Streptophyta; class Magnoliopsida; order Poales; family Poaceae; genus Aegilops; species Aegilops umbellulata. The sequence goes on from CP136059.1 coordinate 341,924,678, forward strand.
CCGGGTCCTCTCCTCTCCCCGTCGGTGCGAGTGTGTGGGGCGCGGCGTGCGGAGAGCGGGGAGAGGGAGAGGACAGACGCGTGAGGAGGAGGAGGCCACGACCGTCTGCTCCTCTCCTCTCCCCATCGGCGCCAGCGCGCTGGTCGTGAGGCGTGAGGTGAGCGAGGAGAGGGCACTCCACGGCGATGAGTGGCATGTCCGCGTCGACGAGAGGAGCGTACGGCCCGTTGCAGCCGCCGTGGGGCGTGGTTCCGGATCGGCGCGGGTCGCCGCCATGGGAGAGGTGTGTCGTGGTTCTGGATCGGCGCAGGTCGCCGCCGCCGGAGAGCAAGGGTGGACTGGTCTTCTGGTGCTTGTGGAGGAGCAGGGGTGGCCCTTGTCCTACATCACCACATCAAGTAGGAGGAGGAGGTCCTCGTCATCCACCACAACCGTCAGGTTTCGTAGTCATCGCCTAGGTCCAGTGCTCCGGTCTAGCCTTTTTCCCTGTTGCTTTATTTCCAATTTTTCTATGGTGCTTGATTTTGTTTTCACCGTGTTCATCATCTTAGGGGCTTGCTGACGGTGGATCTAGTGGGGAGGAGATCCTTTAGGCATTTGATTCTTGTGGGGTTCCCACACATCTTGCAAGATCAACATGACATTGTTTTTCACGCACACATATGCTTTGATTTCTGAATCAGGGCCGGACAGTAAACTGCACCATTCTATATTACGGTCCTAACCAAAGATATATTGTTTGCTGATACACTGGTCTTCATTTGTTAGTTTTTACAGAATAAATGTATTGTGGATAATTAGCTTTGGGGCATATCCTTGTTACCCTTTCCAAGAAAAACATTGGTTTAAGTCTACACTTCATTACACAGTTATAGCTTAACACCTTCAAATTATTAATGTGTTCTCACTTTTCTTTAGGTGATGGATCATCCTAAAAAACAGGTTGAGTGCATCAGCTACTTCCATGGCATATCTAACTCGTATAAACTTATCATTGTTTTTACCTTTTCATGCAGTTTTCCTTTACGATTATAGATGACATACTTAGCAGAAAGAATATAGTTGTGAAATTTGCTGCAAATGTAAGCCTTGGCGTTTCATATTCACCTTGAAGTATTCCTGAAATGAAAGGCTTTGTTGGTTCCTCGGTTTGGAGAACTAGAGTTATGGTGATACATATTTGGGTATTGAAACTATCTGTGTTTGTGATCAGCTCATTTTTGTGTTGGACGCTTATTTAGCCAGCAGAGACGGCACCATCTCCGGCCGCCGGCGCTCTGCAGTGATGCCTCAAAATTGAGTTATTGTTTAGGCCTCCTCCTGTAGGGAAAGAGACTTCATTTGATGCATATATATACTATGCCGCATACTTTTTAGATTTGTATGGTTCCTAAATATACGACAGTGTTTGATTAATTTTTGTTCCAGAAAGAAGTATATATCCTGTTTATAAGGATCCATATTGCAGGATATCAAAATTAGTCATTACTCAATGCAGCCATACAGATGACTGCAAATCAGAATTTTCATATCCTAAACTATGATTAATACATAGTTATGAGCATTTTTTTCCTGTTTTACCACAGATTGCCATGGTCCATGTGTTGAAACCTGAAATTTTTGAATATATACTACCGGGTTAGTTTTATTGCGGTAGGATTAACTGACGCATAACTTAAATGTGGCATGTCATTGTAAGAAGAACCAGCTTTTGATTAGTATTTTGAAATAGGATAAAATGATCCATCCACTGAACGCGACGAGTTCATACCGGTATTTGTAAGTGCATCTAGTGCCCCTTAGTGATTTTGGTGTATTGAAGACTTATAGGTTAAGAATCTAATGTGTTTATGAGTGTACACACGTCTATAAGTCTATGAGGAGTTTGATACTTACAGAGAAAGTCGACCCCTGAAAATGAAGTTCTTCAACTGAAGATTTTGATATACCGAAGACTTTCTGAAGACTTTGAAAGTGAAGAAATTGGTGTGACCTTGAAGACTTCGTATTCATTCGAGGAACATGAAGCATGAAGACTTTTGTTTTCAAAGTTTCATTTTCTCTTTCTTGAGTCATAGGAAACACCGTACTGTTAAAGGGGGTCGAGGAAATACTAAGGTAAAAATTCCATTTGACGCTCAACTCAAATCCTACACCTACCAATCCCTTCGAGTGAAGCCATTGGAAATCTCATACAGTTCAGTCAATTTCTTCAATGACAGAGACCCAGTTCTTCTGTTCACTGAGGAATTTGTTCTGACTGAGGAGTTAGGAATTCGCTAGTGCGGATTGCCTACACAGTGAGGAACATGATAGCTCTAAGGAATTTGTACCTCAAAATTCCGACCGTTGCTGTGCTACGCGCCAGCTGTCCAAAAATATCTTATCCATCCAACGGTCATATCATTAAAGGGCATTTATGTCTTATCACGTCGGGCTGCTCCCTAGGCTATAAATAGCCGCCCCTACAACCACTAGCTGGTTGGCTGCTCCGAGAGAAACTGACACTTGTCATTTGAGAGCAACCCATCCTCCGAGGACTTTGAGTGAAAATCATCAAGTGAGGAAAATCAAAACCCAAACCCAAACACCTACAAACCCAAAGTGATTGAGCATCACTGAAGAGATTGATCCTGCGTGGATCCGACGCTTGTTACCTTTGAAGACTGTGCTTCTTCCAGACGGTTAGGCGTCATTGTCTAGAGCATCCAAGAGGAATTGTGGATCGCCAAGTGACCGAGTTTGTCAAGGTTCGGAAGTCACCTGAAGACTTACCACGAGTGATTGGACGAGGATTGTGTGTCCTTAGTTCAAGGAGAATATGGTGAGGACTTGGTGTCCCGAGCTGCGTGCTCAGGACTGGGTGTCCGGGACAGTGTGTCCTCGAGTTTAAATACTCAGCCGCTCCAACTAGATGTACAACTGAGACAGCAGTTGGAACTGGTCTACCAAATCATTGTCTTCACCAAGCTTACTGGTTCCATTTCCTCAACTCTTTCATTTCCTCAGTATTGTGCTGCTTGTTTATCATATCTGTGTTTGAAGACTTTGACTGAAGACTTTCTCAATTTCCTGAGTTCAAATTCTTCAGTCTGTTTGTCTTCATCTTGTGTTATCCTGTATTTACGCTTTCTGTACTCTGTGCTACTCTTCATTTCTTCATGATGACCACGCTTGTGTTCTGCTTTGTTTTCATCTGAGTACTTATTCCGCTGCTAGTAGTTCTTCGCTAAGGAATTTCCTCACTAGCAAATTCCTCAGTGAAGAATTTCATAAAAATCGCCTATTCACCCCCCCTCTAGTCGATATAATGCACTTTCAGTATTTGTTGGATGAGGACAAAAAATAACATGGGCCGTTCTAGCCCTGCTCCAAACTTCACTCGCAGAGGGTTGAGGGTGGGTGGCAGACGTCCAACCTAGAGCGCTTCATGTACTGCACCATCCTGGACATCAAGGCCCACATTCTTCTGAGGTGACGCTATTGCACCTCTCAAACCTGGCACCTTAAATGCTTTGTCATGTTTAATTTTGCTCAAGAGTTCTGACAGTTTAAGGATCTGTCATTGCTTGTATTTGTTGTGCATGACATGACCTTCTAATTACCGAATTAGTGCTCATTGTTCGATCATAGACATGAAATGTTGAATAATGGTATAGTATACATGTAATATGTCCGCTCTATTTCCCCCTTCTCTATTTTAAGAATTATTTTTTGCTGCCTGCAGAGAACGAAATTTGCTTTCTGCTGACACTATGCATACTGCCTAATAAATACACACACCTGTTGATCCCCTGTTTTCTTGCTGTTTGACAAATAGTACAAGCAAAGCAAGTTCAGGTGCTATTCTATTTAGAAGTAGCTACACAACACATATCCTTCAGTTACTATGATCATTGTGTGTCTCGCTAGAAATTAATACACACACAGGCACATATAGAATCATAAACCACACTTACTCCCAGTATCTTCTTCCCTGCGAGGTCGGAGGCAAGCTTCCTGGCGACGGCGGCGGCGCTGGATTTGCTCATGGGTTGGTGCTGTATCTACCGCTGACCTCCGGCACAGATACGCTGACCTCCGGCGCCCTGGCCCCTCCGCCCCCAGCCTCACCTTTCCCATGTCCGCCCTCGCCGAGCACTAAATCTGCCGGCCGCCAGGTAAGCTTTCTTCGTCCTCTTTCATGGCCTCTTGCTTGCTGCTGCAATCGCAGGCAGGAATAGTTTATCAAGTTCTTGCCTAGCCATCTATTTGTAGAATTTATGCAGCTGTACTTTTGTACCATCTTCCTCCCAGTTATTTCCTCTTGATTGCATAGTTTCTTTGACAATCTGATTTTGATTTCTTGAATGTTTGTAGACTCATTGATGGTTGATCTTGTTAGCTATAGATGATATTCCCTATTTTGAACAAGATTGAATTTTGATGGACTACATATAGTGTTTGATTCTCCTACACTGTGCCCTGAATGATCTTATGTTCACCCAGAGTTATAGGTTTCTAAATACTATGCTCATGGGACTTAATTCTAATGGTTAGTTTTTTTGGATTCATGTACTCTGGTGCTACAACCTAGGTAAAGCTCCTTCACAATAGTGTTTAAAGCTTAAATTATAACTCCATCAGAGTTCAAGCATTAGGCTCTCTGCTCTGTGTATTGCCAAGTGTTCGATATAATGCTTTGATGTTCCTTTGTCACTGTTTGATGTCCTGCCTTGAATAGCCTCTGTCTTGGTTTACAGCACCATATGGCAACATATGTATACCTATCTAGGTTTTATTTGAACTGTACTCAAATCACCCAGATGTTTCCATAGTCTTGCCTTCCTCTTTTTAACTCATGAGATTGTTAGATAGTTGAATGTCATTGGTCTCTGTCAGCATTCTATTTTTGTAGTTTGAAATGAGTATTGGTCCATTGATATTAAACTTCACAATAGGTAGTGGCATCTTCAGGAAAAATTAGTGGCAGATATGTTGGAGATTTCTTTTCTACTGCAGAAATGACACTATTGCCCAAATCCACAACACATATCTTTTAGTAACGGAGAGGATTATTCACCTTTGCTGTTGTAGGCGTTCAAGACCTGGCAGGGCTGGGTCAACTGGCCCTTCGTGTTCAAGACCCGGCTCTGATAAGGTTGAGAGTCGTGCTACCGGCTGGGCATATCTTCATCCTGAGCCGTGTCCGGAACCAGACCAGTAGGGGCACCCTGAGCGAGTACTCGAGGCATGCTGTCAAGTTGGACGAGTGCAACCAGGCCAGCTGCCGTGTGTGTCCAGGGTTCATACAGTCAAGGTGTTCGCTCATCTTGGGCGAGAACCAGCATTACAAGAGGAATCCCCCATATTTTTCATTCCTTGATAGATGGTTACATTGTTGTATGTTGGTTAAAGACAATGTTTTTCTTCTCGGATTATGAAACCTCAAACAACAGTAAGATATAACCGTTTTGTTCATTTTGCAATCAAAGCTACCATCGAATAATATTTTAGAATCGTGCTCCGTCTTATTCATAAATAGCAACAAGTTATCCTCTTGGTCTCATTTCTGTATACCTTTGACTCATACATGCAGCCACAGTGTATGTGATTTGGATGGATTTCTCTAATTTGTTTAACTAATTTTCTATTTTGCTTATTTATGCATTTGTGACCATAGCTTTCCACTTTAGCTCATAAACTGGATGGCAAAATAGAGTTTGCCCATTTCATAACTATGTTGTCTTATTAGGAAAATAGAGTTTGTTTTATAGCTGATGCTTAATATGTTTTATCGATTGGTGAATGATCAACTTTAGCTCATAAACTGGACGGCAAATGCTAATTCTGATCGGGATTTTGCCACTTATTGTTTTATGTCTGTCTAGACAACTGATGGCATGTTTCTTTCTTGCTAATTGTCAATTCTTTGTACAGGGTCCCTCAGCTACTTATACTTTGCTAGACAATGAGAGTATGTAGATAGCATGTATGGTTTCTACATTGTTTTGTGCACATTGAGATGCATCACATGATGTTTTCCTTTTACATTTATGGGTATTATAGAGTCCTTTCTTTTTCCACAAGGGGCAGTAGCTGTGCCATTAGATTCGATGGACAAAGAGTTGATCACAAAGGGGTAGCATTCAGAATATATACACGAAAGAGTATAGAGCCAAATTATATGATGTAATTGACCACTATTTCTATTAACTAATCATGTACACAATGTTCATGAGTACATGTATTAAGTACATTTTATTGTGTCGCTTGTGTTTACTCTTTTTTTAATGCAAGTTTACAGCTACTGGGAGTTCCTAATTGCGGACTCAACTATCTTGACCTACCGATGATCTAATTTGTGGCATTATTACCTTAAGAAAATATTTGCATTTAATTTCCTTTATATATATAGGGGTATAAGTTCTTACCAAATGTACCCAAATATATGGTTATTGAAAAAATGCAAATATTTTCAACACGAACATGGTTTTAAACGGGTCTTTGCGCCATTTGGCGCAACTGGTCATCTAGTTATATATAACAGTTGGTGAAATGAACGTGGAGTAAATTCAAGTAGAGGCAACATGTGGTGCATGTCGAAAGTACTACTTTCATCCAAACTTGATCTAGTTTAGATTAGTAGTACTTTCGATGTGCACCACATGTTGCCTCCACTTGAATCTAATCCATATTCATTTCACCTACTAATATATATAATAACTCATCATGCTCATATAACAACTTAGCATCATGCATCATCGATCATAATAATAAATAACTCGCCATTGGTATCATAATAACAAGTCATACTCATCATCATCGATCATACAACTTCTACTCGATACCACATCATCATCATAGTCATCTAACCAATCCTACTTAGTTGTTCTTAGCACATTATTATGAGTATTAGTTAGGACCTACTACCTTCTCTTAGGTAAAATAGCATAAAAAAAGATCGCCCCTGACTCTCCGTTATGAAGAATGGAGATTATCCTGTCTCCAATTCTTGACTTTTGCACAATGTTGCTTCCAAGAACCTCCCTATGATTGACCATACATTTTTTTCCATTCTTTGATTATCACGTCTTCACCGGTTTTAGGAATCCGATATGGACAGGTGTGATTCGCAGGATGACCTGGCTGTATGTTCAAAACATCAAGGCGATCATTCTGATACATCAGATGAGGCACACAATCATTCGGGGTTTTCTGTTGAAAAATATAGTAATAACTTCGTAGTTAGCAATGTAGTTAAGTTTTAAAAGAATTTATGCAAAAGATGCACAGATGTCGTAATAGTAAAAAATCTTACCATGGCATCTCCATGGATGTTACCGTGGTTCAACACGTGAATTAGTGGCACGTATTGACCATAATGTGGAGGAGTTTGATAATAGATATTGTAATTCTCAAGATCAGCACAAAATGCGATCAGATTCTCCTGATAAGTTAACTCAGAGCCATCGGTGTAGTAGGTTCTATCTACCATCTTCCGCACATTGTTTGAAGAATGAAAATAAGCTGTCAACTATTTTGAAATAATCAATATAAATTAGTTAATAACTATTTTTGAGAAACTCACATAGCGGTAGAATTGGAAGCGTATCAACAAGGACCCAAATGTCCATATTGTCTTGGTCGATGTCAGGATCACCGTATCAAGATCCATGGTGACAAGCATACCCTCATAAAAATCATACATCTTTCAAAGTGTTTCCCAATTTGTGCAACCAAAATGGGTTACGCTCTTAGAAGTGTACAGATTTACTTTAAAATCCGTACCATGATGGGTCCTTAGGTGAATTTTCTTTATTTCAAAATTTTCATGGTCTTCAAAATCCATCCTCTCCAAGACATAGCTTCTTGCATGGCATGGGATAAGCTACTCGAATTGTAAAAGATGAAAATTACACGTTGAAATAGTTGAAGTCATGCTTAATTACGAAAAAACACTTGTCGTCGTTGCGTACCGTTTCAACATCGAAGGTCCGCTGGAGCTTAATGCTGAAGCGCCGACCTTCGTCTAGGTGAGGCATGTCCCACAGACCCCGGTCGTCGTTGCACCAGTCGCACTCCCCCAGGAGACTTTCGTCGTCCGATAACGACATTTCCTAGGTTCATAATTCAAAGATTAAACTTGTACAATTCAATATATGTACTACAAAAACTAAATTAGATCATTATTATTCATCACAGGTTGACTATCGGTCTGCCGAGTCTTTTTCTTGAAAACTCTCAGATCACGTGGTGTATACATTCAACCGTTGGTGATGATCACTCCTCGTTTCATCCCTGAGTGCATTACACCAAAATGTCTAGCACACAGGAACGAAGGGGAAGCGACCCCCACGACAACAGTCGGGATTTTTCGTCCTCTCATATGTGGTGAAGACTCTCACTCACTGGCCTCTCTGACATTTGCGACCGTCGGTGATGGTCGTTACTCCTCCTTCCCCTAGTACATAACAAAGGTCTAGCACCCGGAGAAGAAGGAGAAACGACGCCCACGACAACAGTCGGGATTCTTCTTCCTCTCTCATATATGGTGGATACACTCCCTCACTGATTTTTTGACCGTCGGTGATGGAGCCTCCACAGACTTAAAGTCAACCCGAAATGTCGTTTAATTATTTTTATAGAAAATCCAGGCCACTCGATATTTCCTACATATTCTAGAACAAGTCATGCCAGAATTCACGGAAAAATCCGGCATGGCCTTTACTAAGAAAGGACATATCGAGCGCCTGAAATTTGTCGGAACAAAAATAATCAACACTCCGGCAAAACATAGGCCACTCGGGGGTGTAACCTGCAAACATGGCCGGCCACTTGGGCAAGCACATATCCTATTTGGGCAACACACGATATACATGTTTATATCTACATCATATGAGCATTCAAACTTGATGGTCATTGCATTTCAATGGTTCAAAATATTAAAAAAAACATTTCAAAATGTCTTATATGACTCATATTGACATGGAGATTTGTCAGGTCTCACCCCGATGTCGGAGGGGTCGGTGAAGGGGACGGCGCCGGTGATGATGGAGGGGCTCCTTGATTTCTGCAAAAACAAAAACCCTATAAACATAGTGCTCTCCAATTTGAGCATTCAAAGTATGATTAGTTTTCCAATTTGAGCATTCAATAAGCAAAACCAAATTTTAAAATAAATTAGTATTCAAATTAGCATGCATTCAATAAGAAAAACTAAATCATCTCTTTCGTCCATACATCGTCCAATATTATCACTAATACATCTCGAATAGTATCGTACATATAACATCACTAATACAGCTAAAACCCTAGCAAACGACGGGTATCGGCGCGGGCGGTGGATGATTACCCACAAGTATAGGGGATCTATCGTAGTCCTTTCGATAAGTAAGAGTGTCGAACACAACGAGGAGCAGAAGGAAATGATAAGCGGTTTTCAACAAGGTATTCTCTGCAAGCATTGAAATTATCGGTAACAGATAGTTTTGTGATAAGGCAATTTGTAACGGGTAACAAGTAACAAGTGTAAATAAAGTGCAGCAAGATGTCACAATCCTTTTTGTAGCAAAGGACAAGCCTGGACAATTTCTTATATGAAGGAAAACGCTCCCGAGGACACATGGAAATTATCATCAAGCTAGTTTTCATCACGTTCATATGATTCGTGTTCGGTACTTTGATAATTTGATATGTGGGTGGACCGGTGTTTGGGTGTTTTCCTTACTTGGACAAGCATCCCACTTATGATTAACTCATATTGCAAGCATCCGCAACTACAAAAGAAGTATTAAGGTAAACCTAACCATAGCATGAAACATATGGATCCAAATCAGCCCCTTACGAAGCAACGCATAAACTAGGGTTTAAGCTTCTGTCACTCTAGCAACCCATCATCTACTTATTACTTCCCAATGCCTTCCTCTAGGCCCAAACAATGGTGAAGTGTCATGTAGTCGACGTTCACATGACACCACTAGAGGAGAGACAACATACATCTCATCAAAATATCGAACGAATACTAAATTCACATGACTACTAATAGCAAGACTTCTCCCAGGTCCTCAGGAACAAATGTAACTACTCACAAAGCATATTCATGTTCATAATCAGAGGGGTATTAATATGCATAATGGATCTGAACATATGGTCTTCCACCAAATAAACCAACTAGCATCAATTACAAGGAGTAATCAACACTACTGGCAACCCACAGGTACCAATCTAAGGCTTTGGGACAAAGATTGAATACAAGAGATGAACTAGGGTTTCAGAGGAGATGGTGATGGTGAAGATGTTGATGGAGATTGACCCCCTCCCGATGAGAGGATCGTTGGTGATGACGACAGTGATGATTTCCCCCTCCCGGAGGGAAGTTTCCCCGGTAGAACATCTCTGCCGGAGCCCTAGATTGGTTCCGCCAAGGTTCCGTTTCGTGGCGGCGGAGTTTCGTCCCGTAAGCTTGCTTATGATTTTTTCTCAGACGAAAGACTTCATATAGCAGAAGATGGGCACCGGAGGGCCACCAGGGGGCCCACAAGGCAGGGGGCGCGCCCAGGGGGTAGGGCGCGCCCCCACCCTCGTGGCCAGGGTGTGGGCCCCCTTTGGTATTTTCTTCGCTCAGTATTTTTTATTATTTCCAAAAATGACTTCCGCGGAGTTTCAGGACTTTTGAAGTTGTGCAGAATAGGTCTCTAATATTTGCTCCTTTTCCAGCCCAGAATTCCAGCTGCCGGCATTCTCCCTCTTTATGTAAACCTAGTAAAATAAGAGAGAATAGGCATAAGTATTGTGACATAATGTGTAATAACAGCCCATAATGCAATAAATATCGATATAAAAGCATGATGCAAAATGGACGTATCAAGTCCCCAAGCTTAGACCTCGCTTGTCCTCAAGAGGAAGCCAATAACGATAAATATGTCCACATGTTTAGAGGTATAGGTGTCGATAAAATAAAATACGGACATGAGGGCATCATGATCATTCTTATAACAGCAACATATATATATATATATATATATATATATATATATTGTCATATGATTTCTTATGCTCAAGTAATAATCTATTCACAATGTAAAGTATGAATCAGAAACAGAAACTTCACTGAAAACCAGCAAACTATAATCTCAGTCATTGAAGCAATTGCAATTTATCACAACATCGGTAAGAGTCTATGTAAGAGCTTTTCAGCAAGTCCACATACTCAACTATCATTTAGTCTTTCACAATTGCTAACACTCACACAATACTTGCGGTTACGGAGTTCTAATCGGACACAGAAAAAGATAGGGGCTTATAGTTTCGCCTCCCAACCTTTTACCTCAAGGGTAATGTCAACAATAATAGTTCATGCTAACTTACATCCAATTGGATATATATATCAGGATCTTTCCAACACAAGGTGCTTTCCAAAGGATAAAATGTAAAAAGGAAAGGTGAAGATCACCATGACTCTTGCATAAGGGTAAGAGATAAAATTAAAAGATAGGCCCTTCGTAGAGGGAAGCAGAGGTTGTCATGCGCTTTCATGGTTGGATGTACGAAATCCTAATGCAAAAGAACGTCACTTTATATTGCCACTTGTGATATAGACCTTTATTATGAAGTCCGTCGCTTTTATTTCTTCCACATCACAAGATCGTATAAAGCTTATTTTCTCCACACTAATAAATTGTACATATTTATAGAGCAATTTCTATTGCTTGCACTGATGACAACTTACTTGAAGGATCTTACTCAATCCATAGGTAGATATGGTGGACTCTCATGGCAGAACTGGGTTTAAAGGTGTTTGGAAGCACAAGTAGTATCTCTACTTGGTGCAATGAACTGGCTAGCATGAGGGAGAAAGGCAAGCTCAACATGTTGGATGATCCATGACAATATACTTTATTTCAGATGTAAGAAAACATAACCCATTAAGTTGTCTTCATTGTCCAACATCAACTCTTTAGCATGTCATATTTAATGAGTGCTCACAATAATAAAAGATGACCAAGATAATATATTTATATGTGAAACCTCTCTTTCTTTATTACTTCCTATTAATTGCAATGATAACTGATACGTCTCCAACGTATCTATAATTTATGAAGTATTCATGCTATTATACTATCCTTCTACGATGTTTTATATGCATTTATATGATATTTTATATGATTTTTGGGACTAACCTATTAACCTAGAGCCCAGTGCGAGTTTCTGTTTTCTCCTTGTTTTTGAGTTTTGCAGAAAAAGAATACCAAACGAAGTCCAATTGACGTGTCAATTTTTGATGATTTTTTATGGACCAAAAGAAGACCACGGAGTATCAGAGTTGGGCCAGAAGAGTCCCGAGCTGCCCACGAGGGTGGGGGCACGCCCACCCCCCCAGGGCGCGTGGGCCTGCCTCGTGGACAGCTCTGGCACCTCCTTGACGTGAGACTGACGCCAAAAATTCCTATAAATACAGAAACCTCGGAAAATTAACCTAGATCGGGAGTTCCGCCGTCGCAAGCCTCTATAGCCACGAGAAATCATTCTAGGCCCGCTCTGGCACCCTGGCGGAGGGGGCCATCATCACCGGTGGCCATGCAGGAGTATCCCGGAGGGGCCATCATCACCATGAAGGCCAAGGACCAGAGGGTGGAGGCCATGGAGGAGGAAGCACAAGGGGGAGAACCTCTCCTCCTCTCTTCCGGTGGCGCCGGAGTGCCATCGGGAGGGGAATCATCGCCACGGTGATCGTCTTCATCAACATCACCATAATCATCACCATCCTCATCTCTTTTACGCGGTCCACTCTCCCGCACCCCGCTGTAATACCTACTTGAACATGGTGCTTTATGCCACATATTATGATCCAATGATGTGTTGCCATCCTATGATGTTTTGAGTAGATATCTTTTGTCTTTGGGTTGATTGATGATCTAGATTGGTATGAGTTGTATGTTTTACTTTGGTGCTGTCCTATGGTTATCTTCGCGTCGCGCAAGCGTGAGGGATTCCCGCTGTAGGGTGTTGCAATACGTTCACGATTCGCTTATAGTGGGTTGGTGAGTGACTGAAACACAAACCCGAGTAAGGGGGATTGTTGCGTATGGGAATAAAGAGGACTTGATGTTTTAATGCTATGGTTGGGTTTTACCTTAATGATCTTTAGTAGTTGCAGATTCTTGCTAGAGTTCCAATCATAAGTGCATATGATCCAAGTAGAGAAAGTATGTTAGCTTATGCCTCTCCCTCATGTGAAACTGCAATAGTGATCACCGGTCTTGTTAACAATTGCCTAGGACAATTCCGCACATCGATCCACCATTATTACACACTCACTATTTATAATATTTATTAATATATTCTAACTTTATGATAACAACACCTACTTTTATATTTTAGCTCTCCAATATCATACAAAGTTATCCTCTTCATACCCACAACATAGTTTTATTTCTCGTCGCTAGTTGGAAGCAAACGTTCGGTGTACGTAGAGTCGTATCAGTGGCAGATAGGGCTTGAGAGAATATTGATCTTACCTTTAGCTCCTTGTGGGTTCGACACTCCATACTTATCAATTCCACCTTTGGAAAGTGCTACGATGATTCCTTGCACTTGGGTATTATCAAGCTCTTTTCTGGCGCCGTTGCCGGGGAGCAATAACGTGGGGTTGATATTCTCGTGTGTGCTTGTTTGCTTTCTTCACTAAGTAGATTTTTTCCCTTTTTTTTGTTTAGTTGTGGGTGAAACATACAAACAAATTTAAAAGAATGAAAATACAAAAAAATTATTACTTGCCTCTCATGCCTAAAAAGTTTTTCAAAAAGAGAAGTGATTGGAAAGTTATGCATTGAAGAAGTGAGGGTCGACCTTGAGCACTTGTGTTCATGCTCACAGAAAAAATGTAGAACTTTTCATGGAAGTTTCTCTGTAAATAATTATCCCCTTTTATATATCCATTTTATTATAAAAATAATGTGCCAAGCTTTGGTTTTAGGATGATTAGATTGCTTGTTTACTATGTGCAGAACAAAAACAGAAACTTTGGCTGTAGTGCGTGAATTTACATTTTTTACTGGAAAGTCAAATGGGTCTAAAACGTTTTGCAAATTACTTCTGTATAAATTGTTCAAATTTGCAAATTTAGTTCATAATTTTAGGAGTTACATAAGTTTACCAAACTTCCAGATTACTACAGACTATCTGTTTTTAACAGATTCTGTTTTGCGTGTGTTGTTTGCTTATTTCGATGAATCTATGGCTAGTATCGGGGGGTATGAACCATATATAAGTTGGAATAAAGTAGGTTTAACACCAATATAAATAAATAATGAGTTCATTACAGTACCTAAAGGTAGTGATTTGCTTTATTACACTAACGGATCTCACAAGTTTTTGTTAAGGTTTTGTGTGGATGAAGTGTCCGAAGGTCTGGGAGCTATCAATATGAGAAGAATAAAGAGAGGCAAGAGTTCAATCTTGGGGATGCCCAAGGCACCCCAAGTAAATATTTAAAAGGATACTCAAGCATATAAGCTTGGGGATGCCCCGGTTGGCATCCCATCTTTCTTCTTCAACAAATATCGGTATACCTTGGTTTTTATTTTGCTTACATGATTTGTGTCCTTTGTGTTTTTCTTCTTCTTCAAGAACCATGCTATCATGAGATAGCCCTTCATTGATTTATAGAATACTTCATGAGCTTCACTTATATCTTTTAAGTATGATTTTATAGAATTGCTCTTTGTGTTTCAATTAAATCTTTTGAGTATGGTTCTAGAATGCTTCGTGTGCTTCACTTATACATTTTGAGCTTGGTTAGTCTATATTAATTGTAAAATGCTCCATGAACTTCACTTATATCCTTTGGAGTATGAATAACACTATCATTTAAAGTGGGTTTGGAAGAGTGTCAACTTTAGGAATTAGTGATCCCACTATCTTGGAGGGTGTTGAATCTTAGTGTGATATTTATGAAAGTGGATTTGGAATAGTGTCAACTTTAGCTAGTAATGATTCCACTATTTTGGAAGAGGTTCCAATTGAGTATGTGAACAAAGTTGCTATCCATTATGCTACTGAAAATTATTATGAGGGAGGAATACATGCTTATAGGAGTGCAATAATATCAAGTTTCCTCTCTATGTGCTTAAAATTTTGAAGTTACACTTGCTTTGCCTTCCTATGCTAGTTGATTGTTGTTCTTATAAATTGTGTGCTCACAAAATCCCTAGGCATAGTAAGTAGGTTATATTTAAATGTGCTGGTCATATTCTTCAAGATGCTCTCTTTGTGCTTCAATTCCTATCTTTTATGTGAGCATCATTGAAATCATCATGCCTAGCTAAAAGGCATTAAAGAAAAGCGCTTGTTGGGAGACAACCCAATATTTGCCCTTAATGTTTTTGTGTGTTTACATGATTAAGCTACTGTAGTAATCATGTTTTATAGCTTTTGTTTCAATAAAGTGCCAAGTAAGGCCTTTGGGAAGACTTAGGAGAGAGTAAATGTGATCTTGCTGTAAAAAAACAGAAACTTTGCGCTCACGAGATTAGCTGTCATTTTTTTACAGAAGAGTGATTTTGAGTTGATTCCTTTTTTAAAAGATAAATAGACAAATTCCTCACGTCCACCAATTTATTTCATAATTTTTGGAGTAGCAGAAGTATGGTTTATGTTCAGATCATTACAGACTGTTCTGTTTTTGACAGATTCTGTTTTCATTGCATAGTTTGCATGTTTTCTAGTTTCTATGACTTATATCTCTCAATATAAATTGTAGAAATGATATGTTACATTAGGCATTGTGTGAGAACAATTATGAACCTTGTCTTTGTCAGTACCAAAGTTAATGGGTTGCTCTTTATCATACTAAGCTATCTCATGAAGTTTGGTTAAGTTTTGTGTGATTGAAGTTTTCAAGTTTTGGGTGAGATATCAATATGAGGAGAATAAGGAGTGGAAATACCCTAAGCTTGGGGATGCCCAAGGCACCCCAAGGTAATATTAAAGGAAGATTCAAGTGCCTAAGCTTGGGGATGCCCCGGAAGGCATCCCCTCTTTCGTCCTCAAAACTATCGGTATACCCTACTCGGAGCTATATTTTTATTCGTCACATGATATGTGTTTTGCTTGGAGAGTATTTTCAATTTTTCTTGGTGTTTGAATAAAATCATTGGATATGAATTATTGAATGAAAAAGAATCCTCCCATGGCTAGTTAATTATTTGACTACTCAGTGTTCTTCACTCATATCTTTTGAAGTAGTTTGTCATTTACTCATGTGAGTATATGGTTGAATAAGTTGAATGTAATAAATCTGAATTTATATATGTTTCGTATGCTTATAACATGGGGAGTAATGACTTCACACATAATAAGTATAGGTAGTAAACTTATTGAAAGTTAGCAAACGTAGAATTGGTCACTTGAACAATCCATGAAAGAATATTGAAGGGAGAGGGACTTCACATATAAATATACTATCTTGGACATCTTTTGTAGTTGTGAGCACTCATTAAAATATGATATGCTAAAAGGTTGATGTTGGACAAGGAAGACAGCGTAATGGGTTATGTTTTCTTATATCTGAAATAAGGTATATTGTCATGGATCGCCCAACACATTGAGCCTGCCTTTCCCCCTCATGCTAGCCAAATTCTTTGTACCAAGTAGAGATACTACTTGTGCTTCCAAATATCCTTAAACCAAGTTTTGCCATGAGAGTCCACCATACCTACCTATGGATTGAGTAAGATCCTTCAAGTAAGTTGTCATCGGTGCAAGCAATAAAAATTGCCCTCTAATTATGTATGATTGATTGGTGTGGAGGAAATAAGCTTTATACGATCTTGTGATGTGGAAGAAATAAAAGCGACGGACTGCATAATAAAGGTCCATATCACAAGTGGAAATATAAAGTGACGTTCTTTTGCATTAAGATTGTGTGCATCCAACCCTGAAAGCGCATGGCAACCTCTGCTTCCCTCTGCGAAGGGCCTATCTTTTACTTTTATCTCTTACCCTTATGCAAGAGTCATGGTGATTTTCACCTTTCCTTTTTACATTTTATCCCTTGGCAAGAACCTTATGTTGGAAAGATTCTGATATATATATCCAATTGGATGTAAGGCATCATGAACTATTATTGTTGACATTACCCTTGAGGTAAAAGGTTGGGTGGCGAATCTATAAGCCCCTATCTTTCTCTGTGTCTGATTAAAACTTTGAACCCATAATTATCGCGTGAGTGTTAGCAATTGTGAAAGACTAAATGATAGTTGAGTATGTGGAGTTTGCTAAATCAAAGCTCTGACATAGACTCTTCCTGAAAATAAGATGAATTGCAATTGTTTGATGACTGAGAATATTGTTTGTTAGTTTTCAAGAAAGTTTATGATCTATACTTTAAACATGTGATTTGCTTGTTACTTGATCATGAAAAGTTTTATGAGATGAGCTATTGTTATGACATATAATGATGCTATAAGAAGTGATTGGAATTATCATTGATCAAACTTAAGCACTTGCTAGCTGTCGGTGTCAAAACCGGCGGATCTCGGGTAGGGGGTCCCGAACTGTGGGTCTAGGCGGATGGTAACAGGAGACAAGGGACACGATGTTTTTAACCAGGTTCGGGCCCTCTCGATGGAGGTAAAACCCTACTCCTGCTTGATTAATATTGATGATATGGGTAGTACAAGAGTAGATCTACCACGAGATCAGAGAGGCTAAACCCTAGAAGCTAGCCTATGGTATGATTATTGTTGTCCTACGGACTAAACCCTCCGGTTTATATAGACACCGGAGGGGGCTAGGGTTACATAGATTCGGTTACAATGGGAGGAGATCTACATATCCGTATTGCCAAGCTTGCCTTCCACGCCAAGGAAAGTCCCATCCGGACACGGGACGAAGTCTTTAATCTTGTATCTTCACAGTCCAACAGTCCGGCCAAAGGTTATAGTCCGGCTATCCGGACACCCCCTAATCCAGGACTCCCTCAGTAGCCCCTGAACCAGGCTTCAATGACGACGAGTCCGGCGCGCAGATTGTCTTCGGCATTGCAAGGCGGGTTCCTCCTACGCATACTTCGTATAAGATTTTGAACACGAGGGTCGTGTCCGGCTCTGCAAAACAAGTTCCACATACCACCGTAGAGAGAATAGTATTTTCACAAATCTAATCTGCTGACGTATTCTGTAGCGTGACATCACACCATAGCCAAGCCTTTATTTGAATCATTTTTTACTGTCCCACCTCAGCGCGTTTTGCGAGGCGGTTTCCTTGGCATGTCTTGTCAAAGCAGAGATCATGTCCCCTTATCACGGGATTCTCATCAATACGGGCGTGGGTAACCCAACCGTGCCATTGATTACAGCGCTTAGGGGATAAGCGAGTTTTACTAGGCTGGTGGGGACGCATAGCTTCGTCCGCCCATATAAGGGGATAAGGATTCACCCTTTTATACATGCCTTCTTCCTCCTTTGCTCACCCGTCTTCGCACACTCGAGCTCCAGCGCCCAAGTCCGCATTTCCTACCTCAACCTTCTCCAACCATGTCCGGAGCGGGAGGCAGGTGGATGGTCTCCTCCGTCATGGAGGGGAACATCAAGAAGCTGAGGAGAGCCGGATACCTGCCCGACGACATCGCGCACCGGCTCCCAGATGAGGGGCAGCTCATCCCCACCCCCAGGCCCCATGAGAGGGTAGTGTTCCTTACCCATTTCCTCCGCGGACTGGGCTTCCCTCTCCACCCATTCGGCCGGGGGCTCATGTTCTACTATGGCCTGGATTTCCATGATCTAGCCCCGAACTTTATCCTCAACATCTCGGCGTTTATCGTCGTGTGCGAGGCCTTCCTCTGCATCCAGCCCCACTTCGGCTTATGGCTAAAGACCTTCAATGTCAAGCCGAAGGTAGTGAGCGGCTGTCAGGCGGAGTGCGTAGGCGCCATGGTGGGCAAGATGCCCAACATCACATGGCTCGAGGGCTCCTTCGTGGAGACCATAAAGGGGTGGCAATCGGGGTGGTTCTACATCATCGAGCCGCGTGACCCTGAATGGGCAGTGACCCCCGAGTTCCGATCTGGCATCCCTACGCGGCTCACCTCCTGGCAAGAGAAGGGCCTGTCTTGGGGCAGTTCGGGAGAGGTGGTTGGACTCCAAACATGTGTCCAAAACCTGGTGAGCAAGAAGCTTAAGCTGGTCAACGTAGTCCAGGTCATGCTCATCCGCCGGATCCTCCCGTGTCAACTACGGGCTTTCAACCTGTGGGAGTTCGACCCGGCCCAGCACTGGACTCTGAGCAGCCTCTTAGACACGACACATGAGGATGCCTGGAAGGTGCTATTCAAGAGTGCCGAGGTTTCTCCTCCCCTTACCGAGGATCGCGGATTCAGCGCGAAGCAGCAAGCCAACGCGGTAAGCGGTTTTACCTTCTACAGGATACTCGTTTTCCATAGTTTGACTCCATGCGGGATCTAAGCTCCCGTACCTTTGACAGGATTGGCAGGAGACATCCGGACAGATCAGGTGTCCGGCTCCTTTGCCCAAAGGCCCGGCAGACGCCCCCTTGGCGAAGCTGCTGGTTCTGGCACCCTATGTGGTGCCGGAGAAGAAGGCCAAGAAGAAGGCCACATGAACCCGAAAGAGTTCCCGGCGCCCGGTGGTGTCGGACTCATCGTCCGATGACTCCGAGGCGCACTCCTCCCATGAAGACGAGGAGGAAAGAGAGGTTTCTTCCCCAACGGGAGGAGAAAAGAAGAGGAAGGCCGCCCCAACTAGGGAGGCCGAAGGGTCCAAGAAGGGAAGGACCCTTCCTCCGGACTACTCCACCAACGCCGCCGACAGCGAAGAGGAGTGGCCGCCAGGGCCAAGCCCCTAGCGAAGTCGTAAGTATTCGGACACCAGAGTGACTCATAGCGTTCCTTTGTTGCACAACTTCTCCTGACGCCGAACATAATCATGCAGTCCGGCCCGAGCCCAGCTCGACGCATCGTCGAGCGGTTCCTTGGGTTCGTCGGATGTGAACATCACTTCACTTCCGGCGTCCTCCTCCCCTCAGCCTATGGATAATGCCGAGGTACTGTCCCTAAAGGTTCCAACCCAAGGGGAGGTGGTCCTGGAGGCGCCGCAAGGCGACCTTCCGGACTGCAGGCAAAAAGGGAGGAAGGCTCCCAAGGGCTGCAAGTCCGTCCCTGGGCCGAACACCGCCACGAAATCCTCAACGGTTCCAGAGTCCGGCAGGCGGCCCCCCGCTAAGAAGGGCAAGCCTACCACGCCAGTGACCTCCGTCCAACCGGAGGCACCGGATAACTTGCTGGAGGTGCTTAACGGCGCCTCTATCGACGAGGAGCACCGCACTATTATGAGTGCGGTGATCCAGAAGGTTCAGTCCGCCAAAAGCGGGCTGACTGAAGCTTGTGCCAGCCTTCTGACAGGCTTTGAGGTAAGTAAAAAATATATGAAAATGTTACCGCATAGACAGTAGCCCCTGATGCTCTGTTCGGTGTTTGCAAAGAAAAGCCTAATAGAGGATCTAATAATATTCACAGGAGTCTAACATAATTATGTCGCTATGCGTATGCAGGCTTCGCTGCTGGCCTCTGCCGCACTGACTGCAGAGGTTGACGCGCTGAAGCCGAGCCTCGAGCGGTCCGAGCAAGAGCTCGGCCTTGCGAAGAAGCAGCTCGAGGAGAACCAAGGTATGTAATGCCTTGTCAGTGTGTGTGTGTGTGTGTATATATATATATATAAAGATGCAATTGCAAATAACTACATGATCGTTATTGGTGTTCTAGGGGCCACGACCGAGGTGGCGACCCTGAGGCAAGCGCTTTCCGAGGCCGAAAAGAAGGCGGCCGCGGAGCGCACCGAGCGGGAGAAGCATGAGGCACGGGTTGGTGAGGTGCAGCAAGAGCTCCATGCTCTCGTGAAGAAGCATGAGACCTTGGAGCTGGACTCGAAGACTCGAGAGTCCGAGATCGCCGCGGCCCTTGAAAGCGCCAAGTCTGCCAAGGCCGAAGCCGAAAAAGCCCTCCAGGAAATCGAGGCGATGAAGAAGATAGCGGCGGGTAAGGCATTCTTTATGCAAAGCAAGCACGTGAAAGTGAATTACTTGTTACTTACCCGAGTCCGGAGCTCTCTAGGAGCATTCGCAGATTTGCCCCGTAGCGTGTCAGATGCCGCCGCCAATTACCAGGCCGAGGAAGGGAGCTCGACGGAGAAGGTGTTCTGGTCTTAGTATGCGGAGACCGGACACCCGGTGCCCTTGAGCGACCAGCTGAAGCAAGTGGTCGAGCTCCATAAGGTGGCCGAACAGGCCATGAAGGGTCTCATAGTCCGGCTGTGGTCTGGAGAGGCCCTGCCTGGGAGCTACTTCAGGCTGGTGAGGCGGCTGGTGGATGCATGTCCGTGGCTTGAAGTCATCAAGCGCTCCGTCTGCATCGAGGGCACCCGTAGGGCGCTTGCCCGTGCTAAAGTGCACTGGGGCAAGATGGATGCTGAGAAGCTTGTGAAGGACGGGCTGCCGCAGGGCAAGGAGCATCGCCACCCCGAAATGTATTATGAGGGCGTCCTGAAGGGTGCCCGCCTTGTGGCGGATAAATGTTCCAAGGATGTAATATTTGAGTAAACTCGCTCGTGTTATCCTGTACGCCGAAAACTTGTTCATATGCGCTATGCAATGCTTATTTTAATTTAAAATATTACCTTTTATGCGGTCGTTTACTAAATCTGAGAGATGGCGAGTCGCCGGCTTCTGCCCCCATGCCACGAGTGCTGGGGTGTTCGGGATAAACCTGAGCACTCCTTTTCCCATTCTTGGGTCCTTCGAGGGAGGTGCTCAGCACAACGAACAAGAAAGTCAGACTATAGTGCGTTATCACCCTCACTTAGCCAGAGAATTCTATAATTTTAAATTTCGGCGAAGCCCCTAGTGTTCAGGAGACCGAGTTCGGGGCGCTATACACGCCTGAGCCGGACAAAGCCAACTCGTCGCTCTAAGCGGCATAAGTCTTTAGGGACTCGAAACCTCTCGAACAGCGATCAGCTCTCGCCCTATCATGACAGTCAGTTTTAGCTTTCTCTACTGAGGTGCTTAACCTAGCTGAATCGGGGCACAATCGCAGTAGTTCTCCCAGTGCTACCTTAGCCGATATAGCGGAATGTAAGGTACCAAAACATGGGAGCCGGGCAAACCCAACTATTGACCAAAGACATGATTCGGAGCTGATGCATATAATGCTATAAGTTCGGAGGGCCGCACTTGTGAAAGTGTTCGGACTTCTCATGCCGTATTATGGGATGCTTGAGCCCCTGGCGTATTGGCCGTACCAAAGTGTACGGGTGCTGATTGTCATGACTGAACATATATACATAAAAAGGAATGAATAGAGAATGCAATAATAGTCTGAGGCTAAGCATTTTTTAATCGAGAAAAGCGCATTAAAAGCAGAACGATACAAATAGTGCGGTAAGCAGGAGATGGGACTATTTAACATGTCCCCTCCAGGGGTGAGCTTGCGGAATGGCATGTAAAATAGGTATTTTGCTCGTTATAGAGACCACATGGGAGTTCCATAGTGCGGCGTAGCTTTCTGCCTCCCTGGTTGTTGTATCGTTCGTTCGGCAATTGTACTACCGATCAGGTCTTCCGGAGAGTGGAGTCCTGAAAGTAAGAAAAAATGACAAAATCGGCAGCCCCTAGTGCGGTTGAGCCGTGTTTTGGGCGTGCCGTGGTCGTGCCCCTCCCCCACTGCCCATGGTATTTTCAGAGCGTAATTATGTACGCGTAGCATTGATTTTGATGTTTCGCGAGGGCTGGGGTTGGGGCCGCATTGCTACGCTTGCTCGGAACGTGCCAGGCGATCTTGTTGTAGGTTACTTCGGGCGCGCTTGACGGCGTCCGGCCGTTTTATCGCCGGACTGGAGAATTGCCTTGAAAGGCTGCCTTGAACTTCCGCAGCGAGGGCCGCCGTGTGCTCCTCCGTTCGGAGAGAGTGTTCGGTGTTTCCATTGACTGTGATGACTCCCCAAGGTCCTGGCATCTTGAGCTTGAGGTATGCGTAGTGCGGCACCGCATTGAACTTCGCAAATGCGGTTCGCCAGAGCAGTGCGTGATAGCCACTGCGGAACGGGACTATGTTGAAGATTAACTCCTCGCTTCGGAAATTATCCGGGGATCCGAAGACCACTTCAAGTTTAACTGAGCCTGTGCAGATGGCCTCTACACCTGGTATGACGCCCTTAAAGGTCGTTTTTGTGGGTTTAATCCTTGAGGGATCTATGCCCATTTTCTGCAATGTGTCCTGATAAAGAAGGTTCAGGCTGCTACCGCTGTCCATAAGGACTCGAGTGAGGTGAAATCCGTCAATGATTGGGTCTAGAACCAATGCGGCAAATCTGCCATGGAGGATACTAGTGGGGTGGTCCCTTCGATCGAAAGTGATCGGGCAGGAGGACCATGGGTTGAACTTTGGGGCGACTGGCTCCAACGCGTATACGTCCCTTAACGCACGCTTCCGTTCCCTTTTGGGGATGTGGGTTGCGTATATCATGTTCACCGTCCGCACTTGTGGGGGGAAACCCTTCTGTCCTCTATTGTTCTGGGGCTCCTCCTCGTCGTCGCTGTGTAGCCCCTTGTCTCTGTTTTCGGCATTTAACTTGCCGGCCTGCTTGAACACCCAACAATCCCTATTGGTGTGATTAGCTGGCTTTTCGGGGGTGCCATGTATTTGACACGAGCGATCGAGTATACGGTCCAAACTGGACGAGCCCGGAGTGCTTCTTTTGAATGGCTTTTTACGCTGACCGGGCTTGGAGCCTCTGACTCCGGCATTAACTGTCGTATCCTCGGTATTGTCACTGTTAATGCGGCGCTTGTGCTTGTTGCGACGCGACCTGCCATTGCTGTCCTTGGTATCCAAATTACCAGGGTTCTTTGACATGTTATTGCTGCGAGCCAGCCAGCTGTCTTCTCCCGCGCAAAAGTAGGTCATGAGTGTCGTGAGGGCTGCCATAGATTTCGGCTTTTCCTGTCCAAGGTGCCGGACAAGCCACTCGTCACGGATGTTATGCTTGAAAGCCGCTAGGGCCTCTGCGTCCGGACAGTCGACGATTTGATTTTTCTTGGTTAGGAACCGTGTCCAGAATTGTCTGGCCGATTCCTCTGGCTGCTGAATTATGTGGCTCAGGTCATCGGCGTCTGGCGGTCGCACATAGGTGCCCTGTAAGTTGTCGAGGAATGCGGCTTCCAGGTCTTCCCAACACTCAATGGATTCTGCTGGCAAGCTGTTATACCAATGCCGAGCTGGTCCTTTAAGCTTGAGTGGGAGGTATTTGATGGCGTGTAGATCATCACCACGGGCCATGTGGATATGTAGGAGATAGTCCTCAATCCATACCACAGGATCTGTCGTGCCATCGTATGATTCGATATTTACGGGTTTGAAACCCTCTGGGATCTGATGATCCATTACTTCATCTGTGAAGCATAGTGGGTGTGCGGCGCCTCTGTATTGGGCTATATCACGACGTAGCTCGGATGAGCTTTGTCTGCTGTCTTCGGCCCGGCCGGATTTACTTTTGCTGTATCCGGCATGACGGTTATCGTCTCGTGTCGTGGGGCGCCCACGTGATCCGTAGATTGATCTTGTTTGCCTTGCTTTGTCCTCCAACATATCTCACAGGTCTAGCGCATTTCCCCGTTCCTTGGTATTTTTTTTGCGACGCCGGGGTGCGGCTTGAGTTTTGGGCCGTGAGGCCTCTCTGTCGCGGCCACGAGGTGGCCGGTCCGCCGCGTCATGCGCTGGAGATGTAGGTTTAGATGCTTCCTCCTCTAATCGGGGTAGCAACCTGCGCTTTGGGTAGCTCTTGGAGGGGCGTTCGAGTTCGTATTCCTCGGCCGTCTTGATCAGCCCTAAGCTGCTGCTGCTTTTTCTTAAGGCTATTCGCCGTGGCCATAAGCCTGCGCTTGAAGCACTCTTGCTCGACGGGATCCTCAGGCACGACAAATTCATCGTCGGCGAGGCTTGCCTCGCCTTCGGAGGGAGGCATGTAATTATCCTCCTCTTCCTCTTTATCTGCCGCTCTCTCAAGGGGGCTGGCTTCTCCATCCTCCTGCGCTGAATCTTGTTGGAGGGAGTTGTCTTCGGCGCTATCCGGAGTGTTATTATCTCCTGTGCCGGAATCACCGTTTTTGCTCTAGCAGGACTTAGAGCGGCGCCGCTGACGTCGGCGCTTAGGTTGCTTCTTGGAGGGGTTATCCTCCGATGTTCCGTCGCCATTGCCCTCTTTGGGTGTGTCCACCATATATATGTCATACGACGAGGTGGTTTTCCAGTGCCCTATAGGTGCTGGTTCCTATTTGTCTCCTACATCGTCGTCCATACCGTCGATGTCTTCAGAGTCGAAGTCTAGCATGTCGGTTAAATCATCGACAGTGGCTATGAAGTGGGTGGTGGGTGGGCGTCGAATTTCTTCGTCGTCCGCATCCCAATCCTGCCGGTCATAATCCGGCCAGGACTCTCCTGACAAAGAGAGAGACCTTAGTGAATTCAGAATGTCGCCGAAAGGCGAGTGCTGAAAGATATCTGTGGTGGTGAACTCCATGATCGGCGCCCAATCGGATTCGATTGGCAAGGGCGCGGAGGGTTCAGAGTCCGGAGAAGAGTCCGACAAAGTGGAGTCACTGGCCTCGCGACGGGTAAGGTTGGTGTTCGGCTCGATCGCCGTTGAGGCAGCGGCATCCGCAGCGGGGTCTAGCCACCCATCCTCGGTCGGCGCAATCTGCTCCGAATTAACGGTCAGAGCAGACGCGGGTGCGGCCTCCAGGACACTGTCCGACGGCAGAGCTAAATCTTGCCCGTGATGACAGTGCGACGCACTCAGTCGGTGCTCGAATCCGTCGAAGATCAAGTCTCCGCGAATATCGACCGTGTAGTTTAAGCTTCCAAACCTGACCAGATGGCTAGGGGCGTAGTTTTGAATCTGCTCCAGATGGCCAAGCGAATTGGCCCGCAGTGCAAAGCCGCCGGATATGAAGATCTGTCCGAGGAGAAAAGTCTCACCTTGGACCGCATAGCTAACGATGATCGAAGGAGCCATCAAGCCTGATGATGACGACACAGAGGAACTCTCAATGAAAGCACTAATGTCGGTGTCAAAACCGGCGGATCTCGGGTAGGGGGTCCCGAACTGTGCGTCTAGGCGGATGGTAACAGGAGACAAGGGACACGATGTTTTTACCCAGGTTCAGGCCCTCTCAATGGAGGTAAAACCCTACTCCTGCTTGATTAATATAGATGATATGGGTAGTACAAGAGTAGATCTACCACGAGATTAGAGAGGCTAAACCCTAGAAGCTAGCCTATGGTATGATAGTTGTTGTTCTACGGACTAAACCCTCCGGTTTATATAGACATCGGAGGGGGCTAGGGTTACACAGAGTCGGTTACAATGGGAGGAGATCTATATATCCGTATTTCCAAGCTTGCCTTCCACGCCAAGGAAAGTCCCATCCGGACACCGGACGAAGTCTTCAACCTTGTATTTTCATAGTCCAACAATCCGGCCAAAGGTTATAGTCCGGCTATCCGGACACCCCCTAATCCAGGACTCCCTCACTAGCATTCACACTTCATAAATTATTTCTTTTATCATTTACCTACTCGAGGACGAGCAGGAATTAAGCTTGGGGATGATGATACGTCTCCAACATATCTATAATTTATGAAGTATTCATGCTATTATACTATCCTTCTAGGATGTTTTATATGCATTTATATGACATTTTATATGATTTTTGGGACTAACCTATTAACCTAGAGCCCAGTGCCAGTTTCTGTTTTCTCCTTGTTTTTGAGTTTTGCAGAAAAGGAATACCAAACGGAGTCCAATTGACGTGCCAATTTTTGATGATTTTTTATGGACCAAAAGAAGACCACGGAGTATCAGAGTTGGGCCAGAAGAGTCCCGAGCTGCCCACGAGGGTGGGGGGCGCGCCCACCCGCCAAGGCGCATGGGCCTGCCTCGTGGACAACTCGGGCACCTCCTTGACGTGAGACCGACGCCAAAAATTCCTATAAATACAGAAACCTCAGAAAATTAACCTAGATTGGGAGTTCCGCCACTTCAAGCCTTTGTAGCCACGAGAAATCAATCTAGGCCCTCTCTGGCACCCTGCCGGAGGGGGCCATCATCACCGGTGGCCATGGAGGAGTATTCCGGAGGGGTCATCATCACCATGAAGGCCAAGGACCAGAGGGTGGAGGCCATGGAGGAGGAAGCACAAGGGGGAGAACCTCTCCTCCTCTCTTTTGGTGGCGCCGGAGTGCCATCGGGAGGGAAATCATCGCCACGGTGATCATCTTCATCAACATCACCATCATCATCACCATCCTCATTTTTTTACGCGGTCCACTCTCCCGCACCCCGCTGTAATCCCTACTTGAACATGGTGCTTTATGCCACATATTATGATCCAATGATGTGTTGCCATCCTATGATGTTTTGAGTAGATATCTTTTGTCTTTGGGTTGATTGATGATCTAGATTGGTATGAGTTGTATGTTTTACTTTGGTGCTGTCCTATGGTGCCCTCCGTGTCGCGCAAGCGTGAGGGATTCCGGCTGTAGGGTGTTGCAATACGTTCATGATTCGCTTATAGTGGGTTGGTGAGTGACTGAAACACAAATCCGAGTAAGAGGGATTGTTGCGTATGGGAATAAAGAGGACTTGATGCTTTAATGCTAAGGTTGGGTTTTACCTTAATGATCTTTAGTAGTTGCGGATGCTTGCTAGAGTTCCAATCATAAGTGCATATGATCCAAGTAGAGAAAGAATGTTAGCTTATGCCTCTCCCTCATGTGAAACTGCAATAGTGATCACCGGTCTTGTTAACAATTGCCTAGGACAATTCCGCACACTGATCCACCATTATTCCACATTCTCTATTTATAATATTTAGTAATATATTCTAACTTTATGATAACAACACCTACTTTTATATTTTAGCTCTCCGATATCATACAATGTTATCCTCTTCATACCCACAACATAGTTTTATTTCTCGTTGCTAGTTGGAAGCAAACGTTCGGTGTACGTAGAGTCGTATCAGTGGTAGATAGGGCTTGAGAGAATATTGATCTTACCTTTAGCTCCTTGTGGGTTCGACACTCCATACTTATCAATTCCACCTTTGGAAAGTGCTACGATGATTGCTTGCACTTGGGGATTATCAATGACCAAAACTATGTTTGTCAACTCTCAACAATTTTTAATCATCATACTCTTTATATGTGAAGTCATTACTCTCCATAAGAGCAATATGATCTCTTTGTTTCTTTTTATTATTTCTTTTTTTATTCCCTCAAGATCATAGCAAGATAATCAAGCCCTTGACTCAACACTAATCTTTATTATATATAGCTCACGCACTCGATTACATAGAAAGATCATAAAGCAAAACTCACAACTAGATCACAATAAAACTTTATTCTACTATATCAAGATATTACTAAAAGGATTGAACTAAGAAAAACGATAAAGATAGGAGTGTGATGGTGATATGATACCGGGGCACCTCCCCCAAGCTTGGCGGATGCCAAGGGGAGTGCCCATACCCATGTGATTATATCACTTTTGCTGGTGAAGAAGATGGAGGTGATGATGGATGGTCGCACATCGAGCGTAAGAGGTCCTCCAACTTGCGGATAATGCCCTTGAGTGCTATGATATGCTCCTTCAACAAAATATTTTCACGTGTGAGATACTTGTTTTGTATGCGAGCTAACTCAATCATCTTGAAATCTTTGATCTCAGTTGGGGTAAGAAGATTGTGATCAAGTTGAAGGATGTCTTCTACTGCTGGAGCTTGGTCCTCCGTGGCCTTCTTGATCCCTTCATCCTTGTTGATCTCCATGGGTTCTTCCCTCTTCAGCTCTATCTTCATTAGCCAAGCATCGTTGTCACCATTGTTGGAGGAGGGGGACGACATGATGCCTGGCCTTGACAACCTTGACAGAAAACAGCTCGAAACAAGAACAGAGGATAATTGCGTGATATGGTGGCCAAAACCTTCGAGAGATTATATAATGAATTTTTACCGACAGAAAGAAGTATCGTGCAAGAAAATGGAGTCCGGAGAGCGCACGAGGTGCCCACGAGGTAGGGGGAGCTCCCAGGGGGGTAGGGTGCGCCTCTTACCCTCGTGGAAGCCTCGTGTCCTTCTCGGACTGCTTCTTATTTTCCTATTTTTCTAAATATTCCAAAACGGAGAAAAATTGCCATTAGAACTGTTTTGGAGTCGGTTTACTTACCGTACCACGTACCTATTCCTTTTCGGAGTCTGAAGCGTTCTGGAAAGTGTCCCTTATGTATTCCTCCTGTGTTATGGTTTCAATAACATTAGTTTCAACATTTATAGGATTAACTAAGATATAATGTTTGATTCTTTGACCGTTCACCACCTTTGGATTTGTGCCTTCCAAGTTGTTGATTTTTATGGCACCGGAACGATAAACCTCCTCGATAACGTAAGGACCTTCCCATTTAGAGAGAAGTTTTCCTGCACAAAATCTTAAACGAGAGTTGTATAGCAACACATAATCTCCTACATTAAACTCACACTTTTGTATCCTTTTGTCATGCCATCTTTTAACCTTTTGTTTAAACAACTTGGCATTCTCATAGGCTTGGGTTCTCCATTCATCAAGTGAGCTAATGTCAAATAACCTCTTCTCACCGGCAAGTTTGAAATCATAATTGAGCTCTTTAATAGCCTAGTTCAAGAGGTAAGTGACATGCTTTTCCATAAACCATTTTATACGGAGACATACCCATAGGATTTTTTATATGCAGTTCTATAGGCCCATAATGCATCATCAAGTTTCTTGGACCAATTCTTTCTAGATCTATTAACAGTCTTTTGCAAAATTAATTTGAGCTCTCTGTTACTCAATTGTACTTGACCACTAGATTGTGGGTTATAAGGAGATGCAATTCTATGGTTAACATCATACTTACCAAGCATTTTATGAAAAGCACCATGAATAAAATGTGAACCACCATCAGTCATTAAATATCTAGGGACTCCAAACCTCAGAAAAATAACTTAAGCATCTTAATAGAAGTCTTATGATCAACATTACTAGTTGGAATAGCTTCTACCCACTTAGTAACGTAATCAACAACAACTAAAATATGTGTATACCCATTAGAGGAAGGAAAAAGTCCCATATAATCAAAGCCCCAAACATCGAATGGTTCAATAACAAGTGAATAATTCATAGACATTTCTTGACGTCTACTAACATCACAAGACAAGACAAACTTATGGGCATCCTTGAAGAGAGCAGGCCGATAAAAACCGGATTGTAATACCTTATCTGCAGTTCTATCTCCAGCGTGGTGTCCTCCATAAGCCTCGGAGTGACACTTGCATAGGATCTGTTCCCGTTCATGCTCAGGTACACAACGTCTAATAACACCATCTACTCCTTATTTATAAAGATGTGGGTCATCCCAAAAGTAATGTCTCAAATCATGGAAAAACTTTTTATTTGGCTGGTATGTGAAACTAGGTGGTATAAACTTAGCAACAATGTAATTAGCATAATTAGCATACCATGGAGCAGTACGAGAAGCATTTATGACAGCTAATTGTTCATCAGGAGAGCTATCATCAATAGGTAGTGGGTCATCAAGAACATTCTCTAACCTAGACAAATTGTATGCAACGGGGTTCTCAGCTCCCTTTCTATCAATAATATGCAAATCAAATTCTTGTAGCAAGAGAACCCATCTAATAAGTCTAGGCTTAGCATCTTTCTTTTCCATAAGGTATTTGATAGCAGCATGATCAGTGTGAATAGTTACTATAGAATCAACAATATAAGGTCTGAACTTATCACAAGCAAAAACAACTGCTAAGAATTCCTTTTCAGTAGTAGCATAATTTCTCTGGGAATTGTCTAAAGTTTTACTAGCATATTGAATAACATTTAATTTCTTATCAACCCTATGCCCTAGAACAACACCTACAGCAAAATCACTAGCATCACACATAATTTCAAAGAGTAAATTCCAATCAGGAGGCTGAACAATAGGTGCATAAATTAATGCTTTCTTAAGTATTTCAAATGCTTCTACAAAATCGTCATCAAAGACAAAAGGTATATCTTTTTGTAATAGATTAGTCAGAGACCGAGAAATTTTTGAGAAGTCCTTAATGAACCTCCTATAAAAACCGGCGTGACCAAGGGAACTTCTTATACCTTTAATGTCCTTGGGACGTGGCATCTTTTCAATAGCATTGACTTTAGCTTTGTCAACTGATACGTCCATTTTGCATCATGCTTTTATATCGAGATTTATTGCTTTATGGGTTGTTATTTCACATTATGTCACAATACCTATGGCTATTCTCTCCTATTTTACAAGGTTTACATAAGGAGGGAGAATGCGGGCAGCTGGAATTCTAGGCTGGAAAAGGAGCAAATATTAGAGACCTATTATGCGCAACTCCAAAAGTCCTGAAACTCCACGGAATATCTTACAATAAATAATGAAAAATACCTGACAAAGATGAAGGCCAGGGGGCCCACACCCTGTCCACGAGGGTGGGGGCGCCCCCCTAGGGTGCGCCCCTACCTCGTGGGCCCCCTTGTGGCTCTCCGATGCCCATCTTCTGCTATATGAAGTCTTTCGTCGAGGAAAAAACAAGAAGCAACCTTTCGGGAGGAAACTCCGCCGCCACGAGGCGGAACCAATCTTGGGCTCCGGTAGAGCTGTTCTGACGGGGACACTTCCCTCCGAGAGGGGGAAATCATCGCCATCATCATCACCAACGCTCCTCTCATCGGGAGAGGGCAATCTCCATCAACATCTTCATCAGCATCGTCTCATCTCAAAACCCTAGTTCATCTCTTGTATCCAATTCTTGTCTCCAAGTCCGGGATTGGTGCTAGTAGGTTGCTAGTAGTGTTGATTACTCCTTGTAGTTGATGCTAGTTGGTTTACTTGGTGGAAGATCATATGTTCAAATCCTTTATGCATATTAATACCCTCTGATTATGAACATGAATATGCTTTGTGAGTAGTTACGTTTGTTCTTTGTTCCTGAGGACAAGGGAGAAGTCTTGCTATTAGTAGTCACTAGTAAATATGCCCGTGCGTTGCTACGGGCGTTGTCCGAACCATGAATCACAAGCTGCTACGGGCGTTGTCCGAACCATGAATCACAAGCCCGTGTGTTGCAACACTTACAAAATAAATAAGAGTTCGTATTCGTTAGTTTATCTGTCGTTGTGCACTACTCAGTTATAGCTTGCAGTCCATTTGCTTCTATCTCATCTTAGATTATATTCGGTGTGAAATTATTGGCCAATGCTACTATCAACATGCAACGCTAATCTTTTTTCTAAAGGAAAATGACACTGTTTCTATATGTATGTGTAACTGGCCTATAAAGTTTCAGCAGATACAGCCTGCAAAATGAAAAATATAACTTATCAATCAAGTTGATTAATCCTGACAAATATATGCAACTTCCATAGATTATACAGGAATTGATCAAATTTTATTATTGGATTTGGATCAAAATAATCTTAACAGTACCCTTTTTCCTCACATAGTAACCCAAATCACGTCTACGATATATAGGAAAGCCTCTATCATCAACCAATGTCTGCTCATTAAAATCTTTGGGAAATCTTTTGGAACTCAATCCATCTTTTATACATGCACACTTTACTTTAATCCATAAGAGCATAACCCAGCGCTCAACCAAAGGATCAGGTATCTCAGCCGAAATCAAACCATCTATGAAGGAGGCCGAAGGCTCATGATTGTTCCCTATAAGCCGAATTGAAGTATGAGTATGAGGCAAGCCTCTATTCTGGAATTCCACCATGTATAAATCTGGATAACCGAAAAATAGAGGAAGAGAAATAGATGGACAAAGTTAGATTATATAAATGAGAAGATTAAAACAAAGCAGGGGGAAATCAGTATGTAAATAACTTACATGCTTGAATTGTACCAAACAAATGTCCACTTTTAACATCTTCTCAGAAATCATTAAACTTCATATTCAGGACACGTGTAACGATATCCGGTTGATCATTGTAAACATGTCCAGCTTCATATGAAAGCACCTATATTCATGCTAATATTCTTTTCCGACAATGAACCTGTCGTATTATGAGAAGCAATTTTTTAATTACATTGGGAAATACCAAAAACACCTACTTAAGAGTTAATTTGCTGAATTTTGCCTTCTGCCTCTTAGTAGAACCGAATATTTGTGGGCAAACTTTTTTAATCGAAGATAAGATGAACATGTCATTAATTTAGGTGAGATCTTTTCTATGCAGAACTGATTGCTCCACAAAATATTATAAACCTTATATTAATGCATAAAAAATATTATGAGGTCTATAATGAAACTGAAATAACGTGATCAAAAATGGAATTTTGTAATTAAAATGCTAGGTCTGGGCCCTAGGGAACTCACCACAAAAATGAGCTTATTTTGTTTCACCCTTGTCTCACTCTGAATTCAAGTTGACTCTGAATCAATAGACTGAACGGTTAATCTTCATTCTTGTACCATGTAGACATACAGGTTGAGCATCCATGATGTATTGAAAGACAGTGATGCTTTTTTCACCAAAGAAACCAATCACGGGTAGGAGAGAGAGGAAAAAACCTGTCACACAGTCTACTCCAGCACAGTGGCTGCTCAGTCCTTCCTGTCAAGACGCTCTAGAAGGATTGATGAAGCTATCAAACTGTCAATAGAAAACAAAAACAATGGGTAGTCGTCTAGTACGTACCTATAGAAGTCACAAACGCCGAGGTTTGCAAGCTAACCCACGGAGAGAAGCACCAGGACCGCGACGGGGTGTTATTTCCATTGCTCTCCTGCTCTGTCCATTAATAGAACATTGCTCTCCTCCTCTGTCCATTAATAGAACATTGATAGAATGATTACTAAAATCTTCCTGCTATGGAGGTCAAGCTGGATACAAACTCCTCTTCTGCAGCTGGACATGTTTTTTCTAACAAAGCAGAAAAGGGTAACCAAACTGTAATATCAACCGATTACTAAAACTAAAGTATGGCTACACACATACGCAATGAACTAATCTAGTTGACAGGTGCGAGCATGATTCTTACGCTGAGACGGAGCGGATGATTGTGGGAGCTTTGCATCAGGGTGTCATCAACTTCGATACCAGAGGAGGCAGAGGCTAGCGGGAGAGCAAGCGGCATGTGGATAGAGTAAGGAGCTGCAACACACCAGAGTAGGCAGAGGCGGCTCTAGTAGAGACGTCGCGAGCAGGGGCTGACGGTCGTGAGAGACAATGGCTACATAATTCGCCGCCACCACAACTTCTTCCCTGTGGTACAAAATTAACAACAATGAGATCAATATTTTTAGAGGACTGGGCCAAAGCTAGATGCACCACAGATAAGAGAGAGGGAACAACAAATTACAAGGATGGTTTTGGTACGGATTCACAGAAGAACCTAGTCAAATACCATGACATCATACTGCTCAGAATTCAGAAATTCATTCAATTCATGCACTCCAGAGGATGATCCATCAGTACATCGGATAAATCTACCCAAGAATGATGTTACCAACTAAAGCAGCATGTTGCAGAACAAAATTTCAGGCACGACATGTCAAACACAGCAAACTGGCTGTTCATCCCAAATCTAAAAATCAAACACACCTGTATCGAATCTCAGGCTAGCGTACTCCTTAGCCTTGCCTAGCAAGCCCGTCGGTCAGTCACCGGAGCCGCCATCGCCGGCGGCTGCCTCCCTCACCCTGCGTGCGCCCCTTCTCCTTCTCCTTTCTTCCTCTGTCTCCTCTCTCCCTCAGGCCCTTGTCTCTCCTTCTCTGGATGAGCAGGACGCCGCTGGCATCGGAACAAGCCGCCGCACAACCCGCCAGATCGGTCGACGCCGCACCCGCATCTGCCCGTCTTCCTCGCGCCGCCACCGCGCCTCGCGTCGCCCGCCGGCCGCCCGCCTGTTCCCGTGGGTTAGGCATCTATATCGGGTTGGGGGAGGGGAGGGAGCGGGGAGGATGGTGGTGGTCGCCTCCGGTGCGAGGCGAGGTCGAGCGGCGGGGTGGCCTGCACCGGTGCCAATCGAGGCGAAGCGGTGGGGGTGATGCAGCACCTGTTCGGGACCTTTTTTTTCTATTGCGAATCGTTATTTCACTTAGGGACGTGAGTGCGGGTCAAATACCTAAAACAACAGGGACTATTTTGCAAAAATGCTGCGACGGTGAACCCGACAGACTCACTCCGTGCTTTATTATTAGGGAGAGATGTGAATTTGGTATTCGTTCAATATTTTGATGAGATGTATGTTGTCTAGCCTCTAGTGGTGTTATGTGAACGTCGACTACATTACACTTCACCATTATTTGGGCCTAGAGGAAGGCATTGGGAAATAATAAGTAGATGATAGGTTGCTAGAGTGACAGAAGCTTAAACCCTAGTTTATGCGTTGCTTCGTAAGGGGCTGATTTGGATCCATACGTTTCATGCTATGGTTAGGTTTACCTTAATACTTTTGTTGTAGTTGCGGATGCTTGCAGTAGAGGTTAATCATAAGTGGGATGCTTGTTCAAGTAAGAACAGCACCCAAGCACCGGTCCACCCACATATCAAATTATAAAAGTACCGAACGCGAATCATATGAACGTGATGAAAACTAGCTTGACGATATTCCCATGTGTCCTCGGGAGCGCTTTTCCTTATATAAGAGTTTGTCCAGGCCTGTCCTTTGCTACAAAAAGGATTGGGCCATCTTGCTGCACTTTATTTACTTTGGTTACTTGTTTCTCGTTACAAATTATCTTATCACAAAACTATCTGTTACCACTTATTTCAGTACTTGCAGAGAATACCTTGTTGAAAACCGCTTATCAAGTCCTTCTGCTCCTCGTTGGGTTCAACACTCTTACTTATCGAAAGGACTACGATAGATCCCCTATACTTGTGGGTCATCAAGACTCTTTTCTGGCGCCGTTGCCGGGGAGTGAAGCGCCTTTGGTAGGTGGAATTTGGTAAGGAAAAATTTATATAGTGTGCTGAAATTTACTGTCACTTGTTACTATGGAAAGTAATCCTCTGAGGGGCTTGTTCGGGGTATCTTCACCCCGACCAGTAGAGCAAAGAGTTGCTCCTCAACCTACTGAACTTATTGAAAATGAAATTCGTTTTGAATTTCCTTCGGGTATGATTGAAAAACTGCTAGCTAATCCTTTTACAGGAGATGGAACAAAGCATCCTGATGAGCACTTAATACACGTGGATGAAATTTGTGGATTATTTAAGCTTGCAGGTATACCCGATGATGTTGCTAAGAAGAAGATCTTCCCTTTATCTTTGAAGGAAGACGCATTGACATGGTATAGGCTATGTGATGATACGAGATCATGGAACTATAGAAGATTGAAATTGGAATTTCATCAAAAGTATTACCCTATGCATCTTGTTCATCGTGATCGCAATTATATATATAATTTTTGGCCTCACGAAGGAGAAAGCATCGCTCAAGCTTGGGGGAGGCTTAAATCAATGTTATATTCATGCCCCAATCATGAGCTCCCAAGAGAAACAATTATTCAAAATTTTTATGCTCGGCTTTCAAAAAATAATCGCACCATGCTCGATACTTCTTGTGCTGGCTCTTTTATGATGAACATTATTGAATTTAAATGGGATATATTGGATAGAATTAAACGCAACTCTGAAGATTGGGATCTCGACGAAGTTAAGGAGTCAGGTATGACACCTAAGTTTGATTGTGTTAAATCTTTTATGGATACCGATATTTTCCGTAAGTTTAGCACTAAATATGGACTTGACTCTGAGATAGTAGCTTCTTTCACTACAGGAATCAGCCATTTTGCCGTCTGCCACGGCGGACGGCAAAGGCATGAACGGCGGACGGCAAAGGCCTTTGCCGTCAGCCGTGGACGGCAAAAGGCTCCGGCAACGTAGGCTACGGTAAACAGCTACTTTGCCGTCTGCTTTCTGGCGACTGACGACAAAGGACCTTTGCCGTCCTCGACGGACGGCAAAGAGAGTGGACGACAATAATTGCGCTGTCAGTCCATTAAGTGGCTAACGGCAGGCCTTTGCCGTCCGCCGCTGACGGCAAAATTTCTCGTGTCTTTGCCGTCCGCCGTATGATGTCATCTACACGTCACTGCATGGCAGGTTCTTTGCCGTCTGCCACTGATGGGCCACTGATGGAGCTCCCTTGCATGTGGGGCACGGGAACCTTCCATGCACAC
This sequence comes from Aegilops umbellulata, assembly GCA_032464435.1. Lineage (NCBI taxonomy): Eukaryota > Viridiplantae > Streptophyta > Magnoliopsida > Poales > Poaceae > Aegilops > Aegilops umbellulata. The sequence goes on from CP136059.1 coordinate 341,961,965, forward strand.
ACCAGCCAACGAATAGCGCATACGCCGGCAAGTCATGCGTCGAGTACATGTACCAGACATGCATTATGAAGTTCCGTTTGCTAAAGGCGTCGTATGTCTTGAACCCATTATCCCAGGCTTCTTGCAATTCGTCCTTAAGCGGCTGCATGTACACATTCATATTTTTGCCCGGATAGTTGGGTCCTGGAATTATCAACGTCAGGAAAATGTTCTTTCTTTGCATAATCTGTCTAGGGAGGAGATTGAGTGGAAAGACAAATACGGGCCAACAACTGTATTGGGCTGTCGTCATACCAAACACACCGAACCCATCCATGCTGACGCCGACTCGAGGATGCCTCAGATCTGCCGCTTTGTCAGCATGTAATTCATCAAACTTTTTCCACACAACACCATCCGATGTGTGTACCATCATCAGATTCCCATCTGCATCTAGTTCGGTTCTTTTGCCTGTTTTGTGCCATGTCATCTGTCTGGCCGTCTCTTCGACCATGAAAAGACGTTGAAGTCTTGGTACGATTGGCATATACCGAAGAACACTAATGGGGATTTTGGTCTGTGTCTTCTCATCCATACCGTTGTCTACCACAATATACCTGGAAGACTTGCAAATGGGACAATAGTTCAAGTCCGCATAGTCAAGCCTAAATAAGGCACATCCTTTCTCACAGGCATGTATCTTCTCATAGGGCATCTTCAGTGCATGGAGGATTTTGTCCGACTGGTATAGGTTTGCAGGCATTACATGGCCTTTGGGTAGAAAGCGTCCAAATACTGTCATAATTGCGTCATAGCATTCTCTACCCAAGTTGAACTGAGCCTTCAGAGCCATTACTTGTGAGATGGCATCCAACTGACAAAGCTCAGTGTGCTCGTGGAGCGGACGTTTCGAAGACTCCAACATTTCATTGAAGGCCTTTGCAGATTCCTCCATCTCCTTGTCCGAATCCCGAGCATCATCATAGCCTTGCACCATGTTTTCCATCCCGGTACCATGCTCGTCGGTGCGACGACGATCCACCTCAGCTCGGTCACGTTGGGCAGACTCACCATGAAATGTCCACACCGTATAATCGGGCGTAAAACCACTCTTCTGCAGGTGTTTGCCCATTTCAGCCTCTGTCTTCTTTTCCCAATTGCCGCACCGGAAACAGGGGCACCAGGTTTTCTTTTGGCCATTTGCAAATGCGGCTTGCACAAACCCCTTAGTTTTTGTGAACCATTCAGCGCTCCATTTGTTCTGACCAGTGTGACCGGTATACATCCACGCACGGTCACTCATCTTGACTTTCAGAGCTACTGGGCACACAACAATTATATATGTAATTCACCATGTATATATTCATCAGTTGATCTACTTTGTCAATTTTATTACGTCCATGCAACCTACACTCTAATAGGTAATGATAGGTCCTAATCCCACCCGTGTATGTGTAGATTGGGTTCATTTTCCCATGCTATGCTCCGGATCCGATGCAAAATTTCGGCAGCACCTCCCCGCTGTTCTCCTGATACACGTCTCTGCAATAAACAGAGAGGATGTGTACCCGGAGAACAACAAGGGAGGCACTGACGAAATATATGCGTCGGATCCGGAGCAAAGCATATGGGAAAACGAACCCAATCTACACATACTCGGGCTGTCCATGGATAGCGTTGGACAATTCGAAAGAATTAAGGTTATACATAAGCAAATGCATGCATATTTATAACTATGACGCTTTCGAACGGGAGACACATATTGGTTACGCATATTGATGATTCAAGACACATATATAGCTAGCTATCAAGTTTCATCGGCACGAACACCGGAACAGAGCAAATAATTAATGGGGGAGGAGGACATGTCATTTGTGCTCACCCACGAACGAAGGGGCAGAGCTCGTCAAACGCACGGCGAGGTCGTCGAACACCAAACCTCGCAGCGGTGAAACAACTGCACATTTAAATCAACCCGATCAACACAATTATATATGATGTTTTTCATAACAAAATCGGAAAATATATGACCTAACTAATCGGGGTGTCTGGGTGTGGTGTCGGGGTCAGGGTCAGGGGGTCGGGGTGTCGGGGTCGGGGTGTCGGGGGTCAGGGGGTCGGGGTATTTCCTTCTATCCTTCTTCTTCTTTCTTTCTCTTCTTCTTCTTCTTTCCTTTCTTCATCTTCTTCTTTTTTCTTTTTTCTACTTTTTTTACTTCTTTTCATTTCTTCTTTTCATTTCTTCTTTTCTTCTTCTTCTTCTTCTTCTTCTTCTTCTTCTTCTTCTTCTTCTTCTTCTTCTTCTTCTTCTTCTTCTTCTTCTTCTTCTTCTTCTTCTTCTTCTTCTTCTTCTTCTTCTTCTTCTTCTTCTTCTTCTTCTTCTTCTTCTTCTTCTACTTCTTTTCTTCTTCCTTTTTTTCATCTTTCTACTACTTCTACTTCTTCTAATTCTTTTCTAACACTAACACTAACACAATCTAGCACTAACAATTAAACAGCAAAAAAAATATGAAAAAACAGAAAAAAAAGTAGTTCCCTCACCGGAGCAATGGGACGGTCGGCGGGGGCGGCGCCGGCCGGCGGGTGCGTCGCCGGGCGGCGGGTGGGGTGGTGGGGGCGGAGGGGTGGTGGGGGGTGGGGGCGGCGCCGGGCGGCGGGGGGGGGGGGGGGAGGGGGCGGGGGCGGCGCCAGGCGACAGGGGCGGCGCCGGGCTGTGGGCGGCGGGGCCGGGGCGACGGGGCGTCGCCGGGCAGCGGGTGGGGTGGTGGGGGCGGAGGGGTGGTGGGGGGCGGGGGCGGCGGGGGGCGGGGCCGGGGCGATGGGGCGCCGCCGGGCGGCGGGTGGCGGGGCGTCGGCGGGTGGGGTGGGGGGAGGGGGCGGAGGGGTGGGGGGTGGCGCCGGGCGGCGGCGGCGGGGGGGGGGGGGCAGGGCGGGGGCGGCGCCGGGCGGCAGGGGCGGGGGCGGCGGTGGATCTTGAGGGCGGGCCGTCGGGGAGTAGAGAGGAAGAGGAGTAACGGGTGGGGGGGGGTTGTGGACGTCCGTTAGTTACAGAAGCTCTTTGCCGTCCGCCAGTCTTTGCCGTCCGCCGTTGTACCTCTTTGCCGTCCGCTAGCTGACGGCAAAGAGGTGGGGGTGTTAAGTTTTTTTAAATGGGCGGGTGGGTGGGGGCCACCTCCCTCTTTGCCGTCAGCTGGCTGACGGCAAAGAATCTTTGCCGTCAGCTGGCGGACGGCAACGAAATGGCTCATGGCAAAGAGCTTCTTTTCCATCCGCCGTTTCTTTGCCGTCGGCTTATAGGTAGCTGATGGCAAAGAGCTTCTTTGCCGTCCGCTAGCAGACGACAAAGAGCTGGCAGATGGCAAAGTAGCTGATTCCTGTAGTGTTTCTGTGAATCTTTTGCTACTTATGTTGATCTCCCCAAGGAGAAGTGGTTTAAATATCATCCTCCCATAGAAGTTAAAGTAGCTGCACCTATTAAAGTTGAAGAAAAGACTGTCACTTATAATGATCCTATTATTCCTACTTCTTATGTTGAGAAACCACCTTTCCCTGTTAGAATAAAGGATCATGCTAAATCTTCAACTGTTGGTCATAAAAGCAATATTAGAACTTATACACCTCCTGAGCAAGTTAAAGTAGAATCTAATGTTGCTATTGTTAAAGATATCTTGACTGATAATATTGATGGGCATGTTATTCAATTCTGCGGTGAAACTGCTAGAATTGCTAAACCTTGTGCTAAAGATAAACATAGACCTGTGGTAGGCATGCCTGTTATTTCTATTAAAATAGGAGATCATTGTTATCATGGCTTATGTGATATTGGTGCTAGTGCTAGTGTTATACCTTATACTTTGTATAAAGAAATTAAGCATGAAATTGCACCTGCTGAGTTAGAAGATATTGATGTCACAATTAAACTTGCCAATAGAGATACTATTTCAGCAATGGGAATTGTTAGAGATGTTGAAGTCTTGTGTGGGAAAACTAAATATCCTGCTGATTTTCTTGTTCTCAGTTCCCCACAAGATAGCTTTTGTCCCATTATATTTGGTAGACCCTTCTTGAACACTGTTAATGCTAGGATAGACTGCGAAAAGAATGTTGTTACTATTGGCTTGGATGATATGATTCATGAGTTTAATTTCTCTAAATTTAGTAAACAACACCGCGAAGAAGAATTGCCTAGTAAGGATGGTCTTGCTTCTATTGCCGTACCTCCTAGTGATCCTTCAGAACAATATTTGCTAGACCATGAAAATGATATGTTTATGAATGAAAGAAGGGAAATAGATGAAATATTCTTTAAACAGGAACCTATTCTGAAACACAATTTGCCTGTTGAAATCTTAGGGGATCCCCCTCCACCTAAGAGTGATCCCGTGTTTGAGCTTAAACCGTTGCCTGATAATCTTAAATATGCTTATCTTGATGAAAAGAAGATATATCATGTTATTATTAGTGATAACCTTTCAGAGCATGAAGAAGAATGATTATTGAAAACTCTGAAGAAGCACCGTGCTGCTATTGGATATACTCTTGATGATCCTAAGGGCATTAGTCCCACTCTATGTCAACATAAAATAAATTTGGAAGCAGATGCCAAACCAGTTTTGTGATCCTCAAAGATGTCTGAATCCTAAAATGAAAGAAGTGGTAAGAAAAGAAATACTAAAGCTTATGGAGGCAGGTATAATTTATCCCGTTGCTGATAGTCAGTGGGTAAGTCCTGTCCATTGTGTCCCTAAGAAGGGAGGTATTACTTTTATTCCTAATGATAAAGATGAATTGATCCCACAAAGAATTATTACAGGATATATGATGGTAATTGATTTCCGCAAATTGAATAAGGCTACTAAGAAAGATCATTACCCCTTACCTTATATTGACCAAATGCTAGAAAGATTATGCAAACATACACACTATTGTTTTCTAGATGGTTATTTTGGTTTCTCTCAAATACCTGTGTCGGCTAAAGATCAATCAAAGACTACTTTTACATGCCTGTTTGGTACTTTTGCTTATATACGTATGCCTTTTGGTTTATGTAATGCACCTGCTACCTTTCAAAGATGCATGATGGCTATATTCTCTGACTTTTGTGAAAAGATTTGTGAGGTTTTCATGGACGACTTTTCCGTCTATGGATCTTCTTTTGATGATTGCTTGAGCAATCTTGATCGAGTTTTGCAGAGATGTGAAGAAACTAATCTTGTCTTGAATTGGGAAAAGTGCCACTTTATGGTTAGTGAAGGTATTGTCTCGGGGCATAAAGTTTCTGAAAGAGGTATTGAAGTTGATAAAGCCAAGGTTGATGCTATTGAAAAGATGCCATGTCCCAAGGACATCAAAGGTATAAGAAGTTTCCTTGGTCACTCCAGATTTTATAGGAGGTTCATTAAGGACTTCTCAAAAATTTCTCGGCCTCTGACTAATTTATTACAAAAGGATATACCATTTGTCTTTGATGATGATTGTGTAGAAGCATTTGAAATACTTAAGAAAGCATTAGTCTCTTCACATATTGTTCAGCCACCTGATTGGAATTTGCCCTTTGAAATTATGTGTGATGCTAGTGATTATGCTGTAGGTGCTGTTCTAGGGCAAAGAGTTGATAAGAAATTAAATGTTATCCATTATGCTAGTAAGACTCTAGACAATGCTCAAAGAAATTATGCTACTACTGAGAAAGAGCTTTTAGCAGTTGTATTTGCTTGTGATAAGTTCAGACCTTATATTGTTGATTCTAAAGTAACTATTCACACTGATCATGCTGCTATTAAATATCTTATGGAGAAGAAAGATGCTAAACCTAGACTTATTAGATGGGTTCTCTTGCTAAAAGAATTTGATTTGCATATTGTAGATAGAAAAGGAGCTGAGAACCCCGTTGCAGACAACTTATCTAGGTTAGAAAATGTTCTTGATGACCCACTACCTATTGATGATAGCTTTCCTGATGAACAATTAAACGTCATAAATACTTCTCGCAGTACTCCTTGGTATGCTGATTATGCTAATTACATTGTTGCTAAATTCATACCACCTAGTTTCACATACCAACAAAAGAAAAAGTTCTTCTATGATTTGAGACATTACTTTTGGGATGACCCACATCTTTATAAAGAAGGAGTAGATGGTGTTATTAGACATTGTGTACCTGAGCATGAACAGGAACAAATCCTACGCAAGTGTCACTCCGAAGCTTATGGAGGGCACTGAGGGAGTCCTGGACTAGGGGGTGTTCGGATAGCCGCACTATACCTTCGGCCGGACTCCTGGACTATGAAGATACAAGATTGAAGACTCCGTCCCGTGTCCGGAAGGGACTTTCCTTGGCGTGGAGGGCCATCTTGGCGATACGGATATGTAGATCTCCTACCATTGTAACCGACTTTGTGTAACCCTAGCCCTCTCCGGTGTCTATATAAACCGGAGGGTTTTAGTCCGTAGGACGAACAACAATCATACCATAGGCTAGCTTCTAGGGTTTAGCCTCCTTGATCTCGTGGTAGATCTACTCTTGTACTACCCATATCATCAATATTAAAGCAGGAGTAGGGTTTTACCTCCATCGAGAGGGCCCGAACGTGGGTAAAAACATTGTGTCCCTTGTCTCCTGTTACCATCCGCCTAGACACACAGTTCGGGACCCCTACCCGAGATCCGCCGGTTTTGACACCGACATTGGTGCTTTCATTGAGAGTTCCTCTGTGTCGTCGCCATCAGGAAGGATGCCTCATCCCGTCTTTAAAGACGACACCGTTGCTAAGGGAGCTTTGGCTGTCGGCCAAACTCTCCGGCTAGGTAGTTTTCATATGACCGCATGTTCGGCTGCTGCGCCAATGATGACCTGTCGGGTCATCAAAAGAAATCTTCAGGTCAGCTCGGAATTCCCCGAGAAGTTAGATCCAATTGAGCTCTCTTCCCTAAACGAGCTCTTGGATCGCATCGCCGCCCTGGGAGTTGCTACGGATTACGACCAGATTGGGCCTAAACCCGATCTGAGAGAGATTAACTCTCCCCAGGTGACCCATCACGTTGCCGTGGTAGAGGGACAGTGCGGCGACCCTTCATCTATCTTAAGGACTAGGTATGTTCGTATTCCCGATCCCTCCAAGCCGGATACCCGATCCCTCCAAGTCGGATACCCGCGGAGGGGAGGACATCACTCAAGACCTGAACTTAGAGTCAGGCGACGGGCTAGATTCATTGGACAACATCCAAGAACCCAAACCTCCGAGTTCGGAAACTCTTTGACCCCTGAGTCTCAGATTGGGTGAGGTTTCGGATTTAATTCCACCCACCCACCCGAACATAAGCGATCTATCCCAAATTAGGCAAGAGCCCGAAGAAATAGTACATCATTACTGGGCCAGATTCCTCCTGGTTATGAATAGGATAAAGGACTGCCGTGAGGAAGACGCAGTCTCATTCTTCTGCAATAATTGCACGGACAGGGGAATCCTCAACGCCATAAGTTGCCATGATATTACACGCTTCGCTGACTTTGCGTCCATAGTACGAAAATAATGTGCGATGGAAAGCGCCTGGAAAACCGAAATAAAATTTTGGGACAATCCGGCCCTGAATACAAACCCAGTCCGAAATAAAAGGGTGCATCATCGCCAGACACCCGGGTTAAACACCAAAAAGCAAAACCCCTCTACAGGGCATGGAACTGTACTGGAAGGATGGCTTAATGGACCTTGTAAAATTCACAGTACAGAGGGCGCCACACCAACTCACAACCTTAGAGCATGTTGGATACTCCGGCAGGTGGCCAAAATTGGCGAAGATCTTCTAATTCCAGAAGCCACAAAAAGCCACCCCATAGACACCAGTACGGTATTAACAGTCTTCGAGACTTTCACATCAAATAATATGCGAAAAAGAACACTCCGCAGCCTTGCCTAAGTCTACCAAGTAGCAACAATAAACCCATGGAGTGACACGGCTATTACTTTTAACGCCAGTGATGAACCTAAATTCCGAACAGCCCGAGCACCAGTCGCATTGGTCCTCAGTCCAATAGTGGACGGCTTTCGTCTTACCAAGGTACTCATGGATGGCGGCAGCGGATTGAACCTCATTTATGAGGAAACCCTTCAAAAAATGGAAATAGACTGGAACCACATTGAGCGAAGCAGCACAACCTTTAGAGGAATAATTCCTAGTCGGGAAGCACGCTCTACAGGAAAAATCACACTAGATGTGGTGTTCGACACGCCGGATAATTACAGGTCCGAAGAGGTCACGTTCCAAGTGGCCCCGTTCAGTAGCGGATACCACGCTCTGCTAGGGTGGGAAGCGTTTACAATCTTCCAAGCAATACCCCACTATGGGTACATGAAGCTCAAGATGCCCGGGCCTAACGGAATCATCACTCTCGCTAGTGATCCGGACATAGCACTCCGCGCCAAAAATAAGACAGCCGCACTGGCCCTCGAGGCACTATCCGAAGCCCTAGCGGCTGAGGAACTGACTGCGCTGCGCTCCACGGTGAATAGGGACGATGTGATACTCGACAAAAGATCCAAGTCCACCTCCTTTAAACCGGTGGACGAAATAGTCAAATTCCAGGTCCATCCAACGGACCCCAATAAAACAGCTTCCATCGGGGCACAGTTAAACCCTGGTGTAGACGCTGCACTGCGAGAGTTCCTACATGAGAACTGGGACATTTTTGCCTGGCACCCTTCAGACATGCCAGGAATCCCACGCAGGCTGGCCGAACACAGCTTAAATATCCTAAAAGGATTCAAGCCAGTCAAACAGGCTCTTCAGCATTTTTCCGAACCTAAGAGACATGCCATGGGAGAGGAACTAGCCAAGCTATTGGAGGCCGGATTCATCAGAGATATAAAACATCCGGACTGGCTAGCAAACCTGGTGATGGTACCAAAGAAGGACAAATCCTGGCGCATGTGCGTTGATTTTAAAGACCTTAACAAGGCTTGCCCAAAGGATCCCTTCCCCCTCCCCTGCACCGATCAAATTATCGATGCTACCGCAGGACATGATTCGTTGTGTTTCCTTGACGCATACTCCGGCTACCATCAAATCAAGATGGCAGAGTCAGACCAAGCCGCAACGGCATTCATCACACCATACGGCCCATTCTGCTTCAACACAATGCCCTTCGGGCTAAAAAACGCCGGCGCAACATATCAGCGCATGATTCAGACATGTCTAGCAAACTAGATCGGCTATACAGTGGAGGCATACGTAGATGACGTGGTCGTTAAAACAAGACATGTCGAATCTCTAGTAGACAACTTGAGGCTCACATTCAATAACCTCCGAACATACGACATCAAGCTCAACCCGGAAAAATGCGTTTTCGGCATACCAGCCGGAAAGCTCTTGGGCTTCATTGTATCCGGTAGAGGAATTGAAGCAAATCCAGCCAAGATCCGAGCTCTGTCACAATTGGATATCCCAAAGGACCTCAAACAAATACAAAATTAACCGGATGCGTGGTGGCTCTGAGCCGCTTTATCTCCCGCTTGGGAGAAAAGGCACTACCCCTTTACCACCTCTTTCGGCACACCAAACACTTCGAGTGGACGGACGCAGCCACGGCCGGACTCGACGAAATAAAGGCCATATTGGCAACAAACCCAGTCCTGGCCGCGCCAAACATTGGCGAACCAATGCTATTATAAATTGCAGCAACCCATCAGGTTGTAAGCGCAGTGCTCGTCGTCGAACGAGAAACGGACAGACACAAATTCCCCCTTCAAAAGCCGGTCTATTATGTGTCCACTGTCCTTACTCCGTGCAAGTCACGGTACCCGCATTATCAAAAGATTGCGTACGCGGTATTTATGGCATCCCGGAAGCTGTGACACTACTTTCAAGAGTGTTCAATAACAGTAGCCTCGGAAGTGCCACTTAACGATATTATAAACAACCGCGACGCGATAGGCCGGATCGCAAAATGGGCCATTGAGCTCCTCCCGTTCGACATAACTTACAGGCCACGGCGAGCTATTAAGTCGCAAGTTTTGGCCGACTTCATCGCAGAATGGACGGAAGCCGAAATCCCTAAAGAGTACGACACATATTCAAAGTGGATCATGCACTTTGATGGCTCCAAAATGTTGGCCGGTCTAGGGGCTAGCGTCATTTTGACATCCCCCACAGGAGATACAGTTCAATACGTACTCTAGATAATGTACACGTACTCCAATAATGCAGCCGAATACGAGGCCCTTTTACATGGTCTCCGGATGGCAGTATCCATGGGCATTCAACGCCTAGAGGTGCGCGGGGATTCGAATCTCGCGATATCCCAAATAAATGGAGACTTTGATGCCAAGGATCCAAAAATGGCAGCTTATCGCAATGCCATCTTAAAAATGTCAGCTTGGTTCGAGGGGCTCGAATTTCACCATATAGCCCGGGAAAATAATCAGGAGGCAGATGTCCTGGCACGCATCGACGCAAAACGCGATGTAGTCCCCCCCAACATCTTCCTAGAAAGGTTGTTCAAGCCATCCGTAGTATGGGAAGGGGAACACGGCAATAACATCCCGGACCCAACCGCACTGCCCGACACCGAACGCTCTGACATAAATGGAGGCTCTGCCAATGAGATAACACCTTCAGCCCACGTAATAATGGCCGTCATCGCCCCGTGGGAAGAACCATTCCTAGCCTACCTTACTAGGCAAGAACTCCCCGAGGACCAAAACAAGGCACGCTACATAGTGCGGTGATCTAAAGCCTATAAAGTCCATGAGGGAGAGCTTTATAAGAAAAGCACTACCGGAGTCCTTCAAAGGTGCATATCCGAAGAGGAAGGGCGGAACCTTCTGGCTGAAATTCATGCCGGACTCGGCGGTCATCACGCCGCAGCTCGGTCCCTTGTAAGCAAGGCCTTTCGTACAGGCTTTTATTGGCCAACGGCCGGGGCAGACGCCCATGACTTAGTCCAACGATGCGTCGGTTGCCAACTTTTTGCAAACCAAAGCCATATGCCACCCACGGCCCTCCAAACTATCCCCATCACTTGGCCCTTCGTGGTCTGGGGGCTTGACATGGTTGGACCCCTAAAAGGTGGAACCCACAAGAAAAGTACTTACTGGTCATGGTGGATAAGTTCACCAAATGGATAGAAGCCAAGCCTGTTAAGACGGCCGAATCCGGACCGGTGATAGACTTCATATCCGGGGTTGTACACCGTTACGGCGTCCCCCACAACATCATCACTGATAACGACACGAAATTTACGGCCAACGAGGTAAAACTCTGGTGCAAAAACATGGGCATCAAGCTCGATTATGCTTCCGTCTATCACCCACAAACTAACGGCCAGGTCGAACATGCAAATGGTCTTATCATGAGCGGCATCAAACCATAATTAGGGCGGTCCCTTAAGGAATCTAATACACACTGGGTAGAGGAGCTCGACTCCGTACTCTGGGGGCTGTGGACCACGCCGAATCGCACCACCGAATACACACCATTCTTCATGGTGTACGGCGCAGAGGCAGTCTTGTCCTGCGACATAATTCATGACTCACCTCGAGTGCGCATGTACGAAGAAAGAGAAGCCGAGCTCGATCGGCAGGACAGTTTGGACGCCTTGGAGGAGGAACGTGACGTGGCAAAAGCCCGTTCCGCATTCTATCAACAGCAGGCTCGAAGATACCAAAGCAGAGAAGTACGGGCCAAAAATTACAACGTTGGCGAATTAGTTCTACGCCTGCCGGACAAGAAAAAGGACAAACTTAAGCCCAGGTGGGAAGGTCCCTTCATAATTGACCAAGTCCTGACTGGTGGAGCGTACCGCCTGCGAGATGCATCGGATAGCCGACTCGAGCCAAACCCATGGAACGCAACCCGTCTCTGAAGATTCTATGCCTAGCGCCGGACTCCGTGTTCGTCTCCTTCCTCTGTCCATTTTTTTATATACATTCTGTCTTAAATTTCTCTCCTTCTCCCCCCGTTTTTCTCTCATAGCCTTTAAAGGCTCATCAAGCGATCCGCTATCCAAGCTCATCAAACCTGGGGGCTTCTTTAAACAGAAGCTTATTTATACGGGCTTCATGCCCACCACATGTGTTACACTTCCGCATGTACCTTTATTCACCATTATATGCATCGATATGACTTAAGTTTTGGCCAAGCTGGGTTGCCTGGCTCCTGTGCTTACCCCTACATTCCTGATTGTTCGGCTAGGTGGTAAAGGGAGCACCTCTGTGATTGTTACTGCCGGGTAAGCCAGATGTGTACCTCAGACTGGGTGAAGCCGAAAGCTAGCGCTCTTAAGGGAATATTCGGTCGGTGAACTAAAGATGATTTTTTGCACTTATTTATTTATGTGCCCCCAGATGTTTTTTCCTGCGTCTCTTCTCGCAGAATGGACATGCACTTTAGGGCATGCCGCCCAGTGAAAGGAACCCATAACGGAACTATTCTCCCTGGAAGACGTTTCTTACTAACCATGTAATATAACATAACTAGTTGGGCACTTGTCTGTTCAAGCACTAATGACCCCTACGCCTGGTCTCCATGCATACCCCGGTTCTTATATAACCGCGAGGGTATTCAGACACACTCCGGACCGTCAGGTCCCTAGGTCGAAGCGAAAAGGTCGGCCATGACAAACGATCTACAATCCGGCTAGAAGGCATTACACATGTCAATTAAAATTACATAGTCAATCTGACTGATTGTATTCCTCTTCGATACCATCTAATAGGCTGCCTAGTTTACAGTCCCGTTGGAATACTTTGCGGCCAATTCTACTTGGCCGTATACTAAGCTCACAGGGATCTCCTTCCCATCAGGACCCACAGGTCCGACCTCAGCCATGTGATTTGGGTCAGCCTTCGTGTACCGCGTCTTCACCATGGCCCAGGCCTCCCTAGTGCCTTGACGGCAGGCCGATATCTTCCACAATCGAAAGCGCCGCCGCGCTCCCTTCAGTTTCTCTGCAAGCTCTCCAAGGCCTTCGGGCATGGAGACGGATGGCCACAAGGCCTGGGCGACGCCTCACATCACCTGCCGAACTCGCTCGTGTAGTTGTGAGAGCTCGGGAAGAAGGTCACCCGTAGAACCGGGCATTTCCTCTGCAGGACGACCTGTTAGCATACCTACAGACGTTACTCTGTTAGTCGACTTCCTCGCCGAACTCTTTTTTCAAAGTTCTTTTAAGCCCTTACTAAATATGCCGCGTCGAAGCCGCTGATTCTCCTTAAGGGAGTCCGACAGTTGGGCACGAACATCCTTCAGTTCAACAACCAACTTGGTGTTGGCATCTTGGAGACCATTCTTCTCCCGCCTCACCTTTGTTAGCATGCTCTCACCAGCCTTCAGCTGGCGTAGGAGTTGTTGCTTTTCCGGATCTAATCCGGCGCCATCTGCAATTTCATTTATCAGATTTGCACCCACCCGCACTTTGCAAAATACTTATCTTTCGAAGCGTATATTACCAGAGGGGGTCTCCTTGGGCTCCCCTGCCACGGCTAGTGCAGCCTCAAGTTGGGCTTTGCACTCTTCTAGCTCCTGGGACAGTTGGGTATTCTTTTCTGCGAGAACCTGCATTATAAGTGATCCTTAAATCAGTTATTCTAACTGTTTCAAGTCTCGGGGGCTACTGATATATATAACCATTAAATCTTCTCACCCGTATGTCTTTTACATATTGCTCCGTGGCTCTGGCTAGACCATTTTGAGCGGCATGGAGGTACGCATCTCCCGAATTAAAGGCATCCAATGCCTCTTGGGAGAAACAAGCATCGCGAAGAACTGTCCGGCGATGCCTGTGGTTCATGGCGCTCTCCACCTCGGAATTGGTGGCAGACAACCTGTCCGCATCCTCTGTCAGAGGAGCGTCCGGTGCGCGCCTCGTGTTCGCCTCCGCCTCTGGACCAGGCTTTGGATCCTGGCTGGTGGAGGCGCGATTGGCAACCTCTCCGAATATAGTCCGGCGAGGTCTCTTTGTCCTGAAGAGAGCACGGGCGTTAATATGCCTTGAAGGAATACCACCCGGGAATAAGGTGGCGCACTATACCTTTGCACCGGCGTCTTAGTCCGGACCACACTTCTTTTCAGCCCACGGGGCCTTGCAACCCCTTGTTGGCTAGTAGCCGCAGGCTCGGCCTCCCGTCTCAAGGACCTCCCCTGCAAAACACGGTTGTTATACGGAAGTCGGAAACACGCGAGGATGGATCCCTTTTCAAAGTGCTGGGACTTCGGTCTCAGTTACCTGCGAGGCTGGGAGTATCCCTGGGTAATCGGCCATAATGGCCACCAAGGCGTTGTCCTTGCTCAATTGATGAAACACCCCATCAATCAGCTCCACAGATAAGTCCGGATCCTCTTGGGAGGCCGGGTCGAGGAACCGTTCTGGATCCTCGGGTTGTGGAGGAGGGCTGTTTATTTCTTTAACAGCCCGACGCAGTTCCTGCATTGAAGTCGTTAGACTGAATATTTAACGATGGGAACATAAAACGGATGGGCAAGTAAAAGTGTCCACTTACCCATCTTGGAGGATTATGCATAGAAAATCCACCTTGTGGGTTGACGCGGAGAAATTCCTCCTCTTCTTCCTTGTACAAAGCGGACAAGATATTTATTAGAGCGGCAGCCGATTCCGGCCCCTTACAGCCGTGGCGGGTGGTGTTGTCCTCCTCATTGAAGTCCCACATGGGGTGGCCTCTATACTGAAGCGGCCGCACCCCCCGCATAATGCATGCGGCCATGACTCCGATCATGGTCAGTCCGGAATGGGCTAACAACCTTATCCGGCCCATCAGGTAAAGAACGTCCTTGTCACTCTCCCTTTGAGGGCTCCGTGGACGCCAGCTTAGGTGCTTCTTCAGGAGACCACTTTCAAACTCAGGGAGGCCGATCCGGACAGGATCCGGCAGCGGGACGTCCTCTATATAAAACCATTCCGAAGGCCAGTCCTCGGACGCCTTCTTTGGGGTTCCGGACAGATATCCGGTCCCGGCGATGCGCCACACTTCGGCTCCGCCCACTTGATATATTGACCCCTTCTGAGAATGGGGCACAAGGCAGAAAAGCCTCTTCCACAGCGTGAAATGAGCCTCGCAGCCCAAAAACAGCTCGCAAAGAGCTACGAAGCCCGCGGTATGCAACATGGAGGCAGGCGTGAGGTTGTGCAGCTGGAGGCCATAGAACTCCAGGAGCCCCCAGAGAAACGGATGAATTGGAAATCCGAGCCCTCTTATTAAATAAGGGACAAGGCATACCCGCTCTCCTTTGGAGGGATTGGGGGCGCTCTCCGCTTGCTCTCCGCCATTATAGGTGGCAAGTCCGGCTCGAACCGGGACCAAATAGGCCCGAGGGGAGAAATCCCTTGGTCTGGAGCGCCACTAGCTCGCTGTGCGGGATGGAGCATCTCTCCCAATCTCCAGGCTGAGGGATGGAAGGGCGAGAGGAGGAGCTGCGGTGGCCGGCCATGATAGCATGGACCTCTATCGGATACGCTCTAATGAATACTCGTGGAGGGGAGAAGGTGTGGTTTGGATCTAAATCCTCGTCCCTTTAAATAGGCGGCTCATTTATGCGGCTAGGGGTGTAAATGTAAAACACCCTGACTTTTCGTATTCGTTCGACACGTGGAAGATGGCCATTATTGGGCGTAGAAGCCAAGGAGCGCTATATTTACAAGAAACCGGATGTTATTCAACAGGTACACGGAATTTGGAGGAGAACCCGCCTTGCAATGCCGAAGACAATTTGCGTGCAGGACTCGTCGTCATTGAAGCCTGGTTCGGGGGCTACTGAGGGAGTCCTGGACTAGGGGGTGTTCGGATAGCCGGACTATACCTTCGGCCGGACTCCTGGACTATGAAGATACAAGATTGAAGACTTCGTCCCGTGTCCGGAAGGGACTTTCCTTGGCGTGGAGGGCAAGCTTGGCGATACGGATATGTAGATCTCCTACCATTGTAACCGACTCTGTGTAACCCTAGCCCTCTCCGGTGTCTATATAAACCGGAGGGTTTTAGTTCATAGGACGAACAACAATCATACCATAGGCTAGCTTCTAGGGTTTAGCCTCCTTGATCTCATGGTAGATCTACTCTTGTACTACCAATATCATCAATATTAATCAAGTAGGAGTAGGGTTTTACCTCCATTGATAGGGCCCGAACCTGGGTAAAAACATCATGTCCCTTGTCTCCTGTTACCATCCGCCTAGACGCACAGTTCGGGACCCCCTACCCGAGATCCGCCGGTTTTGACACCGACATGCACCACGCTGGAGATAGAACTGCACATAAGGTATTGCAATCCGGTTTTTATTTTCCTACTCTCTTCAAGGATGCCCGTAAGTTTGTCTTGTCATGTGATGAATTTCAAAGAATTGGTAATACTAGTCGTCAACCCGTGCATTCGCACGGGCTAGTTTAGTAACCTACAATGGGATCAAGTTTTGAGACTACATTTCATTCACCGGGAGTAAGGAAAAACAAATTATTTAATCACCTCTAATCTTGGTATATAATGCCTTGAACACAAAGAAAACAAAATTTGCTAATTTTTCATTCACTTGACATCTATTCCGACCAGTCGCTAGAGTAATTAAGAAGTTTACTTTAGATATAAGATGAAAGAGCATCACATAATTAACATGAAAAACAATTAGACTTTAAAAAACATTAGGAATAGGTGCCCCCATTAGAGAGCATCTTTATTACTTTTTTTTCTAGTTCCAAAATTTTCTACTGAAAGGAAGGAAGCCTAGTATCCAACTGATATAATTAAATCATGCATAGTGAAAATAGTCATGTGGTTGAGCTTTTGTACATTTTTCCACGGTTGTACTCTTCTGCATCTCCTTTGCTTGCATCATATCATAATTTATTGATCTAAACATGTTCACTTTCACTATATTAGTTGTTTCTAAAAGTAAAATACTAATATATTAACTTCGCCCAGCCCATAATATAAGATTATTTTGCAAGCTGTTTTAGCTTGCAAAACTATATTATATTATGCGACGGAAGGAGTAGAAAATAGTAAACTATTTTGGTCAGTATTTGAATTCACATGAACTTTGGCTAATGTGTGTATATACATTACTGAAATAATTTGGAATGTAATGACACAAAAATTAATTATGAATCCATACTGTATTTACAGAAATACTGATACATTACTTACCAATAATCGTATCTATCAAACAAAACAAACCGACATACATGTCTCATATCCCTTACTACCACCCTATATATGCGGTTCGTACAAATTACCATGCATATTATTGCTAAAGTTGTATAGTTTGTCGAGTTCTTATTTTTCTAAACTCGGCAATGCCTACTTCAACGTTTGTCAGGTGTCTGATAAATAGAACTCGGCCAAGTTAATGATTTTCACGTCCATTTGACCGAGTTGTTTGTCGACAACAGAAATCTTCAGTTGTTTCTAGCCGTTGTCGAGTACATTAGAAACTCGGCAAATTCGGCGATTCCTAGTAGTGACGTAGCATTAACAAAAAAAAGAAACAGTGAAAGTAAATAAATATATTCCTCAATGCATATTATTCTTACGTACATTTTTTATTTTGTTGCTTGTATTGAGAATGACCTTTATAACTTGGTACATTGCTCTTCTTTTAATTAAGATGAATCCACATAACTGTCCTGACTTTATCACTAAATTTCTCAAGTTTGCATCTAATGAGAATAAATTGTTCGCAATTCTGGTACACACAATTCAGTATGACAACGTTGAAATCTGAATAATGGATGGGAGCAGTTCTACTTGAAATCATAAGCACCAAAAACACTAATTGTGTACCTGGGAGGCAAGGATATGTAGTGGTTGCTGAAGATTGTCTGATGAAAGTGACAGCAGCTGGCAGCGTCCTCGAGGATGGGAGAGAGAGAGAGACACGGGCTGATGGCACCGGCGATATATATATATATATATATATATATATATATATATATATATATATATATATATATATATATATATATATATATATATATATATATAGAGAGAGAGAGAGAGAGAGAGAGAGAGAGAGAGAGAGAGAGAGAGAGAGAGAGAGAGAGAGAGAGAGATGGGCTGATGGCACCGGCGGGAAGAAGCAAGGCCGATTCGCCATGAGCCCATGGCCTGGTGGAATTGGATTTGCTGCTAGATCTAACACAACGTTGATGATCAGAAGGATGGGAGAAAGAGGGAGGAGATGCCTACGGGGAGGAGACCGCACAGGGGTTATGTCCATGGAGGAATAGAACGCATGGAGTAATTATGTATTGGTTGGGTCACGTACATGTGCGGGCTGTGATGGGCTTTTTTCACACAATCAAATCGTGTGAGAGATGGTTAGCTATTGTATTAGATCTTAACCGATTTAAGATCTCATGGTATCGGATTATTTTTTCTTTTGTTTGAAAAGAGCATTTTTCTGGATGAGGACACTATGATTAAATCTATACCGTAATAATTCGGTCCCACCAGATGGACGGCTCGTAAAATCTAATTAACGTGGTAATTTCTTGGGAGTCTCTAATTAGTATAGGTATAGATTAGTAGACATCAAGAAATGCCTATGAATTATTCACTTGTTACTGAACCATTTGATGTTTGGGGCTTTGATTATATGGGACCTTTTCCTGCCTCCAATGGATGTACACATATTCTAGTTGATGTTGATTACGTTACTAAGTGGGTAGAAGCTATTCCAACTAGTAGTGCTGATCATAACACTTCTATTAAAATGCTTAAGGAATTTATTTTTCCGAGGTTTGGAGTCCCTAGATATTTAATGACTGATGGTGGTTCACACTTTATTCATGGTGCTTTCCGTAAAATGCTTGCTAAGTATGATGTTAATCATAGAATTGCATCACCTTATCACCCACAGTCTAGTGGACAAGTAGAATTGAGCAACAGAGAGCTCAAATTAATTTTGCAAAAGACTGTTAATAGGTCTAGGAAGAATTGGTCCAAGAAACTTGATGATGCATTATGGGCCTATAGAACTGCATATAAAAATCCAATGGGTATGTCTCCGTATAAAATGGTTTATCAAAAAGCATGTCACTTACCTCTCGAACTAGAACATAAGGCATACTGGGCTACTAAAGAGCTCAACTATGGTTTCAAACTTGCTGGAGAGAAGAGGTTATTTGATATTAGCTCACTTGATGAATGGAGAACCCAAGCTTATGAAAATGCCAAGTTGTTTAAAGAAAAAGTTAAAAGATGGCATGACAAAAGAATACAAAAGTGTGAGTTTAATGTAGGTGACTATGTATTGCTATACAACTCTCGTTTAAGATTTTTTGCCAGAAAACTTCTCTCTAAATGGGAAGGCCCCTACGTCATCGAGGAGGTATATCGTTCCGGTGCCATAAAAATCAACAACTTCGAAGGTACAAATCCGAAGGTGGTGAACGGTCAAAGAATTAAAAATTATATCTCAGGTAACCCCATAAATGTTGAAACCAATGTTATTGAAACTGTAACCCCGGAGGAATACATAAGAGACACTTTCCATAATGTTTCAGACTCCGAAAAGTAATAGGTATGTGGTACGGTAAGTAAACCGACTCCAAAACAATTTTTAAGGCAATATTTCTCCGTTTTGGAATATTTAGAAAAATAGAAAAATAAGTAGCAGTCCGGGAAGGTGGCCCCACGAGGGTGGAGGGCGCGCCCTACCCCCTTGGGCGCGCCCCCCTACCTCGTGAGCACCTCGTGTGCCTTCCGGACTCCGTTTCTTGCATGATACGTATTTTGGTCGGTAAAAATTCACTATATATTCTCCCGAAGGTTTTGACTCCCGTATCACGCAAATATCCTCTGTTATCGAGCTGTTGCTACTGCAGATTAGAGCAAGATGTCTTCTCAAGAGTCAGTCGGGGAGAGCCGGGTATCTAATCCGGCACCGGAACCAAGGGCAAAAAGCGACGCTGACCACTTTGGGCCAGCAATGGAGGAAGAGATGGAGGATGACTTGATGAGGGTAAATGCCATGGAGGATCAAGAAGTCACCTCTCGCTTCCGAGCTGGGTTCATGATGGGGGAACTACCGAGCTCAGCTATTCCAAACTCGGTTATCCCTTCCAATGTTAGATTTCTTTCTTATGAAAATATGAAGAGGAGTGTCACTTGTTCTCCCGCAGCTATGAAACACCCTTGGGTGCAAGGAGCTTTAGCCATTACAGGAAAGCTTCGTAAGGAAATAATGGACCTCAAGCAACAAGTCAATAAGCTCGAGGAGGAGAACCGTATCCTGAGAGGAATCATCGCCAAGAATATTACACCAACAACGAAGAAGGAGACATAATCACATGGGTATGGGCACTCCCCTTGGCAACTGCCAAGCTTGGGGGAGGTGCCCCGGTATCGTATCACCATCACAACTCCTATCTTTACCGTTTTTCTTAGTTCGATCCTATTCGTAGTATCTTGACCTAGTAGAATAAAGTTTATGGCATGATCTAGTTTTGAGTTTTGCCTTTTGATCTCTCTATGTAATCGAGTCCGTGAGCTAAATAATAAAGATTAGTGTTGATTCAAGGGCTTGATCTTCTTGCTATGATCTTGAGTGGATAAAAGAAAAGAGAAAAAGAATAAAAAGAAACAAAAGTTCATATTGATCTTATTGAGAGTAATGACTTCACATAGAAAGAGTATGATGATTTAAAGTTGTTGGGAGTTGGCAGACATAGCTTTGGTCATCGTTGCAATTAATAGGAAGTAATAAGGAAAGAGAGGTTTCCCATATAGATATATTATCATTGACATCTTTTATGATTGGGAGCACTCATCAAAATATGACATGCTAAAGAGTTGATGTTGGACAAGGAAGACAACGTGATGAGTTAAGTTTTCTTATATTTGAGATAAAGTATGTTGTCATGGATCCTCTAACATGTTGAGCTTGCCTTTCCCCCTCATGCTAGCCAAATTATCAGCACCAAGTAGAGATACTACTTGTGCTTCCAAATACCCTTAAACCAGCTTTGCCATGAGAGTTCATCATATCTACCTATGGATTGAGTAAGATCCTTCAAGTAAGTTGTCATCCGTGCAAAGCAATAAAAATTGCTCTAAATATGTATGATTGATTGGTGTGGGAGAAATAAGCTTTATACGATCTTGTGACGTGGAAGTAATAAAAGCGGCGGACTGCATAATAAAGGTTCATATCACAAGGGGCAATATAAAGTGATGTTCTTTCGCATTGAGATTTTGTGCATCCAACCATAAAAGCGCATGGCAACCTCTGCTTCCCTCTGCGAAGGGCCTATCTTTTATTATTATATTCCACCTTATGCAAGAGTCACGGTGATCATCACCTTTCCTTTTTCATTTTATCCTTTCGCAAGCCCAACATGTTGGAAAGAACCTGATATATATATATATATATATATATATATATATATATATATATATATATATATATATATATATATATATATATATATATATATAGTTGTATGTAGGGGAGCATGAGTTATTATTGTTGACATTACCCTTGAGGTAAAAGGTTGTGGGGCGAAACTATAAGCCCCTATCTTTCTCTGTGTCCGATTAAAACTCCGTAAGCACAAGTATTGCGTGAGTGTTAGCAATTATGAAGGACTAGATGATAGTTGAGTATGTGGACTTGCTCTTTAGCTCTGACATAGACTCTTTCTGATGGTATGATAAATTTCAATTGCTTCAATGACTAAGATTATAGTTTGCTGGTTCTCAGTAAGGTTTCTGATTCATACTTTTGCATTGCGAATAGATCATCACTTGAACATAAGTAATCATATGACAAAATCTATATATGTTGCTGTTATGAGAATAATCATGATGCCTTCATGTCCGTATTTTATTTTTATCGACACCTCTACCTCTAAACATGAGGACATATTTATCGTTATCGGCTTTCGCTTGAGGACAAGCGAGGTCTAAGATTGGGGGAGTTGATACGTCCATTTTGCATCATGCTTTTATATCAAGATTTATTGCTTTATGGGCTGTTATTTCACATTATGTCACAATACTTATGGCTATTCTCTCCTATTTTACAAGGTTTACATAAGGAGGGAGAATGCCGACAGCTGGAATTCTGGGCTAGAAAAGGAGCAAATATTAGAGACCTATTCTGCACAACTCCAAAAGTCCTGAAACTCCACGAAATATCTTACAATAAATAATGAAAAATACCTGCCAAAGATGAAGGCCAGGGGGCCCACACCCTGTCCACGAGGGTGGGGGTGCCCCCCCTAGGGCGCGCCCCCTACCTCGTGGCCCCCCTGGTGGCTCTCTGATGCCCATCTTCTGCTATATGAAGTCTTTCATCGAGGAAAAAACAAGAAGCAACCTTTTGGGACGAAACTCCGCCGCCACGAGGCGGAACCTTGGCAGAACCAATCTAGGGCTCCGGCAGAGCTGTTCTGCCGGGGACACTTCCCTCCGGGAGGGGGAAATCATCGCCATCATCATCATCACCAATGCTCCTCTCATCGGGAGAGGGCAATCTCCATCAACATCTTCACCAGCACAGTCTCATCTCAAACCCCTAGTTCATCTCTTGTATCAATTCGTGTCTCCAAGTCCGGGATTGGTGCTAGTTGGTTGCTAGTAGTGTTGATTACTCCTTGTACTTGATGCTTGTTGGTTTACTTGGTGGAAGATCATATGTTTAGATCCTTTATGCATATTAATACCCCTCTGATTATGAACATGAATATGCTTTGTGAGTAGTTACATTTGTTCCTGAGGACAAGGGAGAAGTCTTGCTATTAGTAGTCATGTGAAATCGGTATTCTTTCGATATTTTGATGAGATGTATGTTGTCTAGCCTCTAGTGGTGTTATGTGAACGTCGACTACATAACACTTCACCATTATTTGGGCCTAGAGGAAGGCATTGGGAAGTAATAAGTAGATGATGGGTTGCTAGAGTGACAGAAGCTTAAACCCTAGTTTATACGTTGCTTCGTAAGGGGCTGATTTGGATCCATATGTTTCATGTTATGGTTAGGTTTACCTTAATACTTTTTTTGTAGTTGCGGATGCTTGCAATAGAGGTTAATCATAAGTGGGATGCTTGTTCAAGTAAGAACAACACCCAAGCACCGGTCCACCCACATATCAAATTATCAAAGTACCGAACGTGAATCATATGAACGTGATGAAAACTAGCTTGACGATATTCCCATGTGTCCTCGGGAGCGCTTTTCCTTATATAAGAGTTTGTCCAGGCTTGTCCTTTGCTACAAAAAGGATTGGGCCACCTTGCTGCACTTTATTTACTTTTGTTACTTGTTGCTCGTTACAAATTAACCTATCACAAAACTATCTGTTACCACTTATTTCAGTACTTGCAGAGAATACCTTGCTGAAAACCGCTTATCATTTCCTTCTGCTCCTCGTTTGGTTCGACACTCTTACTTATCGAAAAGGACTACGATAGATCCCCTATACTTGTGGGTCATCATCAACTTCAATGCCTCTTTCAGAAATTTTATGCCCCAAGACAATGCCTTCATTAACCATAAAGTGACATTTCTCCCAATTCAGGACAAGGTTAGTTTCTTCACATCTCCGCAAAACTCGATCAAGGTTGCTCAAGCAATCATCAAAAGAGGATCAATAAACAGAGAAATCATCCATGAAAACCTTACAAATCTTTTCACAAAAATCATAGAATATAGCCATCATGCATCTTTGAAAGGTAGTAGGTGCATTACATAAACCAAAAGGCATGCATCTATAAGCAAAAGTACCAAAAGGGCAAGTAAAAGTGGTCTTTGCTTGATCATCAGCTGACACATGTATTTGAGAGAAACCAGAATAACCATCTAGAAAGCAAAAATGTGTGTGTTTGGATAATCTTTCTAGCATTTGATCAATGAATGGCAAGGGGTAATGGTCCTTTTTAGTAGCTTTATTTAATTTACAGAAATCAATTACCATCCTATAACCGTAATAATTCTTTGCGGAATCAATTCATCTTTATCGTTAGGAACTATAGTAATACCTCCCTTCTTAGGGACACAATGGATAGGGCTTACCCACTGACTATCAGCAACGTGATAAATTATACCTGCCTCAAGGAGCTTTAATATTTCCTTTGTTACCACTTCTTTCATCTTAGGATTTAGCCGTCGTTGGTGATCAATAACTGGTTTGGCGTCTTTCTCCAAATTTATTTTGTGTTGACATAGAGTGGGACTAATGACCTTAAGATCATCAAGAGTATATACAATAGCAGCACAGTGCTTCTTCAGAGTTTTCAATAATTTTTCTTCCTCCTTCTCTGAAAGGTTAGCACTAATAATAATAGGATATATCTTCTTTTCATCAAGATAAGCATATTTAAGAGTATCATGCAATGGTTTAAGCTCAAACACGGGATCACCCTTGGAGCGGGAGGAGGACCCCCTAGGATTTCGACAGGCAAATTGTGTTTCAGAATAGGTCCCTGTTTAAAGAATACTTCATCTATTTCCCTTCTTTCATTCATAAACATATCATTTTCATGGTCTAACAAGTATTGTTCTAAAGGATCATTAGGAGGCACGACAATAGAAGCAAGACCAATAATTTCATCATTACTAGGCAATTCTCATCACGAGGTTGTCTACGAAATTTAGAAAAATTAAACTCATGAGACATATCACCCAAACCAATAGTAACAACATCCTTTTCGCAGTCTATCTGAGCATTAACAGTGTTCAAGAAGGGTCTACCAAATATGGTGGGACAAAAGTTATCTTGTGGGGAACCAAGAACAAGAAAATCAGTAGGATATTTAACTTTCCCACACAAGACTTCAACATCTCTAGCAATCCCAATCGGTGAAATAGTATCTCTATTGGCAAGCTTAATGGTAACATCGACATCTCTATCTCAGTAGGTGCAATATCATGCATAATATCTTTGCATAAGGTATGAGGTATTGCACTAGCACTAGCACCCATATCACACAAGCCGTGATGACAATGATCTCCTATTTTAACAGAAATAACAGGCATGCCTACCACAGGTCTATGTTTGTCTTTAGCACCAGGTTTAGCAATTCTAGCAGTTTCCTCATAGAAATAAATAGCATGCCCATCGATATTATCAGCCAAGAGATCTTTAACAATAGCAATATTAGGTTTAACTTTAACTTGCTCGGGAGGTGTATAAGTTCTAATATTGCTTGTACGAACCACAGTTGAAGCTTTAGCATGATCCTTTATCCTAACAGGGAAAGGTGGTTTCTCAACATAAGCAGTAGGAACTATAGGATCATTATAAGTGACAGTCTTTTCTTCAACTTTAATAGGTTCAACTACTTTTACTTCTATGGGAGGATGATATTTAAACCACTTCTCCTTAGGGAGATCAACATGAGAAGCAAAAGATTCACAAAAAGAAGCTACTATCTCAGAGTCAAGTCCATATTTAGTGCTAAATTTACGAAAAACATCGGTATCCATAAAAGATTTAACACAATCAAACTTAGGTGTTATACCTGACTCCTTACCTTCATCAAGATCCCAATCTTCAGAGTTGCGTTTTATCCTTTCCAATAATTCCCGTTTGAACTCAGTAGTCTTCATCATAAAAGAGCCAGTACAAGAAGTATCGAGCATGGATCGATTGTTGTCAGAAAGTCGAGCATAATTTTTTTGAATAATCATTTCTCTTGGGAGCTCATGATTGGGGCATGAATACAACATTGACTTAAGCCTCCCCCAAGCTTGAGCGATGCTTTCTCCTTCGCGAGGACAAAAATTATATATATAATTACAATCACGATGAACAAGATGCATAGGATAAAACTTCTGATGAAATTCCAATTTCAATCATTTGTAGTTCCATGATCCCATATCATCACATAGCCTATACCATGTCAATGCATCTCCCTTCAAAGATAAAGGGAAGACCTTCTTCTTGATAACATCATCGGGCATACCCGCAAGCTTAAATAATCCACAAACCTCATCCACATAGATTAAGTGTAAATCGGGATGCAATGTTCCATCTCCTGCAAATGGATTAGCTAGCAGTTTCTCTATCATACCCGAAGGAATTGCAAAGTAAACATTTTCAGTAGGTTCAGTAGGTTGAGGAGCAACTATTTGCTCTACCGATCGGGGTGAAGATACCCCGAACAAGCCCCTCAAAGGATTACTTTCCATAGTAACAAGTGACAGTAAATTGCAGCACACTATATAAATATTTCCTTACCAAATTCCACCTACCAAAGGTGCTTCACTCCCCGGCAATGGCGCCAGAAAAGAGTCTTGATGACCCACAAGTATAGGGGATATATCGTAGTCCTTTCGATAAGTAAGAGTGTCGAACCCAACGAGGAGCAGAAGGAAATGATAAGCAGTTTCTAGCAAGGTATTCTCTGCAAGCACTGAAATTATCGGTAACAGATAGTTTTGTGATAAGGTAATTTGTAACGGGTAACAAGTAGCAAGTGTAAATAAAGTGCAGCAAGATGGCCCAATCCTTTTTGTAGCAAAGGAAAAGCCTGGACAATTTCTTATATGCAGGAAAATGCTCCCGAGGACACATGGGAATTATCGTCAAGCTAGTTTTCATCACGTTCATATGATTCACGTTCAGTACTTTGATAATTTGATATGTGGGTGGACCGGTGCTTCGGTGCTTTCCTTAATTTGACAAGCATCCCACTTATGACTAACTCCTATTGCAAGCATCCGCAACTATAAAAGAAGTATTAAGGTAAACCTAACCGTAGCATGAAACAAATGGATCCAAATCAGCCCCTTACGAAGCAACGCATAAACTAGGGTTTAAGCTTTTGTCACTCTGGCAACCCATCATCTACTTATTACTTCCAAATGCCTTCCTCTAGGCCCAAACAATGGTGAAGTGTCATGTAGTCGACGTTCACATGACACCACTAGAGGGGAGACAACATACATCTCATCAAAATATCGGACGAATACCAAATTCACATGACTACTAATAGCAAGACTTCCCCTTGGTCCTCAGGAACAAACGTAACTACTCACAAAGCATATTCATGTTCATAATCAGAGGGGTATTATTATGCATAATGAATCTGAACATATGGTCTTCCACCAAATAAACCAACTAGCATCAACTACAAGGAGTAATCAACACTACTAGCAACCCACAGGTACCAATCTGAGGCTTTGGGACAAAGATTGGATACAAGAGATGAACTAGGGTTTGAGGGGAGATGGTGCTGGTGAAGATGTTGATGGAGGTTGACCCCTTCCCGATGAGAGGATCTTTGGTGATGACGATGGTGATGATTTACCCCTCCCGGAGGGAAGTTTCCCCGGCAGAACAGCTCTGCCGGAGCCCTAGATTGGTTCCGCCAAGGTTCCGTCTCGTAGCGGTGGAGTTTCGTCCAGTAAGCTTGCTTATGATTTTTTCTCGGACAAAAGACTTCATATAGCAAAAGATGGGCACCGGAGGGCCACCAGGGGCCCCACGAGGCAGGGGGCGCGCCCAGGGGGTAGGGCACGCCCCCACCCTCGTGGCCAGGCTGTGGGCCCCCTCTGGTATTTTCTTCGCTCAGTATTTTTTATTATTTCCAAAAATGACTTCCGCGGAGTTTCAGGACTTTTGGAGTTGTGTAGAATAGGTCGGTAATATTTGCTCCTTTTCCTGCCCAGAATTCCAGCTGCCGGCATTCTCCCTATTTATGTAAACCTAGTAAAATAAGAGAGAATAGGCATAAGTATTGTGACATAATGTCTAATAACAGCCCATAATGCAATAAATATCGATATAAAAGCATGATGCAAAATGGACCTATCAGTGGACACCCAAAGAGAAGGAACCATCATAGGATCATAGCTCCAGTGAGATCCCTGAAGAACATGCCCTCCAACGCAACCATGTAACAACGGACGTGCTCGTCCTCATCGCTGACACGGTGACGTACCACCTCCGCGGGGTCCCCAAGCCTCCGCACCGTCACTGTCCCACGCGACCGCCACCAAAGAAGGTTCGGGTCAACGACGGGCTAGCTCCTCACCAAGCTGCGCCCCCCTGGAAGGTAGCACCTACCAGTACCAGCCCGGCGGAGCCCAGTCCCAGACATGGCCCCTCTAATCAAGCAGGCCTCCTCCGCCGAGTCGACGACGAGGATGCAGGATAGGCATCGTCGACGTCGATGCGGGAATAATTGCTTTAACTAAAAAAATAACAACAAATGTGATTCTATTAACTACACCTAATTAAAAACCTACATTTTGAACATGGTTAGATCATAACTAGGGTTCATACTACATTATTCTAAGATTAAACACCTAAAATACCTAAATTAAATTAACAACATGGGATGGCTGGTCTCACCTCGACCGAGGTCGGAGGGGGATAGTGAAGGGGACGACGACGAGGATGATGCAGGGGCTCCTTGATTTCTGCAAAAACAAAATATAAACAAAAACATTATTATCGTCATCTTAGGACTTAGTGAAACTCCATAAGCTATCAAGTAAATGTCCAATTTGATTCCAAATAAAATTTTTAATTGTCTGCAATTTGTTTCCTAAACCCTAAGAACATTATTATCCTCATTTTTTACGCGCTATTTACTTCTTGAAACATAAAAAAATGCCCTAATTTCACATAACTTAGAAAATTCCTATTCTATTCAAAAGACCTACATTTACTTATTTTTTCAATTCTATTCAGTAAACATACATTTACTAAAATAATCTCACATAGCATAATATATTTCTCTACCTAACAATTTCTATTACTAAATTCTTTTACTAAAAAAATTTATACCTAAATTTTTATACGAAGAGAAGAGGGCAGTGGGAGGAGGAGGAGGAGTGAGGGCTTCGGGCAGCTGGGGAAGGGTGGAGAGAGGAGGGCAATGGGAGGAGGGAGCAGGGAGCAGGGCGGCGGTCAGACAAGGGAGAGGAGGGAGGAGTGAGGGCTGCCGACGTGCGCGAGGAGGGAGGAGAGAGGAGGGCTGTGGGAGGATGGAGAGAGGAGGGCGGCAAGAGGAGGAGGGAGGGAGGCAGGCAGATACCTTGGGGGCGACGACGGGCGATGGCGGCGACGGCAGGCGATGGCGCGCGATGGAGTAGCAGTGGGCGAGTGAGAGTGAGGGGAGAGTGAGGGATGCACGCGGGGTGTGGATAAGGTAAGGTAGTAGTAGCGTTGTTGAGAAATAACCGCTACTGCTATTTAGCAATAGTGCTAGTTAGGGGACATCGCTATTGCTATTTACAATAGCAGTAACGCTTTTTACTTACGAGCGCTACTAGTATAGCAACACTGCCTGCAACGGTTCGGCAATTATAGTAGTAGAATTTTTTGTAACTAAAGTGCTACTGCTACACGCGTAGTAGCGACGCTCTTCAGGCGCAAGCGCTACTGTTATTTAGCAGCATCGCTTTGTTATATAAAGCGCTACTAGCACTAAAAAAATACACTTCCGTGATGATACGTTGTCACAGTAGGTCACTTTTTTTGTCATGCATGTACATCCATGACAAATTTATGACAGAATCAAGATAGTCATACATGTGTTGTTGTAGAAGTGTTCCATGACATTACCAAAATTATCATCACGGAAGTGTCCACTTGCATGACAATAAATCACACGTCACAGAAGTGGTTTCGTCAAGGGTGACCGACACGTGGCATCCACCGTAACGAAACGCCGTTAAGCTATCGGGTCGGGTTTTGGATCCGATAACCCGTTAACAGCCCCGACCAATGGGGATTTTCCACGTGTAAAATCATCATTGGCTAGAGGAAACACGTGTCGGCTCATCGTTGGGACAGATGTCATCCACTCACTGGATAGAAGGCGCCTATGATACGTCGACACGTGGCACGACCCAACAGTGGCCCATTCCTGTGAAAAGGCTGGCCCGTTTGACTTGGTCAAAAGCTGGCGGGCCGGCCCATGGAAAGCCTGTTAACGGCCTGTTTGCATATAACCCATTTACAGCCTGCTAACCAAGGCCCGTTTTCATCTGGGCCGGTAGCGTCATCTGGGCCGTCCAATATGATTCCAGCCCGTTTTCACTTCTGGCCCATGTATAGCCCATGACGTCTTTCGGCCCATATGAGGCCCTTTGTAACTCTTGGCCCATTAGCGGCCCGTGTTGAAACTGTCCCATAATGAACAATGTATTACTTTACACCCATTAACGGCCTGTGGTGAAGCTGGCCCGTAATGAACAGTGTATCACTTTATACCCATTAACAGCCCGTTGTTCCATTGGGACATTTCTAGCCCAAGTTGACTTTCGGCCTTCTGAGGGCCCATTTATTCTTGGGCTCATTTGCAGCATTCGGTTACTTACGGCCCGTTACTGTCATTTTCTGCTTGTGGGCCAAATTAAGCCCGTCGTTACAGTCGGCCCGTTTGTGGACCGTTAGTCTGTTGGGCCATTTTGATAGCATTACCAAATACGGCCTATTAACGGCCCATTATGGTCAGCCCATAAAATGTACGATTTCCATTAAAGTCCTGTCTACGACCCATTAAAGGCCCGTACAAGACCCATAAATGAGCGGGCGACCAATGGATCCTACGATATGTAGAAGGCCCATGGATCCTACGAGACGTAGAAGGCCCATGGATCCGACGGCCCGTGAAGGGCCATGGTCGGGCGAATTGTCCCCCGTTTGAACGATATAGCATATTCAAAGAATCATCCTACTCAATATGTAAGTGCATCTAGTGCCCCTTAGTGATTTTGGTGTATTGAAGACTTATAGGTTAAGGATCTAATGTGTTTATGAGTGTACACAGGTCTATAAGTCTATGAGGAGTTTGATATTTACAGAGAAAGTCGACCCCTAAAAATGAAGTTCTTCGACTGAAGACTTTGATATTCTGAAGTCTTTCTGAAGACTTTGAAAGTGAAGAAATTGGTGTAACCTTGAAGACTTGGTATTCATTCGAGGAACATGAAGCGTGAAGACTTTTGTTTTCGTAGTTTCATTTTCTCTTTCTTGAGTCATAGGAAACACCGTACTGTTAAAGGGGGTCGAGGAAATACTAAGGAAAAATTTCCATGTGATGCTCAACTCAAAATCCTACACGTACCAATCCCTTCGAGTGAAGCCATTGGAAGTCTCATACAGTTCAGTCAATTTCTTCAGTGACAGAGACGCATCTCTTCTGTTCATTAAGGAATTTGTTCTGACTGAGGAGTTAGGAATTCGCCAGTGCGGATTGCCTACACAGTGAGGAACATGATAGCCCTGAGGAATTTGAACCTCAAATTTCCGACTGTTGCTGTGCTACGCGCCAGCTGTCCCAAAATATCTTATCCATCCAACGGTCATATCATTGAAGGGCATTTATGTCTTATCATGTCGGGCTGCTCCCTAGGCTATAAATAGCCGCCCCCTACAACCACTAGCTCGTTGGCTGCTCCACTAGAAACTGACACTTGTCAATTGAGAGCATCCCATCCTCCGAGGACTTTGAGTGAAAATCATCAAGTGATGAAAATCCAAAACCCAAACCCAAACACCTACAAACCCAAAGTGATTGAGCATCACTGAAGAGATTGATCCTGCGTGGATCCGACGCTTGTTACCTTTGAAGACTGTGCTTCTTCCAGACGGTTAGGCGTCATGGTCTAGAGCGTCCAAGAGGAATTGTGGATCGCCGAGTGACCGAGTTTGTGAAGGTTTGGAAGTCACCTGAAGACTTACCACGAGTGATTGGGCGAGGACTGTGTGTCCTTAGCTCAAGGAGAATACGGTGAGGACTGTGTGTCCTTAGGTTTAAATACCTAGCCACTCCAACCAGATGTACAACTGAGACATCAGTTGGAACTGGTCTACCAAATCATTGTCTTCACCAAGCCAACTGGTTCTATTTCCTCAACACTTTCATTTCCTCATTACTGTGTTGCATGTTTGTTCATATCTGCGTTTGAAGACTTTGACTGAAGACATTCTCAACTTCCTCAGTTCAAGTTCTTCAGTCTGTTTGTCTTCATCTTGTGCCATCCTGTGTTTACGCTTTCTGTACTCTGTGTTTGTCTTCATTTCATCATGATGACCGTGCATGTATTCTGTTATGTTTACTTCTGAGTACTTATTCCGCTGCAAGTAGTTCTTCACTAAGGAATTTCCTCACTAGCAAATTCCTCAGTGAAGAATTTCATAAAAATCGCATATTCACCCCCCTCTAGTCGATATAACGCACTTTCAATAGGTATCAGAGCAAGGTACTCCCTTGTTCTGTGTGATTTTGGTTTAACCACCTGGAGTTGTAGTTATGTCGACCGCAGGTATGAAGAAAGTGACATGCCCTATCTTTAACGGTCACGAGTATCCCAAGTGGAAGGCCATGATGAAGAAGCGCCTCATGGCGATGAACAGCGAGCTGTGGACCGTCACTGAGATTGGTTTGACTGATCTGTGCAAGATGGCGGAAGCTGTTGACATTCGCAAGTACACCCTTCTCAACCTCACGGTGAAGGACGTTATCTGCTCCTGTCTGTCCCGAAATCAGTTCAGGAACGTCATGCATCTTGACCATGCGAAGCTTATCTGGGACCGTCTCTCTAATGTCTATGAAGGCCATCGAACTTGTCATGATCCTTGGTTTGAGGACTTCAAGGAATCTCTCAAGTCAATGACATTTGAACCAGAATCATCCTCCTCCTCACCATGTCTTATGGCAGATGGTGAACAGGTAACTGAATGCTATTTGTCTGAATCCAGTGATGATGTATCGGGTGATGAATTTGGACCCAGTTATGTCAAACTTGCTTCCCTTGCTGCTAAACAACAAAGAGCTTTGGAAAAGGCTCACAACATGCTTAGTAAGAGCGATGATATGTTGGGTGAAGAAATGGATCAGTCAAAAGCTTTAGCTGAAAGTCTTCAGAGACTTCATTCTAAGTATGACTCCCTTCAAGATCAGCATAACTCTCTCTTGTATGATCATGAGAAGCTAAGAGTGAGTTATGAAGATCTTTAGAAGGAGGGCGATTCATTACTTGCTCAACAAATCAGCGCTGCTCAGGAAGAATTTGTTCCTCCATGTTTGAAATGCATTGAACGAGAATCTGCTAATTCTTCACCTGAATGTTCAAATGCTTCTAATGTTACAAATTCTTTACCTGCCTCTGCTATCACTAATTCCTCATCTGAGGACATTGCAAGTATCACTAACGATGCAAGGCTGAAAGAATTGTACATGACAGGCATGTACAAAAGCCTCAAAGGGCGTCAAACTCTTTGTGATGTGCTTAAAAAGCAGATCCTCAACAAGAACCCTAGGAAAGAGGGTATTGCCTTTGAGAGGAAAGTCAATGCTGATGGTACATATTGGAAGCCTGAGCAGTACCCCAAAACCTCATGGGTTGCTGCAAAGGGACCTCCAGTTGATCCATCTAATTTATCTGGCTATACATGTGAATCTTCTCATTCTTCTGATGAGTCATTTGACTCCAACTATAAACTGTTCAAAAATCAGAATGGTGAAGTATTTGCTAGATATGTTGGGACTAACTGCAGGAACGGTTCCCCTATGAAGAAAATCTGGCTTCCCAAAAAGTGCCTTGAAAGTCTTCAGGTGAATGTCCTCATGACACCACCTGTGAAGAATAGGAACCCCAGATCAAATTCTTCATATGGACCAAATTCTTCATATGGACCAAATTCTTCATATGGATCCAAGTCCTCATACCGACCAAATTCCTCAGGTGGATCAAATTCCTCAAAAGGATCAAAGTCCTCATATGAACATCATCGTGCTAACAACTCTGTTTCGTAGGGAAGTGCCAAGGGCTATCAATATGAGCATTATTCTTCTAATCATTATGTTCATAAGTCCTCGAAGAATTTCTCTGCTTATTCATATGCTTACCATAGTCCCTCTTATGTGAAACAAAATGGTTTGGCCTCTATGCCACCATTCTCATATGGAGCTCGCAGAGTGATGAACTCTTTGCCACCCCTTCAGATGTGCGTGGTGAAGAAAAAGAACTAATCTCTTATGCAGGGTCAGGTCTCCAAACGCACTGTAACGTCTGAAGAATTTGCTGGGGACCTGAAAAAATTGCCTGAAAGGACGCATGCTAATCATGAAGAAATGAATTTTCATTTCTCACGTCCTCACACTGTTTATCTGTGTTACTGCTTGATGAAATTGATCTGATGAATTGTGATATCATATTCTTCACTGCTGAAGTATATGAGGTTCGTAAGTTGCACTAATTCATCTGCGGGATGATCAACCCAAAGCCACTGAGTGGGTCCTCGATAGTGGATGTACAAATCACATGACTGGTGACAAGAATCTATTGATGGATGCTCCCTTATCGTCATCACATCTGAAGCATATCATCTTCGCTGACAAAAGCAAAAGTCAGGTATTGGGTCTAGGTAAGGTTGCTATCGCAAAGGATTGACACATGGACAAAGTCATGCTTGTTGAGTCCTTAGGATACAACCTTATGTCTGTCTCAATGCTTTGTGATCTTGATATGGTTGTTGTCTTTGGCAAGTATCGTTGTGTTGTGATTATGGAAGCTGACAATTCCAAAGTCTTCGAAGGCTTTAGGGGAGGAGACTTGTATATTATTGATTTCTCTGCAGACTCACAACCAGTCGTGTGCCTACTTGCAAAAGCTTCAGAAGGATGGCTACGGCATCGACGATTTGGTCACGCAGGCATGAGGAATTTGCACACGCTTGCGAAGAAGAAGCATGTCATTGGCATTGAGAATGTCAAATTCCTCAA
The DNA here is from genome assembly GCA_032464435.1 of Aegilops umbellulata. NCBI lineage: Eukaryota > Viridiplantae > Streptophyta > Magnoliopsida > Poales > Poaceae > Aegilops > Aegilops umbellulata. The sequence continues at coordinate 341,996,639 of CP136059.1, forward strand.
GGATCACTTATGCGGAGCTTGTGAAGCTAGAAAGATGACCAAGGCCAAGCATCCAGCGAAGACTATCATGACCACTACTCGTCCATTTGAATTGCTTCACATGGATCTATTCGGTCCGAATCATTATTCTTCTGTTTCAAATGAAGCATCTCAATATGGCTTTGTTATTGTTGATGATTACTCTCGTTACACATGGGTACACCTTGTTACTTACAAACATGAAGTGCAGGAAGTCTTCAAACGATTTTCCTCGAGGGCTTCAACCAACTTTGGTGTGAAGATCAAGCACATCATAAGTGACAATGGCACTGAGTTCAAGAATTCTGGTCTCGATGACTATCTTGATGAACTTGGTATTACTCATGAGTTATCTGCTCCTTATACTCCTCAACAGAATGGCGTCGTGGAGCGCAAGAACATGAATCTTGCTGAGATGGCTCGCACTATGCTCGATGAGTACAAAACACCTCATCGTTTCTGGGTTGATGCAATTGATACTGTGTGCCACATCATCAATAGAGTATATCTTCACAGATTCTTCAAGAAGACTGCCTATGAACTCCTCACTGAGAAGAAACCCAATGTGAGTTATTTCAAAGTCTTCGGTGCTAAATGCTGGATTAGAGATCCCCATCACAACTCTAAATTTGCACCGAAAGCACATGAAGGTTTTATGCTTGGTTACGGAAAGGACTCGCACTCCTACAGATTCTTCAACAATGTTCTTCACAAGATTGTTGAAACTGTAGATGTGCGGTTCGATGAAACTAATGGCTCGCAAAGAGAGCACCTACCTTCTGTGATAGATGAACCAGCACCTGAGGATTCTATCAAGCAGAAGGCTACTGAAGATGTCATTCCTACTGAAGAATCTGCTGAAGAATTCATTCCAGAACGTGAAGAACGTCGAGCTGATGCACCTGAGGAAAATGCTAAGGAAATTGATGCTGAAGAAAATGCTGATCAAATTCCTCACCGACAACCAGCTCACCCTCGCGTTGCAAAAGAAGTGCAAGTGGAGAAGATCATCGATGACATTAGAGCACCAAGTCCTCTCACCCGCTCAAAAGCTTCACATCTATCTACTTTTGTGGGCACTTTGCTTTTGTCTCTATCACAGAGCCCACTAAGGTAGATGAAGCATTTCTGGAGCCCTAATGGATTCAGGCCATGCAAGAAGAATTACATCAGTTCAAGCTCAACAACGTCTGGGAACTGGTCAATCGTCCAGATCCTCGCAGGCATAATATCATTGGCACAAAGTGGATCTACCGCAACAAGCAAGATGAAAACAGCCTTGTGGTGAGGAATAAGTCACGTCTAGTAGCTCAAGGCTACACACAGGTTGAAGGAATTGATTTCGATGAGACTTCTGCACCTGTTGCTAGACTTGACGCTATCCGCATATTACTTGCTTATGCTAACCATCATGATATCATCTTATATCAAATGGATGTGAAAAGTGCATTCCTCAATGGTAAGCTTGAGGAAGAAGTATATGTTGCTCAACCCCCAGGTTTTGAAGATCCAAAGAATCCTGACAAAGTCTTCAGACTCAATAAGGCCCTCTATGGCCTCAAGTAGGCCCCACGGGCGTGGTATGATACTTTGAAGGAATTCTTCATGAAGAATGGCTTCACACCCGGTTCACTCGATCCTACTCTCTTTACTAAATCTTATGATGGTGAACTGTTTATGTGCCAAATATATGTTGATGATATTATCTTTGGCTGTACTAACCAACGTTATAGTGATGAATTTGCCTATATGATGAGTAAAGAATATCAAATGTCTATGATGGGAGAGTTGAAATTCTTCTTAGGTCTTCAAATTCGTCAACAGCGCAATGGCATATTCATATCTCAGGAGAAATACCTCAAGGATGTCCTGAAGAAATTCGGCATGCAAGATTGCTAAGGCATCAAAATTCGTATGCCCACAAATGGTCAACTATGCACTGATGAAAATGGTATTGACTTCGATCATAAGGTATACCGCTCCATGATTGGCTCTTTATTGTACTTATGTGCATCTAGGCCAGATATAATGCTTAGTGTTTGCATGTGTGCCCGATTTCAAGCTGCACCGAAGGAATCACACCATAAGGCTGTGAAGCATATACTTTGATATCTAGCTCACACACCAACACTAAGATTATGGTATCCCAAGGGCTCGGATTTTGATCTCATTGGATATTGTGACTCTGACTATGCTGGTGATCGTGTGGACCGCAAGTCAACATCTGGTACATGTCATTTCCTCGGACGATCCTTGGTCTGTTGGTCCTCGAAGAAACAGAACTGCGTATCATTGTCTATTGCTGAAGCTGAGTACATTGCTGCTGGTTCTTGCTGTGCTCAACTACTATGGATGAAGCAAACACTCAAGGACTATGGCGTCAACGTGAAGAATGTGCCTCTCCTCTGTGACAATGAGAGTGCCATCAAGATTGCTCACAACCCAGTTCAGCACTCGAAGACAAAGCACATTCAGATTCGTCATCATTTTCTTCGTGATCATGTGTTGAAGGGCGACATTTCTATTGAGCATGTGAAGACTGAAGAACAGCTAGCCGATATCTTCACTAAGCCCTTGGATGAGAAGAGATTTAGCAAGTTGCGGTGTGAGCTAAATATCTTAGAGTCTTTGAATGTACTTTGAAAAGGCACTCATCCTAACACTCATGCAAAATTGATGACTTAGATGTGCAACACATGAAGAAACGTTTTTCTTAAATCAATGAAGAATAACACTCTAAGTGTGAAGAAATTAATGAAGAATTTGATTCTCAGAACCCTACGACAATTGTACGCGGTGTCTGAAATCATCATTCTTATACGGTGGGTCACACCACCACACAAGTTTAAAATCTTCAATTTGAGTTTTTCCTCATTTTTGAAATTCCTCAGTTGGTCAAATTCTTCAACTTTGCAAAATCTTCACTTGTTCCGTCGCTTTTCTTCACTGGCTATATAGGACAGGGCTATTCTGTTACTAGTAACAGAATATTATTCTGTTACCCCCGTCTCTATATAGGGCCCGATCCATTTTTGTAATGCCCAAACACTATGCACCGAAAAGAAATAAAGAAAAAGGCCCGCTACCCTCGCATCGCTCCTGCAGTCCCTCACAACGCATCGCTCCACCGCCGCCGGCTACCGCCTATGTCCCCACGCCGTCGGGCGCCGCCTCCGTCCCCACGCCACGGGCCGCCGCCTCCGTCTCCACTCCTCCGGTCGCCGCCTCCGCCCCCCACGGCGTCGGGCGCCGCCTCCGCACCCCACGCCGCGGGCCGCCACCTCCGCACCCCACGCCACGGGCTGCCGCCTCCGCACCCCACACCACCGGCCGCCGCCTTCGCCCCCACTCCTCCGACCGCCACCTCCGCCCCAACGCCGCTGGCCGCCGCCTCCCTTCCCCACGCTGCCGCTTGCCGCCTCCCTCCCCAACAACGCCGGCGGCTACCCCGTGCTTCCACCCTGCTTCCACCCCCCAGCTCTTGGCGCCGAGATGGCCGCCCGCACTGTATCGATGCGCCGCTGCCGCGTGCAGGAAGTTCAACGCCACAATCGCCGGCCGTTCAATCTCGCTATTGTTGGCGTGCCCCGCTCTAACTCCATCGCCTCTGCTTCACTGGTGAAATAGTGCAACCTGAGGAACCACGGGGGTCGAGGACGTCCAGCTCCGTAGTCCAACTCGGCGTGATTCACGTCATCGATAGCCCCCATGTAGCAGCCCAGTATGTATTTCATCATCAGTTCGTAAAGGAAAGTTGAATCAGTGCAGTGTGCATGTTCAAAAAGTAATTTCAGTTTTATATTGTATAGAAAATTTATAATAGTTCCCACTTTTCAGTCCATCTACTTCCCTGTCACAAGTCCAATTAGTAGAAATTCAAATATGAAAATAGCATCCATTTTGTTCTGGTAATCATCTTGAACCAATTTGGTATGTATCAGACTTTCATATGTTGATTAGTAGGGTAGATCTCTGTTGTATAAGAAGTTAGATGTTGATTTGCAATTATGCCGTGACAAATTTTTCAGTCATCTTTTTCTTGTTGGTCCAGTGCATGTTCCGCAATGAGCCAGGACAAGGAAGTTGTTGGACACTGCCGTCTTCGTTGGCCATCACGCTATGAGTGGCTATGGCCATTGGTCACCATTGGTCGTCGGCCGTTCTTCTTCGCCACCTCCTGAAGGTCGGCTTTTGGTACACGGGAATGAAACACCAGACGAAGCAAAACTGAGTGATCACGGGGGTGGAACACCCACAGCCGTCTACAACTCTCTCTGTCTTCTCAAAGATGGAGTGTGTTTGTGTTGTTACGTCTCTCTCTACCAATTGGTGTGATTAAATTTATATTTTGATCGCTGGATCCTCGTTTGTTATATCTAGCATGCACAAAGTTTGGAAAAGAGGCCCGAACCAATTGGGTGCACTCTACCTTTTTGTTCTTATATGCTTGGTAAACCTTGTTCAGTTTGCACTGGAGAACTTGTACTATTCCTGTTGCTCTCAAGCTATTTGTTTATATGCCTAAAAGAACTAAAATAATCCTTTTTGATGTTTCTTTGTTGTCAAATAGAAGCAAAATAGTTTGGGCATATGCAGTAATAACATTTCTTATGGAGCAGTATACATATTTAGAACTTTTATGTAGTTACAAAACATGAATTCTCATTCCCAAAAACCTGCAAAAAACATCAATTTATATATGGACATCTAGTAGTTCAGTTGACATCTGCTGACTGGCTGCTGGTCCTTTTCTTGTGTATGTTCAGTTCGACATATGGTGGTTCTTCAAATCAACATTGTGTGCTTTTTCAATTCATCTTGCAGCTGAAAAATGGAGCTCCCTTTTAGTTTAAATGGATCCAAATAATGGTTGCTGAATTACAGTTCAAGACCATCCTGTTGGTTTAGGCCGCATCTTGCTAGTTTGGCAACCATTTTTTGCATCTACTTGTCGACCGCTTCCATTTTGTGCTCCATGGATGTTTGTTCTTATTCCTGAAAGAAAGAAAGTAATCTATTGCATGTGATAGTTCATCAGATTTATATGATTTTTTTTGCCAATATTGCTCCATTTTTTTCCTTGCAGATCATGATCTTGAGAGGCTCGCTATCGAGACTAAAAGTAAATTCCATTTTTCGTTCTATGTTCATTTTTGAAATGATGGATGTTGTGGTCCTTTATGATGAAGAATATCTATAGGATATACTGTGGTACAGTATGTATTATACAAACAGTTCATACAAAAAAACAAAAAATAGCCCAGTATTGTTATAAAGATATATAAAATCAGTCTAGTATTGCTATAAAAAACACATGTGACAGAAAGAACACATGTGACAGCAAGTCCAGGTATTACTACATGGGGAGTACAAAATTACTTTTACCGATATTTCACTTAAAACATGCATAGCTACTAGCCATAGGAACTTAATTCTTCAATGGTTGCAAATTGATAATCTTCTTCTCCTTAAAATTTCTCTTCTGATTTTTCTACAGGTCTTCCCCTGGCTCCCGCCCTTCCTCCGATGTCATCCACTTTGAAGACACTGACGTGCCCCATCAGGTCGTGGAGCAAGCATGGGAAAAAAGGGACTCACATCCCGTTGTTGCGCAAGCCCTGCTTCCCGCTAGCGGCCATCTCCACGTAAGTTTGATATGGGCACTGCCCTGCTCGTGCAACCCATTGTCGCCGGCAGCCATTGCGGGCCCGTGCCTGGTGCTCTCTATGTGCAGTGCCCAGGCCATTCACTGCCTCCACACAAGTCTGTTTGATGACGCAACGCTCAAGCAGTTCACCCTTAGCACCACAAGCCGTTCACCTCCGCCACACGAGGCCGTGCGACGATGCAACTATCAGAACGTTCACCTCTGCCACTGGAGGCCGATGCAACGCTAAGAATGTTTTGTTCTTTTTCAGTACATGTTTTGTGTGCTTTTTAGTACACCTACTTAACGATTCTATGTCCAATTTCCCATGTTTAAGTGTTCTTCCTATAGCACAACAAGAGTTGTGTGTTATGCCTTAATAAGCATTTGAGAAAACCTTGTATGGATCGAAACTAGCATATGTTCTGTTCTATTCTTGTAAATGAAGCTCCACTTTTGTTTTGTTTGAGGTTACTTGACATAAAATTAGTATATGTTCTATTGTAAAAACATATCTAAAATGTCATGATGCATGCTAGCAGAAATCTGAAAAATACAATTAGTTCCTATATTTTATTTCAGTTCAATTTATAACTATTTGCAACTGTTCAGACTCGAGTGTTCCTATATTTTATTTCAGTTCAATTTAGAAGTATTTACAACGGAAAAACATTTGGAAGTTTAGTGAGCGAAAATACTTGTTAGATTCATTTAAAAAGTGTCATATAGTTCAACTTTTATATATAATAAATTCATAATCAAATGTGGGAGCAATTCAATATGTGTGTGTTTTAAAAAAATAACAGTACAGAGAAATTTGGTACGTACTCGTCCAAAAAAATCGCATCAGTTCGAGAGGCACGGAAAAGAAAAATTGGTGCCAATAAAGTTCGAGGGAAAAAACAACTTTAAAAGGAAACGTGAGAAGCTCACAAATTAATTCTGTGACATTGACATCCAAGTTCTACAACTGATCCGTACAAACAAAAACGGTGGTCCGTTCAACAAAGGAAAATTGGTATAATTAAAAAAATTGATCAGTACAAGTTAAAAATGGTGGTCCGTTCGGAATAAAAGAAATGACAGAAATTCAAATTGTAAAAGTTCAAGTAAAAGGAAACCCCATGCAATTCAAATGGTAAAAGTACAAGTCATAAAATAAGAGAAGTCCAGAACATCGTTGTAAAAAAATGTTTAGTTCAAAAAAAAGAATAAAAAACATTTTCTTTCTGAAAAAAATATCATTCAGTTCGATGATGTAAACCATGCAAGTACAAAGCCGACGATACAATAACATTCAGTTCAACAATATAAACCATGCAAGTTCAGGGCTAGGATACAGTAAACCGTTGAAAACTTTACGAGAAAAATATTACCTAAAAAACAGAGCAAAGTCTAGTTAGTGAAAACACGCTTAGTACAAACCCATGCAAGCATCAGTACAAGTACCTTTTTCGGAACCATTTAAAATTAATCTACAAAAATAGCTCAGTACAAATACACACATATATCAGTACGACTACTCTGTTTTTTAGACAAGAAAACAGCAGGATCCGTCTTGCCGTATTCAAGATTACTCTTAAACGGTTGCGAAGTAGAGAAAACGTCCAACATGACTAAGTTTCGCATTTTTGATAGCTATCCAACGGTAAATTATTTGGCCCATTTCGACAAACTTTTTAAAAAAATCGTGTTTGAAATCAATTTTAACCGTATTTGAATTCGTGTTTAAACCGTAAGGAATTAGAAAAAACTTTCTATACGCAAAAGTTGTGCATTTTCCATAGCTTTCCAACGCCGTATCATTTGCGTCAATCCGACAAACTGTTTGCAAATAATCGCAAAAATACGTTTCGCCCAGAATTTCACCGTTTTTCAAATTACTTTTAAATTGTATAGAACTAGCGGAGTGACCCGCGCATTTGCGCGGCTAGATTTAGAACACATTATATAAATTATTTTATATTTTGATACAGATTCCAATACAACTCTAGCAATATTTTACTTGAGCAATTCACATATCTTAATCTTCATCGGCCTATTGTGACTGCCTATTTTCCTTGACATCATACATATCATCTAAATTTTTACGAATTATTGAGATAGTGTAGAACTAACCTAAATATAATTCAAAGGGAAGTCCTAATCTATCATGACATATTTTGAGTAGCAACTCAATTTGATTAATATTTTGTCCTCAAAGTTTAACCTTTTTGTACGGTCCATTCCATAACACTGTTTCTTGGTAGTTACTTCTTATATATTAATGAAAGAAGTTAAGACATTTGAATGCAAATCTATAGGAAAAATACTCCCTCCACGTGCTGATTGTAGGATAGTACAATGTCTCGCATGCAGTTGATTCCACATTACTTTCATTGCTTGTCCTTTTATATTCGTGCATATGAAGTTCGCATTATGTTGTTCTATGAACTATTAAAACTAATTATTCAGTAGTTTCCAAATATTCTGTAGCTTTCTATGTGCCATACAATTGCATGCATACAAAGCACACTAACATCGGCCCACAATTAGTATTACATGATGTCGTATGTGTCGTGCCAGTTATCATTATGCATATATATACTCATGTAGATACATATAATTCATAGTCCATATTTTCCTTCAACAGAAATGCATCCGTAACACCTTCATGACAATGCATATGTTTTCTTCTTCTATGTTTATCACCTCTTTGGCCCTTATAGTTGACATTTCTATAGCCTCTACATCTCGGGTGTTCGTGAATACCAATTGGTTAATATATTTCTATTTCCTTTTCTTTGAACTTGTATATTTTTGTTTTTTATTCATAGTTTCGTATAGAAACATCGGTATTCTTTTTCCTCCTAATATTGTTTTGTGTGGATATTTAAGTCCGTTCATGATGATGTTTCATACGTCTGTATTGTTTGTACATACTTATTATTATTATTATTATTATTATTATTATTATTATTATTATTATTATTATTATTATTATTATTATTATTATTATTATTATTATTATTAATAATATTATTATTATTATTATTATTATTTACATTTCCTAGTTTTCTTATCCACTTAACAATATTCCTATACACAATTTATTCCTAATTTAACTACCTTCATTATTTGGTCGTAATAATATATTCTATAGTTTTTACTTGTATCTTGATTCTTCTTCCAAATTTTATATAAAAATAATATATAACTCAGTTTTATGTTTCCTTTGTAGAGACGGTAGCAGCCACATGTTAATTTTTATTATTCCCTCTCCTTAAATATAAGTCTTTTTAGAGATTTCAACAAAGATTACACACGGTTGTATATAGACGTATTTTAGAGTGTACATTCACTAATTTTGCTTGGTACGTAGCCCGTATTGAAATCTCTTAGAAGACTTATATTTAGGAATGGAGGAAGTAAATATAATCTCCATGCATATACTACCACGTTGGTGTCTCTTTGAGCCAATTTCCGCAGGAGCTACAGATCTCTCACACACGTTTGGACTTGTCTAAGATAAGATTTGTGCTAGACTTGTACGTTTAAATATTATGGAACATGACCGCTTAATTAGGTACTGTTTTTTTCTATAGGATATATCTTTAGTGGGACACGGATTGTCCTTTTATAATTCCTAGCCATGTGCGTGTCCTGGGAGTACACGGCTTATCTTTTTCTTTTCTTTGTGAATTGCATGGCTTGTCTTTCTCTTAATAAAGGAGCGTACGGTGCCCTTACTCCCCGTAAACTATCTTTCTTTTCCTTATGAAGTTCAACTGCTCCGTTTACATCTCGTGTCCATCATCACGTTGGCTTCGGTTGAAAAAAAAGGCTATTTGTACATGACGTGTCTAATTGTTTGTACGTAACAATATTTGCATGTAACGCTTACATCTTTAAATCTCAGCCCTTAATACATGAAATTAATGATTAAGATAATTTAATCTGTGTGGACGAACGTAATGGCCTGTTTGCCTATTGTCTTAATTATATAATAGATTGGAAAAAAACAATAGATATATGGAAGATGCGGATTTTCACCAGCTTTCCAACACCATCTTATTTGCTCAATTCCAACAAACCGTTTGAAAATTGAGTCCAAAATACGATTCGCATTTTCGGTTTCGAGAAAAACGGTTTTTTCAAAAGTGCTCTTAAACTGTGACGATTTTGCAAAAAAATTCTATATATCTGTAATGTAGATGTCAAGAGCTTTCCAATGATATATTACATGCCCTGTTCCGATAAATTTTTTTTAGAAAGAATTTGAACTAAAGAAAACGATATACTAAACAGAATTGAAAGCATCAGTTCAACCGCTCGAAAGTCATCAGTACAACAACCTGAAACCGTCAGTTCAAGTAGGGTAACAGAATAATATTCTGTTACGCGTAACAGAATAGCCCAGATGTGTGTGTGTCTATATATATATATATATATATATATATATATATATATATATATATATATATATAGAGAGAGAGAGAGAGAGAGAGAGAGAGAGAGAGAGAGAGTTTATGTCCTCTGCAACATTCACTTATGGCTATTTCTTCAAGTTAGTTTTTCTGCTAAGTGAATGTGATCGGACCATTCCCCCTCTATGCTATACTCAATCCAATCTATTCACAAATTCTTCATGTGCGTTCTATTTGAAACTCGTTCAAAATCTTCACTGTGTCTTTGTCAGCTGAAGAAATTGCGAACGGAACTTTAAAACTAATCTTATCCAAATTTTCGGTTTTGCCGTTCAAACCGTTCCGCATCCCACGATGCATTTTTTACTCACCCACGATCTTACACGATCTCCACCTCTCTGTGCGTGGGTGACACATGTCGTGCGAATGAGAAGGGTCAGGGGCACGTTCGTCCCAAATCTTCGGGCGAATAGTTTTTCACTGCCACTATAAATACCCCCTCACACCTTCCTCACTTCCTTTACTCCGCTCGATCTCTCTCTCCCGCTCGAGCTTCCCAAACCCTAGCGCCGCCGCTACTCCATCATCGCCGGTGAGGAAGAGCTTCACTGCCTCGACCTCTTCGCCGTCGTACTCGTGCCGACCGCGGAAATCTTCACCTCCGCCGCCGTCATAGCCGTCTTCCTCTGCCGAGTTAGGTCATGGAAGATCTACACCGACGAACTTCACTGTTTCACCTCTCTGTTCGTCGTGTTCTTCATTCAGGGTAATTAAAAGTTACTTTTACTGCCCTCTTTGATTCGAAATTTCTCTACAAAATCTTCAAAAGGTGTTTTATTCTTCAAATCTTCACACACTAAAACACCTCACACGTCATCTGTTCTTGATTCATTTCTCTAAGCATCATTTTCTTCAAGATTCCTCAATTGTGTGGATCTTTGATCTATACAACTCTGGAACCTAAGACAAAGTACGCTTAGTGAAATTCTTCAAGACACATCTGGTCAAATTCCTCAAACTTGTTCTTTTGGAAAAACCTTCTCATAACGCATATGACCTCTCCAAATTCCTCGCAACTATACTCTGTTCACAGGTACTCATGTCCGCTGCTGAATCACTAGGTTCTCATCAACTTAACTCATTTGCAGCATTCCTCGAAAAGAAATTGCATACTTCTTCACATAATTCAATTGTTTAAATTCCTCAGCTAAAGAATATGGCAGATGGTAAGAAGCCACAGAAAGGAGGAAAGAGGCCTGAGGTCATGACTGCTTTTGAAATCCCTGAGGACATCTACAAAGAATACTGCACACCTGATGAAGCCAAGATTGGCAAAGAAAACAAAAATCAGCGCAAGGTGCGCATTCAGAGGATAGAACGGAGATGGGCAAGAGAATGGAGGGAGTACAGATATGTAACTCCAAAGTATATGAAGAAATTCGCTCTCAACCCTCCATGCCCAAGAGCCCCATTGGCACCTGGCCAGGTGGCTGATCCCACTAGCGTCAAACGCGGTGAGGACTTTCCTGAAGAATGGCCCAGACGCCAAGCCAAGTTGGCAAGACAAGCCAAAGAAGCAGTGAGGAAATTCAATGAAGATTTTGTTGCTGCTGCTGCTGCCACTTAGGCCTCTATCAAGCCGAGGAAATCTATGCCCAAGAAGCCTGCTCGTAAGCCAAGTGCTTCACCAACAGTGCCCTCACGACCAAGTTCCTCAGCTGCGCCCTCACGGCCAGGAACTTCAAAATCTTCAAAACCAATTCCTCAAGCTGCTCCTGCTCCTTCAAAATCCTCAGCACCTCCTCCAAAGTCCTCATCTGTTCCGACAAAGTCCTCAGCACCTGTGCATCTGGCCTCGTTCCAAAGGACTGCAGGCATCTCCATTGCCTCTGGTGTCTCAGCAAGTTCCCCAGCTGCACCAAATTCTTCATCTGGCCCCACTCTACTGAAGACCAAGGCAACTACTGGACGACGTCCTCAGCCAAGTCCCAAGAAGAAACAGGTCGCCTTCCAAGAGCCACCTGAAGATGATGAGGCTGATGATGATGAACTTGCAGAAATCATCAGAGACAGGCAAGTAAGGGCAGCTAGAGCCAAAGTCACACCTATGCCGCTTCTGTTGGATCCAAGGGCGATCCTAGACTACATTGATCTCTGGCATAAGGACCCAAATACTCATATGCCTGACTTCAAGTTGGCACCTGGTCAAAATCACATGCTGACTCATTTCATCCAAGAGGAGAAACGGAAATATGATCAGGCCAGGCAGATCAAGAAGGCCCAGTACAAGAAAGAAAAGTTTCTAAAGACCAACGTGGTCAAAATGACGACTGATGAACTCATCAAAATTCAGTCTGACATCAAAACCCTCAACGACAAATTCAATTCATACTATGCTGATTGGAAAGGAGTCAAAGTCAGGTTTGTGAAACTGACTGAAAAGTTCACAAATGTTGCAGCCCCATCGCAACAAGAAGTTCCTCAAGCTGAAGCTTCAGCTCAGCCAACTGAAGAACATGCCAGCACCACTGATGACTTTCAGGCTACTGATGAAAATGCTAGTTCCAGGGCTGATGACTCCATTATAGCCGCTGAAGAAATTGCCAGGGCATCCACTAGTGGTGCGCCTGAAGAAACTGAAGAAGTCAGGGAAACTGCATCAGTTGCGCTTGAGGAAATTCAAATAGATTCCTCAGCTCCACCAGCGCCTACACCAACTCCTATCCTTCCATCTGCATCAGATGTGAAGAAGACCAAGGCTGCAGTGAAGAAAAGGAAAGCATCAAGTGCTTCAGAATCTTCAGCTCCAAAGAAGATGAAGCCTATGACCAGCTCTTTTGAAAATCCGATCGATGTTGTTCCAATTTCCACCATGCCATCAAAGGACTTTGTTCCTTTTGGTGAAGAATATGAGATGCCAAGCGGATCTGATGAAGAAACTCAATCTACTGCTTCGTCAGAGCAGATTGATGAGGAAATTGAAGTGGATACGATCCCTTCAACCCCAGTGGTATCCTCACCAATGCCTCAGTTCACTGCTGAAGAGGCTGGTGTTGAAGAATTAGAAGATGAAGACGTGGATATTGGAAGCACAACGCCAGTGATGAATGATGACTTTTTGGGAAAGTCAGCATCCAAATTCTCCACTCTTCACCCCACTATAGCAAATTCCTCACTCCCCTGCACCAACAGTTCAAATGGGCTCTGAAGAAACTCATCCCACCTCGTCTGTCTGTGAAGACATTCCAGCCACTAGTGCTGAAGAAACTGCTGCTGCTGCAAACATGACAACTCAAACTGCACCTAAAGAGGAACCAGAAATTCCTCAGCCTGAAGAACCTGAGCTCGCGATTCCTGAGGTTGTGTGCAACTCACTGACACCCCTCTGCCAAAGCCAAAGGATCCGTTCTCAAGGAAGCAAAAGTTCAAGGCTGAATACTTCTTTGGCGAGCACGTATTCTTCACTGATTACAATCCATATGACTCTGCTCGCATTAGGAAGAGGCATTTCTGGACTGCTAGTCAAGCCAATTTCTATTCCTCAGTGCTATTCAACAAAGACAAAGTCTTCGATCATGCACATATTCCTCACGTAGACATGGAGTCTCTGCCGTGCTTCGAGCCAGTCCTTAGTGTTCTTCATGACGCTGGGCTAATAAACTTCTGCACTGACATATGTGATTGGAATGAAGAACTCATTCTTCAGTTCTACGCAACGCTGCACATCACAGGCGACTCTGAAGATGTAAACTCATGGGTTCTGGACTGGATGACAGAGAACACTCATTACAAGGCACCAACGTATGAATTGCTTCGTGCCCTACCACTAAGTCCTCCCCTTGAAGATGCACGTTGTGTTTATAATGAACCTGAGCTTTCAAATCACTACATGCAAGTGTTGATGAAGCCTTTGAAGCCAGGGCAGGCCCCTCGAACCAATTTCCTCGTCAAGGAATTACTGTATGTGCCTTGGACTGTCTATCACATTCTGTCGAAGAGAATGAGTCCTATCAAAGGCCATGACTCAAATGATGAAGAAGTCGTTGGCATCATGAAGAATATGCTTTTCAACATCTTTCATGGCGTTCACGTCAACTTCCGTGATTTCTTCATGAGGACTCTGGCCAATATTGCTATGTCACCTTTTGAGCTGAAGCCTTATGCGCCATGGATTATGAGATTCATCAGGACAAGGTCTTCACTAAACTACAAAGCTGACACTCTGAACCACTGCAGCTACTTGCCTCCAATTGAAGTCCTCAAGAGGCCTTTCTCCTCAGCTGATGACAAAGGCAAGGCAACTGCTGTGATTGATGAAGGCATTCGTCCATTGGATGGTCAGTTTTGCAAGGCTGCATCCTACTCCACCAATGATGGCTCTGCCACACATGACTCTGCCGCCAACAATGCCAAGCAAAATCCTCAAGCCACAGCACCCAGGGTTACTCCTCAGTCTTCATCAGAAGGTTGATCGCAATCATAAATGGGTCAAGCGTCAGTTTGGTTCAATTCTTCACAACATGACTTCAACACACAATGCAACGAATAAAAACCAATACTACCTCCATGAAACCTTCAACCGTACCTGGACTGTTCTCTCTCATGTCTACAGCGCTGAAGATCTGAAGAAAATGGGCCTCAAGGAAGACTTTGACTGGGCTGCACCACCTCCGAAGAAATACAAGAAGGTCAAGGTTCCTTCTTTGGTGGCCAGCTCCTATTCGTCATCGCGTGCCACTGATGAACATGAAGACTTGGACGACACTGCGGCTGGCCCTACTACAACAACCGACCCCGACAACACTGGCGCTCCTTCATCAACTTGATTATCTTCAGGGCGTTAGTCCTCAGTTTCGATCCTTTTGGTCATTCGATGACAAAGGGGGAGAAATTTGAGTTAGTCTTCAACCGGGTCTATTATATGGCCGTTTTTTTGCTAAGTTACCACTCTCGTTCTTCCGAAACTTTTATTGGATCGAGTTGTAAACTTAAACCCGATGGTGGTCTGATACTTCTGCTACGTTATTCTGCATGCTTATTCCTTGTTAATATTATCGCACGCATACTGAAATACGTCAGTCACCAATTTTCATCATGTATTTCAAATTCTTCATAGTATATATCTAATGCGTGTATGAATTACAAGATATAGGGGGAGATCTCCATGATTCAACTCTTCAAGTGTGCATTGCTTCAAAAGCAAATTCCTCACTATGCACATCTTCAGGGGGAGTTCTTCTATATCTTGCAATCAAATTCCTCAATATCAGTATTTACACTTCATATGTTTATCCCCATTGAAAACTTAACCTATATTGTCATCAATCACCAAAAAGGGGAGATTGTAAGTGCATCTAGTGCCCCTTAGTGATTTTGGTGTATTGAAGACTTATAGGTTACGGATCTAATGTGTTTATGAGTGTACACAGGTCTATAAGTCTATGAGGAGTTTGATATTTATAGAGAAAGTCGACCCCTAAAAATGAAGTTCTTCGACTAAAGACTTTGATATTCTGAAGTCTTTCTGAAGACTTTGAAAGTGAAGAAATTGCTGTAACCTTGAAGACTTGGTATTCATTCGAGGAACATGAAGCGTGAAGACTTTTGTTTTCGTAGTTTCATTTTCTCTTTCTTGAGTCATAGGAAACACCGTACTGTTAAAGGGGGTCGAGGAAATACTAAGGAAAAATTTCCATGTGATGCTAAACTCAAAATCCTACACCTACCAATCCCTTCGAGTGAAGCCATTGGAAATCTCATATAGTTCAGTCAATTTCTTCAATGACAGAGACGCAACTCTTCTGTTCACTGAGGAATTTGTTCTGACTGAGGAGTTAGGAATTCGCTAGTGCGGATTGCCTACACAGTGAGGAACATGATAGCCCTGAGGAATTTGAACCTCAAATTTCTGACCGTTGCTGTGCTACGCGCCAGCTGTCCCAAAATATCTTATCCATCCAACGGTCATATCATTGAAGGGCATTTATATCTTATCATGTCGGGCTGCTCCCTAGGCTATAAATAGCCGCCCCTACAACCACTAGCTCGTTGGCTACTCCGCTAGAAACTGACACTTGTCAATTGAGAGCATCCCATCCTCCGAGGACTTTGAGCGAAAATCATCAAGTGAGGAAAATCCAAAACCCAAACCCAAACACCTACAAACCCAAAGTGATTGAGCATCACTGAAGAGATTGATCCTGCGTGGACCCGACGCTTGTTACCTTTGAAGACTATGCTTCTTCCAGCCGGTTAGGCGTCATGGTCTAGGGCGTCAAAGAGGAATTGTGGATCGCCGAGTGACCGTGTTTGTGAAGGTTCGGAAGTCACCTGAAGACTTACCACGAGTGATTGGGCGAGGACTGTGTGTCCTTAGCTCAAGGAGAATACGGTGAGGACTGTGTGTCCGGGACTGTGTGTCCTCAGGTTTAAATACCTAGCCGCTCCAACCACATGTACAACTGAGACAGCAATTGGAACTGGTCTACCAAATCATTGTCTTCACCAAGCCAACTGGTTCTATTTCCTCAACACTTTCATTTCCTCATTACTGTGTTGCATGTTCGTTCATATCTGTGTTTGAAGACTTTGACTGAAGACTTTCTCAACTTCCTCAGTTCAAGTTCTTCAGTCTGTTTGTCTTCATCTTGTGCCATCCTGTGTTTACGCTTTCTATACTCTGTGTTTGTCTTCATTTCATCATGATGACCGTGCATGTATTCTGTTATGTTTACTTCTGAGTACTTATTCCGCTGCAAGTAGTTCTTCGCTAAGGAATTTCCTCACTAGCAAATTCCTCAGTGAAGAATTTCATAAAAATTGCCTATTCACCCCCCTCTAGTCGATATAACGCACTTTCACAATACTATCACCTCTAAAAAGCCTACACTATTACAACAAAGAGATCAAGGCATAGAAAGGTAGAATAATCCTACACTACACAATAAAGAAATTACAGCCGATTATACCCACTGGGCATTATGGTTCAGCACAGGTGATAATAAAGCATACACAAACAGTAAATTACATACACTTGGCAAATACAACTCATACATCATGGACACGCATCAACTTAACTCCATTTGAACTATAATCTCTTCAGAAAATAGGATTGGCCGGATTCAGATAGCACAAATTTTAGTCTGCAAAATCTCCAATTCCTTCATGGTTACCTCAGTGTCTTGTTTCATTTTTTGACTCCTGCATCTAATACCTGCATGTCCAGTCTCAACTTATTGATTATACGTTGACAATCATGTACACGTTGTCTTGCCACCTCTAGTTGATGCTCGAGAACATCAGCACATTCCAATTCCAATCCATAATCATTCCGTAACGGCCATTCCGCACTGCTCGCAGATCTTTGTGTTGATGTCACTTCATCCTGAAATGTTTCTGTAAGTACACATGACTTGGGCAAAAATATAGTTACAACAGTGAAGCGAACAAGATACTATTTTGTACTACATGGCAAAACAGGACTAACAATAATGTTACACGTCACTTTTGAAAAAAGATGTTACACGTCATGAAGCATAAGCAGATGATATTTTAAAAATTATAAAGAAAATAGTTTGTGCAGCCTGCATACAGAAATCCCTCTTAGCTCACCAGAGGAGCATGATGTTGGGGCCCAATCGAAAACACAGACAAGTTACAAATTTAGACAGCACGTTGCGTATAAGTAAGCAAGCAGTTGGCCATTCTGTACCTCAATTAAAGTCTTAGGGAGCATAATGCATAGCAGAGGGTTTCATACAAACATACTACAGCAGGCAAAACTATGCAATCATTAGCGTAGTATAAACTAGATTGTGAGCCTCATGCAATAATAGTTGGTTAATAGACTTCAAAGCTTCAGGCACACTTCGGCAGAGTAATTAAATGGTAAGGCCTTTAATTGTGTCAATAATACTGATACAAGTACCGAACATCAGACATGATTATTTGGGCATCTCATTAACTGAGGACAAATAAAGCAATTGAAAAGAGAAAATTAACTATGCCTGAAACAAACAAGGAATTTAACTATTGAGTTGCATAGAGTGACTTACCTTAGCAGGTTGAACAAGCTCAGTGCAACTCCTACTTCTCTTGCAAGGCTCCTTCCTAACATCTTGTACTTGGAAATCCTCAATCTTATCTTCATTGCACCCCCTCTGCAAGGTGACAAAAACTAGTTACTTGTCTCCTGGGAAGATAAATATGCATAGTTTCCAGTCTGTGAACAGAAAAGGATGAGATTATAACAAAACAACACCACATAATGAAACATGCCGCATCTCTTGCACTTGCACACAATGAAATGAGCATTTACTATGTCTGCACTATGTAAAAACTAGGCATACCTTCGAACTGGATCTCCAGGTACTCTTGGAGAGCCTACTGTAGTGTACAGCCAAACCTTTATGTCACTTATGAGTTATACAAGGCCCCACTACAGCAGCCCTTAGTGTTTAAATCATTGACAAGCTCTGTTAGAGTTTTAGGTCAAGAACAACAAGTAATCAAAGCAAACAGTCCTAGTATGGCTGGCTGATGCAAACAAGCAATTGAACAGATGTGTGAGCAAATCTTACATATCAAGAAAAGAAGCAAAGAAGGAGGCTTAAAGACCATCACTTGACTGACCAGATTTAAGGGGCATTTAAACATCATGTGCAACGTATGAACTAACATAAACATTGCATATTCCAGATTCTACAATGGAATGCACATGTATTAGGTTATGCCATGTATGATGATGCCTAAATGTACAGATAGCAGGCAGGAGTGATTCATCATTGCACGCACAATTGAATTGCAGGTTAAGGGCCAGTTCGATTCCGCCTTTTCAGGGCATATTGACAAAATAAGCCATAAAAGATGTAAAGAAGTCATTTTTGAGTTATGGGCTTGGGCTTAACTAATTTCGCTTTGGAGGGGGGTGTTTCGGGTAGAACCTCACTAAAAGTTGAAGGGAAGGGGAATAGTGAAATGACTCTGTTGTCTACCTATATTACACTCAAAATGCAACTGCTGACGCCCGTGTCACACCTGACCCTCAAGTAAAAAAAACACGCAAGCATTCATTGCCCTGCCCGCTTGCATCTCCTATCCCCTTTCCCTCTACCTCGATCCCCTGCCTGCAGCACTAGGGTTCCTCCAGCGAGCCGTCGCCACTGGTCCCATCTGGCCTTGTCCTCGATGATGCTATGTCCAGCTAGGCTACATGGCCGGCGGGTAGGGGCAAATCTCCCTAGCTTCTCCTCCCTCTGGCGCCGCCCCTCATTCTCATGGTCTCCAGCAGCTGCTCCATTGTGGTTCGTCCAACGCACTACTCCGGTGGGCGCTGCACAACTACGGCTGATGCCACACTGCGATAGAAGGCACCTTATTCCCCCTCCCCTCCTCCCAGGCCATGGCCTTGAGGTGCTGTTGAAGGATGAGCTCATCCAACAAAGTGAGGATCTCCTCTGATTTTTTGCCAAATTTTCATTCTGATCCACTATACGATGAATTGCTATGAGCTGCTTCTGCTGCTGCTATATGATGCATTGCTATGAGCTGCTCCTGCTGCTGCTATATGATGAATTGCTATGAGTTGTTCCTGCTGTATGATGAGCTGCTATGAGCTGCTGCTGCTATATGATGAATTGCTATGAGCTGCTGCTGCTATATGATGAGTTGCTACAAGTTGCTCCTGCTGCTACTATATGATGAGTTGCTACAAGCTGCTCCTGCTGCTGCTATATGATGAATTGCTATGAGCTGCTCCTGCTGCTGCTATATGATGAATTGCTATGAGCTGCTGCTGGTATTATGATGAATTGCATACTGCTGCTGCTGTATGATGAGTTGCTATGAGCTGCTGCTCCTATATGATGCTTTCAGGTGGCACTGCTATACGATAATAACCAGCCACTTGGACCATCAAATTTCAATGAATAATTGTTCTTCATTTAAATGTGGGTCATGCGTTTTTCGTTTAAATTAGGCAATGGGATCTCTATGGAAAACATTGACCAAAGTAGATTGTGCCAAGTAGATGGTATCTTTGTATTTGCATTTTGAGCAAATAGTGATGGTTTGTTTTCCTATCATATTAATTACTGCACTGGGTTCAATTTGTGATGTTTGAAAGTCAAATTAATTTCCATATGTGCAGCAAAATGCAAAAAAATATAATGCAATCTAGACTTTCCACTGATCATACCAAAGATAAGCTGAAAACGCAATGAAAAGAACTGGTTGGCTTATTACATGGAGCTTATATTCTTAGGTGCTTATTTTCTTAGGATAACTCGTAATAACTGTCCCTAAGAAACTTGGCTAATAGAACTGGCATACAAATAACATGTCACGATGATTGCAATGGAGGAGTGACGTACCATAGCACACTGTATAGGCTCACCGCTGCCTCTCCTTTTTTTGCGATGTTCCATGAAATTGCCACATACATCTTGTATTTTTTTCATTTTGTAACCCTATCTGCAAGTTGACACGGCTAATTTTAGACATCTCTACATGATACTACATTGCATATCCCTTGCGCATATTTAAACCACCAATTAACGATTGTGTGCGTACCATAAACTAGCCATGACTCTGTATGCTGGACTAGCAGGCACTCTAAGGGAGCCTAATGTAGTGCACTGGAATTCCTACATGCCACCTACGATTTTGTGTAATGTACTGCCCCTGTTCCTAAATATATGTCTTTGTAGAGATTCCAGTATGGACCACATACACATGTATATAGATGCATTTTCGAGTGTAGATTCACTCATTTTGCTCCGTATGTAGCCTATAGTGGAATCTCTAGAAAGACTTATATTTAGGAACAGAGGTATGAGGTAGTATCATGTATGACATCCACATATCTAATTTAGAAGCCAGTATTAGAAATCATTGTCTTCACAAAGGGATTACTGGTCGAAAATCCTAGCAAAGCACGCTGGTAGGCACAGAACAATACAAGAGAGAGAGACGCGCTTACAAGATCATAGCAATGCCTCAGTCCAGGATCTTGGTTGGCCAAGTTGTTAGATCCAGAAGAAACATCGTCCTTGTAGTTTTTGCCAGCTGCATAACAGGTAACAACGACCGGTTAGTATATATGAAGTACATCGGGCAGGTGATGCTGGACGGGTATAAAGGTGACAAGTACCTAGGCCGTGGCGGGTGCTTGGCATCTCTCCAGACTGTGGGAATCAGGTTAGAAACGTCGAGGGTGATGACGCTGCACTGGCTGTCGGGGTCCGGTAAGAAGATCTAGAACCGTC
This sequence comes from Aegilops umbellulata, assembly GCA_032464435.1. Taxonomy (NCBI): domain Eukaryota; kingdom Viridiplantae; phylum Streptophyta; class Magnoliopsida; order Poales; family Poaceae; genus Aegilops; species Aegilops umbellulata. The sequence continues at coordinate 342,017,974 of CP136059.1, forward strand.
GAGTAGGGTGTTTGCGGAGCGGCTCCGGTAGGGTGGACTACGGTGTGGGCGAAGCGGATCTATGGCCGTGGATGAGGGCATAGGTGAAGCTGCTCCGGTGGTTGGGTTAAGGATGGTGTCGACGATGCGGATCTGCGGCAATGGACGGGGTGTCAGAAGCTGCTCCGGTGGTTGGGTTAAGGGTGGTGTCGACGAGGTGGATCTGCGGCCGTGGATGGGGCGTCAAAAGATGCTCCGGTAGGTTGGATGAGGGTGCGAGGAAGCAGACCTGAGGCCGTGGACTTGTGAGTTGGCAAAGCGGCCTCGATAGGGTTGAGAATGGTATAGGCGAAGCTACTCCGGTAGGGTTGAGGAAGGTGTCGGTGAAGCGGCTCCGGTAGGGTTGAGGAAGGTGTCGGCGAAGTGGATCAGAGGCCGTCGACGGGGGCGTCGATGGGGCGGCTTCGGGGGTGTGGACGAAGCGTCTCCGGTGGGGAGTATGAATGAGCCGCTGCAGATGCGCGACGGTTGATGAGAGTACCGGCGAAGCAGATTCGGCGCCGTGGACAAGGCCGACACTGAATGGGGTGTGGTACAGTGGTGGATGAGCAGTCTACTAGTTTCTAGGGGAGGTGGGAGGGTAGATGCGGCCGCAGAAGCAGATCCGGCAAGGTGGACGCCGCTGACAGTGAATGGGCTATGGTACGCCGGTGGATGAGCAGTCTAGGGTTTCGAGAGGGAAGGGGAGAAAGGGCGATGAAGTACGGACGACGTAATGTAGGATGCTTTGGTGCTATGGAGTTAGTCGTTTTTGCGGGAGGGGGAGAGGAAATGGGGGTGCCGTGTAGTGGGGAACCGGAAGTTACCAAAGCAGCCCCGACCTATCATGTAGATGAGGGCGGTATTGTAACTGTTGGTCTCCGTGCACCAAGGACAGAAGGGGGATTTCGCATGCTAAAGACTAAGGTGGCGGAAATTTTAGAAGGAGGCAGGAGATTTTGCCGCCCGCGGGATCGTTCATATCCAGTTTCAACTAATTTTGGACCGTGCTAGAGGGAAGGTCATGCTAGACTGTGTACACGGGGCACGCGTCAGCAATTAATAACTGGTGTGAAGTCCACCCCAGAAAAAAGATAATAACTCGGAATGGTGCGCCGATAACTTGGACGTTCACATGGGCGCGGCCAATCGTACGGGTGTAGCGGCGCATTCAGAAAAAAAGGGATCAAACGCTCAGCCTATGTATTTATCGTGTAAATAGATAATTTAGTGCCATTGGTTATTTACTTTAAACATAATGCATTGACGTGCTAGTGTAGAGGCGCACAAAAAGAAATGGATATTGTAGTCAGCTACTTAAAAGTGTTACCTCATATGATTACATAGCCTCCATTTCATAAATTGCGTAACCGTTTAATTCATATATGAATATTACATATATCACTTCAAAATAGAAACTTAAATCATCCAAGACTAATGAATTTGAATGCAAGAGTAACAATGGTGCATGTTCATGATAGCTACATTGGTTGTTTGAAGAAACATCACTGTAACTTTGGCATGCACAACTGAAAAGGCTTATTTAAATAGAAAAAATGTGATATGTGAGTGTCCAATCTTTATAGCATTGAATCGATATTGTACCTTTGGCCACGATACGAAGTAGATATTGACTTATGTTCAAGCGATGCACGTCCACGATTGCTAGATAGTGATACGTGAATGAATTGTGCAATCTCTCTCACACGCATACATATCTCATTTCCCTGTGGGCATCGGAATCACACACGCGCACTTCGTATATTTCTCTCCCTCAGTCAGGGTTAAATTCGTCTTTCTACCCCGTCCTACAAGTCTCTCACACATAAACACACACGCTTTCTATGTCTAACACGCCCACCCCTTTAATTCCGCCCACCCACAGCCACTAATGTCTCTCACACATATGCTATCGACCTATCCCTTAATATAGCTAGATATGTGTCACACTGATAACCCACAAGTATAGGGGATAGCAACAGCTTTCGAGGGTAGAGTATTCAACCCAAATTTATTGATTCGACACAAGGGGAGCCAAAGAATATTCTCAAGTATTAGCAGCTGAGTTGTCAATTCAACCACACCTGGAAACCTAGTATCTGCAACAAAGTGTTTAGTAGCAAAGTAATATGATAGTGGTGGTAGCAGCAACAGAAGTAAAGACAGCAAAAGTAATATTTTTGGTATTTTGTAGTGATTGTAACAGTGGCAGCGGGAAAGTAAATAAGCGTAAACCAGTATATGGAAAACTCGTAGGCACCGGATTAGTGATGGATAATTATGCCGGATGCGGTTCATCATGTATTAGTCATAACATAGGGTGACACAGAACTAGCTCCAATTCATCAATGTAATGTAGGCATGTATTCCGTATATAGTCATACGTGCTTATGGAAAAGAACTTGCATGACATCTTTTGTCCTACCCTCCCGTGGCAGCGGGGTCCTATTGGAAACTAAGGGATATTAAGGCCTCCTTTTAATAGAGAATCGGAACAAAGCATTAGCACATAGTGAATACATCAACTCCTCAAACTAAGGTCATCACCGGGAGTGGTCCCGATTATTGTCACTTCGGGGTTGCCGGATCATAACACATAGTAGGTGACTATAGACTTGCAAGATAGGATCAAGAACTCACATATATTCATGAAAACATAATAGGTTCAGATCTGAAATCATGGCACTCGGGCCCTAGTGACAAGCATTAAGCATAGCAAAGTCATAGCAACATCAATCTCAGAATATAGTGGATACTAGGGATCAAACCCTAACAAAACTAACTCGATTACATGATAAATCTCATCCAACCCATCACCGTCCAGCAAGCCTACAATGGAATTACTCACGCACGGCGGTGAGCATCATGGAATTGGTGATGGAGGATGCTTGATGATGACGACGGCGATGAATCCCCCTCTCCGGAGCCCCGAACGGACTTCAGATCAGCCCTCCCAAGAGGTTTTAGGGCTTGGCGGCGGCTCCGTATCGTAAAGCGCGATGATTTCTTCTCTCCGATTTTTTCTCCCCAAAAGCCAATATATAGAGTTGGAGTTGGCGTCGGAAGGTGTCCAGGGGGCCCACGAGGTAGGGGCGCGCCCTAGGGGGGCACGCCCCCCACCCTCGTGGACAGGGTGTGGGCCCCCTGGTCTTCATCTTTGGCGAGGATTTTTTATTATTTTTTTATAAGACATCCCGTGGAGTTTCAAGTCAGTCCGAGAACTTTTGTTTTCTGCACATAAAACGACATCACGGCAATTCTGCTGAAAACAACGTCTGTCCGGGTTAGTTCCATTCAACTCATACAAGTGAGAGTCCAAAACAAGGGCAAAAGTGTTTGGAAAAGTAGATACGACGGAGACGTATCAACTCCCCCAAGCTTGTGGGAGACTCTCTTCTTTAATTTGCACAAAGTTGTATATTTCCTTTAAAGCAGCTTGTTTCTTATGAGCAGGGAAATATTTAGCAGAGAAATAATAAATCATATCCTGGGGACTACGCACACAACCAGGATCAAGAGAATTAAACCATATCTTAGCATCACCCTTTAATGAGAACGGAAATATTTTGAGTATATAAAAGTAAAGCGATCTCTCATCATTAGTGAACAGGGCAGCTATATAATTTAAATTAGTAAGATGTGCCACAACAGTTTCAGAGTCATAGCCACAAAAAGGATCAGATTCAACCAAAGTAATTATATCTGGATCAACACAGAATTCATAATCCTTATCAGGAACACAAATAGGTGAAGTAGCAAAAGCAGGGCCAGGTTTCATTTTATCTCTAAGTGATTCTTTGTTCCATTTAATCAATAACCTCTTGAGCTCATATCTATCTTTGCAAGCTAAAATAGCGGCAGAAGATTCCATATCAAAAACATAACCCTCAGGAATAACAGGCATATTTTCATCATCACTATCATCATCGTATTCAGATTCAATAATTTCTTTTTCTCTAGCCATAGCAATTTGTTCATCAAGAAATTCACTAAGGGGCACAGTAGTAACAGGCATAGAAGCAGTTTCATCATAAGTATCATGCATAGCAGAAGTGGCATCATCAATAACCTGCGAGATATCGGAACGAATAGTAGAAGCAGGTTCAGGTGTCGCAAGCTTACTCATAACAGAAGGTGAATCAAGTGCAGAGCTAGATGGCAGTTCCTTACCTCCCCTCGTAGTTGAGGGATAAATTCTTGTCTTGGCGTCTTTCAAGTTCTTTATAGTGTCCAGTAGATATAAACCCCAAGTGACTCAAAGAATAGAGCTATGCTCCCCGGCAACGGTGCCAGAAATTAGTCTTGATAACCCACAAGTATAGGGGATCGCAACAGCTTTCGAGGGTAGAGTATTCAACCCAAATTTATTGATTCGACACAAGGGGAGCCAAAGAATATTCTCAAGTATTAGCAGCTGAGTTGTCAATTCAACCACACCTGGAAACGTAGTATCTGCAGCAAAGTGTTTAGTAGCAAAGTAATATGATAGTGGTGGTAGCAGCAACAGAAGTAAAGACAGCAAAAGTAATATTTTTGGTATTTTGTAGTGATTGTAACAGTGGCAGCGGGAAAGTAAATAAGCATAAACCAGTATATGGAAAACTCATAGGCACCAGATTAGTGATGGATAATTATGCCGGATGCGGTTCATCATGTATCAGTCATAACATAGGGTGACACAGAACTAGCTCCAATTCATCAATGTAATGTAGGCATGTATTCCGTATATAGTCATACGTGCTTATGGAAAAGAACTTGCATGACATCTTTTGTCCTACCCTCCCGTGGCAGCGGGGTCCTATTGGAAACTAAGGGATATTAAGGCCTCCTTTTAATAGAGAATCGGAACAAAGCATTAGCACATAGTGAGTACATCAACTCCTCAAACTAAGGTCATCACCGGGAGTGGTCCCGATTATTGTCACTTCGGGGTTGCCGGATCATAACACATAGTAGGTGACTATAGAATTGCAAGATAGGATCAAGAACTCACATATATTCATGAAAACATAATAGGTTCAGATCTGAAATCATGGCACTCGGGCCCTAGTGACAAGCATTAAGCATAGCAAAGTCATAGCAACATCAATCTCAGAATATAGTGGATACTAGGGATCAAACCCTCACAAAACTAACTCGATTACATGATAAATCTCATCCAACCCATCACCGTCCAGCAAGCCTACAATGGAATTACTCACGCACGGCGGTGAGCATCATGGAATTGGTGATGGAGGATGCTTGATGATGACGACGGCGACGAATCCCCCTCTCCGGAGCCCCGAACGGACTTCAGATCAGCCCTCCCAAGAGGTTTTAGGGCTTGGCGGCGGCTCTGTATCGTAAAGCGCGATGATTTCTTCTCTCCGATTTTTTCTCCCGAAAGCCAATATATAGAGTTGGAGTTGGCGACGGAAGGTGTCCAGGGGGCCCACGAGGTAGGGGGCGCGCCCTACGGGGGGCACGCCCCCCACCCTCGTGGACAGGGTGTGGGCCCCCTGGTCTTCATCTTTGGCGAGGATTTTTTATTATTTTTTTTATAAGACATCCCGTGGAGTTTCAAGTCAGTCCGAGAACTTTTGTTTTCTGCACATAAAACAACATCACGACAATTCTGCTGAAAACAACGTCTGTCCGGGTTAGTTCCATTCAACTCATACAAGTGAGAGTCCAAAACAAGGGCAAAAGTGTTTGGAAAAGTAGATACGATGGAGACGTATCAACTCCCCCAAGCTTGTGGGAGACTCTCTTCTTTAATTTGCACAAAGTTGTATATTTCCTTTAAAGCAGCTTGTTTCTTATGAGCAGGGAAATATTTAGCAGAGAAATAATAAATCATATCCTGGGGACTACGCACACAACCAGGATCAAGAGAATTAAACCATATCTTAGCATCACCCTTTAATGAGAACGGAAATATTTTGAGTATATAAAAGTAAAGCGATCTCTCATCATTAGTGAACAGGGCAGCTATATAATTTAAATTAGTAAGATGTGCCACAACAGTTTCAGAGTCATAGCCACAAAAAGGATCAGATTCAACCAAAGTAATTATATCTGGATCAACACAAAATTCATAATCCTTATCAGGAACACAAATAGGTGAAGTAGCAAAAGCAGGGCCAGGTTTCATTTTATCTCTAAGTGATTCTTTGTTCCATTTAATCAATAACCTCTTGAGCTCATATCTATCTTCGCAAGCTAAAATAGCGGCAGAAGATTCCATATCAAAAACATAACCCTCAGGAATAACAGGCATATTTTCATCATCACTATCATCATCGTATTCAGATTCAATAATTTCTTTTTCTCCAGCCCTAGCAATTTGTTCATCAAGAAATTCACTAAGGGGCACAGTAGTATCAGGCATAGAAGCAGTTTCATCATAAGTATCATGCATAGAAGAAGTGGCATCATCAATAACATGCGAGATATCGGAACGAATAGTAGAAGCAGGTTCAGGTGTCGCAAGCTTACTCATAACAGAAGGTGAATCAAGTGCAGAGCTAGATGGCAGTTCCTTACCTCCCCTCGTAGTTGAGGGATAAATTCTTGTCTTAGCGTCTTTCAAGTTCTTCATAGTGTCCAGTAGATATAAATCCCAAGTGACTCAAAGAATAGATCTATGCTCCCCGGCAACGGTGCCAGAAATTAGTCTTGATAACCCACAAGTATAGGGGATCGCAACAGCTTTCGAGGGTAGAGTATTCAACCCAAATTTATTGATTCGACACAAGGGGAGCCAAAGAATATTCTCAAGTATTAGCAGTTGAGTTGTCAATTCAACCACACCTGGAAATGTAGTATCTGCAGCAAAGTGTTTAGTAGCAAAGTAATATGATAGTGGTGGTAGCAGCAACAGAAGTAAAAACAGCAAAAGTAATATTTTTGGTATTTTGTAGTGATTGTAACAGTGGCAGCGGGAAAGTAAATAAGCGTAAACCAGTATATGGAAAACTCGTAGGCACCAGATTAGTGATGGATAATTATGCCGGATGCGGTTCATCATGTATCAGTCATAACATAGGGTGACACAGAACTAGCTCCAATTCATCAATGTAATGTAGGCATGTATTCCGTATATAGTCATACGTGCTTATGGAAAAGAACTTGCATGACATCTTTTGTCCTACCCTCCCATGGCAGCGGGGTCCTATTGGAAACTAAGGGATATTAAGGCCTCCTTTTAATAGAGAACCGGAACAAAGCATTAGCACAAAGTGAATACATGAACTCCTCAAACTAAGGTCATCACCGGGAGTGGTCCCGATTATTGTCACTTCGGGGTTGGCGGATCATAACACATAGTAGGTGACTATAGACTTGCAAGATAGGATCAAGAACTCACATATATTCATGAAAACATAATAGGTTCAGATCTGAAATCATGGCACTCGGGCCCTAGTGACAAGCATTAAGCATAGCAAAGTCATAGCAACATCAATCTCAGAACATAGTGGATACTAGGGATCAAACCCTAACAAAACTAACTCGATTACATGATAAATCTCATCCAACCCATCACCGTCCAGCAAGCCTACGATGGAATTACTCATGCACGGTGGTGAGCATCTTGAAATTTGTGATGGAGGATGGTTGATGATGACAACGGCGACGAATCCCCCTCTCCGGAGCCCCGAACGGACTCCAGATCAGCCCTCTCGAGAGGTTTTAGGGCTTGGCGGTGGCTCCGTATCGTAAAACGCGATGATTTCTTCTCTTTGATGTTTTTCTCTCCGAAAGCAAGATACGACGGCAAAAGTGTTTGGAAAAGTAGATACGACGGAGATGTATCACACACAAACTCCTTCTCCCTAGTAGCAAGATGCCCATGCGTTGCACGGAACATGAAGATGCATTTGTATGGGAAGTTTATCTTGTGGGAGAAAAGGATGAATGAGGGAATGCCTTATTTGCAAATGCGGAGAGGGGTGTGGGTATCTTTTTGCAAAATTGCCATAGTTTCCTTCCTGTCCGTCGGATATAAATCGGATGGCCTATATTGCAGGATGGCAGGAACGCCATCATCACCAACTCTATTTTTTTTATAAGAGTAGAGATATGTGAGTGTCACTGCCCCCCCCAACACACCCCCACACTTCCCAACACTGAAGGAGTAGGGTGACACCTCGATTTTGGTACTAATCTATCGACTGGCTTCTATCTCAAACATACACACACACACTACCCGGCACCGAAGAAGTAGGGTGGCACATCGATCTTGATAATAATCTATCTACTCCTCTTTCAAACACACGCGCACACACACACACACACACACTCGCTAATTGTGCCTCTGTGCCTACCGCCCACACTCTCAATACGTCTTTCTATCCCCCCCCCAACAATGACAGTAGAAGGGTGACAACTCGATCTGATCATAATCTGTCAATTGGTTTCTCTCTCAAACATTATGTCTCGGTGCCTCGCTCGGTAGCCCCCTCGATATGTCGACTTCTCACGCGCGCATAGTTGTAGTGACGATGACGCTGAACCCAGTGTGCCTTGTTTTTACCGGCCTCATGTGATAGTTTTCACCCTGTTTTCTGTTAATTAACAAGGCAACCTTTTCTTTGTTACTACTAGTGAATCTGAAATCATTCGGGGCAGACATAAAATATATCACTTCAACGCAATTATCGCAGCAACTATTTTAAAAGAAATTAGCTAGATGCCCGTGCGTTGCATGGAACATCAAGATGCATTTGTATGAGTAGTTTATCTTGTGAGAGAAAAGGTTGAACGAGGGAAGGCCTTATTTGAACGTGGAGAGACGTGTGGTTATATTTTTGCAAAATTGTCATAGTTTCTTTCCTATCCGTTAGATATAAATCCGGCGGCCTATATTGCAGGATGGCACGCACACCATCATCACCAACTCTTTTTCTACTCCCTCCGTCCGAAAATACCAGTCATCAAAATGGATAAAAAGAGATGTATCTAAAACTAAAATACGTCTAGATACATTTCCTTTTCTCCATTTTGATGACAAGTATTTCCAGACAGAGGGAGTATTTGTCTTTTTAGAGATTTCAACAAGTGACTATGACCGGACCTTACCAACATACTCAAAAAAGTAGTCCATAATTTTGATGTCACCCTCTTTTCTTGGCGGTGCAGTGCCATCTGGATACCTCATAAATAAATCAAGGACAAATCTGACCCCTTCCTGAAAAGACATACGGAGCAAAATGAGTGAATCTACACTCTAAAATATGTCTACATACACATCTGTATGTGGTAGTCCATTTGAAATCTGAAGAAGACAAATATTTAGGCGAATGGAGTATATATAAGGGTAGACATGGAGATATATCTCCAGCATGGTCTACAACAAAAATGTGCTGGGTTGGTTAACGCCGGATGCTCGCAACGCAATGACATGAGTTCGAATTCTGTCTTTTAACTTTACTTTATATTATATATTACTCTACTTATTTAATATACACTTGTTTCGTTACTGTACTGACAGTGGAACCCATAGAGTACTTAGAATACAAGATTAAGGATGGACTTGTTTCTTTTTAACTTTCTGTACGAAGTTGTAGCCACCCCGCAAGTCTCGTGTACACTGTACATGCAATTAACTTTTTATAGAGGGACAATCATACAGGCAATTAACTCAAATGGATTGGATGTCACAAACATAAAGAGCATCTCCAACGACAGCTGGCAAATTTCCTCCCGCTTCCTTAAGCAGAGGACGAGATCAAACGCCAGCGGCATACATTTTTACAACTCTAATCAACCAGATGAAATTCGTGCAAACACGGACTGATTTCATATAAGCATGAAGGATTTCGTATAAAAAAGCCGGATCATCATATAAACATGATGGATTTCATTACATTTACATGAACTAAGAGGTGCCAATCCGGCTCTCTTGTATAATTAATACTCCCTCCGTCCGTAAATACATGTCCTAGAAATGGATGTATCTAGACTTATTTTAGTTCTAAATGGCCGCCTGCGGATCCCTTTGTCTTGCTCATGTCCGTCAGACACTTGCGGGGTCGACGAAGGTCCTCGAAAGAGACGAAGCAGCAAAGAAACCACCTGAATCCGCGGTCGTGGCCTCGGCGGTGGCCTTCATGGGTCCCAAGTGGCGGCGGCCTCCTGTATTCTACTTCTCCTCGATGATGGCGGCAGACACGGAGAAGCTGGCCACCTTCTCATCACTCTCCACGCACCCGGCTTCTGTCTCTGCCTGCATGGCGCTGCCGCAGGCACGGGAGGCGCACCTGCAGACACGGGAGGCGCGGCCACTGCAGACACTGGTGGCGCGGTACGACGCGGCAGCGACGACGCCCGTACCGGCGTGCTCGCCGCCGTGCCAGCGTGGAGCAACTCGCCACTCCTCATCAAGCTGAACTGGAGCGGCGAGTTGCTGAACCACGCGCCTGCTTGGGGCGGCAACTAGCTCCGTCAGGCCAAGCGAGGTTGGTGAAGCACCGAGCGGCCTTGCCCATATCCGGAGGGCTCGGCGGGCCACCCAGCCGGGTAATATGCCGGTGAATGGCTCATCGGAAGCCATCAGAAGAGTGTAGAAAATGGTGAAGGAGGAGATGGGGAAGCAGTGGAGGGGTGAGATTCTTGCCCGTTGTGTGCCTGGCCTCATGTAAATAGAGGGCGGACGGTAGGAGCTTGGCCGACGTCTGGCCTCGTTTAAACTGAGGGAGGACGGTAGGAGCTCGGCCGGTGTTGCGTTTAATTCCGGCCCGCTCATGAACGGACGTGTGGCCGGAGTAGGATTCTCGGTTTGCATGCGGGTTTAACGGAGGGGTTTAATGGAGGCGTCGGGCATGCAGCGGGCAGCGCAGTACTATTTGATTTGACAGCAGTAATGAGCCGGCAAATCACAAAGGCCCTCGCCTCTCGTGAAACCGACCGAGCTAGACTGCCCCGCCCTCAAGCCTTTTAAAAAATGTATATACTCCACTTTTGTACAGTAGTAGTATCGATGGATTGTGCCATGGAGCAAAACTTGAAATTAAAAAAAAGGTGGTACATATAGAGAGGGCTCGTCGCCAATTATGCATATAGTACTATTAAAAAGGCTTGTCACAATAATGGTGTCCAGCATAAGTGCACAACCCACCCCTCAAATAAAACTAAGCACCCTGGAATTCTTTGACAAAACTAAGAACCCTGAAATTCTTTGACAACTAAACTGCTGGCTATATGATGTTGGCCATATATATTGTATGTATATAATGTGAAGAAACGAGTGGTTTTCATAAGATGACTTAATACTCACCTAGACGGAGGGAGTATTTGATTTGACAGCGGGCGGCGTAGTTCCCGATACGGCTTTAATGCAGACAAGGGAGGGAGTAGCGGTTCCCGATATATTGAGCGGCCAATGCATCCTCCTTCAATTAATGCATGAGGGAAGTAATGGGAGGAGGTCTGGGAAAAGAGGCTGCACGATGTGAATGCAACGCAGTTTCCCTCACTGCCCTTATATAAAGGCGCCCCTTCATTCCAATGCATCTACCACATCGTACGCACCTAAGAATTTTCCTAAGCACCTACACTAAGCGCAAAAGAGCTCACTCTAGACCCATGGCGGCGATGCGCGTGAGCGGCGAGCGGCTGCACCAGATGGTCCACGACGCCGGCCTGCGACATGGCGCCGAGGATCGTCTCCAAACGGTGTTGGAGACCGGCTGGTGGATGGCCGTCGTCGACGCCAACTACGACTCTCAGTTGGACCAAATGATCGTTGACACCAGCAACAAGTTCACCGTCATCAAGAAGATCGCGGACGACATCGCCGTACTCCTCTAGCCCACGCGCCCGGGCTCCTCATTGCCTGCCACCCTAATCGACCTCCATGGCCGGAACCTCTTTCAAGCACTGGTGGCCCTGCGACTGCCCACCGACGCCACGAAGAATGTCCACCTGGAGGTTGCGCTCGCCGCGAGGCGCCTCGCCCTTTAAGAATTCGTCGACCTACACATCCACGTGTATGAGCAAATCGTGTGCATATGTATCTACAATGCCAGTGAGGACGCTACAAGGTTGGCCTTCCTCAACCGGATGGAAGCCTTGGATGCCTTTGCTAAGAAGCACCTCGACCTCGCCACAAAAGCCGCCGCTCCTTAGCCGCCGGTCGGTGGCCCGGCGCACTAAGTTGAGGAGGAGGAGGTCGTACGTCCGTGGATCCATCTTTCTTCTTGCCTTCTGTAACCACCACTGCGATCGTATCATCATGGCCTTAATTCTTATTGTGCTGTTGCATTCTCATTCTAGTCAATACCGACATGTGTGATCCCTTTGCTTAATTATATGCATCACTGTAACTAGTACTCCATCCGTCAATTTATAAGTTGTGCTTACCTTTTCCATCAACTTTGTGCAACTCGCGGGCATCTTGCTAGAAACACTACTCCCTCCGTCTAGGTGAATAAGTCATCTTAGATTGTGTGTATGTCATGTGGGGCCTTAGTGTAGCTTGCCTAAGGTGTGGCTTGAACCAAACACTCACCTAAGTTAATCAAACTTGCCTAAGCTTACATTCCACGAGATTTTGCCACATGTTAGAATCCAGAAAGCTCCACATGTAGAAGCATAATGCACAAACCACCAGAATCTCATGCGTGCAATGCACGTGTACCTTACTAGTACTAGTTGGTAGGAGTAGTAGTACTTTGGATCCGTCGCAACGCATGGGCACATTGCTGGTAAAAGGAAAAGGCCTGCCACGTTCGCGTCGCACCCCCACACGCCCGAGAATCGGGAGTACAATACGGCCCGTCCGGCACGACACATAGCTTAGGGAAGGCGTGTTGCCCAGCAATTTCACTTTCATGTGGGACCGCTGTCGGTGTCAAAACCGGCGGATCTCGGGTAGGGGGTCCCGAACTGTGCGTCTAGGCGGATGGTAACAGGAGACAAGGGACACGATGTTTTTACCCAGGTTCGGGCCCTCTCGATGGAGGTAAAACCCTACTCCTGCTTAATTAATATTGATGATATGGGTAGTACAAGAGTAGATTTACCACGAGATCAATGAGGCTAAACCCTAGAAGCTAGCCTATGGTATGATTGTTGTTCGTCCTACGGACTAAAACCCTCCGGTTTATATAGACACCGGAGAGGGCAAGGGTTACACAAAGTCAGTTATAATGGTAGGAGATCTACATATCCGTATCGCCAAGCTTGCCTTCCACGCCAAGGAAAGTCCCTTCCGGACACGGGACGAAGTCTTCAATCTTGTATCTTCATAGTCCAGGAGTCCGGCCGAAGGTATAGTCCGGCTATACGAACACCCCCTAATCAAGGACTCCCTCAGTAGCCCCTGAACCAGGCTTCAATGACGACGAGTCCGGCGCGCATATTGTCTTCGGCATTGCAAGGCAGGTTCCTCCTCCACGTACTTCATAGAAGATTTTGAACACAAGGATAGTGTCCGGCTCTGCAAAATAAGTTTCCACATATTGCCATAGAGAGATTAATATTTACACAAATCTAATCTGCTGACGTACTCCGTAGCGTGACATCACACCACGGCCAAGCCTTTATTCGAATCGTTTTATTGTCCCACCTCAGCGTGTTATGCGAGGAGGTTTCCTTGGCACGTCTTGTCAAAGCAGAGATCGTGTCCCCCTTTATTTACGGGATTCACATCAATACGGACATGGGTAACCCAGTCATGCCCGTTGGTATGTTTTCTCGATCAAAGGCGAGTCCCAAACTGTTGGGGATATCACTACTGGCAGTAAACCGGCCTATCTGGGCCGGGTTAACTTCGCCAATAGTTAAGTATGTTAAAGCCCAAGAAGGGAGGTGAGGGCCTAAGGCCCATAGTCGGTTTAAACCTTGTAGCCATAAACCGGCGTTGATATGTAAACTTGCATTGTAAGTTAGGAGTAAGTAGAGACCAAACCGGACACGTCTATGAGCCGGTGTTGGGACTCTGTAAACCGACGGGCGTCACCCATGTATATAAGGGGACGGCCCGGCGGCGGTTCAAGGACAACAGACAACAACTCGAGACCTAGGCGAAGCTTGTTTGCTCCCTAGTCATTGAAACCCCATCAATTCCATCACAACTAGACGTAGGCTTTTACCTTCATCGAAGGGGCCAAACTAGTATAAACTCTCTTGCGTCCCTGTGTCCGCTTTAACCCCTTCAAGCTAACCCGTCGCGATGGCTCCACGACTAAGTCCTTTCATGAGGACATCTGCCATGACAAAACCACGACAGTTGGCGCCCACCGTGGGGCTATCGCACAATGGTTTCAAGTTCTTGGAGGGCAGCTTCGAAGGACTCAAGGGCTATGCTGTGGGCCGGATGACCAAAAGTCGTCACGGCAAGCTCTACGTCGACGATGCAGGATGTGGCCCCGACGCCGGCTCAATCGAGTATGGGTACCGGGTCCCCTTTGGTGGCATACACGTCTTCATTGGCAAGATCGGTGAACCGGGCCCTGAGCCGGACATCTGCACCGACCTCGTCGAGACGGCTCAGCGTGCACGATCTGCCTAGGTTAAACTGGCCATGAAGCGTGCCTTCGTGGGAGTCATCCATGGAGGATGTCATGAGGATGGATCGGAATCTGGTGGCGAGACCGTCGTTTATTCCGGCGACGAGTCATCAACCGGAGAAACCGAATCTTTGTATCAGCTAAAAGATGGCCGGATTGGGGGCTGTTCTGATGGCGACAGCATTCCGGACCCCTCGGATCTGCCAAACCGGGTCGGAATATTCATGGCCGGGACACAAGCAGCGATCCACACTTCGATCGCAGTAGCAATGGTCTCCGGATCAGGAACGGCGACGGCAGCCGGGGCAGGAGGCCATGTGCACCCGCCGGCTCAAGTCTTATCTGATCTGTTTGATGTGTTGGCTACGCTCATGGCAGAGGCTAATCCGGCGGATCAGAACGCCCACGACACGGAAATTGCGAAGGTAAGGGATCATATCACTCAAGCCAAGGCCGACCTAGCGGCTGAGAATGCCAGGATGACCGCAGAGCGGGCCGCTTTGGATACGCAAGCTTACCGACTCATGCTAGATTAGAATGCATCCCATGAGGTCCTGAAGCGGAAATACCGGTCTCGTTTGCCTCAAGTTTTCGAAGCTAGAGATCTCTTCAACACCCCAGGAGCAGGAACCAGCAACCCGCCGGTGGTAAACCGGGCGGAAGCACCAGGGACGGGCGCGCCGGTTCACCCTCGTTTGATGGATCCACCTCATCAACATGCTATTGTACCTCAGGCTGTCCCAACGCCTCCGGGTCACAATTCTAACCTGATGGATAACCTTGTTGCTGCTGCTGCATGGCTGGAGGCCATCCCAATTGAAGGTGATTAGCCGCAGGTGGTGGAAACGCGCCGGGTTAAGGAGCTTCTTGGAACAGCTTTGGTCCAGCGGGAAGCATACTCATACAGTCATGACCGAATTCATTCCACCCCCCGTCCAAGCTGGAGCTATAGCAGGCGTATGGAGGAACCGGCTGTATCAAGCAATGCACGAAACCGTGAAGTACCCCGCGGTAACAACCCGGCGGGTGGTGTTGGTGATGCCCAGGAAGTGGTGGACCGGGCCCGAGCGCGCAGGGAGGCCGAGTTAGCAGCACAGTACGAGGCTCACCAGCTCATGCCGGTTCATCCAACTACCTCGGTCGAGCCTCGCGTTTCTTCTAGCTCTTTGGGGGTGCCTTGTATTGTCCCCGCTTTATGCAACGTGCGCCTGCCCAAAGATTTTAAGGGCCCGCGCAAGGTGCCGAATTACACTGCTGATCAGCCTCTAGAGACATGGATAGAGAGCTATGAGATGGCCATGGATATGCTGGATGTGGGTGATGCGACATGTGCAAAGTACTTCACCATGATGCTTGAAGGAATGGCCCGTACTTGGTTAAAAAGTTTGTCGGCCAACTCTATCAGTTCATGGGCCCAATTGCGAGCCCGGTTCATCCAGAACTTCAAGGATACATGTAAACAGCCCATGTCAATAGTGGACTTAGCAGCCTGTGTTCAAGAAGAAGGATAATCAACGACTCATTGGGTGCGCCGGGTCTCACAAATTTTGCACTCGTCAGACCGTATCAATGCCGACACAGCGGTTATAACCTTGGAAGGCAACTGCCGGTTTGGGCCTCTAAAGTTGAAATTGGGACGAATGAAGTGCCATTGCAATGATATAGGGACCCTCATGGCTGCGTTAGTGAAGTATGCTGATTCTGATAGTACCAAGGATCCCGAGTCTGATGACGACAAGGCAGGGAAGGGAAAGAAGAACGGCAACTCCAAAGGACAGCAGCATAACCCGGCAGGTCATGGAAACTGAGGCAAGCGTAAAGCGGATGACAACATGGACTTTGTGGCTAATACGAACGCGCAGGACAAGGGCCAGTGATGTAGGGGTAAAACACCAAATCATAGTGGAGCACCTAATCCTAATCCGGACCGCCTGTCTTATCTGTTAAACCAGCCCTGTCCAAAGCATGGGACGAAGGAGGTGCCAGCCAATCACCTTTGGAAGGACTGTTACATTATGTAGGAGTTCAAGAACTCTAATGCTTTCCGGTATGACCACGGATCAGGTGGTGGCTCAGGATCCGGGCTGGGTTATGGCGGAGGAAATTCCGGTTCAGGGTTTAATGATAATCAGGGTAGACATAACAATCAAGGTCATCAGAATGGCCAAGGTGGTTACAACCACCACCACCAGCAGTCGGGTTATCAGAGTCACCCGAAGCAGTTGAATAGTGGGCAATATCATGTTTTCACCACTAGCCTAGACAAGCGAGATCAGAAGCTTCATAAGCGAGCAGTAAACTCTGTTGAACCGGCCGTGCCCCATTATCTACGCTGGTCTGAACAGCCAATCCTATGGAGCAGAGAGGATCACCCTCCCCGGGTTGATAATCCGGGTCAGCTAGCGTTGGTGGTGGCACCTCAGGTGGGAGGTTATAAGTTCACCAAGGTACTCATGGATGGAGGAAGCAACATCAATATCCTATATTATGAGACCTTCCGTCGTATGGGGTTAACAGATAAAAATCTTAAACCGTCCAATACGGTATTCCATGGTGTGGTACCTGGTAAGTCAGCATATCCAGTTGGCAAGATAGCGCTGGAAGTGGCCTTTGGAGATGATCATGATTCCCGGTCAGAGACTTTGACTTTTGAAGTGGTAAAGATCCAGAGCCCATATCACGCCCTGTTTGGGCGGCCGGCTTACGTCAAGTTTATGGCACGGCCCTGTTATGTGTATTTGCAGCTCAAGATGCCGGGTCACAAGGGGACAATAACGGTTCATGGAAGCCGCAAAATTGCTTTGGAGCGTGAAGAAGGTGATGCGGCTTATGCAGAGTCGGTTTGTGCCACGGAGGAGCTGAAATATTACAAGGACAATGTCGATCCGGCGGACATGACTCCATTGAAGAAGCCAACTATGGAGCATGATCCGACCGTGAAGTTTAAATCGGCAGCTGAGACTAAGCTTGTTGACTTCGTACCTGGCGATTCGTCCAAGAAGTTTAGCATCAGTGCCAACTTGGATCCAAAATAGGAAAGCGCGCTCATTGAGTTCATCCGTGAGAATCGGGACATTTTTGCATGGAAGCCTTCTGACATGCCGGTGTACCGAGGCAACTCGCTGAGCACACTCTTAATGTGGATCCTAAGTATAAACCGGTGAAACAGTTCCTCCGACGGTTTAACGAAGAAAGACGCAAAGCTATTGGAGAAGAAGTAGCCAGGCTCTTAGCGGCTGGCTTTATCGTTGAGGTTTTCCATCCTGAATGGCTGGCTAATCCGGTGCTGGTCCTTAAGAAAAACGGCACCTGGCGCATGTGTGTGGATTACACAGATCTTAACAAGGCTTGTCCAGCGGATCCTTTTGCCCTCCCCCGTATTGATCAAATTATTGATGCTACGGCGGGTTGTGAGCGTTTGAGTTTTCTGGATGCATATTCTGGTTATCATCAAATCAAGATGGCAGTTAAGGACTAGGAGAAGACGGCGTTCATAACTCCCTTTGGAGCCTTCTGCTATGTATCTATGCCCTTTGGGCTCAAGAGTGCCCAGGCAACTTATCAACGGTGTGTACAGAATTGCCTTCATAAACAGATTGGCCGTAATGTACATGCCTATGTGGATGATATTGTGGTTAAGTCGAGAGAAAAGGAGACTCTGGTTGACGATTTCAAGGAAACCTTCAATAACCTGAGGACGTATAAGATGATGCTCAACCCGTCCAAGTGTGTCTTTGGTGTACCGGCTGGCAAGTTATTGGGTTTTCTGGTGTCCAATAGGGGAATTGAGGCTAATCTGGAGAAGATCACAACAATCACCTCCCTGGCTAAACCGAAGTGTATCAATGATGTTCAACGCCTGGCAGGCCGGGTTGCCGCGTTAAGCCGGTTTATCAGCCGCCTTGGTGAGAAGGCGATCCCTTTTTATCAGATGTTGAAGAAGACGGATCAATTCGTCTGGAGTTTTGCCACTGATCAAGCGTTGGAGGACTTAAAGCGGCAGTTGACCAATCCGCCTGTGCTCGCCACTCCAATTGACAAGGAGGCATTGCTGCTATATGTTGCCGCCAATGCCCGTGCAGTCAGCGTGGCTATTGTGGTGGAGCGAAAGGAGACAGGCAAGGAGCATCCAGTTCAGCATCCGGTTTACTATATCAGCGAGGTGCTTATTGAGTCCAAGCAACGATATCCGCATTGGCAGAAGTTGGTATATGGCGTTTTTATGGCAAGCCGGAAGCTTAAGCAGTACTTCCAGGGACATCCTATCACAGTGGTCAGTTCTGCTCCCTTGGGAGATATAATGCAGAACCGGGAAGCGACTGGCCGGATTGCCAAGTGGGCTATAGAGCTTGGGCCGCACGGGTTGAAATACATGCCTTGGACGGCGGTCAAGTCTCAAGCACTTGTCAATTTCATCAATGATTGGACAGAGCTGCAAACACCTGCAGAGAAGCCGGATCACACATATTGGACTATCCATTTTGATGGGTCCATGAAATTGTAGGGCTCGGGGGCTGGAGTCGTGTTAACTTCCCCACGAGGTGATAAGTTTTGTTACGTTCTCCGCTTAATGTTCCCTTGTACTAACAATGCAGCTGAGTATGAAGCCTTACTCCATGGTCTCCGGATGGCTAAGGAAATGAATCTAAGCCGAGTTAAGTGCTTCGGTGACTCGGACTTGGTGGCTCAGCAGGTGTCTGGCACTTGGGATTCCAAGGACCCACTCATGGCAGCATATCGTCGTGAGGTGGATGTTGTTGTAGGTCACTTCAAGGGTTATCAGGTGGACCGCGTGGACCACCGAAAGAATGAAGCGGTGGACGCTTTAAGCCGGTTGGGCTCTCAACGCAAACCGGTCCCGCCCAATGTTTTCCTAGATGTGCTGCACAACCCGTCGGTCAAACTCCCTGGTGAAGAGGATTTGGTTATTCCTGATCCGGAGGCTGAATTGGTAGCAACCCTTCATGTCATTCCGAATTGGACGCTTCCTTACCTTGCATACTTGAACCGGGGCGAGTTACCAGAGGATGAGACTCTGGCCCGGCAGATAATCCGGCGATCCAAGTATATGACTATTGTCAATGGCGAGTTGCATCATTGCAGTGTGTTAGGGGCGTTTCAACGATGTGTGTCCTCTGAAGAAGGCTGTGAAATCTTGCGTGAGATCCACGAAGGAGATTGTGGTCACCACGCCAGTTCAAAATCTTTGGTGGCTAAAGCGTTTCACCACGGCTTCTATTGGTTGATTGCTCATGCTGATGCGGAAGATCTGGTCAGACGATGTGACGGTTGCCAAAAGTTCTCAAGACGTGCTCATGTGTCGGCTCAAGAATTAAGGATGATTCCAATCACTTGGCCTTTTGCGACTTGGGGGCTAGATATGGCTGGGCCTTTCAAAAGGTCCAAGGACAAGAAAACCCACCTTCTGGTAGCGGTTGACAAGTTTACAAATTGGGTGGACGCAGAACCCATTAGCAAGTGTCATGCGGCCACGGCGGTTCAATTCATCAAAAAGGTGATTTTCTGGTTTGTCTTTCCACACAGTATCATCACTGATAATGGTACAAATTTGTCCAAAGGTGCTATGAAGGAGTTCTGTCAACGAGAGCACATCCGTCTTGACGTTTCATCAGTGGCTCACCCCCAGTCCAATGGTCAAGCAGAGAGGGCTAATCAAGAAATCTTGCGAGGCATCAAGCCCCGGCTTATGGTTCCTTTGCAACGAACATCGGGTTGTTGGGTTGAAGAGTTACCATCTGTATTATGGAGAATCAACACCACGCCCAATAGATCAACAGGATATACGTCGTTCTTCATGGTCTATGGAGCGGAGGCGGTTCTCCCCAGCGACATCTGTCATGATTCACCTCGTGTAGCGGCTTATGTTGAAGCGGACAATGAGGTAGCATGGCAAGATGCTTTGGACTTGTTGGATGAAGAGCGAGACATAGCGGCCGCCCGTTCGGCGATTTACCAGCAAGATCTTCGTCGTTATCACAGTCGCTGAGTCAGAACCAGAACCTTTCAAGAAGGAGATTTGGTGCTTCGGCTCATCCAAGACCAGACTGAGATGCACAAGTTATCCCCACCTTGGGAGGGACCTTTCATGGTCAGCAAGAATCTGCGCAACGGGTCATACTATCTGATCGATATTCGAGAGCATAAAGACTCATGTACATTAGAAGAGGAGACCAATAGGCCGTGGAACATAGCTCATCTTCGACCTTACTATACCTGAGCCATTGGCTCTACTTATGTACATATTTTGACAGTGTATATATTATGATTAATACAATAAACTGGAGCCTCAGCTAAAGCGGGGTATCTGTTTCTTTTCACATCATGTGTGGTTACACGGAGTTGTTCTGTCTTAAAGCGGCCTCCGGTTTACCCCTTGAATTAGCTTTTTAAAGCTTCATGTTATATCACTTGGGGGCTTGGTCGCGTCCGAACCTATGCAACACCTTTGGATAGGCGACAGCCACCAGATCACTTGGGGACTTGGTCACGTCTGAACCAGTCACGCCTCTTGATCGGCCTAAGGCCACAGAATCACTTGGGGGCTTGGTCGAACCCGAACCATTGCCACGCCTCTTGATCGGCATAATGCCACTGTTTCATTTGGGGACCTGGCTGACTTGAACCATAGCTACGCCTATCGGGGGCTTGGTCGTGTCCGACCATGGTAATGCCACTTGATCGGCTCAATAGCCTCTTTTTTCAAATGATCTTATCATTGCCTTTGCTTGAAATTTTCTTTAATAAATATTTCTTTTTTTGTTGTTGTGTTTTCAAACCGACAAATTTTTAACCAGTTCAACTGTCAATTGATGGAACACGGTCCATTTTTAATCCGGAGACTATTTGCCCGGTTTGATTTTTTGTTACCATCCTATTACGGAGTAACACGGTGTTTATCATAACCCGGCGCGGTTTACATGATAAACCGGCATTATATATATACAGGAGCTGCTATCTCCTCCAACAGTGTGGGTTTATAAACCTCCGCTTCAAGATTGGCCAAGCCAACTTCATGCCCAACGATGGCAGGTATTATGTATCACAAAGATTTGATCATATGCTTAAATTTCAGATATTTTGATATGCAGACATCATAATCCGCCTGACGGTACAACAGCGGTGGCACCTTAAGATTTTTTTGATTGCAGAAAATACTTTGGAAATTTCATCACCCAAAGGAAGCACAAGTTGCAGTACTTATGCACGAAGGCATATCAAAATCAAGAGTATCGGCTAGCCTATTACAAGGCAACACGATGCCCAAATAAGATCATTGTTTTTTCACAGAACACAAAGGAGAAGTAGTTCAAACCGGCTTCCGGTTCAAGCTTGGTCACCTACCTGGCCTGATGGCTGTGGGTCATCCCGCGCCGCTTCAACCTCTGCTTCTCTACCCAGCGGCTGGAAATCAACAGTTGTCCAGTCAATTCCCATTAATGCTTAAAAGACAGCTTCATCATGGATCAGCAACGACGGTTCAATATCGGGAGCGTAAGTATGCTTACGGATTGGAGGGATAAGATTTTACGCTTCAGGAATTGGTGCGGCTACTCGCTTGTTTTGGTCATCATATTGTGCTTGATAATGAGACAAGTCTGCCTCTTCAAACAATTGACAAGCTAGAGGACGCACCTCCCAGTTTATTGCTCGCAGATCCGCTTCACTAAACTCTGACCCGTCTTCCTTCAAGCTGGGATAGCCCTGAGCTGCTTCAACAGGGTCAAAAACCGACACCCACGCTTTTGCCCGGATTAAGGCATTGATAGCACCGGTTCGAGCAGCAGATTTCTTCAGCTCTTCAACCCGGGCAGGAAGCATCGACAGCCTCTTAAGAGTGTCCTGAATCAAAGTGGGCACCGGGTTGTTATGAGACGCAGTAGAGATGATCGGCTACGCACCAGTATACAGTTGCTCGATCAATGTGTAGGCGGCCTTCAATTTCTTCCGCACATCTGACCCCAAGTGACTAATGTGTGTACCTGTAACATTACAAAGGATTAACAAGCCGGCCAATTCATAAGAAGGCTGAGTTACTCCAGATATCAAGAAAGCTTACCAAAGACAGCAGCAGTCATGGCATGCACTTGGCGCTTTACGCTGGTTAGTTCATCTACTACCGGTTTGAGTGCAGCCTCGGCATCTTCTGCTCACTTGGTGAAAGCGGATTTTTCAGTGTCCCAATCCGCCCGATCCTTCTTGAAGCCCTCCTTAAGCTGTTCCATGGCGCTTAAAGCGCTAGTTAATTCCTCTTTTTCTTTGGAGGTTTCAGCTTGTTGGCACTTCAGATTTTCGTGCAGATCAGCGATTTGGCTTTTTCTTTTGTTCAGTTTAGCCTGCAAGTACACAGTTCTACGATTCAGATGACGGTACAAGAATTGAAGCACCAAACACGTAAACAAGTTATGCCCTTGGTACTTGGGGGCTAATGCATATTTGCTCTTCATCCTACAATTATGCAGAAAAGTCCCAAGCTCAATACAAGTATTCAACTTGGCACTTGGGGGCTAATGGCTATTTGCTCAATGAGTACTGATGCTACACTCTTTATTACCTAAAGTCCCGGTTTAACTACACTAAAGTTGAACCGGCCCTTGGGGGCTACATCAGCATATTCAGAAACATTGAAGTTTGCATTGACAAGTCCCGGTTTGAACGGAGATCCTAAACCGGCCCTTAGGGGCTAGAAGATTGACAAGATTGAAACGTACAAAACTGAAAAAGTATATGGAAGTTACCTCATATTTGTCTTTCATCATGTTAACCAGACCGGCTTCATAATCACGGCCGATATACAGCCGATTCAGATAACCGGAATGGAGGTCTTGGGCGTTCAGAGCAGCATAAGTCGCCAGACCAGCGTTCCATTTGCCTTTGCCAATAGCAGCAAATTCTTCTTTAGCAGTATGTCTGGATAAAGCGACAGGATTGCCTGGCTCTATACGGCCAATGCCAGTAATGATAACTTCATCATCCTTGGCATCACCGGTTTGCACTGGGGCCGTCGGTTTATCAGCAGGCTTGGAAGGACTGGTGGATTTCTCAATCCGGATGGGGCTTGTGGGCTGATCAGCAGGACCAGATGCATCAACATGTCTCTCTTCAGCAATAAAGTCATCGTCTTGCGGTGGTGGGTCGTTCGGCACATCCTCACGGATGGCCACTTCAGGACCTGGTGTTCTGTCCATTTCCGGTTCAGCCTCTTCTTCAGCCGCTTTGTCCAGGCGAGCCTTCTTGCTGGGCCTAGGCTTGGCCCTGAAAGAAATAAAATGATCAATACAACATATGTTATAATGTAATGCATCAGAAACATCGTAAGAAATATGACTCACCCAAGCACCATTTTGAGCGGTGGCAGGTGGGTGGCTGATGACTCGACAGACGATGAATGGGAGGTGCCCTGGTAATCGGAGTTAGACAGATTAAGAGGTTGACGAAAACAGACCGCTTTAGGACAAGCATTGACAAGAGAGTTAGAGACCTCTGAACGGTGTTTCTGAACCGGACTGTTCGGTAAGCCGGCGGAGGTGACTACCTGGCCGCTGTGCCGGGTTGTGCGACGGGCTTCATGCTGTTGTGTCTTCATAAGAAAATTTGGATCCAAATAAGCAAGAGGATGAGAAAATTTAATTTTCCGGTTTGCCCGACCGATTTTTTGTGAAGGTAAAGGGTTTGAATCGGAGGACAGAGTGATTACCTCTACAGCATCAACCTGACTGCCTTCCGCATCATCCTAACAATGGTCATTATCAATAAGACGTGTGAAAAATAATCCAAGTGAATCAAGTTCTACTTCTAGGTCCGGATTACCCACATCATCATCAGCCACCGGATCAGAAGACGCGGTGTTTTTCTTCCTGTTAGCTGGCCTCTTAACAACTCTGGTCTTTGGCTGGGTTGGCCTTTCTGGCTTCTCTGGTTTCTCCGGTTTCTCCTGTGGAAGTTTCTTGCTCCAAAACGGATCATCACCCTGTTTGAAAGATGTTAATGTAAAATAATGAGTAAATTAAGCAAGGACAGATTCAATAAAAAGTAAGGTATGAATCTTACAGCTGGCGGTTTGTTGGTGGCACAAAAGGGAAACAAGCCGGTTCGAGCATAGACGGCCTCCGGTTCGTTCAATATCTTCTTCACAGCTTTAGTGACTTCTTCATCTGTGAGCTGGATGTCAATGTGTCGCAGCGAGTCGTTGGTACTACCAGTATACTCGCACATCAAACCGGAGCACTGGCTGAGGGGCAATATGCTCCAAGATATCCAACAGCGAGCAAGATCAACCCATGTTAAACCGTTGGCCATAAAGGCCCTGAGCTTGGATAGTTGAGCAGCATAGTTGCTTCTCTCTTTGGCAGTCAACCTTTGTGGAAAAGGATGCGTGTTGCTAAGCCGTTCTGGACGGTAACCCAACACAGGATTTTCGTCAGAAGGAGAGGTATCTTTACAATAGTACCATGTTTGATTCCACTCTTTGGGATGACTGTGCAGTTTGGCGTGAGGATAAGTGACCTCCTTTCTCTTTTGGATCGCCATACCGCCTAACTCAGTGTTGGCACCATCAGTAAATTCAGTACGGCGGTTTAGATGGAAGCAGTGTCTGAACAATTCAACTGTGGGTTGCTCTTGAAAGAATACCTCACAGAGCACTTGGAAGTAACATATGTTGGTTACAGAGTTTGGCCCAATGTCTTGCGGGCGGAGTTGGAAATTGGCTAAGACATCCCGGTAAAATTTTGAACCGGGAGGATCGAAGCCCCGGGCTAGATGATCCGTGAAAACAACAACCTCTCCCTCTTGGGGCGTGGGAGGACATTCTGTACCAGGGAACCTCCAATGAATAACCTTTTTACTGCTCAAAGCGCCAGTTATGACTAAATTGTTCAGCTGAGTCTCGGTCACGCGAGAGGGAACCCAGTTGCACTCGTACACTTGTTTAGCCATGACGCGATCTACAAAGGCAGCAATTCCGGTTCAAGAATATGTTGGACAAACATACACTGGTGCATACATTGTTAACCTGGAGGCAGTTATTTCTAAACCGGAGTTTTGTGAAGCGGCAGTGTCTGGTTAAGGAGCTCTGGCGGTTCAACAAGGGGACTAATGGTATATACCGGTTTGGTAATTTTTATACAGAGTTAAACCGCCTGATCTAAACATGGAGACAGTTGAGATTGCGGATAAATAAGTATGCAGAAACAGATTTCACAAGATTCTTCTACAACATTGGATCTAAAGCATGTTCAGGAAATCGAAAAAGTATTCAAAGGTTCAAAACAGAATAGTACTGAATCAATGGGCAGAGATATATGTGGATCTATGGTCTTGAGGCATGAAACTGAAGGCGGATGCTAAAAACTACCGCTACACAGAGCAAGGATTCACAGATGCATCTAGGAACTATCGTATGAACACGAGACAGGCGATGAACACTAGAAGAAGCATGAAACCCTAGAACAGATCTGTGTTGAAAAGGACAGAAGTCTTACTGGAGCTGAGGAAGACGCAGAAGATTGTCGCGGTGTTCTGGTGCGTGCAGGTTGATGCAGCGGCCAAGGTTGATGCAGAAGTTGACGGCGACGGCGGAGCTCCGAGGCTGGGCGGCTCGAGGAAGACGAAGCAGAAGGGCACGGAAGGGAAAAAAGGAAATGACCCTTTGGTCCTATTTATAAGGAAAGGGATATGTGACAGGCGCGAGAATCAAGGGGCCACGAGTTTGGAAACGGAGTTGTCGCCTCGATTGTCGCAGATCTATTAAACGAAAAAGGTATCATGGATAGTGTCTTTATGACAGGTGACGTCACTCCGGTTTACAACGACCAGAGAAGGTGATATCATGGCGGTTCAACAATTACAAAGAAGATGTTGAAGATGAAGATTTTTGCTAAGGATTGATATGAACCTGTTCAAAACAATCTAGGGCCTAATGTTGGGGATATCACTACTGGGAGTAAACCGGCCTATCTGGGCCGGGTTAACTTCGCCAATAGTTAAGTATGTTAAAGCCCAAGAAGGCAGGTGAGGGCCTAAGGCCCATAGTCGGTTTAAACCTTGTAGCCATAAACCGGCGTTGATATGTAAACTTGCATTGTAAGCTAGGAGTAAGTAGAGAACAAACCGGACACGTCTATGAGCCGGTGTTGGGACTCTGTAAACCGATGGGCATCACCCATGTATATAAGGGGACGGCCCGGCGGCGGTTCAAGGACAACAGACAACAACTCGAGACCTAGGCGAAGCTTGTTTGCTCCCTAGTATCGAAACCCCATCAATTCCATCACAACTAGACGAAGGCTTTTACCTTCATCGAAGGTGCCGAACTAGTATAGGATGTGTTTGGTAGCCTGCATAAGCCTGTATGTTCCCTACTCGACCCACTTTTTGTTGTTTGGTAGCTTGCGCAGGGTCTCCTAAGCTATGCTCTGCTCACCCTGAATACCCCCATAGCCACGCTCAGGAGAGAACCTGTGAAAGGAGGTTCGCTGGTCAGCATGCATGGGTCGAACCCACGAAAAAATCTGAGCCCCACCCACCGGTTCCCATTTGGACCCACGAACGCTAGGGTTACCCCAACTCTCCTGACTCCCCAGCGATCCCATTCTCTCCTCGCCGCCTCGTCATCTTCTGGTCGCCGCGCGCCGCCGCTGCTCCAACTCGCCATCGCCATCGCCTAACAAGGTATTCCCTCATACCTCTTGTTCCTCGTTCTACTGTCCTCCCTCCCGTTCCTACTCCTTGCTCAATCTTCCACCCTCCTGCTTATAATCAGCTAGCACGTAATGAGAAATAGATGGACCTTGAGAGAGAAAGTAGATTAGAAGATGTCTGCATTTGATGTTTGAAGAAAAAGAACTATCCTCTCTTTTGTTTGTCCTTTGATGTTTGGTGCTGGATGCCCAGGTTGCATCTGCACTGTTCTTTTCGATTGAAAAGAATGATCTTTGACATATACGATAGATGTAGTTGATTTGCTAGATGGCTTTTCCTAGTACGTCATGACTGCTAGATGTCCAGGTTGCATCGGCATACTCTTTTACTAATAACAGACTGATCTATTAAATACATTAGATGTTTGTTTCAAAAAAAAATACAGTAGATGTCCAAGTTGTTTTGCTAGATGTCTTTTCCTAGTACGACATGACTGCTAGATGCCCAGGTTGTATCATTTGAGAGAGATGGTGCTAGTTTATATAGCACTGATTTTTTTCTAAACGCAGATCATGTTTCCCATTCATCACAGTTTGTGTTGATTTTCTAATTTGTTATTTTCTTGTGAATCACGCTTATTTTTTAGTTGGTATAATTTGCAAGATATCACAATTTTTTCTTTATCTACCATTTATTTTCTTCAAACATGGAACACTCATGTATTTCTATTTGTTTAGATGGATGACTTGGCTAGAAAACGACACCAACTAATTGTGAGAGGAGCCAGTCTAGTAGCTGCATTGTGTGCTTATATGACATTTGTGTTAAGAAGAGCTAGGGAACAAACCCCGGGGATAATTGTGGGTACTATGGCTGAACGTGTCGTAGCTAGGGAGTCCAACTTGAGATACATTTATCACTCTAGCGACATAAATTGCTCAAATTAGCTTAGAATGAGAAAAGCTCCCTTTTTCCGTTTGTGTACTTTGTTTAGAGAGAGAGAATTGTTGGTGGATAGCATCCATACTTCTATTAAGGAACAAGTAGCCATGTTTCTTCTAGTGGTCGGGCACAACCAAAGGTTTAGGACACTACAACCGATCTTTAGAAGATCTATTGAAGTAATTAGTAGGTATTTTAAGGCGGTGCTTTATGCTGTTGGAGAGTTGCGAGATGAGATGATTCGGCCTCCCTCCAATCGATGCCACCCTAAAATACAACAAAGTACCCGCTTCAATCCATATTTCAAGGTAAATTATCTTGTTTCCAAATAAGGTCAAAAAATTGATGAGACCTATGAATAACAAATATTTGTCTTCATTAATTAGGATTGTGTTGGAGCAATTGATGGAACTCATGTGCTTGATAGAGTCCCAAGAAGGATCCCGGCTGCCTTTAGGGGTAGAAAAGAAGGGACTACCCAAAATGTCATGGCCACGGTAGACTTTGATCTAAAGTTTACCTACGTACTTGCGGGGTGGGAGGGTTCAGCCCATGATGCCCTTATACTTGCAAATGCATTGGAGAGGGATGATGGGTTGAAAGTTCCTACAGGTAATAAACTAGACTCGTAACTAAATACATAAATATTTTTCTCCTGTAGCTAATAGTTGTTGTTTCATAGGGAAATTTTACCTTGTTGATGCGGGGTATGCTGTTAGACCGGGTTTTCTTCCACCATACCGTGCCACAAGGTACCACTTGAAGGAGTATGGGAGAGGGAATCATCCTCAAAATGAGAAAGAGTTGTTCAACTTAAGACACTCTTCTTTGAGGACATCGGTCGAAAGGGCTTTTGGTGCGTACAAAAATCGGTGGAAGTTTGTTTACAATAAGCCATTTCATCCTTTCAAGACCCAAGTAAAAGTAGTCATTGCTTGTGCAATTCTCCACAACTGGGTACTTCAATTTGGTGAGGACGAATATTTCCCTCCCGAGGAAACTTGGAACCCGGAACCCACCGAAGAAGATCACAACGATATAGTCCATGGTAATAATTCTTGGGCTCATAAGAGGGACCAGTTAGCAAATCAGATGTGGGCGAATAGGGGGGCGGCACACATTTGATGTATCGTGTAGAAACTTGATCTTGTAATCCTAATAATTGAGTTGTGACTCGTATTGTAATCCCTCTATTTGAATTGAGTGGTGCATTGTGAAACAATTTGTGGATGTTATATTGATGTACTGAAATTTGTTTTTTAATTGCTAGAATGTTTATATTGTAGCATTGCAATGTTATAATGAAATGTTGAAAAAATTCAAACCTAGGATTTTGAATATGTTACTAATTCCTGGAATATATGTTGTAGATGGATAATGATGTGCAAGAGATTCCGGATCTTGGTGCTAAAGCCAAGAAGGCCCCAAAGGTCATGAATTGGACCCCGCCTATGTCTGCTATCATGTTGAAAGGTCTTGCAGATGTAGCAGCAAAAGGTGTTAGGACTGACAAAGGATTCAAGGAGGCCGATAAAATGAAAGTTGCAAAGGCTTTGACCGCTTTTGTTGGTTATGATGTGAGTAACACCCAGGTGCACGATCATCTTCGCAAGTGGCGGACTAGGTGGCAAAGAATTGTTCATCTCCGTGGATTAAGTGGTGCACTTTGGGACGATGACAAGAAAATGATAGTCCTAGAAGAGCAACACTATTTAGGCCACACTCAGGTATGATTGCAATTTTTTAAATGCTCAAATGGATTACTTCATTGATGAATTGGTGCTGAAACGAGTTACTCTTTGTGCTGAAATTAGTTACTTATGTTGCTTAAATGTTGAAATGTTGTTTTATTCTATAGGACCATCCAACGGATGCTGAATTACTGAACACACCACTTGAGCACTAGAATTATATGGAACTTTGCTTCGCTGATAAGCTCGCCACTGGGAGGTTTTCAATGGGCTCTGGTGTGCCATTGGGAAAACTTGTTGATGTGGAGGGCAAAGGAAAACCCATTGTTGTGGAGGGGCAAGGAACAAGTGGCGAGGCATTTGTGAATGGAGTTGGGGCTGAGTTCGTATTTGTTGGTGCTAGTGAAACTAATGATCCTTCCCCTAGTACAACTAAGAAGAGGAAGAGGACAACTATTATGACCGAGGAAGACTCAATCTAGGTTAACAACATGTCTGATGCTGTGCGTGAGATTGCAAGTGCTATCAACAACACATGTCATACGGAAACACACCCTGAGTTGTACAAGGCTGTAATGGACCTTGTTGAGTATGATCTCGCTGAGCGGTTGGCTGTTTTAGATTATCTGACTGAACATAAGGGAAAAGGCCTTAATTTTGTGAAGATGGATGAGGAAGTCCGCAAAGCATCGTTCAAGCGTATCTTGGAGAAGAATCCTGATCTTGTTTGAGTTGATGTTAGTTGGTGCATTTTGAGAACTATCCCTTTAATAAGTTGAATTTGGAATGAGACTATATGTAATATGGATCTGAAGATTTATTGGTTCAACCAAGTTACTTTTCTTAATAACATGGTGCTTAAATGGTTCAACATGTCTGTTGTCGTTCGATGCCACAAGATTTCTTTAAGTGTATTTGTATCTGTGTCACAAAAAATCAAGCACGCATGCTATGCAATTTTGCCTCTATATAAAATACACCTACCAATTTTCACATGTTCATTCTTTTTGTTTGCGAGAAGATGTCGTGTTGATTCACAGATTTTTTAAGAATGAACAACATTATGTATTTATTACAAAAATAAATTAATTATTGCCGACAAATATATATGTCTAAATATTTTGAGTGGTATTTTTTCTTCATATTTACATATTGTTGAAATGTTGGTCAAATGATGTACGCCGCCAAGAACCCTTTGAATTGTGCACACGAATTTTTATCATGTATTTGTAATTATGGTATCCTCACCATCTCAGATACAGCCTACCAAACAAAGTCTAAGCCCAGCATGTCCTGACAGATACATGCTACCAAACAAAGTCTCAACTCAGCATGTCCGTACACATGCAGGCTACCAAACAACTGCAGTTGTATGTACTCAGCATGTCTGTACTTAACATGTCTCAGGGGGGAACACTATGACGGGATCATGCAGGCTACCAAACACATCCATAAACTCTCTTGCGTCCCTGTGTCCGCTTTAACCCCTTCAAGCTAACCGTCGCGATGGCTCCACGACTAAGTCCTTTCATGAGGACATCTGCCGTGACAAAACCACGACACAAACGGTCATGGGGAGGGCCCTTGGCTTTGAACCTCTTATAAAGAGACCAAGGCCTTACTCCTTTATTTCAATCTCAAACGAGTTCGCCCCTCGCCTCGAGTTCCAACACCCAAGGCTCCAGATTTCAGGCACTTCGGACCTCCGACAATGTCCGGTTCCGACCTTCAAGGCCGATGGATGCCCTCCTCCGTCATGGAGGAGGACGTGCTGAAGTTGAGAGAGGCCAGGTTCTTGACCGACGAAATCTCGCATAGGCTGCCTGCTCAATGGCAGGTCATTCCTACTCCCAAGCCTGGTGAGACCGTGGTATTTGTGTCTCGTTTCCTTCGGGGGCTAGGTTTCCCGGTGGACCCCTTCGTGAGGGGGCTCATGTTTTATTATGGGCTAGAATTTCACGACTTGGCTCCGGAGTCCATCCTCCACATTTCATCGTTCATCATCGTGTGCGAAGCCTTCCTCTGCACTTCTCCTCACTTCGGATTGTGGCTCAAGACTTTCAAAGTAGAGCCGAAGATGGTCGAGGGACGGCACGCGGAGTGCGGCGGTGCTTTTATAAGCAAGAGTGCTGGTGCTCCATGGCCCGAGGGCTCTTTTCAAGAGGAGTCCAGCTTATAGCAACGAGAGTTGTCGGTGTCAAAACCGGCGGATCTCGGGTAGGGGGTCCCGAACTATGCGTCTAGGCGGATGGTAACAGGAGACAAGGGACACGAAGTTTTACCCAGGTTCGGGCCCTCTCGATGGAGGTAAAACCCTACGTCCTGCTTGATTAATATTGATGATATGGGTAGTACAAGAGTAGATCTACCACAAGATCAAGCAGGCTAAACCCTAGAAGCTAGCCTATGGTATGATTGTTGTACGTTCTGTCATCCTACGGACTAAAACCCTCCGGTTTATATAGACACCGGAGAGGGTTAGGGTTACACAAAGTCGGTTACAATGGTAGGAGATCTAAACATCCGTATCGCCAAGCTTGCCTTCCACGCCAAGGAAAGTCCCATCCGGACACGGGACGAAGTCTTCAATCTTGTATCTTCATAGTCCAGGAGTCCGGCTAATGGTATAGTCCGGCCATCCGGACACCCCCTAATCCAGGACTCCCTCAGTAGCCCCTGAACCAGGCTTCAATGATGACGAGTCCGGCGTGCAGATTGTCTTCGGCATTGCAAGGCGGGTTCCTCCACCAAGTACTTCATAAAAGATTGTTAACACTAAGGATAGTGTCCGGCTCTGCAAAATAAGTTTCCACATATTGCCATAGAGAGAATAATATTTACACAAATCTAATCTGCTGACGTATTCCGTAGCGTGACACCACACTACGGCCAAGCCTCTATCCGAATCGTTTTCACTTCCCCACCTCAGCGCATTTCGCGAGGCGGTTTCCTTGGCACGTCTTGTCAAATTAGAGATCGTGTCCCCTTTATTTACGGGATCCTCATCAATACGGACATGGGTAACCCAA
Source organism: Aegilops umbellulata (assembly GCA_032464435.1). Taxonomy (NCBI): domain Eukaryota; kingdom Viridiplantae; phylum Streptophyta; class Magnoliopsida; order Poales; family Poaceae; genus Aegilops; species Aegilops umbellulata. The sequence goes on from CP136059.1 coordinate 342,050,806, forward strand.
TCATGCCCGTTAGCACATTTTCTCAATTAAAGGCGAGTTCCAAACGGTTACGGGGAGGGCCCTTGGTATTCAACCTCCTATAAAGAGACCAAGGCCTTACCCCTTTATTTCAATCTCAAACGAGTTCGCCCGTCGCCTCGAGTTCCAACACCCTAGGCTCTAGATTTCAGGCGCTTCGGACCTTCGACAATGTCCGGTTCCGACCATCAAGGCCGATGGATGCCCTCCTCCGTCACGGAGGAGGACGCGCTAAGGTTAAGAGAGGCCAAGTTCTTGACCGGCGAAATTTTGCATAGGCTTCCTGCTCAAGGGCAGGCTATTCCCAGTCCCCAGCCCGGTGAGAGTGTGGTGTTCATGTCTCACTTCCTTCGGGGGTAGGCTTCCCCATGGATCCCTTTGTGAGGGGGCTGATGTTCTATTATCGGCTGGAATTTCACGATTTATCTCCGGAGTCCATCCTCCACGTTTCCTTATTCATCGTCGTGTGCGAAGCATTCCTCCGCGTCACTCCTCACTTCGGATTATGGCTCAAGACCTTTAAGGTGGAGCCAAAGATGATTGAGGGACGGCACGCAGAGTGCGGAGGCGCTGTTATAAGCAAGAAGGCTGATGCTCCATGGCCCGAGGGCCCTTTTCAAGAGGAGCTCGGCTTGTGGCAACGAGAGTGGTTCTACATCACCGCTCCCAGGGGCACCAAGTGGGTGGCACCACCTGCCTTTCGCTCAGGTCCCCCAAAGCAGCTAGGGTCGTGGGTCAGTAAAGACCTAGATTGGGGGCCCCCCCAAGACGTGTCTTTGTTGCGGGGCCGCATCAGGGATCTCTTAGAAAGAGGTCTCAGCTTGGTCAAAGTGATGCAAGTCATGCTGATCCGCCGAACACTGCCCGGCAAACGTCGCTCCCTTCGTTTGTGGGAGTTTAATCCGGAGGGACCACGAGCTCTCCAGCATTTTATGGGCGCAACGCCCGCGGAGATGTATAAATTGTTCTTCAGATCATAAGTAATGTGTCCGGATTTGACCGAGGACGCAGGTCTGAGCTGCAATCGCCCGGATACTCAAGTAAGTAGCCTTGTGCCCGAACTCGTTATCCGTATATTTGTCATAAACTTGCCCTTAAAAGAGTTGTCCTTTTGAATAGGAGTGGATAGCGAAAGCAAAGCTGATCAGGTGTCCGGCTCCCCTCCCCGAGACCAGGCCGGATCCCGTGCTAGTCAGGATGCTGAAGATTGTGCCTTTGGGGGAAAGTGAGGGAGGGGACAAGGAAAATACGGCCTCCTCGAAGGAGGCTGTTCGGAAGGGAGGAACCGAAAATTCCTCGCCTCAGGGGAAGAAGAGGACTGCCTCTGAAAACCCGGAGACTATGGCCTCAAAGCGGGGGGGGGGTGAATCCTTGTCAGAGGGTCCTACGCCGGGGGATGCCTCGGCGAAACTATGCCCTCAAGGGGGCCAACCCTCCAGTGAGCCGTAAGTAGAGAAAGATTATATTTTTGAGAGAGAAATCCTTGCTTTATATCTGAGAAGATTAATCGAAATTTTACCTTGTAGTTCGGACCTCAGCCCTTCTCAGCAGAGCTCGTCTTCGGGGGACCTTCTTCCGGAGATGATGGAGAGCAGGACGCCTCCCCCTGCCGTACCACCTAGCGAGACGGGCAACCCTGAGGTGTCGTCGCGGAGGGCTTCTCTGAATCCGGCAGGGGCGGAAGGTAGCTATATGGCCCCCCAAGGTTCTCCTCGTCCGGCCTTCGAAGGAGGCCATAGGACGAATCCGGCGCTGTTCGGTGCTCGGTCGGAGGAGCTGAAGAATCTGCTAGGGCGGGCTTCTATCTCAGAGGAGCACCGTGTGTTGATGGGCACGGTGATTGAAAGGATTTCGTCCATGGAAAGCGGATTGCACGAGGCTGTTAGAAGTTTACTGACAGGTTTTGAGGTACATGAAATAATGTACATTTTCTGACAGTTGCGCATAAATAAGATGCGCCCTGTGTAGATAGTAGCCCCTGAGACTCTGTGCGTTGTCAAAAAGTGACGGCGCACAGAGGATCATAATCTCAGGTCTAAAATGTCGCCTTTAAATGTAGGTGGCGAAGTGTCCGGAATCCAGCCGGACTGATGATTTTGCCGAGCTAAAGCGGCAACTTGACGTGGCAGATGCCGACATCGCGCTTGTCAACAAGCGGCTTGATGAGGCTCAAGGTATGTAATTCCTTGGGCGGCACCTGGTAAGAGGAGCTTTATGCCAGTATCTTACAATGTGTGTGCTTGACGCAGATGGTGCGGCCGCCGTGGAGAGTCTTCAGGCGGAACTTGCCCGAGCTAAGGAACAAGCCAGAAAAAGTGATGCGGCTTCCGAGAAGGCCCTTGAAGAGCTGAGAGCCGAACAGGCTGCTCACTGCCGAAGCAAGAAAGAGATGGACGAGATGGCCGTGAAGCTAAAGAGTGCTGCTGACCGCTGCAAGCTTCTGGAAAAAGAAGATCGGGCGGAACAGACGGACTTGAAGAAGGCCGTTGCCGATGCCAAGGATGCTCGCTCTGCGATGAGAGTTGCGATGGAGGAGCTTCGTGAAGCCAGAGAGATCGCGGCTGGAAAGCCCTTTATGCTGCGGAGGAAGTTTTGTGATCCTAAGCATACTTCGTTGGACCGGCTATGGAGTACGACGGACACCTATCTGGATTTGGCGGCAAGTGCTGCTGATGCGACCGAACACTTTCGAGATCAAGGGGATCGCGAAGTGGAGAAACTCTTTTGGTCGCAGTTCCACAATCCTGAGCGTCCACTGTCAGTGGCCGATCGCCTGGCCGAATGGGCCGAGCTGAATAAGTTGTCCGGACTCGCCATGAAGTGCGTCATGAGTCATCTGTGGCCGGGGAGATCGGAGCCGAAGAGTTATTTCAGCTTGGTGCAGCAATTCCTTGGTGTGGTGCCATGTATCGATGCAATGAAGACGTCAGCATGCATAGAGGGCGCACGGATGGCTCTTGCCTGTGTCAAGACATACTGGGCAGGGATGAAGACCACCGTTGTTGCATCCCGAGATTCGGACAAAAGCCGAGTACCCTCCGAGCACTATTTTCAGGAAGTTCTTGAAGGCGCTTGTGTAATAGAGACTCAGTGCTCGAAGGATGCTATGTTCTAATAGCATATTTAATTGTAAAGCAATATTTTGATAAATTGTAGTAGCCTTTTATACTTGTGCCTTCAAGTATTTGAAACACCTCTTGTGCGGCCATTTAAAGATATATATAAAATCTGAAAGATGGCAGTCGTTGGCTTCAGCCCCCACGCACATAGTGCGGGGGTGCTCACAGAAGGTGCATTTTCACACTTAATCCAACGTCTTGGTCCTACAAAGGAGGTGATAGCGCAGCGGGCTAGGCAACCGGACCATAATGCTTTAACACTTTCACTTAGCCATAGGAGCTTGATAGTGAGGCTACTTAAATAGCCCCTAGTGGCGCCTGCGCTCGCCCGAAGTCGGGGCGCATATGTGCCTGGCCGGGAAACGGCCCTTCGTTAATGCGGAGGAATCCTATAGATTCCGGTGAATCATCAAGTGGTTGACCAGTCTCACGCTATATCATGACAGTCAGTTTTCAGCTTTCTCTACTGAGGTGCTCGCCTGGCCGAACCGGGGCACAATCGCAGTAGTTCTCCTGGTGCTGCCTTAGCCGATAGTGCGGAACGTAAGGCAGCCAAACACAGGAGCCGGGCAACCCAACATTTGACCAAAGACATGATTCGGAGCTGATGCATATAAGGCCAAACTCGCGACGCCGAACACTCCCTAAGGTATTCGGTCTTTATGAGTGCGGGCGGGACAACACCCTTGGTTATAAGCCCCTAGTGTCCAGGTACGCACAAAATTCCTGACGTGGCCACATGCCAAGACTACAGTCCCCTCCTTGATTATAACGAAAAACCGGAGGGTGTGTATCAACAAGAGACAGTAAAAAAGGTTTACGCAGGGTCTTAATCTAAAAAGAATCCTTGGAACGGGACCCTGCTGCACGTCTGCGCCTGTGTCTCCGTTGTGCCGTATCCTGGACGGGCGCAGCACGATGTTCATCTGTAAAAGAGAGGAACTTAGTTGAAAAAGAAAAAAGGGTCGTGCCGAACAAAAGTTATACGAAATAATCAATGTATAGATTGAAATGTGTAAAATTGAGCTTGACTGTCTCATATTGTACATGCGCGGAGCCCCTAGTGCAGGGGTATACGGTATATTAAGCCTTTATTAATGGTATGGTTACTGCGGACTCGTCCAGCCGTGTCCGTGGTCTTAACGACCTGTTTGGATGTTTTTGGCTGATGGAGCCGCATTATTGTGGGGCTGTTAAGGCAGCCGCACGATCCTCCGCGGGGGGCGCACTCAATGTTTTCCCTTTAAAGAGATGATGCCTCGTGGACCAGGCATTTTGAGCGTAAGAGATGCATAATGCGGTATTGCGTTAAAGCGGGCGAATGCTTTGTGTCCCAACAGTGCTTGATAGCGACTTGAGAATGGGACGATGTGGAAAGTTAGCTTTTCGCGGCGGGACTTATCGGGGAAGCCGAATATGACTTCAAGCCGGAGAAAGCCCATGCAATGGGTATCCGGACCTGGCGCTACCCCTTGAAAGGAGGTTTTGCTGTGGCGAATTCTTGTTGGGTCTATCCCCATGTGGTGGATTGTGTCCTGATATATCAGGTTTAGACCGCTGCCGCCGTCCATCAGGACATTTGTAAACTGGAGTCCACCAATTATTGGATCGAGTACCAAGGCAGTCCAGCCTGCGCTCCTGATACTTCTAGAGTACTCCTGATGATCAAAGACGATCGGTTTTGTCAGCCAGTGGCGGGACTCCTTTGGGATAGGCCGTATGGCGCGTATCTTTATGGGCGCTGCACATTTTGTTATGTGAAGTAAGTTTACTGTTTTTACTTCTTGTGGAAAATTCTTTTGTTTCCTGGTGCTCTGCTTGTGGGGTTCGTCATCGTCTTCGCTTGGTGCGTCGAGCCCCTTGTGTTCGGCGTTGAGTCTGCCGGATTGTTTGAAGACCCAACAATCTCTGTGGGTATGGTTAGCAGGCTTCCCGGGAGTACTGTGTATTTGACATATCCTGTCCAAGATTTTGTTTAGGTTGGATAGATCGTCCATGTTCTCCTGGAGGGGCGGCTTTTTCTGATTCTGTCGTGAGCTTTTGAATCCGGCGTTGACTGTCGTGCTCTTCGGACTATTTTCCTTAGTCCGGCGACGATCCTTGTTGCGTCGCGGTTTTCCGTTTCCATCCCTAGTTTCGGATGTACTTGGGTCGCTGGTGCTACATCTTGCCAACCAGCTGTCCTCTCCTGCGCAAAAGTGGGTCATGAGGCTTGTTAATGCGGCCATTGTTCTTGGCTTTTCTTGGCCGAGGTGTCTGGCTAGCCATTCGTCTCGAAAGTTATGCCTAAAAGCTGCTAGGGCTTCGGCGTCCGGACAGTCGACTATCTGATTCTTTTTAGTAATAAATCTGTTCCAGAATTGTCGAGCTGACTCTTCGGGCTGTTGAGTCCTTGAAAATTTGCTCGGAACGCGTCCTCGAGCTCTTCCCAACTTCCAATTGTGTTTTCAGGAAGGCTTTTAAGCCAATGCCGGGCTGGCCCTTTAAGCTTGAGGGGTAAGTATTTTATGGCGTGGAGGTCATCTCCTCTGGCCATATGTATGTGGAGGATATAATCCTCGATCCAGACTCCAGGGTCTGTTGTTCCGTCGTACGCCTCTATGTTTACGGGTTTAAATCCTACTGGAAATTCACAATCCAGGACCTCGTCGGTGAAACATAGGAGGTGTGCGGCACCCCTGTATTTGGGTGTGTCGTGGCGTTCGGATACAGGTTTTGTTGCATTGCTTACGAGAGCTTGCTTTCTTGGCCCATAAATAGACCTGCTTGGGCCATCTTTTTTATGCGAGTCCTTAAGTGGGTCGCATGCCGGCTTGAGTGCGGTGCCGCCTGCCGTTTTATGCTGGCCATGGGGTCGTCTATCCGACCGGGTGGTTTTTTTACTTTTTGAATGCGAGGGCTCTAAGGCCTCTTCGTCGAATTCAGGCAGAAGCTTTCGCTTCGGATAACTTTTAGTGCGGCGACTGTCGCCGTATTTGTCTGCGGTATTGATTACTTTGCTCCATCTGATTCTGAGTGCATCTTCCGCAGTTTTTAGCTTCCGCTTCTGCTTTTTCAGGCTACGTGCGTTTGCAACGAGCCTTTTGTGGAGGTTCTTCTGCTCCGTGGCCTTATCCGGCGTAAGGTCATCCGGAATGCCGTTTTCGCCGGGGACGGGTTGTTTGGTTTCTTTATCCGAGTTGCCCTGTTCGGACGGTTGCTCTAAGGCATGCTCGTTGTCTGCCGGCTCGCCCTGCTCTATGGCTGGGTCTGTGTCGAGGCGGGGCTTGGGGCGGCGTTTACGCCGCCGCTTTGATTGCTTTTCGAGAGATCGATTCCTCGTTGCATCCCCGTGTTCCTCGTTGTCGCTTCCTTTAGGTGTATCCACCATGTACACATCATGAGATGAGGTGGCTGTCCAATGCCCTATAGGCGTTGGTTCATATGTGTCTCCTGCATCGTCGTCTATACTGTCGATGTCTTCGGAGTCGAAATTGAGCACGTCGTTTAAATTATCGATGGTGGATACCAAATGGGTGGTGGGTGGGTTTTGAATTTCTTCATCGTCCGTATCCCAACCTTGTTGACCGTAGTCCGGCCAGGGCTCTCCTGATAAAGAGAGAGACTTTAGTGACTTCAGGATGTCGCCAAAGGGCGAGTGCTGGAAGATGTCTGCAGCGGTGAACTCCATGATCGGCGCCCGATCGGATTCGATCGGCAGGCGCGCGGAGGGCTTGGAGTCCGGAGAGGTATCCGGCCCCTCGGAGTCACGGGCCTTGCGGAGTGCGGGGCTGGTGTTTGGCTCAATCGCCTTTGAGATCGCAGCCCCCGAGGCGGCGTCTAACCGCTCATCCTCAATCGGCGCAGCCGGCTCCGAATTAAGGGTCGGAACCGAAGCATGTGCGGCCTCCTGGGCGCTGTTCGGCGGCAGAGCTAGATCAAGCCCATCGAGACAGTGCGGCGTGCTCGGCTGTGGCTCGAATCCGTCGAAGATCAAGTCCCCGCGGATGTCAGCCGTGTAGTTTAAACTTCCAAATCTGACCTGATGGCCAGGGGTGTAGCTTTCGATCTGCTCCAGATGGCCAAGCGAATTGGCCCGCAGTGCGAAGCCGCCGAAAACGAAGATCTGTCCGGAGAGAAAAGTCTCACCCTGGACTGCATCGTTGTTGATGATCGAAGGAGCCATCTGGCCTAACAGCGACGACATAGAGGAACTCTTAATGAAAGCACCAATGTCGGTGTCAAAACCGGCGGATCTCGGGTAGGGGGTCCCGAACTGTGCGTCTAGGCGGATGGTAACAGGAGACAAGGGACACGATGTTTTTACCCAGGTTCGGGCCCTCTCGATGGAGGTAAAACCCTACGTCCTGCTTGATTAATATTGATGATATGGGTAGTACAAGAGTAGATCTACCATGAGATCAAGGAGGCTAAACCCTAGAAGCTAGCCTATGGTATGATTGTTGTATGTTCTGTCGTCCTACAGACTAAAACCCTCCGGTTTAAATAGACACCGGAGAGGGTTAGGGTTACACAAAGTCGGTTACAATGGTACGAGATCTAAACATTCGTATCGCCAAGCTTGCCTTCCACGCCAAGGAAAGTCCCATCCGGACACGGGACGAAGTCTTCAATCTTGTATCTTCATAGTCCAGGAGTCCGGCTGATGGTATAGTCTGGCCATCCGGACAACCCCTAATCCAGGACTCCCTCAAGAGTGGTTTTGCATCACCGCTCCCAGGGGCACCAAATGGGTGGCGCCACCTGCCTTTCGCTCGGGTCCCCCACCACAGCTAGCGTCATGGGTCAATAAAGGACTGGACTGGGGGCCATCCAAGGACGTGCCTTTGTTGCAGGGCCATATTCGATATCTCCTAGAAAGAGACATCAGTCTAGTCGTAGTGGCGCAGGTCATGCTGATTCGCCGAACCCTGCCCTGCAAACGTCGCCCCCTCCGCCTGTGGGAGTTCAATCTAGAGGGACCACGAGCTCTCCAACATTTTATGGGCACGATGCCCATAGAGATGTACAAATTGTTCTTCGGATCACAAGTAATGTGTCCGGACTCGATCGAGGACGCAGGTCTGAGCTGCAATCGCCCGGATACTCAAGTAAGTAGCCCCGTACCCGGACACTCTATCCATATTTTTATCATGAAATTGTCCTTAAAAGAACTGTCTCTTAAGAAGGAGTGTATAGCGAAAGTGAAGCTAATCAGGTGTTCGGCCCCCCTCCCAGAGACCATGCTGGATCCCTTATTAACCAGAATGCCGGAGGTCGCGCCTTCGAAAGAAGGAGAAGGGGGGAACAAGGAAGCTACCGCCTCCCCGAAGGAGGCCGTCAGAAAAGGAGGAATCAAGAATTCCTCTGCCCAGGGGAATAAGAGGACGGCCTCTGAAGACCCGGAGACCATGGTCTCAAAGCGGGGGAAGAAATCTTCATCAGAGGGTCGTGCGCCGGAGGATGCCTCGGCCGCACTATGCCCCCAAGGGGATCAGCCCTCCATCGAGCCGTAAGTAGAGAGGGGAGTTTAAAATGAGAAACATCCCTGTTCTATTTCTGAGGAATATAACCGAAATTTTACCTTGTAGTTCGGATCTCAGCCCTTCTCAGCAGAGCTCATCTTCAGGGGATCTTCTTCCGGAGATGATGGAGAGCGGCACACCTCCCCCTACTGTACCGCCTTGTGAGGCGGGCGACCCTGAGGTGTCATCACGGAGGGTTTCTCCGAATCCGGCAGGGCCGGAGGGCGGCCGTATGGCCCCCCAAAGCCCTCCGTGTCCGGCCTTTGAAAAAGGCCATCGGGCGAGTCTGGCACAGTCTAGTGCACGGTCGGAGGAGCTGAAGGATCTGCTCGGGCGAGCATCTATCTCAGAAGAACACCGCGCGTTGATGGGTACGGTGATTGAGAGGATTGCATCCGCGGAGAGCGGGTTGCACGAGGCTGTGAGGAGTTTATTGACAGGTTTTGAGGTACGCAAAATGATGTACCTTTTGACAGTTCCGCATATATAAGATGCGTCCTGTATGGATAGTAGCCCCTGAGACTCTGCGTGTTGTCAAAAATGATGGCGCGCAGAGGATCATAACCCCAGGTATAATGTTTCGCCTTTCCGATGCAGGTGGCGAAGTGTCCGGTGGCTAGCCGGACTGATGAATATGCCGAGCTAAAGTGGCAACTTGATGTGGCAGATGCCGACATCGCGCTTGTCAACAAGCGGCTGGACGAGGCACAAGGTATGTAATTTCTCCGGAGGCACCAGGTAAGAGGAGCTTGATGCCCGCATCTTACAACATGTATGCTTGATGCAGATGGTGCCGCTGCCATGGAGAACCTTCGGGCAGAACTGGCCCGAGCCAAGGAGCAGGCCAGGAAAAGCGATGCGGCGGCCCTAAAGGCGGTTGAAGAGCTGAAAGCCGAACAGGCTGCTCACTGCCAAAGCAAGAAGGAAATAGCCGAGATGGCTGTTAAGTTGAAGAGCGCTGCTGACCGCTGCAAGGATCTTGAGGAAGATCAAGCGGAACGGACGGACCTGAAAAAGGCCATTGCCGAGGCCAAGGATGCTCGCTCTGCTATGAGAGCTATGAAGGAGGAGCTACGTCAGGCCGGAGATATCGCGGCTGGAAAGCCCATTGTGCTGCGGAGGAAGTTCGGGGATCCTAAATATGCTTCACTAGACCGGTTGTGGAGTACGGCGGACACTTATCTGGATTTGGCAGCGAGTGTCGCGGACGCGGCCGAACACTTCCGAGATAAAGAGGATCACGAAGTGGAAAAGCTTTTTTGGTCGTAGTTCCACAATACAGAGTGTCCACTTTCATTAACCGATCGTTTGGCCGAATGGGATGAGCTGAGTAGGTTATCCGGACTCGCCATGAAGTATGTCGTGAGTCATCTGTGGCCGGGAAGGCCTGAGCCGAAGAGCTATTTTAGCTTGGTGCAGCAGTTCCTTGGTGAAGTGTCGCATATCAATGCAGTGAAGAGGTCGGCATGCATAGAGGGTGCGCGGATGGCTCTTGCCCGTGTCAAGACATACTGGGCGGAGATGAAGGCCACCGCTGTTACAACCCAAGACTCGCATGAGAGCCGGGTACCTGCCGAGCACTATTTTCAGGAAGTTCTGCAGGGCGCTCGTTTAATAGAGACGCAGTGCTCGAAGGATATTATGTTCGAATAACATGTATTATTGTAAAACAAAGTTTGGATGTAATATATAAAATCTTTTTATACTTGTGCCTTCAAGAATTGAGATACCTCCTGTGCGGTCGTTAATGTATATGTGTATATAACCTGAAAGATGGCAGTCTTTGGCTTCAGCCCCCACGCATATAATACGGGGGTGTTCGCAGAAGGCGCATTTTCACACTTGATCCAACGTCTTGGTCCTATTAAGGAGGTGATAGCGCAGCGAACTAGGCAACCAGACTATAATGCTTTATCACTTTCGCTTAGTCATAGGAGTTTGACAGTGGGGCTGCTATACAGCCCCTTGTGGCACCGCGCTCACCTGAATTCGGGGCGCGTGTGTGCCTTGCCGGGAAGTAGCCCTTTGTTAATGCGGAGGAATCCTAAAGATTCCGGCGGGTCATCGAGTGGTTGACCAGTCTCACGCTATATCATGACAGTCAGTTTTCGGCTTTCTCTACTGAGGTGCTCTCCTGGCCGAACTGGGGCACAATCGCAGTAGTTCTCCTGGTGCCGCCTTAGCCGATAGAGCGGAACGTAAGGCAGCAAAACACAGGAGCCGGGCAAACCCAACATTTGACCAAAGACATAATTCGGAGCTGATGCATATAAGGCCAAACTCGCGACGCCGAACACTCCCTAAGGTATTCGGTCTTTTATGAAGACGGGCGGGACAACGCCCTTGGTTATAAGCCCTCGATGTCCAGGTACGTGCAAAACACTGACGTGGCCACATGCCAAGACGCCAGCCTCCTCCTCGGCTATGGAGAGAATCCGAGGGATGTGTATCAACAAGAGACAGTAAAAAAGGTTTACGCAGGGTCTTAATCTAAAAAGAATCCTGGAGATGGGTCCCTGCTGCATGTCTGCGCCTGTGTCTCCATTGTGCCGTGTCCTGGACGGGCGTAGCATGGTGATCATCTGTAAAAGAGAGGAACTTAGCTAACAAGAAAAAGAATAGTAGTGCGGAATGTACGTTGTACTAGATAAACAATGTATAATTTTAAGATGGGTAAAATGGAGCCTTATTGTCGTGTATTTTACATACGCGAAGCCCCTTGTATAGGGGCGTATGGCTGCTAAACCTTTAACCGTATATTTTTGCTCCGGACTAGCCTAGCCGAGCCCGTGGTCTTGATGACCTAGTAGGTGTTTTCGCTGGTGAAGCTGTTTTAATGCATGGCTGTCAAGGCAGCCGCATATTCTTTCGCGCTCGAGGGACACTTAATATTGCCCTTTAGTGAGATGACGCCTCGTGGACCAGGCATTTTAAGCGTAAGAGATGCATAATGCGGTATTGCGTTAAAGCGGGTGAAAGCTTCTCGTCCCAGTAGTGCTTGATAGCTACTTGAAAATGGGGCGATATGGAAGGTTAGCTTTTCGCGGCGGAAGTTATCGGGGGAGCCGAACATAACTTCTAGCCGAAGAGAACCCATGCAATGGGTATCCGGACCTGGCATTACTCCTTGAAAGGAAGTATTGCTATGGCGAATTCTTGTTGGGTCTATTCCCATTTTGCGGATTGTGTCCTGATATAGCATGTTTAAACCACTGCCGCCATCCATCAGGACATTTGTAAAGTGGAGTCCGTCGATTATTGGATCTAATACCAGGGCAGTCCAGCCTGCGTTCCGTATACCTCTAGAGTAATCCTGGTGGTCGAAGGTGATCGGTTTTAACAACCATGGGCGAGACTCCTTTTGGATAGGCCATATGGTGCGTATCTCTGTTGGCACCAATATGTTCATCACGTGAAGTAAATTTATTGTTTTGACTTCTTGTGGGAAATCCTTTTGTTTCCTGGTGCTCTGCTTGTGGGGTTCGTCACCGTCCTCACTTGGTGTGTCGAGACTCTTGTGTTCGGCGTTGGGTTTGTCGGATTGCTTGAAAACCCAACAATCTCTGTGGGTATGGTTCGCAGGCTTCCCGGGAGTACTGTGAAGTTGACATATCTTGTCCAAGATTTTGTTCAGGTTAGATAACTCGTCCCTGTTATCCTTAAGGGGCAGCTTTCTTTGATTCTGCCCAGAGCTTTTGAATCCGGCATTGACTGCCGTGCTCTTCGGACTGCTTCCCTTAGTCCGGCGCTGGTCCTTGTTGCGTCGCGGTTTCCCATTTCCATCCCTGACCTCAGATGTACTTGGGTCGCTGGTGCTGTATCTTGCCAACCAGCTGTTCTCTCCCGCACAAAAGCGGGTCATGAGGCTTGTTAATGCGGCCATTGTTCTTGGCTTTTCTTGGCGGAGGTGTCTGGCGAGCCATTCATCTCGAACGCTGTGTTTGAAAGCTGCTAAGGCTTCGGCGTCCGGACAATCGACTATCTGATTCTTTTTAGTAAGAAATCTGTTCCAGAGTTTCCGGGCTGACTCTCCGGGCTGTTGAGTTATATGGCTTAAATCGTCCGCATCCGGGGGTCGGACATAGGTCCCTTGAAAATTTGCCCGAAAAGCATCCTCGAGCTCCTCCCAACTTCCAATGGTGTTTTCGGGAAGGCTTTTAAGCCAATGTCGTGCTGGCCCTTTGAGCTTGAGGGGTAAGTATTTTATGGCGTGGAGGTCATCTCCTCTGGCCATGTGTATATGGAGGATATAATCCTCAATCCAGACTCCAAGGTCTATTGTTCCGTCGTACGCCTCTATGTTTACGGGCTTGAATCCCGCTGGAAATTCATGGTCCAGCACCTCATCGGTGAAACATAGGGGGTGTGCGGCACCCCTGTACTTGGGTGTGCTTTGATGTTAGGATATTTGTTGTGTTGCATTGCTTACTAGAGCTTGCTTTCTTGGCCCATAGATAGATCTGGCTAGGCCGTCCTTTTGATGGGAATCCTTGAGTGGATCGCGTGCCAGCTTGTGTGCGGCGCCGCTTGCCGCTCCATGCTGGCCCTGGGGTCGTCTATCCGACCGGGTGGCTTTCTTATTTTTTGACTGCGGGGGCTCCAAGGCCTCTTCGTCAAATTCAGGCCGTAGCTTTCGCTTCGGATAGCTTTTTGTGCGGCGACTGCCGCCATGTTTGTCTGCGGTGTTGAGTACTTTGCTCCATCTGATTCTGAGTGCATCTTCCGCAGTTTTGAGCTTCCGCTTCTGCTTTTTTAGGCTGCACGCGGTGGCGACGAGCCTTTTGTGTAGGTTCTTCTGCTCCATGAGCGTATCTGGCGTAAGGTCATCTGGACTGTTGTTGCCGGGGACGGGTTGTTCGGTTTGTTTATCCAAGTTGCCCTGTTCGGACGGTTGCTCGAATACATGTTCGTCGTCCGCCGGCTCGTCCTGCTCTATGGCTGGGTCTGTATGGCTATTGTCTCTGTCGAGGCGGGGCTTGGAGCGGCGCTTACGTCGCCGCTTTGATTGCTTTTCGATTGAACGATCCCTCGTTGCATCCCTGTGTTCCTCGTCGTCGCTTCCTTTGGGTGTGTCCACCATGTATACATCATGAGATGAGGTGGCAGTCCAGTGCCTTATAGGCGTTGGTTCATGTTCGTCTCCTACATCGTCGTCTATACCGTCGATGTCTTCGGAGTCGAATTCGAGCACGTCGTTTAAATTATCAATAGTGGCTACGAAGTGGGTGGTGGGTGGGGATCGAATTTCTTCGTCGTCCACATCCCAATCCTGTCGGTCATAGTCCGGCCAGGACTCTCTTGACAAGGAGAGAGACCTGAGTGAATTCAGGATGCCGCTGAAGGGCGAGTGCTGAAAGATGTCTGCGGTGGTGAATTCCATGATCGGCGCCCAATCGGATTCGATCGGTAGGGGCGCGGAGGGCTCGGAGTCCGGAGAGGAGTCCGGCACTTTGGAGTCATGGGCTTCGCAGAGGACAAGGCTGGTGTTCGGCTTGATCGCCGTAGAGATTGCAGCCCCCGAGGCGGTGTCTAACCACCCATCCTCGATTAGTGTGGTCGGCTCCGAGCTAAGAGTCGGAGCGGACACAGGCGCAGCCTCCAGGCCATTGTTCGGCGGCAGAGCTAGATCATGCCCATCGAGGCAGTGCGGCGTGCTCGGCTGTGGCTCGAATCCGTCGAAGATCAAGTCCCCGCGGATGTCAGCCGTGTAGTTTAAACTTCCAAATCTGACCTGATGGCTAGGGGCGTATCTTTCAATCTGCTCCAGATGGCCAAGCGAATTGGCCCGCAGTGCAAAGTCGCCGAATACGAAGATCTGTCCGGGGAGAAAAGTCTCACCCTGGACCGCGTCGTTGTTGATGATCGGAGGAGCCATCGGGCCTAAAAGTGACGACACAGAGGAACTCTCAATGAAAGCACCAATGTCGATGCCAAAACTGGCGGATCTCGGGTAGGGGGTCCCGAACTGTGCGTCTAGGCGGATGGTAACAGGAGACAAGGGACATGATGTTTTTACCCAGGTTCGGGCCCTCTTGATGGAGGTAAAACCCTACTCCTTCTTGATTAATATTGATGATATGGGTAGTACAAGAGTAGATCTACCACGAGATCAAGGAGGCTAAACCCTAGAAGCTAGCCTATGGTATGATTGTTGTTCGTCCTACGGACTAAAACCCTCCGGTTTATATAGACACCGGAGAGGGCTAGGGTTACACAAAGTCGGTTATAATGGTAGGAGATCTACATATCCGTATCGCCAAGCTTGCCTTCCACACCAAGGAAAGTCCCTTCCGGCCACGGGACGAAGTCTTCAATCTTGTATTTTCATAGTCCAGGAGTCCAGCCGAAGGTATAGTCCGGCTATCCGAACACCCCCTAATCCAGGACTCCCTCAACTGCCGTTGAGCAAACCGACACCCTGCCCGCCGCCGGGTTGGAAAACAGAAATGAGGGGAAGATCTAGCTGTAGCACGGAAGCCAAGAAATTTGGTGTCAGACGGGGCTCGTTGATAGAGTAGGAGCATTCCGTACTAGTACTACTCCTACTAGTACCAAGTTTGTACTCCTAATACTATATTACTAGTACTACCACTATACAACTAGTAGGTACGTGCACAACACAACATCGTAGGAAAAAAACGGGAAGATCTTGTTTTGGGTGATTTATCTTTTTTTCAATCAACGTAGTATGAATAATATGATGTGGGGGCACCCATGAAGCTTTTGTGGCTTGGTTGCATGGCTACTGAAGGTTAGAGAAAATAAATAGATAATGTGTTTAGGGTGCACTCCACTAAATAGATATACTTTGGACCCATTGCAACGGACCGGCACATCTATATCTATACCCCCTATATAGTGTGTGAAAAACTTTGAAAGTTGGTCGTTGGATGAAGCCAATCCGACGGTACAAAGATGGCAAATCCGAGCACTACTGGCCGTTGGATATCATCCACCAGATTCTGACACGTGTATAATCTAGAAGACTCCATGGTTGAACTTAATTCATGACTAACTTTGCCACAACTAAGCTTAGGCAAAGTTATTAGTTCTTCAAAATGAGAGCCACAAGTTGGCAAGCCTAAGGGAATCTTGCCACATTTTTTGTGTGTATGTCATGTGGGGCCTTAGTGTGGCTTGCCTAAGGTGTGGCTTGAACCAAACACTCACCTAAGTTAATCAAACTTGCCTAACCTTACATTCCACCAGATTTTGCCATATGTTAGAATCCAGAAAGCTCCACATGTAGAAGCATAATGCACAAACCACCAGAATCTCATGCGTGCAATGCACGTGTACCTTACTAGTACTAGTTGGTAGTAGTAAGAAACAAATTACAGTTTTGGCATGAGCTCGTACTGCGGGAGCACCACAAGGCCTGCAGCAGGAGTTACATTTCTCTCTCGGGGCCCACGGGACCGAACTTCAGTGGCTTAGTGCCCGGCCTATGACTCAATGACATGCAGACCTTAAATGCGGCTGGCCCACATGTCATTCTCATGGTGGTGGCTTGTTTCGCGACTCACTCGTTCGAGATGAACCGGACGGTGGTGGCGTGGCCGTGGCGAGGGTGCCACAGCTGGGCGTCGGGGCGTTACGAGGCATAGATGGCCACACCGGCGGGTACTATCTGTAGTACATAAGTACTCCAGCTGAGGATTGATGCCCGGGATGAAATGTGTCAGAGCCGCTGGATGAAAATTCAATGGTGCAGGAGTACGGCTTGGAGCACAGCAGCGGAGCAGGCAAACAGCGACCAATCGGGTGTGTCTGTGGTAGAAAGTTGATGGTCGCCGCAGTTCAGCTGGCCCGCATGTCATGCACAGAAAGGCAGAGGAGCGGTGGGGCCGAGAGGGATGAGGGGCACATCGGGGGGATGAGGATCCCCTGACGCGAACAATCCTACCATTCTGTCACTGATATGTGGGACCCATAAGCATGGGTCCCACCTGTCAGCGAAGGAAAGGCAGGGCAAGGCAGTGATAGCCATATCAGAGGATCCATGTCCACGTCGGGGGACGTCATGCCGTGGGTTGGAGCGGCGTCGTGGGAATCGCGTGTGGGTGTGGCAGTGATAGAAACAAGAAACGTGATGGTCGCCGTGGTTCAACTTCCATGGACAAGCTGTCATGTCTGCTGACACATCTATATCAAAACTAGAGTGTTTATATTTCAAGCACGTGAACAAGTATTGTTCTACTACTTTGGATCCATTGCAACGCATGGGCCAGCACATTGGTAGTAGTAGTGTCCATCTTTATCTCTAGAGGCCTTCCCTCGTTCATCCTTTTCTCTCACAAGATAAACTACTCATACAAATGCATCTTGATGTTCTGTGGAACGCACGAGGATGTTTCCTTGGGGGTCTCCCAGCGAGGCGTGGCCGTAGTTGCAAGTTGACGCCCCTTGAGATGCCAACGTTGAGGGGCACTCGGATTTCCTCCGATGAGCAGGTAAGATGAGTTTGATCACGTAGTAAATGCATTCTAAAGACTACTTTCGTGTCCATTTCCTAATTCTCCCCTGCCCACTATTTCACAGGTTAGGCTCGGTGCGAGTGGAGATTGGCTTGCATATGTACGGGAGGGTACCAACATCAATTTGCACAACATTTACAACGGTGACACCGTTCCCGTAGAACCTTTGTCCAACATTGGGATCAGCCATGCAACGGGCCACCGCATGAATTGGTACGATGGAACCACGGTGCGATTGATTAAGATAGCATGAACCTTGCACATGGCGGTCAAAGGCCGATTTGTTGCTGTACGAGTAGGAAGCCGTTGTCCTCCTTTCTAACCTCATCTTCGCGGTGACAAACCAGGGGACTTATTTTGAATGGGACACATCCTACGATATACTCCCTCTCTCCCAGTTTATTTGTTTTGAATCTTTTCGTTTTATAAGTTTCAAATTCAAATTTAGAGCTCCCATCACATGTTGAGAATACAATGTCCATTAGATCATTGTGTGCATGTATAGTAAAGAAACAAATCTCGAGTTTGGCACGAGTTCGTGCTACGGGAGCACCACAAGCCCTGGCGCACGAGTTACATTCCCTCTCAGGGCCGTCGGGACTGAGCTTCAGCGCCTTACTACACCTACCTTTGAGTCAATAACATGTGGACCCGATAGGTGACTGGTCCACATGTAATGCTCCTGTAGGCAGAGGGGCAGTGGGGCCAAGAGGGGTGAGCCGCAGGTCGGGGGACGTGTGGTTTCATGGGTTCAAGCGGCGTCGTGGGAATCGCGGGTGGCTATGGTAGAAACTTGATGCTCACCACATTTTAGGTGGCCCACATGTCATGCACACAAAGGCATAGGGGCGGTGCGGCCGAGACGTGTGAGGCGCACTGATGTCTACTACACAACCTTCTTCTTGTAGACGTTGTTGGGCCTGCAAGTGCACAGGTTTGTAGGACAGTAGCAAATTTCCCTCAAGTGGATGACCTAAGGTTTATCAATCCGTAGGAGGCGTGAGGATGAAGATGGTCTCTCTCAAGCAACCCTGCAACCAAATAACAAAGAGTCTCTTGTGTCCCCAACACAACCAATACAATGGTAAGTTGTATAGGTGCACTAGTTCGGCGAAGAGATGGTGATACAAGTGCAATATGGATAGAAGATATAGGTTTTTGTAAACTAAAAATATAAAAACAGCAAGGTAACAAGTGGTAAAAGTGAGCGTAAACGGTATTGCAATGAGAGGAAACAAGGCCTAGGGTTCATACTTTCGCTAGTGCAAGTTCTCTCAACAATAATAACATAGATAGAACATATGACAAGCCCTCAACATGCAACAAAGAGTCACTCCAAAGCCACTAATAGCGGAGAACCAACGTAGAGATTATGGTCGGGTACGAAACCACCACAAAGTTATTCTTTCAAATCGATCTGTTGGGCTATTCCTATAAGTGTCACAAACAACCCTGGAGTTTTTACTAGAATAACACCTTCAGATACAAATCAACCAAAATCCTAATGTCACCTAGATACTCCATTGTCACCTCAAGTATCCGTGGGCATGATTATACGATATGCATCACACAATCTCAGATTTATCCAACCAACATAAAAGTACTTCAAAGAGCGCCCCAAAGTTTCTACCGGAGAATCAAGAACGTGTGCCAACCCCTATGCATAGGTTCCCAATGTCACGAAACCCGCAAGTTGATCACCAAGACATACATCAAGTATTCTCATATAGACTCGATCCGATAAGATTACTTCAAAAGGGGAAACTCAATTCATCACAAAGGAGTAGAGGGGGAGAAACATCATAAGATCCAACTACAATAGCAAAGCTCGGGATACATCAAGATCGTGCCATAGAGGAACACGAGAGAGAACACGAGAGAGAGAGAGAGAGAGAGAGATCAAACACATAGCTACTGGTACATACCCTCAGCCACGAGGGTGAACTACTCCCTCCTCGTCATGGAGAGCGCCGGGATGATGAAGATGGCCACCGGAGATGGATCCCCCCTCCGGCAGGGTACCGGAAAGGGGTCCCGATTGGTTTTTGGTGGTTCTGGAGGCTTGCGGCGGCGGAACTCTCGATCTATCTTCTCTTCTGGAAGTTTTAGGGTACGGCGGTATATATGGGTGAAAGGAGAATGTCGGTGGAGCTACGGGGGCCCCACGAGGCAGGGGGCACGCCCAGGGGGGGAGGGCGCGCCCTCCACCCTCGTGACCGCCTCGTGGCACTTCTGGCATGGGGTCCAAGTCCATCAGGTGGGTTTCCTTCCAAAAATAACTTCTCCAGTTGATTTCGTTCCGTTTTGACTCCGTCTGATATTCCTTTTCCTCGAAATACTGAAATAGGCATAAAACAGCCTGTGACGCCCGGATAATTAAGCTACAGTAAAACTCTGCTAATGATGCCACGTCACCTCTGTCACTGTAGTTAATCTCGGATTAGTCAAAACTGATTCAAATTCAAAATTAAATTTAAGGCCAAGAACAAAAGTTTTCAAACTTTAAGACTAAAATGTCCGGGTTGAGCCAAATAATGCATAGTTAACTATGGTGGAGAAACCACACCTTTATAAAATATTCAAATACTATTATATGAAATAAAATAGTAGCAAAACAATTAATTAGATGTCCTTTTGCAATTAATAAAATGTTAAGATATTTTATTTAGTTGCCCAAAATTATTGGGGCAGTAGCATAACTTTAATACTAAATTAGGACTATTGCTTTTATATTTTATAAAAGTAGTAAATAGAAAATAACTATAACAGAAAAGGTAATATAAATAAAAAGAAAAAGGGTAAAACACAGAAAAAACAAAATCAACAAAAAAGTAAAAGAACCCCCCGGTGGCCAACTGGGCCTCGGCCCAGCCGGCTGGCCACAGCCTCGGGCAGGCCAGCCCACCCCGGCGCCCCATTAGGTCACCCCGAGCCCCACCCCGGTCAAACCCTAGGCCGACCGCACCACTCCCACTTCTCCCCGCCGCCCCCATGATCTGGATCGAGCCCCGATCCCCCACTCGCTCCCCGCACGCCTCTCTCTCTCCCCTTTCCCCGCCTGGATCGGGGCAGATGACCCCGACCCCTTCGCCACGCCGCTGCCGCTCGGCGCCTCCGGCCACCTCGCGCCCCTGACACCAGCGCCTGCCTCCTCAATCCCCTTCCCAGCGCCCCCACACTCGGCTGGTTCTGGATCGGGGAGGGGCCCGATCCCGCGCCGCCCTCCGCCCCTGACGACGGTGCCTCCTCCCTGGAGCCCCCGCTCGTCGACGCCACCGTCCCGCCCTGCCTCTCCACCACCGGCACCTTCGGACCTCAGCGCGCCCCGTGGTCGTCATCCACCCCACCAGCGCAAGGCCACGGTGCCCCCCCCCATCGCCGGATCGTCGTCGCTCCTCCGCGTCGACTTGCTGCTCCGACGCCTCCACGCCCCCTCGAGCTCGCACGCGACCTCCCCTGTGAGCCCCTTGCCAAATCCCCCTCCGCCTCCCGCCGTAGGTCGCCGTCCGTGCTCCGACCCTGCTCCGCCCTGGACGCGTCGCCCCGTGCCCGTGCGTGGCCTCGCCGTGGATGCCCGCCACCATGTGTGGCTGCGCCCGCGCTGCGACTGCTCCCGTCCCCTGCTGCGCCGCTCTGCTTGCTGCTTCTACCGCTGCCGCTCGACCCGCCCGCGTCGCGGCCGATCCCCCGCTCGCCCGTGCCTCTACGGCACCTACCGTGACGCCCTACTCCGGCGAGCCGCCGTGGCCACCGCCCCATGGGGGCCTCGTACACCTAGCGGGCGCCCACGCACAGCGCCCGCAACCGCACCCGCTGGCGCCCAGCGCCGCTCTCCCAGGGCCACTGCCAAAGGGGCCCCACGCCCTGTGTTAAAAAAATGTATTAAAATGATTAATTAATTGGTTGATTAATTAATTAACTTAATTAACTTTGTTTAATTAACCCAATGAACAATTTAGTCTAATTAAGCCTGTTTAATTAAACGGTGCCAATGACAGCGGGACCCACATGTAAGTTTGACTCAGTCAACTGCACTGTTGACTGCTGATGTCGTGATGATGTCGAGCTGATGCAATAACTCCTTTTAGGTTTATTAATAAATTTAGAAAATGAATTAAAAACTTTGAAAATTAATATTAAATAATCTGTAACTCGGATGAAAATACTTTGTACATGAAAGTTACTCAGAACGACGAGACAATTCCGGATACGCAGCCCGTTCGTCCGCCACACATTCCTAACCTATCCAACTCGCAACTTTCCCCCTCCGGCCCCTCTGCCCGAAAACGCGAAACGCCGGGGATACTTTCCCGGATGTTCCTCCCTTCACCGGTATCATCCCATACCGCGTTAGGGCACCTCTAACGCCGTTACTTGTCATGTCATGCATCGCTATGCATCTGCTTGCTTAAATATTTATTGTTTCTTCCCCCTCTTCTCTCGATAGACACCGAGATCGACGCTGCTGCTTCCCTGTTCGACTACGGTGTTGACGATCCCTCTCTCTTGCCAGAGCAACCAGGCAAGCCCCCCCTTTGATCACCAGATATCGCCTACTCTTCCCTATACTGCTTGCATTAGAGTAGTGTAGCTTGTTACTGCTTTCGTTATTCCTATCCTGATGCATAGCCTGTCTTTGATACTGCTGTTGATACCTTTACCTACAATCCTACTGCTTAGTATAGGATGCTAGTGTTCCATCAGTGGCCCTACACTCTTGTCCGTCTGCCATGCTATACTACTGGGCCGTGATCACTTCGGGAGGTGATCACGGGCATATACTATATACTTTACACTGTTACATTACATGTGATACTATTCGGAGATGGGGGCTGAAGGGGCAGGTGGCTCCATCCCGGTAGAGGTGGGCCTGGGTTCCCGACGGCCCCCGACTGTTACTTTGAGGCGGAGCGACAGGGCAGGTTTGGACCACCTAGGAGAGAGGTGGGCCTGGCCCTAGTCGGCGTTCGCGATACTTAACACGCTTAACGAGATCTGGGTATTTGATCTGAGTCTGGCCATTTGGTCTATACGCACTAACCACCTACGCGGGAGTAGTTATGGGTATCCCGACGTCGTGGTATCAGCCGAAGCACTTCATGACGTCAGCGACTGAGCGGCGCGCGCCGGGTTGGACCGCGTAACGTGACTTCCTTTGAAATGGAGGTTGCTAGGTCTGCTCTCCGGCCGCGTACGCAACGTGCAGGTGTGCTCAGGGCGATGGGCCCAGACCCCTGTGCGCATAGGTTTAGACCGGCGTGCTGACCGCTCTGTTGTGCCTAGGTGGGGCTGCGACGTGTTGATCTTCCAAGGCCGGGCATGACCCAGAAAAGTGTGTCCGGCCAAATGGGATCAAGCGTGTTGGGCTATGTGGTGCACCCCTGCAGGGAAGTTTATCTATTCGAATAGCCGTGTCCCTCGGTAAAAGGACGACCCGGAGTTGTACCTCGACCTTATGACAACTAGAACCGGATACTTAATAAAACACACCCTTCCAAGTGCCAGATACAACCCGGTGATGGCTCTCCAACAGGGCATCGAGGAGGGGATCGCCGGGTAGGATTATGCTATACGATGCTACTTGGAGGACTTCAGTCTACTCTCTTCTATATGCTGCAAGACGGAGGCGACCAGAAGCGTAGTCTTCGATAAGACTAGCTATCCCCCTCTTATTCTGGCATTCTGCAGTTCAGTCCACTGATATGGCCCTTTACACATATATCCATGCATATGTAGTGTAGCTCCTTGCTTGCGAGTACTTTGGATGAGTACTCACGGTTGCTTTTCTCCCCCTTTCCCCCTTTCCCTTCTACCTGGTTGTCGCAACCAGATGTTGGAGCTCAGGATCCAGACGCCACCGTCGACGACGACTCCTACTACACTGGAGGTGCCTACTACTACGTGCAGCCCGCTGACGACGACCAGGAGTAGTTAGGAGGATCCCAGGCAGGAGGCCTGCGCCTCGTTCGATCTGTATCCCAGTTTGTGCTAGCCATCTTATGGCAAACTTGTTTAACTTATGTCTGTACTCAGATATTGTTGCTTCCGCTGACTCGTCTATGATCGAGCACTTGTATTCGAGCCCTCGAGGCCCCTGGCTTGTATTATGATGCTTGTATGACTTATTTTTTTATTTATAGAGTTGTGTTGTGATATCTTCCCGTGAGTCCCTGATCTTGATCGTACACATTTGCGTGCATGATTAGTGTACGATTGAAACGGGGGCGTCACAAGTTGGTATCAGAGCCGACTGCCTGTAGGAATCCCCCTTCCACACTCCTTGGCCGAAGTCGAGTCTAGACATTGCAAAAACTTTTACTAACATGGCTGTGTGCCTTACGGGCCCACGTCGCCATCGGGTGGTACTAGGATCTTTTACTCCTCGACCTTTACTCTGGGACTCTGACCTCTCTTCTGTTCGGGATAAATGAATTCTGCTAAATCTAACATTAGGATCTCGTTACCACTTCCTGCCGGAGAGCCCTTTCATTACAGATGATCGCCGGCTACACCAGAAGATTTCGAAGATACTCTCTGATATTCTCTTGAGACCTGGTGCCCATTGCTTTTGCAATTCCCTCCCATCGAAATATCCCTATGGATAAATACTTACACCTGTCGTGCTTACTTTTATTCCCACTCGATCTTGTTATTACAAGATACCCCGAGAATATTTTGGGCCTACTGCCTTGCAGTTCCTTGCCACCTGAATACCCCTAAGAATAAATTCTCGCACTTTCCGAGTATCCGCTCCTCCCGAGTTGTTCAGGTGTTTCACAAAAGTCTTTGAAATACTATTCAATCCCCCGAAAATCCTTAGCAGCTTTATTGCTCTGCAAATATTTGTCTACTTGCATTATGGATGCTTCCCATATATCTGGCAATATTCATTAGTCTCCTTTGACACCGTCATTTAGATCCTGTTGATTCAACATGCGTGCGAATGCACGCAATCATCGGTTGATCCTTTTAAATTAACTATCCGGCTCAGATGTCATTTTGAACATGAGCTGGTTCTCAACCAATCCAATTGCCATCGATTGTACCCCTAAGACTATTCAACTTATCCATCCTTGATCCGAGCGTTTGCTCCTGATCCCTTGATTTGAAAATCATAATTCCTTTGCTATAAACGTTGAATTATTCAGATGTTCTATAAACCGATGCATTTGCATTCTTTCTTCCTCTGATTGGGTATCGATACTCACATCAGCTCCTTTGTGGATCGCCATATCCACTGTTGGATTATTATATCCGACAGTGTCCTTCATAATTAATCACCTTGTGAGTTCTTTCTCCGATACATAATGCCTTTGGTAAATTGTATCCTCTACTTTTTACAACCATGCCCTACTTTTGAGCTTGTGTTAATTACTCTTGAAGCTTGTGGTATATGTTTCCATGATACCCTGACGGGTTGAACCTATGCCTTCCTTTATATGTGTGAACTCGGAAGTTTTCACGAGTCATACTCGTCTGGTATTTCACCAGGTAAAACTTTCAACAACTGATGTCATTTTTGAAATACGAGCAGTGAATGAAAGGTTATGCATTGAAGAAGTGGGAGTCGACCTTGAACTTTGTGTTCATGCCCATGGACATGATGTAGATCTTATCATTAAAACTTCTCTTAAATTAATTATTCCTTTGGTGTAAGTTCATCTTATATCTGGGATCTGACCTTTTGCAATTGGGGTTCCGACCATATTTTCTTCTTGATCCCATTTCTCGGACAAGTTAGAGTACTTGCCTTCTGCAGATCAGTACCCCAGTCCAACCTCTACTATGATCTGCCTTCGAGTATTACCCGTGGTATCTCGATAATAGCATAGAACCATATTAATTCTTATGAGTTCTTCAAGTATTATTTCTCACCGATCCCAATTTTCCCCGAGTTATGAGTTGTTAGACACTCAAGGACACTGGTAAGTGAATCAATTTCGCACTCCGATTCAATAGCTCTAAATAATCTCCGTTGCTGATGAGTTTATTAATCCTTCAAGTCATTCCTAGCCTTATCGGCTATATCATTATCGTGCAAACTTCTAACTGTGCTACCCGGTCCTTCTTCCCGGAGCACAAATTTTCGACGATGAGCTAAGCTTACGTCGATCTTCCTTGTCATATCAGTTCGCCTTGAACAACAAGCTTGATTTCAAGTTTGTGTCCTACCCATGGTTCCAATAACCTTCCGCTTCATCATTCCTTTGACTTGATGTCGTCGCTGATTGATTACATCTTCATGAAATCTCTCGACAAATGTGTCGTGATCATCATCAACCTTATGAGCTCTACCAGGATATCAATTGAGTTCATGATGAGAAATAGCATCCTTGCCCTTGATGATCTGTATTATCATTGACCACTTTATTGCCTTCCCACCAACACAAACTTGTCCGTGTTGTGGCTATACCTTGAGTTCCTTGCTATCCAACTTATGTTATGATCTACCGCGGAGTATCACCATCTTTGATGTCAAGAATGTTGTGAGGATTGCTCCACCTCTTAAGAAATTCTTGCTATAATGATACTTCTCACCATCACCATTCTTCTTGGTCCTCGTGTTGATTCCAACCGGGGTACCCACAAGCGAACGGCGTGGGTTGTATTCTGCACTTCTAGCAACCCTATTGCTTTGAAGTTAATGACCGATAATTCATTCTTAGCCTATCGGTTGCGGAACCACCATTCTAACGTTGATCATGCTACTATAAGCCCATATTTCGGGTGCACTTTTCAACCAATTGTTAATTGTGTATGTTTTCCTCGAGCATACATCATTATATCATTTGATCCGACAAATGTTATCTCCTTGTCCACGTAACTGTGGAAATCCACCTTTTTGGAAATCTCGAGGATTGTCGCTAACTCCGTCAGCTACCCCGTCATCCTCTCTTTGGTTCAAATGATGAACTCTTGTGTCGGTACTCACTCCCATAGTTCATTTCCCGAGAATTTTACAATGTCATCTCGACAATTTGTGCTGCATCTTTCTTCTCAGGATCCTGAGTCTGAGGTATCCTGGCACCGATCAGATCTAAAACTCGGTCAGATATGATGGTTGGAACATATTTCCAAGGGTTATAACATTGATCTTTATATGACCCAGTAAGTTGATGTCATGCCTAGCACCCCCACCCCCAGCTGGAGGACCTATCATTATAGTTTCCTTTTTAACAAGGTTAACCATTCTTTCATGAGGAAATTGTAAGACTTATTCTACAAGTTATTCCTGATGGATCCTTTGTGTTTCCAGAGTCTGATATTCACAGGATGACCATGTCAATGCTATCTCGAAGCATGTCTATGGTACTCCGATTTTCAATAAGAACATTTGAAGCACGATGCTAAAATTCTCCTTATCAATTATCCAAACACCGTTGTATGGGTATTGTCATGAAATTTCTCTCCCCTTACCTAAAGGGTTTTCTACGTTATATCCTGTCATGGATATCATGCTCTACTTGTCCTTGGGAAGAATATACCCCTGCAAGATGTGTTTAAACACATTTTTCTTTTCATTGTTTTGTTTAACCTTCTGTGATCCATATGACCTAAGCAGAAATATCTTCCGGCTTATGTAAACACCGTGTTGTACAACTCGGTCAGTAAGACCCTGTACTATTGTTGATGACATTCCGTTAACCACCGATGGACGAGAACCTTGCCTATTGGTCCGCCTCGTTCAACGAGCGGGAAAATGGTTCTCTTCATCCCTCGCCCTTGGTATCGATGTTGTTGCCGACATAACTGACAGGCTACCCTCTGACATGCCTTGCTATCATGACCGTGCAAGATGTCAGACCCCTTCCTACTTTTAACCCACATGGTGGGCCCATAACCCACAGGTCCCAGGATCGAAACCTGACTCTCCTGTACAACTCCGTTTCTAAAGTTAATCCTCACGCTTGGCTTTGTATGTAATTCATGAGCCACCTTCCGTGTGATCATCAAATTACGGTATTAAGCACAATACCTTTTCTCGTTGCCTTGAGCCCCTTTCACACGTTGTTTCAGGCATCGAACGATTGCCTGCCCGCTCGAAACTTCCCATGATACCTCCTTACCTTGCTCTCGAATTTTTCTTAAGTTTCAATTCGCGAGTGACTTCCGCCACCCTCCCCGATGTTAGCTACCAGATAGTCAAACTTGCAGAGGTCCGTTCTCCCGGAATACCCCTTTTATACATTCGTAAGTATGATTGAGTTCCAGAAGAAAGGATGTCGACAGCATCTTGAACACCTGAAACAGAGAGATGAAGACATCAAGGTATTGGACCGGCCTCTTCGCGAAGAGCAAGCCAGGATGAGAAGACCCGCTAGATTCGTTACCAAATCTTTCCCCCTTTCACTACCTCTTAAATCTCGGGACGAGATTTCTTGTAGTGGAGGAGAATTGTGACGCCCGGATAATTAAGCTACAGTAAAACTCTGCTAATGATGCCACGTCACCTCTGTCACTGTAGTTAATCTCGGATTAGTCAAAACTGATTCAAATTCA
This sequence comes from Aegilops umbellulata, assembly GCA_032464435.1. Taxonomy (NCBI): domain Eukaryota; kingdom Viridiplantae; phylum Streptophyta; class Magnoliopsida; order Poales; family Poaceae; genus Aegilops; species Aegilops umbellulata. The sequence continues at coordinate 342,078,424 of CP136059.1, forward strand.
AAATTAAATTTAAGGCCAAGAACAAAAGTTTTCAAACTTTAAGACTAAAATGTCCGGGTTGAGCCAAATAATGCATAGTTAACTATGGTGGAGAAACCACACCTTTATAAAATATTCAAATACTATTATATGAAATAAAATAGTAGCAAAACAATTAATTAGATGTCCTTTTGCAATTAATAAAATGTTAAGATATTTTATTTAGTTGCCCAAAATTATTGGGGCAGTAGCATAACTTTAATACTAAATTAGGACTATTGCTTTTATATTTTATAAAAGTAGTAAATAGAAAATAACTATAACAGAAAAGGTAATATAAATAAAAAGAAAAAGGGTAAAACACAGAAAAAACAAAATCAACAAAAAAGTAAAAGAACCCCCCGGTGGCCAACTGGGCCTCGGCCCAGCCGGCTGGCCACAGCCTCGGACAGGCCAGCCCACCCCGGCGCCCCATTAGGTCACCCCGAGCCCCACCCCGGTCAAACCCTAGGCCGACCGCACCACTCCCACTTCTCCCCGCCGCCCCCATGATCTGGATCGAGCCCCGATCCCCCACTCGCTCCCCGCACGCCTCTCTCTCTCCCCTTTCCCCGCCTGGATCGGGGCAGATGACCCCGACCCCTTCGCCACGCCGCTGCCGCTCGGCGCCTCCGGCCACCTCGCGCCCCTGACACCAGCGCCTGCCTCCTCAATCCCCTTCCCAGCGCCCCCACACTCGGCTGGTTCTGGATCGGGGAGGGGCCCGATCCCGCGCCGCCCTGCGCCCCTGACGACGGTGCCTCCTCCCTGGAGCCCCCGCTCGTCGACGCCACCGTCCCGCCCTGCCTCTCCACCACCGGCACCTTCGGACCTCAGCGCGCCCCGTGGTCGTCATCCACCCCACCAGCGCAAGGCCACGGTGCCCCCCCCCCCCATCGCCGGATCGTCGTCGCTCCTCCGCGTCGACTTGCTGCTCCGACGCCTCCACGCCCCCTCGAGCTCGCACGCGACCTCCCCTATGAGCCCCTTGCCAAATCCCCCTCCGCCTCCCGCCGTAGGTCGCCGTCCGTGCTCCGACCCTGCTCCGCCCTGGACGCGTCGCCCCGTGCCCGTGCGTGGCCTCGCCGTGGATGCCCGCCACCATGTGTGGCTGCGCCCGCGCTGCGACTGCTCCCGTCCCCTGCTGCGCCGCTCTGCTTGCTGCTTCTACCGCTGCCGCTCGACCCGCCCGCGTCGCGGCCGATCCCCCGCTCGCCCGTGCCTCTACGGCACCTGCCGTGACGCCCTACTCCGGCGAGCCGCCGTGGCCACCGCCCCATGGGGGCCTCGTACACCTAGCGGGCGCCCACGCACAGCGCCCGCAACCGCACCCGCTGGCGCCCAGCGCCGCTCTCCCAGGGCCACTGCCAAAGGGGCCCCACGCCCTGTGTTAAAAAAATGTATTAAAATGATTAATTAATTGGTTGATTAATTAATTAACTTAATTAACTTTGTTTAATTAACCCAATGAACAATTTAGTCTAATTAAGCCTGTTTAATTAAACGGTGCCAATGACAGCGGGACCCACATGTAAGTTTGACTCAGTCAACTGCACTGTTGACTGCTGATGTCGTGATGATGTCGAGCTGATGCAATAACTCCTTTTAGGTTTATTAATAAATTTAGAAAATGAATTAAAAACTTTGAAAATTAATATTAAATAATCTGTAACTCGGATGAAAATACTTTGTACATGAAAGTTACTCAGAACGACGAGACAATTCCGGATACGCAGCCCGTTCGTCCGCCACACATTCCTAACCTATCCAACTCGCAACTTTCCCCCTCCGGCCCCTCTGCCCGAAAACGCGAAACGCCGGGGATACTTTCCCGGATGTTCCTCCCTTCACCGGTATCATCCCATACCGCGTTAGGGCACCTCTAACGCCGTTACTTGTCATGTCATGCATCGCTATGCATCTGCTTGCTTAAATATTTATTGTTTCTTCCCCCTCTTCTCTCGATAGACACCGAGATCGACGCTGCTGCTTCCCTGTTCGACTACGGTGTTGACGATCCCTCTCTCTTGCCAGAGCAACCAGGCAAGCCCCCCCCCCCTGGATCACCAGATATCGCCTACTCTTCCCTATACTGCTTGCATTAGAGTAGTGTAGCTTGTTACTGCTTTCGTTATTCCTATCCTGATGCATAGCCTGTCTTTGATACTGCTGTTGATACCTTTACCTGCAATCCTACTGCTTAGTATAGGATGCTAGTGTTCCATCAGTGGCCCTACACTCTTGTCCGTCTGCCATGCCATACTACTGGGCCGTGATCACTTCGGGAGGTGATCACGGGCATATACTATATACTTTACACTGTTACATTACATGTGATACTATTCGGAGATGGGGGCTGAAGGGGCAGGTGGCTCCATCCCGGTAGAGGTGGGCCTGGGTTCCCGACGGCCCCCGACTGTTACTTTGAGGCGGAGCGACAGGGCAGGTTTGGACCACCTAGGAGAGAGGTGGGCCTGGCCCTAGTCGGCGTTCGCGATACTTAACACGCTTAACGAGATCTGGGTATTTGATCTGAGTCTGGCCATTTGGTCTATACGCACTAACCACCTACGCGGGAGTAGTTATGGGTATCCCGACGTCGTGGTATCAGCCGAAGCACTTCATGACGTCAGCGACTGAGCGGCGCGCGCCGGGTTGGACCGCGTAACGTGACTTCCTTTGAAATGGAGGTTGCTAGGTCTGCTCTCCGGCCGCGTACGCAACGTGCAGGTGTGCTCAGGGCGATGGGCCCAGACCCCTGTGCGCATAGGTTTAGACCGGCGTGCTGACCGCTCTGTTGTGCCTAGGTGGGGCTGCGACGTGTTGATCTTCCGAGGCCGGGCATGACCCAGAAAAGTGTGTCCGGCCAAATGGGATCAAGCGTGTTGGGCTATGTGGTGCACCCCTGCAGGGAAGTTTATCTATTCGAATAGCCGTGTCCCTCGGTAAAAGGACGACCCGGAGTTGTACCTCGACCTTATGACAACTAGAACCGGATACTTAATAAAACACACCCTTCCAAGTGCCAGATACAACCCGGTGATGGCTCTCCAACAGGGCATCGAGGAGGGGATCGCCGGGTAGGATTATGCTATACGATGCTACTTGGAGGACTTCAGTCTACTCTCTTCTATATGCTGCAAGACGGAGGCGACCAGAAGCGTAGTCTTCGATAAGACTAGCTATCCCCCTCTTATTCTGGCATTCTGCAGTTCAGTCCACTGATATGGCCCTTTACACATATATCCATGCATATGTAGTGTAGCTCCTTGCTTGCGAGTACTTTGGATGAGTACTCACGGTTGCTTTTCTCCCCCTTTCCCCCTTTCCCTTCTACCTGGTTGTCGCAACCAGATGTTGGAGCTCAGGATCCAGACGCCACCGTCGACGACGACTCCTACTACACTGGAGGTGCCTACTACTACGTGCAGCCCGCTGACGACGACCAGGAGTAGTTAGGAGGATCCCAGGCAGGAGGCCTGCGCCTCGTTCGATCTGTATCCCAGTTTGTGCTAGCCATCTTATGGCAAACTTGTTTAACTTATGTCTGTACTCAGATATTGTTGCTTCCGCTGACTCGTCTATGATCGAGCACTTGTATTCGAGCCCTCGAGGCCCCTGGCTTGTATTATGATGCTTGTATGACTTATTTTTTTATTTATAGAGTTGTGTTGTGATATCTTCCCGTGAGTCCCTGATCTTGATCGTACACATTTGCGTGCATGATTAGTGTACGATTGAAACGGGGGCGTCACACAGCCAGTCTAGGCTGGGCCTCCGGTTAATAGGTTAGTCCCAAAAATAATACAAAAGTGGATAATAAAGCCCAATATTGCCTAAAATAGTAGATAAAGTAGCATGGAGCAATCAAAAATTATAGATACGTTGGAGACGTATCAGGCATCCCCAAGCTTAATTCCTGCTCGTCCTCGTGTAGGTAAATGATAAAAAGAGAATTTTTGATGCGGAGTGATACTCTGGCATAATTTCAATGTAAATCTTCTTAATCAAGGTATGAATATTCAGATCCGAAAGGTTCAAGACAAAAGTTCATATTGACATAAAAATGATAATACTTCAAGCATACTAATCAAACAATTATGTCATCTCAAAATAACATGGCCAAAGGAAGTTCATCCCTACAAAATCATATAGTTAGGCTATGCTTCATTTTCGTCACACAAAGATGTTCCCAACTTCTATACCCCCGATGACAAGCCAAGCAATTGTTTCATACTCAAATAATCTCAAACTTTTTCAACCTTCACGCAATACATGAGCGCGAGCCATGGACATAGCACTATGGGTGGTATAGAATATGATGATGGGGATTGTGTGGAGAAGACAAAAAAGGAGAAAGTCTCACATCAACGAGGCTAATCAATGAGCTATGGAGATGCCCATCAATTGATGTTAATGCAAGGAGTAGGGATTGCCATGCAATGGATGCACTAAAGCTAAGAATGCTCAACAAAAGAAAACTAGTGGGTGTGCATCCAACTTGCTTGCTCATGAAGACCTAGGGAATTTTGAGGAAGCCCATCATTGGAACATACAAGCCAAGTTCTATAATGAAAATTCCCCACTAGTATGAACAAGACAACTTATGAGACTCACTATATGAAAATCATGGTGCTACTTTGAAGCACAAGTGTGGAAAAAGAGATAGTAGCATTGCCCTTTTTATTTTCTCTTTTTTTTGGCCTTTCTTTTTTTTTTCTTTTTTGGCCTTTCTCTTTTTTTTGATTGGGCAATGCTCTAATAATGATGATCATCACACTCCTATTGATTACAACTCGATACTAGAACAAGATATGACTCTATTATGAATGCCTCCGGCGGTGTACCGGGATGGTGCAATGAATCAAGAGTGACATGTATGAAAAATAATGCATGGTGGCTTTGCCACAAATATGATGTCAACTACAAGATCATGCAATGGCAATATGACAAAAGTAAAGCATGTCATGATGATGATGATGATGGTGGAAGTTGCATGGCAATATATCTCGAATGGCTATGGAAATGCCATGATAGGTAGGTATGGTGGCTGTTTTGAGGAAGATATAGGGAGGTTTATGTGTGAAAGAGCGTATCATATCACGGGGTTTGGATGCACCGGCGAAGTTTGCACCAACTCTCAATGTTAGAAAGGGCAATGCACGGTACCGAAGAGGCTAGCAAATGGCGGAAAGGTAAAAGTGTGTATAATCCATGGACTCAACATTAGTCAAAAGAACTCATATACTTATTGCAAAAATTTAGAAGTTATCAAAATCAAGTATTACGCGCATGCTCCTAGGGGGATAGATTGGTAGGAAAAGACCATCGCTCGTCCCCGACCGCCACTCATAAGGATGCACAAGCCAGGTACACTTCATGCTTCAAATTTGTTACACAACTTTAACCATACATGCATGCTACGGGACTTGCTAACTTCAACACAAGTATTTCTCAAATTCACAACTACTCAACTAGCACGACTATGATATTATCACCTCCATATCTCAAAACAATTATCAAGCATCAAACTTATCTTAGTATTCAACCCACTAAAAAGAAAGTTTCACATATCTTGAATACCAAGTATATTAACATTAAGCAAATTACCATGCTATTAACGACTCTCAAAATAATCTAAGTGAAGCATGAGAGATCAAGTTTGTTTAAAACAATCCACCACCGTGCTCTAAAAGATCTAAGTGAAGCACTAGAGCAAAAATTATCACGCTCAAAAAGATATAAGTGAAGCACATAGAGTATTCTAACAAATTTGAATTCATGCATGGCTCTCTCAAAAGGTGTGTACAGGAAGGATGATTGTGGTAGACTAACAAGCAAAGACACAAATAATACAAGACGCTCCAAGCAAAACACATATCATGTGGTGAATAAAAATATAGCTCCAAGTAAATTACCGATGGAAGTGGACGAAAGAGGGGATGCCTTCCGGGGCATCCCCAAGCTTTGACTTTTTGGTGTCCTTGGATTATCTTGGGGGTGCCATGAGCATCCCCAAGCTTAGGCTCTTTCCAATCCTTGTTCCATAATCCATCGAAGCCTTACCCAAAACTTGAAAACTTCACAACACAAAACTTAACAGAAAACTCGTGAGCTCCGTTAGCGAAAGAAAACAAAACACCACTTCAAGGTACTGTAATGAACTCATTATTTATTTATATTGGTGTTAAACCTACTGTATTCCAACTTCTCTATGGTTTATAAACTATTTTACTAGCCATGGATTCATCAAAATAAGCAAACAACACACGAAAAACATAATCTGTCAAAAACAGAACAGTCTGTAGTAATCTGTAACTAACGCAAACTTCTGGAACTACAAAAATTCTAAAATAAATTGGTGGACCTGAGGAATTTGTCTAGAAATCATATGCAAAAATAATCAACTAAATAGCACTCTCCAGTAAAAAGTTATAGCTAATCTCGTGAGCGCTAAAGTTTCTGTTTTTTACAACATGAACATAAAGACTTCACCCAAGTCTTCCCAAAGGTTCTACTTGCACCAACACTAATTAAAACATGAAAACACATCTAACCAGAGGCTAGATGGATTATTTAATCCTAAACAGAACCAAAAAGCAAGAAACTAAAATAAAATTGGGTTGCCTCCCAACAAGCGCTATCGTTTAACGCCCCTATCTAGGCATTATGATTTCAATGATGCTCACATAAAAGATAAGAATTGAAACATAAAGAGAGCATCATGAAGAATATGACTAGTGTTGGGGAACGTTGCAGAAAACAAAAAATTTCCTACGGTTTCACCAAGATCCATCTATGAGTTCATCTAGCAACGAGTATTCAGATTGCATCTACATACCTTTGTAGATCGCGAGCGGAAGCGTTCACTAGAACGTGGATGATGGAGTCATACTCGCCGTGATCCAAATCACCGATGACCGAGTGCCGAACTGACGGCACCTCCGCGTTCAAAACACGTACGGAGCGGATGACGTCTCGTCCTTCTTGATCCAGCAAGGGGGAAGAAGAGGTTGAGGAATTGGTCCAGCAGCAGCACGACGGCGTGGTGTTGGTGGAGAAGCAGCACTCCGGCAGGGCTTCGCCAAGCACATGACGGAGGAGGAGAGGTGTAGCAGGGGAGAGGGAGGCGCCAAGATGCAAGGGTCCGGCTGCCCCCTCCCTCCCCCCTTTATATAGGCCCCCTGGGGGGCGCCGGCCCTTGGAGATCTGATCTCCCAAGGGGGGCGGCGGCCAGGGGGGTGGAGTACCCCCCAAGGCAAGTGGGGCGCCCCCCCACCCTAGGGTTTCAACCCTAGGCGTAGGGGGTGGGCCTAGGGGGGCTCACCAGCCCACTATGGGCTGGTTCCCCTTCCCACTTCAGCCCATGGGGCCCTCCGGGATGGGTGGCCCCACCCGGTGGACCCCCGGGACCCATCCGGTGGTCCCGGTACAATGCCGGTGACCCCCGAATCTTTCTCGATGGCCGAAACTGCACTTCCTATATATAATTCTTTACCTCCGGACCATTCCGGAACTCCCCGTGACGTCCAGGATCTCATCCGGGACTCCGAACAACTTTCGGATTACTGCATATTCATATCTTTACAACCCTAGCGTCACCGAACCTTAAGTGTGTAGACCCTATGGGTTCGGGAGACATGCAGACATGACCGAGACGCCTCTCCGGCCAATAACCAACAGCGGGATCTGGATACCCATGTTGGCTCCCACATACTCCTCTCATCGGATGAACCATGATGTCGAGGATTCAATTAATCCTGTATTCAATTCCCTTTGTCAATCGGTATTTTACTTGGCCGAGATTCGATCATCGGTATCCCAATACCTCGTTCAATCTCGTTACCGGCAAGTCACTTTACTCGTACCGTAATGCATGATCCCGTGATCAAACACTTTGATCACACTGAGCTCATTATGATGATGCATTATCGAGTGGGCCCGGTGATACCTCTCCGTCATACGGAGTGACAAATCCCAGTCTCGATCCGTGTCAACCCAACAGACACTTTCGGAGATACCCGTAGTATACCTTTATAGTCACCTAGTTACGTTGTGACGTTTGGCACACCCAAAGCACTCCTACAGTATCCGGGAGTTACACGATCTCATGGTCTAAGGAAAAGATACTTGACATTGGAAAAGCTCTAGCAAACGAATTATACGATCTTGTGCTTATGCTTAGGATTGGGTCTTGTCCATCACATCATTCTCCTAATGATGTGATCTCGTTATCAATGACATTCAATGTCCATAGTCAAGAAACAATGACTATTAGTTGATCAACGAGATACTCAACTAGAGGCTTTCTAGGGACATATTGGTGTCTATGTATTCACACATGTATTACGATTTCCGGATAACACAATTATAGCATGAATAAAAGACAATTATCATGAACAAGGAAATATAATAATAATGCTTTTATTATTGCCTCTAGGGCATATTTCCAACAGTCTCCCACTTGCACTAGAGTCAATAATCTAGTTACATTGTGATGAATCGAACACCCATAGAGTTCTGGTGTTGATCATGTTTTGCTCTAGGGAGAGGTTTAGTCAACGGATCTGCGACATTCAGATCCGTATGCACTTTACTAATTTCTATGTCTCCATCTTGAACATTTTCACAAATGGAGTTGAAGCGATGCTTGATGTGCCTGGTCTTCTTGTGAAACCTGGGCTCCTTGGCAAGTGCAATAGCTCCAGTGTTGTCACAGAAGAGTTTGATCGGCCCCGGCGCATTGGGTATGACTCCTAGGTCGGTGATGAACTCCTTCACCCAAATTGCTTCATGCGCTGCCTCCGAGGCTGCCATGTACTCCGCTTCACATGTAGATCCCGCCACGACGCTCTGCTTGCAGCTGCACCAGCATACTTCTCCACCATTCAACATATACACGTATCCGGTTTGTGACTTAGAGTCATCCAGATCTGTGTCGAATCTAGCGTCGACGTAACCCTTTACGACGAGCTCTTCGTCACCTCCATAAACGAGAAACATGTCCTTAGTCCTTTTCAGGTACTTCAGGATATTCTTGACCGCTGTCCAGTGTTCCTTGCCGGGATTACTTTGGTACCTTCCTACCAAACTTACGGCAAGGTTTACATCAGGTCTGGTACACAGCATGGCATACATAATAGACCCTATGGCCAAGGCATAGGGGATGACACTCATCTCTTCTATATCTTCTGCCGTGGTCGGGCATTGAGCTGAGCTCAATTTTACACCTTGCAACACACGCAAGAACCCCTTCTTGAACTGATCCATATTGAACTTCTTCAATATCTTTTCAAGGTATGTGCTTTGTGAAAGACCTATGAGGCGTCTTGATCTATCTCTATAGATCTTGATGCCTAATATATAAGCATCTTCTCCAAGGTCCTTCATTGAAAAACTCTTATTCAAGTAGGCCTTAATGCTGTCCAAAAGTTCTATATCATTTCCCATCAAAAGTATGTCATCTACATATAATATGAGAAATGCTACAGAACTCCCACTCACTTTCTTGTAAACGCAGGCTTCTCCATAAGTCTGCACAAACCCAAACGCCTTGATCATCTCATCAAAGCGAATGTTCCAACTCCGAGATGCTTGCACCAGCCCATAAATGGATCGCTGGAGCTTGCATACTTTGTTAGCATTCTTAGGGTTGACAAAACCTTCCAGCTGCATCATATACAGTTCTTCCTTAAGATAACCGTTAAGGAATTTCGTTTTGACGTCCATTTGCCATATCTCATAATCATAGTATGTGGCAATTGCTAACATGATTCGGACGGACTTCAGCTTCGCTACGGGAGAGAAAGTCTCATCGTAGTCAACCCCTTGAACTTGCCGATAACCCTTAGCGACAAGTCGAGCTTTATAGATGGTAACATTACCATCCGTGTCCGTCTTCTTCTTAAAGATCCATTTGTTTTCTATCGCTCGCCGATCATCGGGCAAGTCTGTCAAAGTCCATACTTTGTTTTCATACATGGATCCTATCTCGGATTGCATGGCCTCTAGCCATTTGTTCGAATATGGGCCCGCCGTCGCTTCTTCATAGTTCGAAGGTTCACCGTTGTCTAACAACATGATTTCCAGGACAGGGTTGCCGTACCACTCTGGTGCGGAACGTGCCCTTGTGGACCTACGAAGTTCAGTAGTAACTTGATTTTAAGTTTCATGATCATCATTAACCTCCTCTCTAACCGGTGGAGGCACCACAGAAACATTTTCTTGAGCTGCGCTACTCTCCGGTTCAAGAGGTAATACTTCATCAAGTTCCACTTTCCTCCCACTTACTTCTTTTGAGAGAAACTCTTTCTCCAGAAAGGATCCGTTCTTGGCAACAAAGATCTTGCCTTCAGATCTTAGGTAGAAGGTATACCCAATAGTTTCCTTACGGTATCCTATGAAGACGCATTTTTCAGACTTGGGTTCGAGCTTTTCAGGTTGAAGTTTCTTCACATAAGCATCGCATCCCCAAACTTTTAGAAATGACAGCTTAGGTTTCTTCCCAACCCATAATTCATCCGGTGTCGTCTCAACGGATTTAGACGGTGCCCTATTTAAAGTGAATGCAGCTGCCTCTAGAGCGTATCCCCAAAATGATAGCGGTAAATCTGTAAGAGACATCATAGATCACACCATATCCAATAGAGTGCGATTACGACGTTCGGACACACCATTACGTTGAGGTGTTCCAGGCGGCGTGAGTTGTGAAATGATTCCACATTTCCTTAAGTGTGTGCCAAATTCGTGACTTAAATATTCTCCTCCACGATCTGATCGTAAGAACTTTATTTTTCGGTCACGTTGATTCTCTACCTCATTCTGAAATTCCTTGAACTTTTCAAAGTTCTCAGACTTGTGTTTCATCAAGTAGACATACCCATATCTACTCAAGTCATCCATGAGAGTGAGAACATAACGATATCCTCCGCAAGCCTCAACACTCATTGGACCGCACACATCAATATGTATGATTTCCAATAAGTTGGTTGCTCGCTCCATTGTTCCGGAGAACGGAGTCTTGGTCATTTTGCCCATGAGGCATGGTTCGCATGTGTCAAATGATTCATAATCGAGAGACTCTAAAAGTCCATCAGCATGGAGCTTCTTCATGCGCTTGACACCAATGTGACCAAGGCGGCAGTGCCACAAGTATGTGGGACTATCGTTATCAACTTTACACCTTTTGGTATTCACACTATGAATATGTGTATCATCACGTACGAGATTCATTAAGAATAAACCATTGACCATCGGAGCATGACCATAAAACATATCACTCATATAAATAGAACAACCATTATTCTCGGATTTAAATGAGTAGCCATCTCGTATTAAACGAGATCCAGATACAATGTTCATGCTCAAACTTGGCACTAAATAACAATTATTGAGGTTTAAAACTAATCCCGTAGGTAAATGTAGAGGTAGCGTGCCGACGGCGATCACATCGACCTTGGAACCATTCCCGACGCGCATCGTCACCTCGTCCTTCGCCAGTCTCCGCTTATTCCGCAGCTCCTGTTTTGAGTTACAAATATGAGCAACGGCACCGTTATCAAATACCCAGGAGCTACTACAAGCACTGGTAAGGTACACATCAATTACATGTATATCACATATATCTTTAGTGTTGCCGTCCTTCTTGTCCGCTAAGTCTTTGGGGCAGTTCCGCTTCCAGTGACCCTTCCCTTTGCAATAAAAGCACTCAGTCTCAGGCTTGGGTACATGCTTTGACTTCTTCCCCACAACTGGCTTACCGGGCGCGGCAACATCCTTGCCGTCCTTCTTGAAGTTCTTCTTACCCTTGCCTTTCTTGAACTTGGTGGTTTTATTGACCATCAACACTTGATGTTCCTTTTTGATTTCTACCTCTGCTGATTTCAGCATAGCAAATACCTCAGGAATGGTCTTTACCATCCCCTGCATATTGTAGTTCATCACAAAGCTCTTGTAGCTAAGTGGGAGCGACTGAAGGATTCTGTCAATGACCGCCTCGTCTGGGAGGTTAATCTCCAGCTGAGTCAAGCAGTTGTGCAACCCAGACATCTTGAGTATGTGTTCACTGACAGGACTATTTTCCTCCATCTTACAACTGTAGAACTTGTCGGAGACTTCATATCTCTCGACCCGGGCATGAGCTTGGAAAACCATTTTCAGCTCCTCGAACATCTCATATGCTCCGTGTTGCTCAAAACGCTTTTGGAGCCCCGGTTCTAAGATGTAAAGCATGCCGCACTGAACGAGGGAGTAATCATCAGCACGCTGCTGCCAAGCATTCATAATGTCTTGGTTCTCTGGGATGGGTGCTTCACCTAGCGGTGCTTCTAGGACATATTGTTTCCTGGCAGCTATGAGGATGATCCTCAGGTTCCGGACCCAGTCCGTATAGTTGCTGCCATCATCTTTTAGCTTGGTTTTCTCTAGGAACGCGTTGAAGTTCATGTTGACATTAGCGTGGGCCATTTGATCTACAAGACATATTGCAAAGTTTATTTAGACTAAGTTCATGATAATTAAGTTCATCTAATCAAATTATATAATGAACTCCCACTCAGATTAGACATCCCTCTAGTCATCTAAGTGAAACATGATCCGACTCGACTAGGCCGTGTCCGATCATCATGTGAGACGGACTAGTCATCATCGGTGAACATCTCCATGTTGATCGTATCTTCCATACGACTCATGTTCGACCTTTCGGTCTCTTGTGTTCCGATGCCATGTCTGTACATGCTAGGCTCGTCAAGTCAACCTAAGTGTTTGCATGTGTAAATCTGTCTTACACGCGTTGTATGTGAACGTTGGAATCTATCACACCCGATCATCACGTGGTGCTTCAAAACAACGAACTGTCGCAACGGCGCATAGTTAGGGAAAACACTTTCTTGAAATTTATTATGAGGGATCATCTTATTTACTACCGTCGTTCTAAGTAAACAAGATGCAAAACATGATAAACATCACATGCAATCAAATAATAATAGTGACATGATATGGCCAATATCATATAGCTCCTTTGATCTCCATCTTGGGGCTCCATGATCATCTTGTCACCGGCATGACACCATGATCTCCATCATCATGATCTCCATCATCGTGTCTCCATGAAGTTGCTCGCCAACTATTACTTCTACTACTATGGCTAACACGTTTAGCAATAAAGTAAAGTAATTTACATGGCGTTTCCATTGACACACAGGTCATAAAAAATAATGACAACTCCTATGGCTGCTGCCGGTTGTCATACTCATCGACATGCAAGTCGTGATTCCTATTACATGAACATGATCTCATACATCACATAATATCATTCATCATTCATCACAACTTTGGCCATATCATATCACAAAGCACTTGCTGCAAAAACAAGTTAGACGTCCTCTAATTGTTGTTGCAAGTTTTACGTGGCTGCAATAGGGTTCTAGCAAGAACGTTTTCTTACCTACGTGAAAGCCACGACGTGATTTGTCAACTTCTATTTACCCTTCATAAGGACCCTTTTCGTCGAATCCGCTCCAACTAAAGTGGGAGAGACAGACACCCGCCAGCCACCTTATGCAACTAGTGCATGTCAGTCGGTGGAACCGGTCTCACGTAAGCGTACGTGTAAGGTTCGTCCGGGCCGCTTCATCCCACAATACCGCTGAAGCAAAATAAGACTAGTAGCGGCAAGAAAGTTGACAACATCTACGCCCACAACAATTGTGTTCTACTCGTGCAAAGAGAACTACGCATAGACCTAGCTCTGATACCACTGTTGGGGAACGTTGCAGAAAACAAAAATTTTCCTACGGTTTCACCAAGATCCATCTATGAGTTCATCTAGCAATGAGTATTCAGATTGCATCTACATACCTTTGTAGATCGCGAGCGGAAGCGTTCACTAGAACGTGGATGATGGAGTCGTACTCGCCGTGATCCAAATCACCGATGACAGAGTGCCGAACGGACGGCACCTCCGCGTTCAACACACGTACGGAGCGGATGACGTCTCCTCCTTCTTGATCCAGCAAGGGGGAAGGAGAGGTTGAGGAAGATTGGTCCAGCAGCAGCACGACGGCGTGGTGTTGGTGGAGAAGCAGCACTCCGGCAGGGCTTCGCCAAGCACGTGACGGAGGAGGAGAGGTGTAGCAGGGGAGAGGGAGGCGCCAAGATGCAAGGGTCCGGCTGCCCCCTCCCTCCCCCCTTTATATAGTCCCCCTGGGGGGGCGCCGGCCCTTGGAGATCTGATCTCCCAAGGGGGGCGGCGGCCAGGGGGGTGGAGTACCCCCCAAGGCAAGTGGGGCGCCCCCCCCCCCACCCTAGGGTTTCAACCCTAGGCGCAGGGGGTGGGCCTAGGGGGCGCACCAGCCCACTATGGGCTGGTTCCCCTTCCCACTTCAGCCCATGGGGCCCTTCGGGATGGGTGGCCCCACCCGGTGGACCCCCGGAACCCATCCGGTGGTCCCGGTACAATGCCGGTGACCCCCGAATCTTTCTCGATGGCCAAAACTGCACTTCCTATATATAATTCTTTACCTCCGGACCATTCCGGAACTCCTTGTGACGTCCGGGATCTCATCCGGGACTCCGAACCACTTTCGGATTACTGCATATTCATATCTTTACAACCCTAGCGTCACCGAACCTTAAGTGTGTAGACCCTACGGGTTCGAGAGACATGCAGACATGACCGAGACGCCTCTCCGGCCAATAACCAACAGCGGGATCTGGATACCCATGTTGTCTCCCACATACTCCTCGATGATCTCATCGGATGAACCACGATGTCGAGGATTCAATTAATCTCATATTCAATTCCCTTTGTCAATCGGTATTTTACTTGCCCAAGATTCGATCGTCGGTATCCCAATACCTCGTTCAATCTCGTTACCGGCAAGTCACTTTACTCGTAGCGTAATGCATGATCCCGTGATCAAACACTTTGATCACACTGAGCTCATTATGATGATGCATTATCGAGTGGGCCCGGTGATACCTCTCCGTCATACGGAGTGACAAATCCCAGTCTCGATCCGTGTCAACCCAACAGACACTTTCGGAGATACCCGTAGTATACCTTTATAGTCACCCAGTTATGTTGTAACGTTTGGCACACCCAAAGCACTCCTACGGCATCCGGGAGTTACACGATCTCATGGTCTAAGGAAAAGATACTTGACATTGGAAAAGCTCTAGCAAACGAATTATACGATCTTGTGCTTATGCTTAGGATTGGGTCTTGTCCATCACATCATTCTCCTAATGATGTGATCTCATTATCAATGACATCCAATGTCCATAGTCAGGAAACCATGACTATCAGTTGATCAACGAGCTAGTCAACTAGAGGCTTAATAGGGACATATTGGTGTCTATGTATTCACACATGTATTATGATTTCCGGATAACACAATTATAGCATGAATAAAAGACAATTATCATGAACAAGGAAATATAATAACAATGCTTTTATTATTTCCTCTAGGGCATATTTCCAACAACTAGCACATTTAAGTCTAACCCACTTCCTATGCATAGGGATTTTGTGAGCAAACAACTTATGGGAACAAGAATCATCTTGCACAGGAAGGTAAAACAAGCATAACTTCAAAACTTTAAGCACATAGAGAGGAAACTTGATATTATTGCAATTCCTACAAGCATATATTCCTCCTTCATAATAATTTTCAGTAGCATCATGAATGAATTCAAAAATATAACCAGCACCTAAATCATTCTTTTCATGATCTACTTGCATAGAAATTTTACTACTCTCCACACAAGCAAAATTCTTCTCTTTCGGAATAGTGGGAGTATCATAAGAGACTTGAATACTATAAATTGCTTCCACATTAAAAGAGTAATGTTCAGATAAAGGGTACTCATAATCATGACAAGTTTTATAAATATAATCATCACTACTTTTATAGCATAAGTTTTATCACAATAATCATCATAAGTGGCAACTTTGTTCTCATCATAAGCGATTGAAACCTCTTCCGAAATAGTGGATACATCACTAAATAAAGTCATGACCTCTCCAAATCCACTTTCATAAATATTATAAGATTCAACATACTCCAAAATAGTGGGATCATTACTTCCTACAGTTGACACTCTTCCAAACCCACTTTCATCAATATATTCATCATAAGTAGAAGGCATGCTATCATCATAACAACTTTGCATATCAAAACTTGGGAGGCTAAAAATATAATCATTATTAAACATAGCATCCCCAAGCTTGGGACAAACATTAATTGCAGCAAATATATTCTCAAAAACATCATCTTCATCAAACATAGCTTCCCCAAGCTTGGGCCTTTTCGTATCATAAGCATAATCACTCTCATCATTAATAGTATGGATAGCACCAATAGTATAGCAATTATCATATTCTTCCAAGCGAGTGCCAAAAAGATTTTCAAGATCATAAGGGGTATCATTATCTTCCCAATCATAATCATCACAACAAGCAATAGGCATAACGAGATCATCATCAAGTGTATCATCTTCATTTTCATGAGGCACAACAATAATAGGAGCAACTTTATTTGGGGGAGATACCTTTTTACCTCTCTTCCTTTTTCTTTTCTTCTTCTTCACCTCATGTGTGGGTTCAATCCTCTTTTTGGAGCTCCTTATTAATGAGATTTGTTGATTAGAAGGCTCCTCCTCGTTACCTGATTCATCATAAGAAATAATAGGAGGATATTGGGAAGTCTCTTCCCTTTCATTAGTATTCTCTTCATCTTATATTTGTTTTCTTTTCTTTATGTAATTGGCAATATAAGGATTTTCAATACAATTCACCGCACAATACATATAAATCTTCTCTAGATCAAAATCAAGAAATTTATCAAGATTAAATTTTGGAATACCCTCAGTTATACGTTTCATTTCTTTGTAGCCCAAAAAAAGGCTAAGCTCTTTATGATGCTCAAGGGTAATCAAATTATCACAATATTTGGACACGACTTGATCATGAAACAAATAGCATTGGAGCTTTAAATGACCATGTTCATTGCAAAGTTCACAAGGGGTACTATAAATATTGAATCTTTCAGCGCATTCATCTAGCTCTTCTTGCAACAATTTGGTTTCTGAGTACTTATGCCTCTTGCAATATCTATCTTCCCTATTTGGTGTGTACTTACAAACCCAATCTTCTCCACAAAAATTGACATGTTTATAGGAGACATTTTCATCATAACTAGTGCAATCATCATTAGCATCACGGATATTCAAAGAATTCGTACTAACAACATTGCAATCATGCTCATCATTCAAATATTTAGTGCCAAACATTTTAGAGATTTCTTCTTCTAGCACTTCAGCATAATTATCCTTTCCAACATACTCATGAAAGATATTAAAAAGATGAAGCGTATGAGACAAACTCAATTCCATTTTTTTTAGTTTTATTTTATAATACTAACTAGTGATAAAACAAGAAACAAAAAGATTCGATTGCAATATCTAAAGATATACCTTCACTTACCTAGCCTCCCCAGCAACGGCACCAGAAAAGAGCTTGATGTCTACTACACAACCTTCTTCTTGTAGACGTTGTTGGGCCTGCAAGTGCACATGTTTGTAGGACAGTAGCAAATTTCCCTCAAGTGGATGACCTAAGGTTTATCAATCCGTAGGAGGCATGAGGATGAAGATGGTCTCTCTCAAGCAACCCTGCAACCAAATAACAAAGAGTCTCTTGTGTCCCCAACACACCCAATACAATGGTAAGTTGTATAGGTGCACTAGTTCGGCGAAGAGATGGTGATACAAGTGCAATATGGATAGAAGATATAGGTTTTTGTAAACTGAAAATATAAAAACAGCAAGGTAACAAGTGGTAAAAGAGAGCGTAAGCGGTATTGCAATGATAGGAAACAAGGCCTAGGGTTCATACTTTCGCTAGTGCAAGTTCTCTCAACAATAATAACATAGATAGAACATATGACAAGCCTCAACATGCAACAAAGAGTCACTCCAAGCCACTAATAGCGGAGAACAAACGTAGAGATTATGGTCGGGTATGAAACCACCACAAAGTTATTCTTTCAAATCAATCCGTTGGGCTATTCCTATAAGTGTCACAAACAACCCTGGAGTTTTTACTAGAATAACACCTTAAGATGCAAATCAACCAAAACCCTAATGTCACCTAGATACTCCATTGTCACCTCAAGTATCCGTGGGCATGATTATACGATATGCATCACACAATCTTAGATTTATCCAACCAACATAAAAGTACTTCAAAGAGCGACCCAAAGTTTCTACCGGAGAATCAAGAACGTGTGCCAACCCCTATGCATAGGTTCCCAATGTCACGAAACCCGCAAGTTGATCACCAAGACATACATCAAGTGTTCTCATAAAGACTCAATCTGATAAGATTACTTCAAAAGGGGAAACTCAATTCATCACAAAGGAGTAGAGGGGGAGAAACATCATTAGATCCAACTACAATAGCAAAGCTCGGGATACATCAAGATCGTGCCATAGAGGAACATGAGAGAGAACACGAGAGAGAGAGATCAAACACATAGCTACTGGTACATACCCTCAGCCCCGCGGGTGAACTACTCCCTCCTCGTCATGGAGAGCACCGGGATGATGAAGATGGCCACCGGAGATGGATCCCCTCCGGCAGGGTACCGGAAAGGGGTCCCGATTGGTTTTGGTGGTCTGGAGGCTTGCGGCGCCGGAACTCCCGATCTATCTTCTCTTCTGGAAGTTTAGGGTACAACGGTATATATGTGAAGGAGAACGTCGGTGGAGCTACGGGGGCCCCACGAGGCAGGGGGCGCGCCCTCCACCCTCGTGACCGCCTCGTGCTCTTCTGACGTGGGGTCCAAGTCCACCAGGTGGGTTTCCTTCCAAAAATAACTTCTCCAGTTGATTTCGTTCCGTTTTGACTCCGTCTGATATTCTTTTTCCTCGAAA